>CM058054.1:9117350-11517350 GCA_030157265.1 Latheticus oryzae
GGTGGTCGTGTTCATGTTAGAGTAGATCGCGAAATTCGATAGCCGATTACGCGACGAACGATACCGACTATTTTATCGATTAACCACTATAGATACTCAATAGATATAGATCCGTTACGCTAATTCATCGATATTCATAAGTATGACGGCCCTCACTGGGAACCATGTGACTGTTTCGTTAGATTACTATTTTGCATGGAGCACATTTGCAATCAGAGTCTCTGCTATTGACTTTACTCCATACTCCGTGACCTGAATTTACACCGTCCATTGATTCCCGAGACGACCACTCCTGGTCTTCTTCAATCCATGAGTCTGCCGTGAAGTTCTTAGCAGAGACACTGACACTAGTTGCTTATGCAGGGATGTGCAATCATGGTGCAAATTAATCTTGAACTTTTCAAAATTACTTTTAGAAAAAAAAACCGCATCAATTCTAATTTAAAATAAACAACAAAAACAACAACGCAAAACACATTACATACGACATAGACACATCAGCATTAACTAATTGCTACATTTCAGAGAAGAAATATTACACTAACAATATTCAAAGTTTTATCTCGAACTGCAAAATGGCCATTAACTGGTCATCCGTGGGTGAATAATTTAACAAAAACAGTAGAAAAATAAAAATAAAACAAAATTTATGCTGGTTTATAATTTTAGAATTAAGAAAAATGTTCTTGTAGAAGTGTAGATGAATCTATTTAGTGTTTTAAAATGAAATGTGATTTGCGTTGTGTACTTTCGAATATATAATTCAAGTCAACGTTCTTTCATATTAAACAAATCATATCGTCAAATGGAAGAAGGATAAACTTAGAACTTTCAAGAAGGTTCAAATGTTTTTGTATTTTATTTGTGATGAGTGTTTGTTTCAAGAATGCATTTTTATATTATTGATCGTGCTTTTCTTCTTTTCTCATTATATTAGTAATCGTTTGGTGGATAGTCTTTAAATGAGTAGAAAACTAAATCGATGTGGTTTTGGAAGCAGATCTAGTTCAAGAGAAATATTTTAGTGTGCACCTTATTTAAAGCTATTTATGTTACAGTACAGTGAGCGGATAATTAGAATGTTATAGAGGAGTATAGGTATCCGAAGTTTTAACATTTTTTCAATATATTATACATCCCTTTTACCGCATGATTCGATGGTGCATGATCTAATCGAACATGAATGGTAGAATTTTTATAACGCGTCCACCTAAAAATTTCCCCCAAAAAAAGAGGGATTTTACATATATGTGTAAAAGCATGCATGCTGCTTTAGTCTGTTGAGTAGCACATCATTTGTTCATTTTTTCGAATTTATTATCATTTAGGATCTTTTTTGCGTCGTCTTGTATTTTTTATAAATGTATCATAATCAAAAACGGAACGTGATTGAGATATTACATTATCGGTGTAGTTACGTATTTTGTTTAGTAAGTAGTTTTTGAGTATTTGAGACAATTTTCACGTTAAACTGTTCGGCAGCTTCTTGTTCTAAACGCAGAGTTATATAAAAGAAGCAGAGTCGGCAGTTTTCGTCGTGGCGGTTGCCTCTTGATGTAGATTCTCGTTGTTGGATGTAGTTTGCAAGTAATATTTCCGTTTACGTCGAACCCGCACAAACGGCACGCAGCAATTTTGCACTTCACGTGACCTCGTAAAGTTTAGACACGTTTGATATCATTTCCGGTGAGCCAAGTTTTAGCATTTCTTGTATGGCGAATGCCCGTACATGACTCGACTCATACATCAAACATCATCATCTGCATGAAAGCACGCATGTTCGTATGTCATATCGATGAGTATCTTAAAATGTCGCATGTGGCTAGTGCTTAAACCGTTCTTGCAACCGGGGCTGCGTTATAGTTCAAAAACCATTTGCATGTTTGCTTTATTACCGCAACTGACCAACAACACCATGATGTAATTCGAGTAAGACCGAAATCAAGTCGACATAGCATAACAGTGTAATCACGTTTCTTTCGACAAGAAGATACTGATGAAGACTACTATTGAAATATCGTATATCCTAATGTGTCAAGAAAGCCCGTAGAGAGCCCACCCGCTAAACAACCATGCATTAAGATGTGTGACCGTGCATTCATGCATATGTAACCTGCAAAAACAAAATGTAGCACTCGCTAGATTCATCACAGATGATCTGGCATGCGTTACATGTATGAGTTTTCTGCAGCTCGACCTGGTCCTCAATTCCGAAAAGGGCGGCGACTTATCAGACTTCATCACAAATGGAGAATGGTATTTAATAGGTGGGTGAGGTGTCTCTGAGTTCACGTCAGATATAGTACGCGAATAAATTTTTAAATGTTATAGGAATGCCCGGCAAGAAGAACACCATCGTTTACGCATGTTGTCCTGAGCCATATGTGGATGTTACATTTACGATCAAGATCCGGAGGCGAACGCTCTACTACTTCTTCAACCTCATAGTTCCTTGCGTGCTCATCTCCTCCATGGCGCTACTGGGCTTCACATTACCACCGGATTCGGGCGAGAAGCTCACTTTAGGTACTGATCCTTGCTCTGTGTCGCACTGTGTGTGTTTGCACTCCTGTGTTGTGTGGGTGCCGCTTGACAACACTGGCCATGCTAGATCACTCGCATCGCGCAGTGTCATCATGTTACATGGCTACAGTACTAAACTGCATTTACACGGACCGTTGGCCGACGGCCACGCCCCGACGTTCAAATCTATATCAGCACATCATGTCACGGCTCAACACATTAACACTTAACTATATAAAACATTTTTAAATTTAATAACCCGTTGCCACTTCGTCAGCTATAGCGAATTTACTTTCTACGTTTTACATATCGGCCACCCGATGACCTTGGACGGAACACAAACACGTTCAAAATTCGAAATCTTCATTTCAGGTGTCACCATACTTCTTTCATTGACTGTATTTCTCAACCTAGTAGCTGAAAAGATACCAACCACGTCCGATGCAGTTCCGTTGATAGGTATGCTAGGCCTCCTGGGAGCATCGTGTGTTTTAACGCCCTGTGTCCTTTGCCGGACTGCCTGTTGATACTTGGAGGGCCTTCGGCGTATGTGCCCGTGCCAGCATGCAGTCCTCACACCAAGCCCCCTCTGCACGCGCCCCTTTTTCCTAGAAATAAGTCCAACCAGAAACGAGCGCCTCAAGGTAAGTAGAAGTCGGCGCCGGATCGAGAAGATGGAAAAAGGAGAGAGACAAAGGGCATCAAAACATATAAACCTACGTGCAAATATAAAGTGTTGTTTGTTGTTTACACAACAGTCCGTCCACATTTATTCGTAACGTTTATCTTGTATTGATTATTCAGAACTGAAGGCACTTGATTTGAAAATCCCGCAACCTTCGTTAAAGATGATCATTGGCTTCCCGGTACACACGTCACCGTCCGTTGCCCTATTCAAGCTGTGTTCTGTTGCAGGAGTGACCATCTTGCTCTCGTTGACTGTGTTCCTGAACCTCGTGGCAGAAACCTTGCCCCAAGTATCTGACGCCATTCCTTTGTTAGGTACCAACCGTTCTTTGTCTGACCTGCCTGTGCTGGCTACATCCTCAGTGCTGCCTGATGAAATATGTGTATCATTGTGTATATGTGATTGTTGTGTACGCGCGCGTCTGTTTTAAGTCGATCGCTTTCATTAGTTTTATTTGTTTCGATGCGATCAAAGAAGAAATGTTTAAGGCAGTCGGTGGTGGCGGGCAAAGTGCTGTCGTTTAATTAAATTTCAATATTGTGATTTATTTAATTAAATAAATAGGCGAAGCTATGGACGGTGGTCGCAGGTCGCCGTAAACATTTCCTCTTTGATTTGGCGTCGGCATCGGGACGAGCCGGATCGGATACTTGGACAAGAGGGAGGAAAAATCGGCAGCTTAACAAGAACGGAATATTCACATAAATCTTCGCGATATCGCGGCACAGGTCACAGGTCAGACGCCTCGCGTGACGCACTATCTGTTGCAGGTGTGACTATCCTGTTGTCACAGACTGTGTTCTCCCTGCTGGTGGCGCACGTGATAACCCAGACGTCCGACGCTGTGCCCCTGATAGGTTAGAGTCACGAATCAGTCCTTGATTATTTTTATTTGCAAAACACATACGGCGGGCGAGGGCGTGGGCTCGTTGCAATAAAAAAACGCAATCGATAGATTAATATATTATTAATTGAATTATTGACAATCGGGCCCGCGCTCTGCATGCACTGCTGGTCTGCGATCTGCGAGCGTCGACCGTAACAGCACTTCGCCCAGCCACAGCCACAGCCACACGACTAGACCACTAGTCAGTCACCTTTCAGACTAGAGCTTTTCTTACTGTGTTGGGGTGAATGGTTGGCTACTGCGCCGAGGCTAAAACAACCAATTTTCTAACAACAATTCGATAAACTGGTCGAGATATAAAACCGTCAAGACGGCTCCGTACCTTTCCAGGATCCTTATGGTTCTAGTTCAGTCCTCTGTTCAGTTCCAGTCTCCATATTTTCCACTACTACCTGTGTTACAGGACGGCGTTGCGCCGCTCTGTCAACCTGCGTCTCTTTGCTGCTACTCAGACTCAGTCTTACTACCTAGGCTGTCTAGGGTGCGCTCGTTCGTCGACTCACTCTTGTATGCCAATGACCTTCTTACCTCCAAGTATCAAATGGCTCTGTCCCACTAGGAGTATCTTATCTGTATGTTTTGTTGTTTGATATGTTTCATTTCCTATACTTACTGTTTGTATTTTACTTATTCTGTTTTTTTTTTATGATTTTAATGTCTATAAGAATTCGTTACCTCCTCGTTATATATTATTATTACACTAAAAAATGGCGACCAGTAACTAGCAACTGAACTGAACTGTCCATCGTTAAACGATTATTTACTAAACAAGTTAACATAAAATTTATTGATGACGTGGCCGCCGGCAGCCAACTGCCGGATAAAAAAAAACAAAATTTATTAACAATTTAATATTAACAATGAACGTAACTAACATTACAAACTGTATGTTTGTGTTAAAGTAATTCAATGGTATATTGGTGCATGAAGTGGAGCCGTGGCTATTATAAAAAAAAAAATCGTCACTTAAATAATAACACGTTTCAATTTTGGCCACGGCAGCCACATCAGGTAATGTCATGCACAGTCTTAAGCCAGACATAAACAAACATTTTAATCAAAAAACAAAACAAAAAAAGGAAAAATTCGGTTGCATTTGCGTTTTTCGTTCGTAAAGCGCATAAAGTCACACTCTGTTTTTCTTTTTCTCTTTAATCACTCGACATGTCCGTGTGCATCAGTCAATACGCTTTGCCTGTCCTTTTGGTCTATTCTTTGGCTTTCATCCCATCTGAAACCTGATGAACTAATTATTAATAAACCGGATCGATAAACTAATTTCATAACCGAAGTACGCGTAAATAAGTTCGCGTGGCAGCGTCGGCGGTTGTCCATCTTGACCACGACTCTGTCGCGCCAACCTCGGCCTTTCTTCTAGCCCTTGTGGTACAATTTGAGGAGGGTACGATCGTAGTTCACATTTACATTAGTAAATATCTAATGTGGATATGTTTGTTGTGTGTGCGCGTATGTATGCTTGTGGGTGTTTTAAATAGTTGTTGATTATTGTTATATGTAATTTATAATTATTATTATTAGATAAATTTATTAATGTAATGTAAAAGTACAATGTTGAGTAGCGATTCTGAGGAGTGTTTGTTTGTGCTTGGCGTAACGACTGTACATTTATTATATCGAACGTTTTATTTATTTTACCCCGTAGATACAGTTTTGTTTTGTTAGTAGTGTAGTGTAAACGTAATTTTGTCGTAGTTAGTTAATTTTTATAAAACGGCGTCAGGGAACAGGCGCTGATTTGATGGCTGTTACAGGGACCTATTTCAACTGCATCATGTTCATGGTAGCGTCATCAGTGGTCTTGACCGTGGTGGTGCTAAACTATCATCACCGTACAGCTGATATCCATGAAATGCCTCAGTGGGTAAGTTTAAGCATTTTTTGGAATATTTGTTATTCGGAAAAAAATCACTGTTGGATTTGATTTAGATCAAAACGGTATTTTTGCAATGGTTACCGTGGATGTTGGGGATGAGTCGTCCGGGTAAGAAAATAACTCGCAAAACGATCCTGATGAATAGTCGAATGAAAGAACTGGAATTGAAAGAGCGTTCTTCGAAAAGTCTTTTAGCAAATGTGTTGGATATTGATGATGATTTCCGGAACGTGTCAACAGGAGGCAATAATGCATCTATGACGACAAGTTTAGGCGGTACTTTTATGCGTCATCCGACGACGATCGAAGAAGCGGCTGTCCCTAGTTCAGGTACTCAACGTGACCTGCAAAACATTCTGCGAGAGCTTCAATTCATCACCAACCGCATGAAGAAAGCCGACGAGGAGGCCGAAGTGATTAGCGATTGGAAATTCGCCGCGATGGTGGTGGACCGTTTCTGCCTCATTATTTTCACAATGTTCACGATCATCGCCACGGTGGCCGTGCTGCTTTCAGCGCCGCACATAATAGTGCAATAGGCGCAGTGACTTTGAACGTTTACTGTGATACAAGCAACAAGTTAGACGCAAGCGTAAGCAGCGTAAGCGTATCGTGTCGGCACAGCAGCGTGTGCGAACAGCGAACGTGCCTTCCTGTGGAACATTTGAACTGACAACTAAAAGGCAGGCACTTATGTGCAGGCGCCGCGCATTGCTGCTGCGGTTGCGATAGAATCGAAGCGAATGGTCGATCTAATTAAATTAACAACTAAATAATCCATTGATCGACCCATTGGATACATCGTGCGTCAGTAGCCTTCAATTAGGCAGTTCGCACTTTCCACGCTAATCACTCTAGAGCTAGACAGTACCACAGTACACAGTACTCAAGCGCAAGTACGCAAGTAGTCAGTTGGTAGGGTACTCTTAGTTCGAGGTACACACGTGTCTGCCTTTTGTTCGCCCATTGATACAAATAAAAGGTGTCCACCTGCATTAAAACAATTGTGATGAACTTCGCAAGTTAATTAATAAAGTAATCTAATGATCAGTTAGAGATTAAATAGTATATATAAATGAGTCGTAACCGCGAGTAAGATGCGCTAAGCGCACGTTTTATACGGTAGGCGGCGGATCGTCAGCAATAAATAGAAAAATAATCGATTTTTTTTTGTTTTTTTGCGACGAATCGAAGCCTTTTAGACGATGGACGCCGTGTGCGCGGCTTGTCCACCTCCTTGCTCACAGATTATTCGAGGAAATGATGTCGTCTTCCTACTACTATTTATTTTATAAAATGTACGTTTTGATCATCGGCCGAGCGCACGTCGTCCTCATTTTATATCATGTACCATTTTTAATATCATATTTAATAAACTTCGAATTTTTAATTACTATGCAAGTTTCTATACCGTTTGTGGTTAAGTGGGTAAACTAACCTACCCGATAAATGATAACAATAATATTCTTTAATTGATAATAATTAATGAAATAACAATAGAATTTAATACGATTTTAATAAAAACGTTTCTTTGGGCATTTTATTATTTTAACGAGTATATAGTAACATATCTGTCGAAACTATACCCATTAATCGGTCTCATACCGATTTTAAATTTTTCGCGATATTTATCATTTTTACCATAACAACCATTCTATAAGTTTATAGATAAACGTTTCAGACCGATCTTCTATTTCTTTTCCAAAAGTACCTCCTACTTACTACAAGACACGCACTGTTTCTGGAATGAGAGAGACGATCGAATGAAGCGACCAGATAGTCTTTAGTATCCGCCAATTGTCCATTCTTAGATTAGTATCGCAGAGATGTGTAGCCGATCTTTAGGAATTACGAAATATACTAGAGTAAAATGTTCTCCCACTTCCCGGCTTCTTTTATTTCACGTTTACATAAATATAACAATTCATGCTCAAATTTCGAATTTTTGTTCGCTATATAATATATTTATATTCTGTTAACCTGATGCTGGAATAAATAGATGAACTATGTCGAATAAATGTATATCGTATGGTTGAAATAATAAACGCAAAAAATTCAGTTTTATTTCAGTGTTTCATTTTATACACCACTTTTTCAAAAAATTTATAGCAATTTACACACATTTTTCCATACTTATATTGTTTCGCTTAGACACCTTTTAAAATAGTACTGTTGGTGGTACCCTACTAAATCATTATTATTATTATTATTATTATTATAATTATTACTTAGATAATTTATACTGACGCAAGTGTAAAATAAACAACACTAACATTCGATACACTAAATAAAATAGAGCTAATGTATCTTCAATGTGTACGTTTATAAGATGTAAAAAAGAAATGTATGACTATTTATTACATAAATTAGATAAATCAAAGTAAACTTTTTATAATAAAGATTGTTACGATACAATAAAATTATTGTAAATAACATATTTATTGGAAATAAAATTTACAAAATAAAATTATTAAAACTTAATTTTTATATTATTAACTTCCTTTCATCCATTTCTTTAAAAATCAAAATAACAGTCACGGTAAATATTGCGAAATCAAATATAAATTCAAGAATAATAATTAGACTGCTGACTGTTCAATTTTATTCAGACAAACGTTGCATAAAATGCACAACAGAAAAAAATGAATTAACTTTTAATTTTCTTGTCATCAGTCGCTTTGAATTTTGAATTACTTGAACGTTTCCACTTGATTTGATTGGATATAAGCTGAAAAGTAGGGAATCACGTTTTGGGGCAGAATAAAGTGTAAATATCAACAATGGTGTCAAAAGGTCAGCTTTGCACAACAGACTGAGCAAATTAAAGTCGAGCTAAATTGAATTCTGCAACTAAAACGTGCTTCTCCGAACTATATTAGATTTGGAGTCAATATCGACTTTCAATAAACATTAAGACTTCAATCTCATTACAATTTTAGTCCACTGACATAGATTATATCGTTTCAACTTAAATTTTAATCAACACTACGCAATTGTTCGAGGTTATATTAAAAACACAATTAAAAATTTTAATTTATTTGTACAAATTTTCACTTATATACATAGAAAAACAAATGTACACAACCCAATTATGAAAAACATAAGTAGTAAGATTTAACAGTCTTCGACATTAAATTTATGATATATTAAAGATTTGAAGACAATTACAGCATATTCAACAAAAATATTTTATAAATAATTGTTCTAAGTGTCTTCTTTGTGCTCAGACAATCAAGATCTGTATTTTTCAAAAATACAAATTTTTAAAAGAGATTTTAAGCTACCTTTACTGTGTAGTTTTCCCTTGTCCTGCTGCTTTCTGTTGAGCTCGGACAAATTCTGGGTAATCAATGTAACCATCACGATTACTGTCATCCACGTTCAAAATTGGGTCAATAAGAGTGACTAATTCTTCGTCTTTAAAGATTTTATCTTCAATTTGACCTGCCTTTTCTTTACTCCCTTGCTCTAAAATCAAATAATAATTTTAAGTTATACCGATGTGGAAATTATTACCATGCCAGTGAATTAACGATTTTATTAATTCACAGCCATCCAACTTATTATTATTGTCAGCATCGTGCATTTTAAAATAATGGAATTGAAGCTCTTGTTCTGACATTTTACTAGTGTCAATAGGCACTTCCATATGTTCGGCAATATGCCTGAAAAGTCGGAATAAAAAAAAAAAAAACACAACGCAATATGTTATTAATACTCTTTCTCATGGGCGAGATTTGCAGTGTTTAGAAGCTGTGCTGGTTGTCCATGGTGGTGTACTTGCTGCTGCTGCATTGGCACTTGATGATGTTGTTGCATAGGGACCTGTTGTACAGGAGCATGCTGTACAGGCACTTGGTGCTGTACAGGAACTTGCTGTTGATGCATATTGACATGTTGGACTGGTACCTGTTGTTGATGCTGATACTGTTGTGGGGGCGGCTGTAAAATCCCGACTCAAAACTAGAAACTAAAATATGTTCTATTACTTGATAATGTTGAGGGGGAACACCAGGCGGAGCACGTTGAGCGTCCACTAATAATAAAATTAATTGAAATATACTAAAAACTACGAAAAATTTGCACATTTTATCTAATAAGTTGAAAAAAAATTGTTTAAAATAAATCAAGTGTGCACATATTACTTTAAAATGAACACGTATGTCAAACAGTAACTAAGTTGCAACTTAACAAATAGAAAGTCCCTAAACGAAAATCTTTAATTAAATTTTGGAGGGAAACCAATAAAATTGATACGCGCCGGATACATTTTAAATTCCTATTTACATTTGTTCAAAAGCATTATCTATTGTTGCTGTCAGAGAAGAAGGTAGATTTATCCTATAATATTTGTTTGTAGAGATAAGAAAATGCATTTTGTGCGCCCTTAGACGGATAATGGTAGTAAATAATCTAACAGTGATAAGAATATTTGTGAGAGTGTTAAGGGAAAAAGGCATTCTATCTGGTTAAAAATAAGTGCCAAATATGAGACTGTTTCTTATTTTTCTACCCCTAGTTTCAATAACATCAGGTAAGTTTATTACTTTTTCTATTAAAAAAAACATGTTTTTGGAAAATTAGGGCAGTTGTTTATAAAGGAAATTGATTTTGGACTAGTTATTATTAATAAACCATTATTAACGTGGCCTCTAAACAATAGAATTTTAAATTATGTTAATCTCTATTCATGTCTGCACATTTCGTATTTATTGAATATAAACTTCAAAATGCGTCTTATTGCAAAGCATAAATCTGTTATTTTTTTATTATAGCGCTCAATGTTGTTACTTTGAAATATTGCTGCGGACTTGGAACAAATTACGCTAATTCGGGTCTAAAATGCAACAGCTTTCAAACCCCTGTTAGTGGAATCCGCAAAGAGGATGAAACTTCATGTCTGCATCACATAGAAGTCTGTTGCACTAAACGCAATCAGTAAAATTATTACATAACGAAAAAAAAGTTTTTTTAATGGAAAATTTTAGGGAAATAGACTGTGAACAAGGAATTAAAGATGCATCTGAAGGTAAATCGTGTCCGTCTGAACTTGGACCAAAAAAAGTATTCTAAATCTATAAACTTATGATTTTTTAATAATCTGTTTGTTAGGATTGTTGCGACGCGTGTCAGTTGGGCCAAGAAAGCGGCAAAACTCAAAACGACTGTTCGGATAATTTAGGAATGGGTCTTCCGTTTGATAAAGCTTTTAGTGATTGTTGTCAAGAGATTATAAAATTGACAACTACAAGTACGAGTACTTCTAGTGAAAGACCATCAACTAGTTCATCATCCAATTCACCAATTGCCACAAATTATTCAACTTTACCACGTTTGTGTATCATTAATCAAATCCATTGTTATTATAATTAAAGTTTCTAGCTTTTGAAAACGTGTGCGATATTGGCGACGTTTGCGCTCAAATTTGTATACCAATTAGAGATTCTTACAAATGCGCTTGCAATAAAGGCTATACTTTAATGGCAGATGGAGTTTCTTGTAAACCCGATAAACGATCGTCGAAAAAAAATGACAGGTAAGTTCGATTTTTTAAATAACAGAACTCCAGAAAAATTTTAGATGCTCTGTTAATAATCCTTGTGATCACGAGTGTATCGACACAGGAGTAGCTATAAAATGCTCGTGTCGAGAAGGTTACGAGTTGGGTAAAGATAAAAGAACGTGCAATGATATTGATGAATGCGCTCGAGGTATCCACGATTGCGTCGCTCCAGAAGAATGTGTTAATGAAGATGGTACTTATTATTGCGAAGATCCTAATTATGTCCCCGAATCTGATATAAACACCGATGATATGAAATGCCCGCCAGGATATAAATTCAATTACGAAAAATTACTTTGCGATGGTAAACACCCTCCTAGTAAATTTCAAACGTAATTTCCATTTTCCAGACATTGATGAATGCGAGTTTGATATTATTTGCCCTCGCCCTAAGACGTGCGTCAACACTGTTGGCTCATTTGAGTGTATAGGGAAGGATATTCCTCAATGTCCGCCAGGTTTTAGATTTAAAGATTCAATACAAACTTGCACGGACATTGATGAGTGTATCACTGGTGAAAATGATTGCAATAAAGAATCACAAGTTTGTTTAAACACTAAAGGGAATTATACTTGCGTTGATAGAGTATCAAAAAAAAGTTGCCCACCAGGATTTAAGAAAAATCCTTTTACGCAAAACTGTGACGATATTGATGAATGCGAAGAAAATGAACATTCGTGTGGAGAGAATGAAGAGTGTGTTAATGAACCAGGGGGACACAATTGTATACCAAAAAGTAGCAACAAAAAAACGTATGAGTATCCGTTGAAACCTCCATTTGAACCTGTTCTCCCACCGAAACCCACAGATCCAGAAATAATAGAATCAACTACTAGTAGTAGTACGACTAGTACAACAACTGCTAGTACTACAACTACAAGTACTAGTACCGCCTCTTCTACTACTTCGCGTTTAGCTTCCTGTCCTTCCGGTTTTAGATTTTCACCGCAAAGCAGATCATGCAAAGGTATTTTTTTTTTAATATAAATGTATAAATTGACCTTAAATTTAGACATTGATGAGTGTGAAGAGGACAGACAGCTTTGCGACAGCAATCAGGATTGTTACAACAGCCCTGGAAGCTACATTTGCGCTTGTAAGAACGGATTCACTAAAGACTTTCAAACTGGAGCTTGCGTTGGTAATTTTTTAATTTCTGAGTTGGAAATCCCACCACATAAATTTATTTTAGATATAAATGAGTGCCAAATTGGTTCTCATGATTGTACAGAAGCGCAAAGATGCGACAATACTATAGGATCTTATCTTTGTGCACGAATTACAGGCTGTGGCACTGGCTACACTCTTAATTATGCTAATGGTTTGTGTGAAGACGATGATGAATGTGCTTTAGGAACTCACACTTGTAAAAGTCTCGGTCCTAATTATAAATGTCGCAACACTTTAGGATCATTTCGCTGCGATTTGATACGACAAACCCCTAAATCTGTAATACCTTTTATGGTACCAACTCCAATTATACCAACGTCACTAGCATCAAGAGTTTTTTCAACTCCTTTAACAACCCAAACTTATCCTTTAATCAGTGGGACAAGAAAAATATGCTTGCCTGGATATTTTATGAACGCTAGAGGTAATTGCGAAGGTAACTATTACCCTTTTTTGAAAAATGATTCAAAACCGACGCGAATAACTTTTTGTAGATATTAATGAATGTGAGAGTAATCCCTGTCGCAGAGGTCAAAAGTGTCTCAATTTCAATGGAAAATATCAATGTATTTCAGAAGTGCAATGCAGGATTGGATATGAACTTGACGAAAATGGAGAAACTTGCGTCGGTAAGTATATCCTTATTTACTAGATTAATATGATAATTTTTAACTTTTATTTTAAAGATGTGAATGAATGCACAAGAGGTACTCATCAATGTAAGCCGACTCAAATTTGCAAAAACGGCGACGGTTTTTACACTTGCGAGTGTCCTCAGGGCCATCACATGAATCCACTAACTCAGCGTTGCGAAGATATAGACGAATGTACATATTACAGGGTCTGTATTACTTGTCCAAACATCACTTAGTCAAATTCGCTACATTAATTCAAAGTGCTGCTTGTTGAAGTTGATTTTAATTTTGAAGGCATGCTCTGTAAACGCTGAATGCATAAACACCAAAGGATCTTATAAATGTCGATGTAAAGAAGGATTTAAAGAGAAAGGCACTTTTTGCGAAGATGTTGATGAATGTAAAGAAACTGCAGGCTTGTGTGAACACAGCTGTGTCAATATTTGGGGATCTTATCGATGCGCTTGTAGGCCAGGATTTATTTTAAATTATGACAATAGGTATATATCATTTTTGTACAAAATCAAAACTACTTTCGTTTTTTTAGAACATGTACAGATATAGATGAGTGTGAAAAATTCAAAGATAAACGGCTTTGTATTGGAACTTGTGAAAACATCCCGGGAAGTTATAGATGTAAATGTCCTGATGGCTACCGATTGGGAAGTGATGGTAGGACTTGCACTGATATTGATGAATGTCAACAAAATGTTTGTCAAAATAGAAACGACATTTGCCTCAATACCAGAGGAGGGTACAAATGTTACTCGATCAATTGTCCTCCAAATTACATCAGAGACCCTCAGCATAAAGGGTAATTATTTTTTTGGGAATTATTCAGAAAAGTGACTTTTTCGCCAATTTTTATGACATATTTTTCTGAACAAAATACTTGTGAGTATCAAAAACGAAAAAAAAAAAGTATAAGAAGCATATAATTCGTCAATTATTTCATCAAAATCAAAAAATCATAAACCGAATAATTTTTTGTTTTTTAATGTTCAATATCTAACCTGAGTTGGTCTTAACTATCCTGATTATTCTTCCTGGTGTTATTTTTTTCACAGAAAAAATTATACAGATTATAACTTTTTGTTATCTTCTTTTTCGCTTACATCTCTTGAAATCTGTTCAGAAAAAAGTTTTCAATAATATATTTCAAATCTGAAAAATTAGCAGAAAATTTATCTTTCTAAATAATATCCTATTGTTCAAAAAATTTCAGACGCTGCAAGCGACCTCAAACTTTGTGCGACTCAAGAGACGTCCAGTGTATTTTGATGCCAGAACAGTACACTTATCATTATATAACTTTAGTTTCAAATTTGCCAATATTGAACGACAATGTACAATTTTTCCAAATTAATGGTCCAAAATGGGCAATAGCTAGAGCTGAATTTTCAATGAAAGTAATCAACGTTATAGCTCCTTACGGTGTTGAAAAAGTGACTGAAAGATATTTCAAAATGTTAAAACCTGATCATAACAAAATGCAATTATTTTTGGTCAAACCAATCCAAGGACCACAAGAAATTGAGTTAAAAGTCGAAATGAACTTATTCCAAGGCAATGTATTGACAGCTAATGTAGTATCTTATATTTTTATAGTAGTATCAGAATATCCATTTTAAAGGTGAAGGATATTGAATGTATTTTCTAAAGACCACAATTATTATTAATGGTGTTTGTCTAGAAAACTGTTCCTTCTTAGTTTGTAAAAAAACATTCAATAAACAATTTGGAAAATTTGTTTTATTACTATGAGTCCATTTCTAATGGTATAACATAAACGCAATTCACTGCGGATTTTACCGTACTCCATCTGCCCAATCTGTGGTCTTTTCCAACTCCAGCAATCAATTTTTTCCCATCTGGTGTAAATTCTAACGCATTAATAAAGCCATTAATTGGAATTTCAAACATTTGCAAAATTTTTCGATATTTATCTTCAACTTTCCACAGTCTTATAAATCCATCTTGTGAGCCTGAAGCTATCACATCACTATGAGTAAAAGAAGCGACAGCACTAATCCAATATGGCTGTGAATTACTTGGATCCCATCCATGCGCTGTTTTTATACTACAGAGAGGTTTTTTCTTAATGCAACTCCATACACTTACTTGTCTGCAAATCAAACTTTAGACACTAAGAAAAATGATCAAATATGAAAGTTACCCATCATCACTCCCAGAAACAAAATACTGTTCATTAATCAATTTCACACTGTCGATATTTCCAGGATGTGCGTTAAAAATTAACTGTGATTCTTCACTAACTTTCCATAATCGAATTGTACCGTCGCGGCCTCCAGATGATACAGGTCGGTCGGAATTTAACACATGAATTGAAGTAATTCCATCTTGATGTCCAAATAAAGTCTCAACGAATGCCATTTCGTCTAAAGACCAAACTCTAAGAGATCTGTCATTACTAGCAGAATAAAGAGTGTGACTATTATTTTTTAAGCAAACAGCAGTCACAGCCTTTTTATGACCTTTCAAAGTTCCGAGATGATTTAAATTTTGAGGGTTCCAAATTTGAATTAAACCAGAAGAATCTCCAACAACCTATAAAATTATTATTAGAATATATCGAAAATTTGAAGATTTAAATTACAAGGAAATTATTGTCTGTGGAAATAGCTATACTATTGATGCAACTGCTGTGACCTTTTACTTTATCTACGTTGGCTTTAACAAAAGGAATTACTCCTAGTTTCTTGTAATCTTTAAGTGACCCTAAAATAAACATTGATTGTTAATTCTCAGATGTGTAGTTTATTTTAAACTTGCATTTAACTATAACTCCGTCTTTGCTTCCAGAGAAAACCCAATTTTCGTCCGAGGATACACACAAACATGTTATAGTATTATGTTGTTCTTTACATTTCAATTTTCTTATACTATTTTGATCAACACCTTTGTATTTGTCAGCTATAGTTATTTCATATTTCCCAATTTGTTTAAGATGGTCTGTTTTTAATCGTTCAGAAATAACATCTCTACTGACTTCCTTGTCATCCAACCTTTTTCTTTCTGAAAAACTAATTATATATCATTATTTTACTGTCGTTCATGAAGTACCTTCTTTTTCAATTTCCTCTAAATATATTTTAGCAAGACGCAATTTCTTTTCTTGTGCTGTTTCATGTTCATCTTCTGATGAGTCTTGTTCTAGGTTTCCATCACTTCCTGCAGCTTCTTCCTCACTGCTTGTTATTTCATCATCTTTAGTAGATTTTTCTGCTTTTCTCTTTCTTCGTTTATCTGAAGAAAACTAATTTTTTTATGTAAAATTCTGTTAGAACTATCAATGAACTTACTTTTGAAACACCGTTCACTTGCTTTGATTTTATGAAAAAAGACATGTTTTTGCTTTAGAATCACAAAACAACGAAACACATTTTGTGGAAAATATAAATTCGTTTTAACTGTTTAGTCAAAAGTATACACGTGCTTTACTTGAAAGTTTGGATAAATTGAGGTTATGTTATATTTGTCATTTCAAGACGCCCATTTTGTCGTCTATTTTACCAACAAAATGACAAAAAATTTGAATAAAAAAAAACATCAAACCGCGAAATTTAAAATTATTTATAAATAAAAGCTAAGATTGGTTTTGAAATGTAGTAAGTCAGTCCATTTCTATTAATTTCAATTCAAACATCAACGTTATTTTTATCGAAAACTATTTTCCACTGATCTTATAATGAAATTTCTAAATATTTTTTTGCAAATCTAAAATTATTAAATAAAATATAATTATATTTTCATGGTTAATAATGAATAAAACTAATAATTAAACGTTCCTTAATTTGAATTTGAAAAGCTAAAATTGCCAATCGTGGATGAGAAAAATCCCTAATTACCCATTAAAAATTTGAAAATTCAAAACAATAAAAATGTGCTTTGCTCAGATCCACGTGAATCAATGATTACGATGTGTTAATTTAGTTAAAACAAAACAACTTTCGCAATTTCAAGCATTGACTTTTTAATAATATTGCCTTGTTCAGAAGAAGTGTGTTTTTTATATCACTTATCATCGAGTTGTCTTGAAAAACAATTGAAAATTTTGACAAGTTTGTAACTGAAAAATGTTGGCTGAGTTGTGGATTTTGCTGTAAGTTTTTCGAACATTTTTATAAATTATTAACATTTTTTTTATTTTTAGTGAGCAATTGAATGATTATTTAATCGCACCTTTACTAATATCTGTCGCAAGAGTTCTTACATTAATTGTATCAAATGTTATCCTATACACAAGTATTCATGATTGTGAGTACTGTATTTCATCTTTTTTTAGTTTTAAAAGAATGTTTGTAGATATCCGAGATGATTATTCTTTTCCTCTTATGGCTTATTTCTTTGGACTTTTTCATTTAATTTTGTTCCATTCGGTTGATTTAGCTAAATTCGCAGCAGCAACTTCCATAGCCTTTGGAATGTTTTTCCATCTTGCTGCTTTTATTAGCAAAATACTTCTATACAGCACTTTGGAAAATGTGATTAAATATTTCGTTTTTGTCTACGCTTTATTCTGGTATATGGAATTAAATAAAATCATTTCAAACTTCTAATCATTAGATTTAGTTTTAGGTTTTATACAGACAGAGATGATATTGACGAATTCGTCTTAGTTTTTATTATTATGACCGTAAAACTATTATGTGTAGCTGACGATTTAGGAAAAAAGACCATTGACGAACTCGAAAGAGGCTACGGTCTTCCTGGAATTCAATTTGAAGTAATGTCTTATATTACTTACACTGCTTGGATTTCTTTTAAAGATTTCAAAGTTTTGACTGAAAAGTGTAGAGAAAAGGTATTTTTATTTAATTTTTTAAATTCTTTATTATTTTAATTTTTAACAGAACGAACGTTGGTGGAATATGCTAATTTCAGCTGGATCTCGTGCTATATTATATAAAATAATGTCACACAAATTTCTTCCATCCGAAGTATTAGGCGATATTTGGCAGTAAGATATAATTAAATCTTTGACTTTCTTAAAACTGAGTTTTTTCAGATGCGATGCTATTCTCCTTCTAATTCACGTTTTCCAATTCAGATGTAAATATTATTACATTGCACAAATTGCAGAACTTGAGGCTATAGCAGCTGGGGTTAAAAGAGGAGGATGGAATAAACACTGCATGTTTGATTTTTATCGAGCTGAATCTTCAATCACAATAAAAGAGTTTTTTTCTGCTGTGAATTTACCATTAAGTACTTATGTACGTAACAGTAAGTGGATGATTTTTCTGTTGTTATCATAAAAATCTTTTGTTTTTTTTTAGAATTCACAACAAAACATAGAGAAGGTCAGATAAAAGTCTATGTTCATTTAGCGTGTTTTGTGATTTTAGTGGCTTCATACAGTCATTATTTTATAGTGCCGTTGTTTTGGTTTATGGTAAGCGTTTATACTCAAAAGAGCGCAGTATTGACAATAATGAGTTCGTGTGACACTTGTCTTATATCTTGTAAAAAGATATGTCGTCATAGGTTCGGACGCAAGAATAAGTTGTTTTATATTTTGAAGTTCTGTTTTCTAATTATCAATCAGTATCGTCTAGCTTTGATTTTCCACAATATTAATAATATTTCATATGAGAAATCTTTTAAATATACAATTACTTGCGCTATTATTGATGTTCTCACTATTATAATACTAGTAACAAGAATTCCTGCTCGTCATCCAATTTTTGCCAAACGCGGTCATGCTAAACGTTGATTAATTATCTTTTATTTGTGATTTTTTGTATGTTTTTTTGTTTTAATTGGTTCAAATAAATATCATTTTGTATTTATTGTTTATTTAGAAATATTTAAAAGACAAAAGGCACACACAGAAAGTTGATTACACTTGTTACAGAGTTGTTCTTGTTTTTAGCTAATTTTGAGTATAATACTTGCTGGTATGGGCTTGAACACCATTCTGTGGTATAGAACTTATAATAAGAATAATTTGATTGGTGTAATAAAATAGTGTGAAAGCCCAATGAATAATTTAAAATTAAAATTTGAAGTGCCTGAAGGACAAAATATTCATTAAGGTAAGTGCTCAGTTGTATCAAATTAAATTTACAGCAAAAGTTCCCTGTGGTTGATTTATAATAAACATTCAAGTCAAAATTTCATTTTGTGTATACATTTGCGGTTATTTACTAAATACCAATATATAATTCCAGGCACTAGCTTAGATCACAAATGACCCAACAAGGAATATTAACTATATTTACAGAATATATTCTTTTTATAAGATCTAGTATTGTATAAACACGAATTTAATACAACAAAACAATTTTCAATTCTAGATTACAAAAAGGTGTCAGTAAATTATCACCCAACAAAAATACTGATAAATGCCGTTTTTTGTATCAAATATATTTAGAAGCAAAAAAAGTTCACAATTTGGCGATGAATATATATTTTCGTTTAAATTATAACTTGGCACTAATAGGTTAAGAACGATTTACTAACCCCTTTTTCCTTTAAATAATAATAAATAATGTAACTTGAATAATTGAAAACAACTAAAGACAATTTTCCTAGATATTTAGAACATAACCACTAGTGGTAGACTAAAAAATGGTAACTAAACAATAAGTATAGCAATTGTTTAAGAACTGTAGATATTAATCTTGACTCACAGAAACCGGTAAAGACTTATCATTCGATATGGAAGCTCGTTGATTCAAATCCCAAGACGCAATGCAATCAGGATTCTGTAAAAACAAACACAATTATCAATTGAAAAAAAGAAAACTTCATATTAGATTACGTACACTAGTTCTAGAAATTTTCCTATTCCGTTCCGACTCATTATCCGATTTTCTTCTCTTCTTCTTTGCTGTAATAGATTCTTGTCCACTATCACCATCTTCCGAATCACTACTATCCGAGTCAGAACTAGAACTCGATGAAGAATCGCTAGAACTATCAGATGCCACTCCCGACGGCTGTTCAATATTAATCCTATCAGCTAATTTAGCTAAATCTGGTTCATGTTTTCTTAATGCTTTAAGCCACTTTTGCGATAATTTTGGTCGTCCTCGCGCTGTTTTATGCCAAACTATTGGAAAATTTGTCCGACTACAGAAATTTTGCGTAACGGCTATTGTGATATCTAAATTTAAAACCACATGCCACCAGCCTCCAGGAACAAACACAGTTTCGCCAGGTTTTTGTAGAATTTCAATTGGACGACAATCACTTGGCCATGATGGGTCTTTTGTTTTCGGGTATATAAAATTGAACCATGTTATAGCTTCGTCTCTTTGTTTGCCGCCTATTGCGCCAGTCACTTTTAAAAGCTCCTTGGGAGTGTGAGTCGGGAATAAACACCATCTAACCAAAATTAAGGACGTTTCGTTCAAAAACTTTCACTCTAACACTTGTGATGGTCATTACTGTCCATCAAGGCTATTTTTCATTAAAACTATTAGATTAAAAAAAAACTTGTTTGATAGATAGTAATGACTAAAGTAATAATAGGGACATGATTGGATGGAACAGTTTATTTAAACCTTTTATGTCCCTGAATGAGGGCGTTCCAGGCACTGGTTCCTAAAGGATCAATATGTATCCCAGTTCCGGACCTCGCTGGACCCATAACAAACCATCTATAGGGTGGTCTGCGGATTTCTCCAGCATATTTAAATAAGTCGTCTCTGAAGTAATAGGGCACTTCATAATCTTCTAATAATTTTTTTCGACGTCGGTGCTATAATAAATTATTTATTATATTAATTTTTTTGATAAAAACTACTCACCTCGCCAAAATTGCTATCAAAAATATACAAAGGACTATCATCTTTAGAATTGAGCATATAATGTACATAGTATTTCATTTTCATTTTAACGCTATATCCCTCATTGTCTTCACCACATTTAAATTTTTGGTTTCTATACTTTTTTACCAATTTTTCTAAAGTCCATTTTTCGTTGGCTCTCCAGCCTACCTGAGTACCAGTAATAACGACTGGTTTATAGGGAAGCTCATAATTTGATATAAATTCTCTTTGTGGAACTTGAGACTCATCAATCCTTTCACAGTTGTCAGTAAATTCCCAAAATCTCTCGAAACCATTAATATAATTGCATTGAGTCCAGGATTCTTTAGTATTCAGTTCTAAATTCATAAAAAATATATCATTAACGTAATTATATAAATTTTCTAGAAAATTTAACGAATAGGTTAAGAATTAAAACATATACCTGGTCTAGCTTTTTTCTTTACTTCTTTTATACGTTTTCTAGCTCTGTGTGCAAAATTAACATCATCCATTCCTTGAAACTAAAGCTATATTAAAAATGGTTTTTTAAAATAAATTAATAAAATTATTTTAAAACGTTAAACTGAACCAGCAACAGTCAAAACTCTTTATGAGGTGGCAACCATGCCTGTCAAATTAAAACAGAAACCAGAACCCTACACTTAACGCGGTAAATTTGAATTTGAATAATTTTTGAATTTAGACCCTGTAGTCACACCAACCTGCATTTTAACAACCTTCACTCAAAAATTTTGATAATTGATAGATTTAATACACAGAAATGGTTATAAGTCAACACTTCGTATGATTTTTAACATAAGACGAAACAGCTCTGAATAAATCAGTTGTTGTAATAATAGAGTCATACAATTTTATCTTTTATAAATGCAATAGATGAATAATAAAACTGCTATTTATTACGTACACTAATTGTTTAGACTACTTTAATAATTACGATAAAATTTTTAATAGCAAAGATAAATGTGAATTTTTGTTAATTCGAGACTTTTTTAATATCTTTGTAATGGGTGTTGGGGTAGATTTAAAATGAAATAAGTAAGTTATTATAACGATTTATTCAACATAAAGTTGGGTTACATTCTGTACTTACCTAAAATACATCAATAAAATTGATATAAAACAAAGGTAAGTCCTAAGGGCTAATAATTTCACAGATTTGAGTAACAGCGGATCATTTACATTTTTATTTGAATTATGAACGCTAGACCTTGTTTTTTTTTTAATAATGTACAACATTAAAATGAAGATTTACAGCATTGCAAAACGAACATTCGAGTTTTTAAAAACAATTAAACAGATAATCAAAATTTTTACAGTAAAAATACTTTATACATCAGCTCTTTCACCCATCAGAAATACAACTGCAATGATATTCATTTTACATTTATAACTAACTAACTTAACTAATTAATCACACCTTTAATTTTAGGCTTAATTAACTCACATTTTAATATGCGTCCATTTCACTGAATAACCTGGGATATTTACAAACAAAACACTGCAAGTTCAACAGTAAGTAGTGTAGTCTCACTTCACACATGAAGTAAATTTTTTTTATTGAAAATTACATTTATATTATGTAGGTAGGTATGTAAGATGAAAGAGGACAGTTCCTGAAGAAACCTGTACGTTGATGTGATAACAACAAAAAAATTGTTTGGAACCAGAAAGCAACCAACAACCAAATGCCACCGCTATTTAGAAATAGAACCAAAATTTTCTAACATTAAACTAAACTTAGTAGTATCACAGTTGCGTAATAAATTTATATTTCCTTTTAATTCCAATTCGTTACAAAATACCAACAATTGAAAAAATTAGATTGTCGCTACAATTAACTCATTCTAAAGACCATACATTTAATGTATAGTGTAGTTAAATTTTTAAAACTTCTTTTATTAAATGCTACATTAAACGTTAAATCAGTTAAATCGACGTTGACAAATTGGAATATTACAAATTCTGTATTGACACTTTGATTACAATTGCGTACAAAATTTTATTCGTATTAACTATACTTTTATTAATGATTTAATGCCATCACCAAATTGATAACATTGTTAATAGAATTTCATCCAATGAAATGATAATTTGGAAAACTTCAATGTTTCCACTATTAAAACAATAATTGTGTTGTTTTTTCAAAAGTGGAAATATCGACTTTTTACATACCTACTATCACTTTGGCTAAATTTTTAACCCATCTTCATTCTAAAGCACCCCCACAATGGCTCTTGGTCGATGATTGTTTTATTGGTTAAAAATCTACATTTTATAAATAAACTCCTAAGTATAAAAATGTATGGGTACGTCTAGAATGTGAAATTTTGCTATAGTACAAGTTTCGTTTTTTTTACTCTGATGTTTTGGTATATAAAATCTAATTAAAAAATAAGTAACAAAAAGTTCAATTCATCGAAACAATGATCTTAAGCGGGATGTAGCCGCTTGGGCTTCGATTCGGACGTTGGTTGCTTATGTGGCTAACAGTTCTACCAAAATTGCTAAACTGAGGGCCACAGCGATTGCGAATCGTGGAGGAGTGCAAGCTGCTAAGCCAATTCCTATAGAAAGGTGCGACCAAGCTGGGATAGGTGAAGCTGAGTTTTTGCCTCTCTGCATTGCGGCAGGGTGTTCTCCTGAAAAAACAACACTATCAAAAACAAGAAAAGATTGATTTTTAAGTATTTAGCTATTTTATGTTCAAACTAAACTAGATTTTCATCAAGAAGGTGATACTACCGTTGAGAACGTGTAACAGGACGCTTGCTGAGTCCAGATTAGAGGGGCTGCAGGTGTAGTTTCCTGAATCTTCTGTCCGGGCATGGAAAATGATGAGTGTGCTTACTGTAGTGTCTGTTCCCACACGATCTGTGCGTATATCAATTGCATTATGATCATATTTCAAAACGCGTTCTCCGTCGTGATACCAGAAGATATAAGCTGGTTCTTCCAAGGATTGGGTAATCACGCATTTTAGACTGACAGTGCTTCCAGTCTTCACGTAGATGTCGGATTCGCCGGATATTTCAATTTTTGGTACTGAAAAACATGTTTTATTATTAATTTAAAAATCAAATAGTTCTTTCTTGCTTATTATTCTCCGGATTTATACAAGGATCTAACAATAGAACTGGTCTTATTGAATTAGAACTACCCTGCTTCAGCCTACGGGGAAGAGAAGGGGATTGTTATGCCACTATTAATTAAATATGATTACCTCCGGGCCTAAAATGTGTATACGGACTATTTCAATATATACTCTCATCCTATAAACTCATTTAATCCTTGCCTCTAACTAATTTTACGCACTAATAAAATAAATCCTGTTTTAAGTATTCATTTTATTTTGATAAATAATTTTAGCGATATAGATTATCCCTTTTAGTCATTATAGAATCGAATTTAAATCCAGGTTATATACGTACCAACTACATTCAAAGTGATAAAGTGACTCATTTTCGGCTCGGTGCTGACTTGACATTCATATTGTCCAGCATCTCTTGGTTGGACATATTTTACTTGAAGTGTCCATGTGTCGGTAGCTTCGACTAGGAAAGCTTGAAAACGGTCATCGGCGATAAAAGTATACCTATCTACTGTGAGAATATGAGCATCTCTTCTTCTTATCCACGACACAGATTTGTTGCCCAACTGTTTTACTTTACAAGGAAGGTATGCGTGTGTTCCCAGCTGTGTCGTTATGTTGGTGGTCGTTGTGGGATCGAAGTATGGCCCGGTGTATAATCCTGTGAATCTTTTAACTGCATGAGCTGCTTCTCCTCCAGAAAACACTGAAAAAATACATTACTTTAGAAATTAATAAAAATGGTTTAGATAGGACTCTACAGGCTTATGCAAACAAACTTTATTCAAACAACACACACAACTAACGATTATTTTTTTACAGGAGATATGATTTATCTGGTTATCTTTACACTTTACAATGAAAATTAAAGATGAAAGTTTGGATTATTTCCGTCGTTCTTGAGATTTATTGTGGCGTTTAAAGGGTTTAGCGAATAATCTTGATTGAATTTGGAAGATTATTTTGTGGTATTATGTTCGTGAGGGTTGATTGGAAAGAGAACAAGATAATTGTAATTGTTTCTGTCGTTTGATACGATGTTACTTGGTAGTGATGAATATGGATGTGTGGGAAATGTGTGTACTATTGATTATTCAAATTTCCTTTGTTTAATCCAAGGGTCGCGGCTTGCAGATCTTCAACCCATCTTCTAATAACGATTTGTAAAAATCTTATGTTCTAATCACGCTTTTGTTGTTTGAATGAAATAAAGAGTAGATGAGATTATTGGCTGTTGGAATAGTGAAAGGAGGATTTGACTTTATTTCAGTAATTCCAAGTGATTTGCAACTAAAGCCGGCCTCATTATTGAGGATATCATTAGTGAGATGGAAGATGGAAATGTAGAGCATCATCAGATTTTCTTTTGAGTAAAAATCAATGTGAATTGGAGGAAGCGATGAAATCGATTTAAAGGCACACGTGGTTTGGACATCTTATAGAATTAATTTCCTTTCATATTTTAAACAGGCGTAGGTACAAAACTCCTAAACTTTTATACATTTTACAGTCGACTGCTTGGTTTCAGAAGTTCCATACGATTTACGAAGTTTTTAAGATAAGGCAATCTGTTAACAAAATTAAAAATTAGGGTCGACTTTCAAGCTTCACACCTATTCAGAAAATTTGTTGGAGTGATTCCATTTTATTGATCGGATGAATATTGATAAATCACGTAATGTTCTAAGATGTTCAACTTTTTCTGAACTTAATGATCTATAAAATTTGTGCCAAATTTCTTTTCAATAGTTGTTTTTTCCAAGTAGTAATGTTTCGTTCTAATTTGTCTGGACTTATCGAAATTTCCGAAACTTTATAACATTAATAAGACCTTACCTAAGCACATTACACAGCTTTCGAGTTCCTTATTGTCGTTTTCAAGGAATTTATGTTGCCGGTACAGTTATGTACATTGCATTCGACCACACTATCAGCGAACTTTGCTAATTACACACCTACGTCTATTTTAATACTCCCATAGAGACTCACGTCTACTCTAAACAACTGTTTCTACACACGTTCACACATAAAAATACTGACTCTTAATTACTTTTCGCTCTCATTTCTACTTCCTCTTAAATTACAAAGACACCATTAACAGCATTTCAACAAAAAGCAGCTCTTCTAATTGATGCTTTCAAAACAATTCTTTTTTTCTTTTAACTGTGATCGTAAAATTTGATATCCAGGAGGTTTTCAAACTTAATTTTCTAAACTGCTTTATGTTTTTATAGTATCCAGACTTAAGATTAAAACAATAACTTTAAAGCGACTTTATCCTGGCAATTTTAACACATTCCATGTTATGACGATGGTGAAAGTTTACATATTTTTTTTTTTGTGTAAAAAAACAACATTGTAGGTGCAAGTTAAAGCATCCACCCTCTGTATTGTGAATTATTCCAAGCTTTCAGGAACATAAGGCGTAGGGAAGTGTTTTGCTACAGTCGTTTATGTGATATAATTCCGCTGCCGAGATTTCGCAGATATTTATGTGCAATAGAAGCCTGATTATACTTTACACACTCTGTTTCATAAGTGAATTTCTTTTACTCGGTTGCTAGACTAAATACAGCTAAATTTACAATGGTACAATAATTTTCCGAAAATTGTGCACACAATAAACAGACAAGAAGGATTCCAAGTCACTTCAATAAGCTAGTTTATACTGGTCTGCGGATTGTTCAGTAGTAATTAGATTATTGTTTAATATGAATAGCTAACAACATGTTTGTACTAACCACATGCAACATCAACCAGATACAATTAAACTGTAAGCTAAGCATTTCATTTCAACAAAGATATTTGTTCTACATACTAACACGATGTGATATTAATCAAAATTACTGTCAAACAGCATTCAACAGTTTCTGACATTCTCTCACTGAACCGCAATCTTGTATTCTACAACCAACAATTTAAAAAGAAATCATTTCATTAAAAACTGATCGCGGTTTTCATAAAGTAAATAAAAAATGTTGTCAATCATTTTTTAAATTCGAAAATGGTATTTTGAACAGACGTGAGTAGCCCCTCTTGAATTATTTTGATACATCCGTAAACAAAACGCAACATCCGATGAGATAAATCGATTAGATAATTGCAGGTGGAAACTGGTTGCATTGTTCATTACGTCGGTTAGGAGTCAACGTTGCCCATTTTAACTGGAGCAATCATGTTCAATCATTACATTACATAGTAATTTACTGATGGAGCTTGCAATTAACATTTATTAACAAATCATTATCTAACATTAACAACCTTTTCTACAATTTGCTAGAGTCGTTATTTGAATTTCCACTTGGAGCATCTTTGCTAAATAGAAAGTATAACGTTATTTATTTATTGTATAAATATCCAATAGGCTGTTGGATCGTAAAAAACGACTGACTTTAACTTTATTAAAATGTTTCTCTTCAAGAAAGTAATTAATTAATTAGTAGAGTGGCTGGTGTAGTTGTTTCAATTTTTTCTGTTTATATTACGAGAATTATTAGAATTCCACGCGTTAAACTCTAGGCATGTTTGTTATTCTGGTAATGTATTTTTTCCGAATCCGTTCCGGATAAGCTCTTTTCCAAGTGTGTTAAGAGCTTTAGACTTCTCAACTTAATTACTGTCTTTGCTAATGTTCTCTTCGTCACATATTAACTTTATTTTACGCATTATCCCATCTTCGATCAATACCAGAAAGCTTTTAGCAAAACTACTAATTGATATTGCACAACACATAATTAAAATTTATCAGTATTTGTATGAATTCCAAATGTTATGGACGACTGTCAATTACGATAATTGGACGATAATCTGTAAACTACAATTACTCAAACTTTTATCAGTTATTTTTTGAAGTATGTAAGTAAAAAACAGGAATGAAATTTATTAAAAATGACTTTGCACTTGAAGTGATGTTCAAATTGGAAGTAAGTTGGAATTTTATTTTTACTACTCTATTCCTAGAAGAAGAAGTTAATAACTTCATGTTAAGATTCTTGATATTACATTTATAGATAAATGTGAGGTAATTTCAAGCGTGGGATATAAAGTTTAGTGTGGGAGTTTTATAAATCCCCCTCTAGGACCTGTGAGAGAAATATTTCCCTCCCACAGAATAAGCTATATGTCAATGGAGATAAAAAGAGCTATTTGGGTTGTAAATTCTTCTGTAAACGATTTATCCACAGAACGTTTATTCCTTAGAACATAAAAGTAATTTCAAATTAATCGTTGACTATAGTAATTTTTGAATTTCTTTAAAAGTTTTTTGAAAAACGTTAATTTTTATGCATTTTATGTGTTTCTAAACCAAGCCAATTGCAATATGCAAAAATTATTGATAAACCACCAAAAAAGCAAACAATCTATTTCAAATACCTTGAAATAAATTCTTACTCATAAGCTAAAACATTTGAGCTCATTGAATAACTTAATAAAAATTAAGGAAAAAGTCCTAGAAAGATATTAAAATCATTAAAAAGGAAGTCAAATTTTGATTTTTTTAGGTACTCCAGAATGTTTGATAAAATAACAAAACTGTTTCGGAGTTCTGGGATCAGAATTAATTTTTTTTTACTTCTTGTAGAATTAGAAACTATCGAGTCCAGTATAATTGGCAACATTTGGAAGCTACAAATTTGTATAATCGTAGCCACTACGTTAGTTGTAGGTATTAGCTTGCAAAGCACAGTTGGTTTACTAAACAATGCCAAACTAATATTTGTAAGTATCTAAAATCAATATCGGTTTGAGTTAATTTTAAAGTGAAATAAAATTGGCAAAAATACAAGTTGTTCGGTTTGCGGTTTGTTTAAAATTAATTCAGATTTAAAATTTTTATGGAAAAATGCCAACAAAGAAAAGTATTTCTGATTCGAAAGCAATACTTGTGTTTCCGTGCAGATTCAGTCGCGATGTTTGATTGATGGTACTAGAGGGAATTCCAAGTATCTCCGTTGAACTTCCTGATACATTTTATTCTTTAAAATGACAAACTCCTTTCGTTGAATAAAGACTTTGAATTGTTTTTGACGCTGCTTAAAATGTTAATGAAATGAGTGACAAGATGAAGATAAAAAGTTTTTCTTAGTAGAACGATTTTCACTGAAATAGTGCTTTTAGCTATTACATGCACCTGACGGTAGAATATATTCCCATTCCTCGAAATAAACGAATGAAATTCATCCCAGGTGTTTACAGCAAACGTTTGGTACATTCAAATTAATTAAGAGCTACAAGGGAGCAGAATATCGAGCCATTTAACTTAATCAACTCACCACTAAAACCTTTTCAAAAACACCTAAAGTTTTTTAGATGTTTTAACTCACAAGAATTCAATAATTCGAAAAAAAAAACCTAAATTTAAAAAAAAACTTTCAAGGAGGGTAGAGTTATCAGAATCTGAGGAGAATTTAATTCGGGAGTTAAATATTTTTAACTGGTATGTAAATGCAAACGAAGTTGAAATACTGGCAGAGTCCATTCGACCGATATAGAAGAGTTCTCAATCAAGTCCGTCAAGAGTATGCGTTATTCATTCTGTGATAGCAAGCTAATTTAATTTACAAATGGAGTGATCGTTTGATCCATTACTGGATAAATTCGGAAGTTCTGATTGCCAGTGACGCTCAATCGTCTCCACTTTTTTGTTTCGAATTTTACAATGAAGTTTTGAAGCTTTTGTTCACTTAATTACCACTTTCTAAATCCGTAGTTAACAAATTGCGTTATACTCTCAATAATAACGTGTAAGTTGTATTAAAATTGACTTTTTTATTTTGATTTTGTTATTATGACGCTGAGCAACTTATCAAAATTTCTCTTTGTGCTGCTTATGTTTTCCATTTTACAACACTCAAACACGAATGAGTTTTCGTTGAATTCTTTGGGAAAAAATTAACAGCTTTTGGATAAAGCTTAACGGAAATGTTGCGTGGAAAGTCAAAAAATAAAATTTATCAGTAACCTCAAATTTGCGGGGAAATTGCGTTGAAAACTTTACTAATTGTCAAAGAAAAATAATTGAATGAGAGTGTTTTTAAAGCGCTTAGAAGTTAGCAAAGCTCGTCGGAAGTTGACTGTTTATAAAATTAAATTTTTATAACAACTGAGGGGGCTGTAAATAATCTTGATGTGACTCAGAATATAAGTAGGATGTTTAAATGAATCTAGTTCATTTAACTGCTGGTAAGCTCTTCTTTGTAAATGATACGTTGCATTTGGGTGTTGGAAATTCGTGACATTGTGTCAGGAAAGGCGTGCGGTTGAAATCTCTTTTCGCTCTGTTTTTGTCTTTTAGCTGCTCTCTAGAGGGATGTAGATGCGTAATGGTTCAAAATTTTACAGCATTCCACGAATATCCCGGAAATGTGCTTATATACATTTATAACATGAAAAAATTGGCTTTGTTGCAATATATGATTTGTAAGCCACTCACAATGATGATGTTTACGTTTGTAAAAAAATCCATTTTTAGATTACGTGATATGGCTACTTTGAAAGAAACAAAATACATTTGCATTCACGTCTGTTTGCTTGTTGCTATCGCAATGATAGTAAAGCTATTCAGTTGAGTTGAATCGGGAGCTATCTTAAATAAGTTAGATTGCCACCAGGCACTAGAGATTCTATTACTATCGATTTATAAATTTCAACTGAAATATGGTTTTTCTTGAAAGTTATTGCTTCTATGAATAAAACAAAGCAAATATCTACACTTCATATTTGTGTAAGCTATATTACATATTTTTACCTTGAGAAGTTTATTCAATTTCAAATTTGTTTTTATAATCTTAAGCTTTCATGTTATTGCAAATTCAAAAAGAAAATAAAAATTTATTTTTTTATTTCATGTACATGTTTGTATAAAAGAATCATATAAGGTTAATGTTGTATCAAATTTATCGTTTCATTTTTTAATAAGCAAACATTTTTTTTAGTCTGTATGAAAATCGGTTAAAATTGCATTCTAAATTGAAAAACAACATTTCAATGAGGATGCAACTTTTCATCCAATTTGTTAATAACTGAAAAAATTTCTTAAATTTTATATTTCAACTCGGAGATAATAACAAATTTTTAATTAAATTTTTATTTTAGTAAATAATATGGAGTTTCTGAATTATTGGATCTTATTTGTGTACCTTGTGGTCCGCAACAGCGAGGATAAAAAATGTAGTTGACTTTATTGGCCGGGTCGTTCGCTTGTAGAGCGTTAATTCGAAGGGAGTAACAGTGATGATTTTGAATATTGACTTTTGTGAAATCCGCATTTTTACGAGCGCCTCGAAGTCGAATTTTTTTAATCAGAAGCAAAAGTACGCGATTATTTTCGCGTTGAATTGAACGAAGTTGGTGTAGAAAGAAGAAAGAATAAATAAAGTGAACGCAATATCTAGAATGATGTTAAAAGGTTAAGCATTTTTCGAGTTGTCCGTTTTACAATTGTAGGGAACGGGGTGTAGGGTTGTAGCGGTAAATTTTCACGACAGGCGACATTAGTTGCTGGAGAGAGTATCCCTGGTATCCCTTGTAGTTCCAGGACGGCACAATGACTCCTGCAGCTCCAACCAATAGCTCACTCCATGTCCTGCGGAATTTCTACGAGGACTGTATGCTTAAGGCGGCCCACGGGGACATTTCAGTTTCGCACTGTGATCCCAATTCGAACCAAGCCGCGACATTTGACCATCTATTATACCAGTGCTCGCCAAACAAATAAACCTATAACGAGGTTAGTTAAAGACACCTACATTCGCTTACTCTATGAAATGTCAATCTCATTTTATTTCTCTCTCTTCTACCAATGCATGCTTCATAAAGCACTTTCAATTTATATCCAATAAGCTCCAAGTCTCCGCCTGCCTTTATTATCTTTACTTGAAATTTGTTACAACCCTACTGTTTTACTCTCAATAAAATACTTATTTCGATACATAAGAACTTGCCTCATCCATCAACTCCATGAAAACCCAATCAACTTAAAATTTATTATCTAATGTCGGCGCTGTAAACATCATACGCTCTATAAAAACCACACTTGACTCAAAATAAAGACACACTTTGCTACACATAATTGGCACAATCCGCTTACTTTATATAGATTGTACAGATAATTTGGCAATAACGAAGCACTTGAAACGAATAACAACTAAAAAATTTATATTTCCCTATATTCTAATGTATTTTTATTCACTTGAAAAAAAAAATCGTTTGTTTCTAAGTGATCTGTAATTTTATGTTATCAGAGAATATCAAGACTAAGCTGCACGATACAAACAAATTTTCTTCTTTGATGTAGAAAACTTTTTAAAGACACGATGAATGCTAAACTTATGGAATTACCTCCCACTCAAGGCTTTTATTTTTGCAGCAAAATCATGCAATTAACTGAAGTTATTGATTCTCTCATTAGTGTTGATTTTCTATATGAGAAAAATACCAAACGTTAAATCTTATGATAAAATTTTGAACGGCGAAAATAGTAATAATAATAAAGTACGATTTAAATGGGGGCTATAAAGCCACGTAGGTAAAGTACATGGGCATTTTGTCGATTAGAGCTTTCGTTTCAATTAATTTTAGCTATAAATTCGTGCCTGCGTAGAATTAATTGTAGCAGTTTTACGGTTGTGTATAAATCTGTTCGTTTTAGCTGGTGATTGTGTAAAAAAAGTGGTGGGTAGAAAATATTGTAAAAGCTTGTAATGAAAAAAGCGAAGTTAAGATTGATCCCTAATTATCTAATATAAATGAACTGTTATCTCGCCTTAATCTCGCTGATTGTCCTTTTAATCTAGAGAAGTGCAATCGGAATACTTTTTGAGAGTAAAAGGTTTTAGGGACCTCTGAACCGCTAGGCTGGGTATTCAGGTCTCAGGATACAACAATTATACTGCCTTTCCTATTGTCTGTCTTGCGAGTTAATTTACTTTGTATTGAAATACGGCCAGGGAATCTGATTCCAGGGAATTTCTGGATGTCACAACTCCCTCAGTCGTGTAACATGCGACATGCCCCTCTTAGGATTCTCCTGATGGTGTCTGTTCAATCCTAACGATCTCGATTGTGCAGATTAACATGACATATGCTACAAGCGATTTAAATAAGCGCCAAACTTCCAAATGGCCAATTTGCTTCGAAATAGCGTGCTCCTGTTTGTTTTCCATTTAAAATTCACGTCGAGTAGTCGGCGTATTTGCCGAATTGACGGCAGTTACGGAAAAATGATCAAGTATATACATTTTCAATCAGGATTCAGGCAAATGTGTTTAACTAAATATTTATCACTGTCACATTCACCCAATTTGAAATCCTAATCAACCAAAAATCACCAATCGATGTTTTAGCCCAAAATCCTTCTTTCATTAGATCAGACAAGAAATGCTGCACGAAATTGCTCTCACTCTTACATCTGTTTTAACCGAAACCTTCTTCCCGAATAAATTGAAAGCAACTCAAATTATTCAACTAAGTTTTGTGGTGAAGTAATTGTACGTCGAATATTGTAACAGATTGTTTTAATTTTAGAAAAGCTATAAATCTGAATTAAGCTCAAGCTTATCTGCATTAGACATCTAGGAACAATTCAATCCAAACTTATACTACCAGAATTTCGAAACTTTTAGTTAATAAAAAAACAACTTGTTTTGTTACTTCATCTTGAATCAGAAGAACTATGACATAAACATAAGTTACATTCACTTCGAATTTCATTTTTCAAAATTATCTTGTTGAGCAATCACTAAAACGAAATTAAAACACAGAAGGGAGTTCCGGTTGACATCACGTTTTACATCTCATATTTCGCCTTAGACATACCAAAACACTTAGAAGATCGCGTGATGAGATAAAATTAACTCATTACTAAAATATATAATGGTCAGAGTTTTATTGCTTCCTAAAAAGTTCAATCTTTTTTCTCCAGCTGTCTAAAAGCTGTCTAAAACTTATGTCTTTATCAAAACTTGAAATAGTATTTATTCGATTAAATTTTTTTTGTAATATGTATTTCTTTTAAATTTCGTAGTGAAATATTTTCAATTAAAACTTTTGATCAAACCTGCTAGCAGTTAAAACACCAAAAGTGTTTTTGTTTATAATAAAACCTATTATCGTACATCGTTTTATATAAATCCAAAAACTTATTTAGATGAGAGAGAAGCAAGCTTTTTCCTGCAATATTTCAAAGATTTGGTTGTTAACGCAATGTGGCTATGAATCAATTTATTCGAAGAAAACTTACAGCTGGTATTGCCGTCGTCTAATCTTAAACTGAATAAATGGCAAGAACACCTTCGAAGGGTGGATCGGTGAAATATTAATTTAGAAAAAATTCGCCCTTGAGGGTGCTTTCTAATAAAAATTTAAGACACTATTCGACTTGTTCAAAAGTAACGTGATTTGCTACAAAAATCAATACTACCAATAATTGAGTTTTTCGAGAATAAAGTGATGTGTGATTAAAAGTAATCAAACTTGTCCCATAGGGTCGTACAAGTGTTGACTAATACCATCCAATCAGCCGATACGAAAATTAGCAAAGCTTTACTTCAGGACATATTTTCAAGTAAAAATATGAAAAATTCCAAACTGTTATTATTTTGATTATGAGGGGTTTAATGAAATCAAAATATTTTTCGTGTTTTACAACAATACCTTCTGGATATGTACACAAGATTTTTTACCAGATTAACGTTGTAAATAGAACATCAGAGAAGGTTGAACGAGCAATCTTGTATTTTACATGTTCCATTAGGAAAAAAAATGTTTGTTGGTTATTATTATGAAGCTGTAAAAAAATATTCAAGCAGCACTGAGTATATGATCAAAATTTAAATAAATTTTTAAATAATCTGAGACAATAACAAGATTTCGTATACAGGGTGTTATGGAACTCCACGCGAGAAAAAAACCACCCATAGAATTCGTCATTTTAAGCAATTTTCCCTTATAACGTTTTTGTGAAATCGCTTTAATTTTTCAACATTTGTCCCACCCATTATTTAACGAGACGTTTGATAGTGAAAGTGAGAGTATAGCATGAAGAAAAACAAATTCTATTTGATGGGAAAAAACGCGCAAAAACTTATCTTCATTTTACGTAATATCGTCAGTCTGTGATCGGGTGATCGCCCGTGTTAACAAATTAGTTTTCGTGCAGTGATCTGTTGTTTATTAATAATTTAAAAATGGTTAATTTCAGAATACATCAAATAACCTTTTAGAAAACGTGCTATTGGTTACGCGACGTAACTAGGGACTAGGGACGTAACAGATTGGCTAAATAATAATTTTGTAGATAAGCCGTTTCGGCTTTGTGTTGTGGCCTGCTAGGTCCCCAGACTTGAATCTGTGTGATCTCTTTTTATGGGGTCATATGAAAAAAATAGTGTACGTGAGTCTGGTGAATACAGTTGAAGAACTGGCTAACCGTTTGTTGGAAGTGGCCGAAACTATTAGAGAAAATCCAGCCATGCTATCTCGAACCCAGGATTTTTTTACCATGGATTTATAATGGTGGACATTTCGAGCAATTATTACGAATGTCAGGTCAGAAATTTTATAACTTACTTACCGCTATGACTTTACAAACTGAAAGTTTTTGTGTTCAGTTTTCGCTTGAAATAGAATAGAATTAAACACACTAAACATAGATGGGTACGTGGACTTCTATAACACTCTGTATAAGTAGATCAATTCATCGTTTTATATTTTTATTTTAATCTTTAGGAACATAGTGGATTGTATGATGACTTGATGACTTTCAATATAAGTGTAGTAGAGTATTCGAGTGAAAGATGAATTCATTGGCAAGAGACACGTTTGCGGATGTTGAGAGTTGTGTTTAATCAATAAAACTTGAAATTCGCTGTTACGCGGTTGTTGTGGTTGAAAGGGGTTAACTGAATGATTAGAATATCAAAGGTATCTTCGGTGTGAATTCAAATGCATTCTGTGGTTTGGGCAGTGCGGCTCGATTCGTGCGTGTTTAGATATATGCAAAGAGATGTTTAGACTAGAGTTAGAATTAGAGCAGGTGCAGGTAGTCGCTGCGATTGGGCTATATATCAAGATTCATTCGAGGGAGCTGTACACGCATGGAATTTATTAGGAGGGTGCTGTTTGAAATATCATGATCATAACATGCGATTTGTGGTACGACATTTGACAATTCGTAAATTCAACGCTGCGTCTGGGGGGCTTTGCTATTCCTATAAATGTTTATGGTGATGTTTCAGTTCGGAGGCAACGGCCGCAACGTGTATCTCTTTTTATTACATATATGTATGTAGAGCGCGATTCCCGGAGTGCCGCAATAGCGCGGTGTGAGCAAAACGGCTTGTCGCGCTGATTTATTTACAGCTTCTACAAGATGCATGGCGGAAAGCAACAGGGTGCACTATCGCGGTTATCAAACAGCCCCCGTTGGCCCCTATTTAACAACCTGCACAGATTTTTACGACTATAAGCAAATTTAACAAAAATTCTAACAAAATTTAATTAGAAAGATTTAAATCAAGCTTTGCGGAACATCTGATTAGTTGATATTAATTTTATCGTTTTAACAAACATTATTTGTGATAACAAAGTTGAGAAGATTAATTTTAATTGAATCTGCTTTGGTTTGCGACAAAGCCTGTGACGGATATGACTGTTGATAGTTCCAACAACAAACTGTCGTTGCATCGAAAGTACTATCAAGTAAAATATTACAGCTGAATACATATTCACATAATTGTAAATCGGTATGATAGAACGTTGGGATGGGTTATATTTGATGACAGAGATGCTTTTACGAACGATCTGTCTCAGCAAGGTCGTAAATATTGGATGGAATAGTTCACAGACAAACGCTTTAGCGTGAAAAGCCTGGGGTTCTCAGGTTGGCTTCAACAAACGGCGGCAACTCGCGTTGCTTTCTGGATTTATCGTCGGAATTCGAAAGGCAATGGCAGTCCTTTCGGCAATCCATTTAATTTTCGTTTTATTTATGATTTTCGATATGAGCAGATGGATCGAATCGAGGCTGTAGTTCGATTAGGCATGTAAATATGGAGATGTTGATGATTGTGGATATTGGAAATATCTGGCAAAGCAGTAATATTGGTTCAGGGGGAAACGAAACAACAGTACATTTGACAGATTCCAAGCGTTAATTCTTGTTTTCGTTCAAGTCGCAATTCCAATTTGGTTCATGATGTTAAAACCTAACAAAAACCGAAAACTCGGTTTAGCTCCGATAATAACTGAAGCAAATCCTTAAAATCAACTGCACTGCAACGCTTTGGACGTCATGGTTAAACTTCCTTGATTGTTAGTTTATTTAAATTACTCTCATTTCAAGCCTCGTTATTTCTACCGCAAAAGTTTTCATTCTTGGACTTGAAATGAATTGTTGTAGTTTGGAGTTGCGTCACGGCAGTTCAAAGAGTTAATTAGATATATTAATCACTTTTTATTAGCGCTCCCCGGGAGTGTAATGACGGGAGTGCTCCACAGATTTCATCTTCTAACTTGTAATTATTCGTGAATGTTACGGAACCATCATTACTTCTCCAACGTGTTGCTCATTGCATAGCTCAATCATTACTCCGTCAGAATACACAATACGAAAACCGCTCTAAAACAGGATAATACATTTTCTTTTTAAATGCTATGGTGAAATCGGTTTGAATTATGGTCTTGACAAGGCGCGTCCGTGTAAAAAGACTACATGACCGTTTTATTAATTGTAATATCTGTATTTAAAAGCTCAGTATATTTTTCCAGGGTAGATTTATTGAGCGGAGGAAGCGATTTATGGAGGTAATAAAACGGAGACGACGACGCTACAGTAACTGGTGATTATGCAGTTGGTAGCCACTAAAGACAAAGATGATATTAAAACAACAAATTTACTTTCTTCATATTATCCTTCTTAAAATAAATTACGAAAACTGCTTACATTTAAATTTCAACGACGCAACCCCCAAGAGCTATCTCGTAAAAAATTTCTCCAATTTATTTAGAATTTTCAAATTACAGAGAAACGTTTTCAATTTGGCAGTTAGATTTCTATCAGTAAACTCCAATTGGTCTTCTCGCAACAGAGAAATTAGAAATGAACTGACGTCGGTTTTATTAGAATCCGAGAACAGCCATTGTGTTACAATTACTAGATAATTAGAAATTGGTGTGAGGTGGAGGGAGTCACAAATGCGATACGGGAGTTCGCAGGACAGTAGAATATGTAACTGTCCAGAGGCCATCTGAATACAATTACAGACCAATCAGTGTCCTTTCCCATGGTACAGCATACAGTTCTGTAATCATCTCACTCGAAATAACACACGTCCCAACTCGATCATTAAAATATTTAGAAATACCATGTCCCACTTCTACTCTTACCGAATAAAAACAAAATTTTATTACTATTTGGTCTTGTTTCTGGACATTACTTCGATCTAATTGAAAGTAGAGCTTGTTCTTTTGTTTACTTGACTTGACTTTGAACAAAGACTTCTCTAACTGCTCTAAATACACTACAAATAATCGTCTTACATCGTTACTAACATTTTAATTTAAATTAGAATCAACCTAATGATATCAGATTCCACTGACGAAACTCATTGTGGAAACTTTAGAAGATTTTTAAAAAATTTTGCGTTTTTGTTTTGTTAAATGTGTTTTTACATTGCGACTCTTGGGATTTCCACAGCTCTAATCCTAGATCCTTCTAATTTCAGGGGTCTGAGAACTTATATAACATGCAGCTGGACACTGTAATTCAGTTATTGTCTCTAGGGTAGTGTGGTTAATGGCTATTGTACAAATTATATTATGTTCTAATTCGATTATTTGCTATCTAATTTTGATTGTTTTCGTGTTGAAAATGAGAAATCTCTTGATTTTACAAACAGAATCCTATAAACTTAACGCAGACGACTATTTTTTTCAGTCTGGAACTGAATTACCATTTTATTGTTTTTTTTTCACAAATTTTAAAAGCATCACTTTTAATAAATTAAAAAGCTTTACTAATTTCAAAGCTTTCAATAGTTTTTATCAATAATAAATGTTTTAAATTACATTAATATTTGTGCGATGTTAAATAAAAGCTTCATTGAAACTATAAATCAATAATTGATAGGTTTGCATCTATAATACTTCTATTAGTTGAGAAAGTTTACATTCCTGTTCTTAATAGACAGAAAATCGTGACGTGCGGTTAAATTGTAACTTTGCCACATTTCGGCCAATGACAACAACTGTACAAATGAACATGAAACTATCTGTTTCAGTTAGCTTAGTTTAGTTAAGATGACACTTGATTGTTCGGCAAATTTGATCTTAATATAAGTGAGTTCCATAAGTGTTGTTCGTGTTCATTGTGTTGTTATGAGGATGACCGTGCGACTATTATTAATTACACCTAACGTTTCGTTCGGGATTTGGACTGGAAGTTTCTAAGTGATATTTCATTTGGTCGATGCTGGAAGTGTGTTTTTATCGAAAATTTGTATTTGTTTCTGTGAAAGGTTATTACAGTTGAGCTTTAGAAGTAAAAAGAACTGTCAAGAGTACATTTTTATTACGTGTGTATCGGAAAAGTATTGCGGCGAAAGTACAAAATGAGTTTTTTTTATTTTTTCAGATAGATGAAGAGAAGTAATTTTATACAGTGTAAAATGATGTAATAAAATGAGTATATCTTACATGCTGTTGAAGATATTTTATTAGATTTTATTAGATATTCAAAGGCAAATGCTTGTGCTGGAATTGCGATGGGAATACCGTAACGTTCTACGGAATTTGTCGTAACTTGATACAAATTTCTGCTAGTCTGTTAGACGAACGAACATATTGAGTCTAGTGCTGCAGACTTGTCGTAAGTTGGAAAGTTTGCATAATTTTGGGTATCTAAGAAGTGACTATAAAAATCAAATTCTTTTCAGCTGTTGATAGATTCTTTATGTTGTCTTCATTTGACGTTGTTCTTGAAACTTCTTGAGACAAAGATGATATTTCGTTATTTATAAAGGACTCTTACAAGTTTTTGTCAGTGTAGATCATTAATAAACGTGGATTTGGCGTCTTTCCATTGTATTCATCTATGCGGGTGTCTCGATTATCTGAACTTACTGCTAGACCTTGTCGAGCCCATTTAGCTCTACACGTGAAAGGCGGTCCTACTGCCTTCAGCTGCGCGAACCGCAGGACTCCGGACTCAATTTAGGAAACACTGCTAATCTATTTGTTTCATTTATTCCAGACTGCCCATAATACATCTAGACCAAACCAAAACTCCATTAATTCCAAAGTGCACTTTCTTACAAACATAAGACACATAAAACGAATTTTCTCTGTAATTATTTTACAAAAGGTAATCTTATTTACTTAAACAGTATCAAAGAAAAAAAAATACAAATACGAGCTTTCACAACTTGTTGTTTTATCTTACCATAAAAATACCCAGACAACAGTAGGTATAAAGTCTGATCTCGACAACTTGGTGATAAATTAAATAGCCAAACCTTGTGGGAATTTGTTGAGTTTACAATTTGCGATGGGGGCGAAAAAGAGCGCTTTTATAGCATTACAGTTGGTTTGTATTGTCACGTATTGGACGTAGAAACAGAACGTGAATATAGGAAAATCAATGCTTGCTTTCATTCTTGCTTGGGTTTGTAATTTTGGAATTGGCTTCTCCACGATTTCGCAGTATAAAAGCCAAAAACTTATAAATAATGTTTGGAAAATGGAAAATCCAAAGTTGAACTAAATTAAAATATTCAAAATCATTTTTCCAATATTGAATTATTTAAAATCAGTTATAGAAAGGAAATGGTAATGAAGGTATATGTTTAGCAATTGGTTGTGGTGTGAATTTAAAAGGTTTATGATAACGGATCAAACATGAAGTTAGGGAGTAACACAAATATTTGTTATCGGGATCAACGTCCGGCTATGTTTGTTGTGCTTGACCAGGTAGGAAATTGGCCCCAAGCCTATAAAGTTTACCTAGGGTAGGACATTATAAACAGAAATGCTGTATTTCTTAATCCGATTGGCGTGATGGTATCAGTTTAATAGTTAAAGTTGAAAAAAGTTGCGAACGATACTAAACTGTATAAAAAGTAAGAAGCAGATAATAAAAGGAAGGTGAAAGTAAAATAAGTTGGAGTCTTTTTGGTAAAATTATTTAATTTGAATAAATATGATAAATCGGAGACGCTACTTCCGAGTAAGTTTAAAACGCCTAAATTAAATAGCAATTGTAAAGAAAAACGCATAAATGGAAGCCAGATATAGGAAATTAAGTTTGTTTCATTTCCTCCCAAGATAGAAATAAATTTACGACAAACTACGAAAAACTTGAAAGCAAAACATTTAATAGCAAGCTTTATCGTGTACCTCTATACGCACCATAGACTTTATATTTCACTGACTTTGCAATCTTTTGCACTGAAACTTTAATATAAACTCTCGTTTCTCTTTTATTACTGCGGGATAAAGTTAACAATCTTTTAAGTACACTTGAAAGAATTGAACAATTTCCGTAGATTCGATCACAATTTCAAATAACAAATACTCAAATCTCAATGATCAACTAACGCTTGAGTTCCCACTATATTATATTAATGTTGGATAGCTATTGGACGAAAGCACTAAATGTCGCTCAAGTGTTATAATTTCTAGTTGGTGATATTTGAGAAAGCTAAACTTAATACCTGTCTTAACACTAGATTCAACCGCTCTACAAACAGAAATACGTTTCAGCTACCGAGTTATGTCCCCAAGGGAGGAGGCGAGGCGAGAGATATAGCTAATTATTATGCAAAGTGCGTAGAGTTGTGGTTTTACACAGTGACTTGTTTGCTTCAATTTCCACGATCCATACACACATAAAATCTACAACACACTTTACAACAATTATTATTTAGATGGCTACATCATACATACCCATTAATAAACTTGTTTAATTTAACCCAAACCTCGTTTATAACAGCCACAGCTTTGTCAAATTTTTATACCTTTTTTTTAAAAAAGCATAACACATTTTCCCAGATAAATTTTAAAAGTGTTTCGATATCAAAAAGAAAGCTTTAGGTACATATCTTCTGATATTGTTAAGCATAAAAAAGTCAAATGTTAAAATTTTCTTCTTTTCTTTTCTTCTTTCTTTCGTCCACCAAATTTAAACTCACGAAAATATCCTCCCATTTAAATATTCGATGTTCGATGTTTCTAAATATCGTAAATAACATCGAATCACACTAATCAGCTTATGGTTGAGTATATTCACTAAATCACCATAAAACATTGTGATTAAATTCGATTCGAATCATTGTCACTTTAAAGCTTTTTTTCATCTCTTATGTCTGCCAAATTACCATTTTAAAAAGTCTTCTGCACCAACAATATTAACGTTGTGGATAATCTTCGTTACTTATTACGAAATTTAAATAACTTAGTTCTTTGTTTAAAAAATATAAAGTTTTACACTCACTGTCGGTTTACGATGTCTTTAAATTTTGATGGAAATCTATTTGTTCAATTGTAATTCTTCACCTGCATAAAAGCAACTTGAAAATGCACCCATTTATTTGAAAAAAACAAACATTATTTTCCACGGAAGTTGAACTTTAACGGCGGTTGAAAACTTACAAAGAAAAATCTCCGCTTTTTACTAGCAAATCAAATTATCCAGTCAATGTAGCGCTTAAATCATGCAGGGTTTTAAGGAGTAAGAAAAGCTCAAATTAATTTCTCGGAAGTGTTAAAATTGGCGCCAGCGCGGCGTATATCATATATTAAAAGTGGAGTAATTTTCAAAAGTTGAATTTTATGAGTAATATCCTATCATTAAACGCGTAAATATTACAAGTATTAATAAACGCGACTTTGATCTTTAAAACTATGAAAATGCAAATAACTATCACACTCTACTGATCAGAGGTTTCAACAGTTCTTCTGAAACATTGAAAATTATTACTTCTGAGTATTGATATTATTGTTGATAAGTGTTGTTTCTATTTGTTTATTAGTAACAGGAACCACAGCTGAATCCGAGTAACATCAATCAGTACACACCGTTTGAAGTGAAATCAGCAAGTAGGTTTCACATTATAGAATTTGCTATTGTGTTGTGGTCTGAGAGGAATAACTTCATAATGTTACAGAGGATCTGTATTTAACCGTAAATAATACAGCACAACCAATACAAATCCGAAATTGTGGTAAAGGATATCTGTTTGCACTTAGCTTAATATATTCACTGAATAATAAAACAAAATTGCTTAAAATAGTTCGTTTTGAGTTTTTGCAACATCGAAATTGATTTTTGTAATAATTTCCTCGACGGTGATTCAAGTTCCTGTTGTAGGAGATAACTCGTGCTGAATTTCAACTGAACTAGAACTAGAATTGCTTAAGTTTGTTTAGTTGGTCTGTTGTCTTCACTCTGATTGTTTGGAATTATTTCAAACCGTTTTGTCACTACATGCTTTTGACACGGTAATATATGCGATTGCAGAGAATATTTGCTGTTAGCGTTTAAAATATGTTTTCCCTTGACATTACACTCAAGAAATAGATTGAAAGTTAGTATGTTTTATAAGAAATCTAAAATGTTATTTCCATGTTTGCAATAAAAAAAGTATGATCATAAATATCAAGTTAGTAAAAAGAGGGTCATTAAGTGTAGGACCGGCGGTAAAAGCAATTTAAGTGAAGAGGATTGAATGATTCTTTGTTGATGTCGTTTTAATGCATGAGTAATGCATTTGAGAAGATTCTGAAAAGTTAAATGCTATTAATTATGAAACCTTATTTAAAAAGCTGAAAACACTTTAGAAACTCTGTAAAACACCTAAATAAATATCCATCTCATTAGAGTGTAATGAGTTCCAAAGTCATTTCAATACCCCCACATCATTCAAATAGAACGCGACTTGTTTTCCTTTATACTTAAAAGCAACATTATACTACTGCGGGGAGCAATAGCTGGATTTCTGATTATACACACAACTTTTATTCACAATTATAATTCCTCATTGAAAGTACTTTATACAAACTTTAGGTTATAATATCGAATGGGATGTAAAATTAGAAAACAAAATTATTGTTTGTTATAGATTAGCATAGATTTGTGTAATACAGCAATAAAACTGAAAACCGATAATTAGAGAGTCGAAAATAAGTGAGGCTTTATTTCCGGTTTTGTTTAGTAGTGAAGTTTTGAACAGTTAATTAAAGGTAACTAGTAGATTTTGTCCAGTTATCAACGCTACCATTTTAGAGAAGTCGCTAATTAGTGCAAAACATGAATTATTTATTTGGGCTAACTTTCGTTGAAGCTTTTAAATATTTAAACTAGTAACATGATTACAATGTGCAAGTTGAGGATTGAGCTGATTAATAGAGTTACTTGTAACATTTCTGGCAATGTTGTGAGCAGGTGGAACACAGACGGCCCCTAAAATCGCTCGTAAAGGGAGGGTTTTTAGATGGAAGGTTGGTAGCAGTTGCTTGTTATGGCTACGCGCACAATGCCGCACCACTCGTTCGAATCACATACTGATGCAATCATTATGGGTTGTTTACGCTATGGTGCGCCGAAGACTTAGCTGATGTATCGGTATATTTTTTAGAGTGGAAAATGTTTCTTCTTTTTCACGAGAAAGAAATCCTTTCAAAAAACTGTCGATATTCTTTACTTATCTTCACTTTTCGATCCTCTGTTTGTGTTTCCCTTAGAAACTGCTTTTGTTTGTATTTACTCCACTTAAAGCTCTGTGTTGTATTTGGTAAAATAAATGGATCGATAAAGAGATCACTTTATTAACGATAATGGCAGAAAGCTTAGTCAGTATATTAAAGAAAGGAAATGCAAATTCATAAATCAATAAGGCCGAACCGAAGAATATGAAAAGGTTGGATCGATAAAATTAATCACAGCCTATAAATTATCCAAAGAGCGTGTATGTGGAACGATGACCTTAATGAATGAAAAACGGTAAATTGTTTGCGGCTTTGGAAAGGTCAGAAGAAGGCATGAAATTTTCACTTTTTACTTGTAAAATTGTATTGAATTACTATTTCTGTTGGAAAAAATAATTAAGTGTTTTTGAAGTGGTTTGCTTGCTTGAAATTTCTGCAATTTAAATACATAATAATCGCTTTCAAAAGTAGGCTTTTGGAGTAAGTAGCGCTAAAGTTTAACTTCAAAGAGAAAACATAACTCGACATATAAGGTGGTGCAAGCAGTGCACCTGGTAGCTGTGTAGAATGTTGTTGCGGATAAAACGAGCAGATGTGGAAGACAGGCTGCGGTTTAAATTAGATCCAATTATATTTTAGTAGATCAATAATAAAATTAAGTCCTTTAAGAAGATTTTGATGGTAATTGAGTGAGAAGAGGTTGATGCAATTAAGGTGTCTCAAGTCGTCTAGAATATTTGTTTATGGTAATGAATGTCAAAATGTTGAAGCTTGTTATAGTTTGGTAGTTAGTGGATCTTAGTTCTTGTTGCATTAAACATGAGTCTATTAGTAAGTAATAGTTAAGAGCGTCCATTTGCTGAGTGATTGTGTTGATTGTTGAAGTTGGTGGAGGAAAGTGAAGGTTTTTCTGTAACTTTTCTATTAAATTGGCAATTTGTTCAGTGAAGCCGTCGAGGTTGATGGAAGTTGAAGTGGGATTAGAATTTAGGTGAATTTTGTGACGGTGGTAGAATAGTTGATATAGATGTTTGTCATGAAGAATGTGCTATGTGGTGTGTTTATTTATTCATGCCAATGTCTGGTAGGGAGAGAACAATTTTGAAATTTGATAGAGAGCTGTATTCTCCGGCTGTGAATAAATGGCACTGTCAAGTAGAACAATTTGCTAGAGAGCGAAGACAGCATTGTTAGCTTAAACGCTTCAAGCACATGTGAACTATGACATTATATACATATTACATAAATCACCGCTCAAACGAGTTTATAATCTATTTTACCACAAGAACAGAGTTATCTTTGAAAATTACATTACGCCAAGGTGAGTGTGTAAGTGTGCGACAGTGGTGCTTTCTCGGAGAGAACAGTGAAAGATTAGCAGTATTAAAGGAAATTATGTACACTCACATCTGCACCTGGTACAGCGGGTCGATAAAGCTGCTGCAAGCGCGATTACGATCGTTGAAAAACCGCGCTCTACTGGTGGCGGCTGCTTCGAAATAGTGCCGCCGCCGGACGTTTCTAATGCCAAACGTACAACTTCCGAACCAAGGCGTGCCGCCCACCACTATTAATCCGCATTAAATAGAGAGCTTAATGCTTTGTTCGAGATTAGCACGCAATTTGCAAACCGACAGCCACCTGCAAACTTCTCCAATTCACTTCAAAACAACTTTTTTTTTCTCAAATCTCAAACATCATAAATATTATGCGAATTCTGCGACTTTGAAAACGTTACTATAGTTGAGATTACAGAGGTGTGTGAACTTGTCAGCTATAAATATTGTGCAGGTAATTGAACATTTGATTTGTTCGAAAACGGCGGGCGTAAGGTATCGGAATACAATCACCTTTGTAACAAAACGGCTGTTCTATTCTGATGCCAATGTTTATGTACTGAGGCTGTATTATTCTGATTGTATCAGAGCTCGAGTTTATCAGTTCCCCGCCTCATGCAAATATGGATAGATCGTGTGAGCGTCATTATGCAGAAAATGCGAGGCTGTGTCGGCTCTGTAGAGATTCATCTATCACAACGTGTATTATATATAACGGAGATATCGAGCCAACAACGGGCTCTAAATTATTTCCAATAACGTAATGATTAAACGGAGCCCCGTTGCCATATTTAGTCCACGAAGTCCCTACTACCGTCTTACATTAACATCCTCGCTGGTAATTGCACCATAATACCCAAAATTTATACTACCTCATATTTTTCCTACCATCCCATTTTAGGCAAACTCTTAACAAACACAATTATCTTCAACAGTGCAAAAAATCAATCAACTGCATAGTTCATTAGTCACATTGTGCAAAATGCAGACCTGAAAATTGTCAAGTTAAATACTGATTCTAATTGCATGCAAAGCACTTTCAACGAAAGATGCAAATTGTTCCACGTGAATAATGATATTTTTCCCATTCTTATTTTTAATATGTATAGCAATTTATTTATTTCTTTTTAGTTTCTAATTCCCTAATTAACTGAATGTTTTTATAAACAAGAAACAATAAATAATTCTGTTTTTTCCATGAAAACACATTTTTCCAATGTTCATGAAAAAAGATGAATTAATTGCTCCAGTAATGAAACTAGAGCGTATGAACGCTTCAAATAAACAAGCTTTTAGTTATTATTGCACGACTGAAATACTCTGGAAAGTAAATACTAGTTTCTAAAAAAAGTATTTTGTAAATAGTCATAAATATAATCATGTTTACTTCAAAATAGCTTTAGAAAAAATTAGTTTTATATTTATTTAATAATAACCTAAATGTAATAGTTTGTACAAAATAAAACTAACATTCAGTTTAAATTACAACAAATGCATAGACTTTTTTTTTTTTTTGATGTAAACATTACTAATTTTATAAAAAATGGTGGATGCGCCGGTTTTGATTTATGTATATATTTTAAAAATTTAATAATTTTTATTTTATTCAGTAAATTCTATTTTAAAATGCAAGATATTAATACTTAATTACGTAGTTTTGAAAATAGTAATTAAAATGAAGTTATTATTTGTCTCTGAAAATGAAAAAGTAATCCTCTTTATGACAAGGAAAATGATTATATTCAAAACAAAACTTTGTATTTTAATTGCAATGTGCATATTTTAATACGTGTGTCGCTGACGATTAAAAAAAACTTGATTTGGAGTAGAAGTGTTTAATCTCTGTGGATTTTAGAGTGTAGTTAATTATTCGAGTAATATTTGTACTTGTGTGTAGTGGTTTTCAGAGTAAAGAAAAAATGATCATGCATGTATAAAAGTGTAAGGCTTGGAGTCGCGTTTTTAAGTTTAGCAGTTTTTTTTATTGCAAGTTTTGAGACCAGTAGATATTCTAGATCAAGAATTATAGGAATAAATGAAAAATGGAAGCATTTATGATTAAAATAAGAGGGATTATTATCAAGAGGAGTAATAGTTAAAAGAGGATAATATGCAATGTCGCTAGTAAACATGCAAGAAATTGATGTTATGACAGCTGTTATGTTTTATCGGAGGCAGTCGTTGGAAGTTTTAATAGCAGTTCTCTGCGAATGTAAGCGACGTAATAATTATTACTTAGAGTTTGGGAAAAGTTGGTGTGACGGATTAGGGTGTTTATGCGTGACGAAGAGCGGATATTTTATGCTGGTGAGTGAGGATACCCTTGCCAGGACGGCATAAATAAGGCAAAGAGATGACTTTATTTGCACGGGTTGAGCGATCATAACGTGCAGGATTTCATCGGAGTAGGAGCAGCCTAGGTCCAGGCACGTATGAACCGCTCGTATTTTTGTATATTTATTGTCTCCCACCCTCCAGGTTGATCGGGTATCGATTCGCTGCTACTGACGTCCGTCTATGCTGGCGAGGCGAAGTGGAGCCGTTACTTCTTTACAAACATGACGATAACGGATATGGAACTTTGGTTTCTGTATAGTAGTCTAATATGTGTAACTTCTTAACTCAGATTATTATGCCTAGTTTTCTTAGTCATTTTCCAATTTTCTATTAATTGTTTTTTAACAAAAATTGCTTTCTTGGTACTTCTATCAAAATAAAATGTCTTACCTTTATTTTTAACCCATCACTTCTAACTTAGATTTTCTCAAATCGTTAATTTTTTAGGAAAATAAGTTGATTTTTGAGTTTTAGTCGTTGAAATTTGTTGAGTTTATAAAACAGGCCATTGAGGTAGGTTGAAAAATACAAAAAATTAAGAAAATGACCTGTTTTCAATTAATCGTCTGATGCACCAGATAATTCTTAAAACAACATTGATTTCATGAATACTTATATTAGTTTGAAGGTCAGATGTGACTTTATCAAACGTCAATTTCAAAAAATTGGAGACGTGACCACATATGTTTTATCATTTGGACTTTCTAAGCACATGGATTTTGATTCATAAATTATAGTATCATTTTTATTTATTAGAATAACATTTCTATCGGTTGAAACAATAAAAAATGTCAATTTAAAATCAAAATAAATAACCGACAATTGAAAGAAATCGTATAAAATAAGCAAATGACTATTTAAGAAAATTAGGCATGATATTCTGAGTTAAAATGTTACACATATTAAACTATTTTGTAATTACATACGGTTTCAGCATTTTAATTAAAATGTACAAGAACCGACACCACTTTCTCGAATGCCTCTTTCACCTACACAATCTTCTACAACATTTTTTACCCATTCTTTACTAAAGGATGACCTTTACTGAATACTACAGCAAATATTTACAAACGTGTCCAGCATCCACTCTTAACAACAATACTCTTCAACATTCACAAAAGAGTTGAATTTAACATCACTTTGAAAAAATACAATTTGATAAAAATAAAGTTAAAAATACCAAATAAATTTTACACACGCCTCATTAGAAGTCGTTTTCAAATGTAATTTTTATTACAAAATCTCCCTCACATTTGCACGCGGAAGAGACTAAAACGAATGTGGTATAAAATATGAAAGATGAATCAAGAGTGGATGTAAGTGAAAAATTGAAGAATGACGTTTTTGTACCAGATGCTTTCAGAACTTTAAAACAATTTTAATTTGATGCTTACTACATTAATAACTAAAGAATTCTTCCTGTCACTTTTAGATATTTTTAAATTATGATTATCCCAAATTCTATTTAATTAAAAAACATAAGAAAAATGGGTTAATTGATAATTATTTACTCAAAAATTTGTATTTATAACAATTCCAATGACATTCAAAAATACTAGATTGAAATTTCACCTGAAAGCTACAGTTTTTCTTTTTTTCTCATATTGTCACATTGGATAAAATGATAAATGTTTGAACAAAAAATTCTATCCAACCAAAACTGATAATTGATTCAGTATTTGATTGAATGTTTTTGAAGAACATAGTGCTTGATGAGCAAAATCAGCTATCTCGTTAAAAATAAATAAAACAATTGGATTTATAGCAATTCAAATAACTTTGACACGTAAACTGAGGATTTGAAAAATAAATAAGAGTAAATAAATGGTAATTGTGAATTCGATACGGTTGAAATAAACATCTCAAAACGATGTGGACAAAATGAGCAGGAAACTGTTGGATTAAATTAGTACAAAAAATATATGAGAATCTGTAATGTAATTCTACAAGAAGATAGTGCTGGAAAAAGGAAAGAGTTCGCTGTTGGTGGAAATAAAGCTTTCGTAACAGATTCAATTTGTAAAATTTGCAATAAAATGCTGCTGGGCTATCGAGCTGACTAGATGTAGGTCATAAATGTGCAGTACTTTTTGTAACTGATTAAATAGATAAATAGCGGAATAGTTTTCACTAGTTTGATGTCTAATGGCTGCACAAAATGCGTTAGAATATGAGAAATCGTCTAAGTCTGGATAATGGAAAGCATTAGTTGCTTGATGAGAGATGATTGTCACAATGCCCCAATTATAATAAAGTAATAAAAGAAAGCGTGGTTTCCGACTTATTATCGTCATTAATTTAAGAGGGCACTATTTATACTTGTTGGCGTTGAACAGGATGACTAAGAAGAGACATTCGTCTTAGATAACAATACGGTAAACTGGCAAAATCAGCATTCGCAAAGTTACAGCTTTCGGTTTCCATGACGTTGTAAGTTCTAAAGTAATTGAAATTTCTTTTGTTCTTACTGACCAACTACTATCACAAGAGCATAAATATACGTATGCTTTTCTTTCTTCTCCCATCTTCCGGCATTATTCACGATTAGCGTTTCATTTAGTTCTTATGTCAAGTCAAAAGATGGTGCTTTAGCGCCAGAGATACAGCAGAATATTGGAAAATGTCTAGATCCCACATACATTTACATTCAATACATCCAAAGAATTCGCTTGAAACAAATTGAATTTCATGATCTACTCACTCGGATTATTGCCCACTTTAATCAGAAATAACTGCGTTTGGTTTGATTTTAAATCTTCCATCATTACATTTGTTGATAATGTAATCTAACCAATATGTGTTCAATGAGCAATTAAATTTTTAATTCCGCGTTAGACAGAAAACTTAAGATGTATAAATCTTTTAGAATTTAATTGAATTTTTCTATTTTATAAAAGTTGGACGCTATGAAACATGTATGAATAAAAATTTCATTTCGTCGGCGCGTTTAAACCCAATCGGGATTTTAGGTTCTCAATGGACTTATTGGTCACTTTAATCAGAAATTATAGCACGTAACTCTGTACGAAAGACATGTCAGTATATTAGTTAGAATCCCTTCTGGTCGGGTAAACGCAGGCGACAACGCGCATTGCGTCAAGTCCATACGGAATATTATATGCTTATCCAGCACGGTTAATGCTGAAATATGCGATGTCCTTAGGCGTGACAGTTCAGATTCATAGCCTTGATTCCAAGGCAAATAGAGCGCCACTTAAATACCGAGATCTGTCTGACCACTTAGCTCACAAACCACCCTTATGAAAACGTGAGAATCCCCTCTGGATAATTTAAAGCGCTTTTACACCTCGAATCTTGTAAGAAAGCTTTAAAAAAAAATTCACAAACAACTGTCTCCGATCAATTCTGGACTACGTGTTTCTTATAATTAAAAACCGATTTAAGGATCAATAAGAGAACGTTGTATTTCCTGAATCAGCATTCCGATTCGGCCATTATCGCTTTCGGCTTTCTCTGCTGTTTTTACTTACCAGCATAATTTGCACACCAGCAATAACGTTCATCGTTACTTGATTCTTTTCGTTGCTAACAAGGAGTTTCCCGTATCTAGGTTTATTAAACAGCCAAATTTAAATGCTTACTTATTTCCAAATAACCGGATTAATTGTTTAAACTGATGACCAATCAAGCTCTTTTATATTATGGTGTTTGAAAATTGACTTAATTAAAGCTTTTCCTCAAACATCAAAGATTTCTTCAATATACCTTTAAAATGAAGTCTTGAATTTCATTTAATTAAAAATTACATTTGCAATATACGGAATGGCTTTGAAGTATATTACTGTCTGCTGTAAAGTCGAAACAAGATTATTGCTTTTAAAAACTGTAATATTAGTTTCTGGTTTTTATGGAGTAAAATAATAAAATTATTATTTACGATGAAAAGAATGAATGTTTATAAATTAAATAAAATACACAGAAATGTTTGAATTCTTCCCACGTAAGTATGAAATTGAAAATTTTGAAGGAAGTTCCTTCACAATGATATTTTATTATCGCAAATGTGTTGAAAACTTCAATATCGATACCATTGTCGTTTTACCAAGTGTATCTATATTGACAATGCTGTTCAGTTATTATCTCATTTTATAGATAAAATGAAATTTAGACGTAGTTCCGGCAAACACAGTGCACTAAAATTATGTGGTTTATTTTGCAGGAATTGTACGTTCTCAGTTGTCGATTGAGTTATATTATAAGCACCTGAAGGCATATTTTTCCCTCTGCTAAACTAATCAGCGGATTTCACAATGCTGACAAAAGATAGCCGGAAACAACTAATTCGAAAGTTAGATGCATTCATAAAATCCATAACTCTGCGGATGCTCATTCTATTTACCTTATTCAAAACAAAACTATAACTGTTCTGACATCGCGTTAAATTCAATAGAACTTACATGTTTCTGACATTTAATTATTTCTATTAGTTGGTGGCATTTCATTATCTAAAGGAAAAATCATAAACTTTTTTTTAAGAATGATTCATTTAATGTTTTGTTGAAAAAGATAAATAAATTATATATTATTTATTTCTGTTTTCGTATTTGCCATTTTTATACCTAATTAAAGTGCTTTAGAACACGTTTGATCTGAGGTTTAAATAAATAAGTGAAAATTTCTTTATGTTGGAGATGTTTGGTGTAAAAGCAATTAAAAATTGGAATTAAAACTTCACATAAAAGCATAAAATATTATTAGTTGAGGCTTATTTGCAATGCGTTTGTAATGGCGATTAAATTCAAAGAAAGGCAAAACATGCGTGTAGGACATGATGGGTGGAATAAGGTAATAGAGGGCGCTTATGTGCTTAAGGCAATTACTTGATGATTCATTACCCACCACTAAACTGGTCATAAATGCCCTTTTGATTTATACACTAGCTGCTGAATTCATCTAGTATCAACTTAGCAATTCAAATGATTAATACTGATTACTTGAGGTCTTGGTATATAGTTTATGCATTCATAATATAGGTCAAAATTTTAAAATTAGTAATTTATTCATAACTCCAAATCTTGCTATTAATTACAAAATCCACTGTTTTCCTCCTCGCTCATTCAATTCTGCCAACGTTTCTCTTCCAACAAAATAAATACAGAGATGTGCAATTAATAAAATTCACTCTCCGGTTAAAAAATGATATCATTTCCGATGATGAATCATCGGCAAATTCTAATTAACCGACAATGTTTGAACAGTACGTTATATTAAGCAGATGTTAAAAGATTGGTTGTAATTCATTTTTAGATTTCCAAGAGCAATCTGTTTTAGAAAGAGTGACAGTTAAAAGCGCTCGGTTTGTATTTCTTTATGATGTGTACAAATTTTTTGGGCGCTACTCTCATTGTTTGTAAACAATTTAATGCATTCGTTTTAAGCATTGACGTCTAATAATAATTACTGCCACCAAACAAAAAGCTTTCAAAATGACTGAGCTATATATAAAAAACAAAATTTATTGCTTCATTGGCTGAAAAAAAGTATCTCTTTTTTCTAAAATATAGTCCTTTGATAAAACGTTTGTAAAAAGAGTTTTCGTTTCACGTTTAGGTTTGTAATTAAAGAGCTATTTTAAAGGGTGTCAGTTTGGCAGAATCGAGTGTGAACCGATGAAGGAAAAAGCAGTTAACACGATGAAACGTGTCTTGACATACTTATGATGTCTTTATTAATTGGTTCACATTTCATTTCCTCAGAGCTGCGGAGCTATTCGTTTTGGACAAGAAATGGGTGGGTTAAGTATAGGGTGGCTCGAAAGCTTGTTTAAACAGGCCGATTGCACGCCTGAGTAATTGATTGTGCCCGTCAAGCAAACACATGCACACCAAGTGGAGTGATAAACATCAACCTCTAACCTGCACCCACTCCCGCAACAAGAAATTACTTTTTCTTCAAGTTTTAAGAGTAAATATGCGATAAAAGTGTCTTCTTTGATCACTGTTTTTATTACAAACTTGGATTAATAGAAAAGTGGAAAGTAAATTTCAACTTAAGACATTAAAATAAATTGATGTTATATTTTAATTTAACTCGGCTAATTAACAAGCAAAGTTACATTTAGTATAAGCCGGCTTTAAAACTACCAAATGAATTAATAAATTAATCTAACAGATTTCTATTTTTGGAACTCACTAAGCACAAATCTCAATTGTCACGGATGTAATTAGTGTTTTTATCCGTTTGTTTATCACCATAAAAACCGAGGAAAAACAAGTAGAAGAAAAGTTTTTAATTTAGTATAATTTCAACAATTAGCTGCAATTTTGTTTCGCTCAAAAATAAAGTCCTCTTTGTATATTTTGTTGATATTAGCGAGTTTATGGGATCTATATAGACTATTCTTATAATTCGGTGAAGCGCGGATTAATAGTGGAAGCTGTGTGAGCACATTTTGTAACGTACTTGCAGGAACATAAACGTCCTTTAAAATGGAGCTTAGAAGCCACACAATGCAATCTAGTGGCGCTTAACGCCTTTGAAAAGGTTTTAGCCGTTTTAACACTTTCACACCCATCACATATGAACCTTAACATGGTCTGATATGACAGAATCCAGATAAACAAGAAATTTTGTTAGAATAATGTTTTGAAATTTTTCTTGAGAGATTTAAATTTAACGCTTTAAAAATTTAGGATTTGAATAAGATATGAAACCTGATTAATTTTCCATGATATAATTTAGTGAAATTGTAGGACGTGCTTTGTTTGCTTAATAAGCTGAAGTTAGGGCGTCTGAAGGACGACAGTGTAGGGTGTATACCGGTGGCGGCTCGTTACCCTGAGACAGCTGTGATTAAAAGGACTATCACACTGCGCCCGCCACGCTAGATTGTGCTGACATCTATCACAGCTTTTTGTATAGGTCGGCCTGTTCTTGAATTGCCGAAAGTTAAAGTGGACGGTCCATTTTTTAAGATCGATTTTCCTGATAAATGACTACGCCTATGTTTACCGAATAATACGAACGTTAGTTTCAAGAAAACGCCACTTAAAATTCATCCATCTATTTTACTTACAAAGAAGATTACGTTTTTAATGGATAAACAAAACATCATTCAAAATATGACTTTCTACAAATTAATCGTGATAATTTTTGATACACATCTAAGGCATATCCATCATCTACACTTTATGAATCGTGCAAACATCACACATTTTATTGTTTTTTCCTCCCTTTGAAATCCTGTTATCTAAACACTTTTGTTTTTCACAACACGAGCGAAAATGCACGCACCAATGGACATAACCACACACAAATATCAAACTCATAAATATGCTTAGACAAAGTCTCCACGCAATTAATACTCAAACATCGTCAGCTGTTTATTGAACAAGCGATTCAATTATTTCATAGAAAAATTTAATTATTTAATATTATTATATGGTTTGTCGTTGTCTATATGATACCCCGTCTGATTTAATATCTTAAAAAATCGTCAATTTTCGCACCATTACTTTCAAATTTTCCCCAGACTAAACATCAATCTTAAGCTTCCATTAACGGAAAAATGTTTTTTATACGGTTTTTCTTCTTTCATTTTAGGATATTGACAGTCACACAACTTTTCAGACGTCCCTTGGGTGGGATTTTTAATATTATTGTAGCTCTGTATTCTGTTTTACGGTAGGCCTTAAAATTTTCCAGCTAATCTGGGTAGACAGAGAAAAGAATGCATTTCCATGTTTTTCAATTTTTCCCGAAAAGAAATCGATAGTTACTCAATTTTTAAATCTGGAACTGGTGAAAAGGCACAGTGCAAATTTTCTTGCTGACAGCTAGCCAACTTTTAGAAAATTAAAACAGATCTTAGAGAGAATTAGTGTGTTCTTTTTTTTCTGTAAGAATTGTCGCGTCAATAAACTGTGGAAAACACATTTATTTAATTGAATTGAATTACGATCCACAACTTGACTGCAGTATAAAACAGTTTTATGTGATATTGTGAAACGAAAATGCGTCAAACTGTTTGTGCAAACCGCCAATTTTGCCGGACAATTGAAAAGTAATCAACATTCTACATGGTTAAACTGTATTGGTGATGTATTGACTGAAATGATTGTGAGACAAGTGTTAAATAAACCGACAAGTAGTGCTACTGCTTTTCACCTGGAAAAATTCCGTCTATTATTAAATTTCCGATTGATAATGAATTAAGTGAGTTGATGATTTGAAAAATACTTTTCCGTTATTCTTTTTCAATCGAAAAAATTAATCACGATAGGCAACCGCATAAAATAAATTAGTGGTTCTGCGTTGAGTGTGCGTTCAAATAAAACAATTATCTAGAATCAGAGGAAAATTGACATCGAACAACGCTGCTGGAGGCTGAAAGAGAAAAAGTCATGACGCTTACAAAACAACAAAAAACTTTCTGTTTCAGATGAAAGTTTTGCCAGCTTTTTAATAATTAAATTTGCCTTTTAATCGAATGTAATAAACGTGTTTTTTGTTAACTAACGAAAAGGATAATGTGCAAAGGACTAATTACTTTACATATTAATTAATTAATATTATTATTGAAATGGTAATATAAGCACGAATCATAATAAAATTTAATTTACTTCATTCATTTAAATTAAGAGGAATGAAAATTTTGACTTTCAAAGCTGATATTACCTTCAAGTTAAAACAACAAATTAAACATTTCAAAAACAAATCGACTTTTTTTAATAAGGTGTCAGAAATGTTTTCAGGTTAGCTTGTATCTAAGCTAGAATTGAATCGCTTTTTGTTTGTAGAATTTTTATTTCTCCGCGGGTTGTTCAGTTTTGATTTCCATTGGGCAATCTAAATGGAAGTCTGTTTCCTTGAATCGACTGCGGCTGTGTAAAAGATTTACATATCTAGCAGAGCAGTTAGTAATTAGGTCGTCTGAAAAGTTCGTTTTTGTTAAAATAGGTCAGAGCAATTCAATAAATTTGCTGTGTTTGCATTTAAGTTTTTATTTATTTGTAAAAGATTTAAATAAATAAAAGGAGAAAATAAAAGATTCTAAATATCGTCGTCCAATGCGGTCACAAAGTATAAAGCCGACTGTAGTAATCTATTTTGAGACGCAGCTCGGCATCATTTCAAGCAGACTAAACTGCCAGAAAAACAACCATTTACAAAACAACACGGTGAAAATGCCGATTGTGTTGAAGAACACAAGATTTAAAAATACCTGCACATTTGTATTCTTAACACGGCTGTCTGAAAATCTTCGTCTTGTCAGCGTAAGTTATTTGGTACGCTAAAAACAAATCTTAATTTACATATTTTGTGTGTTGACTGAATTCTTAGTGGAAAGAAAGCATTAGTAGGCCAGAAAATCAGGTACTGCCACATTTAAATGCCTTTTCTTAACAAGCTCAAACAATTAGAATATAAACAATGCAACTTACTAACTTCAACCATACGTCTCAGCATTAATTAAAGCTTTTATGAAGAAAAGGCTCTTTCATCATACTGCAACTTCTTACATTTTCGAGCACATATTTCACGAGTTAAAGTCGAACTAAAACACATTTTAATTAAAGTGCATCCATCAATAACATACAACGATTTCACTGCAGTTTGACGTCTGTAACTCTAAAGTAGAACTTGATAACTTTTATAATTGACTTACCTGGTGTTTATTTTAACAAACATGTCATTTATAAATCCACATTTTGTTTGATTTATTCAGAAAAAAAAAATTACTGATTTGAAGAACCGGCGCATCCACCATAATTTAAATCTATTTATCATCAATTATCAATTACTCTAATTGTTGATACAACAGTGCGATTACAGTGGCAATTTGGCATAGAGGAAGTTCCGGTTTGTGGACCTTTGACACACCACACAATCGACAAAGGTGTTAATAGCTGTGCTAGTAAACAGTGAAGTAGAATTAACTCAAAAGATTAACTTCAAGTATATTTTTCGTGATTAATTCTGTTTGGATAAAGCTCCAATAATTTAAATAAAGTGTCCTAAATCTTCCAAGCTATTATTCAAAGATTTTGTTCGTTTCATCAAGAAAAAGTTTGAAAAGGAAAAGCTAAATTGCAGGAAAGAGAAGCGTTAAAAGTGACAGCCATTTGTGTGTTTTTTGTACTTTCCTGTCGTAAGGGAGTAATATTTGTTTGAGTTTTTTGTAGTTTTTTTTACTAAAATTGGCGGATTGATAAATCGATTCTGTACCGACTAGTAATTTAAATAGAGTTTTTCAAGACATGCAATAGCGTCATTTTTGAATGTGTTTAAAAACGAACAAATATTTGAGTAATATATTTTGTTGTAAGATGTAGTTTTGTAGGATAATTCTAAAAGTTGCTATATACCGAGTGAATTTCAAGCAATGTTTGCACGATAAGGTAGCGAGCGAATGTACGTAGATTTATGGCAAGATTAGGTTAGCGTTATGACATTTGGTAACATGCAATCGGTTCATTGAAGCCACTTAAACCACATGAATTAAGGACAATTGGATATATCTGCAAGTGTAGCAATTTTTTTATTATATTTTTTGCTGAAAGATAATACCGTTAGGCTAAAATTGACTGAAGCGTGACAAATTCAAATTTTTATTCAGAAAAATTTTAAATATGAACTGTCGAAGTTTATTCAGGTGTTTGGAGCAAATGTGCGTTGAGTTGTATGGATTATTCAAACTAAAATTTTTTTTTGGATAATACGGTTGTTTTTATTCTAAACATGAATCGATAACTTACTGTTTTTACATAATACTGTCATTATTTTGCAATATATATCGTTGAGGTACCAAAACTTCAGTTGGGTAAAGATCTAAAATATTCTTCCATTCAAACAAAATAAATAAAAAAGCAAAAATAGAATTCATTAGAATAAAATTATGGATTTGGATTTTCGGCTATCGCACCTCAAAATAATAATCATAAAAGAAAAAATTCACTAGCTGTGTTTAACTTATTCGTTTTCATAGCAAAAAAATTCTCTTCTAATATAAGTCCACTAAGATACTATGAATATTTTAAAGTAAACTGTCGACGCGTTGTGCAATTTGTTTTCATTAAATGAAGCATTATTCCAAAATGAATTGTTCATGGGAACACTAATATTGCTTCTTTATATTTACTAATCTTCCGATTTTAAACTCTTTCAGATTTTAAATTGGTTCATTATGAAATCTCTAGAGATGAAAATGTAAAGTAAAAATTTATTTTGCCGATAAATTATGATTTTAGACGTACCTTATTATTAGTTTAATTCAGTGAATTATGGATTTTCTATACGTTGAATAGTTACAAAATAAAAAAAGGCAATACATCAATAAAAATTTCCTAGTGTTAAACTTTGGTAATTTAATAATCTCTGAAAGTTTATGAAAAACGTTTTAAAATAAGTAATTTTTGGTTTCTACTTAAAATTTCGTCTACATTGGGAGTTTGGAAGAGGTTTATTTAATCGGTAGTAACTTTCTGCATCATAAATTTTTCACGAATCTAAGAAGAAAAAACTCTTGTATATTATAAGTTTTTAGCTCGAGTGAGTCTTTTATTAACTCTTCAAAAATACACAACAATGAAAATACATCAAAAAAGATGACGCTTAGAAAGTAAAAATAAAAGAAAATATATGGAACTGAATCAATACGGCGCTTTTCAAAAGACTTGCCTCCAGAAAAACATTTAATAATCCATTACGTGTTCTGACCACCAAACAAATTTCTTATATATTGATCGCAATGTTCTTTGAATTTTTCAGATGTTTAGTAAAAAGTGCTTTGTGATGAAATCATGTCACATTCGTTAATTCCGTAATCAGCTTTCGTTCGATATTTGCTAAACATAATTAACTGAACGAAACTCGTTGAAATGACAAAGGCTAATGTCCCCCGAGAGCTTTCTCATTCAGGATACAAAAACCCAGCTTTCATTACTCAAAGTAGCTTATTAGTCATAGTAACATAAATCTGTATTTTTCGTATTCCATTAAATAGTAAATGAAAACGTGTTATTCCTATAATCCCTTTTCATGGAAAATTCATGAGAATTTGTGATTTGAACCGACGGAACTGAGTTGTCTATTAGATTGTCTATACAAATTTCCCAAAGGTCTTAAGACGAATACGCAACTAAAGTGATGGAACGTCTAATACAGAAACACACTTTTAGTTTACAAGTCAACGTTTTTTCGCACACATATTTCGTCCTCTTATAGTAGAAACTGATTTTTTTAACTTATTTACTTACTTGTCGTTTCTATCGCTAAATCGTTTTTATCTTCTTACAACTTTCTAAATTGCATACCATATTCAAATTTGTGCCTGTTAGGAAAATCGCCAAATTTACATTTTCTCGGCAACAACCGCGCAAAGTAGCCCCAAGCGTGAGAAGAGCTACCTCCAACAACAATGCTATCAACGCCGATTTACTAGATTATCCTTCTGCATTAATTACTGCATCTACTCAATCTTAATAATTTAAAATATTCCAAGAACCGACCATAAAAATGATTTAAATTTGCATTTAAATAATCACTTGAATTTATTTTCAGAAATTCTACATTGTTCGCATTTGTCACGATACTTATTAAATACTTGTCAAATATTCAGTCATCCGTTCTACTCAAACATGATTCGCATAGTCACAACCCTCAGACCAACTCTAGACTTAATACATTTACGGTAAATAGAGCAAATGTGGCTTTAATTTTCCAAGACTTGGAACAGCTTTCTCTCTCTCGTGACAGCATATGACGCACGTCATGTTACCACAGTAAATAACCTGAAGATGATTATAATACAAATGTATTTAATTACTTTGAAATCTCCTGAAATGTATTGAATATTTAAAATCTATTTTCTGTAGATGACAGCTCTAGAATAATGTTTTCGTTCACTGTCAATCATGAGAATTTCTTGTCTAGAAAAATAAAATTTTCTTTTTGTTTTCACACTTCACACTTTTGAAATGTAGGTATCTACTGTTTTGGTTCTGTTCTTTATAGGTTTTAGTAACAATTCTGGCGTAAAAATCATTTTGTTCTCGGTTCAAATTTTGAAAGATTCTGTCTATAAATTAAATTTGGTTCTAAAGAGAGCATTCAGCTTTTTAATTTGATATTTCTTGGAGAAAGTTAGTCTGGATAAAAATTTTATTGGATATGATAAATGGATAAAACTAAGCGGAAAGAATATAAAAGAAAGGGACGCTTAAAATGTTATCGATTCATAATCGGTGACGGTGACACGCTTTCATCCTCATGTTGGAATAATATTCTTTCTAAAAATTTCAAGGTTTTCAAATGAAGCATAAGCATTTAATGATTGAGTTTTGTTACATTGAGAAATTTGATTCTAAATCAGCTTGTGGAATTTTTGAATTCATAGTTGTTAATTAGCGATAATTAAATGACGAAACGACAAACAAAATCGGTGGTCGAAAAATGTTAACTGCAGTTCAAAGAGAATTAGCATTGCAACAAATAGCTAATATAATTAAGGGAAAACAATGGCCTAATAACAGAACAAAACAACAGTAAAATTAAATTACTTTCTATTGAATTACATTTTAAAATAGCTGTAACAAAACTGTTATTAGGTTAGATTCGGTTTATAAATCAGTCTGTACACCTGAACAAATCAAATTATGTTAGTTCATGAATGCACCAAAAACCCAAATGCACAAAATTCCGTTCAAAACTCGGACTTAACTTCAATTCGATTATTTCAAATCCATATTTATTCCAAGCCATTTGATTTTCATTTTCATTCTGCTACGTTTCATTCATGTGTCACTAGTGTTCTTAATTTTTAGTTAAACCGATCCACCTTTTTGAAGTAACAGCAGATTTCACTTTTTGAAATATGAATTCGACAAACTCTAAAGCGTGGGAGGGTTGAAGTAAGTTTAAAGTGGTGCGAAATATGAGTTAAAAGCAGTTGAATTGTCAATATTCGAGTGTCAGCTGCAGGTTTCGAAACAATTCACTAGCACATAGATTGTATTGAATGAGTCGGTTTGTTCCGAAAAAGACACTTTATGCATATTTTCTACAATAAAATGCACTATGATGACATAGCATTGCTCTAGTGAAGTGTGTTTAATTTTACAAAAATATTTTGCTAAAATCGGATTAATTCATTCAAATCTCATTAAATCGTTATTTTTTCTTTTAGAAACTTGACCCACAGTTTGAGTCAAACAGAAATCCGATCGAGATTAAGGTTTGCCTAAATCCTTAATCACTTAATGGAAGTGCTTGAAAAAAGTCATTATTGTTCTACGAGCTAGAATTGTTCTTTGACATCGGCAGTGAATAATGGTGTGAAATTATTGTAATATCCGTGAGTGCTTCGAATATTATATATTAAACCAATATAGATTTTAATGATAGCTTAGCGTATTTACAGGACAAGTGATATAACCCATATAGTATAATTTTATACATTAAGCGCTTGGTTGAGTTCAGTTTCGCTTTGATGTATGACCTCAAATTGATTTTATGTATACGTACTTTGAAATAGTTTGAGTGGTGATGTTAACAATTATTCAAAGAAACAGCTTTCATTGTATAAAGGCGACTTTGAAGGATCAGGACAATGTGTCTCCTTCTTTTCCTTAAATACATATGGTTAAAAAGAAAATCGACAAAAAGAAACATCAACGGTTGCAAGGTTAAAACATCAAAGAACCAAACGAAGGCGAGTTGGTCCCAAATGGACGGTCATTTTAACATCACTAAAACTTTACTTTTTCTTTATATTTAAACGCAAAAGAAACTCACTCTCCTTTTTCACGACATATTCGAAGCCATTTTCAGCTTTTTTCCTTTTACCTTACTTTGAATAATTTGCAAACTGAAACTGAAACTAAGTTTGGCAATATTTCATTGTTACAAAAATTGATCTGATATCAGTGACATTTCTGTAATCCACATTTTGGATTGGATTGAGTTAATTTAACATTCTTTGATGAAATTTAGTTGAGAAGATTTTGATGATTCTGTGAAACACTTTACTCTTTTTTCCATATAAAACCACTTGTTTTCAACAAGATATAATTCTTACCTGAGGGATAAGGGATAAGTCTAGAGAATCCAACAAAATCAAGAAAGCTCCTGAATTTTCAATAGCTTGCCTTCAAGCATAAGTATGTTTTCCCAAGAACTCATATAAGTCAAATAATGTAGTAAATTTTTGATAAGTTATTTACAGGGACGCACTTAGGGATTTGGAACTTGATAAATAATATGCGAGATCGTAAAATGTGGAATAATGTGTACACATAGGTGTCCTAAAAGTGACTTTAGTTTATTTCACGCATCAAATTTATAGAGATCTATTTTAAGTTGCACAAAAGGTATTAGATGCAATTCGAAACCACATAATCTTCTTTTTTATTATTCATAAACATAAAGAACTGTCGAGAATTTTACTGCTAATAAAAACTCCTTTAGGCACGTAATGTACTTCTAGCTTACCGGAAATGATGCTGTTTCATTTAGTTGACATGTTTTGCACTGATTTATGCTTTATGCACTTTTAATTGCATTTTATTACACCAACTTGCAACTCAATTTGTAGTAAAAATTCTGCAAGACTTGTAAATAGTACTGACGTTGATTAAGATTGTAGTTAATTTTTGTAAAATTGAATTGACATGCAAAAAGTCAATTTCTTGATTGAATCGCAATCAGAATAATATATTTATAGAATTGCTCAAATATTGAAATTCCCAAATGAATTATCTTTTAATTATAAATTAACTAGAAAATCCATTTCAAATTATTTTAGATTTTGAGCTAATTTCCTAATTCTTATAAATTGTTTATTACTCGTGGGATGTCTTCTAATTATGCATTTAGAGATGCGGTGAAGTTACTTAAGTTGTATGCTGAGGGAGCCACAAATTGAATTGACGTTTTCAAGAATGTAAGAATGCGAATGTTTGTTCATAAAAGTTTCATTGTGTCGCGATGAGAAAGTCGACGTTTGTGGCGTTAAAATATTAAAGTTAGTAGATAAAGGCTGGTGGAAGGATTAAAATTTCGAAGAAAACAAGAGTAATAAGATAAAAGAGATTTGTTGGGATGATATATGTCTGTTGTTTATTTTGATGCAATGTCTGACAGTGTGCGATTGAGCTGAAGCTTTAAATCCGTTTGCAGTTTCATTAGAGAGCTAAGACGGAATTACAGGGATGTCGCCGGTGACGGAACTGTGTCGGTGGCAGCGGCGACGTAAAGCAGTTCCGTTCAAGCGATTGCTTTGCATATATGCTGATTGATGACTCAAGCTTATCTCAATCACCAAATATGTGTAGAGAATCTCAATAATTTCAATCGGGTTTGCCTTAAGCACGGATATGTAATTAACCGTAATACTATAACGGTATACGTTTTACCACATATATGCATATTCATTTTCAGCCAAATTCGCTTCCGAACGACACTACAAGGATTATTTTCTATTTAAAAACCGATTATTCGCATATTCGACATAATTATTCTCGCATTACATAGCCAACAAACATGCTGATATTACCCTTTTAACCGCATTGATCATAAATGTTAAACTGCTATTTAATAATAGTCCATACAAAATTAAACCTTATTCCTCATATTCTATCACCAATCATTACACAAGTTGACACATGTCGAATTTTTTTTACACAAATATTTAACCCACTTTGGTCATTGGTTTTGGGAAAAAAATCGAGACAAATAGAAAAAACGATCTCATTTATCACTGTGTCAAAAGTTTTTACTTTGTTCCATAAGGAAAATGCCAAATACTATTGATTTCATCAATTGCTGAAGCTAAGTTTTGCAACTCTATAAATTTTTAGAGGGTCTAACCTTATAGATATACTGGAACTTGAAGAAGTCGTTTAATAAAGATATGAATATCAAAAATCCTCTAACATGGAAGGTCGATATATAGAGTCGGGTATCTTAAACATAAAATACTGTATTTTCGTTTTTTACTATTAGAACAGTTGCTTGTTTACACATAGCTTCAGTGTCACGTTATTGCTTCAGTCATTTCAAACTTAGAGAATACAACACCTTCAGATTTTAGTAGTTTACTTGTTTCTCCAAGCAGGAAATAAGCAACGGATAAGAAGATATTACAACATAATAAAACCAAAAAGCCAACAAAATAAAAGTCTGAACATTTTTATTCCCCATATCTCACTATATCTTTTCTATTAAATTAAAAAAATTAACAAATAAAAATTTTCCAGAATTATTTTCCCATTCAAATAGTAAATTGCTGAAATTTAGCTCTAAGTTGGAACATGCAGGACTATGCATAAAAAATAGGACCAATACGTTAGCCAGTCTCCAATGCAAGTGCAAGATAAATTACGACTGCAAATGCGGCTTTATGTGGCGTGATGGTGGTATTTTTTTAAATATTCGCTTTTCAAGCCTGCGGATATTTTCGCGAGCCAAATTACCGGCTGGGGATTAATGGACTGGGTGGAGCTTATGTTATAGTCACAACCGGTCTTGAAATGATGAGTCACTTCTCCATAACTTCCATTTTTAATGCACATATCTGTAATTAACGCTGTATGTTGAAGTGGACTCTCATTTATTAGTTTAAATTTATCTAAACGCTAACTAGAGTCTAGTAATGATACCATGTTTATATCAAATCTGTGTGTTTGAAAATTAATAAAAAAATGATTATATATACTTTCACACGCAAAAAAAGATTTATTGTTGAAGAATATAAAAAGAAGTTACATTGTATTCGTCGATGTCCATCAAGGGATACAACAATAGCCGATCATGTGATTTACATTCAAAATCACTATACAAAAGGGTCTAGAGTTCGTCTTTGCCATATATTATTTGTATTCTGTCAACAGACAACTTGAACTTCAAACATCCAAAATCGCCTTTAGTCAATATTGAAAGCTTGCAGAAATGAGTAAGTATACAATTGAAAACAGTATAAAACTACTTTTTCTTTTTGTTACGTAACCTTCTCAAATGTTAGCTCTTTCTCTCTAGCAAAAAATTTATATTTTCTTTTAGACTGTATAAAAATAATTCTGCTCTTTTCCATCATCGACTTGTTTTTAATACAAAAACCAATCGGACAAAATCAATTCGGCAAACACAGCTTTTAAAACTAATGTTTGCAGACAAAAGAGTGACGCAACAATTAAAAACTGTGAATTGGTGTTGCAACAATACCGTTTATTGTTTTTTCCAAAATTATTCTCATTTGAAATTGATTAAATGGAAGAGAAACGATTTTTATCAATGTCAGGTATTAAAAAATAGAAAACAGATTTATTCTTTGATTTTATGAGTATTGCCTTGTTCCGGGTTTTAGTAGTTAGGGTCGTCGTTTTCCTTCGTTTCACGTATCCCAAGCTCACCCTATTACAATTTATTTGTTCTTTATTTTATTCGCTGCAACCCAACAACTTTCTCCATCTAATTATTGCGAGTATAGCTATGTTTGAAATGCAAATTATTGCTAAATTAAGTTTCGTGGTTGTTAGAAAGGATAATCATTGCGTCTTTTGCGACGAAAAAATCTAATCTCTGAGAAAATATCAGCGTTTAATGAGATTTAATTTGTATGTAATATAAAGGAAGCAGTAAAGCTTAAAATAATAGTTGGATGAGAGAAGACGAGAGTATCCACTCATAGTTGCGCAGTTGCTAGTCGTCAGTGTTATGGGCGGAGTTATGGGTCAGTTGTCTTTACTTAAGTGTTGAACTCCGCCTATTGCTTAGTCAAAGTTTAAAATATTCTTGGCGTGAGTTCAAGAGGTATTTTTTCAATTTAATTAGTGCTTTTTCCAAACGTTATAGTCTGGATTTTGTTGTTTTAGAGGGTTGTGTTGTAATTGTAATGGAAAGAAAACCGGAAAATGTTAATTTGTCCGTTAATTTTAATTAAAATTCTGAGCGACGATTATGAAAATATTTGTCGTGTATGCAGTTGCAGAAAATTAAAGATTGGTATCAGCGATTACACATAGCTTTTGTATCGAGTATTGTAGATCGAATGGAACATTCATAATATTGTAAAATTAATGCATCCACTCATGGTTGAGCTGATGCATGTCATTTATTAAAGTGAAATTAATTTCATTACGGCCGTTAAGCGAATATTTCAATGGTATTAAAATAAACATAAATGTCGAGACAAAATAATTAATCACGTTAAGCAATTAACCAGCATTTATTGTAGCTAGTTAGCTTTTGAACACATGGTCTTTACTAGTGGGGAATGACGCGTTAAGGTGAGTTTAAAACAAGAAAACTCGTCGTAACCGATCATGAGTGACGGTCGGTGTGACAGGGGCTTAAATTGATAGAAGAGATCTGTTGCGGATAAATGGGTAGCTTGCGGTTATTGATAACAGTTGAACTGGAGCCAACGGCAAACTTAGATGGTTTGTTTACGCTTCTAGAATGAGTAATGAATGCATGACAAATTGATCAATGCGTACAGAAAATATGGAAAATCCGTAGAATTGTGGCGAGATATAAATTTCTGGATTTTTTCATGTCAGAGTTTCACATAAAAGTTTTTATATCCCGTTTTGTTACTAAATCGATAAGAAAACTCGTTTTATGAGAGCTCATCAATAAATCCCTCGAATTAATACGTCAAATCGGATTTTTATTATAAATCACAGCATTTCAACGTAAATAATCTTCATTTGTTTACCGCCTTCTCTCACTTGCTTATACATTATTCTCTATATTATCCTTTGTAGAATAATCCTTTTTCCATAGTTGTTTTCTAAACTCTATTTCATATATACTTAATTGTTCTTCCGCAAGTATCTAATGAGCTTTATCTTCAAGAGTCTTAACTTGCATTAGATACTCCTCCTCGATCTTAGCTTTTTGTATGCTAAAAACCAACTATATTGGCTTAAATAACCTTCATTTTATTATGCAGTCTCTCTTTTGTTTACATTGCATCGCTTTATTATTCGAGAATGTAATATAGGCTACTTCCCAGTAGAAAAAAAATAAATAGAAAACTTGTGCTCAACTAGAAAGGGAATAATTAAATCCGGTTTTCCTCAAATTAAACAAGACATAGTAGGTATTAAAAATTAATTAAACCTAAATTTACTTAAAAATTTTACGAGATAATTACCTTTTGAAACTTTGAATAGATGCGCTACTGATTGCATTAAGTTTTCAGAACCTTTTACTGCCAAAGAAAGGATAATTTTAGATTATAACGGATACGTTTTATTTGTACAGTCAACATTTGCAGTATTTACCCAGCTCAAGAACAGCAAATCCTTGTCTAATGGTTTTAATTATGTAATTATCGTATTAAATATTTACTGTAGTATCCATGTTCTACTAAATACATCTGTATCAATGTTGATTTTATGCTGTTACAACAAAGAGACTAGAATAATCTGAATTTATTTTCTTTTAAACAAAAAATATTGGCTGTTAGCTGGATAGTCTTATGAGTGAAATTAGTTTAATCTTTTTCCAGTAGAGCAATAGGATTTGATTAGGGTTAAACAAAAAATTGTAGTAGGATTTTTTCAATCTGTTGATAAGTCGCTAAAAAAAATAACTTGGACATAGGCTTAAAGCTTGAATCCTGATAAACAAAAGGCTCGCTAAAAAAAAGGTTAGATTTAATCTCACTTTTGACAGAGGAAAAAGTAGAAATAATGTTCAGATGTAAATTGGACTCCGGTTTTTACTCATACTCTCGATGCTAATACCTGGGGAAAAATAATTCTAAAATTCCAAGGAAATGGATTTGTTTGAATCGGACATTCGGTAGAGTAATTTATGAGGTGCAAGCACATCAGATTAATGATGCTGAAAGTAAATAAAGCTTTTGCTAAAAATTCTACAAATTCGTTTGTACGAAATAAAAATTAGTCTTTGTCAGAAGAAGATAAAGCACAACGTGATGGTGCAGTAATTAGATGTGGATTTTCCTGTAATTATAAACAAATATTTCATACGAAAGTTAATGAACGTCTACTTTATGAGGAATTAATACTGTCCAGGTGAATAACTGACGGAATTCCGGTCTCGACCCAACATAGTTGGTTATCCACCCTCTGCAAACTGACCCCTGGTTCTGCTGCTCTCTCGCCTTTCAAAGCGAAACCTCTAGGATTAGAAAGGGCATTATTCTTGTCACTAGACGAATTAGTAGTCTGTAAAGCAATTGCACGGATCAAGACGTACCTACTCTATGTAGTAATTAAACCATGAATGTAGTAAAAAAAAAGAATTATTACAAAGGAAACACTTAGAAGCTTCAGTGATAAATTTTCAACTGAGTCAAGTTGAGCAGAGGCGTTAATGGTTTCTGTTATAATGCTCGAAGTGTTTAGGACAAGTTTACACATAAATTAATAGACAGAATGACCAGAACAGCCAATTTGTAATTTGGAAAACGTGTTCATAGAAGCAATATAAATTAAACTGATTATATTATTTTTAACAAAACAAATTTTAACTAAATCCAAACAAAACCAAATATAACCAAATTAAATCGAAACTGTTTCAATGTTGTTATTTTTCGGTAGATCCGTTAATGAACATATTTTAATTAAATAAAAACAACTGGAATAAACAGGATTTGATAAAAAATATATGTTATTTGTTTAAGAACTTGTTAACACAAAATATTAATTTCAGTTATCCAAACTGAACTAGATTAAAAGGTTGTTACTTTCATTGAGTGACTGATGCGGGTTAAATATTTATTTAGGGCTGAAATTGGAATAGATGCAAAACTTTGAGATAATCTTTGAGATAATTTAATGATGAAGGTATATGGAACAGATCCGCTTCTAAAGTTTGAGAGAGTTGAGATTTATGTTATGTTGATGAATTTATTTATGGTTTTAAAAAATCATTTTTAAAATGTTTGCATTTCGCTTAATTTAATTCCGGAATCTCTGAAGCTCGCGGCATGGAATGAAATTGAGGAATGTAAAAAATTGCAAGTGAGGTCAATGTTATTTATAAGAGGGTAAACCTGGCGGCTTGGGGTGGAGTCTAGCATAATCTAAATTCCCATCCCCAAGTTTCCAGCAAACAGCACACATGTGCAGTGAATAGGGAAAGGCGGCGGGACAAGCAACGTGCGTGAATCACATATATTTAATAGTACAAATGGTCTTGCAAACAACGTTGCATAAATCATAGTAATGCGTACTTGGAAGATGGCGTAATTTAAATGATAAATTTGGAGGCTTAACGTCTAGAATATGAGCTTTGGGACATTTCTTTCGTATAAAGAGGCTAAAAATAATTATAAGCGTAACGAAGAGTTACATTTTTGTTCAAAGTATTTTTCTTCATGAAAATTATTCACAGACGTATAACAGTTTTTACTATTTAGATTTTACTACCTACTTTAAAACCTTAAAAAGTTGCAAAAGCAACAAAAAGCGAAAGTAAAAATGTTCTAAAAGGCTCCAAAGTCGGATAAAAATAAATCCGAACGAAACCGGCTCGCTTTGAACTTAATATTCTCTTAGAAATTTCATTTTAAACATTTCAATATTAACATATTCTCCATCCAGCATATATCATTAACTAACGAAATTTGTCTTCAGATATTTCCAAAATTTAAAACTCACTCTTATATTTAATTACAGAAAGTTTTGTTTACGACAGCAGTTTCAATTGAAGTAAAACTTGAAAGGATACCGTCTTGAGTAATTAAATTAAAAAGTTTAATTTTAAACAAGAAATTTTAATGAAAAAGTATTCTTTCCAAAATCTAGACTATATTGATGAAAACCCCTCTCTTTCATAATTAACTAAACCGTCCGTGAGAAATATTTTTTGCGTGTAATAATCCAAAGTGGATTTTTCAAACATATTTCACATTTTTACCTCGATTAAATTTTTTGTGTTAAAGATATTCGTCTTGTATATTTTTTTTCATACTTGCACATTTAATTAGCGATGTTGTGGAACTTATTTAAAAGTCAGAAGACCACAACGACCTGCGGCGATTTAATATCATAATTAAGTTTTGAACCTTAATTCTCACAATGTCTTTTATGTAATTAGTTTAACAAAATTTTTATTTTTTTTTTATTAATTCTCTTATTATGGAAATACAACACCAAAATACAATTAAACTAATTTAATCTAGCTTTTCCTAATTGCTAAAAATACATCACAACAGTTGAATTGAAAAAAAAAAAAAATGTATGTACCAACATGAAAACTATTCCATATAATTTTAGGAATAATGTGGAAAATATGGAAAGAGGATAACAGAGATTAACATTATGAGTTTAAAAGTGGTTTCCACTAATTAGAACTTTGTTAGAATTTATTATATTAGTTAAGCTTAAACTCTAGTGGTGTGAGAAATAAATGTCAAGTTTGAATATTTTATTAGAATTTATACTATAGTTTTTTAGATAAATATTTGTTATTTATGTTTGAGCGAATCCATTTGTTGCAATTACTTCTTGTGGTGTAAACACAAGCTCTGGATTTTCAGGCGATTATTTCAAGCAAATAAAATCGCTGGATAGCAGAGGCCAACGAGGCTAACATTTATAGTTACAAAAAGTGTTGATGCATCGCTTTACTTGAGTATATGGCTTGGAAACAATCGACTTGCTCGGCAAAACTAGTTTAGCTTTAGAAAACAACTTCTAGTTTTCTGCTACTATAATAACAATCTTTGAATCTTTACTAATTTCAGTAAAAATTTCGCTTCCTATCGATTGAAATTGTATTAAATAGTCCTTTGTGATACATAAATAACAACTCTAAACAATGAGGTATACCCTTGAGAAAAATGCATCATATTCCATTATATTACATCCAATCCAATGCATATTAATTTATAGTTAATCAAATGACAAATTAGACTCACCACCTTTACGATTTTTCACTTTTTGATAATTTCAGATATGTCTAGTTTTGAACAGTGAAAGTCAGAAACATTATTAATTCAAAAATTTCCAAAGCGTTAAAGTTTAATAGTAAAATAAGATTTACAGGCGAGAAGTTTCAAGTGTTCAGTGGCGTATAAAACAATAAACTTCGATTATGGTTACTGAAGAAGCAATAATCTCGAAATTGTTTGTTAGTAAAATCATAAAACAAAAACTTCCCTAAGCATGCATACTATTTGATAGTTCACATAAATTCTAATTAATAGTTTGATTCTCTTGACCTAAGTAACTGATATTTTAAGTCTAGACTTAATGCTATAATCTATAAAGAATATGTTCTTTGGAGGTATTTTATTCTTTCTTGGAAGTTTTGAGTTTCATTTCAGATAAATAGTCAGAAGTAAGAGTTTTATTTGAAAGACAATCCGAAGAGCGAGTTCAGCACAACGAGATATGTTCAGGTATAAATCTGATTTGATTACAGCTCTATTTTATTACCAATGGCGTTCGCGTTTTGGAGGAATCTACTGTAATCTAGAATGTCAGTGAGACCGCAGTAGGGCTATTGCTCGCTATTGTAGCGAGAATACAATAGGGATTGGATACCATAAAACTTGATGGCATACCGAATGACCACTACAATGCAGGTGAATTTTTGAAAGTGTTTTAGAACTTCAAAACTGCTAATGTTTAAACCGATTGTTCCCAAGATTGAACGATAATAGCCCTCTTTAAACCTCGTGGAATTCGATACTCACTTCGTTCTATATCCGCCCTATTCTGAATGACATAAACAGATTCCGAAATTCTAGCTTTATCAAGAAATGAATTGCTTGCATAATTGTTGTGTACTTATCATTATGTTTTCCTTTTGACTACTCAAGCTTGTGTTTTCATTGGAGGAAATGGAAAAAAATCAAGTCAATATTAAATGTTCTCGTATTTATGAGCCGAATACTGAACGAATGAATTTCTAATTAGGTGTTAGAGTGATTAAACTTGATAATAAAAATAGACTTGTTGCCGACTTGGCGTGGCATTTCTTCGCTTGTCTCTAGCACATTTAAAAAATGATTGATTAATCTATTCAAGAAATTGAATTAAAACGCTATGAAGTACATGTCAAGTGGCATAACCGCTGGTTGTCAAATATGACAAACGCATGCGTGCAAGTCAGGCGTCGAGGTTTTCCGGCGATAGTCAGTTAGATTTTGCATGCGAAGCCGCTCATTTGTTATGATTGTATCGTGTATCAAGTTGTAATGAAGTTACGCTGTTCTAGCGAAGCTACGAACATGCCGCTATATCAGAATCCTGTAGATTGCTGATAAAGTAGACAAATTATGGACGTTTTACATCGCGTACCTATGTAGATACAAATTCTTTCCGACAGATTTCCGGAAATATTAAGACAAGACAAGACGCTCAACGGAGACAACGGAAATGATCGAATGCATTGCTGCTTCAAACCAATTTCCTCTCCCACAAAATTATTTTATATACATGTTGCTTGACTTCAGATTTGATCTATCTAAGGAAGCACATTTTACATCTAGTCTTCGAATTAAATCAAATAATTAGATTAATTTAGCACAATTTAATATTCATGAAAAGGAACGAATGTTTATAGTCGAACATCTGGAAGTTCGTTTAAAGAATATTGTAGCTTTCTAACATAAATAAAAATCTGTGCTTTTTAATGCAATAAAACTGTAGAAAAATGGCTGTTTGTTGGATTTTGTGGTTAGTTGGATCAGTATCTTACAAGAGTGGTAGGCGATTAGAGAAAATATAGTTGATTTATTTCTCTCCCGTTTTGATTTATAATTTCGTTCCGGTTTTGTTATTGTCGGAAAGTTGAAATGTGAGGAGTTTGCTGTACCAACATATTCTTGTTATACTTCGTCCCGACCTTATTGTTTTTAATTAAAATAATATTCCCTCGTAAATTGTCAGGGCGTCACAAAAAGAGCACTGAATGCCATAGGACGGAATAGGCATTCAACTTTCTCAACTCATATTTTGGCTTATTACTGAAAATTAGCGAAGAAAAGTTTCCCGCAAAAAAGGATTTGGTGCGAATGAAAAAAAAAAAAAAAAAAAAGAAAGAAAAGCGTTGAGGGCGGCATTTGCAGGTAGGATAATTATAATGTAGATTGTATCAAAGCTATAATTTAGTATTTTGGGTTATCCCGTTAAAAGGGGTAATTACATATTAGTGTTGTAAAGTTAGTCCGTGTTAGTATGTTGTTATCTTGGGATTAACAAACGGTAAGAAATCTTGATCCTTAATAAATTGCTAATAAAATTCTCTGAAACAGTGCCAGAAATAGTGCCAATTTTACAAGTTTATATGTTGTCTATTTCGTCTGAGAAAGGTGTCTTTCGCAAGGTAGAAAACTAAAGTTAGAACGGACGCTATCTCAAGCTGCTAAACGTATTCTTGTATATGTTTAAAGAGATAAGATTTGCCCATCCTGTCTTGTAATGTCTGTGTCTAGAGATACGCTCTTTTATTACATTTTCGTTTAAGAAAAGTCAAAAAATACAATATTAACACTCACGTTTAGAAATTTAATCTAAACATAGAAAAAAGTGAAGTTGTTGAAAAACTGAACTTCTTTTGTGGAAATATGGCTTGTTGAGATGTTTGAAGAAGTCGAGTGTTCATATTTCACGGTTCTTGTTTTGGACGATGGTCGCGAATGAAAGGCAATGATTTCAAAATATGTAGGAAAAAATAGTTAGCTGGCTAGACTACTAAAGGAAAAAGAAGGAAAAACAGCAGTATTTTACTTTTGTCAGTGAGATTCAAGTTCATTGCTTTGCTAGAATGTGGAGGCCAGTGTTTGCTCTACAAATGCCACATCTAACAGTGAATTATGTGATGAACATTATTTTTTTGTCCTTTGCTTTCGTTGGAAGTCTGAAGAGGGTGCCCCAGCGACAATACTAAACTCTGAACGCTTTCATTTACTTGTTCTATAAAAATAAATCACTATACCTTTTACGCGCAACGAAACAGATGTCCGTGTAATAAGTTTTACAAAAATCCACCTTCTTTACAGTTTTTCATTAAATGCCAAACGTAATCGAAATATTTGCTGTATTTTGTCTACCTTAAATAATTCTAGATTATGTCATTGGAATAACCCAGAAAAAAAAACAATAAAACTCTTCCGCTCGACTGAAAACTTTCATTTCGCAGCCTGATCAATTTTTTCCGCAATTCTCATTTAGATTATAATCACAAGGGCCATAGTGGCGCGACCGCCTTTGTTATCACCGTCCAAAGACGACTTACGACCACACCATAAGTGAGCCAATGTCTGAATTCCTCACTTCACGTCCATACAGCATGGACTCTTCTTCTTGATGAATTACTTTACGAGTTTTATTTTTCCACTGGGAAAAATATTTCTTCGTGATGAAGCTGCCGGATCAAAATATTATTATATTGCGTTCATCTCTGTTTTCCGAATTTCAGTTTCTCCTCGCGCAAAACTGCTACGTAATATATGCAAAACAATGTAACATTTGCATGGAACTGGTTTGATCTAATCACGGCTCATAAAATTAATCAAATCCCTTTTAAAGTATTTGCACTAAAGCCACTGTATGTTATAGCCAGTGTTTAGTGGGGCGTAATATAGGACATGCCATTTGTGGCAATAAATGTGACATCATTTGCGGTACGAACTGAAAATCCACCATATGGGAGAATATTCACACAGAGAAAGACGTAAAATTCATCCTTTATCTTCTCAACAAAAAGCAGCTTACATTTACTTGCTTTCATTTGCATCAACTAGACGATTATTTCATTGATCTCATCTTTACTCTCTCTACAACTATAAATGAGAGTTGGAAAATTATACATGTTTCAATTTAGAGAAATACAGATATTTAATTTTTAAACTATATTGCTGGCGTTGACAGCTCTAACCTCTTTCCTATCACGCAGTGCCTGTTTGAAATGTTATTATTTATTTAGTTTAATTAATTTGTTATTTGTGTTTCATTAAAACTGTAATTATTGGCGTTAAAATTTTTGATTCGATTTAATTTATTGTGAACAGTCAGCAGCTGATAATACAAAATATTATTTCACATTCCGATTGAACAAAAGAGTCCCCTGAAACAGTAATTGTTTCGAATAAAAATAACCGCTCTATTTTGCCAACGCACATTAAATTCATATTTCAAAATGCTTGACAGTTATTTCACAAAAATTTTACTATTAAAAAGTATCACCGATTTGCGATGTAAACGCATATTCCAACTAAATAATATGAAAAAAAAAAAAAAAAAATCATTCCTGGTTTCCTATATACAATGTAATTTCAACCGTGTGATTCTAACAGCAGTATGTGAGAAGTCCATGGTCTCTGGTGCAATCTGCGACAGTCCTAGTTATATTAAAGTGTCAGAAACAAAAAGCATTGTGTCATATGTACGTCGTCGAGTATCGTTATCCTTCGTTAAGAGAATACGAACATTCTAGAACACGTATATATTTTCAGACAGGTTCCGACGAATTTGCTACATTCAATACATTCCCAAACAAACAATGGAAGTTTCTAGTGAATTTCTGATAGATCCATATATATCCATATTTACAAATCACAATATCTTATCATTTATCAGAAATATAAATTAGTCCTTTTGTGAGTATCAGTTCTCTACAAACACCGGTCAATTATTAAATCTAAACCAATACAGCGGTAACCGATAAAATAGTTATTTATGTCTGTGGTGTTACAACATTCAAATTAGTACATTGATCATAATACCAAATTAGCTTAATCTGTTTAGGTATTGTTTACTGCCGTTCGATTAATTCGATTCCTTGCTCTATTAGCAAGTTTACTTTGATAACGAGAGTCACCACATAACTCAACTAAGATCTTGCAAAAACTCAATTTAATTACTTTACTATCAATACTGTTTTCTTTAACCCAAAGTCAATTTTTGCCTCTACTTCTTGCAATTAAACCTGTGAGTTGTGGGTTTTTCACGTTATTGAACAGTCAACAAGTTAAATATGAGATTGGATAGTTATTGGATGAATCCAAAGGCTAGTTTGCTTTGGATGAGCCACATGAGATAAATTTTGGAGGAAATTGTTGCCTATAGGCGTAACGATGAGCAGCCAGCCACCCCCTCACATTTTCACCATCATTCTTCCTGACTTATTGCAAAATAATGTATAAATTATTTGTAAAGCAAATAGAGCGTCGACTGCAAAAAATGAAATGTTTTTCATTAGAAACAATAAAGATTTAACAGTTAATAAAACATTTAGGTTATGTTTGTTTATAATATTTTAGAAATTCACAGTGCTCGGTGATCTTTGAATTATTTATAAATTTTTATATTGTGCTACCTGTGGGATATTAGAATGGAATGATCAAGTAACTTTCCAACATGATAAATGTAAATGGCTGAAATCATTTACTAGCTTGATGCATACATAAAATTAAATTGAAAACATAATTTTGTGATATTTATAGATTTATAAGCGTCCACATGAAGTTATCATTCAATATGAAATTGGAATGACACAGAAATAAAAAATAAAATTCATGAAAATGTCACAACAGTTGATAGTTCTATATAAGTAGATTTCCACATTTTACGGTTGTGGTTTTAAAACTGCTGTTAAAGTTGTTTAACTTTACGACGATATTGGAAACTGTTAAGAAAAACAACTGCTCGTAAAATATGTTAATCTTTTAAAACTTCACACTTTGTGTATAACACTGTAGCTAATAATTACGTAATAAAATTGGTTTAGTAAAGCTAGTATAAAAAATAATAATATTTTTTTCATAAAATGATTAATCTGTGTGTGTCAGAAATTTATTAGATCTTTTTGGGTAAATGCGTCAGTAACCATTGTTGCGAATTTGAAAGGAATGCTTTTGTTTTAAATAGAATTTTTTTTTTGAGTGTGTTAAAAATCGGCAAGCTGTGCTGTGCTATAGATTTGCTCAGCACAAACTGAAGTAATTAAACAGAACCGAAGTTTGGAAAGTTTCTGATTAGGCAGCTGTAAATCAACGGATGTATTGAAGTTAAAAAGGACCTAATGACCCTGTGATTAAGTTATGAGCTAAAGTGAACTAAGAATACACAAAATTATAGACCACGTTGACGAGTTTCAGTTTGAAACATTAAAAACAATTATTATACTTTGGAATATTTAAATGTAATTTTGAAGGATTTATGTTTTTAATTAAATTTCATTCTAGTTTTACGAATTAGAAGTTTTATTCATTATCTGATATTCATTGCGTTGAGTTTCAACAAGTTTGCTGAAATAATGAAGAAGATTTTAATTTGTCTGTATCTATATACGGTTTAATATGAAGATATTGTTTTTAGCACATTGCATTAATTACAACAATGGTTTTACTTAACATTGCGAATAAAGACAGTCTCAGCAGAAATTCCTCTAAAACGACCTAGACAAATATTGAGTATTGTATGACATTATTTTTTCAACTGAAAGCTAACACAATACTTAATTAAGGAGAACGTTTATTTATCTTTACGTTATTATTTACTTTTCGTTTTGCTCATATTTGCATTTACTCCAACCAAATAGAAGTATTTATTTCAATCAACTTTCTATAAATTAAACAATTTCTCACATTGTTGATAAAGTTTTGAGTTATAAGAAAATCGCAAACTTATCAGACGTTAATTTGATTTCCCGAATTTTATTGATGCATATAAAAAGAGATTCGATTAAAGTTTAGTAAGAAAAGATTCATTTCAAAGTTAATTAAAATATGTTGAAAGTTTAGAAAGGACTTAAGAAACTTACTAAAAACGAACAAAATTTATAGGAATTATATTAAATTCTAAAGAAAGTACATGCAAAACATGCTTAGAATCATACCAAAAGACACATGTATCAGATTTTCAAATGTGGCGTGAATCCTGTAGATTCGCAATTCAAGTAGGCAAAGGCTCACCTGCAACAACAGACAAATTTAATAAAACATGTAGATATAAGTGTTACATGTCTTGTCAAAGATTCGATATATCTAAAATGGTATTATACCATCACTTCCATATATTACAAGCAATACGAAAATCTATATAAATAAAATTCACGAGAGCGTTCATTTGAACAACCGCAAATCTGTTTCCGTCCTGCTAAACTTCGTCATGGACGTCGCTCTTAAGCGTTAGTCCTCTAAAATAATCAATATCCTTTTAGTAAAAATATCACTAACTACTTTTCATTAAAACTGACTTAACAGGTTTTGGCCAGTTGGATAACTGGTTTTTAGTAGAAACGAGAAGTATTTAGGTTTTACAAGTTCTTAACTGGTTTATCAAGTACTTAGACTGATTTATAGCTTTGAGGAAAATCGAATGAGATAATAAAACATTTCAAAAGTCAAAGATGGAATACATATTCGAAAAATAAAAAGGGATGCATCTGTGGATTTGCGTTTCCTATCTATAAGTTCTCTGTAATAATATATTCAGACGGTTTCACCAATCACAAAGGAATCTCATAAATCGTACGTTGAATTTGGAACGGTTTTGTTCCAGAATGTGGAAAGTTCCCGTGAAATATTTTCCACGAGCTATCTTATGGCGTTTGACAAAAGTTTAAAAAAAAAGAAGATTGAATAATCAAAATTTATGAAAAAGTGAAAAGAGTTATTTGAAAGGTCGCGTCGATGTTTCCCGAGAGAGATGATTTTGTAAACCCGTAAACCGCATTGTATGCCAGCATCCGGCGTGTCGCAAATCCGCGACTACTTTACTTAGCATATTAAGTTTGTCAGTGAGCGAGCTAATTGAATTGGCTTGATTCGCTAGTACACGAGCCATGTAACCAGGCCCGTAATAAGGGCCATACAAATTGCTTTGGTGAAACTTAATCCAGTTATGCGTCAGTATCCGATCCCTTTGTTCCCTGTCGAATGTATACGAGCGCCATCTCGCGCCATCTCTCACTGCACACTCTCTGCACCCGAATCCTGAACTAACGAAAACACCGATAATCGTCTTAACAATTCTATCATTTCACCTAACTGCAGGACAACTGCAATCCAGTCAACTGGGTCAAGAATTTGCAGCTAAAAGATGCCTCGGGGTTGCTGCTGCACCAAACGAAAATAATTCAGACCGAGAGATTATCCAGGGGGCAATTGCGTCCGCCGGAAATGAATTACTCACATTGTTCTACATAAATTTTATTTACTCGTCCGTTCCCGCCATCATAAATTCACCAACTCATGTCCCAGCCATTGCCGCTCTTCTATGCAGAAAGCATTACCATTTTTGATAATCGCCCGGTAACAAGCCAGAATTAACCCAAATTACTTTTAAAATATGTATAATCGAAATTGGTAGCCCTGATATAATATTTCAAAATTCACTTCCTCTTACAAACATCATAAATCTATATATAAAAAATTTGAGTTCCAAGGATTTAAAAATTTACCTAATAATCTTATCTTCTTCTTTTAGACTAGATTAAAAATGAATTATCTAAATGGTGTTAATTAAGTTCGTGTTGAAAAATCGCATTAATATTAATTTGCAAGGAATAAAAGTGCGAATGAAAGGTAATAAAAGATCTGACAGAACGCTAGCCAGTGAAAAATTTTATCTTTATCCTATTTTCCAAGGGAGAATAAACAATAAATCGTCGAGCAACTTTATGTGCCACCAGGGTTTAGACGGGTTAAACGGGTTAATGCGGCAGTTATCTCTAAGAAATCGACTTCAAAAGAAAATCCTTTAAAATTTAACTTCATAAAATTTTGTAAATAAAATTTACCTTAATAAAACAAAGCAAATGACTCAATTAAAGTTTTATTTATATAGACACACCTGCTGGTTGAAATAGAATAACTACTTTAATTCTATTTGATTCGATTTTCTTGTCGATTATATTATTTTATAAGCTATTAATATCTGGACGGAGTAAACATTAAATTTAATGGCGCAAAGACTTAAACGTGCGTGGGGGTGCTAATGTACTAGAAATCAGAGTAGAGAACACAATATAACTACCTAAACTTAATCTCGAATTAAAGTCTTTTTCTTTGTTTAGGTCTTCTCAGCAACGTAGGTGATCAATAATAACTAATTTATGGACTAAAGTTCAATGAAATTGTGCTTAATGTTTGTTGAGTGGATGAGTTAATGTGCGGTTTTGATTATAATCCTATATTAAACTTCACGTGCATTAAACGTGGGTGACTTTGCTTCAAGCTAACGTAGGCTGAGATTGATATTTATGCATATTATCTACTAATAATTCTTTCGATGGAAAATGTGATGCTTCAATCAAAATCATAAATAGATACACCCCCAAGCGTAATTTCAAATTAGTTTTGTAACGTAATGTGACATTTTCTAAAATAACAATTTTCTACCTAATTATTTTCAGCTCAAGTTTATATGATTAAAGGAGATAATATTTCCAACGTAATACAAAAAATCTGCTTATAAGTATTTTAAAAGCTCCTGAAGGCTTTACATGAGAAACTCTTGAGTTAAAGATGAGAATAAAATGTTTTTCATTCGATTTTGTAGAGTAATATAGAAGTTTCTTGGTAGATTTTTGTTTTTTAGTGAAGTAGCATAAATTAGTTTATTAAGTGGATATTAAATGTGACGTACAGATGACACTCGTTGTCATGATTCACATAAAGTTGAACAAAATGGAAGCTCAACTAATTTGAATTAGTAGTGTACTTGTTATAACTGTTGTCGTTTTAGAACAACTTTGCTTTGTTGACACTTTGCGGTGATAGTGGAGACGAAGCCACTTTAAACAACACTTAAAGAGTACTTTAACATGATAAATTTATTATAAAATATATTGTGAATCCATTTTTATCAATTCATTGGTTCGTGGTATGTTGAAGTTTCTAAAATGTAATAGTATTTGTTTTCGGTGAAGCAGTTGGGAGAATTTGGAGTTTGTGGAATCTGGAAAGTTTGAGACTTAGGCTGTCAGTCTCAAGACGCAGATCTTGACGCGTTTGTTTGTGGACAAAGCTGCCTTCAATAACTGGTTTATATTTCCCTCAACTGTCTAAGTATGCTAAACTTATCCTTTCTTATTAAATACCAAGAAATCCATACGATTATCATTCAGTTTCGGAGATTCTCTGGATTTATACCAATTTGATTCAAATTCTGTTAAATGTATATTAAAATAAAAACAGTGTGATAGAATTTTCTATTTAGGGATCAATTAATTCTGTTGAAATGACTACATTTGAATATTAAGTTGGGGCTAATCTAAACAGAGAAATGCGTGATAGCGACTATCGGTATGGGTTTGTATTGCGGAATTGGAAAGCATAACAGTTATTAAGAAAATTGGATAAATACAAGTGTAATAAAAATAATATCAAGGATGGAGAAAATTAAACACAAAATTAAAGCAATTTCGATGATGCTGCAAAAGTAGAAAAGAGTCCGTTTGAGTTATTACCATATCCGGTGGGCAGAACAAGCATAGCGTGAAAGTTCGCCATCAATAAAAATATACCCCTAGTATTATTCTATGCATGCAAAAGCAGTTTTCTTATTTTATACGGAGACAAAGATGTCAAATGTACCAAGACTAAGCGCGAGAAAGACGGTCGTGTGTGATATCAAATGTGGCGTGTACTATTGATTTACGACCTCTGACATAAATGAGCATAAAACGGAGCCACTAGGACACATGAACAACTGGAATACTACCATGTTCATTAAACTATCTCAAACACGAACTCAACCAAATGTTACGATGCCGCTTCAAAACAAATTCATTATTATTTCTACCATTCCCACGTGTTCTATCTCCAAAACTAAAATTTCCACCAATTCCCTTAACCTATTTCCATTACGGCCGAACATCAACAGGACAACGAGATGAATTTCCCGTGAATCGTCACAGTTCAAACTCCCCCAAGGATATGCACATTATTACCGCTTTAACACTCCAATTAGACCATTACAATCAAGTCTCAATTAATTACGTTTGAGATTTTTTATTCACTACAATTACGTTGTTGTAAATTTATTACTTGATTACACATGTCTTCTCCTTCGAGAAATATGTGAATGACGAATTTGAAAGAGATTTCAAACACGCAAATTATTTACATATTTTGCTTTATCTAAAAATATTCATTTTCAAAAGGAAAATCTAAAACCCAACACATATTTCATGCTAAACTTCCAATACAATTTGGTGCTAGTAAACGAGTTAATATTGCATAAACCTAAAGCAGCTGACAATATTACAAATTTCAGCTATATAGCATTAATATCCGTCAACCCCTCAACCCCAGGAATTTCTACATTCATTGTTGCACACATATTGACGCTCAATTATGTTCTACTGACCCGCTATAACGTTTCATTTATTCCAAATTAAACTTCCCTATTTAGTTTAAATCCACAAAGCAAATACTTTGCTGACGAGACTTAAAATCAAATCATTTCAACACGCATATTATGTTTTCTCCTATATGAAGTGTTAACTGTTCGTTATCATATGCTTTAATTACTCGACGAATAGAAAATCGCAATTCCTTAACATATTTCATACGTCACGCACAAAGAAAATTATCATACGTCATGTTGTAGTTTGCATTTATTTTTTTGTAATTTCTTTTCTTTGTGTTAAACTTTCACTTAAGCTGAGAATTGTGATCTGATGATCCGTCTTGTAAATAGAGACAAACATCGATTCAACTGTATACTGAATATTGCATCATTTATCATTTCAAAAGAAAAACTTGAATGATAAGGTTTCTCTGTATCTCATCATAGATTGATATAAAATATAAATGATATACACAGATTTGCATCTACCGTCTACTAGGCTTGATTTATTACGTACTGTTTCCATTTCAGTCTTTGTTGTACTTTTTCAGAAATATGTTCCATAAGAACTATTATTATCCGTCCAACACTCAACCATTTTTTCAACTTTACATGCTTCCTTCATTATCAAAATTCATCCCTTTAAAAAGCTTATGCGATCGAAACATTTTTTCCAACTTTATATGTAATTAGAAAAAACACTTTTTATTTTGATTTATGTTTGGTGGTTTGAAGAAAAATTGTATTTCTACTACCCCCACATACTTGAAAGTTGAAAAGCTTTGCAATATCAACATAATATTTCTATTTGTAGCAAACGACATATTCTTTTGTTGGATGAAAAATGTAAACGAAGATGTAGTGTTCTTTCTCTAACGCTGGTATTTGACTTGAAAAGTTGATATTCATTTTCTTGAATAAAATACTTCTAATGTTCTCTTTACAAAGAAGTTTTTAAACTTCAGCTTATCCTTTGTGGTCAGTGCGGTTTGAGTTTATTTAGCATGGAGATAGAGACAAGCTTCATCTCTATATTATTAGCCAGTTAGCAGTTAGCAAGACTTGTGTTTGACGTAACTTAATTGCTCGTTGACAGCCTGTTGCTGTCATCTAGTTAAGCTTCAAAGTTTTGATTTCGAATAAAATAATAAAAAGAGGCGTTTTGCAAATATCAATTCATCCCCGACTTAGTGGTAGCATCCCTACCATGTGTTATTATTAAATTTAATTTGAAGTTACATTGAAATGAATTTTAATTGAGATATTCAATTTGAATGCAATGCGTGTACATTGCAATACATAATAACAGAAATTATTGAATTATAGTTGTCGCATATAATTGCGATTTGTTTAATCAGATTTTTTCAGTTTGTGTTGATTCAATAAATGAAGTAATCAATAAACAGTCTTCTACTGTCATGAGCAGCAATGAATTAAAAACGTAACAGTAGTTTACGATTTATTGTTTATTCAGTTTGTAAATACCTCAGTACTGATTTAGACTTGAAAATCATTATCTCCAAAGACATTTTAATTTTATTAAGAATTTTTCCACTTTCATTAAGTTCTAATGCTTTTGTTTCATTGACGCCTTATCAAACGTAAGAAAATCGATAATTTTTTTGTCTAACTCGAACTTATTTAATTATTTTTGTCACTGCTTGCAAGCCCAAATTTTTAAATTAGTTATTAATGAAAGAAGATTAAAGAAAGCTTATGAAAAACTTTTCAGTATTTTATTATTTATTTCCTCGTTGAATAGTGATTCCGAGTGATAAATTGTGTGAATTCGAGGTGGTTCCAATTAAAGCAGCTTGCTTAAATAAAGATTGATAGCTAAAGATTTGATTGCAACGGAAAATTTGCATCTGTAAGATCATTTATTTAACAAGATTGACATTTGCAACTGAATGTGTTATTAATAGAATGAATATAGAGGAATGTAGGTATTCAAGAATAAAATATCGATTTAATCAGTTTAAGTGATGTGAACGTGGAAAATTGTTATTTATTTAAAGTCAGTGCATACAACAGGAAATCTGAAATATGTAAAAATTTCCTTTACATTGTAAGTTATGCAAGCAATTACACAAATAAGTCTGAGCGAAAATGTGCCTTGCATGTGGAAAATGTACAATAGTGTGAAAAATATAAAGCTTTTCTGGCGCTAAGCAACATCTGTAATAATAATTCGTTGCTATATATTAGACACTGAATAAAATCTATAAACGTCAACCGAGGTAGAAATAAGTTTAATAATACCGCATTTGCTTTAAATTTTTGCCTTTTATCTAGAAGTTTATATATTTTCTTTGCATTAACATTTGGTTGCATGTTCAGTGGGCGTAGATTTTAGTTCTAGATTATTTCAGTGCATTGAATACCACTTTCCTAAATCATTTAGTCTGATGTAGATGTCAAACTAAAAGTACTTTGTCTTTCGAATACATTTACATTAATTACCAGTAATATTGACAACAAAAAATTTTGCTAATTCCGAGACTTTTTTATCGCAACAACCAATTAAGTATGAATAATAAGAGCTGTTCCATGATGTTTTCATGCAAATTGTGAGTTTTCTAATCTTTTGCCATTAATATGCGCATATTATTGGCTATTACACGAAGAGGTCTATTTTTAGGTGTTTACTTTGATAATAAATTTCTATCACAAATATTTAATACTAAAACAAAAAGTAGCAAGTTTTAGTTTGCATAACTAATTTTTTTCGAATCAACTCTAATCAGCTTTATTGCAGTCATGCTGTATTAGTTAGGTAGCTACCAGAACATTAGCGAGTTGGCGTTAATTGTTACGAGTACGTCCTAATTACAAATTCATTACTTGGGGCAAATTTCATGTTCATCTCGAATCAGTGGAAATTCTAAAATACAATCCTGATACTATAATTAACTGAAATAAAAAAAACTTAGCAAAATTTTCATGATCAAACAATATACAGTGTCACCATTAACGTCGGCTCCATATAGGCAAAAAAAATTAGTATTGGTTAAAATTTGATATAGGGATCAGTTGTTGCTTCAAATTAGATCAAAAAATGATTAAACAGCGTTTCTTTGTGGGAAAATCAATAATTTTTTACAGGGAATGGCTGGAAATGGCTTTTCTAGGCGGAACTTTGGGAAATTTTAATTGAAAAAGTTGTTTCTAATGCAATTTTATTCACATGTGCAAAATTTGAAAAACCAAGCGTGAAGTTGAAATATACATTGTTACAAGCTGCTTTCATAATAAATACTTTTCTTTTACTTCAATTTGTTCAAAATTTCAATTTTAGTCTTAAAATAAATTGACATGAGCAAATTTATTACTTTAACGTTCTTCAGATAATATCTAAATGCAAGACATTTTTCAACTAACTTAAATAGATTTCAAATTTTCAGACCTTTTCTGAATATTTACCTATCACAATAATTTGTTTTCAGATATGGTCTTAAAAATAAGATGTTAGTGGATCACAGCCTGTTTTGAGAGGTTTTTTATAATCTTACATAAATTTAATACTGAGAAATATTATAGATCTAAACCCTTTCGAAAGAACGTTAAAATTATTAAAACTTTGCACCGCTCATAACAATTTTTTCTATGACGAGATTTAATTTTTAAAATTATTAAATCCAAAAAAGAATATTCATTATGAAAAAGACTTGGAACGTTAAATATTCCAAAAAGATACTAATGTATACTATTTGGGTGAAATTTGAATTTGTAAAAAAGTATTATTTAACAATAATGTCTAAAATGTCAACTTCACGTTTGGTATTCGAATTTTGCACACATGCTTAAAATAGCATTAGAAACAACTTTTTCAATTAAAAAAAATTCTCAAATTCAGCCTAGAAATAACATTTCCAGCCATTCCCTGCAAGAAATGTTAAAGTTGCTAATAAACGAACGCCGTTTAATCACCCTTGCTGTTGTCATTTGTATTCTAATATAATTTGAAGCAAAAAATTTTCCCATATGGAGCCCACTTCAATGGTGACACTGTATGAATGTCGAAAGATAGCGTGAGCTATTGTAGTTTTTATTAATTTAATTTTCGTAATCAGTGCTATCCCTGTAATTTTCATCATATCCGTGCCAGAATATCTGCGTGCCTTTGAACATTATCTAAACTTCATGTACAGAAGGTATCTGTAGTGTAATATAATTATAATGCGTTTATTGCTGCGATTTCAAAAGGTTTTATCATTTGGTTTGGAACTTTCATTTTAATGAAAAAGTTTTAAAGTGTGTAAGCATGTAAGGTGGGTATATAATAAAGTTCATCGGTCTTTTACATTGTTTAACTTTGACTTAGCAGCAGGTATTTGTAAGGGTTGTAACCAGAAACAATGGAGCATGGTTTGTTTTACGGTAACATAAAAAGTGACAAGGGCTGTTTTCTGGAGAAGAGAGTTTCCGGTAGCGGCAACATCGACGGTCGACCAGAGAAATCGAACGAACGTTCATCAATCCATGTCAAAGTGATCGGAGATGATATCCAATATGGCGTATCTACAGCACTAATAGTTGTAAGACATAGATTTTATAGTTTTACAGATCTAGGATAATTCAGTGAATAAGTTAGCGTTCGATTAAAACTTATGCGAGAACATAAGGTATTCATTCCGAATCTGAATTGAAAAACTAATTTCAAACTGAATGGATTTTAGTAACACTAATTTCTCACTTCGGAACTGCAGTTAAAGTAAAATTATTTTACAAATAAACTCTTTATTTGAACTCATTCAATTAACTTGATTCAATGTTAAAGATAATTAAAATTATTTGAGCAAAAGTTGTTGAAAAATTACATTCACAAAAGAAGTTTCAGATTTAATAACTAAAGAAAGAGAAGTTCTTCGATTTTATTGACATTGAAATGATATTGGCATAGTTAAATTAGTTCAGCATAGCACTAACAAGTGTAAGAAAATTAAAGCTATAAAAACTTTTTTCATTAGAAAACTTAAACAAAAAGGATGAATCGAAAATTACTTTTTTAAGTATAAATTTTGGTTTTGGTGAGAGTTGGAAGCATTCCAGATGCAATTTAAGTTAGAATAGGCAGAAACAAGGTTGCTTGTGTAAACGCTAAGACTGTAAGGTAAGGTGTAAACAGCAGGGATATTACTAATCATCCGATTGGTGGGTACAATACAACTTAGGTCGTATCTTGCATAGGCAAACGTGGGGCTTCGTGTATTACGCCTAAACTCGGCAATTAAGTTAGCAAAACAGGACTATAAAACTATAAACTAATGAAGGGATGCGGCAAACACAATAGGATATTGAAGAGAATTCCTTCACAACATTATAATTCTCATAATAGTATTTCTTCACTAATGCTGCATTTACATTGTCAACTTCTTAGTACAAAATTTATCATTCTCTTTCCAACACGCCAATTTTATTAAGAAATAAAGGAAAACTTGCTGGATGCTCTAATATAATTGCCTATTTAGTAACTTTGTTTACCACTGCACTTGCACATTGTCTTTCTCTTTGCTACTACTAAATTATTCTACTTGTCATCATTTAAATTTCTAAGTAACTTACTCCACTAAATTACTTCAAATTTAAGATTAAATGGTGACCTACTCTACTCCAAAACTAGCTTTATATAATCTCTCTGGTGCATCGATAGGAACAAACCACAAAACATCGTTGACGTTAATAAATCCAATTAGGAGAATCCACACGTTACAAGTTGGCAGCAAATATGACCATCAGTAATGACTTTGTCATTTTAAGTATCGATTTAGCTCAAACATTTTTTTTTTTGTAAACTGGATTTTCAAACTCATAGTAGTAGTGAACAAGAGAGGCAGATTATTGTAAGGGTTGTATGATATAATAGTAAGAAAGCTAAGGAAGGAGTTAAAGTGAGTTGGGTCTCTCGGTTCCTTTCCACAGTCTTGTTAGAAAGGGTTACGACTTTGTTCTCATCTTTAATGCTTCGTAAAACCGGGCTCTTTTACGACCGTCACCGATTTTGATGAGGAAATTTGTCCGTTCGCACGTAAGATTAATTTTGGTCAAATGGCTTTCTCAAGTACTATTGGAATAGTAACAGAATTAAGATGTTAAATTGGTAAGTCAATAAACATGAACAATCTATAATGTAATCAAAATTTACATCATTCTCTTTATTTTAACTACTATTTATTGGTTTTCCACATTTTCATCAATTTTAATCGTTCGAGAAATTTCATTTTAGAAATCGATTTTCCTGTTCTGTGGTGTAATAAATCGAGTAATAAAAGCTCCACGCGTCTTTGAAATTTTATTAAATTGGAAAAGAAGTGTACAAATAGATTTTGTATCAGTTTATTCTACCAAATTAATAATTTAATTTGGTAGAATAAACTGATACAAAATCTATTTGTACACTTCTTTTAAATATTATTAGTTTAGTAAAGATATCGTTGCTCTTATTTTCAATTGCTTTCTCAAAAAGCTCGAGTTTTATTTTACGCTCTGTTTATATGAAAAAGTTTATATATTTATTATTTGATTTTGGAACTTGTCTTCTTTATTAAAGTGAACATCTTATTATAAAATTGTTTTACGATCTGAACAAATACGGTATCTGAGAAATTAAATGACATGTGGGAGTGATTTTTTATAGAATGATAAAATAGCTTCTTTGCTTCTTTGATTCTGTGATTAAGGTCGACCCTGTCATGAAGGATTTGTCGTGACAAACAAATGTAAGGAATACTTTCACGTCAGAAGGTTGAGTGGGGTCTTCACGGTGTTCTTAGTAATATACAGCGTGCAAAGTGGCGTAAATGACATAGGAGTAAAGACCTCATTTGCAACCACGAGGAAAATAGTACCTCTTACGACATTCCTAAATGTTCAATCAGTCAATTGGACCATTTTAATCTACTTGCATTAATGTTTCATTATACTTTTTAAAGGGAGTCTGTAAATATGCTCGCGTTTTAAAATATGCAGGACGTCAATTAATATTAAGTGCAGAGGTTTGCGGATTTGCACAAAAAATAAGAAATATGCATGTTGCATAAAATATTCGCTCTACTAATTACTGAGTTCTTTGCGAAGCAAAATGGGTAGAACACATTAATGAATAATTTAAGTTTTAAGCAAGGTAGGAAAAAGGATAAAATTTGAAACATGGTAGATATTAAATATTGGAAGTTAGTGAGTTAGGAGCAAAATAACAGTTTCAGTAAAATTTGAATAACAGAGACAATTTTAAGTGAAATTCTATCAAATTGTAATGGAGTTATTGTAAAGGATATCAATTATTTAGTGGACAATCGAATAACAAGTGACCGAATAATTGCTGAGGAATAAAAGTCATTAGTGTCGGTGGATCAAATTATTTGATAAAAGCTAAAGTGTAATTATAATTGAGCAAGTAATCAGTGACCTGGAAAGCGGCTACCAAAAATCTGATTGTATTAATATTCATGTGGGGATACACAAATGTTGTGTATGATGCCTGCGCTTCTGGACATTGCCGATAAGGGCTCGGTGTAATAGTCGACAGGCACTGCATTCCAAATATGCCAGATAAACAACACTTGATTTGTTGGTCCTTTCACTTTGAAAAAATATTTGCTGAAACTCGAATATACTTCATGTGTCCAACACGATCTGCTAATATGCACTCCCTGCTTTTTACCATATTTATTTTCCCTATATGTCATAGTTCATTTCATTATATATGAGGCTTAAGGCTAAGCTCAACAAATTATCTACACATCAACAAATGCACACACAACGAATTTTCTACAACTATGCACTAATAAATCACTCCCATGTGCAAATAAATTTATATTCAATATGCAGACTAACTGAAACAAAAAACATCAAATCTCAACAACTGCACATTACTGACTGTATTTTCAGCCTGAAATCTAATTCATTTAAAAGGATAAACCAACATATTTATTTATTACCATATTCATGCAGGATTAAACTTTCTCTTAATTGCTTAAAATAATGCCATTCAACTTAACTCTTGGAAGTTTTCCCGCTTCAATTAAGTTAAGCGGTTTTACAGAAATTTTCAAGTGTATATAGTAACATGCATAAAAGATTTATTTCAACAAATTTCTAAACTCTCAAATGATTTATCAAAATTTGACGTACATTTATAGTTTTACAGGTTCTAGACAATTAATAAAAAAATCTAATTTAAGCGAGGAAGATCTTAAAATAGATCGCTAGTATTAATTATTCCCAAGTTGTAAAATATGACTAAACTAGTTCTCGCAACTAGTTTTATCGTGTTGTGCGGAACCCAACTTCCCGATACTAAATCAAAAATCTTGATATTTGAACATAAATCAAAGATAATTAAAATTTAACGACATTTGTTACTTTCCATATTCTACATAAAATGTCATTAGATGAAAGGTTATTGTTGCTAGTACACATATTTCTTATCATAACATAAATCAAACCACAAATATATATAGTATTGACAAAGAAAACTACATTAGTTGTGTATTTGTTCATTATTTTTTAATATAATGTTTTAATTAAAATTGTTATCATGATAAAGGTTGAAATTGAAATAGAAATCGTTTTACACAGATTGCTTATTTTCTTACTCAGGGTGGAAATAACAACTAAATTAAATCGTGTTTTGTGTCAAGTATACTATTGTAAATTTGAATGGACGAAGGAAAAATCCAATTAATCAAGACTGTTAATCCCAACAGAAGTACTTAATGGAGCTAACTTCCTAAATGACTTATTATCTGTAAGCCAAGTTTTATTTGCAAAAGGAAGAGAAAATCGTTTGAATATCTTGTTGATGATATTCCAAAGCAAACGTGTTTACAGGAAGTGCATCAAATAGCAATACTAACAACATGTATTATAATATCTATGCGCTTCAGTTATTGAAGTAGTGTCTGATCTGATATCAATAGATTCTAACATGTTTTAAACGCTCAATCACATAGATATTTATGCTTATTTGAAATCGGATTAGAAGATTTACATTGAGAGTAACAATACATTTTAAATAAGCAGAAGCGCATGTTCTCTGTGGGGAAATCCGAGTTAATATAATAGATCAATGGTGTTGTCAGCTTTGTTTTGTATTGGTAGGTGTTGTATCGAAGAGAAAAAAAAATCTCAAGAGAATTAGCAGAATTAAAGACACACTTTTCTATGATTTGCAACTCATTGCTTTCGTAGCCACTTAAACTAAAGTGCTATTTGTAAGTGAAAAAAAAAAAATGTTAAAGTGGTTGATTTTACCTAATTTAATTCCCGTTAGTATGACAACACGAATCGATAATATATTTCCACGACTTTTCGCTTTATTATTCTAGAAGTGAATGAAATTGATGACAGTTGAGCACGTGACCTAAAATCTGACTAAGGCAGTTTCTTTTTAAATCTCGCTGCTCTACTACCTATTCTATTTGCCGAACACGGTTCTCAATTGGCAGTCTGACCAGGCTTTTCTTAAGCGAACTAGAACTGTGTTGCAAAACCCACAATCTTCTTACCCCAGGAGCTTACGGTAATGTGTATTTGTACTTAAAGACCCCTAGATAGCAATCTTTCTGCCGTCGGGTTCCCTTTTTATCCTATAGACCTGCTCGGACGCAATGGCGACCACAGCGATTTTTATCAGTAAATGAAGGACTCGAATAAAAATCAAAATGATTTAATATCATATCTTTACTCATTCGTTAAATAACCTTGCTACTTTTATAAAATGAAAATGATTAACAAATTTTCAAGAAGAGAGATAAAAGCTTTGTCTTTGTATTTTCATTTATCGGTGTTTTTCTTTGATATAATTTGAATGGAGAAGTTCGAATAAGTCTAGAGATGAAAATATAAATCCCGGAAACTGGAGATTCCGGACTCTTATCGCGCATCACTGCAAAAAGGCGAAAGATTCACGTTGATCTGGCGGCAATACACCGGACCAAGTGTATTCATTTGACACGTTTGCTTTGCTCTTTCTATTCATGCTGGTAAAATGAAACCTAGAAACTGGAGGCTAAAGATTCTATTGTGAATAGTTTTTGATACGAATCAGAATTATTTTTATCAAAAATTAAAAAATTCTTTTTTGATTAATACAAGTGTCTGTAAGTTTCAAGAGGAAATCCCGTACAATCAAAAAAGAAGTCGTAAGAAACTGATGAAGTCAAATTGAGGTTTCTGTGTAAATGAATATGTTCCGTCTAAGGGTTTTGCTCCCTGACTGATATAAAAAGCTCGTTTCATTTGAACTCAAGTATAATATCTCTGGGATACTAGAACCTGTGACAAAGAAACTTTTTGGTAGAAGTAATCAAATATTAAAAGAAAAATTCACACAAATGCACTATTTTCCTAGAGTTGTACTTCATTAAAAATGATGAGATTTGCAAGTTAAAAAAAGTTAATGTTTGACTTTTTAACAACAAATAGGATTTTGTGTTTGATGAAACGTATACTTTCTCTCAAATTTAGAGTTTTCTAGAAAACTATTCAAAAAATTCAATGTTCTAGAATTTTCTGAATTTAATAAAATATCTTTCAGTTCAACGTCGCCAGAAAAGTCATTTTATTATCTGCAGTACGTGCAAAATCACCCTCTGTCTGAAATTATTTATAAAGTAAATTTCGCACTATCAAACTAGTCAATATTATTACAATAATAAAGCTCGTACAAACAAGGAATAATAAATAAAATTCAAACACTGAGAAGGCGCCGACTGGTCCAGAATCCAAGCTAACTTACGTGTTTATGTTCTCTTGAACACAGTCTACATTTTCTCACATTAAAATAAACTTTTTCGCTCCATTTATTTCCCATACAAAAAACTAATAATTATTCATTCCTACATCTTGTTTATAGAATTTTATAAAAAACTGGAGAGTGAAATAAACAAACTTGAATAGTTTTAAAGTAAAGTGGAAGCAGGGGTGCTACAGTTAGAACTTTAACGGGTACCGCAGCAATAGGTCAGCTTTTGGATCGATATCTACAAGCTCTCTTGTCTTTCATCTGCAAGCACTGTGTTCTATTTCTGTTTTTTACTTAGATACTGCATCGTCTTGAAAGAAATTCACTTGGAACCATTAAAGAAAATATCTATAGAATTATCTGTGTAAACAATTTTCTTATTATCATCATCATCTGAGATATATAAAAAAAGTCTCTAGAAAATTTCTCCATTTATCCTTTTCATCACACACACACATATATAAAACGTGATCGGAACAAAAGTCAAAAGATCAACTTTAAAAGTGAATTTTTATTTCATATTTTATAGTTTTAGAAATTTTGTATTTTGTTTAGAAAATTAAATAAGATTTTTACACGAAAGAAGCAATTATCTTTAGACCAAGCAAAAAGAAAATGTCGCTACGGAATGTGAGCGTTAAAAAGTAATCAGGAGAGAAGGAGTTGGAAGAGTAAACTGAAACAATTTCAGTAATAATACCGATTCAAATCAAAAATTCCTTAAGATAATAGAATTGCAATAAGACGTTCCCTAATTCCTTGAATTGTATTTAAACAAATCCTGCTTGATTGTGTGGAAAATTCGTGCCCAGTTAGAAAAAACGAAAAGAGATTCATTAGAATTCGGTTACAATTTTTGCTGTTTTCAGTGATATTCCAGACATCGATTTTACGGTTAATACAATACTATTATTAATTATTTATTCACAAAAGTAAAGTCATTTATGAATAAATTTTTGTAAGAGGAGTGAGACTCTATTCTTTGCTGTTTAAAATATCCAAAAATTTATTGAGTTTTGATGAATTGTGAGGAATGTATTTAATAAAGGGGAAAATTCGAGACACAAAGAGAATTATTGGCTTTCAATAAGCTTTCCGCAGAGATTACATTAATGTACTAAGATTAATGTAAATTTATACGGTGACTAATGAAAGTGGATGATACATCAACGATACAATTTTAATGTAAAATACCAACAAAATTTGCATGTCAAAATATTGGTTTGTATGCTTGTTCGATACGATGTCGTGTTTAAGTTAACTATTCACTATTCAGTTTTCAAACTAAAAGCAACATTAATTCAATTAAGATATTTTTGGCTCCTGAAAAGTAAACTATAATAATTATTTGTAGTCAAAAATGAATGATGACGTTAGAAGAAAATTGCAGAGAGGTCGGTAATTTAAATAAATTTATGAATCAACAAATTTCGTGAAAGTGAAAGCTAAATATTGCTAAGCACCGCATTTGAAAGGGTTTCAACATTAGCATTAATTCAAGCTGAATGAAGTGATAATTTTGCAAATAATTCTGGGACTTTTGGCAAAGCGATAATCGACCAAGTATAAATTTCTAAAGAAACTCCGCCTTCCAGATCGTTTTCATTCGTAAAAATGCCGACTTTGCAAATAAGAAATATGGATTTTCATTCTTTTATCGGTGAAGATAAATGAAGTTTAATATATTTCGTTCCCTGTCTAGATTTCGATATAAAAATTATTTCTCTGATTCGTTCATGACGATGGCGATAATGAAAAATATTTCTAGCTTATCGCATTACAATAACTCGAACGATATGAAAATTCCTTTAGGCTGGCAAAGGTATCACTCGACAAAATTAATTCCGAAGATTTCTTAAATATATTAAAAACAGAATGACTGCTATTTATAGAATTCAGTCTTATAAATCATTAAGTTTTAATAACATCCAAAGATTAAAAATATCACCAAAAATAAATTTTGTTAGTTAGTTCTGTTATTTTAAGAAATCCGACAGATGGTATATGTATAAGTAAAGTCCTTTAATACCAGAGCTTCCATCCTGTCTATAATTCAAGACTGGCAGTGCCTTACGGTGTCATACGTCGGTTTTATTGCTGCAGCAGTTATTTTATTGCTAAATTTACAAAACTCTTATTGTTGTATTACTTTATTTAGCGACTTTCTTGATTTACGACATTTCACAAGTTAAATTCACATCACAAAAATAAATTCTTATAAAGTCCACAAAATTAATATCATAAATTATTGCAAATCTCTTCCTTTTCCAGAGCGAGCACGTCTCTTGGGTCGAAATTCGAAGACACCGGAAATACAAAACCTCATCTCATATCCTTCACCTATTAAATCCTCAAACGATAGGAAGGAACGTTAATATTTCTAAAACGGAAGCTTTGTAGGAAACGTTCAAGCAGAGTAACGTCCGTTCATACCTATAGGACGAACACTCGGAATTTATTTGCGAACTAGTTCTTGAACACAACCATCCAGATTCCATTTATGTATTTTAATTAAAAATTATATTCTGCTGAATTACTTTGATTTTCGATTTCGTTCAATTCTGGAAAATTTATATCGAAAATGAATTTCTAGAAAGGGAGTAATCTGCTTAGAATAGAATATGATTCAGTTTCTTGAAGTGAGTTTCAACATTGTGGTCGTAGAAGAAGCAGTTTGTATTCAATTTTATAGCGTTACACCTAATAACTGTCATTTAAATATCGAAACGACAATAGCAACTTTGTTAAAGTTTGCTTCATTGCTGTGACTTGAAATTTGTAAAATGTCACATTTAAAGATGGTAGTCTACGTGTTCAAAATTTCCAGATAAAAAAGTAGTAAAGTTTTTTCTCCCTTCAGCTAAACAACTGTTGGAAAAAAAGAACTACAGAAACTTCCCGTAATAATTTTCGATTTTTTCCTCCAGATTTATCAAATGTAAGAGTCGAGTTTATCGTAACAGTTTAGCAAGATGCATCGCATTTTCAAGTCATCGTAAATCAATGTATGAAAGGCAAGATTTAAGAGTTCTTGTTTCCTGGTCTCAACTTTTCTAATAAGTCTTTCTCTTACAAAATTGCTTTATATGAAGTCTCCAATTTCAGCAACCTTCTTCCAAATCGTATTTTTCATTTAATAACCTTATATAAAAAAATTATAGAATAATTAATTGAATTGTGTGCGTCTGCTATCAATAAAATTTGACATTTTTTCCAGATAAATATATAAAAGTGTTCTCTATATCAAATCTGAAAATTCCCCGGCGTTGCTGTCAATCACCTAATTTAGTTTCAACCGTACTCATTTTAGGGTACCTTCGTGTCAGCGAATATCTTTTCCTTTCTGAGTTTTCACAGACGATAACGTTTCCAACTTGTTTCCAAGATAAATAAAAAGTCGACGTTTTAGAGTAACAGGTTGTTGAAAATTATGAACGTTGTTTCCAGTAAGTTATTAATGCAGAAACCTTATTCAAACTTAATTGATGAAAGATAACCATGAACTATTATTAACAATAACAAAAACGTTGATGGTTAAAACTTACTTTTTAATGACAATGAAATATAATAATGTTGTTGCACTTTGTTAAAAATAATAAAGTTTGAAAACCGGTGTTTTCTAAGTAAGGAAACTAAACCGTTAAGACCCTTACGTACTCTTACGTAAGTAGATAAGTAAGCAGTGCAAACAAACAGAGAACCAACTTTAAATCCATTAAATGCTTTCGGAAGAAGATGAAATTTATTGTTAATTACGAAATTGATAATATACATTTGAAAATTGCTTCTAGTGTCATTCTTATTACACTCAAGTAATAAATATAGATAACGAGCAAATGAAATTTTATATATGTTTAGATATTTCAAAAGTTGCAACACTACTAAGTGAGCCTCTATAGTACACAGCCACTTTTAAGGTAAAACATCCTATTTTTCAGGTAGTTAAAAAAAGTAAAAAATATCAAGTAAAATAACCCGATTTTCAAGGTAATCTAAAAAAAAAAATATTAAGCAAAATAGCCTATACTATTGATTTTCCTAGTTTCGTTGTTAAAAACGGTTATAATGGAAGATTTATCACAAGTTTGGGTGTTCCTAGTGGAAAGAAATTTTTTTAGCTTTTAGATATAATAATGGAAAAATTTATTTCTTTAAAGACAATAATTACTACGAGTATCATAAATTTTTGCAAACAACAAAATCGTATAAATTTGATTTATCTATTTTTGGAATTAAATGTAGAATTATAGATAAATTTATGATTTTACTAAATAAGCTTAATAAATGTGGGAAGTTGAATTGTATGATGGGCTTCTACACTATCGAACTGAAACTTGCACAAACACTTTCTAAATGATGCCAGTGACACATTCCACTATGAATTTTCTTGCGCTTTTTTGAAATAACTACGAAATCATGGGGGCCCGGTCACGTTAGGTTAGAGCAACACAAAGCAAGAAAATTTCGGGACCAAAAACTCAAAAATTAGCAGAGCAGAGCCGCGCTGGGCCAATTTTTATTAATACTCTGGAATTTAAGAGAAACAAAAACTAAAATGGTGGAAATAATGCAATCGTCCAACCGTCTACTAACCGCATGTGACAATAAAGGTCAATAGGAGATGAGAAACAATCGCTTCTTAAGTGTTCCTAGCGGAAAACATTGTAAAATTGACATTTTTAACTCGCGATTTTTAATTTATTTAGAAAAAGCGCAAGAAAATTCATAATGAAATGTGTCACTGGGATCATTTAGAAAGTGTTTGTGCGAGTTTCAGTTCGATAGTGTAGAAGCCCGTCTTGTGGACCTTAACCACAGACCAAGCCCGTCTTGTGGACCTTAACCACAGACCATGTACGAGCACGTGTACGAAGACTGCTGGAAGCTGGAACTAAACGACGAACGAGCTTTGGCAAGAAGTCAAAAGTTCCAAGGTAATAAGACTTGCCAATATAACTAGTACCAACTTAATCATGGCGGTAAATTCAAATACAACAGAGTGAAATCTTTGAAAAATGTTAATTTTAAAATGTACCTTAAAATCGCTGTGTTTCCACGACTTTTTCCGCTTTTCAGTTTCCCCTTGAAAATCGGGATGCTTTTCCTTAAAAATGTTAATTTTAAAATATACCTTAAAATCGGGGGTGTTCTCATGATTGTTTTGCTTTTCTGTTTACCCTTGAAAATCGGGGATGTTTTTTATTTATCCTTGAAAATTGGGGTGTTTTTGTGCTTTTTTTAGATTACCTTAAAAACCGAACTATTTTGCTTAATATTTTTACTTTTTTTAGATTACCTTGAAAATCGGGTTATTTTGCTTGATATTTTTTACTTTTTTTAACTACCTGGAAAATCGGGGTGTTTTAGCTTAAAAGTGGCTGTGTACTATAGGGGCTCACGTAGTAGTTACAGCTCTACTGATAACACAAAATTTACGGTTAACTGGATTGAGATAAAATGAAGTTAAACGTATTGTCTGGAGGTTTTCAGAAACATTAAGACCCTCCCCCAAAAATGTGAATCTTGGAAGAGATACATATATTCTAAACAGTATATCCAAAGTTTTCTTCAATCCCAGAAGATATAACAATATCTCAAAAAGACTTTTTAATCAACGCACAATACACTGCAGCTGTGATTAAATTAACTCAAGTTTGTTACATACAGTTTCCTGCGTCAAGGATAAATCGGCCGCAGACGCAAAATAACTGATTATGATTGATTACTATACGGCAGCAAGACAAGAAAACTTCCGACTAGGATTTGGTCTTATTGGTCCAGTGATCAATTACTAATTCATTTTAGTTGACTGATGTAATTCTGTAATTTTTAGCCTGTTGCTTGAAAATGAACTTTGAAAAGAACAAAGAGATTAAAATCGGTGTAATTACGATTAAAATGATGCATCAATTCATTTTTCTAATTGTCGTTGAAGTAAAAACTCTCCAATGAGCTTTAATCAAAAGATTTCTTAAAAATCGTTGTGTGTGTATTAAACATCAAGTTAATTGAATTAGAAATGTCAAAGAAAGAGTTTCTTTGTTCTTCTGTTTCCTTTCCTTTTGTCTTAGCAGGAAGAATTCGTTTTTAACTTAGTTACCATTTTAGACAAAACGAAATAATTAGACTGGGTTTGTACATCATTTAAATGGATATTGAAGTTTTTTTCTAGTTCTTCTAAACAAATACGATTTTTTTTTCCAACAAAATTTTGTTCATCTTAGATATACAGTTTAAAGCCTTGAGAAAAATTCGTTTTCCATCATAAGCTCGACGTAATAGCGGCAATGCTTATAAGAAAGCGAGGACGTTTTGAGATATTCCCGTAATCCTAAATTAGCATTTTATCTCGTCAATTGCGCTGAATATTTGCATCCTTAAAAATAATTTTCATTTAAAATTCGTTTGATAGAAGGTGTATATTTTTGTTGGTTGCGTGTCTAAGTGCATCTAGAAGTCGTTATGTGGTATACGACATGCCAACGTGCCGCAGAAGAAGCACGTTTCGCGTACAGAGCTCGCATGTGAGTGGCTTTGGCAGCCGATTCTACGCTTGCGGCAACTTCAAAACTTGTCTAATTACAGACAGAGAAAACGAGAAAACTCGCCAAATCTGGGAAAGTTTGAACGTTGCCACGCGAGGTAATAGAAGATGTTTCCTTGTATAATCATCAAGTGGACTAGTGTATTTGACTCCAAATTCGTTAAATTCATTACCGGTTTTGCTGTGTCGTTACCAAAATTAGTGCACTGGAACTAACTGACTGCAGAGTCGGGCTTCAGCATCCACTGCAATCTTGTGCTTCGCTAATTATCTGTTCAAATATTGACTTACAGAACACTCCATTTGGTACTTCTCTCACAGAAAGAAGATACTAATTAAGGTCACCAAACGTTATCTCGAACGCCATTTAATGCACGTTATTGTTCTCTCTTCACTTAATCAATGGAGTGGCCACAGGGGACGTTTATAATTCACAAAGCTAAATTACGCTAATTTTGACCTTCCGCTCTCTTCTTTTTATTCCCAAGAAAATTATTTACAAGTTAAATAATAGTCTAACATTCAAGATTCCAAACTTATCTGCCCTACATTCCAGATTGTTATTAGAAACGAAGTTTTGCCAGTATTGTTCAGCTTTAAGTAAATAAATCCATAAAATGCAAATTACTGACGAAATGTGATGAACCAATATGTTTCCGACCTAAGAAATACGATCGTCTGTCTCTCTCTATCATACTTTCTATATTTACATTAAACAACAAAACGCAGTTTTTTTTCAAAAATAACATAAAAATCAGTTTTTTTTGCATTTGCTAAAAACAAACCGAAATTTACATATTTAGATTTCCTGCACGAAAATAAAAACAAAAAACTGCGGTCAACAAATTATTAACAAAAAAACAAGTTTGACTTTTTTTTATCAAAATGAGATCCATTATCACAATTAGAAGATTTGAAATAACAGGGGGTGTCTGTGGCGACTATTTTGCTCTAGTAGTTTCCAAGCAGCTTTACTGCAGTTGTAATCGTAGAAAACTTCTTCACAATATAGTTAGTTAGTCTGATTGGTCTCAGTCACTGAATGCAGAAACATAATGTTTAATGTCTGATTCAAAAGAATTTTATAAAGCATAATGAGAAATGGGTCTTATTGTTGCTAAGTATGTTGAACTATTCCTAAATTACATAGTTGACTGCTGGCAATAACTAACATATTTGTTAATTATGGTAAGCACAACCATTTAGGATAAGAAAAGGGTTTAATTTAAAGGGCAGTGGTTTAGAGCTTTAATAGAAAGTTGAAAATTTCGATTTAGTTTGTAAATGTGAATGAATTTTTTTATAGACTGGTAAATACGTTTTGTGTTCTTTGAAGAGTATTAGGAATTCGCTGAAAAGGAGTGAAGTTGAAAATGTCGAGGGTGGTGTATTATTTGCATTAGCTGCTATTGCGTCAGGTAATACAGTGTCTTTCAGATTTGAATAAAGAGGCTGAAAGTGAAAAGTTTATGTAGAGGCATAAAGTAGAATTATTTACGTCCAATTTCAAAAGTACCTGTTTAGAATTGAAATACTGGAATAAAATAATAAAGGGTAGTTATTTACATCTGTTCCCTGTATCGAGCGAGAGCGCGCAGTCAAGTGGAGCTGATATCGCGACTCCTTTAAAGCTAAATGTCTTGAGTTTTTGGGCCTTAATGAGACTTCTGGCGCCATATTGTCATTAGCCTTACAGAAAAGCTACATAGAAAACGAGAAAAAAAAGTCAGAATTACGACGATACTGTCGCCTTTATATCGAAATGTTTGATAGATTGCAAGTTCACTCCCTGCAGTTTTGCACAGACGGGTTTCCTTAAACATGATGAATCACATCTTCGATACTCCCTCGACTTTTGTTTAAATTCGCTCTCATTGTTTCAATCCCTTCCAAAATTTCCAATCGACGCTATTCTACATGGGTGATGTATCGCATTCCCACCTATTTTGCGAATGGAGTCTGTTCTCAACTCACTCAAAATTACACATTCATTATTCTCTAAACTGAGATGTATTGTTTTCAATTTTTTTTATTCATACATGTTCCTGCAAAATCAATTACGGAGTAATTGTTTTATGCTTAAAAGTTGAGTTTTTAGATAAGTAATAGATAGACGTAGCTTTCTATGTCTGAAAGCCTCATTAATTAACAAGACGGGTGTGAACATTGACAATTGTTAAGTCAAATTGAAATGCTTTTCTGTCAGATTCCTGCAAGATTCCAGCGAATTCCTCCTTAGATACCATCACGATTCACTGTCCTGCTATTTCCACCTCATCGCATTTCTCTAAAGATTTCTGCTATTCATTTAGAGTCCCTTATCTTAAACAAACCCCGCATGCAATATGGCGGTCTAGCTTTCAGCGACAATTCTTCTACTACTAATAGTTAGGACTAAAGAAAAACGGTTTTCATTTATTAGGTTGAGCTTCTTAAGTACATTTCCTCTTTTTGAACTCTCTTTACGTTATTAACAAGTGACTTCACTAAGAAAAGAATTTAGTGTTTTCATTGTAAGCAAGATGGTGGCATGGCAAAGTGTCTTTAGTACTGTTTAGCTGGGTGTAAAATATATTTCAAGCAGCTAGGAAATTACCGGAATACTAAAGAAGCTACTAAGAGAAATATTTGTGTCTGCTTGCGAGTCGTAAGAATCCTGCATTATTTCCTTGAAATAATTAAAGCAAAACAGGTTATTCAAAGAAAAATAATTAATTTGAACATAAAGATGCGCTAAATTAATCCGTTTCAAAGCCGCTAACGTCAATTGTTGTTTTTGCAATTATATTAATTTTCCTGTTAATGTACATCACCACACAAATCCTATTCGCAAAATTACACCCTACCGTTGTCAATTTGAGTTGAACCGAAGGGTTCCTGCTCTGAAGGGTTCTACCTCGTCATCGGAAAATATCTATGGCATGCATGTTGAACTACATACATGAATTATGTTCACCTGCAACTTTCTTAGAAGGGATCAACATGAGTCTGAGAAGGGGCATGAAAAAGGAACACAGGGATTAAACCAAAATCCTACAAGATACGCCATAAGCTTTTAATCAAACTGAAAAAAAAATAAAAGGTATATGCCGACGTTAAACATGATATGTGGTTTCAACAATGGCGGATTTCACATTTACGGAAAAAAATCAATTCCATTAATTAGTTCTGTCACCCTTTGACAATTATTCTAAAAATTCATGACAAATGCCTTTTATTTAATAAAAATTTACAGGTTAGGTCAGCAACCAAAATTAATATAGGAAAATCAAGCTGTCACTCACCGTTTTCCTGTTAATTTCCACAGTGGAATGTGTGCAAAACAAGAAGTATTTGTTTGGTATCGATCTACAAGCTCTCTTATTATTCGATAATTTGTCAAAAAAATTCTACCCTTCTCTGTGGTTTTGAATTAATTTGAATTAACAAATCAGTGAAACAGAATGTTACAATCTTAAATTATTTCGAAATTAAATAGTGTAGTTGAATTCTAGTTGAAATCTAATTTTGAAAGCTATTTCAAACTATCTACCTATCACAGACCGGAAGTTTGGCTTCACACAAAGACATATACGGCGGTTTGCTTGCTGTCTTTTATATCTCTATCTATTACCGTTATTCGCCAGTAATCTGGCTTTATAAGAAAAATTATTTTCTCAATATGGTTGAATTCAATCTCGTAACGTTTCCTTCTTTTCTAACACAATGGTTCTACACTCTAAGCAAATTTATATTAAGCTATCGATTTCGTCTGGAGAAAACTGAAAAGGTCGACGTGAAAAGAAATAATTTTCATCTGAAATAAAGATAAAATGAATCGATATTAAAGTCATTAATATAGAATGAACTAAAATCCATTGTGACAGTGGGCATATATTTAAAAGCAACATCAAAAGACCAGTTCGAAACCATTGTGCATCTATATTTCTTTGAAATTCATTACGAATAAGAACCATTAGTTACTTTATACTGTTAGTATTTTGTTTTGGAGTATTCTTGTTTATTTTAGGGGATATTACTTATAATAACAAACGATTCCTTTGAACGTTACTGCTTATAAATACTGAATGAAAGCGAACATACAGGAAAAGCTTGACGCTTTTTGGGATACAAATAAGAAATACATAACCGCATAGACTCAAACGAAATCTTTGCACCTGCTTCTTCCTCAGAACGTATAAAGGAATACGTTTCAAGATGGTCCTAGAGATGCTTCACATCCCTTTTCACTCACGCAAAACACCGCTCTACTCCTAACGGAATGCTCCAACTTCTGATAAAATCTTCAAATTATGGAAAAACATTTCTGCTTCAATACTCACACTTTAATGACTACTAACTATCTTCTTTTCAGTTACCTGCAACAAAAATTGCTCAATGAATAACATAATTAATTATAGTAGTTTTTTTATAATATTATAAATTGCGTTGTTTTGTTCCTGCTAGTAGGAGTACATAAAAATAAGTCGCACAAAGTAGAGGAAATAAAAGAATGTACGTAGATTGTAATGCATAAAGGAGTATTAGATAAACAAATCGAAGATATTTGCAAAGTTGCAAGATTTCGGAGGTAGAAAGACTTATTTTGATGATGGCTTGTAGCCCAGAGCCGCACTAGTATGTCAGTGAGTAAAGTGGGCATCGTCTTTTTCTAACTTCAGGCGCAGATCTGACGTGTGCCGGTGGAGTTTCCGGTTGCTTGTTCTAAAATATCACAACTTCCGGAATGGCGTCTCCTAGCATCGTAAACAAGCTGTCGACGGGCTGCGCCTTGGGACAGAGCTTTGGGCGCTTGACGAGAAGCAATGCAGGCCATCCGCGGTTCGGTCTCGTCGACCGTAAATCAAAAAGACCGATTTAACAGAACACAATAGCTGCTTTAGCCCATCTATTATGGTTCCCTGGACAGTTCTGTCCTAGCAGAGAAATTGATAAAACGACCCAACCCGTTATTTTTATAAGGTGTTTCACTTTTAACTCCTTACAACATAGAATTTTCACTCCCATAACGGTGATATTGCATATAATTTTATTTTTATTTTTGTTTAGAATTTTCTTGATATGCGAATGGAATTAATTTTATTTAAGTGATGTATGCTTTTAGCATCGATCACGATATTGAGACCTTTCTCATAAAACCAACATACCTATAAAATTTCAACGGATAGGTCTTGACCAAATTTACTACAATCCCAGAATTACTTCATAAATTCTATGTGCATAAACTGGGAAGTCGTTTATTAGATGCAAGTATTGCTGTTTTACTCCACCATAAACGTCTCCATTTGAATTAGTTCTATTTATGCATCAGCATAAACAAAATTTCTGTGATCTGATTAAAAATAAGTTTTTTCGGAGAAGCGACAATTTCTTGAGACTTGTTTGTCGTGTGAAATATAGCTAGAGTTTTTCGGCCTGATGTCGAATTGAGGCAAAATGCCCCTAATTGCAACTTTGTGCAGAATTTAGATGGAGCAGTCCAATTGTAGGGCAATAATTTCTTTACGACACGAAGTCAGCGAAGTGAAGTTCGGCAATAAAAGGGAAATTTATAGTAAGTTTATTCCTGCAAATTCATAATCAAAATCTGATGGCGCAGAATTGGGTTCTGAGCAGGAAACAATAAAAATTTCTTAGGCGCTGTTATTTATGTGAAGGGTGTGTCAGCAGGAAAATTTGTGCGCATACTTGATTACTGAATACTACATAATACCAAATAACCTAAATACTAGTTACCCTTATTTTCCTGGTTAATTTAAGGAAATTGTTCAAGTCTATAGAGTTTCGAGAAGCTTTCATCAGATTTTGCTTTATTAGAGTCAATTATAAATAATGTTTTGATTAAGTGTTACAGGACATTTTGGAACACGTATAATGATGAATATGAGTAGCGCCAATAATGACAAAATCAACAGTACAAACAAAATGGGTGGATTTAGTTTAAACTGGATCGGACAAATATTGAACAAGAGCTTGCATTTCACAGGATACAAGTAAGACCTACGGCCATACCAGTACAATCATGACTTGTAAACAAATATTCGTTTCAGTTAGATGCTAACAACTAACAACTTCTAAAATTGGGAATTGTTAATGATCAATATACTGTAGTTATGATTTATAATATTCCTTAACGCGTATTATTTGAATTGTTACAGCGTTAATATTTCAATCAAAATCATTAATCTCTACATTTTATATACAAACACCAAATTAAATTAGATGCATTTATCAAAAACATAAAAATTCAGTTAGTTAGTTTTAGAACAAATCGAAATTTCATTTGGATGATTAGAATCTTTCCTACTTTTAAATTTCTTTCCTTTGTCCAAATAGCAAACTTAATAGAAAAGATGCAACATCTCTAAAATAAAATAAACGGAATACTATCAACTGGAATTTATTTTCAATAAACTTTGTGACTGTTTGCTGACGCGTGATTTGTCAATGAAATATCAACCGTTTGCATTTTGCATCAAATTTGAAATTCTAAATTGGTGATTTTTATTGTTATGACAAATTATTTTATACTTCTGATTTTCACGAAAAGTAAACTATAAATAAAACACTTCACACGTGTTGAAAAAGTTTTACCATTTTTGATATTTACTAACTACTTAAGTTTCTGTCTTTGTAATCTGAAGCGTTCAACTTGCATTAAAAGCTTTTAAAATCCTGTGAAACTTGTGAACATATTTCTTCAATTTTAGCAATTTGAAATACGTTTATGTTATACATTTTAATGCTTAAATTTGATTATTCTCTGGGCAGAAATCAATAGCAATGCGTGTGATAGACGAAGATCGTAAATTGGAATATGAAAAAGCGATTAAAGCGTGGAATTGGTTTAATTCTTGATATAGCAGTGTTCTGAAAGTGGCTTGACAGTAGTACGACAAATTTGCTTAATATCTGATTGCAGAATGTCTCTTGTGTATTTTATTTTATAAGTTGTGTGACATGTGGCACGAAATGAATAGTGCCGAACAAGAGAATCTCAGTTATTATTGCAGTCGGAGCTTAAAGTAACTTTGAGAAACAAAAAGATGAAGATTTCCATTTTACCACAAATGAGTGGAAAACAGAATTTCAAAATGATGTATACATATAACTTGTTTTAACAAAGATGATTTGTTTGGAACGTATTAAATGAAGCAACACTTGAAATATCAAAATGAGGCAAAAGAGAGTCGCAGTTAATGATGTAGTGGTAAATGGATGCAACATCGTCACTGGTGAACAATCAGTGCAACCGGCATCAAATCGACTCAACGCCTAGGGACCACACAAACGTCAACTGAGATAATGACGCCACAAATTCAAATCTGCTCTCAATAGTTCTGTCTAGTGACACACCTCCATCGTTTTGAATTGAGGGCGATAGACTTATTGCCATGGCATTCACCCAGATGCAATTCACCTGAAGCACCCTCATGTGCAGGAATTTAGTCATTATCATGAGAATGTAACAAAAAAGCTATCACTCTAAATGAGATTAATTATGTTCCTTTTAACCTTCCACGTGCTGCTGGTTTGCGTCACTTTAGACTCCAACTTAGGCAAAAACCTGATTTGGTTACAACTTCCTGATACGTTTTAACGACTAATAAAGGCAAGCATACTATATACTCTTAAATTATTCTGAAGCTTATGAGATTTGACACATTTTCTCATCACATTAGTTATAATTCATTTAGTACCTCATTGCTATCACGTCTTTGCTAGTCATGGAAGACGACAAAACCATTATGAAAACTCCGCTCCGACTATGTGCTCATGATTAAAAGATAATCACTTCCTGTACAAATTATCTCGCGGTTAAAGCTTCCCATATTAGAACAAAAGTAAACAACTTAGAATTTTTTTTTTTTTGACACACACATCTTTTCCAGAGCGTGCACTTAATTACTCAACAAATGAACTAACTTGAAAGGGAACATACTGTACAATAAAAAAGTTTTTTCAGGTTCTTATTTGTGGTTATCGGTTTCCGAGTGTGGAATTGATCCCATTTTCACGACCCTCTGAAACCGGTAACCACAAATAAAATCCAGTAAAAGAAAGAAGAGGAAAACGTTTTTTTCCTATATTGTCTGTCTATTTATCGGTGCTACTACCCTAGATATTATTAAAATACAATCACAGGATTTTTTCTTACGAGAAAATTTTTGCGCCATTCCAGCTAAAACGAAAGATAGCATTAAGCGTGGAGAGCGTCGTCAACGACAACAATAAAGTAAATCTTAGGTGATAACTGATAAGAAAGTTTGGCGCCAGATTCGAACTGACTTAAACCGTTGCGTTAAAGATCTTTTCGTATTAAGCTCATGTTTGGAATCCCGCCAGCATGAGATATGTTTGCTTTTTTGATACAACTAACATTGTGCTGTCAGCAACGTTAGGAACTAAGTTGAAATTGATGATATTAATTCAAAGTTATATCAAATATTCTTAAATGTATAACAAGTATAAGGACATGATAGGAGTCAGGTGTTGTGTTCCATCTACGCTCTCTCGAGAGGATCAAAATTTAAATCCGAAGCCGTTACTTCTGAACAAGCTAAATTTGCATCTTCAGCGTCTTAAGTTTGAAACATGCTTCGGTTAAAAATGATAATAAGGAGTCGATGATTAATTTAACGAATATAAAATTGAACTTACAAACCAGAAACAACTTACTGCAAGAGATAGAGGTTGATTGCAATGCTAAACTTTCGAAATTAAAATAATTTCTGAATTGAGGAAGAAAAGTTAAGAAAACTTTTTAATTTCCTGATTGTATGTCTGAAAGACAACACAGTATTAATAACCTCTAAAGATCGATAAACCTTAAGAGTTTGACAACTCTTTTAGAAGCACAAAATGGAATAAATATTTCACGCAGAGTTAAATTGGAAGAGTTGTTGAAGATTGTCGTTTGCATATCTTGATTTGAATTTTTTTAATGCGGTTTGTTTGATGTTTTTCCTCTCTTACTCTACAAAAAAGGTTAAGAATTTTTGTATGTTTCTTCTATTCAAATTTAACAAAAATGTTGGGAGTAGTTTGAGTAGCGATCATTCAATTTAACATGTCTCAGTCATTTGTAAGATACATTTACAAGGAAGTTGATAACAGACTTGAAAGTTACAGCGAAGAACAGAGTCAGCGAGGTAAATCTAATTTCTGTCCCTGGCTTTTAGAAATCAGATCCTTACTTGGTCGTTAATTTCAAGATAAGATCTCAAATTTAATAATTAAACCTGGCGTATAATTTGCAGTTTTCTTTTATTAGTGGCTGATTTGATGAAACTATTCTTAGCAAATCGAGTGATTTTTTTAAGACTATGTAAAATAGAAGAGATCGTAGAAGACGTGTGGTCGTTCAGAATGTAATGATTGCACGAAACGGACTTCCGCTTCCGGAGCTACCAGTAAAGGGTTAATACTGCTATTCTATCGATTCCCCATCTTCCCCAGACTGTCATTGGGTACTGGCCAATAACCCCATCCGCTTTCACTTCTAAATCGCACAACTTGTACAATGAATAAAAATATCCCTTCAAGTTACTTTTATTTCGATTTGATGACGGAAAAAGTTTTAGTGCATGACATTACCAACACTTCTTTCATTACATTAGGACACTCTTAAAATCCTCATCAAAGACTACTGCTGATGGATTTATGAGAGCTGTTAATTGAGATATTGGAAACGTAGATAATTACAAAATTTTTCTCACACCTTGACATCTTTATAAACAAAAGAAAAAAATTACTTTTACTTTTAATTTTCATTTGCTGTAAATTTCCAGCTGAATGAGAATAAAGAAACACTTTTATTGATTCTTTGTTTGTGAGCAAAAATAGATTTTGTTTTTTTTTTCATTTCCGGAATTTCTGTTTAATGACTGCTTGCAGTTAATAAATAAAAAAATGTTTCATTACTTGGATATGTATGAAAATAGGTTCTTTTTAGATTGCGGAATTTTAATGACGGTCAGTTTGGTTTTATTAGTTGTTGTCTGTTGCAAATGAGTAGGGATGTTCATTAGAGCGCGCTTTTTGTTCGGATGAATGCGGCCTTGTGGTTCTGAGTCGTGTAAGCGTAAGCGGATTAAGTAACAATTTGAAAATGGTTCGTTGATTTATTTATTTGTAATCTGCATCTAATCGTGTCACAACATCATATCAGCATTTAAATAATGGATATAAAAAGTGACATGTTATATGTTGAGGCTTAAGATAACATGACATTTTTCCAGCCGCGGACCTCTCGTAAATATTCAACTTTATTAATCTCACTCAGATATGACTAAGGTTAAATCCAGAGAAGATTTACCAAGACAGCTTCATTCTGTGTTTCAGAATAATCCTTCATTTGGTAAAAGTCTTAAACAGCAACAGTCACTTAACTTACTTCGATTTTATGTGTAGCAATAAAACGGAGAAGCTTTTGCACTCAAGAAATAGCTTCGGTTTGTCCATCAAAATTTCCAAGTGTAGACCACACATTATAGTCTCATTACTCTATTTTACCGTAGGTGAACAATTTGAGCTGAAGATAACAGCTAAAGCTTTTCCAGACCATGTACCTTTAGTTGAGTTAAAATATTAAAAATAAATTCTCATTGCATTTTATAAATCACTCCTTCAACACAATGCTTTGATATCTGACGATGTGGCCAGATATCCACTCGTGGGGAAGAATGGTGCGGGCAATATATCGCACTTCGCCATCCAGTATTGTGCATTGGAACCGCTCAATTTATGAATAAAAATACCATAAATTACGGCGATATCAATGCGGCGGAATAAATGCATATTTACAACGGACTCTATTGAACGCCTTGCTTTGGCAGTCATTAGGTTATGATTGAAATTCCATAGGGATCATCGTATCTTTGAGACGACGACACGTCACTGCCACACGCAATGATATTTTTTTTATAATCGTCAATGCTCCGCCTCCACAGGTGTTATTTTAGATCATACCATACATTTTTCATAGTAGCATGCTTCAACGAATCCAGTCGTTGCTAAATAAACGAGATAGTTTTATTCTTGTTGACATTTCAAAAAAAAATTATCTTCACATTATTGTTTTTTGTATCCATTGTGACTGAGATTCTATAAAAAAGTATATATTAGAACAATCTGCTGTATTGTGGTATGCTCTAGTGGTAAACCATCAAACAATAAACCCTCTAATATCTCTTACATTATTCTCTGCAATGCCGCATTCAAAAGACACAATAAGTGCCAACACTGCGTTAAGCAACAATCAGCCCTGAAGTTGACAGAAAGGGAGAGAAGTAAGAACTGAATTAATAGACACATAATATGAATTCTAGCCTTCATTTTTAACAAGCACTTAGACCACTGAATTGTTTTTTCATTGTTTGTTACACTTCTTGAAACAATATAACGATCGTTAAATCTTAAGTCTTTTGTTAATTTGACAGAATGGTTAAATTGAAGCAATTTTCTCGATTTAATAAGATCAAAAACATTATTCTTTAGATGTCTGAGATGATATAGAAGATACCTTCTTTTGCAGTATTGATGGCATCGAAGCATCACCCAAATGAAGAGGAAAATAGGTAAGCATTTTAGATGAATATAAAGAGCACAAAGAATACACGTCAGAAAATATTTTCCACAAATATTCACAAAACAGCAGCCGATTGTGGTTTTCACAAAGGAACGTCTCCACCGCACCAATTTATACCAATTGAGCACTTACACGTCTAACATCAGGGGTTCATCCGGCGCCAAATCCTGTTCCTGTCAGTCAAAAGCTACTACAAGTTTATGATCAGTTGTCAGTAAGATAATTGTTTCTGCCTCTAGCACCTGCATGAGATTGATTAACATAAACTATCGATTTGAAACAATAATAGACTAGAGTGTATGTACGTTGTTATTTGTTGTCGGCGATTCGCTGTTATACATTGTCATCTGAAAGCATAAAATATTTTATGACCTGAAAAAATCTTAAAAACACATACGCAGTCTCACCAGGAGGAACAAAACAGCACAATGTCGCGCAACTTATGCAGGTAGGACAGACTCATACATATAAAGTGCCTATTTACCTGTATACTTTGTTTTCATCAGTTACTACTCTTTATTGTTACGATTTGAAAAAATGCTTTTCTTGCTTCTAAAATTCTCTATACTTTTATCAAGTCAAAACTTACAGAAACATAAATTCGTTCCTGTTTTATTTAATGTATTTGTATTCGATGAAAAAGCTATAAATTATTTTGTTTTGTAAACACATTGTGACTTCAATTCCTTACATATCATCAAACTAAATGTAAATACTTTCTCTATTTGAAATTATTTCATTATCCTAATTAGTTCATCAAAGTGACAGAAATAGCAGCATTGCTTTTTAATATTTATATAGGACAGTAAAGGATCAGACGGATCTGACGCTTTTAGACGTTTTCTTTAAGGTTGATCAAATCAATTATTTATAAAATACAAACCATCGCCGTCGAAACATTAATAATTAAAAAAAAATCTTAAATGAGAATCTGAATTAATTAATTGTTCAGTTTTTGTTTTATGACTATGCATTTTTACGCTTGAATTGATGCTTTTAACTTTTAGTAATTTGAACTTCACTTAGTCTATTTTCGTAGACTTTTAGTAATTACAAAGATTTTCAGCGTAAAATTACCTTTTAGTAATATTTCTTGATGATGGTAATGACCTTTCAGATATAACCCATGTCAATTAACCCTTCAAAATATGTAATAAACACGAGCTGATTAAGCAAAGTTAATGAAACACTTCTTCTTCAATTAAAATCATATTTTGTTGAAAATGTTAATAAAGCGATACTGTATTTTCAAAATTTTCAGTTAATAGCAAATTTAATGAATAGCTTTTGAAAATTTAATTTTCAAGACGTAAACCTTTGGGACTATGATGGCAGTTGAATTCTAATGGTATAAGCATCGAATGTGGTATTTCGACCAGTTTAGTTGATTTATGTGAGTCGGTTTTCGTTGTCACCCGTTGTAATTGAAACACATCACTGAATTAAAATCTACTTCTTATTGGAGGTCTGTAATGGAAAATTTTCTTTAGTTTCTTTTCTCTTTGTTTTCTCCTTTCTATCCAGATCTGACTTGTCAAACAGTCATCTAATTGTTTCGTTCTGAAATGGAACTTGGAAAATGTCAAAAGGGTATGATTTTAATTAAATCCTCACTTAGCAGGATATGGAAATGTGTAAGTAGTTTGCAGTTATTAGTTAATTTAAAATCTTCAAATTAGGATAGAACAAGAGTGAATTTCTTTTCAACTTTAATATTTTAAGCAAAGAAAAAGTACATATAAACTGGTGAGGAATGGAAAGTGGGAATAGCAGTTACAGTTTGTGCGTTTGTATTGTGTCATAATGCAGTTCCTGTGAAAGAATGAAGCACTTCATGAACTTAAATCGTCTGTTCTAAGGTATCCTTTGCAATATTATCCAGATGCTTCCACTTTAAGTATTCTTGTTTATTCAGTAAAAAGTTATTCAAATTAGATTTTGTCTGTTTCATAGATGGCTCAGTGCTCTTGACAATTCTTACAATTATAGTAAGTAATCGATGATAAAATCAAAATTTGTTTTGCTTGGAAAAATCTGCATAAGGAATTATTTATTGAAAATAAGAGACAATTTGAAATTGATTAAAGTAAATGACGTTGGCAGGAAAGTGTGTAGTCCAGAGGCAACGAGAGAAGACTCTTACTGGATTAAATAGAGAGAATGCACTTCAAAGACGATATTGTTGAATTACTGAAAGGCAGCTAAAAAGCAATATAGACGATATATAAAGAGAGAGGAAACAAAGAAAACGAAAAGTTGCAAGGAAGCATTGTTATTGAAAGTCCCATGAGAGAAGATTGTTATAAATTGTCCTTTCTGTCCTTTTCAATATATTTGTTGGACATATTTCGGGTCACGCGTTCTAAATTGAATCTTTCTTCGTTTTATCAATTTATTTTTTCTCAGGCGGCCTGTTCACTACTGTCTTTATGTCATAAAAGAAACACTACATTTTTACTACATCATAATACGCCACTAAATCAGAAACAAGCAGACAAATATTTGGACAGCAATAAATGTCAAGTTTTCAACAGTTTTCATTGATATTTAAAATATTTTGCGTCTATAAAATTCCATAAAAGAATATCAATTGTAGGTATTTTTCTTTGATAAAAAAAATGTATCATATCGTGCAATATAGCTTTTATCGTCTTTGATATTGGAGTCGCATCTAAATATTGATCATATTTTCTATATTGAATTGAAATTCGTATTATCAAAAACAAAAAGGAATTTCATATTCAACACATACATGATTTTGGTGAATTTTTTCAACAATGTGTTATTTTCTGATTGTAATAGCAGAGGAAATTTTTCCGAGCGGAAAAGTATTCAGTGCGTTTCCAGAGCTCAGATATGAATGTGCCGAGAATAGCTTGACATCAGCTTCCATAATACTGTAGTCACACTCTTAACCCAAAATAAAAATCCCATAAATGATATCGCTATGAATGCGGTTTGATATAAATGCATATTTACATTTTCAAATGTGCGATTCATCGATCTGTATAACTTACTCACTAAGCATTTCCTTTTATTCAAGCACATATTGTTTCTTTGGAAAAATCGCAGCAATCAGCAATCAATCCTGCAAAAATCAAACCAAATAAAACTAAAAGTGAATATTTTTTTACAACGTAGCATAAAACGTGTACATATTGATTCATTTCCCTTGACGACAATAAATAATATTTTGATGACAAACACATAAAAATTTCAGCTGTCGTGTTCTACTTACCCCAGGATAAATGTAAGCTCGAGCTTTAAGGCGTTTTGTAAATGTCATAATTTTTCAGTTCACCAGGTCAGTAATGGAACAAAGACACAAAGGAAGGAGGAAGGAGCAAACGACGCATATTGATGAAGAGGGTCCATCAGGAAACAAAACATCGGTATGAATAGAACAAATGGTAATTAAGGATCAATGAGATTAAGACTAACGCAAACTGCCGAAGAATATATTAGTCGCACTTGAAGAACAAAGATATAAATGAACCAAGAGGAATTCAATTATTCCACTAAGAATGAATAAAATATTTCAATTGTGGTTAAAACCATTAACAGAGCATGTCATTTTATCCCATTCTTGTCAACCAACTGTTCATAATTATAATGTTCATCTTGAAAGGAAAAGTCAAACCGCCACTTATCAACATTAAGATGTTGCTTACGAATTGTCCTTTAAAGAGCTTTCACTTTTACCGCCATAACGAACCAATGTTATTCTATTACATTTCTAGAAAATATCACGTTATTAAAAGCATGTTAATTTCGTAGTCGTCGCCGCAAAGACAAAATTACAAAAGACTGTTAGATGATACAAAACTCAAATTAAAAGACAAAAGATATTTCGGTTTGTTTCATCTGAAGTGGAATTTGCAAGAAGAATAAATTCTTCACGAATATCTTGTTACAAAATTTGTGACTTTGTAAAATTATAAAGACAAAAAGAAAAGAGCAAAGGTTCATCCACTTTACTCTATTTTTGTACTGTCTGCTTTGTCTTCAAATAGCTACGATGTCAATTATATTAATTACTGGCGCTTGCGGTTAGAAAAAAGATTAAATCAATTTAGCTTGTTAAAAGTGCAATATGTTGACACTACCGGATGTCACTAGAAGATGAATGATTCAACTGTAAGCAGATTCCAAGACTTGTGTTAAAAATATACGAAATGTATTATAATGACAGTAGCACAAAGCGTCTGTCACAAATTTAATGAATTCAGAGAAATGAAGCTGTAGAACAGAATTTTCGGAGATCTTAGTTCATAAATAACATCAAGATCAAGAGTAAACATAAATTTGCGTGGGTATCACTATTAGTTGATTAATTGCATACTTGAGCTGCATTTATGTTGAACAAATATTTGTTGACAATTTGAAATAATTCTACTGGATATTAAATGTGTATTTCATTCTGACATAATTCCTTAAAAAGAAGATGTTAGGGACTGCAAAACTTCAGTTTGCACTGTTCTTGCAGTAAAATGTCTAGCGTGAATTTTAAATAACTGTCATCTGCATGTAATATGGCTCTTTTTAGCTTTGGCTATTTCATTTTCCATATTCCCTAGACTATATAAAATATAAAAAAAGAAAATCACAGTTTGCTTTTATATCATAAAGCAAATGAAAAAAAACTTGTCTAATGAAATTCATAGAAGACAAATTTTAGGATGAAATGTAAAAGTTCTGCTTTGCTATTTGTTTCGAAACTGTGAAAGGATAAAAAACTGAAAATTCAACGTGTAAAAACAAACGAGAATTTAATGGCAGAAACGTTCAAATGAAATTTGTTATTTCACTTGACAGGGTACCAGGAAAAGTGGATTAATTATTTTCAGTCCTTCGAATTTTAATTTCAAATTGTCAAGTAAGTTTATTACACCAAAACAATTATCGTAAAATTTCTCAAAACCGAATTGCTATTAAAAATCCCTTTAACTAAAATGAAATGTTTGCTACCTTCTTATTACCATCTCTGCCTAATATATGACCATAAATTAGGGACTTTAACTGTGATTTATGTTTCTGTTCACTTAACCGGAATATATTAAAAAAATTCAAACTGAAAGGCTTCCTATAATAATCGTAGTGAATTATTATCAGTTCAGATGTATTAGCGAAAATGCAATGCGTGTTGCGCATGCGACTGCGGTGGCTCAATGTTAAAGTGCTCTTGATTTCTTTCACAGCATTGGGCATCATCCGAAATTATATCAAGTGGTACTTTTCTCCGTAATAAATTTCGTTGACTATTCAAAAACAGAAATTGGTTTAAAATTTAACCGATCGAGAAGCTAACATATGGCAATGCGCAAACTTTCCAAAATCAATTCATAACAAAGAAAAAATAATTGTCAGCCAAGTGGCGCCACATTTATTAAAATCGTACACTTAATTTCACGCTTTGATTAATATAACAGCAACTTGTGAAAGCTTGAGAAAAACTTTCAGTAAATACAAGTCTTAAATCCTTTCCTATGGGAACTGGCCGTCCCATAAAATAAGAGCACTGTACTTTATTTATTCACTAGTTCCGGAATGCTTCTTATACATGATTTTCAGTCACGTGCTTTAGATCTGTTTATTTCGATCTTCCGCTAAAAGTGCTTGCATTTTCAAAGTCTAACTACGTTTCCACTTCTAATATCGTTACGTTAACGCTAATCGAATTCGTGCCAATGGTACATCATCCTAAAAAACATCATTACCATCGCACTGCTCCTTTCGACGAAACTTCAAATACAATTCATTACTCCACACCGTTCCTGACCATTTCCAACTCTTTCCAAAAGATATTTTCTACAGCTTCTCTAAACATAAATACTAATGCAATAATAATAAACATAAATGTAAGGGAGGAAGCTAAATAGCTGTAGTAAACGCAGTGAACGAAAATGATAAAGAAAAACAGAATAATATCATCGCCATCGCTTCAATTTCTGCCTGCTTATATCAATTAAACCGCAAACATAACCCACGTAATTCTTGCTATATCCAATAAAATTCAAAACAGTAGAACGACATCAAAAATTTAAATGATTATTCGAAGAACAAACGCGAATTAGTGAACAGTAGCCTTAAACCAGTTTATTTGCATCCGAGTTGTCCATTGCATCTAGTTTAACGCAAACAAGTTTAATGTTAGCAATTCTTTTAATCAACTGCAGCAACAACTCATTTGAAACAGAATAGTTTTCAAATTTAATATAATTTCTTTTATTATTTGCTTGGAATATTTGTAATACTTAAAATGAAAGAGCTTCAAATTGTAGCAATAAATGTACTTTTTTAACAGAAAAAGAAACAAGAAAAATAGAATATACGGAAATTTAACGACTCTGACATTTGTTTTATTTTTCAAAAGAAAGTTTTTGTTCTGTTTTTTAACAAAGAATAGATGATGTGAACAGGATATCAAATAAAACAAAGTTTTCAAGCGACTTCCATTTTTTAAGGTACTAAACCTAGCTGGTAGCGACATTTGAAAACGGTTCCAAAATCCTATTATTTTTTTTATAATTTTAATTAATCAAAATAATGAGTATTTATTTTTGCTTGATTTTAAATTAAGCTCAAGGAATACTTCAGCCACATTTCCTGTAAGTGAGATAAGAAAGTGGTGTTTATTCGGACGTGAAATGAGAAGAGTATCTTGTCTGTTACCCGAAGTAAACAAGGTTTCGTGTGAATATAATAGACATATACGAGAGGTTTGTGAGAAAAGCCGAATTTCCGCCATGAAGTTGGTATTATTTAGCAAAGTTGTAGTTGAGTGAGAGAGGTAGGCAACTATTTGGCGGTTAATCATGTTTTATAATGAATGCACATAACGGAAGCGGCAATTTACCTCAGTGTTATCCTGGAATAAACTACCAGCAGCTGGAAACTTTCATCTGGGAATAGGTTTGAATCTCCTGAATTAACTAGGCACACCTTCAGTGAGTATAGCATAACCCTGGATTAGAAGCATCTCATAAAATTGAAAAGCAGTTCTCAGGATGCGTATTTATTTGGTTCAATTTATAATTTATAAGGAATTAATTATAAAGTGCAAATTAAACTTGACTTGACTTAGACGAAGGAAGGAAATACGCAGAATTTGAGTTGACGCAATTTAATTAAATAATGTTGGTGATAATAAAATTACAAACTAAAACTAAAATATATCTTTTTTAAAAGACAAATACATGATTAAATTGGTAAACAGAGGAACTATTTTACCGACAGATTAGCACGTTTAGTTAAATAAACGCGTTCAAAGCTTTAATGCGTTCCCTTCGAACACGACCGATTGCTCTTTGGTGTGGAAATAAGACGGCCTGAGCTGGTCTAGGGATAAAGTGAAGAAGGGCAGCTGGAAATAGGAGAGAGTAGCCCTGACAGGACACCTATTTATGGTTTGACCCCATTGATCCATCGGTGAAAGGGATTGGGTGACCTTTCTAAGAACCTCTCTCATACTTCTTCATGCCATACGAATAATTCATTTAACACTTGTACAAGCCAATGTTTAACATTCTCATTAAAAGGAAAAGAACCTAACATGTAAATTCCTCGCCAAGAAGATTTATCTTTTTCCTCGCTTCAAATGAAAATCCCACGTCACAAAGAAAGGTTGGCTTAACCCATTTACCGACGGAGTTGCCAGGTTAGTTCTCACTTTCAGCTGAAACAAAGTTCGCGTTATAAAGCCGCAAAAAAAATATTTTTTTTAAACGAGTTTTGCTTGATGAGCATTCTATGAAGAAATGGGGACGGAATTGTAATAACAAGATGTGCTGAGAGGAGCAAAGTTCTCTAAGGCTCCAAGCAGTAACGGTTTCCTTTCACTCATCGGAGATTTGAGATTGATTATGCTTTAACAAAGAGACTAATGAGTAGCTTGCAATGCGTATTAAAGATCTAGTCTTGTCTACCTTAGCGAGAAAGACCGACACTCTGTATTCGGGAAAATCTTGATTACGAGGTCGACGTGCTAGGGTTGTCCGCTAACTCGACCGAATTTCGAGCAAGCCTCTAGAATATACGGCCAGATAAATCTTATTTACCCACACAGAATAATCTAGTCCTAGACTCTCGGCCAATGTGGGCAAAAACCCGGATTCTACACCGCTAACTACGTCCAGCACCACATTCTTACTAAATTATCGCAGCATTTCTCAAATAATCAACAACGTTTTGCTCCTCTCGTTAAGAAATTCAAACTTTGACACATATTAAATTACTAAACAAAGACAACAAACTTCGCAAAGCTATCAGTTTTTCTTAACTCCAACAGCAGAATCTCTCTACAAAAGAAGATAAACTCAAGTTAGAAGTAAATAGTTTATTACACTTTTTCTTAATTAATATATTCTTGGAAAGCGGATTAAGAAGTTAAGGAAGTTGTAAACTGTAGGCATTTTTAAGATTCTGTTGCAGATAAAACCAAAATCTTTATGGTTTGTTTAATGTTCCCATTAATTCAAAAACATAACCACAAAAGTGCAAAAAATGAAATATTTTATAATAAATGTATTTTTTCTATTTTTTCTATTACCACATATTCTCTATTTCGTTCGGTATTCGATTTTCTCACCCTTAAACCAAGTTGAACAGTTTTTATCTCTAGCTTGAGACGGCATTGTCATCACTTTCTTATAGCCTTAGAAGAGATATTATTTTCAGAGTTAATTAATAAATTGGTATTCTAGTCAACGGCTCCAGTTTTTCTAACCGAGAAAATTGTTAGTTCAAATTTTACTTTATCTAGTGCATGTATGAACAAAACCTAATTCAGAAAAATTTAAATTATTCCAGTTCAAAAGAGGCAACAAACTGTGAAAATCTGAAGTGATTAATTTGAGGTTTTTGGTAACAAGATCAGTTCTTGTTTTCTCGATAATTGAGATTAGGTTTTTTATTACCATAATGTAGAATAATCTAATCAAAAAGTAGTCTAATAATCCAATACAGCTGCTAAAATATAGGAAACCAAGTATTCAATTTAGGAAAAAAAGTGACGGTAATTGCTTGGATTAAATTTATGATGCATGAGTTGAGCAAAATACATAAAGTGGTGATTTTAGGGAGTTTGTGATGCGGTTAAATTTTTAATGAGTGTTAATTTGAAATTTTCAGCAATGGGAATATAGTGGAAAAGATGAAAATGTGAATTCAGTTGGTAAAGCAGCGTCAAGTTTTAGCTTTTGTAGAATACTTAATTAGATGCAGAATGATAGGTTAGTCCTTGAATGATGCGTCCCTTTAGAATATTCATGGGAAAAAGTTAGAATTGAGTTTTGTTCATCAGAAAACTTGACACTTTTGTCTGGTAAAATATTTATAAGTTGCTGTACGTGAAATATTACAACTGTGCGTAATTTACATGTTCATTAAAAGTTTTTAAACTCTCCGAATTTTTTTAAATATCTCATTTGATTTGAATATTTACGAAGAAATAGGACATTTATTAGAAAAGTTTCATTTTTAATATTCATAAAATATGAGTTTGAACAGAGAGTAATTTGTACTTGTATTATTTTAATTAAATTTCAACGTGTTTATTAATTAGGTGAAATAAAGTGAGGAAAAATGTATGTGACGGTTCCATTTTACTTTAACCTAGGATTCATTCCAAATGGAAATAAAAGTTTCGGTAAAGTTAAAAGCAGAAAATACAAAAATAAAATTTCATTAGAAAAGTTAAATGTTTTTCGTATTCACATACAAGAATAAAGTAAAGGCGTTGTAAAAGCAGAAGTAAGTAGAACTAGATGGCGGCAACGCGCTGAAAAACAAAAGGAACCAAATCGGGATTGTTATTTCAGAATCTTTATTCTCCGTTCTCTGAGAAAATGAGAGTGTTGAATGTATCGGTATCGCAATACAATCCTCAAAAGCGAATCGGTGACGACAGGATCGAAGTAGGGCGCATGTGGTATTCATTTACGCGTACGAAGCCAGAGCTCCTATTGATTTCCAACCCTCTACCCCTATGCTCCATACACTTGTACGTGTACAGATTTATATATCCTAGATATATTTATAAGATAAACGAAAAGGTACATAATTGCTCTCAGTTTGTTGTTATCATCGATACACCCTCTCTCCACTCTTCTGCCCACTTTCCGCAAAAACCGCCACTATCAACACAGCCAGACTTGTTACCTTTGCACGATCCAATTAAACCCGCCTTTGGCACACTAAAACGTCTAATTAATTGGACAAGCAAACGTTTTTATGCAAATCCATATCTTTTACTCTGATAATTATTTCCAATGAAATCAATACGACCCACGACACAATTTACTGCAATTACACCACTATATCAAACCAATTTCGTCGACTTCTCAGCGAAAATCATATTATACAATCTCGCTCGTTTATAGCAACTAATCTCACAAAAATTTAATCACTTATCTAATGGCTGACGTTGCAAGAAATATACGTTTTGAGTAAATAGGCCGCTTCCATCAGCATCAACTATTTCTTACAAGTGTGCTAACTGCGAACTTACGGCCATTTGTTCTTAATTTATGTAACTTGCGTGATCTGCATTAGTTTGGAATTAAAACAAGGGTTCAACCTCGTCTTTATTTTATCGTAGTGCTATTGAAATTTTCTAGAGGGGTTCGATTTTTTTTACAAAAAGCCAAATGATTCACTCTTGAATTAAATATTCATTTATTTCACTCTTTAGCTATATTATCAATAAACAAGTAACTAGTCACGCAAACTAAACAAATTTACTATTATTGAAACATTCATCTACCGGAAATGAAAAATCAATATAGAAATGCTTTTAATTTAATTAGCTATTATAATTAGGCTTCTTATTAAAACTACTTAATGATAAAATCAATTTTAAATCGGGTCAAATGTATTCGACACTTTAAATGATTAAAATTTTAGTTGGTTGAAAGTTTTCAAAGAACTTCGAACTTCATTATTAAAACTTCTTGGTTTCTTTTTTCACTTTAGATTTAATATCATCAGTAAATAGAGCGTAATATGCGATCTGTCTAGTCAGATCATAATAATTACCTTCCTTGAAAAGCTGAATTGAACTTTAATTAAAAATAAAAAAAACAAATCCAAAGAAGATTACAATACGAACGCCAATTTTGTTTTACTAAGCTCAATACTACAATTATAATTAACATAGAATGATATATTGTTCTATTCATAAAATTATTACGGATTTAATCGAAATTATTAAATTGTAAATTAATGAAGTTGACCGAGTTACCAAATGTGACTAGAATGAATTTCTACTAGGAGATTTTTACGATATCTGTATTTATTTTAGATTTAATGTCATCACTGAAAGTGCATTGCAACTGGAATTGGAATGGACTAAATGTGGATGGTATTTATACCACAGAATGAAATTATGTCATGAAGTTTATTTTTAACAAGTAGCTATTAGTTTTAAAAATATGTACATAGAGGCTGTGCGAGAGGGAAGCAATTTTGGGTTTTAATGATATGCGTGATATTGTAGTTAAGTTCAGCGGCGTTTAATCTGTTTGCTAGAATTATGTCAATTAATCCTATTATATTATTCAAGTGTGGGTCTCGGTGGTATTATAAATAAATGCGACGGTTTAATAAAGCGAAGGTTGATTGAGTAAGAAAAACAAATGAATATTTAAACCATCTGAGAATGTTATTCTATGTTAACATGATGAGTAAATTGGTGCGCTTTTGGTGTGACGTTTATTTGAAAGAAGAAAGGAAGCTTGAATAGTTCTTTGAAGCAATTTCTAGGCGAATGTGACCTTATTCTAGACTGCTTTTCATTTATATCCGCAATTTGACAAATTCAGTTTCCCTTTTCATACGACTCCTTTTTTGTAGACGTCTGTCACCTGAAAATTTATGTTTCTGTCACATTCGGTGGGTACCTACATCGAGAAACTTGGGATTAGGTAACTCACTCCTCCAAAATGTTTACTGCCTGCTCCACACGACAAATCACCTCTCATGAGAACTCGGCTAACAAAACGCACAATTCTTATTGAATGTTTCATTTATAACACACAATTTTTGTACAAAGCGCGCACGGAAAAATAACTCGAGCTTCGTTTATCATTGAAGAAAAAAATTACCCAGCTGAAGCTATTTTTGATACATTAATCCATTGATTAATGTACAAAATATAGTCTATATACCAACTTAAACCTTAAAACCAAAAAAAAAACTTAATATAAATAAATGCTACTTACAAATGTGGCAGGAAAAAACTCCTTAATTACCTGAAACATGAAAACAAGTCAGATTACTTTTTATCCAGGGATACAAAGGCGCCAGCAAAATCCACACATTAAATTACTTTCCTTCATTATTATGTATGTCCCAACAAAAATTCCAAGTTTTACATTTTTTTTAAATATTCCTGAAACAAATTTGTTTCGTTATTATTTTAGAAGATTAATGTAAGAATTAATAGCTTTGGTCACAATTCAAAGATATTTCTTTTTTTTTTTTAGACTCCGGAAGATACTATTATTTGTACTGTTATCGACGACCGTGATTCGAGTACAAATGCGACTGTTTCCGAAAAGTAAAGACCAATAAAGATGTCAAAAATTGATTTAGAATACATGTTACCAATAAAAATATCGAGAATTGCATTGATCTATCTCCAATAATCGTCAGAATGATCACGTCAATAAAAAACTCAAGGATCAGACATTTAAATAAATTATTACAATTTGAAGAAAAATTGCATCAGTCGCAATTGAAAGGTGACAAAGGTTTTTCCTCCTTTTAGATCTCTCAGCTGTAAGTGGTCTAGGATTATCACACTGAAAATAAGATTATTGATTCTCCCTCTAATACAATCTATTGCAGTCATATTACCATCAATGAAAACTAGGGAGATTCTCTTCCCTAGGTTATTAGGACCCTACGATACAACTTTAGAAGTAGAACACATGTAGCTTTTTTAGCAAATTCAAAATTAGATTTTCACATTTCACCACCTTTCTGAGCAGAAAAATTAAATAATGCAAAAGTAGCACTATTCGTTTTCCCCCAACAAATTCTATATAAAAAAGTCTTTTTTATCCGGAAAATCTCGATGTTAAATTTCAATGCATATAAATGTAAATTTTGACTGAATTATCATTTTTAGTTAAAAGTTTATTTTTTAGAGAAATTAGTTTTGTTCTAAGCTATGTGGTTCCCGTATTGTTCTTCCATGTATTGATTTGGGTAAAAAATTTATGGAGATAATTACACATTAATTATGTATTATGTTTTACATATGGAATCGACGGTAGTACCAAGCACAGTTATTTTCTAATAAATAGATCAAAGATTGGTGATTAATGATATGAATTATTTAGATATAATAGACGGTTGAAGGTGTAAGTAAATAAAAGGGTTTGAGAAAAAGACCATAAAGTAATCGTCGATAAGTCTGCCATTTTTCAATTTCCTCCCAAAAGTGGGTAAAGTCGTCCCAGTCCATAGGTGTTTGTAGGTTTAGCAACACTCCATCTATCTCCATTATTGAATTCTGTGGAAGTCGATACAGTACGAATTCAATGTGAGAAAAGCATTTAGAATATTTATTTCGACTGTTACTTTTAAACTGACTATCACAGATTTACTTTCAATGGAATTCATAAATATAATTGTGACAAATTTACAAGTTTACTTTTATTTAAACTGAAAGTGTAGCATTCTTGTCAACATTGTTTACGTCGTAGTTCTGTACATTTTGGAATGTAATTTCGTTAAAACTCCTGGGTTAAATAATTGAAACGATTGCTTTTTTGTTTCTTCCGATTTCATCCAGTTCTAATTCAACTCCGATGTCTCCCGACCGAATTTAATATATCTCCACTTTTAATTTTGATTTAAATCAATTAAATCCCATAAGAATTGCAATTTTTCTGGTCATTGTGTTTAATTAAAACGTTAAAATTCACGAGTTTCTGCATAAGAGTGTTTTAGGTGGTAAATGTATAAAAGAGCGGAAACGGAAAATGTTAATGGCCTGATATTAAGGCTTTCACCACATGTTCATTAAATGTTTCACTTTAATATTCTTAATATTATTGTAATTACATTTTACTGCCAAACATTTTTTGTGGTAAAAACACTAAAATTTTACTAATTAAATCTAGATAAAATTTCGCATCATTAAAAGAGTAAACCATTGATGTATAAAATATTTCAAGTAGAATCAATCATAGGGTTTATCTGACAAATTTCTGCCACTTTAACGACAATGCTCTCAAATCCTATCCCCTATGTCATGTAATACCCGAATTGATTGTTGCTGTTCGATATGGATTAGCCAAAATTTAACTTCAGCGAAAATATTGCGTTAGTTATTTGCATTTTGCCAAAATCTATCTACATTTTTTTTGAACAAAGATTAAATTGAGTGGGTGCATTTGTAAAACTAGTGAATAGTGCGACTGTTGTTAGATTGTATATATGTTAGATTGTGTGCAATGCCAAACCCATCCAGAATTTCAAATACAGATCATCAATATTGAAGAATATCTGTCGGTGCGTCCATAACAGGATAGTATGAATGCAAAATTCAAACGTAACCACACCAGGAAATACACGAATTCCACATTTGAACTTTAAAACACGATCTCTGAAGTATAAACATATTTCCAGATATAAAGTAACAAATAAAAAGCAATATAATATAAAATTTTTGATTTGTTTGCTTCACAAGTTAATGAAAAAATGTAAGGTAAATGTCAAGAACTGTTTGTTTTAGAAGATTAATCATTATTCATTGGCTTAACCAGTGACCAGTGGAAAATTCATTATAACTTTTATAGCTTCTACGTGTGGAATATTACATTGGTATATTCTTTACTTGTTTCATTAATTATTGTAATTAACAAGCCCTTGACATAAAATTAATGAACTCAATACATGCAAAATCTGAATTTCAAACACTAGCAACTAATTCGGTTGTAAATTTAATCACTAATCAAACAGAGTAAATCGTCAGCATTATATATGATTTGACCTAATGTGTAACACGTAATCAAACGAATATTCAAACAGATTGAGTTTACACTGATTTAGTCCGCCTTTTGCTTTATTTTGATTAACTCCAAAAGGATCAGGGCTACACCATATCCCTTCAAAGTACAAGAATGATGAGCAAACAACCAGAACGTACAGCTTCCCTATAATCCCACCCCTATATAATCCCTTTATAAAAATATCATCTACAGTAGATTTACATAAATATCTCACATCTAAACATCATCATACTAGAAAATTATTGATATCGCAACCGTAACTTATCTTTGTTCCTTCGTAACCGAAATTAACTTGGAAGTACCCTCACATCAGATTACAAGATTATGCATAATCTTAGAAGCATCAACGTCTGACTCTCTTATTCGGAAATCCGATCATCCCGACTAATCCCTTCGTATTGCTGAAGTGGTTTCGTGTAATTAGTGTATATAAATCATTGGCCGAATTTCTGCTTAATCAATTATTCTTTCATATAAACTGTATTTGTTTAGGTGTCGAAGCTGCAATTTGTGCACTGTAATCCGTACTTGGAGTGATAATGTTTAAAATCCTGTCACGACGCTGTAATCTGCAGACATTCGTGACTCTAGATACTGACCAAACGTGCTGCCTTTCCCACCTTAATAGTTTTCTTTCTCTCTTTCACAATCATATCACCATATTAGATACATGTTTTTAGAAAAAAAAAGATTGATGTTTCAAATATTTTTATTGAACGGTGATATTTATGAGCGTCCCTTTGGGACACACTAAAAGAAATCGAATTTCCCGCTTTATGTCAAATATTTTATCACTAAAAACTTCAAAATTTATTCACACACACACAGTAAATGCTTTCGATGTTTTCCACACTCATTTGATAGACTCAAGTTGAAATTTATGCCTTTTTCATCTTTATCGAACAATACTCATAATTGACAACAAAAGCAATAAGAACGGCTGGAAAAAGGTCGACTATTTATTTTTATATTCACTTAAATTAAAATATTCTAGTTGATCGAAAGTTATTAAAAAAAATTTCTTTGCTATAAATATTTTAATAATGGAAGAAAAGACAAATGCATTATCATAAGTTTGTGTAATTTACCCACGAAATAACAAATAGAAGTAAAGAAAATAAACAAAACAGATAAAGATGTAAAGACAGTGTTTTAAAATATACAACCAGGATAATTACAAGTTAACGCAAACATAAAGGAAGTAACATATTTATTGAACAAATAAAATTTTAATGTTTATTAATAAATAAAATAATAGTACAAGCAAACAAAAGTCGATAAATTGATAGCATCATAAAAAAATTCATTTCTATGAAATACAGTGCTGGACTATAATTAAAACAAAAAAATTGTGTATTTTCTTGATTAATATTTAATCAAGTGCTGATTAAATCGATTAGGATGGAAAAGCGACCGTAATGAGGTGAAGGTGGCTGTGGCAGTGGTGCTATTGATGTGGAAGCAAACTAAGTATCTAATCCGCATTTAAATACAAAGGTGTTTAATGTAAACATATGTAAGTAATTAGTGAGACGAGAGTGAGGATTTTCACATCCTGGAGAAATATATGTAAATAAAATGAATGTTTCAATTTAAACGAAGTCACAACTGTGAACAACACTATTAGTTCGTTATATTCGCGTCGACACATTAACGATTTCCGAAAATAAGCCAATATTTCAAAAGTTCCAATAATGAAAACAATCCTCTTTTATCCGTGAAAAACAACAAAAACAAATCCATAGCTCGTGGGTTTTGACATGTGTGAAATAGAACTAGAACTGAAAAATGACAGAAGAGGAGCGTTCATTGCTTTGAACAAACTGTAGACACATTATATCATTTTTATGTGCTTATCGCATAATTTTCCCTCTACGAGGTGGGAATGAAAACGGAAACGGCTGGTAGGAGTGTAAATAAAAGAAATGTTGCTTTTGTCACTTGCATCAAATAAATAAAGAAAGTTTTTTAATTTTATCAATTTTAATATAATGCTTTGTTACAGTTTAGTCGAATTTGGAATAATTTTTGGCGTTGAGCCAAAGTAGACAGTCATTAAATTTTATCAGAAGTTTTTCCAAATCAATCAACCGTTTTATCAAGATACACAGAAAGCATTTTCATTCTGCTATGGTTTCACAAATCTTTTTAGAACCCGTATCTGGACATTTAACACTAGAATTTGCACAGCTGTAGATGTGGAAATGCCCGCATTTATGCTGGTCAGAAACTGTTTCAATGGCAAAAATCTTTTTTATCAATTTAATACTTCTAAAATTTGAGTATAATCTTTATTTTGTTTTATATGGTTTTCTTGGACAAGATTAATACATTTCTCAGACCAATGTTTGAGAATAATAACTCGTAAGCTCAGTCGACTGCTTGTGGTAGAAAACAATCATTAACAACTTTACTAGAGTATGTCTGAGTTTCTAACTTCCTGAACAGCATCTTTGTGTGGTGACGATTGAAAGCTACTAGAAGCAGCACGCATAATTACCACCCCTTCCTGTTCCATATATTAAATACCTAGTATCAGTGTCTTTCTTGACATTCTTGTCTTGTATCATAACGGCCTGTCTAATTTCCTTCCCACAGCAGTTAACCATTCTTCAACTAAAATATTATGTCTCTAACTTTACTTTCACTGCTGATACAACACCAGTTTCAAACCTCAAGAGTGTCATTTTCAAAATTGAACCGACAAACAGAAGACGCTTTCCATATAACTTTCATTATCGCTAGTTAATATATTTCAAATTTATTCCCAACAGGTGAAATCCAATTGTACATTCACAGCCTTTGAGGTTTGATCTCTGCTAACAATCAAAAAGTTACTAACAGTAAATGCATTTTACGATTTTATCAACAGATACTTTCTACACTCGTTTCCGGTCTGAAAAATTAGTCGATAATTAATTTTGCTCGCTACAATAAATAGCTCTGGCGAACTCGACAAAGCTTTCTGAGACTATAATTTAATAATAACGTCACTCTGCCGCAACTAGTGGTGGACATCGAGAAAATCTCACAAAAACCGTCAGATTTTAATTCCATTTTAATTGTTATTGTTGTTTTGTTTTATTTCTATTTTTATTTCATTTAACTGAGTTGTTTGAAAAAAACATCGCTTTTAATCAGACTTTTCTTTTCAAACTTTTAACACAAAAATTTCAAACGCTCTTCACATTAGGAAAAAAAAACAAAATACCTCAATAAAAGCAGATGTTCCACTGACGTACCTGCTATTTTATAGCTTGGAAGTAGCTGACACGTTGTTACATAACATTTACGAATTAATGGCTTTAACAACCACTTGTGATAACATTTCCCTACTTGTTTATACAGACATGCACAGTTGACACTCTAAACTGACTTAACAACTGTCATTAGTGAAGGCTTCAGAAAATCTGACATCAGCAACTTATAATATTTATTTTATTCGATTCCACTTCAAAAACTGTTTACACTATTCAGTCGAAAAAATAAAATAGAACGTTATAACAAAGGTATTTTTATGCTTTATGACGCGATAGAATACAGCAAAATGCGTAAAAGGATTTATCCGATTTCTAAAGTGATAATAGAAGGTTGCAACGTGAGTTGTAAGAGGCTTTCCCGATTCCACAAAACACCTAAAGCAATCAACAATTAAATGGAAGAGTTAATTACCAGAATAATCAATTCAAAAAGAAAATTAGTTTCAACAACGAAAAGGTGTTGATTCAGAAGAATGAAAAGTTTTTATGAATTTTTAACTACATTTTAAATAAGTAATGGAAAAAATGTTGTTTAATCTAGAACTGAACTCGCTTAAGCAGAGAATTTTGAATTAGAGGATGATGGAATGAGTGTCCGTTTTGTGAAGGCAGACAACTACTATCAATCAATATCAGGCGAGTACGAGATTAGCAGTAAATACTAATTCCAATAATGTATGTGATGATGTTTTATGGCTAAAAGGCATTAAATGAAAAATCTGATAACCATTGCATATGATAGTAAATTTATGAGCGATCGTGATTTTTTTTGTCCGACTTTTTTTTTATTAATGGTTGATCTGTAGTTACATTTGGTTTTAGAAACAAGGACACAACTGGCCGAAATATTTGTATTGTGAGTTTCTGTTGTATCTAGCAAACACTTGGAAGGTGGCGGCAGCTCGCCTGAGGCGACGTCCGCTGCCTTCCACCGTGCTTGAACGTAGCGGAGACAAGGTATCAGGCAAGCAGACGACAAGAGTAGCTTCCAGGACAGCGGCTGAGGTTCTTCCGGAAAGGAATGCTGAGTTATGCGCCACGGAGCTCGAACAGGAAATGAAAGAGGCTATGTGAGATAAATGAGACCGCCGCCCTCTACAATGGCTGCCTCCACTACCAACTTTACTTTCATTAAAACTTTGTTATAAGATTTAAATTGTAACAGGAAGGTGCGGTTAGATTTCCTTTTAAGTCTGATATAAAACTTCACAAATAAAAACAGGTCAGCAGGTCTTTCATTCAACACTTTTATATCACATTTTCATTAGATAATAACTAATTTTTAGATGCTTTTCATAGAGAAATCAATTTTTAATTAAACCCCAATTATACTTGTTTCGACTGTGTTATCCCGATGATTTTCTATTCGGCCTATCAGCTGTATTCCCCTGGAACATAAATGATTCATCAACTCACAAAAAATTGTTCATTTACGTTTTTTACATTATTTCTACATTCCATAATTAATAAAATATAGCTAAAATAAAATCAACCGTCTTATTTTTTTTACATGTTGTCGGGCGCATCCACCAAATGTCTACAGTTAATATTGTGTTTTGATTTATTAATATCAGAAAAACGTGAAGCTTTTGTTATTGAACCAAAATTGGCAAAAAAACTGTTAGCTCAAAAAGAACTAAAAATGTTATTTTCAGATTTTATCGATGTCAATGCAATTAGTCAGTGTCGGAATAGCATGAGTTGATTTAAATTAATGTTTCGATTGAGCATTATTCGATTGCCTAGATTTAATCCAACGAAACCAAAATATAGAAACGTTATGAATAGTTATTGGATTTTAGAATTATAACAAATTTGAATCAGAAAGTTGGTTTGAATGTTTCTTAAAAATCTTATCATAATTAAGATAAGCGTAATGATGTGTTAATGCACGAATTATAATAAACTTAACTGTGTTCTTTGATTGACGATAAACTAAGTATTTGGTAGAAGTATGTATAGTCACTTCATTCTTGGAAAACGTCGACAAACTCGATTACACTGATTTTACTCTCGCCTATTTTCACTGAATTCATTTACATATATGTCCTTTTATCACACTCGTCTATTTCGTTTTCTCATTACGCTATATTGAAAGCATCACCTATCTTACTCTATATCTCTTTTCGATTTACTTGCTTTTCGCTTTTCGTATATCATTTCGATCTCGCGCCATGAAGAAGATGCTTAAAATTTTAGACAGACACACTGACACATATACGCTTTATCACGCACTTTTATCACAGACAGCTGCTCATCTTTCAACGCGTAAACTGAATCAGAACGCATATCAAAAAATCATTTTTAAGAATATTTATAAACAAGTTTAATTCCAACTTAATAGTTTCCTTTTTAACTACTTATTTTGTTACAAGCGATTATTTTGTTAGAACGCTGGTAGCAGCTGGTCAAAAACTCTCGTTGAGTCGTAAATCTGTACGTTGAAAGCGTCGGTTGTTATTTCAGGAGTTAACGTGCTATGATAAAATCGTTTAAAATATAAATAGAGAAATAAAGTAACATCAAGACAACGTTTATCGTCGAGTCTGCGATATTATTTTTGTTAATTAAGTTTTGATCAAGAAAGTCAATTAAACTAGACTAGAAATACAGCGAATGATTTATACTTGAAATAAATGTATGAGAATAAAACCACAAAACTTTAAACTTCTTGATAGTTGAAATAGATTGTAAGTGAGGATATTGTAATCGGCCATCTGCTAGATTTGGCATATTATTGGAAACTAATAAAGTATCTTTTAATGCGCTAAGCTTTGTTACATTTGGTACGTGTGACGATGATAAATAATCCCAAATAAAATAGCATTGGATGATTAATTCTGTTCTAATTGTGATTGATAACGTAATTTTCAACGATCCTTGATAATTTTCCTGCAAAATCAGCATATCCTATATGGATTTCTTCCAATCGAACTTGTTACAATACACCAAGTGAAGCTCTCTCAAATTGCTGAACGATTGGTTTGAAAAGAAGCCTTTGTATACTGTAAACAACTCTTCGATCAAATCTTTGATTCGTAATTTTAAGTTGTTTTCGTAGTCATTCTGACGCCTTTAACAATTGAACTTAATTTTCTATTACCCAAGAAAATTTTAATTTACTAAAGGTGATAAAAAATTTTAAGGGGATATTCTAATATTAAAAAAAAAACACATCTGTAGGGTGTAATCACTGATTAATATTAAAAACAATTTTTGTTTATTTATTTACTTGAAGATTTTAAAAATGGATGGAGAAAACTAATGGTGATCGTTAATTCTGCAGTAACAGCTTGCTGGTCTGGAATAAAGCAAATAACGTAAAGCATTTATAAGTTAGTTTAAGAGTCTTAGTATTCACTAGGGGAGAAAATAAAACACCTTGAGGGAATCCAAATCGTAAAAATAGTCACGACAGAGTGACAATCACGTAAGGGTGAACTTTACACAAAGTTCGGACAGCGTGTGATGTGTGTCATGTGCTAATGCCATTCCATGATGCTGACTTACCGGAACATAAATATTGATTATCCATTCATTTTAGCCAGATGTTATGTACTAATTGAGAATTTCGGGATTAAAACGGACTGCCAACTTATAGCCGCACCGTAATGAAAATTTATCTACGAGATATTAACTGCTTTTATATTATTACCAAACTTCACCCATAACTTAATAATGTTAATTTGCAAATTTCACTAAATTTCCAAAAATTATTTACACTGGGACGTCAACTTTCTGGTCTAGTTATTAGCACCACATTTAGAAAATACATTAAATTTTTAAATACAGAAATTGCATAATATTGGCAATTCTCTGATTTGAAAGTTTTTGACATCTAAGTATTGTCTGTGATATATATTTGTAAAACAATTGAAAGCCTCAGATTCAGTGACAAAAGGGTTTGGAAGGTATCTAGAACGCGCGATAATTTATTAAGCTTGTTCGTTTTATTCTCAGTTTTCTCACTTCACTATTCAAGTCCTTTTAAACTAATTAAGCGACTTGAATTATATCAATATAACTCTATTCATTTCAACGCGGGAAATAAATTTGTGTTAAATATAAATTGTTTTTATAAATAGAAATTTTAATTTCAAACTTTTCAGTTTCTAGCAATGTGCTTATTTAGATGTTAAACTTAGCAAAAACAATTTAATTCGATAAATGACATCAATATGTCTTCTCTAGACATTGAGAAAAATTCAAGCATCGATTGCAAATAAAATAAATACGTTTGAAAAATTTCAACCACTGATTTTAGTTGAGATTACTTGAAAGAAAAATAAAATCAAACTGTATGTAGTAAATGTTTTATATTTAATAAATTGAACCTGTCATGATAATTTTATAGATTTGAATCAAATCATCTAAGTATAAAACGCAAATATCTTACACTATTCATTCTTCTACGTGAGTAAATCAAGCGTTAAACCGCTTGTTCAGCCAACTCTAGTAAACCGTCTTCCGAATATTAAACATATTACAATCTAGAAATCTACTATATATTTCCCAAACCAAATGGAGATAGGAATGAACTATAGCAAACTAGTCGTCTATATCATACAAACGAGTCTTTTCTTTAATTTATAACCAGTCTCAAAGATATTTCTAATTAAAATAAAAATGTAAAAAATGCGTAAAAGCTATATTTAAATATGTCAGAATTCAAAGAATAAATTAAAGCAGTTTGTTGTTAATATTTGGCAGGCGTGCTTTTGCGTCTTTTCTTGCATTCTCACGGGAGTAATGTTTTTTGACAGTCTACTTATTTACGTCAAAAATTCTTAATTTATTTGTTCTTCTTTTTATTTGGAGAAATACAACGGAACAATTACATGATCCTAATTATATTCTTGGGAGCTTAATAAAAGCTAAAATTTAGCTTCTTTGAACTCACTACGTTTATAAAATATAATTTGACGGTTGTTCGTGATACTTTGTGATTCTTTCTCACTTCAACTGTCTCCAATTTGAGTTATATATATCATATAAAGATAATCTGATTGAGTTTTATTAAAAATCTGAAGCTTTATAAACATTATTAGTAAAGTTTGTAGAAGGCCTAATTTAAGATTAATTAAAGCTTAATGATAATTTGATTATACGTTATCAAACCTAAATTGCTAGCACACTGTTGTTATGAAATTTATTAAATAAAATCTTCGTCAAGTAAGTTTTGTTTAATTGTTCTGTATTTACGAGACAAAAAAGAAAAGTTTTCTGAAGTTCCCTGCGTAATTTCACAAGTTGAATTAATCGGAAAAGTTTCTGAAACGGTGGTTTACCTACCTCTTTGAATATCGCAATTGTATTTACAGCTTTGTATACTTTATAAGCTAAGATGACTGGCTTTTGAACTACTAACTTCCCGGAAGTCTAGACTTGTGAAAATAAATAATTAAAGCTTAACTTTAGAGGAGTAGTTCAACAAAGCATTTTGATATTGATTCATAACAAGTACATCCAATAATAAACAATCTATAGAATATATGTACAAACGTTAGTAGAATCGCTGTTGTACTAAGCGGAATGTTGCATAGAAACAGGTGCAATTAATGTATATTTGCACCACCACCAGACGAATACAAATAATGTTTTAATAAAGTTAATGTAAAGTCTTATTAATTGAATTTGCTTTATATTGAGTTTTATTACACTGTCAACTCTAAATTATTAATTAATTCTCGTTTATTACCTGGAGACAAGTTTAATTATTGTTGTTGTTTAAGATACTTAATTGATAACAAAAACGACCGTTTATAAAAATTATCAAATCATGTCTTCAACCCTTGAATATTTTAATGAAATATTATCGCAGACCTTGTTCGCTCTACTAGTAAAATTGAAATAAAGTGTTCTCCATCTAAAATTTACACGAGAGCCATGTTTACTATATAATTAAGCTATTGTTCTTGGGCATTAATTGTTTTAGTTTGCATAAACCTGCTTGAGCACTAGTTATTACATATTCTAAGAAGGCTTTGTCTGTCACCGTTACATGCATAGATGATGCATAGTACGATGTACCTAACAGAATAAGTTTCCTTTCTTTACTACCAAAACCAAACACAAAGGTTCTTAATCTAAAACAGTATCTCTATCTAGCAAATATATAAAGGAATGGATACATTTTATGAGTAAAAGTTTGCATAAAAATAAATCACGCACTCTTATCACAAATATTATAAATTATCACAATTTCCATGTTTGCGTTTAAACATTATTCGAGCTACATGAAATAATTCTGATCGTTGTATTATAAAATTAACAATACACATAAATCATTTACGTCGTATCGTAATTACTCAAAGTAAATTTGTTCAGCTAGGTTCTATAATTGTTACAAGTCAAAACAAGCACATCAACCTTAAAAGTTTACCCGACTCAGAAACACTCAACAAAATGTGTTGTATAAAATATTAAATCGGTTCTAGCGAGTCACCAATACTCGTTTGACCACTCAAACCATTTCTAGATTCCTACTCAAGACAATTTTGTAAATCTTGTTATCCAAAGTCTATTTTTCCCCCTTTGCCTAATTTTATTTACGAATAAAGTAAGAATAGACAAATCTTGATTAAATTTACATAACACAAGTGCATCCCTTGAACGAATTTTATTTTCTCGAATGATGAGAAAACTAAATTTAACAGTTCATAAAGTCGTTACAAGACATCGTCCGCAGACAAATTCAATTTTTAACTAGATCGAAACTATTAAAATTGATGAAAGTAAAGTGAGTTTTTTCCATGTTTATGATTAACCTTAAGCTTGACTGTCGTTGAGTAAACAGCTTCTATACTATGAATAATGGCAACCAAATGGATTCTAGAAACCAGTACAAGCACATTACACTATCGACCTAGATGATGAGACCACAACACAGCTATATTGAAACTCGAATCCTAGCACATGTCACTCTAATCCCCTGCTTCCGCCGTTATTAAACTGTTACTTCTTATGTATAATAATTCAAAAGTAAATACTTAGAGACTAATCTTTTAAACATTCACCATTGTCTATTAGAATTTTGTTTAGTAGAACTTAGCCAAAGTCTTTTCATTGCGAAGCCATATACACAAGTTTGTAATTACAGGCTTCAATCTGAATTCAAAATTCCCTGAAGTTAATAACGGCCTTTATCGATTTTATATATTTTTTCATTATAAGACTACACAAATAGACTGTTTCCCTATCCTGGTTTGGATATCATTCATCAAAGCGAAAATGTTTTTGACAGACAGTTCAAATATTCGTCAAGATATAGAGCGCAATGGAAATTAGAGAACTAAATCTATATTTTCGTTTATTCAATCAAAAGGAAAACTACCGCTTTTAGACATGATCAAAAATGAATTTAAATCTATAAAGTCACTTTCTACTGAAAAAGTAATTAATAAATAATCACTCGAGAGTTACTTGTCAATTCGAAAAGTAAACAACTTTCAAGGTAAGATGTAAATGTCCTGTATTTTAGGAATCTCGTATTTACTTCTTCCTTATTTTGGCAACTTTACTTTGAAAGATAATTTTGCAGAGGCAGAGTATTACGTTTATCCTGTTTACAAAATTCACAAATTATGATTTAACTCTCTGTTGCCTTGACTTTTTTCTTCATAAGATAGCTTAAAGCTAATTTAAAATAAAACTTCAGTCAGCATTTCAAAAGTTTTTAAGTGTGTAATATACAAAAAATAAAATAAAATAAATTGTTACCTGTTTTCGCGAGATGGTAGCCAAATCTGAACTTAAACCAAAGTGGTCAGTTGAAGTGACAGCCGATTTAAGCCGGATCGTTTGTGAAGGCTGGCGTAAATTAGTAGAACGTGACGGTAAGCATCACAAATCGATTATAGTTGCGTCCCTTGGTAACCCAAATTTATGTTCCCAAGAGTTTAACAGTTAGCAAGAGAAAAATCAAGTTTTTCGACGAGTTGCTGTTCTCCAAATAACGGCTGATGTTTTTTATATAGTATCAGATGTAGAGTGGATGAATGTGTGGAAAAATTTAGCTGGTCAGAGTTGAACATGACCAGTTTTTGTGATGGCTTTATGTACATATTTGACAAGAAGTTGGAAGCTTTAACTCAAACACAACTCCATTATAAATTTCATCATATATCAAGTTATGGTGGAAATTAATCGATGCAGCATGTAATTTCCTTAAATCATGAAAGCAGCAGTATGAATCTGACAGAAATGCAGTAATGCCAAAATAAAGCTGGTAAATGTATAAATCTGCAAGTTAACGCGCCACTAATTTTCCAGGCTCTCGCTAGAGTGTGGTCTTGTCAATTTTATAACTGTGTCAATGTTCTGTGCTCCAGTAGACACAAACAACGAATTGGAGTGCTCCGAACCGTTAATTACACTTCCAGATGCAAATATCGAATAGTTTTTCATCGAATTTTAGCTGTGTCGGTGTAAAGGAAGTTTTCAAGCATCAAAATTAGAACAATTAGATAGAAGGATAGTTTCAATTTCAGAAATTCGTGACAATGACACAAGTGGTCACAAGTGCAAATCAACATCCCATTCAGTAATACGTTCAAAGCATGGGCCGTTCACGTCCAGCAATTTCTTGGTCAGAAATGAAACACCGTTCTCCTAACTTTACAGTTGCCTTGTCACGTCTAGTTCATCTGTCTATGACGGAAAACGAGCCTGTTTCGGCCACTACGTTATACTAACTCTAATTTCAGAAAATACTTCGATTCAACTAGCCACGTGCTCTCTCGGTCATGTTAAATGTATCATCACAACCGCCCATAAATCTCGACCTCTGAATTAACCCCTTTATACATATTGCACAGTCATTTAATATAATCCGATTCTCACGTGACCCTCACACCAAAGAGGCACATAATCTCTCTTTCATGTTGAAATATTTAAAGATGAGGATTCGACTGACTTATCGATCGCATTTAACCTACATCTTGGAACAGCTCATAAATCTCATCTTCATCATAATCAACATTCTTTATACATTGCAAAGACCCTGACACGGAAGAATTATATAGAATCAAAGAACGAAACTGTTTTCATGATTATCATCCCACATGTGACGCTGAAGAAGCAGATGACCTTTCGATCTGCCTCATCTACTCCCTTAATTTCACATTTCCTCTCGTTTCGTTGCAAATCAACAAGCTGTCCTCCCTAAAATGCCCATTTTAACACAGATTTCCGACAAAGCTTTACATTTTCCCTCCTTGCAAACAAACAAAACGCCGAAAATAAACTTTTCTACTCTAGAAAATCTAAAACAATTCGTTCGAACGTTTAAATTAGATCACACTGAATTGAAAACAGCATGCAATATGTGTTCTGATTTCTTCTAAAATTTATCTCCGGGATTTGCTATCCACTTACATTTATTTTCCTCGTTGTGTCAGATCTGTTCTTTCACTTTATCCAAACTTGGAGAATTAACTTTCTCCGATTGCCTGACTGCATGAAACGAAAATGGTAATAAATGAATTCTGATCGATTTGTTGAGCCACTTGATACATACAATTCTAAATTGTTACCTCCTACTTCAAACTAGCTATTAAGCTCACGAAATCAAAATCATGTAAATCCTGATAATGATTATTGTGTTTAATTCTTGACGGAATGTTGAAAGAGCGACTAAACTAATTTCCGATTGAGCCCACTAGGAGACTTACTATACAGATATTATCTTAGACGAGGTCAACTTCCTGTTCACTCGATGAGTTTCAGGTATCTTAAGTGAGCTTTGATGGAAACACAACCTAGGCTTGATTATTAAATGAGCTTAGAAATGGAAATGTGATGACGCAAAATCGACCTTATTGTATTACCATTATTTTAAAAATGTTTCATCGATCTATCTAAAAAGTATCTTTATTTTTTACTTTTTTTCTTTCTGAAAAGATAAAACACGATATCATAACAAAAATTGTCCTTTTAAAATGTGTCATACATAGACACAGTTCGTTATGGTCATCTGATTTTCATTCAAATTGGATTCCATTTCCATTTTTGTCGTTCGAACATTCTACAATTTTCCATGATTGGAATTTTTGAAAATACCACTAAAACACGTCAATTTGGAAATTTTAATAATATATAATTTATATGAATAAACTGCTGATGACATTTAGATGATGTAATTTTCTATGACTGACACTTGATTTAATATTTATTACATAGAAATTCATTTAATTATAAATTATTGTAATTATTATAAATAAATTTTATGTCAATTCAGACTGTGACAATCAAATTATCGTATTTCATCATTACAATCATATATTTTTTTTCTAACTCTAAACAAAAAATGATTGAATAATTTGATGGGTTTTTGCTTGAAGAGATTAGAGTGAAATTTAATACATAACTAAAATTGATTTGTAAATAAAATATTGAAGAAACGTTGGAATTAGAGTGAAAGTTTGAAATTGAAACAAGCTGTAAAAGAGAAGTTTTGCTAAAACAATATTGAAGGAAAGAGATATGGTCGAGATGTTCCAATTAAATATTTAAGGTGCTTAACCTTTTGCAAGTTAGTTGGAGAGTTCTGTGGAGAAGGGATAAGTGGACGTTAATGGATGTATTCAATTTCAATATAAAATATGACTTTGTATTCAATGGTTATGTCGTTGAGGCAAATAATCGATAAATTATCCAATAACCTTCAATATGAGAACTTAAAGGGTTTACGATAAAATATCTTAAAATCCTAATCTTCTTTTATGGATGTACGAATTATATTCTACATGTTCTAAGTTGATTAATGGTTTAGACCTTTAGATTTTCTCGTAGGATCACCAGACAAATAATCAGGAAATCCTTCCAAAACGTTAATTATTTGAGTTTCTCTCACTTCGTTCTAGAGACTCATTTTTACATCATCTCTTGAATAAAATAAACAACAACATACTCAAAACAAAATTTCTAATTAATTAATAGCTAATATTGCGGTTTCGTATTACTTAATTTAATTAAAAAACATCAACTAAAACGACAGAATGAAATAGCAAATATCTGTTTTTCCTGATTTTACGCTAGAATAATTATTAAAAGCTGTTTCAATTCAATTCAATGCAGACATAAAAAAGCATAACACTGTGCAGATTTCAGCAGAGGTGAACTAACAACGGCCAAATTTCCACTATACGTTAAAAAAAAAAATCTCTCACCAATAAATCTAAATTCAACAATATTTTACATTTATGGAACGAATGCGTCAATAATAAATATTTTATTTCGTCAGATTTATAGCATTTTGCTTCCCTGCTCTATGAAGTAGTTTCGACCAGGATTTAACGTTCTCTATAAATAATATCGGCATTATTGCATGTTACTTAGTTTTTCTTTTTTACACACTACCAAAGTTGAAAAGAAAACAGCAGTTTTTCAAACTTTCTCGATCAACTTTCCTTTGATTCATATATAACGTACACGTAACTTAAGAATAATATTAGTTTGAAACCTTCGCCAACTATAGAAATGTGGACTTTATATAAGTAAAAATAAAACTTTTCGACCAACTTTTAATTTGGTTTTAACAATTTATTGCCAGAACGCGTATCGAGCCATTTTTCAAACTTTACACATAAAACATCATTAATCCTGATTGCAACTCATATCATTATCAAGCAACAAATGATAAATCTCACACTTCAACTCACAAACATCAATTTCACTATAGTAAAAAAAAAAGAAGTAAACAAAAATATTTTACAACTATTCTTAAGCTATGAATATAGCAGATTATTGTATTTGCAAACACGTACATTGGATCTTAGTCCTGTAATCCTAGGTCCCAAAGGATACAACCCGGTTGCTAAACCTCATACATGTTCCGTTTTGACTTCACAATTGAATTGTTATAATTGAGCATGCTAAGTGGCGGAAGATTATGTTTCAAAGCTATAAGTTTAATTTAACTACGTAGATAAAAATCCGATTAATAACGCAACGTTGATTGTATTACTAAAATTCAAAGCTTAACACAGTTTGAGTGATGAAAGGAATAAGATTAAGTGGCTGAAGTAGCTAAATATTAGTAATAATTTGTCATAATCGTTGAGAAGTTATTTATGATGCGTTAACATGACTTTTTTTACTAGAAAACGTATGAGAAAATAACATGAGTTTAAATGGTGCATTTTATACTAGTTGGTTAACAAAAGTTCAACTAAACGCTCCTGTTGTGAAGTTCAGAAATTTGGCTCTGTTCCAAACATCATTAAAATTTTTCATTTCACATCGTTCTTTTGTAAAATTTTTTAAACAAACTAGAGAAAATCAATAAGAGATATTAAGATAGCAAAGCGACAAAAAACTCCTACTTAATGGTAACAAACAACTTCATCAGTGAATTTTAAATTAACACCGGCGTCGGTCAACTATCCTTTTTATCCATGTAGATATTTTACTTTTTCTGAACTGTCTGGACCAGATGAGCTTTAAAAAACTGAACTAGACATGCAAATATAAATTTTAAATTATCAAGAGACCATTCTAACTTTACCAAAGGTTTATCATTAATAAAAGTTGACAGGAAATTTTTAATTTATTAGAAAAAAGTTCAAGTTGAATTTAAGAGTGACGTTGTGGTAATTAGAAAGTGCGGTAAAGTAAGAAGTGAAAAATTTGGTTTAGCTTCTATTTCCATTATCTAGTAAAGTAGATATACATTACCTTTATATCTTCAAGAGTTTGAAGTTGGGTAAAAGTAAAACAAGAAGAAACGACAAAACATTTGCAAACAGGTTACAAGAGAGTGCTGACGTCAGAAAGGATGTAGGACGCAGTGTAAGGATAATATTGCGGTACAAGTAATCGTATTTCTTTATAATATGGATGTAGATCTAGTTCAAACATATTCACATGCAATTTACTCGCGAAAAATGCATCATATTTATTCATAATTACCCTTATTCGCATAATAACCCACAAAGAACACGAATTGCATATGTAATCGATCGGTTCTTTCAAATAAATCTGTAATTCTTCCAAACAAACAAACAGCCTTTCGGATTTCTAGATAGAAAGACTGCAAACGACGACGTTCATAATTTATTTAGCTTCTAATCCATTTCAGACTTACAGCCGCAGGAAATTTACTGAATCTCTTAGTCGCAATAAACAAAAAAGTATTATTCCACCTGCCATCAGAATCCCATAAAAAAGGAAAAATCTAAAATTTACACACTGTTAATACCGCAATTAATTACAAACAAACAAGTGAAACCTCTTCAATTTATAAAAGTACTTCATCAAAAGATTCACAAAAACATTTTTCAATTTCCATTAAAACCTTTTCACCAGAGTCCATTGGATATGTGAAGTGCTTAATTTTATTTTCCTTCCAATACACTCGAACATGACAAAACCTATTTCCACGTTTTAAATAAACAAAAATCTTTTCTACCAAATATCTGAATTTGATCTGACCCGAATTAAAACGCAGATCTTTGAAGTCACAGTCACGGTATCACGAAACAAACAACGGTTTTATACACCCTAAAATGAGTCCATTTATAAACAACAAAAAAATTTATAATTTCAAATTCAAATAAAAAATAAGATTTAAAACTACTATTGTTGTATTATATCAAAGTTAATTGATGATCTAAAGAAGTAATTATATTCAAATGACTTTCCTCTTCCTAGTGAAAATGCCAAAGAGAAAATAACAGAATGGATGTAATTAATTGCGGTATTCGTGCATTTAAAGCTGTTCAGGTATCTTTTTAAAAGAAGGACCCTAATTTGGTTTATAAAACAAAATTTTCTTCGGTAAACAGTTTAAAAATGAATTAAAGTGTCGTTCCTTCCATTTAAATTGAATGCGCGTGTTTTCAGAATAGCATGAGTGAATATAAAAGCTTCGTAATATGATTTTCTTTCAAACATAAATTCCCAATCTGACTTAAAACATTTAATTTCATGCTGCTATATGAAGAATGTCAAACATTTAACATTATTGATCAGTGAAACCATATTTCTAATAAATTCCGAAAAATACCCTTGTCATTTTAATTAAGACACGACAACGGTCAGACAAAATCCCACTATGTCAATATCAAAGATTAGACCTACCAATTAAAGTTTAAGCTAATTCAAAATATCAAAAAAAAAAAAAATGTTTAAAATAATTATATTGTCCAGCTCAAACCGCATAATGCGCTTTAATTAAAATTTCTTTTTTGTACTATTTTTTTTTTTTCATGATAATATACTTAATTTTAAGGGTGTTTCTGTAAAAGTTAAAACGTGTTTAGAATGTACAAGACAGAGATAAAAATCCAACGTTGGGTATGCTAAACAAATTTGTATTGTGTAAAAACAAGGAAAGTTATTTAGAATTTTAATTACTTCAATTCTTGAAAAATAAACTTGACCATTCCAACATTCATTAACTTTATAATTTCACTTTTTTCTGTTTTAAATATTTTGAATGTAACAACAAATGTTGCATTTCTGTTGCACTGTGAAATCAAGTCATGTAATATCATGTGCTTCTTTTAGCAGGAATAGATATTGCACTCTCTACGTTGCAGTATTATAACCACAATGAGCTGTGATTTACCCAAGATCAGTTCAACTACAATGTGGAAAAACAGCAACTGGGGAAATCACAAGCAAGTAATTTTCTTGAAACTCAATACATGCTGATGATGTTATGAAAGCGAAACTGTTCGATGTGTTTCTTTAAAATACTTCTTTACAAAACTACAAAAAAATCTATGACTATTGCTGTAACGCCAACAAAATAAAATATTAACGACCCTCTTTCTCTCGTCTTAGGAAGTTATATTTTATTTTAACCTTGCGAACATCCAAAAGACGTAGTTTTTAATTACAAAGCAGATATTTTACGGCATAGACCATTATAAAAAAAGCTTAATGATCTTATTAAAAAAAAACACTAATTTTTAAACGCTTTTCTGCAATAATACCGATTTATATCACCCTCTGCTTTCATTACGACGCATATTTCTGTCCTCATTAAAGTTAAACAGCTACTTGACTTTATATAAAGCCAAGTAAAATATAAGATACTAGAATAATATCCAGAAAAATAAAATACTTTTTTGCTTTTATTTAATCAAGAAGTATTTTGTATAAATTTAAAAGAAATACAGATTTATGTTGCGAGTTAATTTGTCGCGTTTTCACTCGTTGGAGACTTTTTAAATACAAGGCACATTTGCTTTAATAATAACATTTGTTTCATTTTAAAAAAGGATAATACTCTTGACAGATTAGACTCGGAGGTGTTTAGCTAATTTTGAATTTAGTACTATAATTAGTCATAGAGTCTGGATTTTCCTACCTACGTGAAACAGAAACACCTTTTCAGATTTTTTTTTTTGAGATTTTCGTAATTTAAATTCACATAACAGTCTCGAAAGTTTTCTTTAGTTGTAATGATTTAAATCAGTTGTAAATTAACAATTGGTTGAAAGGGAGATAAGATAACTATTTGCAAGTTGTTTAAGGTTACAAATAGTTGAAATAAAATCAATCAGTATTGAGCTCCATGGTTTGATTAAAAAATTCGATCAAATAAGTTGAATACAGGAAACCAGACGAGGCAAATTTAGTTTGACATAAACCAGAGTGAACAGTCATTTTTTATCTGGTGTGGTGAAAATCTGGCTTGTTGGTGCTGAATGGGCGGATCTTTTATTCGGAAGTTGTATTTATCACTTTTGAAACTTTTTCGACATGAATACGCCACTTGCGACTGTTGATGACGGTAATTTCAGATGGCGGAAAAGTATCTAGAGAGTAAATTTTAATTCCATCGATTTTCAAGTGTCAATAAAATTTGAAAAGTAACGTATCTAATTTTTGGTGGAAAAGTTTGTAATTTTCTATGAAGATTTTGAATATGCTTTCAAACGCGAATGTAAATATGTCAAGTTGCATGGAAAAGTTCAGAAGCCGTATTATTCATGAGGATTTTTAAGGCGACCTCATGTCGAATTTTATGACTGTTTTTTTATTGACGCCTCGTATGATGAAAAAATATTTCTTTCACAATTTTACGATCTTGAACGTTGCAGTTTGAGTTTGAATTAAACAGAAGTCGAGTGGATAATGCGTGTGAAGTGAAAACCTTAGTGCTATTTACGAGCTATAAAAGTAGATTTGTTTAAAACGATGCCAATGCACGCATTAGTCTCTTGCTTGAATTTTCCTGCAACGACATTTTAAGATGTTCAATTAGTAGTAGTCCTGTCTCTAAAGAGAAATGCAAGCCTGCAACTCTAAAGACCTCCCTTTAACACTTTGATTAATGTCTATTTATGGCAAAGCTCAATCCATTCAATGTTACAACTTCCCAAGTTATAATATCCATTGAAAACTGTAATATACTGCATATGATTACCTGAATAGCAGTTTGCTATATTCCAATTACGCACACAGAATTTACCCTGAAGATATTCAGTTTGTATTTACATCTATCTATTTTTGAAAATGAAAGAAGCATTAAAGTTTATTCTTATAAGAACTATTCATCAACTGATTTCAGAATGGTTGAGTAGTTTTACAAATGTAACTTACAAAGGATTCTCGTAATCGGCCATTTTAGAGGTCCAGCTGTAAGCCGCTTCTCATATCCTGGGTTTTACCATAACAAAGAGTGATAGATGGATAAATTACATGACATAAGTTTTGATCCCTGAACTGTTCACTCGGATATAAAAAAGAAGTGACTAACAATACGTTTTATAAAATTATATATTATAGGAATTTTTTCGAACTGTTTGACGTAACATTCTGAAAGGAAATTCTGCTTTTTAATTTCCCATTGCTTCCGAATGAAACTAATTGATTACGTTTCAAGACATGGTCACCGGAAATCAAACCGGAACTCCAACTGGAAGATGAAACACCAAAAGCAAGTGAATAATTAAAATGTTTCCGGTCGAATTCTTATTTGAAGACCTAGATAGGTCTTTACCTACTGAATATAACCGCCATCGCCGATGAAATGCTGATCCCTTTTGGAACGTCTGGTGCAATATCTCCCAGCTAATCCTCTATGCTACATTTTAGCGGCCAAAATGAAGGGCAGCCAGACGTGAGATCCGGAAAATCTCTTTTACATAAAAGAATGTTTGAAGTGGACCTTTCAATGCAAGAATCGCGCCTATTGAACGTTAGTCGATTCTATGTTCTCTAGATTCATTTAACCAGCCTAGTTTGTTGCGCTTCAACTCACAATCAAAGGTCATTTCAGCCAGTCGTATAAAGAATTCTAATCGAGCTAAGTGTTACTACCTTTTTACGATAGCTTTATTTTAAATTGTAAATTAAACAGAACATTTAAGCTTTTTCAATAGCTTTTTGTTATGTCACATTGTCTACGGCTTCATTACATATTGTTTGACGTTTCAGATTCAGACTTTGAATATTAATAAGGAGACTCTTCCAAATTGCACGCAGCACCCTTTTTATCACGACTCTGACATTTTAATCAATTCTAACACTTCGTATTACATTTCCAAATAACGACGCTCATTTTCTTAACTGCCCAATTATTCACCCCCTTTACCAACATCTCTGCAAAACAATTTTACCTTATCGCAACCTCATTCATTTACTGAACTTAAATGTCAATCTATAAATCTATCTGTCGACAATAATTGGCTTTATAAACACCGTCGTACGTAGAAGCTACATAAGAAAGGGACCGTTATAAAGATAACTGAATAACTAAAATTGATTCATTTCTTCTTTTGTTAGATATCTATTCCTATTAAAACCGTCGATTTCTGTATGCAAATCAACTTATTCGGTTTCCCCATAAATAATTCATCTCATATTTCATTCAGTGTTGTTGCACTAATTTAAATAATGGTAAATTGTCAGTGTCAGTTAAGTTCGACATTAATACAATTACAGTCTTTAAATTATTAAAAGCGATTGAAATACACTATCCAATTTTATTGAGAATAAAAAATGATTTGCAATTTCCTTATCGAGAACAACTATTTGAGATTGATTGTGTCTTTCAGAATGTCGAAGTCAGACAGTTTCAAGTCGTCGATCGTTTTAAATTTATTTCTCAGCAGTTGTCATTTACAAATTGTGATGAAATTATTTGCAGCTCCCATGGAATTCAAACGAAAGCAATAACACCAAATAATCCTAGTGAATAAATTTCTATATATGCACTTTGAAGTATTAGGCATGAAAGAAAAATCTTTGACCAAAAGCACACATCATTGCTTCAGAAAAAGAAATCAAGTCCTTTCAACAAGAGATTTTACAAAGATAACATTTGTAGTTTGTGTATTAAGAGAGCAGTCTTTATCAAGATTGTACAGGACCTACATCATAGCCCTTAGGTTCTTCACTTATGTGTGAGACTATTAAATATGCTTTGATGTCATCAAATTGAATACCTCTGTTACAGACACAATAGGAATTAGCAATGCCTGACCTATATGACGAAAATAGCTATTACTCTCAGTTATGAAAATATACGTAAAGTTGAAAAATAACATTTTAATCCAAACTTAAACACGTAACTGCATTTCTAGTGGTTACTGTTTATGCTGAAAATTTACTTCATAAATCATTGTCTATTTATTAATGTTGAGAAATTTTTGTAAATTTGTTTACTTCATTTCTTGATAAATAACGTAAGAAATATATATTTTTAAGAAAGCCATAATGAGTCAGTGCTAATGTAGCTCTTACAAAGACAGAGTGTATAATTAATTTAGCATTTTGTTAATGAACTTTGTGAAGTGTGTGACAAGTGTTTTAGTGTTTACAGAGAGAACTATAATAATGGTCATCTAAAGCCGAGAAGTTGCTTTTCCTAAACTCATCTGGAAAAAGTGAGTTTTTTCCAAATAATCACTAGTTCGTGTTCTTTTATAACTCGTTTCTTGTTGAAAAAGTTTTTCTTTGATTATGAAGCTATTGTGATTTAGATATACGTTCCATGAAACGCAAAATCAATAATCACATAAATTTGATCAATCATCCAAAATAATTTACACTACAATGTTTTGCTAAACGTGCAGAGGGCGTAAACATAATAGTGTTGATACTGCCATAAACAACTCTATGGAAATAATTAAATGTCGAGTTTTCGATGAGCATTACACATGATATTCTTTGCGAGAAGCTCGTCTAAAGTTAAAAGCTTTTCGGATTTAGTTTTTCAGTTGCGTCTCAAAACGAAATGAGCATGAAAATGCGAGTCTTACAGGAGTTATACAGTGACGGGTTTTCATGCGTTTTCGAATCAATCCTGTCAGTTTAGGGCAGACGTTGACGAAAAGGCGTAGTAAAGTCACGTACGATTGGGTTCACCAACGTCAGACACTCAGCATACTGTCTGCATGTTTACATTTACGAACACTTTTCGACTTGGGATGCTCTTGGCTCCCCTTTTAGACTCACATTAACATTTGAGGTAAATGTGGAGTTCATTAAGACGTTAAACTAACCCTTGAGGCATTCAGATGTAGATATTTAATAGCCCACCGAGCTTGAATAAGTGCTGCCCACAGTTTTTAAGACTAGTCATTAGTAAACAATGCTTTTCTCCCTGTTTGCGAAATTATTTACGACCACCTAACTACTTGGCGCGAATTTTACAAGACCTCTATTTGCCAAAAAAACAAAAGAAAATCTATCAGCTACAAACTTTGAGCATGATTTATGGTGTAATTGTAAAACTTGTTTCTAGAACATACTCGTACTAATCGGACTCTAAAGATTAACTTTAAAGAGGTTAATAAGGTAACATTTAACTATTATAGTTGCTTTTATTGTTGAGATCTCTTCGAATTAGTGGTAATTCCATCACTGCTACTTTATGCTATGTTATAAATATAAAAACCTTTTTACGGCACATCAAAACTTCCTGTAATTAATCCGTTACTTACTTAAAAAGATGATTAAGAGTGTTGTTAGAAGAAAAATTTAAAAAATTAATACTCAACTCATAATGATTTCAGAGTTACAACTCCTTAAAAAATTAAATAATGCTAAAGCCAGATTTGTACATAAATATAAAAGTTTGTTGGGCTGTAAAAAAAGGAAATTTCTTAAGGATGTTTTCCTTTTGTTTGTATACAAGTATATAAATTGCCTTGTGTTATAGGAGTTTCCGTTAGCATCTTGTATGACAACGTTAAATGAAGCAAAAAATATTTGGAAACTAGAGGCGAAGTCCCCTATAAATATTAAATAGAGTTTGGTGGGTAGCTTAAAGCTAGAAACATGAACACAAACTTGTCAAATTTTCAATTCGCTATTAATCTAGTAACTTCTGCTCATGGGAACCTATAACATGGATGTTCTAAACGAACTATATAATATAATAACAAGTTTGTTTGATAGCGTAACCAGTTTAATTGCAAATTAAAGGGAGCCAAATTTTGGAATTATCAAATAAATTAAAAAGAGTTCACTCAAACAAGTATCATTTCTTCAGTAGATGCTATTCCTTGTTATTCTGTCTATAAAAGTAATATAAATATCTTATTCGTCTTGGCAGCTATTCAAAATGAGAAATGTATCTATCTGTCTGTCTATGAAATATCCTGAGAAAGTTGTAACAGATCACTTATCCTGTTTGTAGTTTTAACAAAAACGCGTTATCTGTAATTTCATTTATTTTTTCTTTTTTTCGTTGACATAGATATAACTAACAAATCATCATACTGTCGGAAAACGTATGTTGATTTTATTTAAATTTTAGATAAAAGCCGTTCTTGGTGCTCTGGGGAGAAAAGTTGCAATTTTTTCAACCTTCACCTAGATTTATCATATCCGATTTTCACATCTGCAAGTTGGAGAAACGTTTGCAGCTGTTGATTGAATTTTTTGTTGAATAGGATATCGTTAGCAGGAAATATAACACTAATAGTACCGAAGAGTGTAATTGTATTTAAAATGTGTTTTCTGTGTACTTTCGAAAATTAAATTTCTTATCTAAGCAAGCGCCAAATTAAGTGTTCGTTCTGTTTCCGAATAAGATTTAATCCCAGTGCAAATGTTTCTTAATTGAAAAAAGGAGTTATTTGATCGAGTTGATTTTTTTTTTTTTAGATTGCGTTAGGTTCTAAATTAATGTAAGAGTGATTGTGTGTTTTTTTTTGAAAGGGAAAATGATTACGCTGATTAAATTCCATATAGAACGATAGAAAAAGTTGTATTTATCAAGATATCAAAGTGGAAAAGTTTAAAAAAAAATTGCAGGGTAGCTTGATGCTGAACGGTATAAAAAACAGATTACTGTTATGAAAGAGGAGAAAAAGAAAGGTTAAAAGGAAACCAAAACTGATGATCCCCGCGAGGGATGACGCGTTTAAACACGACGAATCTCAATCGATGGACTCGAGACAGCGACCAATAGACCTTCTAAACTTTCCGAAGGCAAACACTGCTACATTTATGACGATATTAAAGCTTCTTTTTAACAAAAATCTATGTTGAATCATTCGAAAAAAAAAAACTAATAGTACAGGTATAAAATTGATCAAATTGTAAATACAGACAGAAAGATTTTTTATCTTTAACAAATTTCAAGCATGATACATTTTCATTTATTCAATTTCTCAAGATGACAAAGACATTTTTTCCTTCATACCTGCTGTGTTAGTAGATTAATGTAAGCAGATTGTGGCTCACCTGTGATCAATAAATGTATCGTGTTTGTCAGTCTTGTCAGATTCGCCACAGGAAAGGAAAATGGTTAATTATAATCTGAATAGTGATTGCGATAGGTGTTAGGTGGTAATTTTAACGTGTGAGAATGAATTATCAGTGACGTGAGCGCAACACTCGACGAACTGACAAAACATGATGTACACGCTATGCATTAGCCACGCGTGCATTACAAACTTCACTTCAAATTTGTTAAATTTAAGCATGAGCAACACAAAAAAATTTCCTGTTTAGAGCTAGCCAATTAAATCTTACGCCGCATTTGCATGTTTCTAAACAAGAAAGGTATATATGAATGCTCTCACTCTGAAGTTTCTACCAATAATTCTGAATATATTACTGTGTCCCACATTACACACCATTTACCGTACACTGAAACTCGGCTATATCTAAAATTCACCGAAAGCTCTTTTCACCTCAAACGGGCGCAAATTCTTTACGGCTTATCGGAATTAATTACTTTGGACTCATAATGAGCTACAAACGTGAAATATTTCCCGTAAAATTGTAACCTATGTTGACCAGCCAACTGCTCCAAAACGAAGCACCATATGCAGGAATGTTAATTTTAGAAAAATATACGTAATTACTTGCTGCTGTAAAACAATAACACCTAGACCACTCTGGGTTATGCTGCAACAATTACAACGGGAATGCGGAAAAAGAACCAATTTGCTTTTTTTTAATCATCAACTTCAACAGCCATCGAACCAAAAATATACACATCAATACTACCATGTTACAATGCTAGAAAAGAGCTAATATTTCAACTAAAATCTACAGCTACAATCAATATGTTCCAGAATTAAACCACCAACAGCATAATCCAATTAACGTTCGCCGGAATCTCAAAGCAATCACAAATTTTAAATTTCCTTTCACATAAATATCGATTTTATCTATAATGTCCACATCCGCTTATTTCAGTACTCACACCTTCCAAATAAATATAAAGATTATTCATAGATGAGATTTGAAAAAATCTACTTCAAAACCATAACTTCAAAACTCATTACGAACTGCTTTTTCATACACTCTGATGTGCTTTTACCATAAACCACTATTTCTACTCTGTTGAAATATGTTGCTTTTCTGTACTTGTTTCAGTGATTTCTACACGCAAACCAGCACATAGATAAACATAAAAAAATGTAAATTATATCTTTCAAAATGACTCATTTTATGTGTTGTTTTGGACGGAAGAAGGAGGCCCGTTTGGCGACGTAAGTCAAGCTCGTTATTTATGCGTCGTTCGAATTGACGCATTTGGTCATGCACTGTCACGTTGGATGGTAATGTTGCGCTATATGAGTGATGATATTTTTCCGGACTGATGTATTCCTCTGGCAAATGTCAAAGCGTCGGACGGAAGGGCACACGCCGGTCCAAATTTGAGATGTATCAGAGGTCTGCAGAAGACGGCTGAATTCCTGGTCCGACATTGATAAACGACCTATGCCCATCTTGTTTGCAACGCTACCTGGTATAAGTTAAAGCTGGCTGACCTAGCGTCGACGTCGAAGTCCTGGAATTTGGCCGAATAACTCCATGAAGGGTGTTTATTTACGATCAACTGATGCGTTATTGGAATACAAAAGTGCGTGTGTCTACATCGACCTCTTGCCCACAACGAAATATGGAGAACAATGACGTGAATACGCAACTAGCCTATTTTGAAGCTATATCATTTATTACACTAGGAATTAGTTTACGGTCATTTCACACGTAAGGATACTAGCATTAGCTCAGTTTAATCAACATTTAAAAATATTTTTAAATTTATAGCCATGATTGTAATTACATACATGAATCACATGTCATATTTTTATGGAAATGTACAATTCCCTAAACAAGCTTTTGATTTATGTCCTCGCTAGGGACTAGATGTAAATACTAAGATCACGAAAGTGGCATCATATTAGCGTGGCCTTTTATGACAGTGAAGCGATGGTACTAGATCTATAATAAACTTCTTTATGGAGACATAATTACGCCGAGGTTGGCTATTAAACTACATGAACAGCAAGGGGAAAATCTCTTGTAGAATTCTGTAAAAGGTTGATAATAAAAGCTGCCGATATTGTGGATTTAGTGAAAAAGAGAAATAACTAAACAGAACTGTAGAATTCTAGATATGATACATATGCTAATTTCTGTCAGTAAGTAATCAGTCATGTGCCACACGACAGTAGCTTCGCTACGCCAACAGACCAAAGCCCTCTGCTGACTATAAATTATACGGACTTTGCTTACCTCGACCACATACATCACGATCAACGATAACAACGTTACATGACATTGTGTTGTTTTCACGGTTTAGTTCTTTCACAATAAATACGATTAAATCAACGATTTTATTTTTGGCTAAACATTAAACACCACTTTGAAAAATTTACAGCTTCAACTTTAATGTTCTTTTTTTAGTTAGGAAAAAAGGGTTGAGTTTTGCGTGTAAGAATGAAAATGCAAGAGTTTGATTTTTGGTTCCCGCTGTTTGGAATCACTAAAGCCAAGTCAGCACACTGTTTACAACGTTTATTTCTACTACGAACAACAAATGAAGTCAGACAATCGTGTTTGGCATTTCTAATTCAACTCCAAATGTACTTCTATTATTAGTAGTTTCACTGAATCTTATCATTTGAAAAATATATGAAATTAAATTGCATTTCCGTAAATAAGAAAAGATTCATGAATAAGCACTTGAAAAGGTTCCGTTAATTACATTGTAAATGAATTTTCCTGTCATGATAAAACCAATACAATTGAGCGTGAATTTTTTCATCTATAAAGTAATTAAAAATGGCGCCCATTATTAAAAGTACATTTACTCAATAAATTAATAAAACGTGATATCATACGCAGTAAAATGGTTAGTATATTAAAAAAAAAAACACAACAAAAAATCTGATTTCCATTAAATTGCTGCCAGACTGATTAAAGCGTCAAAATTCCGATTAGATTAAAGATTATTATATGAAATAGTGATAAAGCTGGATTTTTTTTAATTGTTTTCAAACTTTGTTAGTAATATTAATAATGTTAGTACGTTGTAAGGACAAGTTGAGGTCTTGGATGTTAACATGTCTTTTACTACGTCTCTAGTGTTTACTTAGCATCAACTTTCGAAATAAACACATTTGTAGTAAATTTACATTTTGAGTTATAGCAAGCTCACCTCGTCAACGTTTCGCTCATTACATTGTGCGCTTTCCAATTAATTCCACTCAGATCTTTTGTGGTGAGAACGCTGTTTTAATTGCTTCCGTTTGAGGAAAAAACTCGCTTTTTAACAATTAAATAGATAATTGAATGCGATAATATGAGCATGCGATTTCTGAGGTGCTTAGTTTTTTGCTGAAATCTTGAAGGAATTTATTTCAAGCGTCTATACATAAAGTAATCCTAAAACAATCTAGTGGTTTACAAGAAGACGCTTCAGTTGAAACCGCGAATGAATGTGTCCTGTATAGAAAGATGAGAAAGAGAGAGACACCAAGATGGCGACTAGTGATATAGTGTTCGACTTTAATTAGTTTGTCATTCAGCGTTCAAGTATTTCCAGGCATTTGTTTTCTGGAACAGTGTCTAGTTAAGTGGAGATACAGCTAATTTTCTCTTGAAATGTTTCGGTTCAAACTGATGATTATTTATCGCTGTTTTTCAATAAACAATAGTATTGAGCAAATTATGTCACTAACACACAACAGTCAGTTAAATCAATCATTCGAGTCTTTGTTTAACAAACTCTAAATGCATAACAGATTAGCATCAGTATCAACTAACTTGCAAAGCCTACATATTCTAGGTGCACTGGCTCCAAGCCTCATTTGTAATTAACTTCCCTTTCTGTTTCTGAAATTCATCACAACTTACCTACTCTCCTACTAAAATATTTTTTTCTTATATATAATGAATATTACAGCAGTCTGGAATAAGGCAAAGGTTAAATAAGAAAATGGAGCTATCCTGTTTGTCAAAATTCGAAATCTCAAATCTCAACTAAAATATGCATGAAACAACTTCGTAAACAAATAAATAAATTATTATTCTAAGTCTTATTGGGTCTAGTGATACCCTTATAATCTCCTGCTTTTGCTCATCTACCTTTAATTAAAATTCGCTTGAAATATTTTTCAGAAAGAAAACTTTAATCAACTTTAAATCTAAGCGTCAACATTATTCAGATTTTCTAAAATATGAAGTTAGAATGCATAATATACTTACTTAAATTATGGTTACGTTTATTTTCTAAACTATTTCAAATATGATTACATTTGTCTAGTGCAGAAATTTTCCAGCATTAACAAGAAAGAAAAGTTATTTAGGTTTAGGTACACCGAAGAAATCTGTAATAATTTACAAACGTGTATTTTATAAAGTTTCACAAACAGAAATTTCTATGACAGCAGTTGCGTGTTTAGTAAATAGTTAAATAATTGTACTTAATCTACGTGACTTTCAACTGTAATTTGCGATGATCAAACTCGACTCCAAACTATTACTATAACAAGAAGAAACAATATGACATGCTCACATCAGTTCCTGATTGAATTTTGTTGTTTTCCAATAATTGCCATTTCATGTTTTCATAGATCGGTATGGTTCTTTCTTTTTACAGTGTCTATTCATATATGTCCAGCCTTGGCCTTATACTAACAGCCCTTGTTATTGACTCCCTATTCGTTCTTCATGTAATAACCAACTCAGAAAAAAAAACGATGTTTATAAGCTAAATGAAAATGATTGAATCGACTTTATAAAAATTCGATTAAAATTAGATTGACATTAAAATTTAATTCAATAAAGGATGCATTACTCTGCCATTTATCAATTATTAAAATATTTTTAATAGCTTCAACCTTCACTAAAGTTCAGTCAAATAAAAACTACGACAATTTAGAAAATCATCTTCAATTTACCTATTCATAAATCATACTGTTTTTAAATCGAAGGAACTGCATATAACATTTATCATCTGTCTTGCATTTTCTGTACAACCCTCCTGAAATTTGAGTTAGTGGAAAAAGAAAAAACTCACAATATGTAAAAGATTCATGAGAAAAAAAGTATAATGGTTGTAAGTAATGCATCTCATGTTAGTCTCTATTGACTTTATATTTCAGTGATTGTTTTGTTGTTTTTGTTTTTGCATTGGATATGAAACGTATAATGTGGCTTTAAAAATTTATGTTTGTATTTTTACAAGACAACCACCGATTTGTGAAAGAATAATAAATTTTCTTGAAATTTAAAAGGTGTTTTCTAAGTTGAAATAAACAAACAGATTAAGTTATATATTGTGCTCAATATTTTCAAATTTCAACACCTAGAAAGAAATATTTAGGATAGTAATTCAGTAGTCCTTTCTGTTTTTATGTTTCTCATTCTTTCGTTATTTTCTTTCTGTTAACATTTTAACTTTGCTAATAGAAGAATATATGAAACAGTAAAAAGAATAATCTGAAATCAATGAACCAAAAAACAAATCTGTCTTGTTAGAGATAATAATCAATTTTCGTTAGCTGATGGTCGTCAGTTTTCATTGCTACATAATATGAGTATGTCTGAAGTGGCAATGATTAATCGCCATCTGTGAACGATCGGTTGACGTCCTCGGAAGAATTTCTAAATTAATAATGAAGAGTGTAAACATAAAAACTGATTTAGGTCCTGACATATAAGAACGAGCACCCTTAAATCCCACCTGTGGCAAGCTCTATTTCTCTCCGGATATCAATTCCAGCAGTATTTCAGGCAAATTCTCATATATCAGGGCCATTCTACCCAAATTGTTCGCATTGTGTTTCTGCTAGATGTGGTCGGGATAAAAACGCTTTACACGCTTGCGTCATTTTGAATTTCGGTCTCACACACATACACACATGCACAAAAAAATGCTCGTTTGCTGCAGTTCTATACTCTCACAGGTCTCAAACGATAAAATTATTCCGTAAAAAATGTATGCAAATTAAGTTGCTTTGAGCAAATACAAAGCTTTGCGTCTGTCCGTCACGTTGAATTTATTTGACACACAATTTTGTTTCTCAGATAGAAAAATTAAGGAACAGGAACTTTTCCATTTCGCAAAGACTGATGTAACTTTTAAACTTTTTTTGTGAAAGACAAAAAAGGATAGTTGAAGTTGGAGTCAATTACTGATCGAACGAAAATTAATTTCGATAGAACTTACTTTTGACAAAAGAATGGACAAAACCTGATTCTCCAAGACATTTTTTCATATTTTCCTGTCAGAACATAGTGTAAAGTTATTTTAGAAACTCTATGAAAGCAACGATTTTTACAATGTCGGTCACAACCCTGATGACGTCTTTTTCTTGCCTTTCTTGTCTACGTCAGTCCATCAAAAAGTGAACATTTTCAAAGCTTAGGAGATAATCCTTCACTATTAAGAGCAGCCAAGTTTCCCTAGTAGCTTGCAGAAGAGATACTTTTATCGCAAGTAGAGTGTGTTTGAAAATTGCAACTAGGATGTTTTTCCAATCACAGTAACTGACTAGAATAAAAGAACTGATCATCAAAGTACAATTGAAATATTTACAAGTACATCAGGAAAAAAAGACAAGGTATTGCACGTACATCTACAAAGGTTTGTTTGAACTTCTAAATCAAACTTCAGATAAAACACGTATCATACACAAAAATCAATGCTCATCATATCTTTTGTAATTACGGTTATCGCTTTTTTCTTTTACAAAAGACAATTTCAACAAACACATAACTAATACAATTAGTTTTAAATTTTAAATGTTTTTTTTATGATGAAGCATTCCAACGAAAATAATGTTGAAAAAAATTCAATAACAGCCGCTAGTAGCGTTCATTCCTTATGAAAGAACATCTCCACTTTTGTTATTTATGTCGCGTGTTTAAAATAACTGTTTCTCTTGTTTTATTATATCAACTTGGTAAGAAGTAGCTTTTATAATTGAAGACCTTCAGAGAGATAAGTTAAATTCATTTTAATGATTAATATCATCCTTCAGATTTCTGCCAAGTTAGAGGACTAAAGCAATTTCACACTTTTACATTTATTTCAAGATGTTGGAATATTTCAGCAATACTTCCATCATTTTCTACTCAAGTCAGCAGTGTTTTTTTATACCCTTTCTCTTTACGAACCTTCAACTTTATTACTATGCGCAAGCTGCAGACGCGCAAATCATTGTTTTCATTAATAATCTCACAAAAATAAGCTTAAATTTCATTGAAGAGAAAGGTCAAAGTTATTTGTTTCAAGTTCGTAAAAGAATCATCTGTAATAAAGTTAATAAGAAAGCAATTTATGAAATTTCGTACTTTTTGATAAATTTCAATAAATTGGTCATAAGGAAAAAATAGAGGTGATAAAAGGAACATTATATAATAAACTTGCTTTTTAACTGCTAATGAGGTCTTAAAACTTGAAAGAATGTTGAAATAATGTTTCCTAGAAACAATTTTCCACTAGATTTTCTTCATATTGGAAGCTTGTAAAATAAAGATGACATCGTTATCTGATATTGACGTTTATACTGTAACTAGTGGTTCGAAATAACATTTGATTACATCATTTTACAGTCTTCTGCTAAAATGTCAGGAATCGATGGAATTGCATTCCTACAATACAATCATAAGTTGGACATAACAGCTTTTATTTAGGTTTATTAGTGAGAAGATATTGTTAGATTGCATGTAGGAGTTTTCATTTAATTCGCAATCGAAGTATGTAAGTCGAGAAGTTAGTCTGGAAAGTATTTCCAGACGAGGAATACTTTCGACATGTTAATTGATCAGGGATGTTGAGTCGAAGTTAAAAATTTAATTCTGGTTTGTGGTGTTGAATGCTAAATTTATGTAATTTAGACCACAATTAAATGACGGCTGATTGCGTAATGTGTTTACTTACGCACTTTGAATTAATAAACGAGGGAAGTAAATGAAGTTGTGAGATAATAGAAGGTGTGCGTGAGAAGATATTCATGAAAATAGTATTGATTTAAGGTTTAAAGTAGCAGTTTGTCGACGATGTATATTTATGTAAGTAATGGAAGGACATGAGCACCCCTATAAATTTAGTGTGCAGTATATTTTATATCGGAAAATAGGATAGTAAGTTAATAAGATTTATGCGAGGTAGCAATGGTGAGAGATTAAGTTTTCGAGGGTTTATTGCAGATTTGACTGTTATGAGCATTTATTGAGGTGGCGTGTCGAAGTTGAAGAGGAGTTTTGACAGTATTATAGGGTTAAAATTTGGGTCTTTAAGTGTAGAGCGCCGAATTTAAGCGTTCGTCTCGCGCCCTGCGTAGCCCTAGGCCTGGTTCCGGCATGATAGAACTACCCCCGTGGGTCTCGTTATTAAAAATTGTACTTCAACTTTTCTGTGCTTAAAATTTCCCTGTATATGACACCAGTGTTGAAATATATGCGCTCGCCTTTGAAGGGACGGATTTTTTACGACAGGACACCATGAGGCACACCCGTAATTGTCAATTTTATCGTTGGAATTATCTCGCACTCAACTAACTTTCCAGGAAACGTTATTAGAGTTTTTTCATTTTTTTGCAAATGCATCACTCAAGCGGAACCACCTTTGGAATTCTGATATTCGATCTTCGAATAAAACTTTGCTATATTTCAAAACTCAAATAGAACGCGGAAACTGCAAACCATTTTACCAGTAAACTCCCCTATCATAATACAATAATGGGCATAAAGTTGACAAATGAAATATTTTCGACACTTGCCATTTTGCCATGTAATTGGATACATTGGAAAAAGAAAGAATTTTTGTTCGCTCTATGTTATAATCGATAATTCACATACTACATGTGCATGTATAAACGTAAATCTTGTCTGGTTTGTCCCATTTTTTTTAATCGACAGGATTTGAATAAAATACTATATGCGACACTAACCCTTCTGCAATTTATTCAACTCTAGCTGCTATACAAATAACATTCGAATATTTTACCAAATGTGAACAATTATTGAAACTTCTATAAAATATTTTTAATATGATTAATTTTTTTTATTTAATTAAAATAAAATATTTTTATTAGAAATTACAACACAGATTTGAATTCCATTTCAGATTCCACACGAAACCGCACGACGTGTTACTAATTGGAAATTAATGTTTATGCTCTGTAAGTTTTGTAATAAAAATAATTTAGGAAAATCCATTAAAATAAATACAAAATAATAATTGGAAACGACTAAGTTAGAAAATAGTAAAGCTTAAACGAAGTTTACTAGTTTTTTGTGTTTTACCACTGATATCTGATGAGAAAAGAATGTAGTTGGTTGAATGTGAGTTGTAGATAGTTCCTTAAATTCACTTCAATCCACTGTTATTAAGTAAAACTTACCTAGTGATTTTTTTTATTTATGCTTCATTCTACTCAAAAACATAAGCATGCCTAAAGCACAATGGTGTTGCTAAAATTATTGTTACAGTTGTTTTGTCTTCAGTAAATGCTAATTTCTAAGTAGAAGAGCTATAGCTTGGAGGAAATATAATTGTGTTTTTCTTTTGATGTCTTTTAAAGAAAATTTTGTAAGCTTGGAATATTTTGTTTAGTAAGTTCGCGGAAGTTAGTAGATATTTGACAGCGCTACCTTAATAGCAACTTCTAAAGAAAATTTGAATAATTGTTTAATTAACAATAACCGCTGCTTTCGTGTAGATGATAGACAACGTAATTTACTTAAAACTTTAAAATGTTTCATAAAGTAACTCGCAATAGTAGTCATTTATAAGTTTAAGTATTATAGCGTTTTATAAAGTATTCACGCAATATTATCTCACAATTTCACATTGCTACTTAGTACTAAATTAATACCTCAACATCTTCTCAAATTTGTTAGTTGTTCAAACTCCTTTGACAAATTACTTTTCTTTCATGCTACTAACTTTCCAACACCACAAAACACTGTTTCCAATTACACCAATCCTTCCATCTGAGAAACTCTTATCACAATCGTTTAAAACTTAGCCCGTTGTCTACTACTAACAGATGTTTATAATTTACAATACCGCAGTTTGCTACTGGCAAAATATCTAACAACCAAATTTGGACATTGACGTTTCATTCAATACGAAAAGGGTTAAGTTATATCACTACATACAGACCATTTCTAGCAATTAGGGAACTTTGAAAGGGATCAACATTATTGCCTATGCTAGAAGTTTATCATTGGAAATCGTTACTTGCGTTGACCAAACTGTGGTAACTGTAATGAAACATTACAAACATTGAAGAACTTATTAGGAGAATTACGTTCAAGTGATTGTAAATTTAAGCCCCGAGTTAGTTTCATCAGTATTTGGAGCGTTTAAATTTCCGATGTATAAGAGAGTAGTGTTAAGAATTGCAAAATGAAGACTAATGATTTGACATAAACTACATTGTAACAAGCATGGAAATTCGAAGATAAATTACATTGTTGTTGAATAGAATTTGTATAATGCCAATCGTAAGTTATAAGATAATTAAAGGACAAAATATCAAAACTGATGTGATGTTAACGCACCACAATGTTAGACAAATTTCTAGAATTTCAACGTAACTGAATTGGATTAGATTATTCGAAGCTTAATTATAAGCTACAGCTAGAAATGTAATTATATTAAATAACAAAAGCTGATTTTCAAACTGTGTACCTATTCTACGTATTTTGCTAAAACTAATTTTGAAACGGATTGAAAATAAAGTAAGCATTGTTAAGAAGAGAGTTTTTATTGCAATACGAGAACTAAGAGTAGAGTTTCTTTTGGTTTTGTGGTTTTATAATTAACCAGAAGATAAAAGCGCTTTGTTTCTTGTGGTGAGCGCCGACTAATATCTTGAAAGTACCGCAAGGTATTTAAAGTTTAATTTCATTGGCATCTTATTGAGTGTTGGCCGAAACTCAGGTTTATGAAATAAAACTCAACGATAAAAACAGCCGACTTTAATAAAAAACGTTTTAAATGAATGGTTTTTATAGAGAGCATATTGAAATGACTTTTTTATATTTAATATTTGCTGAGATTTGAGGAGTTTTAAAAAAGGTGCAGAACGATATTAAATCAAAATAAGTGCGTAAATTGCAGTAAATGAAAATATTTTCAATTTTATTAAGTTGGCAAAAGATGAAGTGATGAATATATCAAAAATTGTTAGTTGTTTTCTCTTCTCGTTCATTTGGATAGATCTATATTGGCAATTTTATTTTTGCATGTTCGTTCGTGTAAAATCAATGCAAATTCACGAGAACGATATAAAGAAATTGAACAAGATCAGTTATTTGGGAACGTATAGTAATTTGTGAAGGTGTACAGAACGGTCGATGAGAAATCGACATCATAGAGCGAATTTGATGTAACCGCTTGCACGTATTCCTATATTCGATAGCTAAGAAGTGAAGGGGTGAAAATGTGGAAGGGTAGCCAGGGGGAGGTATTGGGTGAAATACAAATGACGAGCCGTCGATGCGAACTTCTGTCTTGAATACTGAGTAGCAGATCTGTGGTCTGACGACCTCTACACGTCATTCCTTCTGCTTTTCCTTCAAGGTAATTTATGACAACGCCAGATGAGAAAGTCTGAACGATGTAGAAATAAAATTGAACGAAATATACTATACGTGGCTGCAGGCTTGAAAGATTTGATTTCGCGCGAAAACGCCAAATTCCTCAAATTGTACTATAATAACAATATACAACCTCGTTCTATTCTACAAGCGAAAACAATTTACGAAAAATGCATTAATGTCACAGACATCTCGTTTTCTTACAGATTTTTTTTCTTCCTACCAAAACAAATCCAATTTTTCTTTTCTTCCTACACAACACAGTTATATAATTAAAAACTACTCTCTTATATTTTACTAAAGTTTTTCTTTCGGTGTTATTAAACACCTTTAACCTTTTCCATGTCAAACGCAAATTATCAACATCGCACTTGTTTTAATAGCAGCATGCATTCGAGTAATAATTCAGCAGAAAATTACCTTAGAAGAAAATTTGAACAACACGCTGCTTTCATCACTATACTAGAAGTAACAGAGACCATTTTAAGACATTCCCAATTGCTCTAAATTAAACTAATTAACGCCATCGATTCAGTTTTGCGAACTTGTACCAACGAAATAAAATTAACTGATTCGGTGTTAAGGAATACAAAAGTGCTCTTTGGAATAGCAATTACGCTTCTTCTTGCATTCAAGGCATCATTATTACATCGATGCTCTTAAAAAACACCTCGCTTATTTAATTAAGTTTTCTTTGAGAACAATATAGAAAACTTTAGGTATTTTATAGAAATAAAATTCAACTTGAAATATCATATTTCTAAAAGAATAAACGTGAGCTGTAAAAACTGTGTTCTTGAATTTTCATGTTTTGATAAGAATGAAGTGAAAAAGTAGCTCACATGTGCAATGAAAATTCGTCTAAATTTAAAATTAGATTTCGAAAGCAATTCAATGATGGATAACGCATTCAGTGAAATATTTCATGACCGATTAAACAATTGATTTTCTTGGAGGATTGGGAGGAATCGGAAAGTGACTGCTTCATTGTTTCGAGAATTTGATATTACATCTAGAACCAGACATCAGTATTACAATTTAAATTATATTAAATACAAGTGGCACAAGAATTTATATTTCATCTAGCGTCCAGATTTAATAAAAGCCAAATAAAATTGACCCTCAAATATGTTACAGTTTCAATTTTGTCTTAATCAAATTTAGCTTTCCTTCTTCTAACGGCTAATATGATTTTAGAGGAATTTATAATCCCGCTCTTGCTCTTGCTGTTGGAAGTCTAATATGTATGCCAAGTTCGAATCTAGAGATCAATTTTTCATTACTGACACGTAGGTGAATCATCTTGTAGTAGTGGACCAAAGCCTGTCATGAATTTCTGTTTCCGATAACCGTTTATAACGAGGAATGATCGTTTTTCATGAACATGTTTAGATCGTTAGCAGGTGAGAAAAGCTTTTCGTTTGAAATGGTCCAAATTCAAAATGTACACTGCTATAAAACTATGTAAATTTGGATTGCAAATTTGTCTTAAATCCGAACCGTACGCTAAATTTATATTTCAGTAAATATAAATATATCATAAAATCAGAGCTCGAGGGTTATTCACTCTGGAATCGTTATGATTATTTAATAACCGACTTAAAATTTTGTTAAAGCATGAAAAATATTCTTACGGGGAAAATCTGCAGTCGAAATATTTATATTTATTTTAGCTGTTTTTAATATCTGGAAATTAGAATTGAAATTCTTTATTTTATAAAGTCTATACTTACTTTTAGGATTCTATTTTCAGATAAAAACCTTTTTATTCAAGATAATGAAAGTTCATCTGAAGTTAATTTAGAGCAAGTAACAAGGTTCCTTTTGTAATAAACCAGACTTTGTACTTTATTCATCTTCATCGATATTTCAAACTAAGAACAAAAAACAATTATTTTTAATATATAATTTTTAATATTGTAGTACATCATTAAGCACAAAAGCAAAGAGGAGTTCATTTCGTTTGAATGTTTAATCAAACCGATTTTCGTTCATTTCGCTCTGTTTATTCAAATTTGAAAAATCTATTTCCTTTTGAACTAATATTAGTTTGCTCTGTTGAGGAATATAGAAAGGTAACCATAATTTACTTAACGAATGATTATTCATCAAAATTTCCTTTTCGAAGATTTCTAGATTTCATATAAGCTAACATCAAATTCTATTCTCAGTTATATCAAATATATAATTGGGGCAAATCGTAAATCTCTTTGAAACAAACTATTCAATTAAATTTATCCTGGCAGCACTTTGTATCTGCAAATTGCGTTGCTTGTTGCAGCAATTGTAATTGCAAAGTATTAAATTAAACATATTTTTCTTAGAGAGATGATCAGTTATAGATGCAAAGCACGTTTCCCAGCTTCGCTATTGTTGAAATGAAATTTATAATTACAATTTTCTCTTGATGTTTACTGTAGTAGCAAAATAAATTATCAGTTATTTTAGTTAGATCCTTTCAGTAAAGCTGTGAAAAGTTGACGAAGTAATAATGCTGAATGCATACTTATAAAGACACCAGAAAAACCCTAACGATACAAGTTTTCTCTTCTCGATTTCATTTTGGACGTAAAACTAACAGTTCCATTACTGTGAAAGACTTCAAGTTGTAGATTACAGTTATTGGCTAACGCCTGGTCGCGTTATGGTATCAAGCTTTTACTTTTCTTATTCGTTTTTTGGATAAAACTTGGATTGTTAGATATTTAGATGTTCCATTTTAGTCTTAAACGACTAACGTTAAATTCGACTTTTTTAACTTTCAGTTAAATGTTTCTATAAATTGAAAACTATCGTCGCTTAATTTCAACCTCATTCAAATGCCACACTTTCCACAAATATTAAAACCATTATGGTTGAACGTTCAAATAAAACTTTTATTCGTTTACAAACTAAACAAAAAAAAACGCTATTGTGATATTTCACTCCAAAAATGAAATTCTATTTATAATTCTATCTAAAATGAATTATTTTCTTTTGCAGTAGAGTGCTTTAATAATAAAATTACAAATTCGACTGACTAGCTAATAACAAAGCTTCTCTTTGCAACTGTGATGGCTGATGCAGAATTTTCAATAGAACCGTGCACATTTCTCTTTAATTTTAATCAGTTTTGTCTGGGTCAAGCTTAAATTAAGTACGTAATGTCGTTGATATTGTCCACAACACAAGAATAATTTAATTCTGTGACAAAGATAAAGAAAATTTAGTTATATTCTATTTTTGTCCAACAATGTTGCAATCAACAAAATTGCATTTTCAAGTGCTTGACGTTATAGTAGACTCAATTAAAAAGGAAATTTTATGTTGGTCGAGTTAAGATTTGACGTAAAAATTTCCCAATGTTATTGGAGTAATTCTTCTGACTGTTAAGTTGAAAAGTTATGTGAACAGAGAACATGTTCGCTACCACTACAGACGATAAACAACAACCGTGTTTATGTGTATTTAAAACTTTAAGCTTTCGTGTGGTTTAGCAACTTCATCCTGTTATATTTTATCAGAGTTTATGTATTTTGTTAAGTAGGCAATTGCACCGGTCGATTTGCTACTTATTTTACAAATTCTGTTTTATATTACGAAAGAATTTTCTACGTGAAGGGAATTGAATTAACTAAAGTATGCTTTTATGAAAGGGTTTTACTAAAATGAAAATTAATGAAGATTTTTCATAACCGAAGCTCTGAGGTTATAGGCAGCTATTTCCATTTAAGCTCAAGCTCAGAATAAAACGAATAATAAGCGTTTAGTTTTAAAATGAGTTGTCGCAAGTGAAATATTATTTAAGAATTTTATTAAATTCTAAGATTCTCCAATTCTTCTGTATAGAAGACAACGACACCGATTATTTGCTCGCATAAATCTTAATAACGAATTCCGTTTCAGTTTATATACTGTAATTTCAAGAATAAAATCCATTTTTTTCCACTGACGTGTTTTATATCACGTAATGAATCTGTCATTGAATGACTGAAAAAATCATCACATTCTCTATTTATTACCGTTTCATGTCAAAATTTTCCGCAATAATTTTACGTTGTATTACAACTTGTTAATTCAACTGGATTAATTGGATTAATAAAATCATTTATTGTAAAAACGCATTCGCTGTTTTCGATATTTGTCATAAAGCAAAAGTTACGATATATTGAAATTTATTCAGAATACATTGTTAGTTTTCTATATAAAAAAATAAAATAAAATTTATCTAGATTATATTCGAAACATGTGGAAAGAAATACGCAAAGATAGCGAATAGAAATCTAGTAATGTTGTCAGAATTCAATATCATCTTAAATATTAAACTGAAAATCCCGGTATTCACTTTATATTCAAATAAAACACAAAAATAATAAGCTTCCCATTCAGGTAGACTAAGATTTTATTTCCACCAGATGAGCCAATTCTAAAAAATAATTGTATCTACAACTGAATGAGTAACTTTAAGATTTAGTGTTATTTTTATAAAGTAAATATAGTAAAATAAAAGTTTTACTTTTATGGTGATGTTGTCGCTTCCGCTCTTTTAAACTCTCACTTATTATTCCCGTCGCAACTTTTAATTTATAATCATGTTAGAAGAAATTGCTAACTAGATTTTAGTATCATCCAACAAATAAAGCGCCTTTAAAATAAATTATTTTTATGTGAAAAACTCTCGAAAATAAATGAAACAGCACACGAAAGTCAGCGTTTGTAAATGTTGATACAAATTTCCCCTCACAGTGGAAATAGTACTGCAACATTTTTAGTTTTTATGTATGACATGAATCAAAGTTTAATAACTCGATGCAGTAGCGGTTCGTGATATTTTGGAAATAACTTTATGTGACGGTTTTTATGACCATATACGAATTTTTTACCATTCCTTCTCACTTCTACACAACAAATTGCAAGCTTGCTTTGAATGATTCTCCTCGAGTTGCTTTCGGAAGTGCTCTGCATTATTCAGACTCACCCATGCAACCACCTCACGCGATATTACTCACAGAATATTACGCCTATAAACAAAATAACAAAGAAACCACAAAATCATTCTTAACATTCCTCAAAATAAAAGACCTTCAGCTATTCAGTATTTTTAGTCTTTTAATCACAGACAAATATGGTCTTTGGGTTAAGCACGACAACCTTAACTCACCTACTGAACTAAATAAGATAAAGTGGAAAGGAAATAGTTAGGGATCGATGTTTGTCGTATTTGTCCTACTCGACCTTATTTGAGAGGGTCAAAAACTCGTATGTTTGTGATGGTGTAGATTCTACTATTGGTATTGTCCTCATTCGTACGCTGTTTAAAGTTAAATTCTTGCATCAGCTATTTGCTGCTATGCTGTTACATTATCATATTAGTGGCATGCATTCTCTGTTGTAAGCAATGAAACTAAAGAAAATAGAAGTTTTTATGCCTTAGAACTGCAACAGAACATGGAACTGAGGTCAATTTTAGGAATCGTAAAGAACGTTTAGATGCTTTTAACATCTGGTCATCATTCGAGCAAAAATTCTATTTAGATACCAAAAATTTTACGTTTGTAGCTAAAATGAAAGACATTAATTTGTAATAGAATTAATGCTGACACACAGATAACAAGAGGAGCTAAGCATAAACAAAACAATACAAGTCTCAGATGCATTTTAATTTATTTAAGAGTGCAGTTTATGTATGTTGTAAATTTTCCGCTCTTTTAAATGTATTTCGCAATTATACTTTTGCGCTTGGGAAAAAACTGTCGAAAATCTAACGAAAAGAAAGGAGAGAAAAGGTAAAGCTTAAATTGCTCTCGACTCAATTTTTTGTATCCCTGGTAATTGTAGTTTAATGAAAAAATATTTTCACACGAAAAGTGAAACAATGTACATGGTGCGGCGATGAAGTTTAATTAGGCTTGCGTGCTGTTTATTTATTTATCGCTGTTTTATATAGTGAGCAATTGTTCATAGACGCATTAGCAGTTGATTTTCAAAAGTCGTTTAGATTTTAGAATGATTAGATACTGCAAATTGCGCTTTTATGAATACCTACTCTTAAGATAGATTTAAATTTAGAACATTTGAATTAGTTGGAAGTTTGGTGTTTGAGAGAGCCGTCCGTTTTAATGTATCTCTTTCAAATGACAAACCAGAGCTTTTAACTTTGACGTTAAACGTAAGTTTGCAATTACTTCGACTAAAGACATAGTTTACCATTAATTTAAAACGACTGTAAAAAGCTCGTTGTCCTTCGTTGTTCTAATTAAATTATCAAGCACAAGATTAATAGTTACACTATGGAAGATAATTGGAATTTAATAATGAATTCTTTAGTTTATTATTATAAAAAAAATTTTGATAACTTTATCAGAAAATGAGCTTTTAATAAATCAATACTTTTGGCGTCATTGGTACACCAGCTTTATCTCGACACCAAACAATACGAATCCTAATAAAGACATCCGTTGTCTTGGAGATATTAATAGAGTTGAGTTTTATTTCATTTAAGTGGTTGCGTAGTAAAAGGTTGCAACGTCAATTGGGTGTGTGATATGGGTTCTTGAAGGTACGCGATATGCAAATCGAGCAAGTTATTGAGAGTGTATAAAGTCGAGAAGTTAGTAATTTTCAACTAGATTTTCGATGTAGAGAATTTCGAAGCATCGCAATTTCCCATTTGACCCTTAGATAATCTGGCCGCGTTCAATCTCCCGAACTCCTAACTAGTTTTTAATGTAAGTAATGACTTCCGAGACACGAGAAGGTGGGGAATTTTACGGTTTTTGTCCTAAATTCGTTCCAAATTACTCGGAAAAGTTGAATGTATATTAGGGAGAATTATGACCTATTTCGCCCATGCACAGCCTTCACCGTCATACACCCAATGACTCTTGAACTTCCCCATTAACTTACCCCACCTCAAGCCATCACTCGAAATTTTAACCACCACCTGCACACCATCAATCTATAATTATTATCCAGAATTAAACAAAACTCCGATCATTACCTCAACAGCATTAGACGGAATTCTCAATTTTACATCTACTCACTACACCCCACATAACCCAATTGTATTACCTGTAAAATTGCCAATTTGCAGCAAGGGCCGCTCCAACTTTTCTTTAATCTCCTTCCCAATACACATTTAACCATTTTAATTGATAAGGGAATAACACCAATTACACTCGAACTTTTAAATTTTCATTAACATCATGTGTGCTTTTGAAAGCATTGCATAAAATTAAAAACTTAGTTCAACATGAAGCACAAGAGCAAAACGGTGGGAATTGGATGACGCACGTTAATCGTGGAATCTAAAATTGAGTATCAAACCGCAAAAAAGCGTTCTGCTAGATTGGTAGCAGGAATTTTCGCAGGAATATTGAATGTGAGTGTCCTTGACAATAATTAAAAATCTGTGAGAAGAAAATAAATAGAATCTGATGATGGTAAAGTCGGATAAATATGAAAAGCGTGTCTCGTCGTGTGAATGGCATAACCGGATACCGGAAGTGGCATAACGCATGCGCACTATATCGAACATAACCCATTCAATAAAAAGGTCAATTGACTTTAGATAGCAGGATGAAAGTAAAATCGATTTCCTTGAGGCGAAATGAAACGTGGTTGCGTCGGGCTTCCAAACGACAAAAAAAAACCTGATGAAATTTTCAGTTATTATTTATGGATAGCCACATTTTATATTTTCCATTGTAAGATATCGGTTTTCGTGTAATTGCTATTCAGCAAAGCGTTGCAGATTTCGGAACGTGATGGCTGAAGTGATTTTTGAAATTGTTTTCCCATTTTTCAAACGACTTGACACGCTGAAGAATGATTGTAAGTCTTTCCTGCTTGAAATTTCTTGCCGCAAATGCAAATTTCCTATTCCCTTCTACGATTTTTTTTATTAAGAAACTATTAAAACGAACACATCGTTCATACTGACATATCAATTCATTTATTATTACAACAAAGTTTCAGATAATTATATAGGAGAATGTAGTCTCGACATACTCATTTGTGTCGAAATAATAAATGGTTGAGTTATTTATTAACCAATATTTGTAAAAACACTTCAAAGAATATGATCGTAACTCAGACAAAAAGCCCATTAATAATGCCGACACCTGGACAAAATTCCAATCGATATCCCCACACGCCAGCCACTATATTTTCAGATAATTTTTACCATAATTTCACTCTAGACGAAGCAGTCCATAGAAAACTTTTCCTCGTTAACAATTTTATAGTTTGAAACTCGTATGTACGTACTGTAGGTATTTTTATTACCCAACAAAGATTTCTCGTAAATTTTTCTCTTTTAAATAAACAGCAATGAAAAACAAAAGAGTATCAAGAGAAACTGAGATCGGAAAAACAAAAAAGGTGTCAACTATCTTCAAGCTTCCTACCCCAGATTAGATTAAACGAACTTTGATCGTCCCTAATTTTATTCGTGAACGCTTTGGAGCGCGTTTGCAAAGAAAAGAACGGTATAAACTAAAAGCTTATGAGGTAAGAGAACATTGCAAGATCAGTGTCTTCGTTTTGTCTTTAGAAATTTTCTTAAAACAACCCTCTCTCTTGATTCTCTTGCAGCTCAAAATCTTGTGCAGTTTAAACTTCTTGAATCTAAACTGCATGTGATATAATCGAACATCGTACCCTACTTGAAGTTTTCCTAAATAACTTCTCCTTACAACGATTGGATTTAGTTTAAAGGATATTGATGCAGATACTTATTCAATACATTTTCAACATTCATCCTGTTTATTCTCCTCTTATGTTTCGAGTTTGTAAAACACTTAGAAACTTTCAAACTTGAAAAGAACATTGTGTTGACAAAAACTACTTTAATACATACCATTCGGAAAATATCCGTGAAGCTTACCTAAAAGAAAAAAAAATATCATTAACATTGTATCAATTGTGAAACATTAAATAACTCTTTTAGACTTTTATAAGTGACTTATGACCGATCACTAAAATTACGTTCGACCTATACGGTAAGTAAAGACACCTTTTGGATTTTATGAACCAGAAAATGTAATTTTCTCCTGCAAGTTTCCATGAAGAAATCCAGGATACCTTTATAGCTTTCAGTATTTACAGGATTTCAGCAATGTCGTTTCTCTATGTTAAGTCTTTCCAAGTGAGATTGTTTCGTAGAAGGTAATGTAACACTAATTGGAATACCGTTTGTGAGTTATAAAATGACTCAAGGCACTTGCCTCAATTAATTAAATTTTGATATTTATTATTCGTATAAATGCACCATCATTAATATTAATTAAAAACCTATTGACATAAATATTTTACAACCCAATTCCAAACACTCCAATGTGCGAAATAAAGCGTCAATAAAATTTTCTTTTCTTTGTTTAGCTCTCGTAAAAATGCAAGCAATAAATATTGATTTGCGAAAAAATAAAACTCACATTTTTGTATTTTGCCAAGTTTCAATAAAAATAACATCAGTGAACATTAAAATTTATTTTGATATTAATCTTTAATGAAATTGCTATTTTTTTGGATAAAAGTATACCGACAAACAAAGTATTTCCAGCTCAGTTTTTTTTTTAATCGCAACATGTCATAACACATCAATTGCACAATGTCATTAAACCGCAACTTTCCGTTAATCAACAAAGCTTAGTGTTCATATACGAGCTAACAGCAGATTTCAGTATATTTTTTCAAGCAAAACTATCGTAATTAATGTTTTAACAGAAAACAGTAATGATACAAAAAAGCTTCGATTATTCAAGAAATGCTGCTATTAGGATTTGCATGGAACTGATTTAAAAATAAAATGAACCGTGTAAAAGGTAAATGAAAAAGTTGACATTCCACATACATTTTATACATGATTTTACCTTCCGACAAACATGCATTATCGAAACATTAAATTCCCTAGATAGGAAGCGCTCTTGTCGGTAAATGTGTAGGCTTGAAATATTGACTTCAACTTATCAATAGCAATTTTTTATTCAATGAAGGGTTATTCGTGACTTTCACAAATACATATCTAATTTCCTGTATAATTTTTTCCACATTTAAAAATTTAAATAGTGGATAATGAACGTTTGTTCCTTGGAAAATAGGTAAATTTAGCTAATTAAAGATAAAATTTGTCAACATTAATATAAGTCAAGAATACTCTTTGCAAATTCTTCTACGCTACAGTGAAAATTGTGTATGAAAGTCAAATAAGTTCAGAGAAGTTTTCTAGAGTTAGTTGAATTAAATCACGTTTTCTGTCAAGACTGAAGAAAATCCGAAAATTTTCGAAGCTCGTTCATTAAATTAATATTAGTGCAGAAACTAACATAAAACTACTAGAATCAAGAAGTAATTAAAATTCCAATAAATCTGATTATTAGTAAAAAGAATAAATCCTTAGAACTTACAATCGTTTCATTGATTGGAAAATAATTAATAGCGAGTAAAGTGACACGTTTTTACAGGATTATATTTATTTACATCATAAAAGCATCGATTTCATTTGAACTTGTTACGTGGGGGTTAATTAAAATTTGTGGGCGTCATAAATGATTCAAACACATCGATTTTATGCACACCCAGATTAGTGTACTAATGAATATATAAAATAATTTTTGAAAATTCTGTTATTCTGTTACGGAAATAATAACGTTATAAATTGCATTAGTGTTTGTGAGATTTAAATTTCGCTTGTTATACAAACAAGTTCGGTAATATTTTTAAAGGATTTAATAAGACGCGTTAGGCAAAGTTCGGGTTTATACCATTTACTATATAAAACTTTAATAAAGTACCATTATTTATTTGTAAGCGTAAGGCGTGTGTTCCGAACAGCTGGTGATATGTGGAAAGTCTAACTGTAGCAATGCACAAGCTCTCCTCGAATCGAACTTCGTCGCTTTTGCAAATTGAATTATTGTCGAAATAAAATAGTAGAACTGGGATTCCGAACTGGCAATGAAGAAGGCACTCAGTCGCCATCCAATATTCACAAATGGTATTTATTTTCTTATACAAGTAGAACGATATTAGGTTACTGAAATACGATTTTTCAAAATTTCATTCTAACAATTCAAGTGCAAATGGCAAATTATTGTATTCACTGAAAACATTAAAATGCACTCAAATACATCATTTAAAAATTCAATTTTATTTAACCGATTGAGTAACAAATATTATTGCACTACATGTTAATATTTAAACATAAAGTTAAACAAAGACTTGAAAAAAGAAAAACAAAACAAAATAACTTGTTCATAAAAGCTCGGTAAAAATTTATAGCACGACATAGAACCTTTCATTAAAGAAAAACATAACTCTTTGCAGTGCCGTATGGGTCCAGTCAACCGAGTCGTTTTTAATATTCTTTTTTCTTTTCACGCCAGATTTTAGAATATACACAAGTGCGGTGTTCGATAGTTGACATACGAGTATTAGTCACACCCATCGACTTTAATTAGCAACTGGGATGACTAATGACTGCTTTATGTCAACAAAACCGCGATCAATTTTAATGTGTAATACTACACCACCAATAAAAAATTTTTTTTCTTGTCTAGAAATAAGGTTTCTTGAATAAAGATCAAGTTTCTCACTTTCACGCCAGAAGCTAAAAAATTTGATAATTTGGAAATTTCTATTTGATCTTTACTTCAGTTAACCTTGCTTTGTATTTCAAATTCATCTTACACTAGAAGCATCGTTATTTAGTTTCAAAACTTAATTCTGACGTTAAACATTTGATAAATGTATACTTAGACTTTCTAAGCACCTTAGCGAAGCTGTTATAGGCAAAACCAACACCACTATATCATTTTGTCCGAAACTAATGTCCTCCGCTCTTAATTATCTTATCATGCAACAAACAGATGAAAGCCTAATTAGATTTAACACTCCAAATAAAAATCAATAAACTAAGAAGATTTTGTCTTGTGCTTTCCAAAAATAAAACACTTTAAAATTCACAAAAACATCAGTTGTTAAGAAAGGTCTTTTTTCCTGTTTTTTATTATTAGGAATTCTTGCTTTGAACGTTGATCTGAAAGCATCTCATACGACTGTTTTGAGATATATAATATTCGAAAACAATTGCGAGTGAACGCCCAAGGTAAAAGTATTTTTTATGTAAATAACAACTGCTTTATGATTTAAATCCAATCATTTTAAATGGGAATTCATGTTGAGCCACGCCTACATTAGTGCCGACCCTCCTGAGACTATCTTGCTGTAGTTTGTATTATATAATTTAATCTTTAAGCGATTTACCGGAACGGAAAACCAGCCTCTCAGAGTCCAGTTTAAAATCGTTAGACTGACTAAATTACAACGCCTTCGCACCCTTGCATTTTTATAGCTGATGGTTGAAGAAGAGTGTAAGAGTGTAATTAGGAAACACAAAAAATTACTAAAACAAATGACATAACTGAAATCGTGAAATTGTTACAATTACCTATATCTAATTTGTAACCGCAACATTACAAATGAAACATTAATCAATTAGTACTAGATAATGAATCAAATTAAAGATAGAGTTAGTAGTATAACGCAATGTTGCTACATTTGCCTCTTTGTCCAAACATGACCACCGATTAATTTGTTATAATTTCGGTTTTCTCTGATTTAGTAATCGTATGCTCGCAACACATTACCCTATTCTATATTAACAAAGTCCATTGAAATAGCACTAGACTACACAGCAACACTATTAAACAGTACAGAACAATTGTAATGCACTAATAAGTAATAATCGTTACTAATTAATGTCTTATAACTAGAACAGCCTTTTGTAATCTGAACAATTTCACACGCTTGTAGGATACGAACGAGTATAGTACTTATCTAGAGCGTTTTAATCAAAACTTCCTCGATCCCAAATCTGATTGTGATATCTATAAAGAACAATCAATTTGCTTTGTGATGCACTTCTAAGCCAAGCTTTTATTAAACGTATATTAACCAGATACTTGACGGATTGGGAAGTGATGATGTTCATCAGTGCTACGATTTCTATACAGCTATTAATTTTTATAGACGAAATAAAAATCTGTTGATAGAATTACGTTGTTTGAACATGAATTATTTACACGGTCAACATAAAATCAATCAATAAATATTTTATTACTTCCGTTAATGTTTCTTTTGTTAAATTCTAAACTTAAATCTCTTACTGCACCTCACATAATTTCATTTTTCTGCAGCGGTGTGATGTGATTTCTGCAGGTAATTTTGTACAGTAAGCTAGTCTTTGATTACCCGTTCGATCGTAAAGTCACTTACATATCCATTTAAAATATACTTTTCGTATTCTACACCATACGTTATTATCTTTCCATCAGTAAAACAATTGTTAGATATGCACTTATCTGAATAGGTAGTATGTAATATAAGAAAATTGTTCAAACTCATGCAACTCCCGTTTTAATACTGAAATTCTTATCTTTAAAAATCGTCTTTTTGTGATTTTTTTCACAAACACAATTTATAAAACGGGTAAAATCTGGCCAATTTCGTTTGTGGAATTTCTCGTGTTACCCTAGCCGCAAAACGGTTTTCAGAGACATTGTCAATTTCTACACGTTTCAGACCCTTTAAAACTGTCAAACAACGAAAATATTAAATTACCTACTCTAGGAGCTCTTTTTTAGTTTTTAAGTGAATTCATGAACAAATATCACAACAAACAACTTTTTTTCCAAGAAAAATTTAAAACTTTATAGTTATGCGTTCAAGTGGAAATTTTAGTGGTAAATAATTTATGCAGACAATGTCAACTACTCTATATCTACAAAGTGATATAGGGTTGTATCGCTTAATAATTACATCCCAGGTATCTTAGCAATTATATTAAAGTAAACTCAAGGCAGCTGTTGACTCCGGAGCTAAGAAACAATTTTAAACACTTAGAAAACAATATCTACACTCTGACAAACAATAAAACTAGAATCAATTCTTAGTCATACTTAGTTATATACTCACAAATTAAATCATATATAAATATGATAATATTACTAGTAAGGCCCCTTCAGACTTTTTTTTTGTTTTTTGAGGATTGTGACATATTTTTAAAGCGTATTAGATAAGCCTTTGGCGCATGGACCTCTTCAAGGCAACAATACTGTACGATTTTTATAAGATAGAATAACACCCTGTTAAAATTTTAGCCACTAATAGAACTTAGCAAAATAAGTAACTTTCAAGCAAAAATTGATTGTAAAGACATTGAGGCAGGTTAGTTATAAGATTTCTTACCTGATATTGGTAATAATGCTCGAAATATCCAACATTATTTTCGATGCGGATCAGCACACTCCTTGGGTTTGAGCTTGCATCGCTGGATGTCCTTCAATAGTACTGGCTACTTTCATCACTCGGTTACATAGTTCTTCATCTGTATCCACCATTTTTTTTTTCATATGACCCCATAAAAAAGATCTCACGGATTCAAGTTCGGGAACCTAGCAGGCCAAAACGGCTTATCCATTTTTTCTAAAATTATTATTTAGCCAACTTTTTACGTCTCTTATGGAGAGCGGTAGAGCTTTATCATGTACATACCACATATCACGCCAAGAACACGTCTTCCAAAAAGTTATTTAATGTATTTTGAAACTAACCATTTTTAAACGACGAATCACTGCACGAAAACTAATTTGTTAACACGGTCGATCAGCCGATCACAGACTGGCAATATCAGGTAAGATGAAGACAATTTTTTGCGCGGAAAGTTTCAATTTGTTTTTTGACACAAAAAACAATACGTTTCTTAACAAAAAGTATTTGTTTTCTTTGATGTTTTACTCTCAGATTTACTATCAAACGCCTCTTCAAAATAAAGGGGGACAAATGTTGTTTTTAGATATGGTCTAAAAACTAAAATAATATTGGATCAAAGCCTGTTTTAACAGTTTTTTAAAATACTTTTAATACTGAAAAATATTATATATCTAAATCTTTTTGATTGAACGTTAGAATTATTAGAACTTTGCCTCGCTTATCAATTTTTTTATGACGAGATTTGAATTTTCAAAATTATTAAAACTTTGAATTTGTAAACAAAGAATTATTATCAAAAATGCCCAAAATGTCAACTTTACGCTAGGTTTTTTATATTTTGCACACATGCATAAGATTTTATTTGAAATAACTTAATCAAATAATTTTTTTTTTTTTAATTCAGCCAAGAAATGCCAGTTCTAGCCATTTACTGCAAGAAATGTTAAATTTGCTGACAAACGAACGCCGCTTAGTCACGTTTGTTATTGTCATTTTTCATATAATTTGAAGCAAAAGCTGATCTCTTTATCAAATATACACTGTATATAAAGTGTCACCATTAAAGTCGGCTCCATTAGGAAATTTTTTTGTCATAAAGTTTAGTTTAGAGATCAGTTTTAGATGAAAAATGACAACAACAAACGTGATTAAACGGCATTCGTTTGTCGGTAGATTTAACATTCATTGCAGGGAACTTACTTTATTTACTGTAACCTAAAGATTTTTATTCAATTTTTATTGCAGTTATATTTCTTTATTTGTCGCATGTAAAAAATGTATTTTTTTGTAACATGAATAAATCTATCTGTCTATCTATCATAGACAGAATTTTGGAAAATTTTATTTGAAAAAATTGTTTATAATGCAGTTTTATTCACATGTGCAAAATTTGAAGAACCTAGCTTGAAGTTGACGTTTTAGACATTTTTATCAAATAATTCTTTTCTCACAAAATCAAAGTTTACCAAACTGGTATATGTTGGTTTATTTTTAAATTATCTATTGTTACAAGTTACTTCCATAATGAATAATTCCTTTTTACTTCTTTTTTTTTTTAATTTTATTTTAGTCACAACAGAAATTGACATGATTGATGCAAAGTTATCATAACTTTAACGTTCTTTGAAAATATTTAAATACAAGACATTTTCCAACATCAAATTGATGTAAGATTATAGTAAAACTATCAAAAACGACTTTAACTTAAATAGGTCTCAGCTTTCGCACCTTTTCTGAATGTTTACCTATCACAAAAATTTGTTTTCAGATATGGTCTTAAAACCAACATGTTGTTGGATCAAAGCCTGTTTTCAAAGTTTTTTCATAAACTTAATACAGAGAAATAGCCTACATCTAAATTTTTTAGAAATAACTTTTAAATTATTAGTTCCTTCTACCGCTCATATCAATTTTTCCTATGACGAGATTTAAATTTTTAAAATTTTTAAATCCATAATAGAATATTTATTATGAAAAAGATTTGGAACATTAAATATTCCAAAAATAAATAAATTTATACTAATTTGGTAAACTTTGAACTTGTAAAAAAAAGAATTGTTAAACAACATAAATGACTAAAACATGAGCATCAAGCTAGGTACCTCGAATTTTGTACACATGCATAAAATAGCATTAGAAATAATTTTTTCAAATAAAATCTTTCCAAGTTCAGCCCAAAAATGCCATTTCTAGTCATTCCCTGCAATAAATGTTAAATTTATTAAATTTGTAGTGGTTTTCATCTAATTTGAAGGAAAAACTGATCTTTACATTAAATTTTAACTAAACCTTATAATAAAAAAAAAATCCCATATGGAGCCGACAAACACACGTACACACTATCCCTCAATTCAAAAAACCAAGAAGAAAATAGTATAATAGTTTAATGAATAATCGCTGATGCCTATAATAAATAGACCATAAATAAAAATAAACGATTTGACTCACAGACTCACGTTTAGAGAGGAATAATAGTCTATATACTTTGTTTACCCTTCAAAAAAATTTTGACACATTCATGTTATGTTGTCATAGGAATATTTAGTAAGTTTTAGAATGCTAAGATTGTGCCATCAACTTTTTGAATTTGACTTGCGCTGTCGGTACTTATGAACTAAAATATCAAAAACGGAGGGATCAATGATATTTTTTCAATGTTTATTTAGGCCAAATGTTTCCGATGAATAGAACTCTAGAACTGATGTAAAACTGTATTCATTAGTAACTTAAAATTTTTAAAAATTCATTTTGAATTCATCTTAGACGATTAATCAGTTTTGAATCCTGATCTACATAAGTTAATACAGCATGCCTTCTACCTTATGAAATTCGTACAGAATTCTTAATATTTTAACTGTTGCCCTGAGCCAAAGGCTTATTCTTTAAAAATATGTCAAAACCCGTAAAAAAACAAAAAGTATTTTGAAGAAACCTTACTACACATAACTGTTTTGAGTTCACCCTCTGAGTAAATTTCAACCAATAAACATTTGCTAAATAATTAAACCAAAATAAAAAATCTCTACCAAGATTTAAAACCAGATTACAAATTTGTTTAACGTGATTCTACCCATATTCAATTTTACATTTGGCCAACCTAATCGCAACATGCGGTTGAGCTTTTTGTAATGCTGGTAGTGTAAAATACAACCCAGATCAGTAAATGTCAAAGTTGCTTAACATAATGTCCATCTCTTTTTTTTACATTTCCCGTATTTCCAGCAACGCGCATTTGCTTAAATCGTGTCTGTGCATTATGTGTACAGAGTAATATACTTTTAGGGAACTTCAGTCTGTTTATCCAGAACAACCTGCGGACAGTAAAAATGTCTAGCAAGCAATAATTTTTATTTCACTGATTAATGCGAGTTTGGTATTGTTTGTGAACAAGTAAACTATTATGTTCGACCCAGTTTCGGCGAGTTTATCGTCGAGTGAACACGACGAGGTGAAATAAAATGTGAAATTTTTTAGTTTTATCCCAAAAATATGACCACTAGCAAATGGTCAGTCATAACAAAATTTGATTGAATATTTAATGTTCCGACTCAAATGTCGGATGGAATGATGAATAGTAAAAATTTAAATCGTGTAGTAATGATACAGTATGAATGGAATAATCGCATTATAAAATACATTCAGTAGCCGCTTTAGGAAATAGTATATACCGTTGAAAAGACCGGTTAGTTAATGCAGCTAAGCTTCATACATAATACTAGATTATTGCACGTCGCGAGCGATGCTATAAATCGTGACAAGTCGCTAAAAATTTTCGAGTTTAATATATTTTGGAACGTTTTTGAAAATAAGTTGTTTTAGGTAGGATGTATTTCTCAATAAACGATATTAAAATTACGAACAGGTTTTATTTATCTTAATAAGTGACTTTTATCTGTCCCGTGTGAGTTTCTGCACCATATCCTTGATTGGTTTCGTGCTTTCGACGCTTTTTGCTTTGTAATTAGATATGAATTGTGCTGCAGCAACCCCGCCATTACAACCAACTTCGATAAGGAAAAATCATGCAATATATTTAAACTCAATTTGTGTCAGGTTCCAACATTAGCGTAACGGCAAATTGATGTGCATAAATTGCCGTTTATAATTGTACTACGAATTGGGAATGCATAAAATTGTGCAGCGTTATTTTTATCTAAAATTGAATTTATTACAAACGAGAATATACTTTTATTGTATATTTAATAGTTTTTGATTGGATTTATTTTGGATTAATAGACCTAGATAGGAATTCTGGCATTGCTTTTGAGAATAATAGTGAATAAAGCAACCCTGTTGGGCTATAGGTATCCATTAGCGTAGTGCTTGCTAGTCGATATCGGTTAACTTCCACGATTAAACATTTCATTATAATAAGATGATCCTAGTGCCTCCGAAGACGGTAGCAATTAATGCTCTCCCAGAAGCAGCTTTCAGCCTCAAATTGAAACAATGATTTGGCCAGTAAACATTGCCTCTAGAACTTTAATGAAAGCAACTTATAACGACTTCTGTTTCACAAAATTCCCGTACAAAGATTACATTCGAACTTTCTAAATTCAATTTGAAAAATTTAAATTACATTCGCTGTGATGTTCCATATGAAGTTAGTCTACAAAACTCCAAAACAAACTCTATGTATAATAAAATCTCAAATTTTTTTTCAGCTGAAATAAAATAACTAACTAATTACTGTCACCTGAACTTTTATTATAACTTTACATAAGCAACCATAAATTTATTCACAACTTTCTCGCAAAAATAAGATGCAAAGTATTTTAAAAGCCTTCATAATTTTCAAGCTTTGTCTCGATATCATTTTTTCGCACATACAACTTATTTAACTTTCCCGTTTTCTCATACCTATATTTCTAAATCCTATTATATAAAATCGTTTTATTTAAACTTTCCAAGTCAAAAATCCTCGACTTATACAAAACTTACAACTTGTTTTCAACTTTGGTATTTTTACATTTTCCAATGACATTGTTCTTCAATTTAACATAATAAAAATCAATTTTATCTTCTAGTTGCATCACCACAAACTTAACTACGGAATTTTCTTCAATGTTTTTATTACGAAATTTACTTCAATGATAATTTTAAATTTGTAAGATCAAAGCTAACGAGGAAACGTAAACACTAGATCAAGGTGAACCAAGTCAAATAAAAATGTGATCGATCTGAAATAAAACAAGATGGAATTTCATTTGCTTTCCGATTTATTGCTGGGACAGCAAATAAACAGAATAAATAACGATTAAGCTCTGAAAAACGTGTAATTGATTTATTTTGCTATTAATTTAAAGAAACTGTTTATTGAGTTTGCGCTTCGCTTGTTTACTGAATTCCTCAAGATTTTGTGCATGTTTCGGTGCATTTTAAATGTTTTTATGGTTTCCGTTCTATCATAAATAAAGGAAGTGTAAACGAATTAATATTAAGTGTGTAATTATGCAACGCCTTGTCAGGGAATTATCTGAGTTTACGTTTAAAGCGATGCATATACACGTAAATATGAATGATTTGCAAATAGGGGAGCTAATGAGGCACGTGATAGCATTTAGCAGGTCTTAGAGAACTACGTTGTAATAAGTGCTGCCTTCAAAAGCATTACAACGAAAGCTGAGCGAACTTAACAGTACCGATACGTGACAACTTACAACCGACTTACTACACGTTTCTAGCGATCACACATTTCAAATTTCATCGAGAAAAATTAAATGAAAACGTCAATCGATAATCATTTTTATCTTGTTAGCTCGAGCACAAAAACACCAATCTTCAACTACACTAAAATACAAGTCAATTTTAAGTACCTATGTTAACCTTTGCGTCTTTCTGTCATCAGACTTGTACCGCACCAATTCGTTTCGTTTTTTCTTTTTTTAGATTTTCTCATTTTTAAATCCTAACTGTGAATAATAATAGAGACATTTGAAATTATTTAAAAAACGAATCAACTTTTTGAAATTCAGTTTGTTATCAGCTATGAGTTTTGCCAGCACATATTTTGCAAAAGAGCGATACTGTCGCAAAATAAATGATTAAGCTAAATTTGTGGGAGCTATAAAAAAAAAATCTGAAACGGTTTTGCTGCGATGAAACCTGTTTTCAATCTTGTTAAACACCCGCTACAAAAAATATGCAAATGGATACATATCATTATATCGCTATGAGCGATTGAGTGGAATTTAATAAAAGAAAATGGCGCGTTGTGTCTTTTCTTTTTTCTAAGTGAAATATTTATCCCCGATTAAAATAAGACATGAAAAGGAGTTTGATAAATCAGCGTCAATAAGTTTTATCAGGTTGTGCTTGAAGGAGGGGTTAGCGTGACAGCTATGAAATGATAAATTTGAAGCATTAATCTCTAAGCCTTGTCTAGAATCTAGCATGTCCTTTAACTCGGCACCACTACATTTTAATTAATCCAACAGCAGCTTGGAAAAAGTAATTAGTAGATCGAGATATGTATCCGTTAGGCTGGGGTCGAACACTTAGTCGCTACTTCACGGTAAAGACATGATTTATTCTTGAACATTTGATGCCATGTTCTTTTGAGCTCAGCTCAAGACAAAAGGGGAGAATTGTCCAATGCCGCGATCATCCCAACCTAGATATATTTAAAATTACGACTCCCTTAGGCATGCGGCTGCTCTCATAATATGCATGTTTATAATTTGTCATAAATAAAACTCTTCTAAACTTTTTTGCGCTTTGCAGTCTCCCATTTGTTAAGTTACAATTTTTTTCTACAAAATGGCTTGACATTAGCTTTACGAAAAAAAAATTATTTTACTCGTCATACGTCAGACTTCCGAACAAGAACGCCGCAGGACTGTTTCAACCCCAACTTTCTAATAGCTTAGCAGACTTCGTTAATATGAAAGCCCGTTTAATTGTAAGTCGATTAAAATGATTAATTTTTTCTATCTTTTCCCGCTCAATCAAACTTTAAACTAATCACTAAAAAAAGCCCTCAGGAAAATCACAATCTTCATTTTCCACAAAATTTCTCAACCATTGTTAGTTTTTAATAATTAAATTCTGTCTTAATAGCATACTGTACGGCCTAAAATGAAAATCATACATAAACACACACTTAATTAGTAGAATTTTCTAACGTAATTAGTCATTTAGCTACAATTAGTAAATTAGCAGTGGCGTGTCAGCTAGCAATTATCATAAATATTAATGTCTTCATGACTAAATGCAGAAAACACTTAAACTAAAGACGATGGTAAACTGTGCACATTTAAGAACAACTGTATAATAATTTTATTTAAAGCTACTCCAAGGCAATTAAACCATAAAAGTGCTAATAAGTAGTATATTTTAGCGTGCTGATTTATTCAACTAAAATCAAAATCTGAATTTATTGATTTATTAAAATTCCAACGCTAAATCCACGTCATAATCAAAATTCACCTATCTTTTTACACGCTTGACAAAATGGCATTTAAGAAAACATAAAAAGGCAATCAAATTATTTCCACTAGAATGAGAAATGATAGATAAAAGTAGCGATTAGGTTACATATAATATTTAAATAGCTTAACTAAAAGGTCATAGACTTTTTTTTCAGCAGAACTTGTAAAAATAGAGTTGAATGGAAAAGTCAGCTCCAGAAGAGTCTCATAGAGTTTTAGATTAATTTGCGTTTCGTGTGAATAATACTATTCACAAATTAAGTGACTTTAAAAGGGGAAGCATTATTGTTTGCGTGAGTGCTTTATCATTTACAAAAATCACTTGGCTTGATTCTAGTGCATTAAGTGTAACGTGATTTTGGCGTAAATGTTTTAAAAACAGGCATGTCGATTATGTCACCAACAAAAATATAAAAATGCTAAATTTAGATTTGGAGAAGTCAATCGGTGGGTATGAATTTAATGAGATGAAATCAGACTTCCAAAACTGAGAATGTTCAGTTTATAGTCACGTTCACATTTACGAATTGTGATGCATCTATAGTACAAAGCCTTTGATCAATAATTTACAATAAGATTATGCAAACTTGGAAAGTTCTATCGCAACGTGTTCACAGTACCGGATAATGTATAGAAAATTGTACTTTTATCATCTTTCAATTAAAATCTGAGCTGAAAAAACAAAGATTTTTTTTCTTAATTAGTGATAAAAGACTAAGTTATAAATATTAATTTTTTCCGGAAAGGAATTAACAAAGACAAATTGCCTGTATTGTCTACAAGAGAGAAGCATTCAAAACTAATTAAAATAAATGGAGATTTGTTAAAGTTACCGTATTTAAATGCGTAGTACGTTTTTCTTTTGCATATCTCTTACGATATGGCGTGCATCCAAAAATATCAAACCCATCAGAAAACTCTTTCCCATCACAAAAGATTGAAAAACTTGCGTCAAAACTTTGAAAGAATTATTATACGCGTGTTACATAACAAACTCTCATTTACAAATTCTACTCAGTGCTTTTCAACGTTAAGCACATGACTGTTTAGACGGAAGCTGCAAAAAGTTAACAAATCGATTGAATCCATCAACGGAGCTTTGAAATTTTCACATTTTTATTGAAGCGATTTTGTGGATGACAAGCAGTTCAAAATTAATATTTTAAATTTGTAATAACCAAATACATCGATTAGGTTGGTAAATCAAAACAAATTAATTGTTTCCAATATCCGACCGTTGTAGCTATGCTATTTGTTGTTTATCATTTTCAAATGTTTATTATGAGTTAATTATGAAACTAGTGATCGGTGGATACAACAACTCTATTCGGATCGTTTTAGATTATCAGCAAAACAAAACATAATGATAACGATTGTCGCACCATAATACGCATCACAGGATAAGTTACCAAATCACATCATATAAAAAATAGCCTGGCGCATCCACCATTTTTACAATGCTAATTGTTGCAATTAAAATTTATAAATGTCAATTTAACTTAACTCATAGAATTTTTTTTTAATCGTTATCTCAAGCACTCTAATTAAAAACAAATATTTTTCCTAAAAACGACAATCATACGCAAAACAAATAATTAATAGACACGTTGTTCATTGATATAATAAAAAGTCAGTCATTTTTGCTTGTTATTGAGAGTTTTCATGCATCATTTGTACTGCGTCAAATGATTGTTTTGTCAATTATTTCAAAACAGAGTGGCAGTTTTTTATCAAACGTTAATTATTTTTTTGTGTTAATGAATATTATAGATTGTTGTAGCTGAGTATTCTTATAAAATTAGTACTAAGAGGTAATATAATACGAAGAGGAGAAGTGAATAAGAGTGTATGTTTGAAATTTAATAGCGATTATGAAACAAGCAGTGTCTTATGCATGAGTATTAGAAGATGTTCGAGTGTAGCAAGTGGCTGACGAGGGCCGGTATGTGTTAGCGTGTAAGTTCAGATAAAGCATGGCAAGTAGTAGGTCAGAACATCAAGGCAGACAGGGCAGGATATTGCGATTGAATATGAATGAGCTTCTACCTAGTTCCGCAAGGGCGCGACACTGAACCTGCGTAACACGATTCATCTCCGGCGATACAGTACTCCACCTTCATTTGATATCTCATAAGGCAAGATACATTTAATCCTCAGTGAAAATTATACTATTGCTAATGTGCAATCGACAGTTCAAATTGATTCCGCATATCAATGAAGGTTTGCTTGTAAACGCTACTACAGTTCAAATCATTAGATATGATCCATGAATACTTGAAGCATGGAAGGGTCACTGAATTCAAAGGCCGACTACTCCACTGACCTCTGGGACTCACTCATATAAACTAAACTATCCACATCGACCCATCTACTATAAATAATCGACTCAGATTCAGACTTTCTCATATGAATTTTGGCAGTCTGCCCAAACACGATTCTACCAAAAACAAACATTAATACATATAATAATCATAAAGTATGCACAAATTCAATACGAAACTTCGTCAAGAAATACAATACAACATACAATACACAATAAAACCAAATACAACAGAACAGACCATTAGTTTATATGCAAATTGAAGGTACATTCTCCCTTGTCGTTCACGCTATGTAAATACGGTAATTGGAATTACAGCCAAAATCATCACGAATAAATAAATACTTTTCATATTTCCAAACTTTTACTCTAAAGAGCAATAAAATCCAAACTTCATCAGCAACTAACATCAATTTACCACCACCACTAGTATGTTCGTTCAAAATTTAAAAATATAAAATCGAGAATTATTGTATAAAACTTAATTACATGTTTAAATATTGCTTCATACATTTGAGTATAACGAGGGACTTAAAACAAACTCTTAAGGTACTCTGTATAATTAATATCATCTATTAAAATTCACACAACCTAAGTAAACAATTGTGGGAAAGTTATATCTAAAGCTTGCTTTTATTAGCAGAGTAACATCTCATAAGTTTGCTCCTTTTGTCCTTTACTTTCAATAAAAGTGAATTCCTTGAGCCCAAAAAGCCATAGTTAATTTTTCTTCTGGCGAAAGAATTTAGCGCGACTGTTGTGTGTACAAAGCCATAAAATCGGAAACGCTCGTTGTACTGTACGAAACTCTAAACCGTTTTTTTTCTTTGTCGGTATTCTTTATCAACAACGTTGTTTGTTTTTCTTCTTGCAATTATTTTCTACCACAAAGAGTAGTTTCGTAAACTCTAGTGTAAGTTTAAAGAGATGAGAGAACAGTGCTAGAACGACAGTCAGTGGTTTTGCCCGTATCACAATAGCCCGACACACAGACGTTTGATAATGGCGACTAAAAGAAATCCTTTTGTGGACGCGCGTCATCTACAACAAAACTATCAAAACCTACTAAAGCGTCGACTATATTAACAAACAGTTAAATATAATATTTAAATTATTTTCCAAAAAACATGTTTCGATCTAAGTGCATTAAGAAGTGGATTTGAAATGCTAGAAGTTTTATTGGATCAAACTTCATCATGTCAAAAATGGATATGGAAATACGCAGTTTACGGCTACCCCAAAATTCCCCAATCTCTCTGCTATGGAATACCTTTGGGACCTACACAGATCCGGAAAGGGTGTGAGAATGCATATCTAAGGAATACCGTAATAACGCCATGAACAGGACACACCTCATAAAATAAGCAGATCCTTACTGAATTCAATAATCACTTCATTTATAACAGGCAAACATCTGGTATAATGGATGTGGTCGCAGATAACAATCAAATAAGAAAAAACATGAGTTTTAACATGGATAACGTATCTAGTTTATTTACAACCCTTTTGAAAAAGTTTATAGCCCGTGAAACGAAAGAGGGAAATCAGTTTCACGATACTTTACAAGTTTATGTCTTCAATAATTCAAGAACGTATTTTTTCCACAATCCACAATGCAACTTCAGATTCCCATAAAAAGCAATAAATAAACAAAAAAAATGCTTAAATAACCTCCACAACTTCAAAAAGTCGTGTCATTTAACAGATCAGAGTCAGCAAAAGTTAAAGAATTTCCCACAAACTTGTTCAAAGAACTAATCCTCTATGGACAGTCGGTAAAATAATTGCTTCCCTTTAAAATCTTAACACAAATGATGAATTTATAAAGTGCAAAAACAAATCAAAATTAAAGCTTCAATAGAAATCTAAAAAAAAACAGCGAAGTTATAAAAAATATATGTTTACTCATGCTAATCTGAAAACGAAAGCAAGAGAAAAGTATGGAAATAAAATGACTTTCTAAAGCAAAACTAATTGCATAAAATTCGCCAATATCCGTTTATTGAATTCCAAACTTCTTAATATTAAATCATCGGAACGTCAAAAGTTCGCCGTAATTAGCATTTATTTAAAATGAAATTCGCAAAAGAAAAAGTTTAAAATAAAATTAATTTAACTAGATTGAAAACTCCATCGTGTTGAATGAGTATAAATACACATCAGAATTTAAACGGGGGTGAATATTAATTCATAACTGAGGGATCCAACACGTGTTTGTGGGTGGATGTGATATTATTCCTATACAATCAGAGTTAAAAAAAAACATTTGGTTGAAAATTGTTTTATTAATGTTATCCTATTTTAATCGAAAATTTCCGGATGTATTTTCTAACACTAACCGCATTTCTAATGGATTTATTATTTGAATTATTAATGGAGACTATAGTAATAGCATGCACGCAAATGCTCTGATGAGTTTATATATTTCAAGGATTATGAAAATTATTTCATTGAAAATACGAACATTACCTTTTTTGCAAATTGAATAAAAAACAGACGCAAAATGATGTCATAAAAATAGATATTCAAAAAATATATATATATATAAAGTGAACTTTGGTGATTTATTGTTCGATTTGTGATTTCAAGATGCAGCTAGTTGAAGTGAGCTTTAGAAGAAAACTTTTGGCACTGTAGAGCTGCCTTTAGTTTTATCGTTGCAACTTAGTCAAACAATTCTTTTTAAGTAATTTGTTATCGCTCGTCTCGCAAACTCCCTAAAAACTTGCTTTAATCATATTTCAACTAAATTCCACTCACAATTTTGAGTAATATAACATGATGAATTGAGATGGTATCTAACTTCTTGTAGAAATTCTAGACAATTAGTTTCCTAAAATTATTTAGAGCGAAGCTTTATTTCTAAATGAACAAATTTTTGTCATGCTCCGAAACTGTTGTTTAGAAATGTTTTAACGAGTGTGGAGAATCTAAAACAATTTGTAACTGTTGTAAGTTCGTCTTAATGGCGTCGTAAATATTTCGCCCTTCTACCAATTAAAGTAAGAAAAATATAAATTAATATAGTTTTCACAATTCTATGCTATGGATCATTTGGTTTAATAATGAGAGTTTGGAAGTTTATTAGAAGTACTGTTTCTACTGTTAACATGTTATAAGAGACTTGATAAATAAGTTTAGCAAGTAAAGCCCTTTTTAGACACAGTTTAAGTGTTAGCAATAAATGAATGTCAAATCGATTTCTATCGAAAAGTAGCTACCATTTGTACGGGATTTCGCAAGGAAATGGAGAAAAATGGCTACAGTTGACAGCAATTATTCCAACAAATCCATTATTTGATTCTTGCTCGTACTGTTAACTTGACTGTCAACGTCCTTTCCAAAACATTTTATTGATGATAAGCTTTTTTCTTTTGAATGTATTCAAAGTAACTGTTAATAATTGACTATTGATAAAAGTCATTACTATTCCACTTAAAAAAGAAACAAGCACATTATCAGGTTTTCTTTAAAACAAATTAAAAAGCCTTTAAAGAAGTTTGCTGCTTTGTAGTGGAACATAATAAATCTAAGAAGAAGACAACAGGAACGTGAACAATGAAGAATTCAAAATGTGTTGTAAAAACCCCGGAAATACGATATTATACAAGGAAAACCACCCTAAATTAAAAAGTCAATGATAATTATGAGAGGGTTGAATTTAATCTACTTTAAAATTTTATATAACAGAAGGTAGAAAAAAATTCTCTACTATTCTCAACTTTTTGTTTATTTATTTATTATTCACTTCCAAATTTATCAACATTTACAAAACTTTGTGAGCATGTTTATAAAAAACAACATCCATCATAAATGCGTGTTTAAAAAATGAAAGCAGTGAAATAAATTGGTTCTTAACATAAAAAAGTAGCATATATAGTACAGTTACGATTCACATGAATTAAAAACAAAAAAATTATGATCCACTCCATTAACACGAGTCACGATCCATAAACATCTAAGGGCGAAGGGTCAAAGTACACGCTAATTTCCACATTTTTCAAGCGAATAAATAAATTTAATTTTTCGCTACTTTGAACCACAGCAAGTGGAAATATTTTCAACAACAAAACGACTGGGCACAGACAAATAACTTAAAAAAATTATATGACATTTTTCAAAATAATTTTATAAATATTCGAGTTAAATGTTTGAAAGCAGAAAATTTAGTCTGAAATTTTCAAAAGCTATTTATTTCCATATGTGTGAAGTCCACATAAACGTTCCATTTTCTTCGTAATATTTCACACCCTTCTTCCTGACTTTTGCTACAAATATTCGTGATACCCTTTTCTGGAATGGCACATTTCGATTCGCTTTATCCATCATCTCAAACGTCATATTAGTATGAGAACATGCATCCCTTCTTTGGTTCCCAGATTTATACTGTACAAAGAAAGGTCACTAGAATCAATATTAGCCTATTTCGACTATCTTGCTAACTGTCGAAAAAATTTATAGCTCTTGTAGAAATTCTCATCTATTATTCAATTAAATTTCGTTATTATCTTATTAAATCTTTTACAAGTAAAAGAGCTTTCAAAGTTTCGGAAACAATGTCATGACCCCTTTGGGGTTACTGGAAATCCGATCAGGCGCAAACACCAGAATCCTCATTACAAAAAGGGAATATAAGAACCTTTTATAAAGATTTCTGTCTAAAAAAATTGACGAATAATTTAAAGTTGTGAAAGCTTGAATGAGAACTGGTAGTTCGAGCCAATTATTTATAGATTAGGACAAGATCAGCTTGTATACATTAATTTTATTTACATAATATTTACATATAAATGAAAATGTAGACATACAATTTAGAAGTACCCATTATAAAAAAACTGATTCTGGATGAGTAAATTCGTTTTCTACTGAAAATAGAATTTAGAAGCTTCTTTGGCATAAATAATACGAAGGAATGAGCTTTTTGATATATAAAAGCTTTATCTGTATATTTTAACAATATTGAATGAAATTTACTTTTAAAAAAGCATCTGAATTCGACGAAGACCATTATAAATAATAATAATGGGAATGTTGCTTAAATAAATTATTTTTGTGAAATATAAGCTTTAGGCAATTTAGAATCATATTGGCTTTTATTTCTTTACACGTCGTTGTTTTATTTAGAGTTTTGACGTAGGTCAGCGGAAATAAGTAATTCTGGGAGAACTTTAGATCTAGTATAGAGGTTTTTCAGAAAAAAGGTCTGTAGTAATTTTGAGTAATTTGGTCATTTTGTTAACGAAGAAGGTAAATGTGAAAGAAAGTAAAAGACAAACCTGTGCAAAGTTCGAGGAGGATGAGAATCCAAGACGTTAAGACGAGAAGGCCTGAAGAGGTCCTCGGAGATGGAGTGAGAGTTTTCATGTTGATGTTGACCGTATCGAAACACACTACAAAATCACTGCACTACACACGAAGAAAATAATTTTGACATTTTAATCTTATCAGTCACGCGGGTTATCAACTTACATGTCCACAATTATTAAGGATTTTCTCCGCTCAACCACTCTAATGCCTCGGTATCTGGGGCATTAAATATCTATCCAGATACCAGCGCTGTAGTGTGCGGAGTTAGTCCTTTTAAATCGAGAAAACCGATTCTCTTTTAGCGCAGTTATGACGAACCATGCTAGAATAGCGAACGATCTTCTCGCTTATTAAATTACACTAGCGGAACAGAATTAAATTAAGTTCACAATCATAAAGGAAATGTTCACACCTTAACTGTGGAGCAAAGCTAATGTTATTTGCTACTGGAAACGCAATAACGTCTTCCAGAAACAACTTACGTTAAGTTCACTTTCAATTAAAACACCCTGATTCCAAATCCGTCAGTTCAACCTGAAACAATCGACATATCTGGCTTTAACAACATTATTACTAAAAAAAAAAAGAAACTTTTTTATAGTAATTGTGGCTAGAATGCGATGCGAAAGTCTAATTAGCGTCTAAAAACAGGCGTAGAGTAATTACAAAGCTGCATCAGAAGTGAAAATTTAAAACATTCAGTATTTTAACAAGAATCAAGACAAAAAGCAAACAAATGCATTAATTAAATCCTTTGACGTTTTTTTTGAACAAATAAAAGCTTAAATTCCAAAAATTCCGTGCTATTCTTATTACCTACCGGAAGAAAATTTGCAGGAATCCGGAAGTGTTAACACTTAACAATTAAAGAAGATGTAAAATATCCAAAAAAAGCAAGCTTGAGATTATCTCAGACGGCAAATCCACAGAGACAACTGACACTTGTCATAGATGACAAATGAATAACGACAGCGGCGTCACATGCCAGCACGCGTTTTGCACAGGAGTAGTCGTGGCTTAACTTGGATGAAGACACTGTACTACTGGCCCAGCTTGAATCCTGTGACATGGCGCAGACGCTCTAAGGGCGCAAGCGTCGCGGTGCACTTTCTCATCCATTATTTTAATGCGATTGCTATAGAATGCTAAATGCCTTTCGATAATCAGTCTCAAGTGCCGACAAGAAGTGATATCTCACTTTTTTCACAACCAAAACAGCTTCAAGCAAAGCATGAGAAATTGTCAGAATCAGATTTCACCACATCCTATAATTCAACCCACAGAAACGTGTTATTACAATTAGCGCATTTTTCATCGAAAGCTTCAATTGTAATGTTAATTAATATCTAAATGAAGACTGAAAATGAAAATATCAAATAGACAGACGCCTTCTCATTCTGTCATCAAAACAACTCGTCTTCATCGTGTTAAGCCTCTGCGTACCATGAACGTGAATCCCATTAATCACACGTGACTTTTGTTTAACTGAAACTGAAAATTTTTTAGAAGCTGTACAAGCATGTTGCATTTCTCATTCATATGGAGAAATGTAAACGTTCACTCTCAACACGTGCACATATGTTAGCCGCATTTTAACTTAAAAACTATCTCTGGGTATTAATTTGAATAAAGTCTCTTTTATTTAGAGCTTTAACTTGTTAGCTGCTACTGTTTAAATACCTTATTTCCACACGTAAATAGCACTAGAGGGAACTTGCTATTATTGCAGCACTAAAGTCAAGACTTATAATCAACTAAATGTTCCAAGAGCAATCAAATCATAAATGCATTCTTTATCAAAACATAAAAATGTTTACGTTGCAACTAAACTTTTTCAACTATTCGTATACATTATTACTTTCAAGTGCTTTCGCAATGAAAACTTTTGATAGAATTTCATTTGTTCCAAACTTTTAGTCGCTGTTCTATTTCATATTAATTAAACATTGTTTATAGCAGCGTGTGTCAATAAAATGATTGTAGACCGTCTTGTGGAGAGATTTCGAATTTCAAGGCTGTCTTCGCATCTTGGATGGCATTTCTTTGATGTACCTACATGAATACTGTTAAACAATATTAATGTTGCGACCTTCATAAACTTAATCAAAATTTGCTATAGAGAAAAGTTTGCCAAAGAAAGTCTATTATAAAATTAATAACTGTCATACAATTCTCATTTTGTTAAAAGAATCTTGAAATATGAAAACAACTTTTTTTTTTATTGAATTTGTAAATTGAACAACTGAAAGACTATTTTATTATTATGAAAAACTGCATTCTTAATTTATTCAAGCGTTTCTCTTTGTAGTTATTCGTTTACATATTTCAAATATAAGTTTATTTCAAAACTGTAAAGCATAAAACTTTTTGTATTCAAATATTTATACAAATTTGAATATCTCACTTTGTTTATTCAAGACAGAACCACTTTCTTTCTAAGCTTTTTTTCAATAATGTTTCTGATTATTTTTTTTTTATTCACTAGAAGTCTTATCGCATTTTTGGTTTCAAAATCTATTCTCGTTTCCTAATCAAATAATATGGAAATTTCGATTCCACTTTTAAACAACTTTGAACGTATCACCATATGGATCTTTCTTTCCCTTTTTAGATGTGTGTCTTTACTGCCACTCACAGCTACTTTTTTCTGACATCTTGTCATCTCCTTCTGTATACAAGATGTAAAGATGTTATCATTAATAATTGTATATTCGAGATAGACATTTCAATGTTAATTATATAAATAAATAAATTTGTTTCCCATGATAAATAATTGTAATTAAAATTTCGTCATTTTTGTTCGGATAGGAAGCAAGTGAGCTACAAATATTCTCGTAGACTTTCTAGCTACTGAAGGTAATTACCTGTAAGTAGTTTCAGAATGGATTCAGTCCTCCTTAATGGAGATTTTCACATAAACCTGAAACACAAACTTCGCTGCCGATGTTCGTAACAAATTGTGTATGAAGCAATTTATAATTTTACTTATAAGCCACAATATTTCGCAATTTTTCGTGGAATATTCAAAAAACTGACAGGAATTTAATAACTGCAACGTCAGCGCTGCAACAAATCTTAATAAGTTGTGTATTTTCTGATTTAATTAAATTAAACAAACAGAATTTCTGTTCAATGCAAGTGTTAAGTTGAATGAGTTTCCGAAGTTTGTTTAATAGATAAAATTTTCTCATTTAATTAGTTTATTTTTTCATGAGGAAAGATAAGCTTCAAACAGAATAGAACTTGTCGCTTAACATAAAATATGAAGAATGAGTAAACAATCCACAGCAGTCTATAAAGAAGAGGATCCTTTCTTGATTAATTTTGTAAGTGGGTGTAATTAATTTTAATAAGTCGTAGAGTTAAAGCCGTATCGATTAGATCCGGTTTATAATAAGAGAGTGTCAGGGATAAGTTTACACTTTTGGGAGTTGAAAATCCATTTTTGTTGTAACCAAAGTGAAAATATTTAAATTTGTTTAATAAAATACTTTGTGAAGATTCTTAGTGTAATTAAATGATGAAAACTTCTTTAGGGTAATGGAATTTCATATGGTATGTGTAAGATAAATACGGTAAAACATAAATCTACCCTCGGCTATCGTTAAAGTTGAATAATAAGGGACGGTTCTTAGATTTCATGGTTGAGATCACACACGTTAAAGTTACTTTGTTTCCAAATATTTACTACCTTAAACGCTTTAAGCGGAGATGCTTCAAACCGGAGGTAAAGAAAAAGAACGATTTACATAGCGCCATCTTACGACACATTTCAAATATGTTTACTATATACAATCTCACCTTTTCAAATCGACCTTTAACCTTATTTATTTCTACTTTACGGAATCCAAGAAGAAATTATTAAAGAGTTCCCTTGTTTCAAAAAGTACACTTGAGTAAACAATTTGGGTTTGAGCGTGGTCGTCATTAATAAATGATTTTGTATTGTAACGACGTGAAAAAATTAACTTGAGCTTGTTTTTGAAAGTTGACTTGAACAAGATGAAAAGATGTGTTTTAATTTAAACATGTTCTCTGTGTTTTATATTTAAAGTTGTTGTGGAGTTAAGTAACGGAGGAAAGGAAGTTAGCAGTTCCGCAACAAGTATTCCAAATGCACAGCAAGTTTACGTTAATTTCTAAAAGTTGACGAGCTTAACTAATCTATGCATAGCACGGCTAGATTCCTACCCTTGAGACAGTTTTTTCCAGAATGCGACTGAAAAGTTGCGGAAATATCAACGGAGTGGGAATTAACAATTAAGAAATTAAATTATTGTTAATGTAGAGTAAATACAATTATCAATTACCGCAATTCAGTATTCGGTTCATGCTTACGTACCCTGGAAATATGCTTCACCCTCAGGCATAGTACTTTGCGGTGAAAATAAAATACTGGACAATGTTTGCCGCCTTTACTTCAATTTATATGTTGGGCACGAAGATTTTGGGTCAACGGCTAAAAAGAGAAAGGATTGTTCAAATGTTTTTTTATATTTTTGTTATACTATGCAGTTTTTTATTACTCACTCCAAACACTAGTTTGCATTTTACGGATACGGATCGCTTTTCGTCCTCATGAGATTATTCCAACTGCTTGGATTTAGTAGATTATCTTCCTCTATTTACTGACCAAAACTTTTACTATTATCTCTCTACCACTTTTTTTTGTTAATTAATTTGCATTTATTCCAGTTTGATTATACGTTCTATTTTCAATTAAAACAAAACAAAACTTCATCAATTTTAATAAAATGTTTATTATTTCGATGATTCAGTAAAACCTATAACTGATTTATTAATTAATTTAAATATTTCCTCTTACTAAATATTATTGAATTTATATTTCAACATTTTTTAAGTTAACATTAAAATTCTATATAATTAGTGTAAATTTTAATGCAACTTTATGCTTCAACAAACCATATTGTTGCATAATTATTTGTTCCACCAACTATTCAACAAAATCCAACACAATTCTCATAGAATAAAATAATCCTCTATTTTTATAAATTAATTAAATAATCTCAATTCAAAAATTTTCAAACGTACTTCCATTGCAATTAAAATAACTACAAATAGACTCTAATTATTACAGCGCTAAAGTTTAATTAAATTTCAATTAAATGGATAGCATTTTACAAAGACATAAGTTTTTCGAAACTGTTCACATAAATACATCAATTGACAAAATTGATCCTCTTCACTTAGTTCGACTTTTATAATGAACATATAAAAACAATGCTAAAAATACATTGTTGTAATAATAATTCAATATTTAATTTAATATGTTTTATCTCGGCTTGCTCGCCAAAAGGATCAAATTTTTTTTTTCTTAATTTCGTAACAATTTCTCTTTAATCTTTCCGCATAACTTAGTTCTACCCTCAAACAGTAAACTTCAAAAGAAATTTTATGCTTTTTAAATAATCATCATTAAAAAATACTTCCTTACCACAAAAAAGAAATCGTCAAATAATTGTTGATCGTACTTTTTTTAATAAAATCTCTGCATTGAACATTTTGTTCTTTGTATATGGCTTCATGTATAAGACATGTCATTTTTTAAATGAAAAGTTTATATGGAAATCGTCGTATATTAGGGTGCAATCTCGTGTATATTCTCGATTTTTACAATACGTTGATTTTTGAGAAACTGGTACGTTTGACGTATATATTGCAATATTTTATCGCTATAACATGCGATATATGACATGTACGTGTATATCGATTTTACACTTCACTAGACTCTCAACACGCAGCACTGGCTTGGCGAGGGACTCTCAAAATGTTGTCCAAAATGCATTATCAACACCTTTTCATTGCATGACAACACTACACCAAGCTAATAAATACGTTTCGTGTCAAATCTTTTCACAGATAATTGATAAACCATCTAAAAAATAGTTCAAAGATTAAGAGCAATTTATATGAAGAATATACACTTCCCAAATTATCTAGAAGATATATCTTCTTGTGTTTTTAGAAAAGGTAAATTGAGATTTGCATTTGCGTGATTATCAACAATTTTATACAGAAGTTACATATTTATGAGTAATTCAACACAACGCAAATCGAAAGTACTAATTTTTCCCCGTAAGATTTTTTGTTTTACAACTAAAACAAATTCTGTCATGCATTATGAAATATCTTCTATAGAATATTGATTTGTGTAAGAAATTTCGGTTATAATTTCATACCATGAATGACGTAATATATCACCATAATGTTACACGACACTATTATACAATGACATTACCATAAAGTTCTATAACATTCTTACCAGTATTTGAATAACTTGGGCCATTTCGGCAAACTTTTATAGAACATGTATTCGACTTGGAGAATTTGCTGAATTAACGACCCATTAATAAGCCTAAAAAGGGGTTTCGCTTGGAAACCAGCTATGTAATATACCCTGTAAGATATTTTGATGATGAACTCTGTACTTTCCTAACTTGTTAACTTCTTATAAACCAGTTGGGATCAAATAGTTTACTATTAATTGCTTTCACTGTTGTCTAAACCCTTATCCCTCAATATTCAAAACAGTACTAAATTAAACATGGTTTTCGTTTAAATTGAAAATATTTTGTTTAAAGCCACCTTCGTGTGCGGTTTCAATGAATCCACAAAAAACTTTTCATTTACGTTATGAAGAGATCTGCTATACGATATCTAACACAGCATCGGAATGGAACTATTGTTCACGCACTAATCGCACAAAAGCCGTCTTGTGTGCTACTACTACAGATGTCTCAACACAAACAACTCTTTTCTCTTAGACGCTATAATGGACTTTTATAACTTACCAAACGGATTGGTCAAAGACATGCTGTCGTCTTCTTTTATATAAGATAAAATGTACAGCACACGATATAAAGCTATTTTCCGCTTTTGTTTTAGATAATGGAAACCATCAAAAACGAAAACAAACCTGCTTTCAGCTATTCACTATTACATCTCTCCCGTTTTAGTGGAAGGTTTTCATATATAGTTCCCTAATTGGTCCCGATTGGGAGAGATTACAAGAGAATGGGACAAACGGTCGCTTGGTTATAATTATATCGATTTCATTTTCAGTCTTACAAGGATTTTAACCAAGAGATAATACTGCTTTTATTACCTCAAGCATAACTAAGATTCCTCGTTCATTATCAAAAATTAACTGAAACAACAACAGAAAATAGAAGGAGATTAAAATAGTTGGAATGAAAATTGAATACGACCACTTCCTTAAACAGTGCATTTCAAGCAAGAACCAGAAAATTAACCACAATGAAAGCTCATTTGTCAAACAACACTTTGGAGTGGAACTCAAATTATATTTTGAAACTGAAAGTTAAAGCTACTGCCATCTCACGAGCAAAGGAAAATTCTACCCACATTCAACTAGAGCTTTCTACTTTGTATACACTGCGTGCTCACATTCCAAAGCTCCAATCATATATAGACTCTTCAGAAAACTCAACTTTAATTCAAATATCGGAAGTGCAATCAATAAGAAGTAAGTGTTAGTATTAGGAAAGCAGAAAGACTATCAATCTGTTGAATTAAATATTGTCAGGGAAACAGCTGGAAAAATATTGGATTTTCAAAATTTTTATTTATGTTCAAATTCATTTTTGTTATTTAAAGCCTTGGTATTTGGAGTAAGGAAAATAAAATTAACGTAATTTATTATGTTTATTTACACACACGTATTTAAACATTCTAAACATCTAAATAGGTAATAATTATGAAATATATTTATAGTAATTTATTTGATATGTACACTAACTTAGAAACATCACAATGAGATACTATAGGCAACGAATTTCTCACATAAAATCATTGGATCGATTCACTCATGTATTTGGTAAATATTCTGAAAAATGGAATTAGCGTAAATTGCCTAAGGAAAGCAATAAGTGAATACAAAAGCAAGCTTTATATAGAAAAATAAAATTAAACAGTTGTCACAGATAAAAGCCCCATCATTTTGCTATTAGAATTAGAAACTTTCGGTCCATGCACAATCATTTCTTGCACTGTTGGAAAATTGTCGTATCCTTCTTTATGTACCCTTTTACTTTTATGTTTCTTGACAGTATTGTCTAAATTATTCGCAGCTTTTTTTGAAGAAAACGAATGAGTTTTTTCGATTGGTTTCTGAATGACTAATTCCCCATTTTCTTCAATGTTTCGAGAAGCCATCAATATTTCTTGCCTTTGTTTTCTTTCCTTAGACTTTTCCAAGTGTTTTTTACGCTCTTCTTTTGTCCAGTATCTACCAATCTGTAAAAACTTATGATAATTTGTCTCTGCTAGTAAAGCCCTTTCAGAAAACAATAAGTGAATCCTTAAAGTGTTCTGAAAGAGCCTTAATTGTAATTTATTTATTTTTTTCAGAAAGTACCTTCAGTTCGGAAATTGTATCATCCTCTGTTGTTAAGCCAGCTCTTTCTTCAGAAATTTTAATCGCTCTATTTTTAAGTATTCTATTCCGAACTGGGCGCCTTGCAATATACCTAGTACCATCAGGTCTTCGTTTTACTTTCCATTCCATTCTAGTTTCGAGTGTGGCAGTTTCAGGTTGAGTTGTATATGTCTGCAAATTGGAACTAAAATTTCAATATCCAAAACAAAAATATGAATTTTTTTACCTGTGATCCACTAACAAACTGGTATTGACTTAAACTAGGTGAGGTGAAGCTAGTTGTTGGTTTTGCTGCTACATCGATGTTATTTTGAACTAAAGCTTGTCTAAAAAGTTGTTGTTGCAAAAGCATAGTTTGTTGCAAATTAGCTACGTTAGTGTACATTGTGTCAGATATAAGATGAGCAGGATTGATTCCTGTTCCTAATCTAGTTGTGGGCGACGAAGGACTATTAGTTTTCGAAATTGACTTAGATTTCTTTTTCGAACTAACGTGTTGTTTACATGCGTCGCATGTTTCCGTTTGTTCTTTTTCTTTGGAAATATCTTCTTTTTCATTTGGTTGACAAAGAATAAGTGTAGATCTACAAAACAGAAATTAAGTAAAAGTGTATACAAAAATGTGAGTTCATACCTATAAGTATCCTTTTGTTTCGAATCCTGGCTACAAGCTAGTTCGAAAGTTAAAGGATTACTATTACAAGACCCTCCAGTATTATAAGCACTCGAGCTATTTTCATGCTCCTCACCACTGCTGTTGCTTTTTGATGACTTACATCTCTGTTTTTTGTTGTCTTTGGTTGCTGCTTCTTTATTCTGAGAACTCCAACCTTGATCTTGCGCTTTTAACCATTGTTCGATCATGTTGTGTTCTTCAGCTTCATAAGGACATGAATAAATTGGTTCCATTTCAGAATCTACTGATTCTGGAATTGTTTCATAGATGTGTTCCGTATCAGATTCGGGTGGTGCGGGAATATGTGGTAACTGCGGTGGTTTTCTTTTGTCGATTTTCACTAACTGGATGTTTTGCATTCTATGGTCAAGTTCGGATATTTCGTGGTTGATTGAATCCATTTTTGAACGAACTAAACTATTGGTGAGATTTAAGCGTTCTTGAATGAAATGGGGTGGAACTTTAGGGGCTGCGTCATTTCGAGGAGAAAGCTGAGATTCTGCCTGTTGTTGTACTAATTGTTCTATTAAACTGTTCTGGTAAGCAGCACTTCGTCCACTTGGAGATATAGCATCAATAGGTTCAGCATCGAGATACTCTTCGCTCTGGAAATAAAATTCAAATTTTATTAGAATATACTACGACATCTAGTTTCGAATATCGGAAATGAGAACGAAATACGGAGTTTGAAAAAAGTTTTCTGGATATTTCGTTTGAATGTTAGGAGTTTGAAATAAATCGAAAAGAAAAGTTGAATCTTACCCTATTATAGCATCTGCTAACCAATAACGTCACAGCTTTCTTATTTTCAGCAAATAGAGACTCGGTTTCTTCTTTATTAGCAACGTCTTTTCCGTTGACTTGTAAAATTTGATCACCTTGTCGTAATCTGCCATCCCTGTCGGCGACACTTTGAGGCGCTATATCTCTAATATACACTTCCGTGCAAGTGTCAGCCTCAGATCCGGAACTGTAGCAAACTGTAAGACCTAACTTCTCATCACTACTACATTTTCGTAACGTCACTTCCTGTAATAAGATAGGAAATGTTACTAAGTAGAAAATTTTAAATAAAATGAAAAGCGTCAAGTTGAAATAACTGAAATTATGTTCGGGTCAGCGATGCAAGACTTCAGCACTTATTTATGAAATCTTTAAAGAGGATAATTCTGAGATTGTTTCGGTGAGACAACACCCTTAGAATTGGTTTTTTTTTTTTTGGAACGATTCAAAGTAGAAACCAAGAAACTGTAAAAAACTCTTTTTCATTCATGCGTGGTAATAGGTTTTTTGATGAATTAAATGAGGACTTCTTATGTTCAATTCCCGTTTAATAAAAAAGACGTTCTTGGAAATTTAAAATTTCCATAAAAGTGATTGAGTTGGGGAGTTTTGAATCTGTCGCTGATTTATTTATCGTATTACTTGGCCTTTCATGATTTATTACAAGGAGCCTGTATTTTACCTTTAGCAGTCTTACCAGTTCATTATCACAATTTAAAAGATCAAAATGAAATTTTTCACCTTATTGCCGTTCCGTTTACCGTCACAAGCGCAATTTCTTATTAGACCAATGCAACTTCACTGATTACTCAATAGATTCGTAATTAGTGTTTCCAATTGACCTCAACGTTTCCCCGTTCTCTTTTATCTTGAATTTTCCGGACTTTCTCAAGATTTTTAAATCCGTTTTGCTAACCATGAAAACTTCACTTCCAATTCAATCAAATGAATAAGATATTTTATACATTCACTTCGTATAAGTTCTCAAGGATGATAGCTTTCGTTATTAAAAGTTTGGCGTCTTATTTGTGCTGAGTGGAAAATAATCAAAGCAAAAGCTATATAGTCGTGTCGTGAACATGGTTAGAGTTGATCAGATTTTTATCCAATCAGGACCTTACCACCGAATCATTTCCAATTTCCACACCTGTAATTTGCTTCTTTGAAACAGATACTTGTGATGCTCGAGATGCTTGAGATGTAATTTATTTTCCGTGCGTTAGTTGATAGAATTTGTGGAATGGTGTGAAAGAAATGATGGAGATGCATTTTGTGGGCATCTTTTGAATTGTTGATGGGTTCGACACATTAGGCACGTGACAAGTCGCCAGCAGCCACACTATCAATCCGATGTCAATGTTAGAAGCATTTGATTTCCCAAAGGAGACGGAAGGCTGCGTCCAGACTGTTGATATGCATGATGTCTGTATGCCACATTTTAGACTGTATGCATTACTCGCGAGTATGTTGAGATTTATTTACTTCATAATCATAGCAAAACCCATCTCTTGTCACTCAATATGTCAGTTTAATCAAACTAGAGTAATTGTAATGATATTTGAATCATCCACACTTCCTCCATTTTCGATTTGCGCTATGACAATAACTGCATTGTTAATGCTACACTATCATACAACCATGGAAAGTATCAGGAATTGACAGACTCTCATTGGAATGAGTGCATCATCACAGCAAACACAAACACGCCTAACTTTTAATTAAAGCTAATTGTTGGACTCTAATTCAAAATTATTTTAGAATATCCGTTTGGAACGAACACAATTAGACTAACTATTATGAAGATGGGCATTTATTTACAAACAGAAACAAAATTAGTAACAGTTTTAAAGACGAATGACCTTTCAAATGTAATAAAAACCACCATAAAATTTACATCCCACGTTACAACACACTCGAACAATTATCTCTACCAACAGCAGCTACCGGTCTTGGAATTAATGATGAAACGCACCCACCTCTAAGTCTATATCATGTGTCAAACAATCCAACGAGTTGTCTTCTAGCCACGTCAAACCAGAAAGTTCTGTTTGGCAACCTGTTGAGATCAGTTTTGTAGTGGAACTTCTTTCTGTTGGTGTTTCCGATATTCTTCTCTTAACTTCAACAACAATAGGTTCTTGTGCGGTAAGAAATGCCCTAACTGCATCTTCATGAGGGAAGCTGCTTACATCAGTCCCATTGACCTGAAATTCAATTATAGTTCAATCAATTTCTGTAATTTATCATAATCTAGAAAAGCTTCTAGTTTTTGAAAAAAAATATTTCGGGGAAAACTCAAAGCAAAAGATTATTATTACATTACTTGAAGATCTTATCTCTACTCATTTTGTCCCCAAGGAAAAGGGGCGTCCTTGCTTTAACATGAAGGGATAAGCGACTATATCTAGGGAGCAAAAAAAGCTCTGATAAAAGCGATAGATCAATATTTCACTTCCTGGAGAATTTAGAAGTCGATAAAGTTTCATACAACTTCGTTAATTATAGATTTCAATTCTTATTAAAAATAGTATACAAAATTTTATAGTTATAGGTTAAAAAACCAAATACTTGACTAAGTTATTCTCTTCCAATGAATTTAAACTGCAGGTAATTGCTCTGAAAAGATACTTAACAAAATGATGAACTTGGTAATCACGTAATTAAATCAAGAGAATCCAGAAACGAAGCTTTCAAGTAGCAAAACAAAACTTTAGTGGAAGTTTTATAAATACAATCATAAAACCGATGAGAGCTTTGTTTTGAATGTTTGGAGATCAGATATGAAATATTAAAATTCCACGATCAAAATCCATTGTGATTATTTGAATCCAATGATTAAAACTTTTGTTATCAAATAAAAATTTAACTTTTGGTAACACTGTATCATTCTATTTGTCTGTCAGTGCAGATCGCGATAAACAAGTTTTATTTCCGTTTCATTTTCCAGCAGCTAACTAAATTTGATTTAAAAACAGTTTTTGTGAATCGTTAATTTAGTTGAAACTTCCCGAAAAATGCGACAGTTTATTTCAATTAATCATATCGCAGTTTTTACAGAACATTTTGTTAGAAACAATCTGGAGCAGAAACATAAAGAAATTCAAAAGAAAATGAGTTGAATAAAAATATTGAGTAGAACGCAATTTATCTAAAAATCGGGCGAGAAGTGTCGGCTAAGACTATAATTTTAACTCAGCTGCAAGCATCCGCCCATATTCATAAACGGTCTTAAGATTTGAGGCGCTACGTGATGGCCTTTTTGCATGTAAAGCAGATGATGTTGAATTTAGTATTGTTGAAGCGTATATATTTGAAGCGTTATTTTTGAAACGTGTTTTGGTAGACGGTGTAATGTGCGGAAATGGCTGTGATACGCCCTGGGATATTAAAGTCCAAAGTTTGGCCATGCATGATATCAATATTAGAGCGTAGAAATATAAAGAGGTCCTAAAAATACGCTTCACCATCGTGGTCGAGTAATTCAAAATTGGCTGTCCAGAGTTAGTGAAGTAAAGAAGGGTCATCGAAGCTGTGATTTGTATCGATTTCTAGCCACAGGCAATGTCAGCGTTATCAGTTTTATAAATGAGTTGCGATCTCATCGATGTACGTATTCAAGTGAAAATCCTTATGAGATTTGGACGCTGCTTTTTTGACATTATTACAGCGGCGTCGCTGGTTGCTGTCGTTCCGAATCTTATCAACTGATCCTATGACTGACCGAATCAAGACGCAACAATATACACTAATAGAGTCACACTAGGACTCCACAAACTTGTTTAGAATAGGATGTCTAAACCCTCAATATAATATTTCTTATTGTCTTTTTACAAAAGAAAGTGAATGTCACAGGAAGTTAAATTTGACGTTCATGAAGCCATTCTCTTTCTGATAATTGAATAGCTTTTGTTCTTTGTTCTAGGACTTATTCTGTACAAATTAAAATCCACCACAAGAAATTAAATTAAGATTGTGTGCAAATTGTACAAAATTTAACTATATCACTCTAAGTCAAGAATAGCTTATTTATTGAATAATTTTTTTCACTCAGTTCACCTGTCGGAATATTATAGAAAGATAAAAAAAGTTCCTACCTATCTAGATAAGCAGTTGCTTATCTTTAAATAAAAACGATACACTAATAATCAGACACGTACCAATGAACATTTTCATTTAAACAAAAAGCCAACAAAGATAAATCGTTTAAAATAAAAATGGTTACTTTAAATCATCATTCAATTAAAAAATTGTACCAGGTGTAAAAAATAAGCAATAAGCGGAAAAAATGTCAACGTTTTTCGGTGAGAAGTCGTTTTTTTTTTTTTTAATGTGCAAATAGTAAATTTAAACATTATAACTCATTTCTATGTACAATTGAGACAAAGCATTGTAAAGCAAGTATTTCTAAACGGCAAACCAAAAAAGATTTACACATGAATAACTTTCCTCTTACATCAGCAAAAACATTTTTGTTGTTAACATAAAGAATCTTAATTAAATACAAGCTGAAACTTTTTTTGCTTCAGATTATGTCTTATAGTATTCCCTTATTTGCTGTGATCTGAAAATTATCACTTGAATCATTATTGATTTCCTATTACGATTTCTACTCTGCCCCATTTAATCGAATCGTGAAAAGTCGACATCACAAATAAGTATTAATTTTCATTCGTTGAGTTGGGGAGTGACGATAGTTCCATTACATGGAACGAGCATGCCTTGAATTCTTCCAGTTTTTGTTACAACCTATCTGAACATTTAATCTTCATTGATGATTCGTCAACGATGTCAACTGAGTAGCCATTTTCGAGTCAGAACAAAATTATCAAGCGGCACAAAGTATTCTTTCATTTATCAAATAACAGAAAGATTAATTACTGAGAAAGGACGAAGAAATAACAAAAACACTTCCTTCAAGACGGAATTACATACTCCAGACTTGTTGAGATAATTATTACAAGACAGTATCGTTTTCATACCGTTACGCAAAAGCTGAAGCAAGTGGTTATTCCGATAATTGAAGTGCTATTAGTGGAGTTCAAACGATCTAAGCAATACCATTACTGTTTTATGTCCATTGAATAAGCAATTTTATATATGATGGGGTTTAGGGATTAATAAAGAAAATTTCGATAAAGATTAGGTGTTTTGGAAAAATTCAAATTATGTTCGTGCAAACAATAATTAAAATATCCATAATAATAGAATTTACATTTAAATGAAATAATTAAGTTTTTCATTGTTAAAGCTGAATTAGCATTTGATTGGTTTGACCACGAATTGCATCTCTGGGGCTATCACGATTGCGTTTGATCAGCGGCAATTCAGTTAAAGCTATTGTTTAAAGGTTGCTTTAGCTTGAGAAGAACAATGCCGAGGTTTGAGAAATGACAAATGTGTTTGGTGTGGTGGTGAAGGTGTTAGCATAGTTACGAAAGTTTACAGGTTAAATGCTTAGAGACAAAGACTTTGAGTGAAATAGAAGCTCAACGTTCTCCAAGTTTTATTTTTCTCGTCTTTTGGGTAATGATCTCGTCCGATGCATACTGCATAAACAGACTTTCTTTCCAAACATTTTTCGAGTTAGGATTAATTGAGTAGCGCATGTACATTTTCAAATTGAGTGGCGGCTGTCTCGCTGTTTCAATGAACTGACTTAATGATAGCAGTGTACATTACATACTGCTTAGTTTATATACAGAAGCGCACGTGCGCTTTAACCGTTCGCTCACACGCAACAAAACCAAATGGAGACAGTAAATAAAATCTGTTCGACATGATTTATACTTTAATTTATGCGGTAAGACGGATTTATGCTATAACCAAATGTACTCACTTCTAACTCTTATGAAATTTTCGAAATATCAACACCTACTCAAAATCGTGTCGCTTGGAGCTGATTCTAAGATTTATCAAAGTGAAACGATATGAGTGTGCTACCGGACATAAAACATAAAAGTTGTACTTTTCACGTGAGTAATAAACGCGTCTATTGAAAGTCTACAATATCGGCTCAATATGGTCGTTCACGTGGCGCCTTTGTCAAGAGAGGAAATCGTATCAAAATAGGTGTTTTTCGCTCAGGAAGCCGTAAACGGGTCGATGAAATGAAACCATTCAATAAATCAAGGTGGTGTAACACCTTTTGTCGATGAAATGAAGTCCAATATCCGGTTCGGATAACTAACATGCAGGAATGACCATGCATCCATTAGCAATGAGGCTTAAACTTCTGTATCGTATTAATACTCTCCTCTGTGTTTCACACAAGCATCCATTGACAAGGTTACGCAAATTAATGCTGTGCATTGAGCCAGACTAACGCAAAAGAGGTTAAAGGGTGTCTTCTCCTAGCGGTCATCTCAGAGTTGGAGGATTTTCAATAAGGATCAAATTATATTCTGAAGGATTGACACAACCATAATTTATCCAAGGCGTATCGTTACGTTTTTAATAACAGACATTCATTATAGGCGATAATTAATTACAACAGCTCCTACGAGACGAACCCAAATTCATAAAGAAAATCATTTGGCAACCCTTGCCAAGTCGTAAAATCTGGAAATTCTACTTGGAAAATGTACGTAGCACTTAGGACTGCGTTAATAATAATTCAAACTTGAAAAAAATATATAGGAAAACAGATTTACGATTAGAATATAAGATAAATTAAAATATACAGTTCTTTAAAAAGAGCAATATTTCCTAGAGTTTGCTAGAATTATAAAAGATTTTTCTGTGAATGGAATTTATGTTTTGAAACTTCAAATAAGAGCAATTGAATTGGAAATTCAGTACACAAAGTAATCGTGGAAATTGTGGAAGGGATATGTCCCTCATTTTCTCTTTTTCTTTGGAATAATTCTAGACAATTCTTAAAAGAGATCCATCAAAAGATATAAAAACAAGTTAACTATTTGAATTATAAAGGCACTATGCCATCTAATGTAATCTAAAAGTCTTTTAAAAAGGCATTAATTGAACACTCCGTTAGTTTCAAACGGCATTAAATCTCTTCAAGATATATCTCGCACCTTTTGCGTCCTTTTTGTGTCTTTAAACTGCATTCTGTCTCAACAGAAGAAATGAAAACATTCCTGTAAATGTATACTTCTGAACACCTTTTCAAGTTTTCTATTGAAACAAGCCTTCTGTCTATTCTGTCGACGTTGCCGTTTTGTTTTACACCAGTAAAAAAGATTTCATAATACCATTATCAAGTATTCCCATTTGATTTTACACTTAAAGAACCTTACTAATGAATCGTTACGTTTTCAATAACTCGCTACCTCTTCACGTTGGTACATTCACCTCTCTCCTCATAGTTGTCTGCAATTATTTGTCCAAATAAGATAGAAACGGCGGAAAATCATTAAAAAATGTTATCCAGAGATTGGAGTTACCGTTAAGGAAAAAGAAGAGCTTTTTACAGTCGAAGTGCGACAAACAATATATTTCATCTGAAGTTGGGATCTACATGTAAACTCCAATATGTGAGTTCTAGCAGCTATTTTATCTGTCAAACACAGAACTCTAACTAGATCCGTAAGTTGTAATCTGTCTCTCTCCAACGCGTCGACCAAGAATGTGGCCACGACACGCATGCAGAGTGAATTCAGAGAAGGCATCAGTCATCCCTTTGTTAGACCAGGTTTGGATGCGTCAGTGCTCCCGCGAGACGCACTCCAGCCAAATGTGAACACGTTACACTAAATTACACGGTGCTATATTTCTGTTTTCTCTGTGTTAACAGGTATAAGCAAGAACGAGACGGATAGCTGTCATACAACACTTGAGGACAGATTTAACGGACCATATTTTGACAGGGTCTATTGCTCATGTATTAATCATAACCGCTACAAAATAATACTGTTTATAACCTATTGTTTATGTTTTCACTTCATCATCACCTTTTATTTTTTCCTCGCGAAATTGAACATCGAAATAATTACCTCTCCCATACATTCATTTATCCATCAAGTTGACACAACATTTAATCTTATTACTCGCAATTTTGTCAAATAGCAGCACATCCACATCAATCATGTTCGGCAAAATCAAGAGACGCACACAAAAATACTCTTCGAGCAAACCAATTCATTTTTCTAAAATGTCGCTTAGAGCTGATTTTTGCTTCAGTTAACGCGTTGACTCTTTCACTGTCTTTTCTTTTGACGTAAGTAATTAATTTCTTAAAATGATCAACACAACATTTTAAATTGTTTCTAAGTAGCACAAACTTTAAGTGTTAGACTTTTTGCTTCAGCTTTCAGTAATTAATAAGTGTCAACTTGTTACTTACAGATGTCTGTATCGATTGTTTACTTTAATGAGGCTTTAATAAGAGTTTTCCAGCTGAATGTAGACAAGTTTTCAGGAGGATATGTTTAAATTATGAGGGAAGGTCTTGCATATTAATAACTTTTCAATAATATTTTGACTATCTTAGCTATATTTAGTTGAACACAAAAAATGATGTTTCCATAATCAAATTCACATTCTTGCCAGCTTGCTGACAGATAAAATGTCCCAAACGATATCACTTAATATATGTCGGTTATAAAACTTTACTACTTACAAATGTTTACGCACAACGGAATAAGAATACGAACGAAAAGAAAAAATCTAATTATGTAGATCGTCATTGCTGAAATTTGAATAATCTGCTGCTAGAGAGAGGAATTTATTTTGTTAGTTGGATTTTTTCTGATGAAACTGGAACTATAATTTGAATTACGTAGGCCTATAGAACGCTGTTAATAATTATAAAATGCTTAAGAAGAAGGCGGAATAGGATTTGACTCTCCAAAGACATCAGTAATGACGTGCTTAGAGAAAATTTAGTTTAAATCCTTATTTAATATACTAAGTAGTTCCTTAATATTGCACTTTAAGACAATTTCCGGGAAGTCAACTAACGAGGTCTTATCTTTGTGAAATTTACGCCTCAGTTTACCACTAAATTAAGTTTATTTTATTAATTAGAAGAATGACAGGTTCAGTGAGGCGTGTCCACAAAGTCTCAAATATTCACAGTACTAAGGGTTCGTCGCTCATTAAGCAATTACGGAAAAGCAGCTACGTTTATGTGTTTGTTGCTCTGAAAAAGCAATATTTCCAAATAAAAAGCTAATATAAAATACTAGTTTGTTTACATTTTCATCATAAAAATTCAACGAGGATTGCATCCACTAAAAGGATTAAAAATTAAAATGTTCCATATAGAAAAAAATTGGTACCTTGTTAGTCTCACAGACAGCAATTCCTTTCCATATATTAAAATTTTAAAAACGAAACAAGAACGTTTAAATCATATTACACACATACATCCCATAGTTTTATTTACTTTGATGCAGTCATAAAATTTTATTTATGGCAATAAAGTCTGCATTCAATAAAATCCCACTAAGTACAAAAATGTAAGTCAATTGAAATGGAATCATACGTTGAAATTCATTTCACTCATTTCACAAATCTCGAATAACGCGATGAATTTTAATTAAAATTAATTACGGATGTGGCAAGAACACAACATTCATAAATATAAAATCGTTTTAACGTTTGTTTGAATCTTTCATATCAAAGATCAATAATTGACGAGTTTCATTTGAATGTAAATTTGTATATTATTTACCAACCCTCATAAAACAACATAAATTACACACGAATCTTTAGTAAATCACTGTATATGTCTTGGAATTTCCAGACTTTTCTAAATCCCAAAACTTTTACAAAAACTTTACGAGACAAAATCGTTTCCAAGATTTTCATTTATTTACTAACATCCACGGATCTAGAAAAAGAAATAAAAACTTTCCCCCAGTAAATAACTCATAGTTTGACCACTTTATTTTCATGAACTTTTTTTTATTGATTTCACAGATTCAGATAATTGTTTTTGAATTAATGGCACGCGTTGGGGTTCTAAAAACAAACCCATTACATCCTACAATGAATTAATCCTCTCAGCTCAATAAATTCACACATTTCAACTCCTGTAAAACATACTGACAAGGAAAGTCTAATTACACTTGCCACAGTAACCATTTTTTTAACATAATTCTAAGGTGCCACGACGTCACCTTTAATTAAAACGCTTTACTACCCGCAAGTCTCAAATCAGCTTAAAACCGTTTAATTTAAACTTCACTATCCTTTTTTTAAAACACAAAACAGGAAAATCAGTTTAAAAAACTGACAACGCCGTCAGCTTTACATCTCATAGAATTAGATATGTCGGTCATAAATTCAAGATTTGGAAAGGAGCAGATTTAGTCATGAAAATGAGAATATATTGGACTGAATCATATGAGTAACAAAAGACGTGGCTTTCTCTAAAAGCCAAATGACCGTTGGTAGAATACATAAAACCTTAAGCAGGATGCTGTATATTATGCGAGATTATCAATTCCGAAGTGTTAGTCACTCCTTAAGACAATCCAAACAAAAAACACAATATTTACTAGTTTTGTCGAGTAGATGTTTATATCGCCTTTTAATGGTGGTTTGGATATTCTAAATGTTGATATGCCAATTTAATGTAGCATTAGAGCTTATTCAAGGAACCGTTTACCGGTAAGCGACGTAAATGGGCCTATTTAAGTGTTGTTAGTGGCAAGAAAAGCAATTTATGCAGAATTTATGGTGCGTAACATAAATGTATTTCAAATCATATTAGTCCATAGATTAAAAAATTTCAATAGTGACATTTGTCATTTAAGCGGCATAATGAGTATTATTATCAAACTAATAAGAAAAGCAAGCTAGTGATGAAGTTAGATATAATAATAGGTCCACGCGGCATGTAAAAAGATGAGGGTGGAAAAGCTAGAAAGATAACATCCAAGAGGTTTAAGCGATAGCAACCGTTGACGAACACAGTATCTTGATTAAATACGTGCAATCGTGGAGAATGAATCTAATTGCAAGCCGCTGGCTTTTTCGTTCTAGCTGGAAGCCGCTGACAATGGCTATTGAGACGAAGATCTAGTTTCCCAAGAATCAGTAGCCATTCAAACCGGACGTCAGACCATATATTCTTTATATATTGCAAAAATGCAACGTTGCGCTTGCAAGTCTTTCATAAAAACTCTTGATTGATGGATTTTCCATCAGAACTGTACCTCATTTTATGTCTCAATAGAATAAAGTCATCAGTTTCAGAAAATTCGATTCATGCGGAAAACACAGATTTATCGCTTCCTGAAAGTGGAAAAATCAAAACTCGACCAAACACAATGATGGCCATAAAATTGGTTGTTAGACGTGCATTAGACTGTAATAATACAAACAGAAAAAATATTTATTTTTTTATGTGTGCCACCATTGGGAGATAAGGCGGATATCTCTAGCACAGTAAGTGATACGGAAAAGAAGGTCTGAAAAACTACAGCTTCAAAGACGTTAGAGCTTTCTGCACTATTTGGAATTTGCATATAAAGCTCTTACTTATCTATTCTTCAGTGTTTATGTAACGCTTCCTTACAGTGTAGTTTTCCACATAACTGATAATCTTATATCCTCAGAAGGGATAACTGGAACACAATAAATTTACAACTTATTTTCCAGAGTCAAAGTTTCACTGTTAAGAGTGCAGAGCACTGCTTGACCGTAAATATGTCAATTGGAACAGTTAAGAAAAATACATTTAGTCCTTTAACATGATGTGGAAATTTATGGCTGCTCTTTGAAGAACCAAATTATTGTAATAAAAACACAACAAGTTTCTATATAAGTTCCAGTGGCGTTTTTATTTGCGTCTCATTTTCACTAAACGCTTTTAAAATTTCATAGGTTTCTTTCTATTAACGCCTACCATAAAATCTTTTAAAAAAAGTTCTTTAAATGTTTAGGAACCGTTTCAATTAACTTGACATTAATTGAAATATGTGACACCTTTTGAATTCTTTATCCAAATTTTAAAATGCTTTATTTTAAGTAGTTTTCATAAAACTGCTTTTAACCCTTGAAATTACACTCTCGTAACGACATGCCATTAGAATCACAATACTAAAATCTGTCCTAATCTAAATCTGCGAACGGCTCCATCTGTCAGCTGGGATTCACCGATTTCACTTTGCTAAACCACAATTCAAATATAACACTCGACAGAACGTATAAATCACAGTTCCATTGAATTTTTTTCCTTCTTCAAGTTAATAAAATCCCTAATGTATTCTAAACAATAATGATAAGGCGTCTTAATACAATAGAAACTTCTTTTATCTCCACAGTTTGTGGTATTTGTGGATGAATTCAAATCTTGTCAATTTCCGTTTTTACCCTAATATATTTTTATAATCCCACATCTAGAAATTTCTCAGACAGATACCTACACAAAAGCCCGGAAAGTTCCAACTTGCTGAAAGTAATCGGCATACCACTACACTCTAATGTAAATCAAAGGGAGGTGGTGTTCAATCTTGTTGAAAGATTTAGGAAGACGTCGACCACATTCGAACGCTTTAAAAGTGCTCGAAGAAAGATTATAGTGTTGCTACACCTGCTTCAATAATCCTCCAGTAAAATGTTGATTCCAATCGAAAACATTTCAATGAATTTCGAGTTTTTTTATCATTCTAGAAAAACAATGTTCTGAACCTTTCAACAAATACCCTTCAGCAAGTTAACGTGAACTTAATTATATTCTAATTAAACTAATTCCATTAATTACGTCCAACAACTCTTGAACTAAACAGAGCCATCGATTGGATGTAATCAATTAATAACAATTACGTCAACGCTCTTAACTTGAGCAACTACAAGAAAAAACTAAAGGCTGCATTTATAAGATTCAGGAGTGTCTCAAATTTGCTTTAATTTTGGCAGTGAAACTTGGATTGGTCATTATGTGTTGCTATAAATCAGACGCGGCCCAATTCTCGTTGGTCCTTTTTCCTGTGGATGAATGAGGCAACTTATCAAGGATAATGCGAAGCATCACGAAGTGTTATTGTGAAAAATAAAATAACTGTAACGCGGCAAAGTTCTTAAATGAATTTACTCTGGATTAGTGGTTTTGTAAGAATCACACGTAAAAGCCACATTAAGACTGTTAAAATTCTTCAGACGTGTAGCCTATTTATTAGTAATTATCTCATATAGCAGAAAGCAAATAACTGTATCAAAAAAACTTGATTTCATAATAGTGCGATTGTTATATTAAAGCACGTAAAATTTGGCATGCTTGGAAGCGTTTGGAAATAAAAAATACAGAGCCAAGAACACATTTGGAGAAATGAAAGATATTTCTCTTTCCGGAACGGTACGGTAACAACTTCCATACGGAAACTTAGAATGACAAGTAATAAGTAACCACACTCGCAAGGTGTCAGGTGGACTATATAGCGCCTCGAAAGTGCTAAAGTACTTGGTAAGTTTGTCGATCGATTGTAATGAAAACTACACCTGTTGTGATCTTAAAGGGTTTCAATGGTGCACGCTAACTCTTGTTATCGATAGTTAGACTTTTGTTCTCGTTAAGTCTTAATAAATATGATTATTGCTCCAAAGTATCGCGTTTGCTTCGTTTTAGTAATAATTTTTGCAAAAGGAGTCTTCGTCAAGGTGTTTTTCTTGAGTAAATTCAATTCTGTCAGAAGCTAAATTTTCAAAGTGCTTTCTTTTAACACTTCTTCGTCTATTTCCAAACATTCGACGAAAATTCGATTACCTTAAAATTCATTTACAACATGATTCGCAAAAATCTTGCCAGAGATACTATTTTCCCATCCACTTTGACGTCGCTTTATATTTTAAGAGGATTAAACACTAAATAATGTCACCTAATCTTAACCAAGTAATCTGCCGCTTTCTCAAGAGGATTTACTCCAAGACTATCAAATAATCGCTCTTTTATTGATGCAAAAGAATTTACCGCAACGCAAATTCGGAAACTGAACGAAATAACATTTATTCATATTCGTTGCAGTTTTAAGTCAAAAACACATTACATTCATAAATAATATGCTGGATGCAGGTGTCGCCCCGCTCCGTCGAATGCTAATTTCACAAGTATAATTGCATTGTACGCTATGCATAAGGTTGAATAATTTACCACAGTACACTGGCGGTAGACGCTGCTAAAAATACCGTGACGACTCTAGATAGGAAAAGAGAGTTGCCATGTTTACATTTATCTCTTCGGATGTAGTAAACATGTTTCAATATACGAAGGACAATGTTTACACAAATCAAAACAGACTTCTACACCTACATCCGATTTTTCCTATCTAATGATTTAGCTTCTAGAAAATCACGATAACTACAGAATCTAATTCTAGTAACTTTGTAATAACGCAGAATATTCAAATTTATATCCTGGGTGTCTCTCCAGTCGATCGTAAAAAGAACAAATATTCAAAAGTGTAACTTCACAAATTCCATAAAAGTTTCATACATTTTGAAGACAAATATGAAAATCATTTTGCTAATCTTGATGTTATTCTAAAACCTACAAGAGAAAACAGTCTGGATGAAAGCTAACGTGTTGTAACAAGTACGATGTAATCTTTTGAGTCTTCCGAAAAGCACCTCCAGTCAAGACAAGTGTCACCATAATGTTAGGATTATTCTGAATACAAAGTATATAATCTCTACATCTCACATTCCTTATCAGCACATCCATACAAATTTATCAACCGGAAAATTCGATTGTTTCCAAGCATTCAAGAATTTAATTGCTTGTAAAACCTCAATATGAAAAGTGTGGCTGACAGATGTGACCTAATTTCCCCCTTGTCAATTGGTCTTTGTGTGGAGGAAAATATGATTGCATATGAGTGTCATTAAGGGTATAAATTTGTTCGCAGTAGTTTTATCTAAAGTAGCAATTCGTTCGCTTAGTTCGTTACCTCGCTGTCTATAATCAGAGTATCGAAATCTGTTTTTATTTAATTTGGAATATTTGTCAAATCATAGCGCAGTGTCTTACAAACTGATGGCAAGACGGTATCGTTTATGTGTTAAAAGATATAGAGGAGGGTACAACCATGAGCGATTGCTGAACGTTCGGTTCATTAAGCACCAACGTTGTGACGACAACGCATTGGTGGAGAATTACCAAGGGCTTCCGACCATATTCAGTGACAAATCATCCGGGAAATACTTTCCGGAAGATGCTGGTCTATTAGATGCATACTTACATCTAATCTAAAAATTCTTGATAAGAAGGATGGATTTATATAGGGGGAGAGCCACGTTGAGTTGACAGAAGAATATATGATGGTGGAAATAATAAGACAATGTGTGCAGTAACAAAGGGAATAAGCCGATATGATCACATTTAACGTAGTTGTTCGTGCATGTGTGAAGAAGATCTCTCGGTCTCGTGATACTGAATTGATGAGGAAGAATCTTAGGGTTAGCTAAAAATATGCGAGATAACGTTGAGATATTCCCTTTAAATCTGGCGGGGAATTTATATTAGGCATTAGAGTTTAATATCAAACAGATAGCTAAGTCGTATCGAAGTCGGGCCAAGAAATGTCATTCCAACTTCGTTACCTACTTTGCATCACTATTTTTCAAACCGAACTTTGTTTTAAGATGATAACTGTACGATCGATACAATTAATTTAGCACTTACTGTAACAACCTTCATTAAATGTCCCGTTTCATTGATAAAAATTAAATTTCTTATCCTTTGAATATTACAGATAAAAGCTTCAATCGTTTTATCACTTTTCACTCAAAGGTAGGCGCTATGCCAGTAAATTGAACGGCCAACTCACTCATTGAATTACCCATTAAAGTGAGTATTCATTCACCTGATGGCTTCGAAGGTACCATGACTTCAAAGCCACAATCGAGACTCCCAGGTCGACGTGAGGGCGCGAATACTTTAAGAACCTCTTGGACGCAAACAATACACTCTTGAAGCAAAAGAGCTACACTTTCACACATAAACATTGCGAGTAACAATTCACCAGCGACAAATCGATGATTTATTCCTTTCTTTCAGTAAACAAAGAAGTTGTAAAGTGAAACTATGAATTTAAACAACGACCAACTCTAAACTTGCCGTTTCATATAGATAAATAAAATTTGTGCTTTTACTTGAGAATTGTGAAACTATAATAGATATGATTTATCGTCTTAAGAGTCACGGAGAGTTTTTTCTCGGAAAATACACATTAAAAGAACATCATAAATAATTTTAAGTACTACAGGAAGAGCAAAGCCATTATAGAAGTGCCGTTTGTTGGATTAAAAAGTGTATAAATATGTTTAAAAAGCTCACAAATCCTAACTGTCCCAAACTCCAATTCTACCTAATAATCTACCTACACTTAAAATTAATAATCAAACCTGTGCTGCATTATCTTCTTCCCCAAAGACACTTTGTCATACGCCAAAAGCGAAAATTTAGAAACGACTCGGCTTTCAGAAGCTCTATTGTTCTCACGTACGCGTGATATAAATGACAAATAAAAAATCAATACAGACTCAAGCACGAAAAACACTGGCACGTATCATAAAATAATTTTGATGGAAATTTTAAATTTGACTTTTGCTACGTTTTGAAAACAATAAAAATGAACAAATCGGAGCTCTCTGATAAATCTGCAACGTTTCAATTTTTCACCAGTTTTCAACAATTCACCTAAGTTGAGTGTGCTATTAAATTCTACGATTTCAACGCGAAACAATTTGTGCAAACGCGACTGATCTCGTCCTCATTCAGAAAAATCATCGAAAACTCCTCTACCTATTCAGCTTTTCTCGAACAATATGGTGGCTTAGTTCGTATTGAGTTATTTTCAACAGAAAGTCACAAATTAACTTATTCTTTTGTCATTGATTGAGTGCTTAATAAATTGTACGTTGTTGGGCTTATATAAAGTGACAGGAAAATATGAAATGGAAAGATTACGAGAAATAAACGAATTATTGGAACATTCCAAAAACATTCAGCCAGACACGACGACCCATATTTATGAAATACAGTCCGTTTTATTGGAAGACTATAGGGATTTCTATTACTGTTAAAAAGCAGTGAAAGTTTGGATGATGGTAATTACTTCGTCCTTAAAAACAACAAAGTCGAATGTAATATTTTGAAACATGATAACGTATCCATAATATGTAAAGACTTAATTAAATAATTATACGCCGGTTCTTCTATATTAGTCTGCATAGAAAGTTGCAGAATTGCGAGTTTATAAACAATATTTAGTAAATGAAGGGATGAATGTATGCGTAATGAATTAGATGGAATAATTTATGGTTTATGATTGATCTGGATATTTAACGTGAGAAACAATCAACAACAAACAGTCAATTTATCATAAATTAATAGGTGTAAATGAAAAGCGCGCATGCAGAATTATTTAATTAAGACAAAATAAAAAAGAATTGTTAATTACATTTGACAAAGTGACGAAATTATTTAATTAGAGCGATAAAATCAATTTGAAAATATCTAGAAGGGTTAACAGGAAAACTACCAATTAAAATCCTTGCACGTCTTTCAGCGAAAGAATAATCTCTAATTTTGAGAATAAAAAAAATCTCATTTTCTTTCGCTTGTCATCAAGAGTGTAAGCTTGTAGGGTGGAAAATTTGAGTAGGTTTAATTTCATTTTCTTTCAAACGAGACAGGAGAAAAACTTTTTTATATAATAAAATAATATTGCGGTGTAAATATAATGACTTATTCATCTTCCAGCTTATATTACAGTAGCTAATCGAATCGTTTTAATCGGCCAACTCAGGGCTAATGAAAATTCTGTGTAAAATTTAATTTTCAACTTAGTGGAGTAAACAAGAAGTTTGAACTTTGTCCCTTGTTATAATAAAGAAAAAACCTAATCATTTTTTGATTATAGTTGAAGAAATAATTTTTGTTTTCAAATAAATCGATTTTTCAATGTCATTTCTTTGACGGAAACATTATTGAATTACTATAACGTCATGCTTTGATTTCTAATATGCACTCTAATATTTCCACTTATTCGATTTGATACGCCGTTCAGTGGTCATAAAATCCCACTACCCTCCTCGCTTCGCTTAATTAGAGAAATTTTCAAACGCTTTAAAACGTAATGTGATATTATTTGACACGCAGTTTTATATACAATAGACTAAGCTTCTATCTTTTCTAATAAATCAAAAAAACCCTTTCTTCTGACTTACATAAGTGCAAAGTAAAACGCGAAAAGTTAAATCTCCTTTTCATACTTCTTGCTCCCAAGAGTTTTGAAGAAAATTACACGAAACAAGTAGTCTAAAAATCTCCGTCACCAACATGCTGAAACTCATATTAACAGACACGAAAGCAGAGTAACTTTTCATTTTACATTTAAACTCTGCGAGTTCCGTCGCTATTACCCTACCATGTTTAACATGCAATATTACAACTTCAACGGTTAAACCCTAACTGACCTAAATATATTCTATCACAATAATAACATTCCTTCAACTGTGTCTGAAGAGAAATAAGAGTTATGCATTACTGAACTAAAAACAATAAATAAATGCAACATTTATTATCTATTGTGGTTAACAGCTACTTAATTACCATAAGCTTGACATTTGACACTAAATTTCGTTTTAGAATTTCTAACAATGCTAATCGGTTTTCATCCACATTCCACTTTTAGACCACACTCAGAAAAGTGTGTCATTTTTGACATAAAACATTCGTCTTTCACTTTAAAACTGACGTTTTTCAAAAAAATCCTTATCTGCACTCAATTCTTCTTGTGCCTTGCAACGGAAAGATCAAAAGATTCTCTCATGCTAAAAAAAAAGAGTAATGTCCAACATTTCGGTGCGTTTGTTCTGTCTACAATAAAGACGTCAGATTGATCACAGTGCACAGCACATGTTTATGTATTTTGAGCGTTCGCAACAGTGTAAATACAATAGTTGTGCCATATGGTCTCTCTAGTAACCACAGGGTGTCGCTTATCTAGGTGGTCCAACCAGAGTTGGAGTGAATTTGAGATATATATCATCCAGTGTCACATAAACCGACATCTCTTCGCCGGCTGTATCTAATACTTGCCAAATTGTGATCTCTCTTCCCATCCTCTCTACAAAATATTTGTTTACTTTGAGATTATTGGCCATTAAAAAAATAGCTGGTAATCGCTTTAGAAATGAGGTTCTAAAATAGGTATGTATGTATTTTTAAAAGCACGTGCACTGTTAAATGCTAAATAAACGATTAAATATAAACAACATGGGCTGCTTCTTTGATACAGAACTCAACTAGCTCATTATTAAACCAAGATTGAATGAAAAATCAAAAATATACTGCTGAACATATCTTCATTATAACTCAGTCAGCTGACAGTATTTAAAGTTTTAACCCTAATCGCATTACTCATTTGTCCCCTATGAAAAATTTCTTTGTTTACAAATTAGAGCTTATTTTTTTGTCAGGAGTGAAGGGTGCAACTTAATTAATCCATTTATACTTGATATTCATTGTCGTTTTTCTTTCATCCAGCTTTGAATTCCCCCTGTTCTAAACAAGCTCAGCTTGGTATTATTTATCGAAGTGTTTTTCCAAAAATAATTTTGATGTCATTGCAAAGTGTCGTACTTTTTGATGAGTTTCATATTGAAAAAATAATTCTAAAAGAGAAAATTCCAACTTTAATAAATCCTTAATTCATCTTTAATAGCGACATTGGGCTGGAACGTAAAACGATTTGTTTCTGAAACTTTGGTTATTTATATACCTACTGACGAATAATTAAACGAGGTTAAATAAAACGCAATTTGATCCAACGCAAATCCAATTATACTTATGCAAGTTGGTTAGGAGTGCGTATTTGGGTAGATGAGAAAATTTAGGGTGTCGAAATGCAGAATTAGGACGTAGGGTAGGTTGTTAGATTTCGCTGTAATGTTTTGAGTCGGAAGCTTGTTGGTTTGGCAACTGAAGTGAACGTCAGAAATGCCTAAGGGTCTACAATTTCTAAATGAACCATTGCCGTCCCTGTAAGAAGCTGAGATAAAGCCAAAGCACAATTTTGCGTTTATTATTTAAACAACCAAAGTTTCTACTACTATTTTTATTACTGACTGCAGTAAAAATATCAACACAAACTTTCCAAAACTAACAAAATCCCTCAACTTAGTTTCAAAAGCACTTCACTAAATAAACGCTTCCTCCAAAAAATCATTTTGAAAAGACTAATTCATCAAAACATGGACACTGGAAGATAGCTGATGCTATTTTAATGTTTCAAATGGGAATAGTTCAAAGAGAAATTTTCCAAATATTCCGCTACTGCAATTACTCTATCTTAATTAATAAAATCCTTTAAATAAAACTATATAGATTGATTTTATCATTGAATGCAATTTACTCCCAAGTTCGTAGCTAATAAGACTTTTTCATCTAAAAAATTCCTCAAATGTTTTAATTGCATTTCAAATATAGACGCCTTTCATTCTATGAACTTTCTTTAAATTAACAATCGGACTTACGGTCTGAACCCGGAATCCCACTTTTTCCAGAACTAATAATTAGTGAAGTTTGGCAGTCTCAAGAAAAATAGGAAAAAAACCCCGGATACCTTTTTTCTATTAGAGAAAACAAAATAAATTCCGCGCTACTTCAAACTATCATGAAAAAGTACAAGAAGTGATCAGCGAAATTTCCCAGTTTTACTTAAACTGGCAGATTTATGACTTCTCAGATTTTATATATCAGTAAAACAAGTGGAGATGTCGTCCACGTTGGAAAATTCAACAACACCAATTTATTCTTGAACTCGAGACATTTATTTTTACAACCAACAACGACGTAAATCTGTATGAAAATGTTCACTTTCAACGAAACAATTTTATTACTTGTAGGAAAAAGCGTCAAATTTTTCAAGTAATTTCAATCATTCCAAAGAATGTTTCGAGAATTTAAGATTGCTCTGTTTTCCTTGTCATGCGACCACATTCATTCACTGCAAGTTAAGAATAAATTTATGGTGAAACATAAATATGAAATGCTGTTATATGAATACTGAGCGAAAACAAAAGTCATATGCTAGTCACTTCTCGTGTAACACATAGGGTAAATTAACAAATAATGTAGATGGTATTATTAGAACAGTTTGTTGAATGTATAAAGTATTTTCATGTGAAAATATCTTTCCATGGAGGCAACATCACCGTCGCTGTGGTACAATATAAAAAACAGTGTCAGAGGTGCAATTGCTCATTTGACATTTTAATTTACTGCTTGTAATAATCGTTTAGATGTAATCTATGCGTAACGGTAATTTTATTTTTGCTGTAATATTTCTAAATTAATTTATAGCTGTAATAAATAACAATTATTCTATTCAATTTATTTAAAGATACGTTCATTTCACATTTAAAGGCCTTCATGACTGACAGACAAAACAAAGACTTTTGTAAGTTGAAGGTAATTCATTTAAATAGATGTTTCGCAAAGGTTTTGCCATAATCTAATATGAAAGTAGAATTAATATTCTAGAAATTTTACCATAAAGAATAAGTAGATTACAATTCTCTCATCAAAAGTAAGTAGATTTTAATTATGACCAAAAGACATCCACTAATTGTGCATTGCAGTAGATTATTCGCTTGAAATGATTTAAAATTTGTTAAAACAGGGTCTTGGTAGCGAAAGCAGTTGTATGATGTAGCTGAGCCTGAAAAAGGTTGTTTGTCGAAGGTATTTGGAAAGAGAAGGATTTCGAAATATTGAAGGCCCAACGCGAAATCGTACAGCAGCAGAATAAACAAATGTCAAACAAGTCTAAAAGGCGGATATTTACAAAATCGCGCCTTACTAAGGAGCTTAAAAACAATGTGAGATTTCAATTAGAAAAAAGTAGTTGTAAAAATTCTTAAGTTCGTTTGGTTCTGATTGGAAGATGTCTTAAGGGAATGGAGAAAATGCTAATCTTTGGTTTAATATTCTAAAGCGTAAAATTGTTAACGAAACTCACATAACTAGTTTGATTATGACAATATGAATTATGAAAGTTAAATAAGTGAATTAAGCGCGCGAAACCACGTGTTCAACCTGGCCTCGCCAACTTCTCGATTTAGTAAGTTTGAAAAAGAGAAGTTTCACAAACTGTTGAAGGAAGAAAGTTAGTGCAAGTGTTGTATCTAAAACTAGTCACACTAAAGACGCTTAGCCGGTTTATAACGCTAATGTAATTTCCGTCGCTAGGTAAATCAATGTGAATTGGAGGAGACATTCGAGTTTTGCCATCTTCCGTTTTGTGAAGCGGGAGGAGGATAGTGGGACTTCCGCTAACTTACTTTGTATTCGACGTTGGAAACCCCCCATGTTTCGCCATGCTTTCAGAGTTTTTAACAAACTACACTCTACATTTTCAAAACAATGCTCGACAAGACGAACTCTTCGCTATTTCACAATTCAAAACACAATCTCCAATTTAAAGATTACGCATTTATTAAACCATACAATCCGGAGATTCTCTAATCTTGCAAAGGCAAAGCGTTTCTGGAAACTTTTTAAAACTTCATTTCCAATGAAAGCCGATATACTGGGGAAAATTTGCGGGATTTTTATTCCAAAAGAGCCATTGGGGAAGCGAGACCAGCTGTAGAAAATGTAAGGATAATGCACTTCCGCGCTTAGCCATGTTAAGCTCAACTCTCAAGAGTTGATAATTTTATTACTATCACTAAATGCAACTCTGTTAACCGTGTTAGTTTATGTCTCATAAAATTGTCAAGCTCCATAAATACATTAAGCTAAAAGTTTTAATGTCAGCTCTTGAGGAATGATAAAGGTGTCTCTTGAACTCAACATGACTCACCACCAATTACATCGAATCAAATCATACAAATCGATTGGAAGTTGGAAGTGTAAGACAGGGGCGAAGTCTAATTGTGGTTCTGATAGACCCACAATTATGTATATATTGCAGTGGTTTTGGGCGAAATTGAAATAATAGAGGGGACGAGGCGCTATAATCCTCTGTCAGCCTCGTGGGCAGCAACTGGAGCATCAGACATTTCTGTCCTCTGGAGACCCTATATACGACACGTTCATCCAAGTCGACAACAGATGCCAACCAACAATGCACACGCATATCGATGCTCCTTTAAAAAAATGTCGAACGTTGTTTGGCTTATAAATTGCCTGATTTGAATCATAACAAACACTTTTACGACAAGATCGTGTACACAGGCGACGAGAATTTTATAAATATACTTATAAAGTAAAATTTTTACATCGAAGATGGATCATCAAAGAGCATTTCTACTTTGTGCGAACATTTTTGAAGGAATGTTAGGAGAAAAATGAATTATCTACCATCCAAATCATCAATAAAAAACATTTAATAAACTTATGTTTTTGCACCCCAAAAAAAATTTAATATAATTATAAAACTAAATCGATAAAGTGTCCTAATTCAAGCTGAACACAGGGAAAAAATTAGTCTCTGTGACAATCTACGTTCCACACTCTTGGGTAAAATAATTTACATTGAAAAAAACTTTAGAAAATTAAATGCTAAGTCCGTGTTGGGTGTTACTGTGTATAATTCCACACGCTAACGATATCACCACCCATTGCAAGTATCGTGTATAATTGAACATTTCCATGTAAATTTTTTTACTATTACTTATAATAAATTCTAGTTACATATGTCTCCCGATAAATATACATTCTTAATATTTTTTTTTTATAATCGTTCACTAAAGCAAAATTTCCTGTAACATTATTTCCATCTACTGCATCAACTTTGAAGAATATTTAATTCAGACGCGTATGTTCACAAAATACATCCTATCACGTAAACTTCTATAAAGTGCATATATTCTTATATAAAAGTGTTGCAAGTTTATAATAGAAAATTCAAAGCACGTTTTCGAGATTTCTTATCTAGAAGCTGTGTTGTATAGTTGGTAAAATAATTGAGCATTTTATAGTGATTGGTTGGTACAACAGCAGTTTTAATGGGAAAATGATTTCCATTTGTGCAAGCATTAAATACGAAATCATTACTTCTGCATAGTTAGCGATAATACGACAAATGATTGGAATGAGGTTTAAGCGTATGTCTAAGTTAGAGAAGTTGAACTCAATAGTTGGGATCAAGACTATATTGAACGAAGTCAAGATAAAATGCCAAGGGAGAACGATTTATTTTTCTTTAAAAACCTGCACGATGTATAAGACACTTGTGCATTTTTAGAACACATCTGTCTCATTTATAACGAGGACTACGTCGTCCTATAAATACAATGCTAAGACTAATAATTTATTTGTTGTAACGTTTTGTTAGAAATTAATTAGAAAATAGGCGATCATCAAGAGATTGATTTAGAATGTCGATGCGCTATAATTGAGGAAGTGGATTTGATTTATGGTTTTACAGGTATCGAGAATTAGTGGTACGTGAAGGCGCATTTGAGTAAAACAAACGCATTTAAATTCAAGTGAGCCGTCTAAATTGACGAGATTTATGGGAATTGCTTCATTGTTCAAATTACAGATGCTAAGTCAGGAGCGTTGTAATTATGGAAACGTTTGTGACAATGATGGAAGCAGTAATAAATTCGGAAAATGATAATGTAAAAAAAAATTGGAGATTCAGGTGTGGAAAGCGTTAATTCCAGTATTGTAGAGACAAAGGCTAAGCTGAAAATTTGTTAGTGATTTATGAGATAGAAGCGTATCAATGCAGATAGCGTAACCTCTAGAGAGTGGTGGACTCCTTTTATTGAGTCTCGAATGGTTCAGACGTCGGGCTTTGGGCGACTCTACATTCGCATGCAAAACCACGTTAACTAGATTTGATTTCATTGTTCCCTTCCTAGTTCTCAACTACTGCCAACTAAGCCAAACATTTGGTTAAGAGGATGGGTCTCGTCCCGTCAAAACTCATAGATTCCGATAAAATTTGACTAAATGAAACAGGCTTTCCTTTGACCGCACTAACTTGTGATTTACTAATAAGTTAAAGGGTAAACTTAGTAATGTCATTACTGACAAGGTAGTCGAAAGCTTCGCATGTTTCTACTCGTTGATTAGCCATGAAATCGAATCGGCAATTTGCGTTCGATTCTCCACGTCCATTCGTGTAGCATGAACACAAAGGGTGTCTTCTATATCAATTCCAAGTAATTAACGAAATTACTACTTTAAAGTTCGTAATTTAAGCTATCGATATTTGTCACTGAAACAAAACGTCTTTGTTGTTACAAATAAACAATGCAAACCACAAATGAAACATTTTATCTTTCAAACTATCGACTCTTATTTATGTTAACTACCAAACCTCCTCAGCAGCTTGTGATATATGCCGAAGGAATAATAGAATAAATAAATAAATTTCAAACAAGATCTATGTCCTGAAATAAACTCCCTGTAGCAAATATTTTATTGACAGAAATGTATTTTTGATCTGACCTTCTACTAGTGAGTTAAAAATTCTTTTGTTTCATTCCATGTCGACGACAGTAATCAAATAAATTTCGAACTGGCTCTGCGAACTCTCTTTACAGCACGAATACTTTTGTTTTCTTTTTAACCCCGAAATTCCTACAGAACTATTTTTCAACACCGTTTAGATTCAAACTTGTTCTCAATCGAACACCAAGAATACAGAGAGCTTTTGTCTCGGAAAAGCTTCCTAACTAACTAGCCCTCTAGAATATTTTATTCAACTTGACTGCCATAAAACTATAATCAGATACTGCAATCAGAAATGATAACGAATTTATTGAATGACGACAGTGTAAACTTAAAAATAAGCATACAATCAAATAAAAATAAAATTCTATTGTATGCAAGATGTTGTTTACATTATTTATATTCACTCGCGAGGAATAAAAATATTCATTGCCAAACCACGTTTCCTGTAGTGACTCTGATGAAATACAATTATGTCTTATTTTTATATATGAACTATAATTTTGTGGGTGTCACTTCAATGACAAAATCATCAAAAGTTGAAATCATAATTGGTAAATCTTCATTTTTTGTTATAGTGGTGCTGAAAAGTGGAACCAGACAGTTAATTGTTCTGCAAGCTCTATAATTGGTATATTTAATTATAGTCAGTCGACATGATTAAGCTGCTATATGGGTTTACAATGAATACCAACTTAATATTATTATTAAGTTTCAAAGAGAAATTTCAGAATAAATTGATTTTAGCTGATATGCTTATATAAAATTCTGTGGCATTCATTTGATCAAAGAAATGCCAGTGGGGTATAGTTTTTGGTGAAAATCTTTGTCAGAAGTGCTCCTATGAGATTTAGCTAAATGGATTATAGTAGAGGGTTATTTCCCAATCTTTGTATCATTTTGCAAATTTCAAGCAATAAAAGTGAGTGGGTAAAACGAGAAATATTTTGCTTTAATTTAAATGCTTACACGTTTAATAACTCATAAAAACTCCCTCCAATCTCCACATCATGGTTTAATTATTCTTAAAACTCGTATTATCTCGTAACTTTATCATAAAAAATGCAATTTCAGTTTCAATGTTTTAGTTAATAATGATACATTTCTTAAACAATGGATATTTTTGTAAAGGAAAGAAATTTCCAGAAGACCTTCTACTCATATATTTTCAAGCTTCTTCAACATTCATACATAACCTAATAAAATGTTGAACGTTGAAAACATTTTCGGACATGTGAGACGTCTTGACGCCCTTTTTTCGTTAAAGAAAACTCGCCAAAATTTTACAACCCGAAGGAACGTTGCGGTTTTTACATTTAGTTGTCATAATGCGATGTTAAAAAGAGCGTAGAAAATCGAATCAGTCGAGTGCACATTTAAATCATAGGAGAGTGCACTCCCCTTTTGGGGGTTTTCGCTTGATAGACAACAATACAAAATATGAACATACTTTCAAAGATTTAAATTCTTGCTGTGAAATATGAATGCAATATGATTCGATATGTAGCGATAAAAGAGGAAACCAACAGTGAAGAATTGAGGAATATGCAGAGATAAGAATTCCAAGACTCAAGCTATACGAATTACAGACATTAAAATTGAACGTACTTAATTTAAATCAACTGCCTTCATATTTCAGATTACGATGCTGCATCGCTGATTGTCAACCTCTGCAAAATATTGCGATAAGGCTTAAAACAATGATAAATGATGTGACAGTATGCTACTGTGGTTGCTTAATCGCTTATGCTGCGTCTTGATTATAATCTCTTGCCGCGTTGTTTTCACTAAGCGGTTTGAATGTTATCGAAATTCAACCCTAAATTAGAATATTTAGGTCACCGCCTCCACAAGAAGGCCACACTAAGGCGGTAATATCAGAGAAAAACTTCTCTTTGAGAAAGGATGAGGTGAAATATTTGACCGTTCATTTACATATACACCGAATACAAAGACAACTCCTCAACATTTCTCTTCTGAAAATTCACAAAATTATAACAATATTGCGCTGTTACAAAAACATCATTTTTCATCCTCGTATTAAACTGAACGAATTTTCGGATTAATCTTCCATCTTTTTTTTCAAATTTGCTCCATTTAGATAATGTTAATTACGTCAGACATGCAACCGCGAACAATTATTGTTAGATGCTTCATTAACGACAGCCCTTCTATACACGCATAGGCATAAAAACCTAAATCTAACCCTTTTCAATAGCACCAATATCTCCCCTAACTGTAACGACCACTCGATAAATTCCGAACAAACGCAAAAAACGATAATTATTATCTAATTAAAAACTATTGGATTTTTAAATTATTAAACATAAAAGCTTTCCCAAAGCGACATAAACTCGATTCCAAACAAATTGGTTTAAATTCCGAATTTATACGAATTGGCTCGGTTTCAATTCAAGCGTTTTCCGGTGCGATCTTGTGCCCACTGATATATCGCTACAAGATCGGTTTTCACAGGAAGTGTGGCAATTATTTCGAAAACATAATAGATCTTTAATGGTTTTGCAGATTACTCCCCAATACATTAATAAAAATAATAACAAAAAAAAAAGTAAACTGAAGAAATATGTTGCAGTTTCTATAAGGTGTCCCGGTAAATCAGCTTTTAAAGAGAGAAACATTACTCTTTTTTTATGTCAGGGAGACGCGGATTTAATGGGAGATCTTATCTCGCTCTTAAGGTGTCACCAAGTACTCCTGAAACAGATAGCTAACATAACCGATGCATGAATGCATAATGTACGCCGTGAGATTGAAATCTACAAAGCGAAAATCGTGCCACATCCGTTATAAAAGGAGCTTCTAATCCTCGAGCGTACCTTTAAAGCGCTAAATTGCCACGCTTATTTGCCGCAACACTATTAGCTATCTAACACAGGAATTAGACAATTAATAATATAATCATTCAATTGTGACGATTCTAAAAATATTAAACAAAAAAAAAAAACAAATTTATTAAATATTTTCACCGCACCTTCGACACGAAAATGACGAAACAAGGTTTCATAGTTATAATCGCAGCTACGAATGAATGTGAAACAATAGCACAAGGATATCTATAATGGGGCTAATGTTTGATGATGTAATCCTGATAGCCTCTAATGGCTTCTTTGTATCGCATCTTCAGAAAAAACTCAATGTAAACAGAAAAATATGTAGTAAAATCAACTAACCAATACAAAATCGTAAACCACTTCGAGTCGAACTTTCTAAGAAATGGAATTAAATACCTGTACAGGTAAACTCTAGCATGATGATCATTATACATTTCGTAGAAAATCTTCAGCAACTGAATTCCTGCAAAACTTTGATGACAGTTGGAATGTTAGAATTAGAAATTTAATTATTTGTTTAACTTTCAGAATGCTGGCGAAAATTTTCGCGATAATTTTCAGAAGTGCAAATGCTTATGAAACTTATAATGTCAACATGCAAAAACAAGTTAAAGATTGTAATTCCGTTAATATGCATCAACATGTTTCAATAATTTGGAACCGGTTGTATTTTTCGTTTGTTACATGGTCAAAGTCATTTCTCAGAGCAACAAGGCCGGGAACCACTATGAAATTTTAACGACTAGGTGAACTAGAGGAACGAAAGGTAAATAGAGACAAGTTTAAGTAGGAATAAATCAGTGGACGCATTTAATAATAAGCATGTTGGCGGCGTTCTTTCGTTAAATAGTTGTAGAAAACACGTTCACCCAATCTTGGAATAATAAACAGTCTTGATTAAACATTGCCTATTGTGTAAAATAATATCAACAGAGTAAACTGCAATTTTACAGCGTTTATCCCATTCGATACCTCTGAGTAAACTGTAGAAAAATACTCAAGTTACTTCAGTTCTTACCTGACTAAGATTTTTCGACACTATTGTAAATGAAAAAGAACAAGATTAATTGTTCTTGAAACTCTTTGGAACTGTAAACAAAATTTTTGAAGAAATTAATTAGAAAGTGATGATAAATTATTGAAGATGAATTTCGTCAAAATATGAAAAAGGGATTGTTAAAACGATGAAGTATATTAATAGGGTTATGAAAATTTCCATAGCAACTCCTAAAAAAGGTAATAACATCAACACCTATGATTACCATTTTTATTTTTATATCTCAGTCAACACCTTGTTACAGCCAAAATTTGACATTTATGTGCAGCAGCTACAAATTTTATGTTCATAACCACTTCCTTTTAATTATTTTAGGAGGGGAAAAAGTAATCAATGTCATAGTATGGATAGACTGGTTTAAAAACGCTACATTTTCAATAATTAAAATACCATTAAAAGGATATGATTGCGGGTTCAAGTGGGAGTATCCATATATTAATTTGCGGTCTTTTAGTGGCATGAAAATTTTAATAACTACTTGCTGGTGATTTAAAAACTGAGTGGCATTAGTGTGTGTCTATTAAGTATTTAGAAAGCTCTGTAGAATATTAAATAGAACAAATATTGAAATTCAACAACGAACAATAGAGATAAACAAAAAAGACGAATAAAGGACGTGGACTGATAGTTGAAGGAAGTCAGAAAGTTAGAGATGCATAAACTTGTCATCTTTAATCCGCATTCAAGTAATCAAAAGCATTCCATGACATTTCACTCCGGGGATCCACCTGAATTTCCCACTCGAAAGGGAATCGAACCGACTAAAGTTTATTTGTTTGAAATCCTCCCACAAATCCTTGCCTGAATACTAGATCCCAACTTTCTGTATTTTTAACGGTATCGACTGACACCGAAACTAAAACACGACTGGCGACATGGTGAAAAGTTTACTTAATTAAAGCTAGCCGCTGTTGCATATTTTACTTCAGCAAATATTTCTTGATTAAAAAGGTCCGCCACAAAAACCTCAAAAATGATGCTATTAATCTCAAACTTAAAGTAAATCAATCATAAGTTTTAATCTCAATTTACTGAAACATTGGAATTGCACCATTCTTCCACGTCTGACGAAACACTCAACCCCGAATTAATGTCGGCGACAATTTGCAAAATAAATAAATCAATTTCCTTTCGAATAATCAGATGAAGAGACTTTACGTTTGAAGTTTCTTTAAAATCGATGTGCAAATGACAAGTTCTAGACAAATTATTCAATCAAATTGTTAAATTCACTGACATTAGATCAAGTGGTTCGTGATTGCGATATAATTGCCACAGGTGCCTTCACGTCATTTGCCAAAATGAAACAACCTAATTTAGACTAACTTATGCTAAATTATATGCGGGGAAACTACCTTTACCACTAAAGTGGCAACAGAAAATTCGCTCACAATATAATCATGTAATGTAACAATAAAAAAACTAGAAATATCCGAGGTTTAAAATTTGCTTCTGAAAAAAAAATAAGTGGTCAAAGCGCGACGTTTGTCGGACAAAAGAATAAATTATTTCCGTGCGAATTAAAGTTTTTAAATTCTCTTACCTTAAGTATGATAAAATCCATGTATGCCGTATGGAATGCCGAATTATCGAGCACAAGTCGATCACATCTGAACGAGAGTGTGCACCGAAACTGCGAGATGACGAGTACTGGCAATGTCCGAAAGCAGTGAGCGCATTGCGAGAACAACCTTCTGCAGTTACTCTAACGGAGGCACGATTCCGACTGAGTGTTGTGCGCGTACTTGTGCTGCAGTCTGCACCCTAAAGCCCCGCGTCCCCTAGCTCTTCATCAAGAATACGCGTTCATTATCTTATATTGTTGATATGGCAAGGTTCAGGGGCTGCCCGGTCGCATTCCGGACGCCGCGACACGTTTAATTCAATTATGAGAACTCTTTCAGACTCCCGAAACTCCGAAGCAATTAACGAGCACAATGGCTGACCACCAATCAACATATCAACACTTCCAATTTCAAATGTTCGACACCGGGACCACCGACGCAAGCTGGACAATAACTCAGACCCTTCACTTTTCAAAGCTGAAGATAAAACAACGAACCAAAACAACGCGACCGTTGTTCCAAACTCAAAAACACTCTAACAGAAACAACAACCACGATAATAATACACCCATGCACTGATTTTAAATCGGTTACTTCCAATGCAAATTTCATTTTTATCATTATGCACACAAAACTCAACTTGCATCTTCAGTTAATTCAAAGTAATTAACAAAATATTTTTCTATAAAACTAGCATTAAATTTTTATTTAAAAAATTATTCAAATGAATAGTATTGGTATGTATCTAGAAAGCTCAACTTCAATCCATACAAATTCAAGATGAAACAAACATGAAACCGTTGATTAACCGAATCTCTTTATACAAATTCAGCGCTTGTAGAAGTAATTTTATTAATAAGTGTCTGTGAATACAGAATATTTCTTTTTATATATACAATTGCAGCTTTTAGTGCAGTAGTCTATTCAGATCAGTTTCTAAATTTCGGCATTCTGAAACAAGATATAAACTTTCAAAAACAAGTTTTAACAAAATAATAAGTTTTGAGTTTCAAGTCTAGCGTATTTCTTACTAGGTAATAAAATAACTATTAAAGTTTCCAAGTGAAATAGTGTATATTTCTCTTTCCAATATTCTCCTTGCATCTGTAGCGAATTTCACGCTAGATTAAGAGTATCAAATTTATAGTGATAATAAGCCTTTCACACGTATTGTTCTCAAGAAGCATCAAACATAAAAATATAAACAGAAAGTTCTCAGAATCGTTTCAGTGAAACTGATTCTTCTATTTGGATTTTTATCTATGCATGAACGGTTATCTTTCTTTTATGCGGAAAAAGTTAACAAACAATATATATTAATGAAACCGATTGAACGATAAGAGTTTGAATATAACAAATGGACTTTTAACCGTAGTGAACTTTTCGTATTTTTCTTTTTCTGAACAGTTTTTGTGTTTCTTTGCTATCTGGTATGTTTACTTTGTCGCACATGGTAAGGAACTTGCCTATACGTCCTTTCAGCGTAAATTTAATCTTTCTGTAATTCGGATCCAAAGTCTGCATTTGCAGAGCCTCGTAAAACAGATTACATTTACAGCATAGTAACCTAGACTGTATGTTTTTACTTAAAGTGTTCATGAGAAAACATGAATTATAATTATCAATCAACAAGTTACTAAAAATCATTCAATTATCACCTTATTATTATTCTTCGCAAATACTAACGTGCATTTAGTATGTCTCTGTAAATAAAAGATTAGCATTAAGAAGTTATTACCCACTGGAAATAGCAATAAACTTTGACAGCTTGACGTATGCTATATGTTTAATTCAAAAGACAATGCAACTCTTTTTTAGATTCAACCGTTTTCTGAATCAACTTTATCTTATATCCTATCTTCATCATTGCCAAGAAAGATTTATTCGGTGTCAATGAGTGTCTTAGAGGAATGAAAATTGAAATTTTTACTGCTATTGCAACTAACGTCGTAGATAGCAACATTCCTAATGTAAGGGTAATGTTTCACCTGTGGCCCACCCTTATAATGATAGGGTAAATGCGTGTGGAATTTGAGATCCACATATCTAAATTTAACCTCACCTATAGTCACAAATTGTGCCCATTTCCTATAACTGCCTGTCTTTATTAAGTTAGTGACAATACAGGCTGTGGGCTGGGCTGGAGTTCCTAACTTCGTTAATGTTAAATGTCATAAAACTTATTATTGTATGTTACGACCAATTCGAAGATTATGTTTATTTATCCCTCTAGACAGACCTTGAAATGTTATGCACCAGACATGACAGATGAACGAGATGCTTCAGCGTGACCAAACATGGACTATGAAGAACTACTCTCATAATAAAGTAACTACAGTTCACTAATAACCATTTCAATCAAAGAAAAACCATCAGTTCCGCATCTATTGATTTATTAAATATAATTAAATCTTCAATTGCAGTGCAATTTATTTATACCACGTTCAATGTTCTATAGCAAATTTTCAATCACGTCAATAGAAACTGCTATTCAGTAAGTTAAAAAAATCTATTTGAAATTAATCAGTATTCTATCTTGATATTGCTATTTCTATGCATCTCTCATCTCCGTCGGTCATTTGTCTTCTGATGTTTCCTCTTTTTACAGCAATTAAATATTTTTTCAACTGTTGAAAAATAAAACAAAATCAACTGTTACAATCGAATTACTCACATACGACGTTGCTATAAATAACAACAAAAACATTAAACTGTTGATCTTACATTTGCTTTTTAACATACAAACAAGGTGAGAAAATCAAGCTTCTTATTCCTTGACTCAGACTTGCTTTCATTTTTGAAAGTAACAGTAGCGGTTTAACTTTACTTTATATATCGTACACGTGTACTTTGTATAAAATAACTAAATGAAATATTGATCAAAATGTCATATTTTGGGTTTTCAACCATTTCATCTGTTTATTCCAATTTATAATAATTATAGAATCACATGAAAATCGTTAATGAAGTGGTAACTTTTAAGAGCTTAGTGGGTATTACCGATAAATTGTTTCCAATATTTGTATAATGAAAATAATTTTTAAACCAAGTTAATAACAATTCACTGTTTTTAATGCATTTCTGAAGGTTAAAGCGAAACCTTCACGGTCACGCACTGAGTCTATTGTGTATGGAACAAAAATCGAAACCGTTAATCCAAAGTTTCAAAAAAGTAAAGAAAGTTTTTTAAAGAAATGAGTTTTTCTAGTGATTCCACTGAAATTTTTGATAGTCAAAATGTATAGGGAGTTCTTGCGAATCGTGTAATAATTCAAGCAAATTGCTATTATCGACCTATAAAGTTCAATAAATTATCTACAATAAAAAACACAACAGCTGCTGTTTGTCCTTTTATCGCGATGAAGAGCAAAGTGCTATTATTTTATTAAAATAAAACCTAAAGACCTTATCAAGTTTAAATTGAAAGTTTACAGCTGCGATAATAATAAAGTTCCGACTTTCATAATTAGTTCTTCTTGTTCTTGATTGCACAATCTTATTTGAAATATTTTATTAAGAATTTACTCAAAGAAATTGTGGAGCACCTGAAACAAAACGCGTTCACTTAATTACTAATTTCAGATGCAGCAAACGCCACTTAAGTTATAATACACCACTGACGATTCTGTCCGGAAAAAACAACCATTCCGAATTTCCGGGTTTTTTTCTTTATGTGACTATCGTCCTAGGAAGTAATATCTATTATTTCTACTGAAAGCTGATACGTGTTAACACCGTCATCACATTTTGCATGTAAATTCTTTTCAACATAATCCATGTTGATATAATTTGATCACTCAACTTGACGTTTAATGTAACATCAAATTTGAGTCGAAGTTTGCCTATTAGACTAGACACCATATCAGCGTTAAGTGATTTATCTGTTTAACAGCGTTCTATTAACACCAAAAGCAGTGCTTATTCATTTTTCAAATTAATAAATACAATTCTATTTTATTTTTATCATTCAGTAATAAAAGTTTGCATTTAGTTAACCTTCGGAAGAATGACAGAGAAAGTATTTACGATTGTATAATAAAGCAATAAACAAAATCTCTTTACATTTAAACAAACAAGGCCACATTGACCTGCACACTCACTCAGACTAGTATTATCTTACTGTTTTCAAATGACATATCATAAAACGAGACCCTTCAACCTTGCAAATCAACAATGTAATGAATTCGTTTACGACAACTAAATAAATTAGATTTATTTTTGGATACAAAAAATCTATTTAAATGTTTTTTCAGTGTAAATGTACTACAGCAAATTATAACTTTATTTACAACATATAAAATCCCACAAAACAAATAAATGTTTCAGTAAAACAGCAATAAATTAATTCCATATCATAAGCAATTAATTATGGTTTAAAATTTATTAAACAGATAATCGCGTTTATTGATTTTTCAAAATAAATAACTATTTCAGACTTTTCGATATTTGTGAGGTGTAAAAAAAATGTAAATGTAATGTGTCAGCTTATGCGTTGTGTTGAACGATTTAGAAAGTGTGGGGTGAAGTTTTGTTGTCACCTGAAGCAAATTTAAAAGCAAATCCCTGCTCCGTTCTGACAAAAGTCATGTGTGTAAATATCCGAAGACAATAGAATTTTGGTAGTGTGAATTTGGAAGTTCTAAATTCATTTACGAAACTGTGACGAACCTCAAGAGAACGATCGAAATTTGCGGCATGTAGACAGAGCAGACAAGTACAAGTCGAGTCGGACATAACAGCAATCGAGCATAGAGTCCATTGGACATACCTGTCAGAGCTAACTAAAGCATGCGGCCCCCGCAGTCCCTGTTAACTAATGATTTATGAATACTGAGCATGTAACGAGACTGCGGATTTATTAACACCATTCTCCGTAATCACGTGGTTCAGGTATTTAATCATTTATTAATAATCGAGCCAGCTACTTTAAAGATTGCTAGGTTCTGCAAGCGAGGTAGAAATGGGATATTTGATTAGGATTTCGTTTGGAAAACTACAATAGCCGCTAATTACCATACGAGACATGTTTATAACGAATTCTCTGGAAAAATCTCATGCCTTTCTTTTACCGAACTAAATGAGTCATGAAATTCAAGCAAACACAATCATTTTTGTATGGCAATTTAATTCAACTGTGCAACGCGATATTCTTTGCTCCAACGGTTCCTTTTCTAACGCACACCAATATTGTTTAATTAACTCATTAAAACGAATTAACACGGCGACATAGAATTTCAAATCGTCATTCATTACCAGAGGCTTTTAACAATTTTCTCAATTCTTCTATTCTTGAATCAAATTAGAATTATTTAGCTATAGAAGTTCCAGTCTAAGAAAATAGGCAAAATTAATGCGACAAAAGAGGTATAAAGTTACATCAAACCAGTAACTTAATTTATCGCTGTGCGATATATCTCAATGCAATTTATTGGGTATTAAACCAAGGCTCATAGATCATACGGCTGCCCACAATGCACGATACTTAATTTGAGACACCAGCGCTCAGGCAAGATTATTTCAAATTCTCTTTTTTGTGTGTTTTATCTTAAGATATTTCTATGGCTTTGAATGCAACATCTATACGAGTAAATCACTGGAAATAACTGTAACATGGTGCTTATGTATGCCCTTTGTCCAGACGTTTATGAAGTCTGTTGACATTTTTTTTTATAGTTTCTTGAGACGCACAGCAAACGTTTTATAAAAAACCAAGCTTTTTCCATTTAAACTAACTAAAAAGAAAAATTCTCCAAGATGGCCACCAACGTTTTGATGTATTGCTCTAGAAAAGCTTGTTTGTGCTACATTGACACTAAACTGCTACATCATGCATAAGTTTCTAATTAATGAGTATTGATTTTCAATAGATTTGATTTTCAGCGTACTTGTTGCAGTTTGCAAATGTCACTTTGACACTTTTCCAAAGACTAATTAGCTTTAAATTCTCGTAGCGTAAGAGAGAAACCTTATATGAGATATAAAGCGTTGTTGTATCCGGTGAATAGTAAGGGATGAACGTCTATTTGCATACGAAGTCTGGCACACAAGTGCGCCACCGAAAGCTCTGAACTGACACCTCAGGCCAGAAGACCCACTTATTAGCATGTTGCCAGCTACCGGTATCGCTTACTGATTCCCCGAAGCAATTGCCGACACAGTCCACTCTAATTTGAAATTGATGAAATTTTTAACCATTATCTGATCTGGACACGATTCACCCAAAAATAAGGATTTTTTACTTTCTACTTATTTATTTGAAATAATTTTATATTAGAAAAGTGCACCATAGAGAACTAAGAAATCTATTGGGATACAGTGAGTAATTTGTTGGAAGTTTTGATACCCTCTGGGACCAGAAAGAAAAACTCGAAACCAAAAATGATATGTGACTGAAGAGTGAACAAAAGATAATTCAATTAGAGACGTCGAGCCTGAATTCATTTATGTTTCAGTGAAGAAAGTTGGAAAAATACTACAAATATAATAATGAATATTTAAAATATGTGACAGTTTTAGATTTTCAATATTATTAATTCAGGATCTATCCTAATCCCGAAATTAAATCCATCCCTATGAAGCCAACAGCATTATAAAATATACAGCCGCGAGCTTAAAATCGCTCAAAAATCAATAGTTATTGCTGTGAACAAACAAGAAAGCAATTTCTGAATTCAATAATAGAGATGGCATAACCACAAGACTGTTCACTCTCGAAACTATAGAAGTGTAACTAAAATCGGTAATTACTTCTAGATACTGCTTGAAATTTTCGTAGCTCTAATGTTGTCTGAAAGTTTATAAAGATTAGATAAATTGTTTGCAGCAACATTTAACCTGCCTTTTGATAGCAAACTGAAGCAGAAGCCTTCTCCTTGTAATTGTTTATTTTTCGTTAAAAATTATGCAAATCGGATTTTGTAGAATAAAAGCGCTGTGTAACAAACGCTTCTATTAGCGTAGTGATAAATGTAGAGCAATTTTTGCGCATAATTCATGCACATAAATATAAAATTAAAACTGCAACCATTTACTAAAACGTAATGAAGGTTTAGTTTATTGAAACGTTGGAACTTTGTTGCATATGTAGTTCAAATAACGTGTGTGATAAATAGATCCATGTGAGGGGTTCGGACAACAGGGTGTAACTCGAAACAACGGGAAGCGAAGTGAGTGGATATGTTAACACCAATTCTGACTCACATCTAAAAAAACTTTATTTCAATTATTATGTTCAACATTAAAAGGTTGCTGAAGTTATCGTTTTCACAAATTCGTCTTGAATGCGTGGAATTTTTGCTTCAGATTCTTTTTGTTTTCAGTTAAATTAGTTTCATAATTTTAATAAAAAAATTTACAAAAAATTGTCTGTGAAAATCTCTTTTTTATTTTGTAAGTTAAAAAGTGAAATTTACTTTATGATTTTCCATCAACTTGAAGTAAACCGCTAGCGCATAAACAAGCTCAGCTCCTTGTTGAAAGGGAGAAGATTTATGATCATTTTGTCATACAGTAAAAATCTATTTGAGTAAACAATCCAATCCCCGATTTTATGGTTAGTGAATTATTCAAACCCCCTCTATTTTCTCACAGTAAATCTTCACAAACACAATATTCAAGTAAAAAAAAGGGGTGCTAAATTGACAATATTTAATCGGAGATCAAAAGAAGCTTTTATATTTGACAAAGAATTCATAAATTACATTAGCCAAAGAAAAGTAAAATTGTTAAGTGTTGCTATTATACAGAGATTGTAATTTTGATTGGCGCACACGCTAAACAGAAGGGTCTGCTTTCCGGCTTTCTTCACTCCCGCTAGCTTCTCCGGCATTAAGAACAAAACTCTCATTATACTTTGTCTTCAAAAAGGGTAACAGGTACACAGACACAACGACATTACAGAGCTGATTTAATCTACCTCATAATAGTATTCATTTGCACTATCCAGTCATAAACATTACAACTTCTTCAAAACCGGAACTCGGGACAACTATGAACCGTCACAGTAATCTAAACTCAGCACCGGTTTTGCTAAAACCACCAAAACATACAATACAAATACATTCTAGCAATATCTAATGATATTCAACAAAAATATTACCATTCCACGTGTATTATTATAAAAACAAGATACTTCCGTACACCTGTACTGAAATATTCTTTTTTTGCAAGTAAAGAAAAATAGATGAATTATGAATTTAAACGGTTTATTTATTTTGCATCTGGTTTATACATTTATTTTAGATATTTCTCTTTCTCTCTAATTACTCTGCGAATTAATAAAATTAAACCGCGATCGACTTAATTAGTTCTAAACCGCAAAACGAGTTTAATTCGTCCATTAATAGCTATTAACCAAGTGTTACTCACTTAACGACTTCATGAAATAAACTTGCAAATGACTTTGGTTTAAACTCTTCACTTTTCTTAATGTAAAAACTATTAAAAGAAAAAAAGTTGGTGTTTGATTAAATCGGATCAATCGAATAAAAACTAATTTCCAGTTTTTCTTATTCAATAGTGATAGTAACGGCTAAAATACTTTGAAATAATAAGATTTGCCTAATGGCGACCACATTAATTAGTGTATAGGCGTTGGTATTGATTGGGTATGGCAAGGGTATGTTTAGTGGTGGTTTTCTTTCAAGAATGATTAATGTGTTTAGATTGTGGAGAAATAGCATAGGTCTCAATTAGATTGTTTTGCAAATAGACGTAATGAGAAGTATAATTTTCATATAATTCCGATAATAAAATGGGGCGCCGGGTTGTCGAGCGTCGATTTGTTCAACGGGCCGTACTTAGCGCGCTGACCGACGCCTCTGACGCCTGTGACGGTTCACGCTACATATATCACACACTTTATTAAACAGTACTGTGTAATCGCTAATAACCAAAGCTGTAGTTCTAACCCGTCTCGCTTAAATGCCCAACAAAGATACCAAGCAGTGAACAAGCAATTCCTCAAATATATTTAAAAAAAAAATTGCTAAAGATATCCTTTAAAATCTGTTGTTAGTTAAACTGATTAAATTTTCAAACCACGTGTCTTTTGTGTGATTTTACAGTAGACGCTTTTCAGGCTGCCTCCAATGGAGTACGGCTCAGCCTAAGTTGAGCACGATGTGGATCTCCGCCAATATGTTAAGTTGAAGCACATGCATTATCATCTCATCAACACACGTCTGCTCTACTATCGATCATCTATGAATAGAGTCTTCGAAGATAAGAGATTTGAGTCGAGCAGACAAATATTTCTTCACAGTGAAACCGAAACTTTTAATAGAAAAAAAAACAACAAATTGTCGACTTCAAATTACGATTCTACTCTTCACTATCAAATAGATAGTATTTAAAGTGCTGACTATGCTTCAAGCTCAACATTTCCGTAACTAAACGATGCACTTTTCAGCTAAAAGAAATCTACAGGGGTCACGCACACTTAATTTCGTCTGGGGTGCAAACAGTGATAATTTGCAAATTGGTTTAGATATATTTTTACAAAACTTGGAATGTAGAATGTGTTCGGAATTAAATTTCAAAGAATGAGTCTATACTTAGATTAGTATATTTTAACACGTGTAAAACGCTTTTTACAATACGAAGTTGACATTGGTCTGTTCACAGAGACTGTTTCACATGCACTAATTGGTTACTCATGTTCTTGTTGCGTACTTGAGTAGCATGACAAATAGGTAGGATTAATTCATTACGACGTACCTAAAAGCATTTTTAAATTCTCTCATAAATTTTACAAAATTAGCATAAAGTTTTATTTATTAAATAAGTAGAAAAACTTTCAAGAGTTTGTAGCTAGACTGTTCAAAGGGATTTAGTAAAAATCTGAAATTCCGATGAAAACATTTCTGTAACGAATAAATAAAATTTAGGCGTTGGAATTTGGTAGAAGTTTGTAGTATATGTATATTTACCGTTTCGAAGGCTGTCACATGGGCCTTTTGTGCGTGAAATTTAAAATGCGCCACCACTCCCATTTGTAGGGTTGCGTCCGCACATCGCGAAGATTTATAGTAAGCTATTAAAACTGTTTGGACTCGGGCAAAATAAATAGATATTTTTCCCAATTATAATCTGTGTTGCGCTGGATGAATTTGTACAGTTTTTGATGATGATGTATTATTAATGTTTCTAATTGTTCATTGCCTCAGCCTAAGCGATTTAAATAATTCTCCATTCCTCCAGTTGAAATTAATTCTGCACCTCACAAATGAAAAATAAATTACTTGAACTGGCACATTCACTATATTTTTTTAATTTATCAAAATCCACTTAGTGGGTCTAGCTTATTGTGTTCTCTGAAAAGACGCAGATATAATGGGTTTATTAAAAGGCGCTATGAATATAAAGCACGAAATATTGAAAGTTTTTTATCAGCAAGAAAGCTGATTCGAAGCTGATAACGATGATGAAGAGAACCACGCTGATGTTTTACTGCGTCAGTCTCCCATAAAAATTACTGGTGGTATACAGATATTTGGTTACTTTTAGGTGCATTATAGAAGATTTTAGGACTTTTCAAGAAGACATTTTCTATTCTACTTGTTTGTTGTGATCATCAAGCATTAAGCTTCGGGCAATTACATATAAACGCTGATTTATATCTAATAGCTAAGGCTTACAAGACACGATTTATTAATGCTTTAAACAACGTCAATTCAAAAATTTGCATATTATTTATATCAAACTACATACAGGAGCACAGCTGGTTTATCGCTTGGAAGACATTACGGAACTTATTACAAAATTATAATATACATAACTATGTCACCACAAGTAGTGTAGCCTTTGTTAAATGATAAAGCTGAGAGCAATATCACTATAAGTATTTTAGTCGTTGTTTTATTCTCTTAATTAGACCACACTGATTAAACACGTTCTATTTTGAAGAGGTTACATTTAAAAGCTGACGGATCACTAAATATAAGAAAAAAATATGTTAAGACATCTCTGCATCAACTCTAGAAACGTCAGTTTGTCCAAATTAAGGAAGAGTATACAATGTCTGCATTATGCAAAGTTTAAGCAAAAACCCACAGCACGTGACGTTCCAACTTTCATCACACAAGCAACATCTGACTTGCTAAAACCGTTTTAACAAGTATTTACGAATTATACAGAATGTTATGAAAGTCTACGTACAAATTTTAACCACTAGTAGAACTTAATAAATAACTTTTTTATTTAAAACTTTTTCTAAAATCAATCGTTTCAGAGTTAAAATTTAATGTAATTAGTTCTATCAATAAACTCACTTTCAAGCAAAAACTGGACGCAAAAACTTTCTGATTGTAAAGACATTGCAATCTTCATGCCTGACATTCATTATAATTGCTCTAAATGTCCACCATTATTTTCGATACAAATCTGCATCCTCCTTGGTAAAGAACCCTGGGTGAAGTTAACATAGGTTTAAATATTAACTTCCGGTTAGCTATTGATTCAAGAAACTTTTTAAAGATGGATGGAACAAGTTTCAGCAAATTCAAACATAATGGAAGATTAATAGAGAGAACACGTGGATAAGTTCGAACATGTTGTTTGTGTTTATTGCATGTGAGAAGAAAAAATTTCGTTTTGGGACATTAGTATGTTTACACGTGAGGACATGTGCAAACTAGAAGCCAGAACTTAAATTGTGAGAACGTATTATGATTTATGAGTAAGAGGGTAAGCTCTTAAAACACTTCGGGTAATGAAAACTGGTGGAATTAGAATAGTCCGATAGTCAATTTGTGATATGTGTAAACGTTGGGAGAGTTTCTTGCAGATGGAATTTTGGTTGGAATAGAGATAAATATTGAAGGGAGCGCGCTAGTTGTGCTATATTCGATTTGAATGAGACATTTTTATGGTAAACATACATCGTGATTAGGATTGTTGGCTACTGAACGTCAATATTTGAAGAAATTTCATCCCTATCGAGATAAACAAGCCATTATCTAAAACTGCTGCAGCCGCCGTGAAAGCAGTCCATTTTCCAGTTCTCTTATCTCATCCCCGCAGAATACTACGCGTTCTGAAATAAGCCTAATCACTTATAAAACCGTTTAATCCGTAATTACTTAATCAGAATTAATCAAACGAATTAAGCAACATCGTCTAAGGGCTGCTTTTCCACACGGGATTATTCGCTTTGTGGGATCTGATTAACTGTATCTATCTTAATCTATTGCAAATGGATTGATTTAAATTCAGATTGATCAATCGGAATGAAATTGCTGTGAGATTTTTTAAGTATTCTGTCCAGTTTCAAAGTATTTTCTGTCTTTGACAATTAAACAATCTATTTATAAAGTTTTCATCATCTACGTTTTAACTTGAGATGACGATATCATAAATTTCTTTCCAACTTAGTGTGCAGGCCTCAAATGATGTAGAAGAGCCCATGTGGGATTATATTTTAAGAATGTATTTCTCATACACACGAGTAGACTTCCAAATATTTAATTTACCATTAAATTATTAATGAATTCGTCTCTATTCCTAGGCCACGTATTTATACCTGACTGCTGTTGCAATTTTGAACCTCCGGGAAAAGTATAAACAATAAAGGCTATTTAATTTTTTAAAACAATGCGAATACAACACTGTTCGAAAAATAAAGACATCTCATATTCGTTCCTTCAGTTTTTCTTCTTCCTAACTTTCTCACAGAAAAACTTCAAATGCATGTCAGGCTACTCCAATCGTTACTCTCCTGAGTTATTCATCAAATCCGATTCATATTTTACCTCACAATCGATTGCCTTTGAATTTACATAACATCAAATTTTATAACTGAAGTCGAACAAGAAAAAACCTTCTATTACTTTTGACTTAACTGAGGCTTTTCCATTTTAACATTAATTTCTATTGGATTTGCATACGATTTCAGTTGTTGTTTGTATAGACGTGTTTTATCATAGAAAACCACAAGAGCATAGATATTTGATTACAGCTTACAACGTTTTGAGTTTGTTTACAAGATGAGTGTTTAGAATCTAACATAAATTATTGAATGAAGGAGTAATTAATAATTGTTCAACTAAAGCAAACACTTCTGTGAGTTTTTGACATTTGTGAGAACAGATAAATTGAATATCATGAAGGAGGTTTTATTGCTTGTCGAGTTTTATTGCTGTTTTATGATTTGAACCTTTTATCTCGACTTTATTTTTTTCATATGCGATTTATCAGTGGTTGAGTTTGAACGCCTATGTCGAGGTTTGCATAATAAAAATAATTACTGGATTCAACTCAATTACTGTTTTGTTATAAAATGTACTCAACGAACAGATAATGAATTATAAATGCGGGAACAGCAATAATCGTTGACTGCTTCTGCGCGAAAGAGATGAAAATTCCCGTTGCAGATTTTGTTATTGTCGGATAAATGAGATAATTTCGATGGCCCTTTAATTGAATTAAACGGCGTTTGTATAAATTAAACCATTTTTTTTTTAATTTGCGTCCGCTGTAAACTGCGTGAGTGTATTGGTAGTTTAACCGTTCACATATGGACAATTAGATTGGAAATGTAAACATACATCGCTTTTATCAGAAACCGCTGGTAAAAAGTGTAGAGAAAAACGAATGGAAAATGATGAAGCGACGATCACAACATTATTTGCATATCTTTCGCCAGACTAAAATAATTTGCGATGCTATCAGGCTTTAGCACCCACCACATGCATGTAATAATTAATGATTGATATGAAAATACTTCATGCTGCCTTGGAGACAAACTTCCTTACGTTTTCATGCAGCTGCTTCAGATTTATTGTTATTACAAACGCAATCTTAAACTGGATTTTCCGTCTTGGAAGCAATTATTTTTCATAAGTGATATTTGAAAAGTTTATAAGGTCTCTACTGCTGAATAATTCCTACTCCTAATATTTTGAATGTTCAGACACAAGAGTTTTTTTACTTTTTTCCCACTTTCTACAAAACAAAAAAACTTGAATTTCAGTATTAATTCTATTTTTCAATTTTGAGAGGTCACATTTTTACTATAATACAATTTCCTTATATCAACATAGACGAACTTTTCATACAACTGTAATTTATACAAAGTTTGTTGTCGCGTTATTGAACACACGAGAGGAAAACGATAGAAGGTTCAGTCATACGCTTTTCAAATGTGATATAATATATCTTTAAACTTCATTTTACAACTTTGAGTTATTCGAATTCAGTAGCTTTAAAACTTCGTGAATTAAACTTAACCGTATTTTCGTTATTATAAATGAAAGCTACGTGTGCAAATAAATAAATTAAATTCACACAGGAAGTAATATTAAGTTTGCTTGGATAATTTTCAACGATTAAGAACCGTGCAAATACTGAACAACTACTTCACAGATTAGTGGCTAGAACGTGACAGCACTTTGGGAGATCATAACTTCCATTAATACTTCCAGCAATTTGAATATATTAGATAATTTCATCCTGTACACTACAAAGTAAATTTAACAGTCAAAGGTTTTTCAGTCTGCTGTAAAATTACTCATTTAAACTATCAATCCAGATATATGCCCAGAAGTATAAGTTTTGTTCATAATTGTGTTTTGCCCGTTTCTTCTTACCTGCGTGGTTTGTATCAACAATGCAAACACATTTATTTTCCTTTGAAATGAGTTGAGCAAATGTAAATAGTAATTTTTTGTCTTCTTCTTGCAAGTTCTTTGAACTGAATAAAGTTATTAATTTGGGAGTAGGATAAGTGTTATGACTGTTGTTTTATTGTATATGGCTAAGAAGAAAGTGTTTTTGTGGAGTCGTGATTGATTAATTTAGTGAGTAGGCAGTAGAGTTAACAATGGTAGAGTGGAGTCGTTATTAAGTCTCATCAGTGCGGTTAAGTTGGAGTGATTGTGATTGATCGCACGATCGGTGTTGTTTTTTGATGAATCTTAAGTATCGTTTGTTAAAATAAAAGAATGACAAGAGTCGAATTGTAGGTAATTAATTTGGATGATGCTTTCCGCTATGAAGGGAGTGAATTTGACCATGGCGACGACAGGGTGTTTCGCTCATTCGACAACAGCTTTTAAAGTGTTTGTGTAATGAAGTAGTTCACGAGTCGTACCGAATTAAGCGATTATAAGTTAATTTACGAGGTCTCTAGTGTGTATGTAGATTGTTGGTTCACGCAAACAGTAACGTGGTCAGATAAAATGCGACATTTACACTGTTGTCATTTGAAGTAATAAATCATGTAGTTTATGCTAGAAAATAACGAAAGCATACTCAAATTTCATTCGTATATGGATCGTAAAAACGCACCAATGATAGTTGAGGTCATTGCCAGTCTGGTTTATATCTTCGCACATGGACGTGATTGATTGGACCATCGCACGTGCAGATAAATGATAAGAATTCGCGCTAAATTCAACCGTGACTAATTTTAATGTGTGTCAATAACGAAAGTTAATTTTAACAATATCGAGTCGAGGTTAAATATAACCCTCTGATAACTTTCAATTAGCTGGAGATTTCCGACGAAAACCCAAGCTGCCGGGTGTCATATGACGCGAAGAGATGTTAGATAAATACAACCCTCTTGAAGGAGAACCATCCGAACTGACTTCTAAACGCAAATAAAAATTTTCTATTTCTATTGAAAATAAATCGAAATTTAACTTAAGTTGAGAAACCACTGTATTGAATTGAAATACTACGATGTGCACCCGGTGCGGTGGTTTGCCCAACCGTCTAGAGAGTTCAGAGCTCGGTAGGAAGTCCATTAAGTAAAGTGATGTCTGTACATCAGGATCGAATGTCTTGAATTTTAATGTTACACAGCTATATTTTCATCCATAACTATATCGAACGTCATCTCGATAAATTTAGATTCTACAAATTGCAACCAACTCCAAAATCCATCAACAGCAACGCTGCGAATAGAAGGGTGATTCAGAAGAAGGAACACATAACCCATAACGAAACCAAACTCCTAAATTTCATTCCGAATAAATAACAATCATAACCATGCATAAGAAAATAAAAACATTTGGCTGAAGGGATCGCGAATGTCTATCTATACTATAAAAATATTCAAATGTTGTTGTTATTATACATAATAAAAGCGTCACAACTTCTATGTTTTCTCGCTGTTTTTTATATCGAGAAATCCATCAAATAAAATATTTAGGGTTAGGAAGCTGAAAGCTTTAATTTTGATTCATAAATTCCCTCGCAGAAGTGTAATCTTTTAGTCGAAATGTGTGATTCTATTGTGTAAATTTAATTTCGCGGCTTGTATGGCGTATGTAATGAAAGTTTGTAGTAACGCCACTGGTTGTGACGTTTGTATCTCGATAAAGTGTTCCTTTATTAAGCCGAAAGCTCGTGTTTAATAGAAAAGCTAATTTAGTTCAGGAAACATCGAAAAGAACTTGTCAAAAAATATATAAGATTTTCTTTCGATATGATTGTTGCAAGTTTGATGAGAAACGAACTAAAATTAATTAATTTTTTTTGTGATTTATCAACTTATACAGCTGATAATGAATGCCCTTGATAAAATTCTATTAAACTAAAAAAATCCAATTAAGAACCAAACTTCGCATAATTGTGAGATGAACTGTTTTTCTGATTTTTCTCTAGGAGTTCAGAAGTATGGAGTAAATTCTTAATTAATCGCGACGAAGTTGTTGATGAAGAGAAAAACGTGCGTATACTGTATGATGCTCCACATTTTGTCAATGTTTTAATTTCCTAAATGAAAATATCAACAGTGAGTTATCGTATTATTTGATTTGTAGCTTCGATTATTAATAAAAGAAAAGTTATAAATTAAGTTAAAGTCTAAGTTAAGAGTAAAATGTTAACAAATTCACTCAGTAAACAGAAGGTAGCATTTGGGTATGTTTAATGCTGTGCAACCTGAATTGAATGAGCAATTGGAAGTATATAAAAGTGATTTGTGCCCATTCTTCCCAAACCATTCACTTAGCAACTGGTAACAATAAGGGCAGGCTCAAGACAGGCGGAATCCCGCAGTTGCATTGTGTTTAGATGTGACATTTCATATACGTGAATTACTCCACCAAGTATGAATTATTCATGCTGCGTATACTTTTTGCCGTATGTGAGATATAATTACAGTCAAAGCGTCACTTCGCACAGACCCCTAAAGATATTTCCCCTTTTGAAATCCGCATCGACACTTCACAATAAAACTTTTCATAATTAATACAAAATATAAATTTTAAGATAATTCAATCAAAGTAAGTAAACTTCGAAAATACTTATCTACACAAAAAATTTTCAAAGGAAAAGAAGGAATGAACGAAAATTAAATGAATTAATAAAACAAACAAGACAAATTAATATTTCAGACAGTTGCAATCACTTTTCATAAATCATATAAACAGTTACGTAAATTGCACAGACTATTCTATTAATTACAAAGCAATAATTGACTTCGATTCAATAAGGAAGAGAAAGATAATGACTGCACATGAACCTTATACATTAATAATAAATACTACTGCTATCTAAAAATCTTAATGATTACTCTTGTGTCGAGACCACCTCCGAAGATTTTGACTCTTCCCATCCAAAAGATATCCAAACAGGAACTGAATATAAATCATTCTACTATTCGAAGAGTTTTTTTTTATAAAGAAACCTCGTCACCTTTCAGATCATTGATAATAACAAAAAGTTATTTACAAAATTTATGCTGGTTTTGGTTCAACCTATAATTGCATTTATTTACATTTTAACTGAATATTTAAAGCAATTTCAATGAAGTTTAGCGAAAGTGAGAATAGTAGAGAGCTATCAGAGCTATTTTAATTTGTGTTCTACCCTTGTTGCACTGTCATTTTCTGTGTAAAGCGCTCTTTCATTCAAATGCGTGACATAATTGGAAGCTTCTGTAATTAACATTATTATTGATTGTATCATCGTCGATATTGGTGGTTCTTTCCTCATTTCACACTTGTGTTCGTCAGTAATACGCTTGAATGGATCTCTTATACGCATTAATAATTAGTTCCAATATTGCATTCATTTGTTATTTACCATGTAAGTAGTTTGTTTAAGAAAATTCATTTGGTATATTACGATAATTGTTGTTATTGCAAGATGCTTGATTACAAATTGTAGCGATTACCCGCTGGCATGAATCATATTAGAATGAGAGACAATCTTCGAGGGAAGCATCATCAAGTTCAGTGTTATTGATAAGTGAAATAATACAGCTTATCAGTTGTATGTAAAATCATTTGAATGCGAAGTTTGATTGCAACTTAATGGAGAACGAGCCGGCATTCGTCACTAGTGCAATCTTGCCGGTGATTTAGTCCATAATTGTAATGGTTGAAACATTTCAAGCACATAATATCAGGGTAGTCGATATGCGAGTGAGGGGGTGTTTTCTAGGGGTGTTTTATAGGGGAGACAACCCCCATAACAGTGACAGAGACAGTCTGTAAGTGACAACAGCGAATGATCATATGTTTCAATGGTCAGGATATAATTTTGACAGCTCAACACCTACAGCATCACCTAATATCAAATCCAAACTTTAGTATGAAATATGTCGACCACAATGAACATAAATCATTAATTTGAAACTAAATGTACAAATGTATTGTATAGAACAAACGTGATATTTCAAGTCAGAAAAATAGCACACAATGGATTCATCAATCTCCACTTATACAGTATATTTTAAGCAACAAACGCTTCTAATTATTCAAGGCTCAGGTTGCGCAACCAACGCACAAGCCACACTTCGCCCATGTATTTTAAGGGTTTTTTCTGCACCAAAAAAGCTAAATAGCTTGTAAAGCGGTTGGTTGCACATGTTCTATGAAAACCGGTTTTGCTATCTAGTTTAGTTGAAAAATCGAGTGGAAACCAATGTTGACTAGAAAATTAATAGATTCATACTATGTAAATGAAGAAAATGTAGTTGTTGTAATTACAGCAAAAAGCACTTTGTGCATGCTTTATGCAAAGGACTATCATAAAAGCTTGGAGTTTTTAACGTTAGCAAGAAACCGAGTTTTTCAATGTACTAGAAAAAACCATAGTGAAATTCTTAATTAAATTTAAACGGTTCGAGGGTGTTTATGTTGATGTGGGTCTGTTGAATGTCAAGGAACGTTTAATAATGTTTAAAAAAAGTATGTGCAAATAGTTGATAAACACGCAAGATTTTGTTTGTTCTTGAATATTTTGTTGGTTTATCGCGAGTTGGTTAATGAAAACTCAGTGAATAAATTAATATTTTTAATAAAAAAATATATCAAAGTTAATTTCTTTTGAGTTTGCTTTGCGTAAATTTAATCTAGTTTTTCCGGAGGTAGTTGGATGGAATTTCAAACCCGGCGAATGCCAATAAAGAAATTACCTACTCGTACATATAAACAAATCTAAAACATGTGCTTTATGACTAGGGGAGAATATTGGAGTCTTGTTGCCGCATTTCCCGGTAAAGGAAGTCTCGAAATAACTTTGCTTATAATGGGGCACTACCCGAAAACGTTAGGTGTATGAAAAAACAATGCTACATAAATAATATTCAGATTATTCAGTCGTGAATTTCGTCGTATAAAAGTCTGTCTTAGTGATTCAACATAAAGCATCAAATATACGCGTTTCAGAAATATAAAACAAAATTTATTTGTTTTACATCTCATGTCTTTTCTTCAACTTTTCAGCTTCTATCATGAAACCTAATTGGTAATAGAATGGATACAATAATTTCATTTCTTCGAACTAACTTACGATCAAAAACGCCGACAAAAACCGTTGAGTTTGTTCTACAATGCATGTCGCTCACTTCAAGTGGGGTAGTTTATGTGACGTTTCGCCTGTCATCCCCTACATTTCCGTCTAAACGAGCGGCACATTTTTTTAGAAAAACTGCTCCGTTGCCCTGAGATTAATTGCATTATATATCTGTCATTTGCTTCACTAGATTAAATTTTCTTTGAAGAAATAGTCTATTCTTCTCAAACACCTACATAAATATAGGGTCTAAAACATAAACAACAATGCTATTGTCGCAGCGTCTAATTTTCTCTCTCGTTTCCTCACATGCTGTTTTTTAAAAGTATTAACCGTCAACAGTGAAATTGCAATGGACAATGACAAGGTAGAAGCTCGATGATATGTGTGTAAATGATCGAAACTTCACCTTGTATACGTGACCCCGTCGAGATCAAATCAGACTTGTCACTTGCAACCTCACGTCTGCCTAAAATAAAATTTTATTCCTCTAATAAAACCTCTTCTGGTCTGGAGTTTTATTTGTTGATTACATTATGAGTAGGTAATAATAATTTTTATTTGGTCAAATCGAGACGTCTCCATAAGAAAAAGAACACAACTTTTTAATTAATGTTTGTGAAGTTCAAGTTTTATAATGCAACAAAGTGAAGTTAATGATACGTTCCATAAAACAATGTAATTTAAAAGTTTAATACAAACAAGCCATAATTCTCTTTACCTGTTGGCTACTTTTTATTACTGACTTAAGTAATTCAGATAGACAAAATGAAAAGAAGCATAAAGCTAATAAAAACATAAGTCCGTAAAACCTATAATCTTGGAAAAGAAAAAGAGAATGACAACAGCATTTGGATGAGAATAAATGCAAACAGCGTAGGAGCAAACACGTGAATATTGTGAACGTAAATTGTTCGATAACCACAAGAAATAAAGTGGTATTTACACAAATTCACAGTCCATTTAGGGTGACATGCATCAAGGATATTACAATGTATAACAAGGGATAAACCTTAACGAGCTGTCGAAATAGCACTTCCTAATTCAGCCTGAAACACTTTTGTATTTTTTCTAACAACTCATTATTTACACTTTTTTATCAAAATTATTAAACAAATTTTTCTCCCTCATTTGTAATCTAAGGGTGCAAAAGGCTATAGAATGAGTTTATAACCCAGATTCTTTTTACTGTGTTGACACATAACGACCAAGTTTATTACCTTATTTGATAGTAATAAATTTTTGAAAAGGTTCTAAGTGCCGCCAACAACAGAAAAAGACATTCTTATAATTTGCTTTTGACAATTAAATTTTATCAATTAATCTCTCAGTCAATTCTTCTATCTGTACTCTATAAACATAAAAGTTTACACCAATAGTTGTTTGACATGACTCACGCAATCCTTGTTAACTAATGTTTTCTCAAATTTATTGCACTATATAGTTACATTGAAAAGGTTCTGTAAACTGATTATTTTTTATGTGCATTAAAGTCCAAGCTTTGCGTGGCAAACAATGCTATTGGAATTTTAATATTAACCGACATTTAGATTCAAATGTTAATCGTAAATCCTTTGGTTGATTTAGAAATCGCAAAGAGTATTGTGATGGTTCTTGTAGGTTTGAAATTTGATGAGTTTTTCTGAGCGAAGCTTATTCTTCCTGCGTGTAGAATTGATAGTGTGCGGAACTCGTTCCGAGCTATCTAGCGATAATTAATGTTGTTGCTTTGCACAGTCGATGTATTTCCAATAAGTTTGGGAAGTAGGTCGGAAGGACTCTGGATGATAGTTTGGTATGCGGTCGATGATAGCTGAAATAGAAAGACATTAAAGGAATGTGTGAGTGAAACTGTAATAGCCAGGATTGGAAGCAGTTAATTTAAAGCGAGCCATTGTATATATCGCGTCACTAGTAATGGGATCAATTAAAACCGTATCCTGTTCTGTTGTCCAGTCCATGTGGAGCGCTTTTGCCTTATTAGCGATGCCGATTAGTTGCTTGCTCTAATTATTCAAGCCATGTGGCCCTTTCGTCCCTCTTAATCGTCCTAATCCGAAACAAAGGATTCTCCTAAGTTATTTCCTTTACCGTCAGTGGAACAACCACCACAGAACGGTTATTGCTTTTTAATCCTTTTCAATAAGGACTAAACAATTTACTTTCTAGCCCAATTCGCTATTGTTCACGCGTTCTTTCATCCTCGCTCTTCACACGCCGCAAATGTCATTTATAAAGCCATTAAAGAGCAATAAAAAGACCTAATACCAAGTAAAAATACGAAGTCATTCTACCATTCCAACATTAACACTTAAATCGATTGTTTTATACAACATTACTGATATAAAATCAAGTTTTTAACAGCAAATTTAGGTCGTCAATAATAGGTGTCAGCGTCAAAATTGATGAGGCTGGGTCGTCAGATGAGCTCTTTCATCTGTGTAGTGATGGTGTGAACTTTCATTTAAAGTAATGGAAGGGGTACTTCCCTTTCGTTTGAAAAACGTTATAAATCATACAAAAGGGTAGCACTTAGAATTTGTCTAATTTTTTCGCTTTTTCAAATATTGATAAATATACGAGCAATCCGTGGAAAATTGGGTTTTGAACAACTGTAAATCTATAGATTTGTCAATGTTTTCTTTGTAAGTGAATTAGAGCTGCTGGGGATGGGAAATGCGGGTGATCTAGACACGTGTCACGTTTGACGCTTTGTCTGATGACACTTCAGTTATCGTGTTAATACCATATGACTCATGTCTAATTGTACAAGAAAAAAATTCACTATCATCAAAAGCAAAAATTAAAAGCGCACACGAAAACTGGGAAATTACGTATGTAAAAATAAATTATAACCAGTCTTTTTTATTGGAAAGATTTTGTATTTAGAACTAGAACAAGAAATAAAAGTGAATGTAATTTAAAAAGATCTTATCATCTACCTTCCCCTATTTCCAGCGCCCCTTGTCATATCACTCTGTTGATATTCTGTCTCGTATTTCGATAACAAGAATGATGTAACCTGTCAAAACAATTCGTTTATTTCACCATACTTCCTGTTGTAATATCTTATAAATGTACCATACGTCTTCAATATTTCTAATTTCCATAAAAAGTAAACAAACAAACATTTAAAAATAATAATAATATTAATAATGGAATAAAGTTGTATTTTCCCATAGTAAGATTCACAAATTTGGGTAAAGTTTACACCGTTTTGTGTCAATATGTACACTTTGTCCGTAAATTTACACAGATGCAAGTCGCGTGAAATGGACATTGTTGTTACAGTCACGAAATGACTAAATTAACAAATTACACATTCATTAAACAAACATTTAATAAATCCAATCCTGCTTGACAGAAGAGGCAAGGAATTTAATACAACATAAAATAGGCAAATAATCGAATTGGGAATCATTTTTTCAGCATTTTTTATGGCTTGGTAAAACACTTAGGAAAGTGTAGTCTCGGATTGTATTTTTTGTTTGTCGTTAGTGACACCACTTGGTAGGTGCTTTTTTGTATAGGTGTTGTTTCAGAATTACACACGCACATGAGTTCCATTTTATGTAAAAGCCTTCGTGGCAGTGCGTGTAAAGGCATTATTAACAAAGTGCATGGGAAGAAAAGGTCGAGGTTTAGCAAAATATCATGTAGAGGAAACAGGAAGTACTCCAATACAATCCCCTGTCGTTTTATACGATGACCACCAGAAAGAAGAGAAAAAATGAAATTGTATTGAAGCAACGCAGTTTTTCATTTCTTTAAAAAAGCCTTCGACGAATTGGAAATGTCACTATTACAATAACTTGTTCCCAGAATGTCGCTTTTAAATTACTTCATCTTGGGGAATGAGTTTTCTGTAACAATTGCATTGATGAAAATTCATCTTTATCAAAGTCGCAAAAAGCGGTTGAATTTTTAGTAACCCTCCTGCTAATTTACTTCTTTGATTATTTCAATGGAAGTTTGAAGAAAATTTATTATTGTTAGAGTAATTTATAATCGTTATCTTGTTTTAATGTGTTCTTAATGAAGCGAATGGCAATTAGTCACCTTAAGCCAAAGGATATGTAAACAGTGCAGTTTCTCTCAATTCCTCACTTCGTTAAATCAACTCAATTCGCTAAATGCCACCGTAAAAATAAAATTAATGATACTTATGAAAACATATTTCTCATTTGCAGTTTTCTGTTTTTGAAAAGATTTATTATACTCTAAAAATTTCTTTTTATTATAATTTTGCAATCCCGTTAAAGCAAATCATTATTACATAATATGAAGATATAAAGTTTAATAAAAAGATTTATGACCAAAGAACCGTGACGGTTAAAACATCGTAAAAGAAATTGTTTTGTGTGGTGCACTGAAACACAATTTCCACTACCTGACTAATTTATGATAAAATCCGTTATGCAATTTCGCGCTGTTCTAACAAAAAAAATGCAATAACGGCAAACAGCTGCACCGCAATTATTCTCTATTCTCACATAGTAAATTATTACATTTAGAAACCCACAAAGAAAATATTTGAACCCTTTTTTAAACACATTCTCTATGAATAATTGTTAAGTCATGCTCCACCTCTTAGAATAAATAAATCTGCACTTGGAAAGGCAGAATACAATACACAAATATTGGTTCATATTTGAAATTCAGATTACAAGTTTCTACAATTTGAGTTGGAAGATGTCGCTACTGTACTGTGTAGCACGTGTACAAACCTTTTCTATTAAAAAAATCAAAAGATGGCGTTAATTGTAAAATTTCAACAAAAAAGTTTATTGTATAACAATATGTAAATAAGCATCTATATCAACTATTAACAGTATTCAGCTGTGACAATAAAATATATAACAAAACGAACATAAATTATTGAACAATTTGCAAGCAATATTTTCATGGTTTTTTTTAGACGTAACTTTCAAAAAGGTCTACTAACCTTTTAATCTCCTTTCTGTATAATAAATTAAGGAAATAATCGTTTGATTCTTTAATATTATATCAAATATAAAGGATACATTCTAGCTGCGTGGTTTTGAACAGTCTTCATAGCTTGAGTGACTTCTTCTGTTTTGGCCATCATAGTATACATACTCTGAAATTGTAATTTACATAAAAAAAGCATCAAAAATATTAAAATTATCACTTTAATATTCAAATCCATAGCGTCTGACATTTTTGAAACTGCATTCTTATAAACATCTACATTATCGGCGGTAATTGAAGAAATCTGCAAAGTATTTTGTTAATATTGATAATTAAATACATAGTGTTGGTACCGAATGTAAAATTCCACACAAATTTTCTGTTAAATTATCAATTGAAGTTGCCATTTTTTGGGCTTCATATTCTAAATCATTCAATAAACTAGAGTCTAACTGGCCTACTTGTGGTACTAATAATTGCCTATAGAGTGAGCTAGGTGTACAACTTCTAGAGCCGCCAGGCAAAGGAGGAGTATCTAAAAAACACTCAAATAGATTAGAAAAAAATAAATAAATAGAGAAACAACTTACCTCCTTTTTTAGTAACAGGACTAGACAATTTTATTTTATATTCTAAATCTTCAGCAACAAAATGCGTCATATTCCCTTCCACATGTACAGTACCTTCTAAATTCAAAGGTCCTAATGGTTTACAACTTGGAATATTTCTATCGCAGCTTAATGTAACAGGTCTTTGCATTATATGTTCAGCTAAAGGCAAAGGGTCCATTGTTAAAGACAGAGGAGCTTCATTTTCTGGGCTAACGCCTGATTTAAACGATATTTCGCTATAAGAAGCTGTCATTTGTTGAGAAACTTCATCGTCGACTTCTGCTTCATTATTAAAATGATTGTCTTCTTGTACAGGAACTGGCGGTTGAGGGGTTGTCTTTCGTGGTCTCTGCAAAGTTAGGATTAATTACCAGTGATATTAAATGTTAATAGTTACAGCTGGTAATGGTGGTGGTAGACTAGGTGGAGGGTCTGATGGAGGCGGTGGTGAAGGAGACCTTTCTTCATCTTCCATAATTTTGACAAATTCACTATGTTGGTATTGATAGGGTTTTGTTGTAGCCTTGAAAATGACTTAGTCGAGCCAAAAACCTTTATATAGTAGAATGCATACACTAAAAATATTAAGTTATCTAACTCCGCATTAGATGACTCTGAATTCACCAGCGAGAACAATGAAAATGGTTCAATAAATCTGGCAAAGCGCTGAATTCAAATCTTGAAAATCTCACATTTCCACAAAATTTTCTTAAAATATTAATTTTTAAAATATTTGATATCTTTTAATAATGTATTTCAATATATAACAATGCTGAAGAATATCAAATTTAGTTTATTGTAATTGTGTAAATAATATAAAGAGTGTCCCACAAACAAGCGCAAATATTCAACCATAGATTATCAGCTGAAAATTAATTGATAGTTGTCTATTATTTTTTTACAAAAAGCTTAGATTTAAATTATTGGTTTCCAAAAGCACTTCCCCAAAATAAGCATAATTTTTTCTTATTCTAAGAAATTACTTGACCAATTTTTGTAAAAATTTGACCTAACAATTTTAATCATTTAGCAGCATGATTAAAGTTACCTACATTAAAGTAAAGCTGTGAGGTTTCCTTGAACTTGTTCGATGATAATTTTATAGTTTTATCAAAAAAAGCAAGAAAAAATTAAACAAACTTTTGAATGATAATGATAGCAAGACTAAACTAATTTCTGTTGGAAAAATATCAAAAAATTAATTGCAAAGAGACCTCATATAGCTCTTTTTTAAGACATTGTAAAATATCACAAATCATACAGCTAAATGATGAATTTAATTTTTACTATGCCAAGTTTTACAAAAACTGAAAGAACGAAATATCTAAAGATCTATTTTAAAACGACAATTATTCAAATTTGAAATGTTTCCATTTAAATAAAAAATACGCATATATATTTAGAATTATATAATTTGAAAATAAGTCGATAGAATGAAAAAATAAATAGATTTTCTAAAGTTTTACTTGTTATGTACGCTTAGGCCAGTGTATTATTTCCACTACAAATTTAGACAGATAATTTTTTCTTTATTTTTAAGTTATTTAGGTTGTTATTTTGTTTTAGATTTTTGATGTCCAAATAGTAGCATCAACAGCTCAATCTGGGAAATATAGACTCAAAAATTCCTTTTTTTAATTTCGCTTTCTAGTGGTTTCATTTATGTAAATTTTGAAAATTGCAGAAAAAACTATAATATTAATTTTTTATTTATTTTTGTTAAAAAGATCTCAGTTCTTGACGAGTTCTTTAGTCGAATAAACTTAAAATATAATTTCAAAGTGACTTCAACTTTTGCTGCTGTGTGAATAATTCTGAAGAAGCAGCGAACTTTTATAGTCATATGAATAGTATATTCGTAAAACGTTGAAATCATCGTGTTCCCTTCCCGTGAGACATATTACGTCGAAAAATCGCTGATGATATTTATTCAAGCTAATCTCCGGAAAAAGTGATTTAAAATGGAATCTGGATTCGGTTGTTTGTTCGGTTTTCGTTTGTGAGCATATTTACGCAGAAAATGTAATTCAGTGCGTGGTTTCTTCAACAGAATAGAAGAAACAGTAACAAATGATGGTAAATTTAGGTTGTAACTTATTGCATAATAACATAACATTGCCACTACATTGCATACATAATCAAGCTGAAACTACAGATTCTAAATTAGACGGCAACCCAGATGCAAATGCCGAATTTATGCTATATTTGAGGCACTAACCCCTTGAAGACAATAGAGCTTTCTCAATTAGGTCAAGAAAATTCCGAATGAATATTGAATTCATTAAATATATTAATTCAGAAGTCACTTCAAATGAAACTTTTTCAACGATTTAAAGAAATAGAATGTCATTCCATTATCTACTGAGGATTATATTAAAACGACCGAGCTAAAATTTAGCTGGACTTTAAAGAGGCTCCATTTGCAGCTGAGAATGTCTAAAATCCGGGAGGAATGTGGAGAGTCTTTGAGTAAGTGTAGGTAAGGATTACAGTAGTAGGTCCAAAGTTAATTGCAATTTTGGAGTGCCGCAGGTGTTACCGTTAAACTTTAGTTTGCTTAGAGTACTGTGATTTAAGAAAGTTAACAGCACGATTGCAACCACCACCAAACCGTTGCACCAATTCTCAACTAACGTAAAACTTGTTAAGGAAACTCTCATATGTTTGTGGAAAAAAAAACATACAAAATTCCAAACAGGCTCTGATATAATCATTTACTAGTGATATTCAAATCAGAGGCATGACATGCCCACCCATAGTGTTTAGGGTCGCTTAATGTATCCATAATTTAGATTAATTTGCATACAGTGTACTGGCAACAAATCAGGTAACATTCTGACTATACACGTTCAAAAAAATGATCTTTTCAAATCAGTTTCAATTTTAGCTCTGAAAACATTAATTCCCAATTGCAAACTGTTAACAAAAGCTTTAAGCGTTTTATGTTTGCAGTAATTATAATATCGTCGGATTTAAAACTACTTCAAACAGCAGCTTTTAAACGTTATTAATTTTTTAATTATAGTTTCAGTACTTTATAGTTGTAACAAAAATAATAAAATTGTTTTTGTGATAAAAACAGACGTTTATATCACCCGATGTAACGTCTTTTTTATTTCTCATCGTGTAGTCGCCTAAGAGACGTGCGATTGCAATATACCTACTGTAATGACGTCACATCCGAGAGAGCAGACATTTATTCTGTAGATCAACTTTTTTAAAAAACATTGTTTGTTATTTTTGAAAATAAATGTCGCTTTTTGTGAATATTCTATTTACAATAAAACAATATATTTGATAAAATAGAAACAAGGTTCTATTGTGAACAAGAAATAGAAAAACCCACGTCGAGATAACAAGGATAATAGCTGAAGCTTTGTGATAACGCCACAGACGTTTGTCAAATCAATTAAGAGCTTCTTCAGAAATTGAACAGGTGTAGCAACCACACAAGTTGCAGTCTATATAAACGTGAGGATATAAAAATAGAAGCTTAGCCCGGCGAATCCACCATTTTTATTTTTTGATTACATAACAGCAATATTGTTTCACCAACAAAAATATGATCTATTTTTAGTATTTTGTACCACAACAAAATATAAATAAAACATATTATAAATTTGACAAATAGATAAACATTTAATGTATTTTTTATTGTTTTGTGTTAAAATACTGTATTCTAAAATATAAATTAAAAAATTTGAATTTATTTCAAACGTAAAATTTTCCATTTTGAGAGTTGAATTTATAGTTTTGTTTTCCCGGTGCATCCACCAATAGTGTAAAAAAAAGAAGTCTCTTGAGCGTGTGTTTATCTTAATTTATAAATTTTAATCTTAAAATAATAAACGAATGACGAGTTTTAATAATCTCTGTTTCTAAGTTATAGAGTTAAATAAGTAAAATGGTCTTTATAAAAATATTTGGTTTGATGATTATGGGAAAAGAAACACTCTTAATTGCTAAAATCTGTCACGAGTTAATGCAAGAAAACGCAAATTGTAAAAAATATTCAGAACTTTGAAAAGGAAAGAAAAGCTCTATCCTGTTTAAGTGCCTTACAATTAGCATTTGTAATCAGTTTTCTTGTGAAATCTGTAATGTTTAAGAATGCATGTTACAACCTGGAGATGAGAATGGTTTGGTGGAAATATTATTAGAATAAGGTGTTGGAGAAAATCTAGGTGGAGTCTAGGTGTCTGAAAGTAGTGATGAATGAATCTGTTGGCGGAAGTGGAGCTCTTAGCTAGTGACCCTCGTCGACACCAGATGCAGAACAGCGTCCGACGGCCGTCGGCGTCGCGACTTAGTCCCATCTCTATGACAACGGGTTGCTTCACGCAGGTGCCAGCCAATCCCTATATATCCATTTCTCCATAGAAGGAAATCCAGTCTAGCGCAACTTTCCTGCCGAGGAGCAGCATGAGCGCGAACTGCCGCCAACTTTAATCTGGACTCTGCGCACTTGATGGCAAAGCGCGCGTGGAGCCGACATGAGAACATCTTCAGCGAGTGTTCCGCTTAACTGAACAATTCATTAAAACTTAATTGCTATTTAATATTGATCACTCCTAATTGGTGCTTAAATTAGTGGGAGTGCCATGGTGCTGCTAACGCTCCTTTTGCTGGTGGCCGCAGCCCGCGCAAACCTTGAAACAGATCGGAAACTCATAAGGATCAAAGGAGATATCATACTCGGAGGCATTTTTCCTATGCACGAGCAAGTCAGCGGACGGAATGAAATGCCCTGTGGAGCAGTCAAAGAAGAAAAAGGCATGCAAAGATTGGAAGCTATGCTTTATGCTCTTGATGAAATTAACAACAGCGCTGAACTCTTGCCTAACGTTACTCTTGGAGCGCTCGTCATCGACTCCTGCAGCAGTGACACTTATGCCCTCGAGCAGTCCATGGAATTTGTACGCTCCTACATGAACCAGGTAAACCACATTTTTTTGTAGTCAAAATTTCAATCGCAAATCAATCCAAACAATCAACACTCAACTATGCTATTTGCTAGATTGAATCTCTCATCTCTGGATTTCCGTATTTTTGTTAATCATCTTTATGGCTCTTCTAATTTACTTCCGTAAATTTATTCCGGATATTTCCTAACTTTATATTTTCTCAACAGTGGTTTGAACCAGAAAAACAGTTCATACTGTGTGCTTTAAGTATTAAGTTGATTGGGTATTTGAAGCACGTCCAAGGGCAAAATAGCAAACAGAATAATTTCCGTTGAAAAATCAGTTTAAGTTTATTTACCAATACTTTTTCATTTTCTTTCTACGTTTATCTTAAATTATATAAATTCGTTTAGTGTTTTATGTTGTAGCGATTTGTATTCATCTTTGTCATCATATTACTATAATAAAAATCTTCAAGTTTAAAATAGAATAGAATTTACATAAAGATTCCATCGTAAAATAAAACTGTTGAGCTTTCAGAATAGCATCGGAGCTTTACGGAAGATTAGTAATGTTTTTACCTATTTTAAAGTTACCTACTTACATTTGTTTCAAACTTAAGAATTCAATAATTCAAAAGTTTTCTTTCACTTTAGTTCCAGTGGAAGTTGTCATAAAGAGCATCAATAACTAACTATCTTGCTTTATCAGCTTTTTAACTTATTTGTAAACAACATATAACGGATATCGAAAAACTCAAGAAAATCTTTAGTGACTCTCAAACTAGCTTCATATGCGTACAAACTGGACACAAAAGTAATATTGTCTTCAGTAAATTTTGCCTTTTCGTATTCAAATTGGTCACGTTTTCAATGACGTAGCAATATGTAAATTGCAGAGGCGTATTTTTATAGCAATGATGGCTGTTACAACACTGTGTGCATGTAAAAGCTACCACATATACAATAAAAATCTAGCTGCAGTTTAAACTTCTACATCGCTTATTATTGTAATCATTGTAATGGAAAAAGCTTTATTGAAATAAACAAAATGACGCTCTTTGATAATATTGAATTACATATCTAAAGTCTTTCATTACTTGAATCCATATAAATCCAATAAAGTTTTTATATTCAAAGAAAATTAAATTTCTAATTAATCTAGATGAAAGATGTTTTTGTTTGGTGTTTTTATTCATCTCTTGTTAATAAATCATATTGAAGAACCCTAACTTTTGAAAAATCAAAACTTTTTTTCATTTGGATAAAACTGCTATAAACATGCTAATCAATTTTAATTTTTATCTTGAAAATAACAGAGGCTATATTCTATTACGGTGACAAGTTTAAGTGAAATTTACATCGAAAAAAACTAGTCGCAAACATTAAATCTTCACGATTTAGATAACAGTTAAAATCGAATGGGCTGGCATTGTGCCACATTTTTTCCAAACGTTGCTTTTTCCACAACTTGAGCAATCTTTGTCACCATTGCTCTAAACCGAGGTTATATAAGAGACGAGACAACAGCATAGTTTCTATTCATTAATGGTATTCAGATGCGATCAATTTTAAAATAGAGTCCTTCACAAATTGAAGACTTATTTGGAGAAGCAGCAGCAAATTTAAATATGGTAATTAAATTTTCATTAGGCTTCCTGTTTTGATTAAAAAAGAATTCTATAAACAATAAAAAAAGATTGAATTGATTTTTTTACTGCAATAGTTTACAAGGTTGAAATTTTGACGAGAAGTATATGCTGACAATATTTGCAAAATGGAATAGTGCTTCCAGTTTAGATTACTTATGTTGAAGACATGTTGATGGAGCAATTTCATGCTCTGTGAACAAGAAGATGATATTTTCAAATAATGTTATATTAAAATAGTTGAGAAAAAGTTAAGCTTTCCAATTTATGTTTAAAATATAATAAATGATTCTTTCTTTTATTATTTTTAAACATAAAATCAATAGCTCAATTTTTTGATAAATCAGCAATTAATTTTATTTCAAAAGCTCTGTTTCGATAAACTTCATAATAAACATAAATTGTTTAGTTGTGCATAATTTCAAATTGAAAATTTTGTATAGACAAACAGTAATACATTTACAGATGAAAATTTTGTTAAAGGAAAATGTTCACCTCTTCGGTTATAATTAATCACAACTGTAACAATTACAAGTCAAGGTGAAAAGACTACCCTTCTAATCTGAACTGTTTTTGTCTCATGTAACTTTGTTAGATAGATGAAGAACAAAGAACAAAAGAATGTTTTTGATCAAAAGAACGTTTTTGTTTTCCGATGATTCTCTCACAACACTTTTTTCCGTATGTCAGCCAGCAACATTCGATTTCGGTTTTTCAACTTTAGTTTGTCAAGATTTACGTCTATTCTTTACAAGGAATCTTCTTATTACAGCTTCACCCTTGTTTGTGAAAAATCTGTGCGAAAATTACGTTTCAATTACAGTTTCAAACTTCCTTTATCAAACTTTAATTGTTTTTGAAAAGTCTCTAACATTAATTGACGTTAAATTATTTCAGATGCTCAAATTTAATTATTTGCTAATAATAGCTTCTAGGTGCAGTCAGTTTCAAATTCATTTATTAATGAGAACATTTTTAAACACAAAACGTTTAAGTTCAACAAAAAGCGTCAATTTTTATTCCTTAAATCTACTAACGTCAAAATACTCACAGTACAAAAGAATAAAGAATTCTCTCTGTCGGAACCAATATTGAATTTGTTATAAAGTTAAAAAAAATTATCTTCTACGATTCATTCAATGCATTTCATGTGAAAAAATACAAAGAGAATAGATTTTAATTTTTAAAGCTTTTCTGTTCGAAAGCCAAAACAAAATTTCAACTTTTCACCAACATTCCGGTTTATATAACAAAACGCAAATTTCAACAGTTTGGAAAAGAAAATTTTCATATTTTTGAAACGTCGCATTTCTCGAAGCGAAAAATAATAAGCCATTAAAACTTCGTTCGCTTAATTTAAAACACATTTGTCGAATAAATAGGGTAAAAAAAAAGACCCGGAAGTAACAAAACGTAAATACGTCCTGTTAATCTTCTGCCAGTTTTAAATTTGCTAGCAATTGGATTGTCTGAAATTTACTGCTGCGTTAACATCCAAAAATACAATTTGAAGTGAAATTTTCGAAACGAATATATCTAACAAAGAGAATTCAATTAAAACTACAAAACAATGAAAATATTGAAGAAAAATTATACATCCATGGGAATGTCCCCATCTGTTTTGTGTTTCTGGTCAAACTAATTTATTTTCATATATGGCTTGAATAGATATCAAAGAAAAGCAATCAAGAAAGTTAAAACGATTTTCCAAGTTGTACTGTTATATCTTCACGTGAGACTCAAATGTGTTTCTTTATCTGTTTTTCCGCTTCAGAAAAAACTTGAATTGTTTCAAATCTGTTCTGTTAATTTTCATTAAATTGATATAAAACAAATTTACAGATTGAAACATAAGTGTTTTGTCCAAACAGCCTCAAATCACATTTATTTGTTTTGACGAGACTGGAGTGCAAGTAATAAAATTTTAGATATTGAATTTGTCGTAGATTTCTCAAAATCTGGCATACATCCAGATTATCCACTTGCGAAGATTCTTGTCCTCTTCACTTATTAAACATTGATTTATTTCTCAGCAATCTAGGTACATTATTGTATCTTGGAGTGTAAAATTTTAAGCCAATTGTAACGTTCTGGCATAATAACAACAATCTATAACATGAGATGAACTTCGAAAAGTTTGTGGAGGTCGGTGAACGTGACAAAGAAACACATAACGTAATAAAAAAATGTATCGAAGGCGTGAAAGATCTTACACGACAAACACGTTTATTCCATTTAGAGTTCAAGTATACAACTTTACAGTTTTTTAGTTATTAAATGTGAAAAACGTAGAAATATTCGGGTATAGAATATGTAATGCCAGGAAATAAATAAATCTTAATTTATATACTCCATTTTGGCGTCTTATTCACACGATCAAATGCAAATGCGGCTGTAAATATGATTAACTACCCATCAGGAAATGTACTACAGATCCTTTGATAATATGTAAAACAGACTGAAATTATGAAGCACTGAGACATTGCTGTAAAATTTAAGTACAAAAAATTTTAATATTTTAAAATTTACATCAACTGCCACTTTTTTTTAAATCTCTAAAAACTTTATCGTCACTTTAAAACTTTTAGATAAAATATCCTAAAGTTTAAAGTAAATAGTGCATAAACGTACTACCTCTATTGAAAAAGTTATTTCCAAAGAAAAGTTGTGATGTTTGCAAGCTACAGTTTTAAGTCTTTGAATAAAAACATTAGAAGTAAAATTGCTGAAGAATAATAAGAATTTACACGTAATTATTCTCAGCAACAGATAGATGGATGATAATTAAATTTATGTTGTGAGTGATGGAAGTTTGTACATAATGACCGTGATTTTCCCATCAATAAAATTTGCATTAATCTTTAGCGACTTAGCAGTTTGAACAGAAAATTTCTTGTCGAGACTAAACTTCTGGTTTCTTATCAACAGATTAACTAAAAAATATAGCCAGAAGCAAATCATTGTAATTAGGAATCTACAACCTAAGTTAATGCTAAGACAAATTGTTATCTTCATCTGAATTCAAAACTTACAAAGTTTCAATCTTTTGACAACTATAATTTTGTCTTGGCGACGTTTCTAAAGATGGCTTATCTATTTAGCAATTTGTTTGATAAATATGAATGGGAAGAGGTAACAAACTATTGAAAGGAAATTTCCATGATTTCTGTGAGAGAATTTTTCTATTAGAATTTCCATGTTAATTGATTTTGATTGAAAATAAACTCTAATTAGTTATTTTAAGAAAATAAATTAGGAAAATTTGACATAAACTAAACTTCTCGGTCTCTCCTTAATCAGTTTGCTAACGTACCCAAAACGTAGCGAACGGTTAATCTAATTATGTCAAAGGAATAATTACTGAGTCTTTGTGGTTTAAAGCCTATTCAAATTTACATTTTGAATCTGTCAAAAACTAGCAAAAATTTAAATTGCTAATTTATTTGTTAGCTTCAAGTTTTCTATTTATTAGCAAATAAACTTATAAGAAATTTGAAATTCATTGAGCAATTTGCAATTTCGTGAAATATCGGCTATCGCTTAAATGATTCCTTTAAAAATTGCAAACGAGAATGGAATCTGGACGTGACAGCTCATATTTAAAAAACGCTCAGCTTAACTGGATGCTAAGAATGTTCTATTTAAGTAAACAAAAGATTGATAAGAACATCATTGCGGTTTTTCATAAATTCAAAAAGAATTAGTTTGATTTAGTTTTTGAAAAAAAACTAAATTCGGTTAGAATATCCATAAATCAAACACTACACGAATAAACAGAAAAGAGCTTTTTGCGTCGATGAATTCTCGAAATTATCGATTCGGTTGTTTTTAAAATATTTAAATGTCTATACTTTGTGTTCTTTAATTTTCAATTGATTAGAATAAGAGTAAGCTTTTGCATAATTCAAAAGACTAAAAGCAGATGTTGAACGAAATAAATTGTTCTCTTGTGGGAACTATAAAAGCAAAATTATGTGTAATACATTTAACACTAAAGAATTAAAATATTCATCTAAGCTCTTAACACTGTAAGCTAACTCGATAATGGTCTAAATTATGTTAGTAGAGAACAATTTCCCTGCTGTCATTAAAAATGAAGCTTTAAATAAGCTTCAGCTTCATCGGAACATTCAAGGTTCTGTATCTTGTAAATCACTTAAATATTTATCAAGAAAAAATATTAATAATTAGAAACGAGCACAATGTTAACCTTGAGTTTTTTTTTTCAATTTGCGAAGTCAAATTGTTGCTTTTAATCTGACATATAGTCAAAACATAACATAATTAGTTAAACAAATCCTTGTAAGGTGAGTTTAACCAGAAGCTGATTAAATTCACTTGGCTAATAGCAAAGACGGGGAATTTCAATTGCTGACTCCGTTCCATCTTAATATTCCTTCGTTGGAGGTTGTAATTACATGAGATAATCCTCACCTAACATGTTTACTTAACTACTAAACATTCGATAAAAACGCAACCAAAAATCAATAATCTTTAATTAACTGATACCTCTCAGTTTTATATCACTGTATCACATGAATCTCTTACATTCAGATCACCACAAAACATCAATCTCTGGAAACGTTCGGTGAACAAAATACACTTCGACTAATACAAACATTATTTTTCTTAGTTTAGAAAGAACGAAACTCATAAAGTGCTGCCACAATATTTAATTACAATCCGTTTTGCTCTTGCAAGTAAACAGTCTATCTAATTAATTGCTTTGTGTGACAAGTGGGCAAGGAAGAAGCATGGATTCTGTGAATAGCTAAAACCAAACCTTTGAACATTTAACCACTTACATAGCTCTGACAAATGGAAATTAAGGAAAACATTTCCAGGATCACATTTAGTAAATATTAACTTCAGAAACTCATAAATAAAAAGATAAATCGAAAAACTGCTACTAAAAGCAATTTTTTCCGTCCGATTTGTGTGGGCAAAAAACCGTTCAGTTTGAATTTCCGCATTCAAAGTGGAGAAACAGTATCTAATTTTCTACTACCGAAATGTAGTGCTATTTGATTAAAGTTTCTAAGTGGCCTCACTTGTTCCCAAAAAAATACAAACATATTCTAGTTAGTAATTTATCAAATTACTGTAATTGAATAACCGATTCAATGTACATATTTGATTTAACTACAAACAAATGAATAAGAGTTGGAATGTTTTATTCCTCGTTTTGCGAGTTATTCGTGGAAAATAGAATTAGAATTGTGACAATGAAAAATTGATTACAAAAAATCACTTTGTTAGTTATGATTGACTCTGATAAAGTTTAAACAATATGCTTTTGGTTTGTCGTTGGTTGAGAACACTGAAAGGTTCCGCATTAAAGCAATTTCGTGTAAGCATAAGCGTTTTAAAGGTATAATTACAGAGATGAAAGTTTTAGAAAATTTGACGTGTGTGAAACGGGAGAAAATGTACGAGTTCGTAGCTTTTTAGCAAGCTTTATAACCCATAAAAAAGCCACTAACACTCTTTAATCACTTTTCTCAAGCAACGACAATACTGAAGGAGTCTGCTACTTTTCATTTATATGATAATTTTTTACTATTTATTTGTGTTTGCAATTATTTTTATTACAAAAGTATTCCAATTTATTTTGAAAGAGTTTTTAACTAAAACAAAATTTTGAATGATACAGTACAAATGTATACGAATGTTTCAATTTCAAAGTTGACCTTTCGCTTGGAATTTCGGTATCAAAACATAGGTTCTTGTCCAGACAGTAATGAAATTTTCAAGGACTTTGATTTTGTGATAAACTGTAGAAAATTAATGAATTTGTTAGTTGAAAACTAGCAATTTCTTTTCAATGAATCATATGAAACGCGATATGAAGGACTGCCAACGTTGTACTTAAGTGATCGAAGAGATTTACACTTGTAAAGTTCTGACGTCGAAAATCTGGTTGTTTGTTTCAGCTGACTCATCATAAAACCTTTCATCTTCGACATAAGATGCTGCCAACCTTTCAACAAAAATTATTTTTAAAAAGCATTTATCTGCCTTTATAAACAGAAGATTAAGCTCGAAGTCAAATATACATAAACCAATTCTATTCTGTTGTGACCTCTGTGGATGCCACGAATATTATCCTGTTTAGTATCTGATTTAAAAACATGAAAATTTTGCCAGGCCACTGGTAATGCGGTTTGTTGCTTTGTGGACTTCATGCACTTCTTATCGATTTGTGAATGCCGAAACTTTCTGTTGAAAATAAACTCAACAACTTCAATTTTGCTTGTAAAAATATTTATGACCGAGGATATTTTTTCCACCAGAAGAAAACAAAACGGAATCAACTTATCGTCACAAATTCAACAAAAAATAAAAGCTTTACGAAAACTTTAAGCTAACCAAGTCATCAATAATTGACAGCTGACTTTCTAAATTTGAATCTTTCTAAGTTCCAGCTTCCAAGTACAAGTTGTCGCTTCTTAGAAGCAATAACACAAAAGTTATCACCAACGCTATTTTGTTAAATTCTTGTGCGTGGGTTAATTTATAGCAGCAACATTTATTAATGCTTCTCGAGAACAATAAACATTAAAAATAAAGATAAAGTTACTTTTTGGTTATGTCGTTGGTTTATTAAAGATGATATTTCTATTTCGCTATGAAATAAAATCTATTGTTATTTTTATCATTTTTGGAAAATATAGTCTATAGAAAAACAACGTTAAATTTGTTACTATATTGAGCTACTAGCAGTCGAACAAAAGAAAATGAAGCTCAATCGGCTTAACATTGACAACGATACTGATTGAAATGTACACCCTTCCTTGGTGTTTTATCTTTGATAATTACAAAAGTGGAAAGCCAGTGACCGGAATAAGGTCAAACGATAAATTCAAAGAATATAACAAAAATAGAATATTTCAACAATGAAACGCAATACAATCGACACCCTTTGATATAAAACACCTTTTCAATGATGAACTTGTCTCGATTCTCGACTTGTAGCATTTTTTCCAAAGTTTTTTTTTTTTTATTAAAACCAACGTAATTTTAGCTAAGAACAGAATTTATTATTTCATTAACTTGGAAACAAAGTTGTTTCGTTTGTAATTTCAGCCAGACATATTTCATAAACACTATTCAAACTTTCTGACAAAAAAATAAAAGTAAAATTTTATATGCGAACATGCAAAAATAACAGCAAATATAAGAGAAGCAGAAATTAAGTAAGGGTGGAAGTAATGAAAAATAATGAAAACCTGGCCAAAAGTTGGAGACAAATCAGCCTAAGATTTATGCAGAAATGTGATGAAAATTCAAAATTAAACTTCAAGGTATCATTAAAAAAATGAAAGCGGAAATTGAAAAATATTGTCATTTTCTTGTTGAATGTATAAATCTGTTTTAATCAACAATTTACGTTTAGTGAAAATTCCTAATTAGGTTGGTTACAAATAGTCGCAAAATAGCTTGTATACTACAATTTTCATTAAGTGGTTGCTAGAATTGTTATAATTACCAAACTGTGCTTTCTCTGCCTACACCTTAAACAAATTAGTTTAATTAGGTTTGTTTTTGTTCCAGTCATTTACGTTTCATAAAAATGTATTTATGTTGTTAAATAAATTATACGTAAGTAAATTAAAATTGTGTTAATGGACAATAGCGCTAAATTTGATGTAAACATGAATCCTGACGAGTTACTCAAAGTATATATCCACTAACTGTGATTTGAATATTTTATCTTGAATTTAAGTGTAAAATTGTCGTAGAAATAAATATCGAAGAACTCGAGCTTAAACAATTTATATCTACAATAAAAAATTGTTTTTTTAGAAAATGATTTTTTGTACATATTTTTTCCAACAAACTTTGCTATTATTTTGTTCTCATTTATGAGGAAAGGAAGTCAAGATTACAATTTAGAAGCACATAGCTGACTAACGTGAAGCGAGGCACCGGATGGTGGAAAGCATCCGTTCGTTTGCAGAAATTTGCACAACATTCCTAGCTCTTTCACAGCAATCGTTTCCTTTCCGGTTTATTTGCTGCCAAAGTCCACTTGCTTTTATTAACTTCAACAGGTAATAGCATCATCATTAGCAGATAAAAACTGCCGGAACGCTTTACCTCCGAATCAATTAAGTCCAACTTTTTTAAAACAAATTAACTTTAAGATTCGACTTTCAAATCACATCCATAAAATTTTAACAGATGTGCCAGGTGAAGACATTTAATGAATGCAATAAAAATTTTCCAATTTTATTAAAACGGATGCTACAGTTTTGATACTTTTTAATTAACGAAGGGTAAAACTGTTTTACGCTCTTTATCGACAAACATTTTTTACTCACTTGTCGATACATCTTGAAAGCAACCAGTGAATAATAAAACAAAATTGAAACTTTTAATTAAAAAAAGAATGGTCAGTCTCAATCGCTGAATACAAAGCGAAAACAAATATTTATTGTAAATAAATAATATCTGAGTTAACGCTTCCTTTGCTTTTTATTATCTTTCAAAACAAACAGAAATGTTTAAATAATTATTAAGGCTTAAGGCAATTTTTAATTTTATGATATTTTTTTTAACATGCTGAAAGTTTGGGTTATTGAAGAAACTATTGCTTGCTCTTTTATAAAAACCTATTTGTTTCAGAGTTTTTTTGGTCGTTTGCGGAGCTTTACTCCAATGGGTGGAGTAAAGTCATAAATTACAAACTTCAGAAAACATTTTATCTGTCAATGTAAGATAAAAATATTTTCTAAACATCCTTGCTAAACAAACAGTAGGCGGGATGTGAGCTTTAGAAACTAATGGAAAATAAAAATAATTACGTTTATACTTTTTACTTTTACTTGAACGACTGTTTACTTATTTATCTTTTTTTAGAATTTTCTCAGTTGATGCCGTAAGCGAATAATTTCAATTTTGTTCGATTTTATTCCGCCGATTATGCTTTTTTTTGGTCTTTTCCTAATGCTGTTTTATCTCCAGTGTCCTGAGGTTAAACGTACAATGGCGAATCGAGAAGTTTCCGGGATTTATTGATTATGTATTTAATAACTTTATTGGGGAAGTAAAGACGATATCACTATAGAAATCTGATGTTAGCTTTATTTCCACCTATCATATTTTTTCATTGAAAGAGTAAATCATGTCTGAAAAACTAGAAATTTACTATATCTTTCGTCTCATTAAAGTGAAAATATCTGTAAAAAGGTAAGCAATAAACCGTTCAAAAATCACATATTTATCCAACTTTTATCATACTTATTTTTACAACTTTAAATCAGAAATAACGTTACAGTTCACTTCCTCAAGCTTTCCATCAAATATATTTTAATAATAGTCATCCATCGCTTTTGGAGCTTTCCCAAGATAAAATCTTTATAATTTTTACATTATTTATTAACATACACTTTGTTTTCAATATAAACTGAACTTCAGAAAGATTTATTTAAAGCAGTTTTCACAAAGGATTTTAAAATTAAAATGCAGCTTTTGGTTTTGTTAAAAACTTAACTAAGTGAACGTAGCTTTATCACAATATCACAAAAGCTACGCAGCTTTTCTAGGAAGTTTACGACTTCCATTTGCACTGAAAGAAAAACACATTAAATTCAATCAGCTTTGCCTCTCTCTTAGATTAATCGCACGATTCTTTTGATAATTACCGACAGCTGGCTTCAAACTCTGACCAAGACCGACACATATCGACCCGAAATTCTCATTGCTGCGACCTCGGCAAATGCTCTAATTGATTGGAATAAACTTAACTTTGTAAATCCACAAATTACATATCAAACAGAAGCAAGAATTATTTCTCATTCTGTTTGAAACTGAAATAATCATAATTATTGATTTTGCATAAAATCGATAAGCATTGGAGTGGAGCTTCGAAGTCAATAACTAACAGTAATGAATTAGAATTCTAGCATAGGTTTTTTGAGATAAACCTATTGCAGTTATCAGGAAACGAAAGTTTGCCTTCTAGCCTTTAGCTACAGAAATCTAACTTTAGAGTCATAATCCTTGAATCCTGGTGTATTGGCTCTAGAGTTCCGGGTTTAAAATTTAATAGGTAGTATAAAATAATTCCAGAACCTGTTGTTAAGTTGTGAAATTACGAAAACCTTGTCTGGTAGATTATTGGAAGTAACAAAAATCGTAACATTTTTATAACATGTTTTTGGAATAATATCTTAAGAAGAATAAAAGAGTCTTTGTGATAATTTCAAGAATGATATATTTTATGATATTTATCGTTGTCGTTTAACTTCCTTGCAGTTTGAAAAACAAACATAAAAAATAAATGGACACGAATCCATCAAGATCTTCGAACATAATTGAAGGTCATTAATACAACTTGAATTATGGGGGTTCCTAATTGGCTGGAAGTTCACGTAAATACGGGCTATAGGTGATGGAATTGCTTTGAAATTCATCCTTTCACACATTTTGATAGATCACAGCTATCCTCGTAGGAAATATTAATTATATCGATGATTAATATTGAAATATTGGATTATTTATCTAAATTATGCATTTGTGTGGTTGGAAAAACCAAAAGAAAGAATATTTAAGACGGCAACAAGTAAAGTATTTATAAATTACAAATTCTCCGCTTTTTTAGCAGCTTCATTAAATTAGAATTAAAGCGGAAACTGAGCAAAAGACTCATTTCAGAAAACTCCAGAGTTTCACAACTAATTAGAAAATACCTACATAAATATTTACGAAATGGACAAAGATAATGCATTTTCTAAAGAAATAATAAAATATTTGTAGGTAGTTTTTTTTATAAATAGTCTTTGAATTACGAAAAAGTTGAGAGAAGTTTTATTTATGTTGAAAAGGTTGTCGTCCTTTAGAACTCTATATTTTGTTTACAACAAACAAGTTGATGGAAGCATCCAAATCCAATAAAAATCTAGAAAAAGCTGAATTATTATAACAATACCCTGCAGAGATTCCTAAGTATCTAAGTATTTTAAAATTGATGTGAAAGGAAATTAATGAAGTAAGCTGTCATCTTTAGACCTAATCCTGTCGGCTGGACATCTCAAGGCCTCACTTTCAAAATAACATTATAATAACCCCTCATTTTTTTATTTTATAACCACAAAACATCCGACAAATTGCCTTTTAATGGTCAGGATTTGTAGCTCGGTTGGTTTGGTTTGAATCGAATTTTTTCAGGCTCGGAATTTTTATTTCATTTTAAAGGTGGCGATTCTTCCGACCATTGCGTTGAATATTTCAAAATGCATTTATATTTTTCAACGCTGTTACAGTTAATCATGTATACAATTTATTCGTAAAAGCTGAATGCTGAATAGAGATGTAAATGAAGGTAATTAAAAGTGACAGAAGTCGACGCAGTTTCATTCAGAAAGCGACAATTCAGGCTATGGACGTCACTACATTTACATGCATCACCAAATGCGCACCGTCCCAGGACGAACCAAAACTTAATTAAGAACAACTTGAATTTCAGCCTAAATTCGAAATTCACCTCAAACTTAACCTTCTTTAACGCCTAAATTGCTCGTTTTTGCAATATTCAAACGCGCGACATGTAAACATTTGAGCTACATGGCTCTATATTGAAACTCTCAGATATCCACTTTATTGATCCTGCATGTAAACGTAATATAATAGTAATACGGAATATATTTGTTTCCCACTTTTTGAATCACATTATGCTCAAATTTTATTGAAACTCAAGCAAACATAGCTTTTACACAATTTTTAAATGATAAATTCTGAAATTTTGAATGAGGTAGATGAGAGCTATTTTTGTTCGATTTCGTGTAGATACGTCATAAATCCATTCAGATATTCGGCTTAATTCCGTGGTTGTTGTTGGATTCGTTTCAGCAGGATAATTTAATTGAATAACAGCATGAAATGAGAGATGATCGATAGGGTGTAAGAGACAAGCAGGACCGATGGACAAGACGTAGCAGGCGTGGAAGGATTAGCGCGTTTTGCAGGGAAGAGAGTCCAGGACGCAATCATCTGAAGTGGGTTGTACGCTCTGATTTATAACGGCAACTCCGTTGAATTGAAAGAGCGACGCTGCCGCACACGGGACTAAACAAAGATAAATTACTATTTGAACAGTTTGGAGAACTCTAATCGAATTTTCAAATATTATGATATTTAACATGTTGAATTTGAAAAAATTCAAGGATAACTCTATCCTTAATCATATTTCGTGATTAATCGCATACTAAAATTTAATCAAGCTGTTAAGAGTATATTTTCACAAAACCTCAAAATCCTTAAAATACACTGACGCTAAAGCTTAATTCACTCATTTCTCTCTGTCATACGTTTTACAGCGTTTCACAATAAACTATCCTCTCAGATTATAATTAAGATAAGTCAGTTGCTTGCTCTAGTTTTCCCGATCAACGCCAAATCTGAGGTGAAATCTCAAACGATTAGTTTATTCAAGAGAACAATCTTTAGGTAATTCCGATTATTCTCCAATTAAAGGACAAAAAATAATGTTAAAGTTAATCTGAATAAACGTTTAATAATTCTATTTAAAGATGAAATATGAGGTGACTAACTACACTATTATACTTGTAAGTGTCATTAGATAACATAAATTTTATTTACGGCTGTACGGCTCTTCCTTAGACAATAAAAACGTAATGTTATTCCTAGATTTGAAAATTTATGTTTTTATCAGTGCGAACAAATGTTATAATAATTCTTATTTTCTATAAAAATCTATAAGAGATGGCTATATAACTTGAGCTAAGCTTTTTAGAAGCGTGCTTTCAGCGATACTCATCAGATAAGCCCTAGAATAAAACTTTCTGACAAGGAAGTGACTAGACATTCGAATCTCAACCAATAAACTAAAAAGTGTCCAATTTAGTTGACTATAACATAAAATAGTATTTTCACTAATTCAGTCTTGATTAATTTTCATGTTATGAAAATTCGTCTTTTATATTTTATTTCCAGTAGGCAGAAACAATTGAGAAGAATTTGAATAGGTGATTTAAATACGTTTAGCCTATTGGAATTGCTCAGAAACCGATGAATCATTATAAAATGAAATTTGATAATTAGTTGTCTCGGGCTGTATCTAAAATTATTGATTTACATCATTGGAAGAGACTTACATTAAAGTAATGAGTTTATTATGCGCGATTTCTCCAAGTTTGATATAAGTTTAGGTTGAAACATTGGCAAAGCAAACTATATCTAAGATTAATGAACTTTAATATTGAGTGTAGTAGAGAACAATTACCTCATGTACTTGAACAACTTGACACTTGCTTTGTTATACAGAAATGACAATATCGATGTAGATAAGATGATTATCACTGCTTCTATACCAATACTAGATACCAGATTTTCATTGGCATAATGCCAACCAGATGCTTTCCATCTCAAATATTTACCACAGAACAATTGGTCCCAAAAAAAGAAAAAGTCCTTTTCGTTAATGTTTGCGTTTGAATCTCCTCTAAAATCATTTACAATTACATTAAAATGCATGTACTCATAATTTCACTGTGCAAAATGCATAAAGAAAATTTATAAAATAATAAAACGTGGCTGAAGAATAGCCGGAAATGTTTTCAAATTATCATACGGAAAAACGTCTGTTTTAACTAAACATTTTTTACATTTAAACATTTATTACCTTTGTGTAAGCAAAAACATAACTTCAAAGCTGCTTATCGATTTTGCCCTCAATATAACATATTATTCTATACCCACAAAAATTAACCTTCCAAGATGCAAAAGCTGAGGTATTTAGCGCAGAAATTCTGCAACATGAAAGCAATTCCCTTCAAACAAATTTTCTCAATTTTCATTATTTTGTTTAGAGTAAACCTGCAAGCATTATCTGTATTAGTATTTTAGTGGTTGCAAGTCTCGTTTACTTTTAAAGTTCAAATCAACATTTAATTAATTCTAGCCTTGCAGACATTGTTTCGCAGTTACGAAGAAGTTTATTATCTGCAAATTAGCTGTGACTAACGTAATTTCAATTATTTGTAACTTGTTATAATTTTGTTTGTTTTATTTATTTTATGTATGTTCATTAAATTCCATTAATAATCTGGCATGTTAAATCGAATGGGTCATGAACATAGTGTATGGGATTTTAATGAATGAACATTCCCTATAGATGATAACATCGCATGACCGAATTGCATACCTCGCTATATGAAAATTTACTAATGAGTAAATAATGCAATTACATCTTTTACAATTATTTCATGAAATAATAAAATGTCACTAACTTTTCCAATTTTTGTGAAGTCTCCATTGTTATTTCCAATTTTCTCCTGTTGATATAATGTCGACCGTTTTCTTATTCTGTTTGTTTGGTCGATCGTTTTGAATTTGCATATCGAAACGGTTTGATAAAATATTTCGCACTTAAATGTCTATCCTTGCTTGAGTATATTCAACGAGATGAAAAACCTTTCCACTCTTTTGATGTTTTTTATATCAATGTTAGTCTTATGTCCAATCTTCTTTATATTTAATACATCCTTTATCGACTACGTAAGTACACTGAAAAGAGTACGCTTGAGGGTATGGTAGAATATTTGATAGAAATTCATTCCCACACGTATTTTATTTTATAACCTCATTTTAGAAACGTATACATTCCAATAATAACTCCTAGCTTGAATTTCATTAAAAACTGTAAATATTGAGTTGCTATGTCTTCAAAGTCTATAAAATAAAACTTCTTTTTTTGATAATGTAATAGAAAATTCTTTGTAGCATTTTTCAACCTAACCTGTGTCCATTCAAGAAAGAAATTCGTCAATAACGTTTCCAATTTCTTTTTATCAAAAACGAATCGTATTCAAGTTAAAACTTTGAGCAATCATCTTTAAATTTGTTCCGTTTAGATGAAACGTATCTAGTGTAATTAATCCTGTCGTGTTGATAGGTAAGAGAGAGATTTAAAGCTCTGAGAATTTATCCTTATGTTTACAGTTTGAACAAACACATCAAGAAAAATGATTTATAGTGTTCCGTCGTTCACTTCAAATTCCGCTATACTCAAAACTCTTCGAATATCCTTATTATCAGCAGAGACTTCTCGGATATCAGTTAACACGAACTTTCATCGAAGAATTTGATTACTTTCAAACTGGCTGCGTATTTAACAAGCTGTCATATTAACATACAAACTGGTAACTTGAATAATAACTTCAATAAAATGTGCAAAAGACATATTTGAAAGTCTTTTCGAATTTCAACGGCATTATATAATACACTCCTTTTATTACATTTGTTCAAAACTTTGAAATGTCACTTGCACTATTTCTTCGTCTGCAAGAACCTCTAGAGTGCAAGGATAAGAGCAAAGCAAAGTGTCAGAAAGATACTGTAATTGACTAAATTTATTATTTACGGTCTAACGTTGATTAAATCTTTCTTTAAATTTCTTTTAATGGCTTTTACATAAATTATGAAAGCTATTATCTTGTTGAAAAACAAAAGTCTTCCTGTCAACAAAAGAGTTGTACAGTTCTAAGTCAATAGAGAGAAAATGAGCCGATCTGGTCGACAATTTAGACTGAAGTATTGCCCTTAGTGGTGAGAAGCAATATAACTGTCTTAGTGGTACTCCAGGGGTTCGGTTAAACTATGTGACGCAATGTTGTCTTCTCTTGTCCTTCCTGTCTCTCACTATTATGTAATCCTTGCAGTCAACAAATGTAGTGGCATACCAATTAGTTTTCCAAACATTTCGAGCGTGCCTTGGCTGCAAATAGACGGACAATTTCTTGTTTGTGTATTGCATTGTCAGGATTTACCTGACAATGATTCTATTTTTGAATAAATTTAGACCGTCACACTATTCTGACAAAGCTGAAACATAAAAGCTGAAAAAAGTAAGTGTCAAGAACAAGATCGATTAAGTTGTTGTGATTTATTGCCGGTAATTTAAATATTAAAAACTAAAGAAGAATAACACAGAAATCTAAAGAATCAATACATTTTGAAAAATTTTAGGGTTTGACAAGCAATTTAATCTGCTTTGAACGCATATCTTAATTAAATGTCAGTTCTTTTGATTTCTATTTTTGTGGTTCTTGACAAGTCTTGTCTTTGCGTGTCATGATATATGTATGATATTTTAATATTTCCTTAAGTTGAAATTTTTATTTAATTTTAAAATAAAAAAAAAAAAGATTATGTCTTGTGTGTAACCTTTTCCTGTCGCTCGCCTTAGCGGTTGGTGAAGCGTATAAGTAAAATTTAAGGTAGAAAGAGTTTTTGTCCTTTTAACTGACAAAGAGAAAATTGTGTGCTTGTTATATGATGAGAGTAAAACGGTCTTTGTGAAAATTTTAGGACTTCATTTTCATAATTAAGCTGTTGTTATTTGTTCCAGACAAGAATTTAAAATAAGTTTATAAGTACAAAAATAAAGACTGGAACATGATTCACTCCATTAAAACCCACAAACACAATTTACTAGGTGCATAATGATACAAAAAATGGTTGTGGGTTTCATAATTATAGTATACAGAATATATGTTTTTGCACAAATCCTCTTTTCATTAAACAGAAACTCGATGATAAACAAACCTTGACTCTCTAACTAAGGGCTTTAGTTCATATTTAGACTAATTAAACCGGTTTAAGCTGCAATAAAACAGGTTTTAAACGCAACAAGTTCAACTGACAAGAACTATTTTTATCTAAAAAGAGAATTAAAATGAAAGAAATAACTCCCCAAAAACTTCATAACTCAGAAGCGAAAATTTATGATTTGAATAATACTTTACATTTAGTTTTATATTTTCTTTGAAAATATAAATTTTAATTATATGCTATATAAAATAGCAGGGTATCTCTCCTAATCAGCACGTTTTATTAAGCTGTAAATCTTCAGTATTGTAACGTTTATATTTTTCTAAAGTATATGTACTATGGACATTCTTGAAAAAGTGCGGAATAGTCAACTTTTAATGAACGATTTCTGTTTTAATAAAGTTTTTGGTTGACTGACTGATATATTTTTTCCAGGACATGTCTGAATATAAATGCGAATCTGGAATTCCTCCAGTGTATGTGCCGCATAAACCGGTGACTGCAGTTATTGGTGCCTCTTTCAGTGTGGTCTCAATCATGGTAGCAAACATCCTCAGGCTATTTCAGGTATGTATCTATTTGCACAAAACTTGAGTTACTTTTTATCATGCAAAAGACTTTCATGGAGGCGTTTGTTAATTTTATTTCGTCGCCGAATGTACACAAAATCAAATTCGTTGTAAACAAGAGAGAAAAGCTTAAGGCTGCAGTGAAAAACTTCGTTGAGCAAATAAAAGAAAAAAAAATTTTTAAAGATAAAGATTCAAATTATTGATCATTAGTGATTTACACCTCAAATCATTTTATTTTTTCTGCGTTAAAGTAATTGGATTAATTGTTTACAACAGATCCGAAACACTTGGCCAAAGTGAACACACTTTGAAAATAAGGGTATAACATAGATCCTATTAAGGATCATTTTAATTCATTGAGAGCACTGGAAAAAGGAAAACGAAACAACTATTCCTTTTTTTTTTCTTCATGACACTTTACCGATCATTACCACTAATTCAAGAAATTCTTAGCAGAAATCCTGGAATTTATTTGTTAACGCTGCATTAGTCTAACTTCGTGCCATTCTACTTGTTTTAATGAATAAAGTTCCGACAAGTTTATTAAATTTTATTTTTATTTTTCGTGTCACGGAACAAAAGAAACAGTCATTTGAGGAATAAATATAACATGCTAAAGAAAAAAAGAAAGGAAATTGAAGTTCTGAACGTGGCAAATATATTAAGAAAAAGAACAATAAGAGCAAAACTCAATGTTCTTTCTAAATATTTTTGCAAAGTTTGGATGTAATAATGCAGAACTTAGTAAATTGAACAAATAAGTATTGTAACCAATTTTCGGACTCTGTCCTGTCATCAGGTTTTTAAATAAGCTTGTGAATCTGTTAATACAGTGGAAAAATTTGTTTTTTTTTTTCTTTTCGCATGTCACTTCTAAGTACGTCCACTAAAAGCATCAAAGTGGTCATCTCAGGTTTCACAACTATCACATTCGACATATTTCTAAACTAATTCCTATCAAAGACTGAATTTCAGAGTGACCTATTTTCGTAAAAGCGAATGCTATTGTAAAAGTTAATTCTATTTACTGCTTCATAAAATTATTTTATATGAAAGAATTTAATTTAGGGTTGTAACTGATTTATTCTATGCATTAAGCCGAAGTTTCGCGGTTATTGTACACATAAAACGCTGGACTGAGAAAAATTTCCTATTAGCTGTTCCATTCATAGGAATCAAGTAATCTATAACCTAATTTAGTTTGAATAAAAGATTCCACAAAGTTTTATTTTGAATTCAATAAGAAGAAAAACAATTTTTTGTATTGATTTTTGAGTGATTTACGTTTAAAGTGAAAAACAATTTAATTCGTTTCAATGCCGTTCCGTAGTTTTTTATTGTTTCCTTCTCATTTTCCACTCCAAAGTTGAGTAATTTTCACCGAGCTTAATAAAAAGTATCAGATTTAACTTTTGTTAACTTCAGGATGTTAAATAAGTAAATTCGGAGCGCTGGAATTAAGTTGAGTTAATTATACTTTTAATTGAGTCTGAGTTGATCAACACAGAACAACTAATCATGAATACAATGAAGTAAAGCTTTTAAACATCTATAAGAGTTAAGCGTAGAAAATATCTTGTAACATTTTAATCTAGTTAGGAATGCGTATAATACTACATACTTGTTAAGGAGCTCAAACAACTGTTGAAAAATATTTCATAGACCTTACAGTAAGTGTATGTAAAGTAACAAGACGAGTATGCAAATAGAATTTCTTTGTAAGAAAGTAACTTCCTTAATTTGTTTTCTTGAGTAGACAATTAGTGAAGAGGGTTGTTTACTGAATGTTTTAGATCCCTCAAATCAGTTACGCCTCTACCAGTACCGAACTATCCGACAAATCAAGATTTGAATATTTCAGCCGAGTTGTGCCCCCAGATAACTTCCAAGCTCAAACTATGGTCGAAATTGTAAAAGAATTAGGGTGGAAATATGTATCGACAGTAGCCGTCGAAGGAGATTACGGAGAAAGGGTGAGTAAATAAATCTCAAAGCTAAAATCTTGAATTAACGCTGTGATATTCGACGAGAATAATTTCAAATTCCAACATGAAATTAAACAGTGTTATCAGGCGAAAAGTTGGTTTTGAGTAAACAGGTGGGTACAAACGAGGCTTTCCAGTTTTACACTTCAAGGTTTGTTGGTGGGGTTTGAAGGCTTTCAAATGGGTGTTATGGGAATCGAACAATAACCACCAAATTCAAAATTCCTAAAGTTTTTTCAATGAAAACATTTTGTAACAAAAAAAAACTTCTTAAGCTTCAATCCTGCTGTTGCAGAGTTTGAAAACTATCTGTTGTCGTAATTCATATTCGCACACCCTTATCAGCGTCAGTAACCCTAGCAAAATATTTACGTAGACAAAACAAAAATAGACTTGATTCTCGTTTTAAAATATCCATCACTAAGTAGATGTCCAATCAGAAGTCATGCAAAATTGGTTGCAAAATCCCCTCGTTAAAACTTTCTAATAGTCATTTCAAGTAATAACCCGTAGCTATTAAACACAATCCGCTTGGCTGATTTTGTGGTTTAGTTATCTCCCTCTGTATTATTTTATATTACCCACAGTATAAGACAATTCTCTTGTCAAGCGAAATTTGTTAGTAGTTAAACAGAGCGCGTAGAATTGATTTTATACAATTTTTTGGATTTTCAACAAAGCAAATATCAAATAAAACTTTCAATTAAAAAACGCCATCCAAGCTGAAAACGATGCATTTGGTCTGAAACGAAACAAACGATTCGACTCTTATTTCCTATACGAGATTGCATTGGTTTACATTTGACGGAAATAAACTGAAGTGAGTGTTTAGAAACGCGAAAAAACAAAGATAAAAATTTCAATGTATTAAAAAATTGGTGGATGCGCCGGGTGCAAAATGCAATAATATAATGTATTTTTAAGTAGAGCTTGTAGGTGGGTGATAAATCATAATAATAAAATTTCACGTCAACTTTTTACAAAACATGACATAACTTATCTGTAAGGAAAAATTTTCACGCATAAATAACGCTATTTTGGTATGTGTCTCACACAACAAGGGAATATTCTAAGTATCTGTTCTATTAAAATAGCAAAAGACAAGACGTGTACGAGATGTTAACTATTTTACAGCTTTCATTTTACTTACCTAAACAAAACAAAATGAATAGGAAACGAGTATCGCAGAAATAATTCATTTTGCGACCATTAAGAATTAGAATCACATTATTCAAATTTTATTCAAATCTTAAGCTCTTGCCACAAATTTCCAAAGAATTAGTCTCTAGGATTATAAATATTTGCATAAAATACTTGAAACAAAATTCTATTCAACGAAAATTCCACTCGTCAGTCATTCATATGAATTTCTATGTTGCATCTTGAATATCAACACTCTGATGATGCAGACTCCTATATTCACTTTTTCTGTTATGAAAGAACTCATAATTCACACTTTTTGTTTACAACATTTTTAATAGAAAAAGATAAGAGTTATTTCTTGTAGATGAAATCTGTTTGAAATTCTTCGATAATTAAATTTTCAGAGTCGTTTCGTGTAATTCTTTGATCTTTGATTTTATATGGTAATAAATTCATTTGAAGATGTAATTTTGAGCTCTGAATTCACAGATCTTGTTATAGTTGTCGTCACAGTACTTGTGATATTAACCATAACCATACACAAGAGAGATGTTTAATAAACAGCTCTCAATTTAACACAGCTATGTGGTTGCCTAATTTGAGTTATTTGGGAATACACCCTATAATTACTTAAAGGGTGTGTAAACTATACCTCTCTATAGACCATAACTTATGTATAACTAAACCTACTTTTTCGATGCTAAACTCGAAACTAATTAATTATTTAAATAATGAAACGTACGTCTAGGAAGTGACGGTTCTATCAAAGTAAGTCAATAAAACCTTTCCGTATTGAAGGGTAACGTAAATTAGTTAAATTAAGATAAGCAAAAAGAACGATAGAAGAGATCTAAGATCCATTGGCAGGCTAGATGACAACCCAGATATACATTAACGCAGATACAGAATTACGAACCGCTTGGGAAAAAGTCACGAGACTTTAACCACTCTGACCAACCTCATTGTTATGCCATCCACTTTCCCAATTTAATTGACGCAAAAATTAGTCAGCAGTGAAATTTTAAAATTTGATTAAAATTATGGTAATTTTTTGAACCGAAAAATATAAATATCATAAAAATGTTTACGCTGTTTGTTGTCTAATCAAATTTCCTATTTTTTGCCTAAGAAACACAGAGAGTAATGAAAACTGATTATCTGATACGGGTTTCAAGTTGGCGTACAAGAGCATTAACAGTTTCCATTCCAAACACAATTGACATTGGGATATGGTAATATTCAATCGATTCCAGCCACCTTGGATCAGTACTAGAGAGAAACAGAACAGTCTATGATGTAACAACAATCAAAAATCAAAAGTTTGATTTAACCAAAATTTCATAAAAACATAAAAGTGAATTTTTGTATTCATTCTGAAGAATAGGCTATAATATACAAATGGAGCGGGTCCAAAAAGATAATAATTACAACCATAAATTTTTTACTAGCTTAGCCTTATGCGGCAATAAAAAACTCTGATTCATCGTTTTATTTTTCTCATTTTCAGTTATCTCAAATTTCACACATCTTTAAATGAATCACCAATTATTTATTATTTTGTGGTTATATTAATGAATGTTCCTAAGTTAACGAATTGTGAAAATGAAAGAACAATCTGATAGGTTATAATTGAACAGCTGGAAAAGTTTTAAAGCAATACTTGGAACATTCACACGGAAAATAAACGTTTTCCCACGATACACCTCAATGCACATACAAATTTCAACAATGAGAGTTTTTTGCTGGACTATTCATCATGAATCGATCATTTGGTGGCACATTTTCACCTACGTATGTGATAAATGACGCCACAAAAATGCCTTTCTTCTACAAAAACGAAGTGACTTAGTAGTTTTCAAAATTCCATGAAGCTGTAAAATATTTCAGAAAAACAACACTTTATCGGAATAAATTCCAAGTAATTTATCACTGTTCTTGATATGAAACAAAAATTTACATTTGTTATGAGATAAGAAGAATTACTTGGTATTTTATCACGATGAAAAAATTTATTCTATCTTTGTACAATTATAGTAGATCTAGAAAATGAATTCCGTTTTTCGCTTTATATATCAAGTTTCTCGAACGAGAACCTTAGCAAATAGCTCTTGTAAATGAGGAAGCGTCATAAATTGATTACAATTACATTCTCGAGAAACTGCAAGTGTCATGGCAATGCTTTACGTTTTACATCCTAATTCAAATCACAGATCTTATTCGAAATTGAACAAGAGCAAGTTATATAAATTAAACGACAATTTATTCATTGCTTCGAATCTGGCTGCTTCAGAGAATAAAACATCTTGTTGGCCAGCTTAATAAGGAGTAAATAATTCAATTTACTCATAATTATTACGCACATAGTAGCAAATTGTAGAGACCTTTACCTGCGATTTTACTTCAAAGAGAATGTATAATTTCTCTTGAATCTAAAACAAGCACTATTATGCTACCCCTAATAAGGCTTCCCCAATTTTAATCACAATAACTTCAAACAGATAAAACTAATTAAGCAAACAGATTACATGATAGAAATTTGTAAATCTATTGGTGCATACACTTTTTATTTTTTGATAAATAGTCTATTTTTAAGGAACAAAAGATAGGAAAAAATTCCAACGACTGATTCGAAGCCACATAAGCCGCTTGCCATAATACGAATCTCTCACGAGATCGTCTACATTCAGTCTTAAATTTATTATAACTTCTTATCCTCACTTTATCATCATGCAAGTTTAATGGTGCGTAATTTTTTTAACCCAAAAGAAGCAAATAAAGTTGGCTAAAATTTTATTTAAAGATACACAAATGATTTAAACAGTATATGAAATTTTAATGTCAAAAAAAACATGCTAATGCGTATTGGCGGCTCGGTAAGTTTAATTAAAAAGTTTTAACCAAAATCTGTTTGAAATAATTTGAGCTCCAACCATCATCTCATTCATTCATACATATTCATTTGAAATAATGGATTTATATTTAATTTATAAGAACACGTGCATTTGGAAATTTTCAACATTACCGCTGTCAGTATAATTTATAGGATTAAATTCATTATAGAAGGAAAAATTGCTCTAGCAAACTAAACACAATTTGATTAGTGTTTGGACTTTTATCGTTTCAACAACAATCAATAACAATCTTTTACTTAAACATTTCTCTCACGTGCCAAAGAAACCGATCTAAAAATGAGTTAGATAGGAAATTCCATTAGAAAATATTAATGCATTTTTTGCCAGACTTTGGATCAACTTTTCAAGGACTTAATAGCTTGAACCTTAAGCTTGAACAATGGCTCTTCTTTTTATAATTTTCTAATGCAATAAATATTCGAGAATGACCCAGATCTAAAAATTCAGCTCTTGCATTGACTACCATTCTCTTCAATAGCTAAATTTAAAACTGTAAGGAAGTAGTACACGACTTGATTTTAAAATTAATCACGTAATTCAATATCGAACACTGAATACACTGAAAATCTTTCATAACAAAATTCAGATGTTAAATAACTGAACATATGTAATTAAATTTGAATAAACTTTCTCGAAAAAAAATTACTCCAAATAAATGTTTTTTGTGTTGATGGAAACATGAAAACAGCAAAATATGCAAATGCCTCTCTGAGGAAAATTATTCATTTTTAGCGAGTTTTACATTCAGTGATAGCCCAAACAAAGTAAAAACACGCTAAAGGTTTAAGTATTTCCAAAATTTGTTTTGTTTTTCTTTTCGAGCAAGTGATTTTTGGTGATGAGAGGTTTGGGACAGGTTGTGTTTTAATTAAAATGAAAACACTTGAGGCTGTGTAAAATGGATGTTCGTCGCTGAAAGTGTATTAAAGATGAAGGTGCAATCTAAGTAAATTACAAAAAGAGGGTGTTTCTCGTTGGAGAGATAAAAAATTAAACGTCAAGTCTGCCACAAGTTTCATAACGGTGCTATATAGGAAGAACTAATTGATTTTGAAAAAACGAAATATTTTCTACTCTTGGTAGTCATAAATAAAAGAACTTTTAGAACTTAAACCGTATGAAAACTAATTAAAAGGAAACGGCGTTTAATACGTGAGAAAACTTTCGGATTAAGCTCTTGACATACCATAACAAATCGGTTTTTCGATTCGAGTTTGATGAGGTAAGAATCGTAACTGTTCCACTTTTGTTTTAATTAAAAAGAATTCAAAGATAACACATTTTGGTTGATAAGATTTACGTTCTTCACATTTGACACTTCGGCTTGAAAGATTGCGGATGCTGAGACGGAATCCTAAGAAATTTATTCGACTTACAGGGGATAGCGTCTTTTATATCTTATTCAGCCGATGCTGGAATCTGCATAGCAGTAACGGAAAAAATTCTACGGAATTCCAAAACCGAAGACTTTGACAGAATTATAGAACGACTTCTTCAAAAGGCTGCTAGAGCTGTCATACTTTTTGTTGATGAAGACAATACAAGGTAAGCATTGTTTTAATTAAAATTTTACTATTGACTCACTATAAAGTGAATTTTCCCCACATATCCTAACTAATGCATGCTGCAATCCGAAACACAAGCACATAAGTGCTTTAAAGCCCATGCAAGCTGTAGAAACAATACCGCTTTTGCTAATCGATAACGTTTTCCTGCTTTCTGAATAGATCATTACTGAAATCCGATACATTTAAAGCATTGTCTTTATTTTTATTCCAAATAAGAAAATATTTAACAAAATTCTGACACTGTTTTCTAAGCGAAAAAAAAAACCGAGTATTTGAATTATTTATGTATTCTTGCAAAATTTAAAAAGATCCATTATTACCCCATTCAACTCTTTAAATATTAATACCAGTTCGTATAATAGGAGTTGAATTTTATGATTTTATAAAGTTAACCATTATAATCATAAATTTTTTATAATACAAAACATTTAGATAACGACTTATCAAGAAATAATGATCAAGCGTGACATATCTTAATCATTAATATAGAATTTTTTGAGTTGTAACACAGCAAAATAAAAAAATGTTATACGTTATAAAATTCACCTGTCACTCATGCGATAAATTTTCGGAATTTATTCGCAAATTTAAGAATAGGGATTTTATTTTCACTTGCCAACAGATTAGGCATTATTCGGAATGTTAATACAAAAAATACATATGTCAGGCGCCCCGATAAATATGAGGCAATTTACCTGAAATATTTTTGTTACATAAAACTCCTGCAGAGTTACGCGTATCAAAGTGTAAAATAAAAAATATTGTGAAATTTTCCAAAGCTTGTTGAAAATTGTTTTTTTGTACAATTGTTAAAATATAGCTGTGATTTGCTGTGCGTTTATGACTCGCAGCTTTCGGGACTTTAACTTAAACTTTGAGAAAAGCAGGAAAAGCGAGACTTCTATGACGCGATTAGGCAAAAATAAATCAACTACAGAAAAGTTTCTCTTCGAAGGAATTTTACTTTGAAACACAATGTTGGTGAAACGGGTGCTGAAATTTTATAATCAAACTACTAAGTTTGAAAGTTGTAATAAAATTTCATGTATATTACCATATTTTCTTTTATCGGTAAAAAACCAACATATAAGAAAAAATTGTTGAGAATATTAACCTCAAATAAGAAATACCACATAAAAAATCCGTTTGATAAAAATGAAATTTAGTATTTATTTAATAGTTATAGCAATGAACTTTTGATATTTAACTTGATACATTATTACATTTCGATTAGAAACATCTCTTTTGGTAACAATAAATTTTATACATTTTGGTTAATTTACTGCAGTCCTAAAAGTGTGCAGGAAGGTGTCTAAAACACTTGAACCTGACCTTAATGGCTTCTCGACGAAGTAAAACTCACAAATGGCATAACTAGAATAACAATGCTTTTTATGGAATAAAAATTCATTTGTTCTATTTAGGATTTTGCTTTGTAGTACGCAAAGTTGATTTTCATGTAGTTGAAACAGCCTATTTGTTTATACTTCTAGAAAGCTTTTGCAAGCAACAATTCGTGCGAATAAGACAGGACATTTCCTTTGGATCGGCAGCGATTCATGGGGGGCAAAAGTACACCCCGTCAGGGACCAGGAGTTTGCAGCAGAGGGAGCAATCACCATCTTACCTCGCAGGAATGCCATTCAAGGTACAAAGCTATATATACACAATAGCAAATCAAATACTTCACTTACTTCAAAACAGCATCATTTCATTTTTCATTGAAACATTTACGTAAAAGACGAAAGCTGCAAAAGCACTAAATGTTGAATGCCTAATTTTATAGGGGTGTTTCTGACAGGTTTAAAAGTAATTTGAATAATTATCTTTCTTTGAAACTTGAAATATCAGAACTTATTCTCATTTCATAATTCATAAAAACGCAGACTTCTGATAAAGTTTATTACTTTAATGCGAGTAGTTGCGTTCTGATATTCTTGTCGGCAGCATTTCCCCCAGACACCTTTTTGCCGACTTGAACTTTGCATACCAAACAATAATTAATTTATATACGAACAAAATTCAAATTAACTTAATAACATAAAACGTTTTTACTATGTATATATAGCTTTTGTTTTTCTATTTTAAAAATGTGCTCGTAAGAAAAATAGAAAAAAAATCAGTGCAGCTTTCTCTTTGAAATAAAATTCCACAAATCACATACTTAATCATGTTTCGCTTAATTAGAAAATAGTCATAACTGAATTCAATTATAAACAGATAAAAATTTATGATTATGAAATTAAAGCTCTAATTATACTATTTAACAATTAACCAACGAGGCAGATAAATTATACTATTCAATTGCTAAATTAAGAAAGTTGAAACTAAACTGAGCAAGGATTATTGAAAACATGAAATTATTGTTTACGTAAAGTCCACATAAAAGCACAGTATTCTGACCAACTGACAATAAACGTTGATTGTGTTTACAGGCTACAAACAATGTAAAAGCTACTAAAACGTCTGTTTTTACCAAATTCTTTTTTTTTTTTGTTTTAGCATCAGGAATAATACAATTAAAAAACAAATTAATTGTCTAAAAGCTCACTCTTTTATTGTAAACTTAAAATGTATCTATTAATAAAAGAATAAATATGTAGATGAAAAGAAAAACAGTTTTTATTCAATTACGATTTACTTGATTCAGTTTACTCCATCCGTGACTGATAAATCGAGCTCGTGTATTTTATCAAAACTTTGATGGTTTAGAAGTGAAATGAAAGAAAACAATACGTTACATTTTCTAACAAAAGTTTAACGGAAACTGATGATTAGAAAAAATCAAAATAATACTCTTACTCCAAGCATTTGTCCGTAAACTTGTTCATGTCAAAACAGAATGAATTAACTTTCGAAGCTTATTAGATTTCACACACTTTCTAAGCTACCAATATCAGGATCTATGCTGTTCACTGACAGCTATCAGGAAATGAATGACACTTTTATTATAGGTATACTAAGAGTTTCCAATTTTTATTGACATTAAAACTGACATGTTTAATCGTGTGTTTTATTGATAAAAAAAATTATAAATTTCCAAATATCAACGATAAGTTAAAAAAAAAGATATTTGCTACAAACGCGTCAAATGTATAAAATTTTTCGCTTTCAAATTAGCTAAACATAGCTTTAAGCTCCCCTTTTTGTGAAACACAAACGTGCTTCAGAAAAAGAATATTTTTTAATTAAATACGGCGTTTGAACTCATACAAAAATTCTTCTGTCACAGTAAATAAATTTAAGTGTCTACTGGTAAAAAGAAATGTCAGTTGAAAAGTTTGTTTTACAATGTTAATTAATCCAATCGATAAAACTTCGCTTGTTCTTTGTGAAACATTTCTGTTAGAATGTCACCGAATAGTTGCGGTACGTCCAGTCCTGCATCTGATAGAGATCTGCCGCCCCTTGTGTGCTTTTGATAGAACAAGCTTCCTGATAAGCGCAGGGATAAGCTTGAAATTAATGAAACTTTTTACAACAAAATTAAAATTCAACGAAACTTAATTTGTAGTTGCACAATAAGTAATAAAGGTATCTTCAAGTTTTCTCATTTCTGCAGATCTTATTAAAGACCGTTCTATGATGATAGAGGAACAACATAAAAACATAATGAAATGACATATCACATTCGTTGGCGAAAAATATTGGGATAGAAACGTATTAAGTTTCGTCACGATTGTACTTTCGTTTGAGCTGTTTTTTGTCGCAGGCTTAAAATTCAGACTTCCACATATCTATACGTGGATATCTCGACTTCTTTATTGAGTCTCTCCGTGAACGAATTTCTACGTTTGCTATTTTTGATACAGGTTATAAGTCAGTTAGTTTTATCTTCTAGGATAAAACAATCTTTTCTAGATCATTAAAAATACACTTTCTGAAATTTTAAAGTACTTCCGTTTAGTAAAAGCGAATTCTGGTAATCGTTTACTAAGTGCACAATAAAGTAGCCATCAGTTATGGGAAATGTCAAGTGGTAGGAACACCCCGGGGTAAAATGACAAAATTGCGGCGGCTGCGGTCACAGGATACCTATTATCTACCTCTAACGCTGCAGGGACAAGGATAAACGTTTTATATGTGCCACTCCATTATTTATGCTCACTATGTATATTCTACTATGTCACTCTTCAGACAGACAGCTCAACCACCATCTCTGAATAAATTTCCTAAAACTCCGTTAACAAATCTCAGTTTCATTTTAGATACATTACGAAATTACTTTCCGCAATTTAAAAGACAAACCTTTTTTTTTCAATGAAATCCGACGTTATTAAAGTAACCAATATAATGACGTATAATCGTCTCAGAAATAAGAACCTTAAGAAAGGATAATTATTTCATTATAACGACTGTGACGGTTTAAAGTTAGATAACATTCCTAGAAATATCTACAAATGAGCATAATGTACTCCTCTATCTTACGTTGCAATAATGAAGCGAAATCTACTTCTCTTTGAGAGATTATAATTACCTTTCCAAAAAGCTGCAGCTGAATTTATAATAAGGCGACTCTTTCACAATTCGTTTCAGTTGAATTTAAATATTCAAAGGAGAGAAAGTTCGTCTAGAAGGATATTTATAAAGTAAAATGTATAAGTGAAATGTGATAACTGAAGAGAACAATGCATGTAAATCTGCTAGAGGTTTCATAAACGTGAAAATACGATAGAAGAGAGTCAGCAAGTTTTAGAAATATATGAGCCAAAAGCGGTCGGGCGGCCATATTTCAGTTTGAAGAATGTACCTTGGGGGCAATTAAAGGCTTCTCTGTATTGAAATCTGGAAACAAGTTTGAAAATCATACTATAAAATATACCATTGTTTTTGTCGCAACTGTTACATTAAACATCAGTGTTTTTGTACAAGAGATTTATTTCAATTCATTAGCAGTTGACGTAACTCAATCAAAATAAATTCCAACACGATGGAAGGTTTATCTAAAGCCTTTAGATCTCGTCCAGAACGTGCCAATCTTGAACTTGTAACGTATAAAATAAACCCAATTTAAGCTCGGTTTGCAAATACGCGTTAAGAGACTCACGTTTAACCGAGATATTTAACGAAATATTACATCTTCATCGTGTTAACTCAGTTTAGTGTAAACACTCACATTTCAGAAGCTGCTGTGTACAAACCTGAGACAAATATATTACCAGGAAGAGTATTTTCTTTTCCATTCTCTTCTTCATTCTTTAATTTGTTCCAGTAGCCAGGTTAATCAAACCGCCATTCTTGCAAAGCTCATTTCATCCTTAATTTGTTAGTTAGATTAAAAATAATCCTGTGAATGCATTTTGGCTAATGAAATTTACATTTCAAGTCCATCTACATACTTTTTCAAAAAACATAACTTTTCAAAGTTATTATGTCAAAACGTATCATAGAAGTGTGATCTATTATTGACCATAAACATTTGACAAGAAGCAATAATTCACTACACTGAACGTGCAATAAATCATGTTTGCCCGACTGCACGAAAGTTGGCAACTCCATGATTAGAATGACTAACTTCTGTAAATCGAATCGAGGCAAATTAATATTATTGAGCCAATTTTACACTTTAATGAATCTTGAATGTCGCCACGTCCGCAAGAATCTATCTGATGATATTTCTCTACACTTCAGATGAATAATTAATTTTTCTCAAAATTATGTTTGGACGATTAATTATTTTGTATTGTTGACAGAATTCGACGAATATTACATGTCTCTACGTCCGCGTATGGACGGAGATGGCTGCAATTCAAGTACGGAAGTAAACTTGCCTCATCCGACGAAACCAAATTTAGTTATCAACTGTCGCAACGGGTGGTTTAGAGAATTCTGGAGTCAACACAACAAATGCAATTTTGACAACAACACTAAGGAGAGCAAATGCACAGGCGAAGAAACCATCTCTGATTATGAACAAGAAGGTCTCGTGCCATTTGTTGGTAAGTTAAATGTTACTCTAAATATATAACTTAATCCAGAACTATTATTCAAAATTTCTGTAAAGTGAATAAATTCAGTTTATTAATCAAAATTGAAAATTAACTTGTTTATTATAAATGTGAATTGAGTGAATGTGTAAGAAGCGAATTTTCCGAAAGATTAGACATAGAGATTCAGCACGGAACAGTTTTCACACACTCTTTAAAGAGAAATTTAAGCTTTAATATCTAGAAGATTGCTACTAAAGCGAAATTGCCACCTTAGAAAACTGAAGTTTCAACGCGAATTTACAAACCTACTAAAAGCTAAAAAATAACGAGCTTTACGTATTTAAAATCACACATAAAAAGCATTTTAGATAAATGCTTAGAGTTTCGTATTGAAAAATTTCCTCAATTCCATTAGAAAAATTGTTTCCCTTCATCCTACAAGATTAGGTCTTCGTTAATTAATTGCAACTCGCATTCCCGCACTGCTTAACTTGAGAAAGAGTGACAAGTAGATGAGCCAATGTATAAGATACAAAATTAATCAAACTATCCATTTCAATGTGCTTAGAAGAATATCAAGTTCTTGGTTTATGTACATTGAACTTGATGCAAATGATGAAGGTGCGAAGTTGAAGATGTTAAAAGTTTCTATTGTAAAGTGAGAAGCTAAGAGAATCAATATACTATTATGTTAATGATAATGAATAAAGTACTTAACGTGTTAAGCAGAGCTTGTTCTATAATACAATAATGTCACATATTAATTAAATTCGGTAATTAAATCAATTATACACGGCGCTAACCGTCCCCTTTAATAAGGGTAATAAGCAGGCAATTACACCATTGTAAGACGCTTATACTACAGAGTGTAATCCTTTAAGATATGTGCGTTTGTTGTCATGAAGTATCTAATGACTCACCATTTGTATGCCCGCTTAAAGCTTATCACAAGGTCTTGTATGTAATACCTTTATATCATAAATCCTCTTTCACACCAATCAATCTTACAAAAACCATTAATTTAAACTGAACATCTAAAAAAACTCCCAACCCAATTAAAAAATATTCAAAGACTTTTTCTTTACTCTTCACTGATTCAAATCATTCCTTTCGATCTAAACGTTTTAATTGATGAAAGTTTGCAAAGTATGTAAACCATTGAATTTTTTCAAAGAGCGATGAAGATTCTCTTAATTATGAAGTAGAACATTTAGAAACGTTTATTTTCCAATCAACAAAACTCGAAAACGAGGAGTTGATACAAGTTTAGCTATTAGCGCTATTAATACAACAATATTCATTCCGGAATAGAACTTCACAGTTTGGTATCATATCGATAGTTTCTATCGGAAATGTTTCATTCTGATTAATTTCTTTCGTGAGTTATAGCTTTGTTTTTAAATGGTGCTGAATAAAGACTTGTTTTTTCCGCTTTAATTAAATTACATTGATGACAAATTTGCACAACTAGATATTGCACCTTTAAATTGGAACTTCGTTTTAGCATACATTGTTTGCTTAGGCGTTTAATGTAGTTGTTAAACTATTTATTTCTCTTAAAGCTAAAGTGAAGGACATAAATTGAGGTGACAAGGATCAGAAACTACTGTAGAGCTTTAAAATTGTGTTACAATGAAACAACTTCTGTAACATTCTCTAAAAAAAATGTTCAATCAATAAAAAGTGTGTTATTTTGCTTTCATTTTTAAATTTTTTCTGAACTTTCAGCGGCTGAATTTTTTATAGTTTGTCTGATCTAGCAGGTTTTTTTGTATGAAGAATGAGCTCTTTTTGGGTCGTCATTGTGAAGTCAATATAAAATTTCCATTAAAAATAAAATATCGATATACATAGTCTGAATGTTTATAAAATGCTTCAGAATTAAAATCCATATATCACTGCATTGCAGGCACATAAAATAACAAATGATTAATGATCTACAAAACATTAAAACATGTGGCATGTTGAACTGTAAAAATGTTACATTTTACTCATCGTTATTGAGTTTATATAACTAAGCTTAGATTTGCGAGTTTTACGAGCTCTAATAAAGTCATAAACTGATTTGATTAAAGGTTATGACTTAACTTCAATTAGGTAGTGTCAATCAAAAAAATATATACATTAAAGCTTCAGATTTCAAGCGAAATTGGGTATAAAATTACCCAAATGGTTGAATGGAATAGTTATGCACGTTAGCGATTTTGTTATTGTAGGGAAATGAAATTACTAAGCTATAGTGGTCAGTTCAATTGCCACATCTGTTGGAAACGTCCTCAGGCATTTCAAGCTTAACCCATGATTGGTTTACCGAATATCGTTCTACTCAACTGTAAAGTTCTAAGTTTCGGAAAAAATCCAACCAATGGAAGCATGAATGTTTATTTAATATTAAAACACTGAGTTTAACTTCTGAAAAATTTTCAGTTTCACTTCTTTAATAATGACACATTCTACTGCTATTTTTCTTCTTGCAGCTATTTACTTAATGATTTCCAAAAAATTATAAAATCGTCAATATAATTTTAGTAAAGATAATTTGTTTAACTTTGAAATCAATTCGAGTTAAAGCTAAAAAGTTATAGTTAATATTTCCAATTCTGAAAAAATCGTCTTGATTTTAACTTCAATAATGTTCATTTTTAGTAGTAACTCGAAAAGTTCGACCTTTATTGTGCGATACGCGAATGTCACAAATCGAACATTACTGGCCGACCGAGAATGCAAATCATGGAAATCGAACAGTAAAAATCAAAGCTTCACGAATGTATATCATATTTTCAAGAGAAATCCGAGAAAGGCATCCTTAAATTCATAAAGTTTATGTTTACGATAAAATTGAGTTATTTTTAGAAAATGATTAAGAAACTCCTCTTCCAAAAAACTTTTTCTAATAAATCTCAATATTGCGAGTCGAACAATTAATTTACTCAATAAATTCAACTAATTCTTTGTTGAAGCAGCTCAAGAGTGCGTCTGAAGGAGTATGATTTACTACTGCTAGATCCAAGCAATAGAGCTAAGATTTACTACAAAAAGGTGACGATGTTGTTAAGGACAAAGAAACCATCAATATTGTAATCGAATATGAAACATCCTTTTCTATATATATACTCTTTAATCGCAAGGGGATTATAGCCCTAAAAATACTCCCATAAAACAAGCGATCCGCTGGTGAATCAACTCGTTTCAGATTTTTCCAACCAAAACCTAATCAGTTTTCGTTCCACTACGGAATGATTTTACGCAAAAGCAATTGTATGTATAATTATCACTCTCAAACCAAACGCACAATTTATACTCGAAAATACTGTTATATTTAATAAAGATGGGATAATTATTCAAAACTGTTATTTAAATTACATTGTATTTTAATTTGATTTTTTAAAATCAAAATCGGAACAACACTTAGTTATATATTCACACGAATGACAAATATTCCATTGTTATAACTATAATAAAATATTGTAACAAACTTTCGCGTTGAACATTTCCTGTCAGCACTATAAAATTGAGTTTCATCTAACGAAACGATCATTTTACAGTTTTACTATTGCAAATGTAATAAAAAGTAGCAAAAAGCTGAATTTATTTGATTGATGATAATAACGTAAAAAATCACAGTGATTGGATTAAAAGTGTTCTTATAGTCAGTATTATCTCATCAAATTTGTTGGCAAATGACATTCTAAATGACAATCCCAACAGCAATGTCAGTCACAGTTGCTGGACCGCTGAACATTCAAGCTACTCATACAATTTTTGAAATGGTTAAAAACTTGGCGCCATATTGCGACGGCTTTAAGCCTTGTTATTCATAAAATCGAGCGTCGGGTAATAATACAACTACCCTGAACGTTGAGGGTGAAAGAAGCAAAGTTCAAACGCAAAACGGATAATTTCCACATAAATGGACTGACGCTGAAAAAAGGTTACTTCTCCCAACCCAACCACATATAAAATTCAGACTTCGATTAAACAAAAAAGTTTATGCTTCAAGTTTAGATTTATCTATCAAAGCGTTGATTTCTGTTTGGTCTTATCCCAGGATCACCCTTAGAATCTAACTGAGCAAGACCGCATAATTAATTTATCGAGTGTCGAATTATCAGACCGAATTTCAAAGTCGATGTGGTAAAGCTATGTTAAACATGTGTTTAATTCCCAAGTCTTTGAAGCTTAATTCGATGAACTCTAACGAACATGATTTAAATTCATAATAATAAATTAATAAATATTGATTTATTAAATCAGAAAAAAAGTCAAACAATAACAATAATAGAAATCCCTTCTGTACAAATCAAATCTAAACCCAGCTGCTCAAGTAGGTCTCTTAAGATGTTATGTTACACCAATGACCGATTCTGGAAAATTCAAGCCCATTCTAGGCCTTACCTTTTCAAGAGATAGTGAAGTTTGGGATATCTCTGTTGAATGAGATTGGATTTATCCTGACAATAATCAAACACATATTGGAAAACATTCATTTTTATGTCGAATACATTTATTCAAGATTTTCATGCGTTAAGTTCATTATTTAAAGTAAATAACACTGTCACATTTTTCCGGTATTTGATATCAACACAGCTTTGTAACATCCGGATTTTTTCAAAATGTAAACTATTAAACCTAAACAATCCATTGTTATTTGAATTTGTGGCTTTTTCTATTTGAGGTATTTTAATTCGTTCATCTAAAACAAAGCTCTTGTTAGTATTGGGTTAATTACTCAATAAATTAACCAAACTGTTGTTAAATAAATCACTTCTGCTTTTATTAAAGTTGTTAAATTTAGATATTTTCTAAGAGTCGTATTAGAGTTTCTTCAACATCAATTTTTATTCGAAGTTGTCTGACACCTTTAGGTTTAATCATTGACTGTAAACTCAACATTTTCAAACTTTTAAAGGAAATGCATTTCCCAACTTTTCAGTTATATAAAAACAAATTTAGTTTGCAAATTATAATAAACAGTTTTTGTTGAATTGTAAAAAAGTTACATATAATAGAAGCATCTGTTATTTCCCATACTTTTAACGAATGCACAATTTTCCAATTTAAAGTTGGTTCATTTTTGCTTAAAAAAAAAACAAACTATGCAAAAGATTAAGTCATTTCCTAATGCCAAAAACAGCTTTATTTTTCTACCATTAAAAAGCAGAAACTGTTAAGCCTTAAGCATGTACATTATCACCGCCCTTCTCATTATCATCTTCTTTTATAACACTTTCAAAATAATATTATTTTATAGCTCAACTAATTTTGATTGAGCATAAATTTAATTAAACTGCGTGCGTTTGCTTTCATTAAGTACCAGAAAAAAACTAAAAGGTTGTAATGATTTTTTTTTTTTTGAATACAAATAGATATTTGGATCCATGGCTCTAAATACATGCAAATGAAATTAGAAATTTATTCCAAGCTGTTACAGCTTCAAGTGCATCCAAAAACTACGGATTTTCACAAAAATAAATGTGAATGTTGATTTAAAATGCTTTGAGTTTTTTTTTTAAATGTGTATGACAAATCGTTAATGAAAGCGTCGTTGAAAAAGAACTGCTGAGCACTTCATTTTCAAGGGGTTTAAGTTCCTTTGCGTCGAGCGAGAGACGGCGAAATTAAACTTTTATCTACACAACAGAATTTTTTACATTTAATTTAATTTAAAAACTGCATTAAGAGTAGGTCTCTTGGCGAATAGTCATAATGTTTGATTTTTTTTATTAAAGGGGAACTAAATAGTGTAAGCGCCAGTAGAATTCATTTTGGCAGTGGTTTCTTGCACTTTCCCTAGAGACTCGCTTTTCACACTTTAGGAAACTTTGCACTAATTGAATCTAAAAGTCATTTTCTACTTGAAAATTATTAATGATATTTGTAAAATTGAGAGATTGTTGAAAGAACACTTTACTAAATCAGTCATTTTGAAAATATATAAATCCCACGAGATTTAATAATCTTAAACGTATTCAATCCGATTTTTTTCTTGAGTGAATAAATTGGGAAGAGCTTTTCAAATCTGCTCTAAAGTTATTAATTTTGTATAAGCAGCAGGATCATGTTTAAAATAGGGATTTAGAAAACTGCACTGTTGTCATAGTGAATGGTTGAAAATGATTTTGTTAATCCATTTGATAGTCGTTTTAAATTAATATAAATAAAAACAAGACGTTTTGAAGAATTATTGGAGGGATTAAATCCCTTTTTGTTTCAGTGGATGCTGTGTATGCAGCTGCCCATGCTATACACAACATAATCACCGACACTTGTGGAACTGACCCTTTCTATTTGTGTGATAAAATAAAACCAGGACCCCAAGGACCTCATCTTTTAAAATATCTACGAAATGTGTCGTTTGTGGGTAAGTAAATAATTTATTCATCTAAACCTATTTTTATCATGTTCAAGTCGAGTAATTTTTCATCTCGAATAAGTGCTAAAGTCACACTGTTATTTATGAGTTTCAGGTGGTTTGTGGAATCGTAATAATAACACAAGCAGTAGAAGTTAGTGTAATTATGAGAATAATATTTATGTTGAAATACATCCTCATTTAGTGGATTTTTTCCCATTCTATACATTTTTTCAGGCCGACAGAAAACAGAAGTTAAATTTAATAAAGACGGAGACGCTTTTGGCAGCTACAACATTTATCAATATCAAAGACACGACGATGGAAAGTACGATTACAATCAAATTGGTTCCTGGGAAGAAACGTAAGTCAATTCACTTTATAAGCATATCGTAAAAAAATAAAATTCTGTACATGAGTGCAATATATAGCCGGATGGTGTTTCTTCCCGGAAAAACCGTTACGAAAACGTTTTATTTCCGGCTCCCATTCACCACCTTAAAAGCAAAGCTTGCTATTTGTTGAATCTGGAATTCAAAAGCTATAGAAAAATCCTTTTAGTTTATAAATCACAAGATAATTGCCGATTTTGCTTGCACGTGCTTTTAATTACAGGTATAGATAAGAGAAATTTATCTAAAAATGTACTTTATCACTTTGCTGGTCTAATTTCCACAAAGTTTACAAATAAAGCTTTTGTAAAATTATCAAGAGTTGGGAATTATGTTGAAGTTATGCTTTGGGACAATAAATAGCTTGTCCGTTGAATGCGACAATAACAAGCTGAGATAGTATTTCCCTGTAGAACACTAAGCACACAGTATAATTTTTATTCTCTTAGATCAAACGAATTTACAAGCGGAAAATAAAAAATCGAAACAGCTTTTTAAAATTAATGACACTTGCGAGAATTGAAACATTACGACATTTACATTAAATTTACAACTGATCAATTATTTGTTCACATAAACAAACACAAAATTCAATATTTTAATAAAAACAAAATCATGCTCAATATTATTCACTTCTAAATCTTTTTTGTTTGATCATATTCAAAATTCAGGGTTAGTAATATAAGAGTTTATAATAATCAAAGATGAAACTTCTAAACAAGAACAAACTGCTAAATTCCACTTGATTAATTGTCGTGAATAGTTGATATTCACAAATGCAGTGATAAATTATAGGAAGCTTTGTGGAGAGAGCTTAAGTGCGTCGAAACTAAGAATTACCATAAAGATGTAGATAATAGAAAATTAAAATAGAAATTGATTTACTCACTAATCATAATTTATTATCATCATTTCACGTTAAATTAGTGATAACAATTTCTAATTTCTGCAGCTGTTGTTGGAATATTATAAAATATGATAAATAGCTATATAGTGCACTTGTTTTCGAAATTACATTTTCTATTAATTAGTAAACATACCGGTTATAATATAATTAGTAGTTTAATGAATAAATTTCAAAAATATAAAATATTTCTGTTGATGTTCACTTTGCTGTAGAAAATGGAAACAAACAAACGTTTGTTTTGAAGTATTCGTTATTCATAATAGAAAATATTTTTCAACGGTTTAATGAAGTAATTAGATTATAAATAATTTATTGACAAACAAAATTGTTTTTCATGGAATAAGACTTTGCCAATACAATATTTTTTGTCAGCAATAATAAAGGATATAAATTATGTTCAAACACGCCACTTCTGGTTTCTAGTACTAAACATATAGATGATAAAGTATCTTAAAAACTGCAAAATATGAAAAATATTGTCGAAACAACAATTCCTTTAGACATTTTTCATGATTGAAGTGTCCAAAAGTTGAAAGTTAAGTGAAAATTCTTTTTATAAGTTTTTCTAACACGGAAATAAATCTGAGCAGACAGCTTTCTTCCACAGTTGCATCCTTATTGTTAGCATACCGGAAAATTACCTGCGATGAGAGGTTATTTAGAAATAAGTTCTTGTGACTAATTTTACAACAGTTTATGAGAAAATTTCCCTATTTATAGCAATATATGCCGCCCTTTCACAAGAGGTGTGCTTAATAAAACTAAAACCAGTTTGATATTACCGCTAACTAGAAAATTGCTTCCAAATTAAATTACCCAAGCACAATTTTATATTCATTCACAGCTGGTTTGAAAGTTTACATTGAATTATCAGCGCAATACAATGGAAGTAATTTTGAAAATGGATATGCAAAAGTGTTTGCATTCAATTTATCAAACAAATCAGAGGTTATTTAGATTATCTTCCATTCATTAATTCCAATATTCTTGTATGTTTTTTTTTGAACTAGTCATGCGGATGATATTTAAATTTGTATTTTCTGGTTTATTTACTTTCTGTTTTTAGCAGTATATAATAGAGCTGTAATAATGAACTAATTTTATTTTTGGTTCAAAAGACAATGTTTACAATTTGTTGGATGTATTGATTTTTTCGTTGGTGTTGAAAATAAAGTCACATTATATGGCGCTGATGAAAGCTGAATCGGTTTGGCGTTTGATGGCACGTGCTCTATTAGTAATTCCGTGTGCAGACGATTCTAATAATGGCTCCGTAAGTCAACAACATGCAGAAAACCGGAAAAGATTTTAAATTTCAATTTTGATTTCAATGAATTTTAATAATGTAAGAAGTTGATTTAGAATGTGGCGAAGAAGTCGAGTACATTTCATCTCAACAAGTTTAACTTGATGAAGGACAGCGGGAAATTGATAATAGTAATATCTTACCCCGTTTCAGGCTGATTTTGAACTTGAGCCGGATCCAGTGGAGAAAAAGCACTGAAATACCCAGGTCAATTTGCAGCGAAACATGTCCATCAGGGCACATAAGGAACTATCAAGCAAGTTTGTCGGCGGTTGAATTTCCGACCCATTTTGAATGTAATTGTCGATTTCAGGATCAGTGTTGCTGGGTGTGCGTTTCTTGCCGAGAGGACGCTTACGTCTTCAATGACACTTGTAAATCCTGCTTGCCAGGTTATGCTCCCAATAAGGATAAGACAGACTGCGACAAACTGCAAGCTTTGGTCATCGAATGGATGAGTCCTTGGGCTCTAGTTCCACTGGTTTTCTCTTCCTTTGGCATCCTCTGCACAATTTTTACCACTTGTGTTTTTATCCGATACAACCGCACTCCTGTTATCATGGCCTCAGGCAGAGAACTTTGCTATGTTCTTCTTAGTGGAGTCCTCTGCTGTTACTCCATGTCCTTTGTAATTCTTGCAAAACCTTCCGTTGAAACTTGTGCAGTCATGCGAATAGGTTTAGGACTCTGTCTCAGCGTTTGCTATAGCGCCATTTTCACCAAAACCAATCGTATTTCCAGGATATTTAATCGAGGAGTAAAAAGCATCAAAAGGCCCGTTTATACTTCACCCATCTCACAAGTTGCCATCGCTCTCGGTGAGTAAATATGCGCTTTCTTACCAATAAAGCGCCATCATCAATTTCAGATGTGATTTATAAAAGAACGACTAAGTAGAATACATTTTTGCCTTTTAAAACCACCCTTTCAGCTCTCTAATTGTTCCCCGTCTAATGGTCGCCAACTTTACAAAAAATTACACAAAAACTTCATTTCATACCAAACTAAGTTTATTCTACAACTAATTTTCCAACTTATTATTAATGATCAACACGTTCCAATTTGTCACTTTCTTATTTATATTTCATATGTAAACTACTCTTTACAAAGGAAAACACTTAAATTGATTAGAGTCTAACATCCACAAGAACCCGACCTAAACTGAATCATCAAAATAATTACTCGTCAAAAATTTATGTTCAACAAAAAAATGTTTTGTAACAGTCTTGACCTTGACGACCTTTGTCCGGTGTGCGATTTCCCACCTTCCGCAACGTTGCCGTTGTAGAAATTATTATCATTAAACCAAACTAGTTTTATTTTTAGAGTGATTCACATAGAACAATTTTAATTATTTAAAACAAACTTAAATGTTTACACTTCAAATAAAACTAAATCCTTAAAATGGAAATTTTTAAGCTTAATTTATCACTATTTTAGTGCTTGTTTTAATCCATCTCATCGATATTTATTACTAAATGGAAATTCGCAAGCTGCAATAACGCAATAATTGCTATGAGTCCTTAACGCTGATTGAACTGCATATAATTTACAACTATTTAGTTACTTGCTGAATAATTTAGGCAAAATTCTAATCTTTTAATAGACTGGAAAATCATTTTCAATTATTTTTAGAATAGAATAATGTATTTATACTAAAATATTTGTGGAAAGCTTCAATTCGTTATGTAAAATTAACTACATCCCAACGTATACGAATAAATTCCGAATAAGTTCTGCATTCAATCTAGCTTTTTTCAAGTTAAAATTTGTCTAAATGACAAGTCCGTCATGTTTTAAAATCGCGCAACTTCTTTCATTTACATTTTGTGGTTAGCTTCCCATGTCAAGCGATGAAATATTGCTGTCCTAGCGCATTCGCCATTTTTGCTTTCTGAATCCGTTTGCTGTTTTTTTTTTCTGGATTAAAGCATTTTTCAACAGGAATCGTATCAATACAACTGATTGGAGCTATCGTTTGGCTTGTGATTGAACGACCAGATATTCGAGAAATATATCCGTATCCACTAACAGCCGTTTTGACCTGCAGAGTCTCAACCTTCTCTCTAATCATGTCTCTGGTTTATAATATGATCCTTATTATTCTCTGCACCTGGTATGCTTTCAAGACTAGAAAAATTCCAGAAAACTTTAACGAAGCTAAGTATATTGGCTTCACAATGTATTCGACTTGTATTGTTTGGTTAGCTTTTCTTCCCATCTACTTTGGAACAAATAACGACTATAAGGTGATAATTGAAAAAAACTCAGAGCAGAAAATTTATTACTTTTGCTGTAGATTCAAATTGTCAGCATGTGTATGTGCTTGAACATCAGTGCAACTGTTGCTTTGGGATGCTTATTCACCCCAAAAGTTTATCTTGTTCTTTTCCAACCATACAAGAACGTACGTCAAGGCAACGGAAATCAGGTGAGCAATAAAAATACTCGTTGTATACTTTATCCATAAAATTTCCACAAAACAAATATTTATCCTCCAGAAAAAATAAACTTACAATAATACGACCCGTATTCTGTTTCTATAAATCTGCGTCACTCTTGAATAGAGTATCCTAGAAAAAAAACATGCAAATACCATTGCGGTCGAGACTTGAATTGTACTTTGTAAACAAAATATTGGCTTGTATGTTTACAAAGCTATAAATTTCCAGCTTTTGTTTGATATAAAGGTAGCAATTTTTTACAACTGATCCTGTACAATCGAAATGTCGTTTGTAAAGATTTTGTCAGAAAATGTTTTCGGATTTTAGGGGGTGAATCCAGACAGACCGGCTTATAGTATGCGATTTGCTGGTCCACGATCTCAAACCATTCAGTCAATGACAAGTAATTCAAGATCTTCACCAAGAATGGGCCAGAAGCATGCCAATGGAGACCCAAACGCTCTTCCAAGTCCTAGTATTGAAGAAAGTTCTCTAAGTTAAATATTTGTCTTCCTTTCAAGAAATACAATGTCAATAAAGAAATTAAAAAAAAAATCAAACCCAAAATTAGTATTTACAAATATATGCCCTGAAATTCGTGTTAAATTTCGATTTTCTTGTTGATATTAATGTCTGATATAAATAAGTTAATTGATGTTGAGCCCTTTTACACGCATTGCAGATGTATTACCGTAAACACTAATTTTGCCACTCTACATCCTCAACTTTTAACTCTTGATGTAAAAACTAGCAGTATTATAGATAAGTCAGTATTACTTATTGTGATTATATTAGGCTTTATTCTATATTTTATTGAAAATTTTTATACTACTTGCTCACTTTTCATTTCATCTGTGCCTGATGTGGTGTAAAGTAGAATCATAAGCTACATTTCAAATTTTATCTGTAAATATATTATAGGAGCTGATTGGGATAATCTCTAGCTTGTAAAAATGTAAAAAACTGTAAATACGTATGTAATCCCTCAGTTTTAAAGGATATAAGGTGCTAAGACAGAATGCAGTTTTTTAGTATGTAACTCCTATAATTATAATTCGATTTTACGTAATGTGCCAAAGTTATAAAAACGAATTTATTAATGTAAATAATTTTTTATTTGTTCGATCATTGTTAGAATAGTTATATTTTTCTAAACTATTGTACTTATTTAATTTCAAAATCTACATGTTCCTTAATATTACTAAATTTAAGAAAGTGTACAAAAATTGTTTTTAAATGTTATTTATTAATTGTAGATTAGTTGAATCATATCGAAATATTTAGTCGTGTTTAAGCTGAGAATATTGTGATACTAAAACTATAGTATATTTGTGTAAAATTAGAAATGCAGTTGTTGTAAATTAGGTATATTTATCTGTAGTTATTAAAACTTGATGGAACTGATTAAATGGATAACAAAAATTCTTGTATTATTTTATAGACCAAAGTCCATACAATATTCACTCTGATAGAATTCATATTTCAATTATCCAACAATGTTAAATTTCAAAACAAAATGACTGCTATGTCAAAAAACAAGAGAAAAGTTCTACTTGGAAACTACTCAACGAGATGGTGCTACATTAGCTGTAATTCAATTTTAACTTCTCAAGATATTTGATCTACAAACTATTTACCACAGATGGAGCAAAATTGTCTAACTTTACCACTAGTTATTCAAAAACAAACTTTTGATTGATAGATATCATAATACATTTGATATAATTATATAAATGATGTAGTAATTCATTCATGGAAGATCCACGATATTGAAAATATTTTTTTATCTTCTCCCTCCTTACATGACGTTATACTATTTAACAACATGTTGTACCATGTAAATGACTTAGTTGAGTCTTAATTATATTAAAACCATGGCTTTCAGAAATCTCTTGAAATTGTTGTTTGTATGTAAGTTGTGACTTGGAAAAATAATCTACCTAAAAGTTAGTTATAATATTATTTATCACAGGTCTTTTCATCTCTGAATTAATAAAAGATAGTGTTGATGGAGTGAATAAAGGAGAAGTTCCCTTCAAACAAATAAACTTTAAACCTTTTTTAAACGATGTAGAAAAAGAAAAACTTGTTTATCAAGTAAATGAAGAGGATAATACTGAAACTACTACAACTGAAGATCAAGAAACTACTGAAGTAACTGAAGCCGCAACTAAGAAAACTTTAGAAGCTCCAAAAATATTTAATGGTGTTAGATCCTACACTCTCTCTGAAGCTTTATTAATTATCCTTATGAGAACATCACTTTTGTACGTTTATTTTGTTATGACTCTCTACTATGTGGTTTTGATGGAAGCTGAAGATATTTTCTCACGCTTAATGTCTGTCCTTGGCAAGTTTATGGTTGTTGTTACAATTGCAACTTATATTATTGCTGAATATCTTTTGCCAACTAAAGAAATGTATCAAATCATCAGCAGAGTCGCTGTTCTTCTCTTCATGATTTCGGTACGTTATAGAAAATAATTTAAATTTATAATTTTTTTATTATTATTTAAGTTTGTGCAGATTATCCACTTGGCTGTTTGCATTTTCCGCACTTTTCTCTTCTGGCGCCTCTTTCTTGAAGCTGGCATTTACTATTGTAGAAGATTTACTCAAAATTTGGGAGTCAATCCACGTCTTGGAATCATTCAAGATACTGCCGTTTAAATTTTAAACATTTTTATTATATTCAAATTTTATATATTTGTATTCTGCGTTCAATAAAGTTCGTTCAAATTTAAAATATGAATGTTGAAAAATAAAAATTTAAATTAAAGCAATTTGGTGTTATTTTCCTAAATACCAGTTATACGGGTATCAATTATTATCTAAAACAACGCCTATTTCTATTCAGCCAATAGAGAACAAGCTTTACATTAAGAGCATTATAATCTTATTGGCTATATTTCTGTTACTTTAATTGGCTATTAGAATGTGCTTATCTAGAATCAATCTATAGTATTTTCGAAAGTTTGAGTTTGTGGAATCTTCTTTTAATTTAATCAAATTGTGATTATTTCTAAAGGTATTAATTAGTTGTAACAATGAAATCATTCTTTAACATATCATTTCATTCCTAACATTATCGTTGATTTCAGTACTACAAACACGATAACAAACAGCAAGAATGTCTAATGATAAATTAAATTCCATCATTATTACTAACAAAGTTGTAAGCTAATTTTAAAAAATTTCCAAACTTTAATATCAAAAAAATTCATCAAAATCTACCAACAGAATAAACAAAATTTCATAAATTTAAAAATGCAAAAATAAAATGACCAAAGTTAAAATTTTTCAGTTTTGGAAAACCCTGACTTTTTTTGTCATCATAAATTATTATCAGCTTTAGGTGCCAATGTGCGAATTCCAAATTCGTCATTCTTTCCTCACGTATGTTTATCTTTTTCTCCAAGTAGAATTACCACCACCACTTAACAATAAATTATCTGTCCAAACCATAAATCTCAGTCGTTTAGTTTACATACAAGATGCTTCCCCTTGAATTTAAATTCAAATATCAGCGAAGAAAATCTAGTAAATATCCTAGAGTTTTACAATTTTTCAAACTAATCAGAATTATTTTTAAGTAAAAGAACGGAGACTTCGATGGTGTAAGAGAAAAATCTGCTTTGCTTTCCACTGGTTAATTGTGATTTTTGTAACAACAGCGTCGTTTTTCACTGGGTGAGTTAACTTTTGTTTAAATGAATGTAAAGAGTTTAATTTGTGAATTGAAGAATTGCTCAAACTGATGTTTCTATTTGGAATATGAGTTTATATTGCGAAAGTGAGAAATTTAATCAACCCTTAACACCAGTTGACCGAAGCGGACCAATGTATACAATGATTGCTGTTTCAGTGATTATAGTAATTGTATTATTTTTTAAAACGATGTATTGTGGATCCTCACAAGACATACTTAATATTGGTTAGATACAAATTTTTTATTAGTAATTATGATTAATATTTCTGTTTTTAGTACATTATTTTCTTGGTTTCTTACTTTGCTGGGACATTTGTTTTGTTTTACAAACAATTATAAGTTATCCGATTCCTTCATTTCTTCAGAATAAAGATCTAAACCACCTTTATTGTTGCCAGAATTGTTCACAAACTTCTAACAAAAAAATTTCTCTTCTTGATAAGGAGTCTCGTGGATCATTTCCTTCATTCTTAATATGTGGTTCTACATATGTTTCTGCATTTTTGTTTTTATTTTCTCATTATTTTGATGATGGACAACGTTTTGCTGTTAAATTAGTCGCTCTTTTTGTTCCTGGAGGGACTACTTTTATTTACAGTTGGTTTTTATGGCAATATAATGAACATCATATTGAGGATTTAATCGGTGGAGCTGCAATTGGGTTATTTCTTGCATTTTACATCGTAAGTAATTTTTATTTTTCTAATTGATACTATTAGTTTGAAATTTTAGGGAAAAGATATTTTTTATAAAAACAGTTACATTGAGAATTTTACTGAAAGATTTGTTAATACACTCCTAGAACGAGAAATCCAACTGACGCAAATGATTTCTGAAGAACATAGTAATAGAGAAGGAACCGAATCGAACCAATATACCATTAATTTGTACCCTCAAGAGACTGAAACTTCATCATACGCAAACCCCAATGATTTGCCACCTCCATATTCATCTTTAATATAAATTTTAATCTGTCTTTACACAAACATATCTAATTTTCACTGTTATCGTTTAAAATTACACTTTAAATAATTGTTGGGAAAATTTATAATAAACTTTACTTTTAAATAAAATTTGTACGCAATTTTTTTTTTTTAATAATTTATATTTTTTCAACATTTTTTATGGAAGGAAATGAGAATTCTGCAACTGAAGGTGCAGTTTCGTATTGTTGCTTGCAAACCTTTTAAAATATTTCCAAAAAATAAATGTAAATAAATGTCAGCTGAAAACTGACCTTTTTAGCAATAAATTGTATAGTCCTTTATTTTGCAAGACACAGTAGAATCTTATCTATAAAAGCAGAGAAGTTCAACAATTGAAGTTTGTATTTCCTTACGACTGAGTGACAGGTCTTCAGCTCCTAACAATTGGATTTGAAACAATGCGTCAGAGAGAAATATTTCATAATTACCTCTCAAGAAAATCTCCGTTTATACTCGTTAATTAATTTTTGTTTTTCTTCAAATAGATGTTACTTCTAAGCGTTTAAATTTGAATTATTAAAGGGAAATAAAGATTTTTTATGAAAAAAATGATTTTTGGATTAAGGCGGATGCATTAGCTATAAGTCAGTGTCAAATAATTAGACCCAGCCATAATATTTAAATATATGACTAGTCGCGCTGCAGAAATCATTTCCCGGTTAGGTACATCCTCTTAGGGCGACGGGAAAGGAAGTGACAATGGCAGGATACATGTCACATGACCGGATACCTGTAAATGACTAGGGGCGCATGTATTATTTGCAACAATTCCAATAGCTTTAAAAAAATTTTAAGAAATATTTCCAATATTTCTGAAACATAAAACGTTAATAATCATAGGGAAATCAAATTTGCTTGCATCCAAATTTCACGATTAAATTCCTTGCCGTTTGATTTATTCAAAAGATAAACCAGAAATATTTTCTTCAAATTGGTGGATGAGCTGTTTACTCAAGGCAATTGGAGTTTATATAATAAGTCAGTAAACAATACGAAAATAAAGTTAGTCAATTATTCAAATTGGAAAATTGGATGTCGCCTACAAATCCAATACAAATGAGCAACTACTATACCACATGTTAAGTCATATTTACCAGAACACAAAAAAAAATGGAAAAAATAAATACTATTTAGAAAATTTTCAGATATTTATCCCAAAAACGTGGAAAATTTGTTGATTGAAATTGGTGATGATAAGGAAAATTTTATAAGAATTTATAGAAAATCTCCCTTTAGCCCCTCTCCTCACACAAGATGGCTACGTGATTGGTGGATAACGTTGCTGATTAGGGCTTCCAACAGGCTGCCGATGTAGCGCATAGCAGGAGTCAGTGGTCCAGAGTGCTCCAAGAAGACCACTCTCGGTGTTTGGTGTTGTGTTTCCGCGTTGTGAAGTGTTTGTGAATTTAGACATCACGTGGATTACATCGGTAAATATTGCGTAATGTGAGCAATACAATCTTCATAATAAATAAAAGATTTATGTAAAAGAAAAACTCATCGGATTTACGCATTTAATCAATTTTGCATCCACGTTCGAAGTCGCGCAAAACTTGTAGTAATAAACAACCCACTATACAGTGTTTTTATAATTTATTTATTTTTTGAATTTATTTCAAATTTAATCAATTTTATGTGGCGGGTAGTATATATTGATAAATAATTAGTCAGAATGAAATACTTTGATTGAATTTTTTTTCCTAGATGTTGGGTCAAATTTGCGGACAATCCTTCGTGGGTGTCGCTTTAAAGCTGTTTAAAAAAAAATAAAACTTTGCAGCAACTCGTTTTGATTCTATAAATTAAAAAGTGTCGGTCTGATAATTGACGCAAGCCCCTATTAAAACAATCTGTCTGTGAGACCCCCACAATATCACATTTATTTCAATTTCGCTATCATGATTTACAAGGGAACGAACAGTAGATGAGCAAGCTTATAGCATTGGCGGAAATACCCAGTTATATAATATTGGTGCCCTAGATATAGAATGTATAATACAACCTACAACGTTCTATTATTCTAAACGATGCATTCAATTTTTGACCGATTTCATTTTTGTCAAATAAACTTAACATGAAATTGCCTCAAATCATTAATCGCAAAAAAATCGAAAAAATCCGGAATTGAAATCCGGACTCATTTCCGGCTTAATACCAATTCCAGTCACAGTTTCAGGAAGCAATTTTCTATTTTTTTTTTTTCAACTACATCAAACTAAAGTATTCGATAAATGTTTTATACGTTCGATACTTTCCAAGCTTGTACGCATCAAATCTCGTAAGAAATTGAGCGTAATAAGGGCCATAATTAAAATAGCAATTTGCTTTCAGTTCGGATATAATTATGTGGGACCGAACTGTTTCTCTGTTTCAAACGATTCTCTTAGCTTAAACGCTTCCTCAAACACGAAGGACAATTAATTCCCTTTTAGATCTAAGCTGGTTTAAATCGTCTTTATTTATTCTTTTCAAATAAGCAACAGCGCGTTCATCTTTTCAATATTTTCTTTATTATTCGTCTCTCAAAATAACTTGAAATATTGTCATTCTCTCCAGTAAATACGATACTTTCACAATGATTGTCAGCACAGAACACATTTTAAGTTAAAATAGAAGCGAATCAGTTCTTACAACTTCATTTCCTACAATAGCTGTTTCTAAGATAGTTGGAGAAACTTCAACATCGCAAAAAGATTTTTGACACCTGCCATCTGAAAACCGGAAATTAAACCACCGTAGAGATGCTTTGCACTTTGATAAGACTGAAGTTATATCTAGGACACTAATTTCAGTTTAATTTCCACAACTTCATATCAGACTAAGCATAAAATAATTTATTTGATTTTAATTAAGAAAAAATGTGATATTTGGGGACTTTTTGTCTGCGTTTCTACTATCAGTATTCTGTATTGCAGTTTTGGTGGCAAGTTCTAGTTTGGTTTGTAATGAGCTGACGTCTCGTAACGTGTGAAAAGAATATTATAATAATGGCAGAAAGAAAAGAAGAAGCGCAAGATTGTTTAGAAAACACCCTAAACTTAAATCGACACGAAGAAATCGAACTACAAACATTAAGCAATGTTCCAAATTCAGCGAATAAAGTTCAGTCGCAAAAATACGACAATGTACCCGAACGAGGGACATGGGGTAGTAAACTAGACTTTATTTTATCGGTAGTTGGTTTGGCTATAGGATTAGGCAATGTTTGGCGGTTTCCTTATTTGTGTTATAAAAATGGTGGTGGTGCTTTTCTTGTACCTTACTTTATAACACTTATTCTTGCTGGAATCCCCATGTTCTTCATGGAACTTGCATTGGGACAAATGATGACAATTGGAGGTTTGGGAGTTTTTAAAATCGCACCTATTTTCAAAGGTAAAATAACATTTGCTTCTAATTTATTTTAAACAAAAAGTTATAGGAATCGGTTATGCTGCTGCGGTTATGTCATGCTGGATGAATATTTACTACATAGTTATTTTAGCATGGGCTATTTTCTATTTTTTCATGTCACTGAGATCAGGTAAATTTAAATTGCTTGCCTAACTAATCTAAAACTAACAATTTAGATGTTCCTTGGCGCACTTGTAATAATTATTGGAATACCAAATACTGTGTTAACCCTTATGATCGCAGCTCTCTAACATGTTGGGAACAATTTCAAAATAATTCTTTTAACAAAATTTGTACTATTAACCAATACAACATATCAGTAACTGAACTAACAGACCCCGTTAAAGAATTCTGGGAGTAAGTTAAAAAAATATATATTAATCAGTTTTTTAAAAATTGCCTTTAGACGACGAGCTCTCCAGATTTCTGAAGGTATAGAACATGTGGGATCAATTCGATGGGAATTAGCCGGTACTTTACTCTTAGTATGGATTGTTTGTTACTTTTGTATTTGGAAAGGTGTTAAATGGACTGGAAAAGTTGTGTACTTTACCGCTCTCTTCCCATACGTCCTTCTTACAATTTTGCTCATACGAGGTGTTACTCTACCTGGTGCCATGGAAGGCATTAAATTTTATGTAATGCCAAACATTGCCAAACTTAAAGAATCAGAAGTATGGATAGATGCTGTTACTCAAATTTTCTTCTCATATGGTCTAGGTTTAGGAACTTTAGTAGCTTTGGGAAGTTATAATAAATTCACCAATAATGTATATAAGTAATTATTTATCATTCTAGTACTTCCAAAATTTTAAACAACATATTTCAGAGATGCTTTAATTGTATGTTGTGTTAATTCAAGCACAAGTATGTTTGCTGGTTTTGTCATATTTTCAGTAGTTGGATTTATGGCACACGAACAGCAAAAACCAGTAGCAGAAGTCGCTGCTTCAGGTACTTAAAACACAAATCTCACATTCACTACAAGTTTTTTTTTAGGACCTGGACTTGCCTTTTTAGCTTATCCATCTGCAGTTCTCCAATTACCTGGCTCACCACTTTGGGCGTGTTTATTCTTTTTCATGATTCTTTTAATAGGACTTGATTCACAATTCTGTACAATGGAAGGTTTCGTCACTGCTATTATAGATGAATGGCCACATCTACTCCGCAAAAGAAAAGAATTATTCATCGCAGTTGTTTGTTTCTTGTCGTATCTTGTAGGCTTGTCTTGTATTTCAGAGGTAAAAAATAATTTGCCAAAATTAAAACTATTAACAATTATTTTAATTAGGGAGGAATGTATGTTTTCCAAATTTTGGATTCATATGCAGTTAGCGGTTTCTGTTTACTGTTCTTAATTTTCTTTGAATGCATTGCAATTTCGTGGGCATTCGGCGTGAATAGGTTCTACGATGGGATTAAAGAAATGATTGGATATTATCCAATCAGTTGGTGGAAGTTCTGTTGGACGATTACAACTCCAGTTATCTGTGTTGTATGTTAAATTTAATATTAAAATAATAAAATTAAGCTATTGATCGTTTTAGGGCGTCTTTATATTTAATTTAGTGCAATGGACACCGGTCAAATATTTGAATTATGAGTTTCCTCTTTGGGCGCATTTATTTGGATGGTTCACAGCTCTTACATCTATGTTGTGTATACCAGGATATATGATTTGGCTTTGGTTTGTAACACCTGGAGATAAAGAAACCGTGAGTTTTTTAATTTTTTTCATTCAATTGAATATTATTACAACAATTTATAGAAAATACGACTTCTCGTAAGAATAGATGACGATGTTCCTGCTCTTCGAGCGAAGATGCAGATGGAAGCATCATCTGTGGCAGTATAATTTAGAAATATTATAAACTTTCAAACTTTTTTTACCGTGTCACATCTCGTCTTCCACTCAAATTTTCATTAGTGTTCAGACAGCTTTGTAATTAAGCATTTAGCATGGTTAAAAGTAAGTGTACTGTCGTTGTATTTGTAAGTTTGTAATAATACTTCATACAATTATTAGTATGAACTTGACCGAGAGTACCACGTACAAACTTGTTGTACTATACTTTAAATAATTTTAATACGTCTCTCATGATGTTTCGAAAAGTGTTAAATTAATAGAATAATGTCTTTTATTATTAAAGTAGCTTCATATTGTCATTGTTTTAATTTATTAACTTTCAATAAGATTAGATTTTAGACATTTAGTATTTAACGCATATTTAACATAACTAATTATGTACCATAACATTTGTTGTAAAAAAAAATATATGTATGTCGCTTATTCAAAATACATCTTTTGGAAAATTTTAGTTTTACTTCTTGTGGCGAGTTTTCTTTTTGTATACTTAACTTACCAGACTTTACTTACGTTTGTGTCCTTACCTATCTTTTACCTTAATGATAGCTTTAATTTTACTTTTGGCTCAAGCGCTAACCGACTTATATTAAATAAATTTATTTGTGCCTAGAATTCCACTCTCTAAAGATGTTAGAACAAGAGACAGTTGCTTTGAGATTTTTAGACAGTTAACAAAATTAGAAACAAATTTAATGAAAAAAATAAAATGAATGATAAAAAAATAATGAATAAAAAAAGAAATAAAAAAAAATAAAACAAAACTTGACGGTAAAAATGATTACAAGAACTTAGATAGAGATTTTATAACATGGATTATTAACTGGTAATAACCAAGAATGACAATTCACAATTTTGACAAATTGAAAGCATAACTAAATTTACAATTTCGTCAAATATAACAAACAATCCAAAATGACTTTACTTAATTAATCAATTAATATAATTTTTCACTGATAAATTTTTAAATAACCCAAACATGCAAAATTTTGACATTTTCGTAAAAGTCGTCTTTAGAAGACTGTGCTAATGCAGCAGGTTTCGTTTTATCTTCGCGCTTACGATTAACAAGTTTAATTAACAAATAGCCAAAGAAGCGATTTCCCGTGGCTCGGAATCAAATTAGCACAAGCATAACATAAAAAAAGAAAAATATCAAAACAGCAAATTCCCAAATAAACTAATAACTAATTATGTCAAATAACAGAGTTTGGAAGAATTAAGATAAATCTCTTTTCACTAATAAACTAAACCTTGCCAAAACAATAAATGTTAAAATTTACAATTTTGAAAAACATCCTATTGGTAACAAGTTCATCCCACTTTACGGAATTGAATTACATATTTACTACTTCCTGGCTATAGGACGTGACTGATCATACAACAATAGGCGAAATATCATCTTTACCATCATGGTAACCTTGTGCGTAAACCGTGGGATTGAATTAAATGTTCTCATGTTCTACCATGGCGGAATATGTCAGCTAGTAGTATTCCTAATTCGGTCTTAGAGCACCATCACCTTTCACTCTCAAATCACTGATACTCGAACTCTTTAAAGTGACAGAGCCTCCGGCCGCAACTAAGATAGAACTGTCTTTTCCTCAAAAATGAGGGTTTTTTATAATGAAGATTCGTACTGATCCAGCGATTCTCACAGTGGCCAACGGATACAAACCGGGAGTTATCTCAGCTTCTCTGAATTCCACCCACCTGCCAGTATACTACTCAGCTATTTGCATGAGACAGCTTCTTATCAGTTAGGCATTTTTGTGTCTGCTTTTAATGTGGGAACAGAAAATTCAACCGAGTTTATTTTACCAATTTTAGCTAATCAGCTTTACATTTTGAAATCATTTGAATGCCAAAATATAAATAAAAACGTTAAACCGTAATGATTGGTTCTTCCTTACATGATTTATATTTGGCTTTTTAGCCCATCACATTATTCAATCTACGGGGTGTTATGGAAGTCCATGTAAAAATTTTAACCACTAATAAAACTTAACAAAATAAGCAACTTTTTTATTAAAAACTTTTTCCGAAAATCAACCCTTCCAGAGTCAAAATTTAATGTAATTTGAGCCCGAAACCCCTTAGAATGTTCAATTCCATCAATGTTCATGTTCAATTGACGCAAAAACTTTCTGATTTCACATTGCGATAGGTTAGTTATAAGATTTATGACCTGATATTCGTAATAATTGCTCGAAATGTCCACCATTATCATCGATGCAGATTTGTACCCTTCTTAATGAAAAACCTTGGATTCGAACTAGCATCGCTGGATTTCCTCTAATAGTTTTGGCTACTTCCATCACACGGTTAGTCAGTTCTTCAACTGTGTTCACCATACTCGCGTATACTATTTTTTTTATATAACAAAAGAGATCACACGGATTTGAGTCCGGAAACCTAGCAGGCCACAGCACAAGACCGAAACGGCATATCCACTTTTCTCCAAAATTATTATTTGACCAACTTGTTACATCTCTTGTGGTGTGCTGTGGAACTCGTTTCATTACACCACATATCAAGTCGCGTAGCCAAAAAGTTATTTAAGTACTTTGAAATTAACCATTTTTAAATTAATTTGTTAAGAGCGCGCCTCAAAATAGGTCTAACGCAACCTGCGTTTCGTAAAGGTTTTATGGAATTTGCAAAACTGAAGCATGATTCTTATAAAAGCTTCCACAACAGTAGACATGCTTAAATAACGGAGAACGAAGTCTTCAAACATGACACTTTTTGCGATTTTCATCACAACAGATTCTCACAGAAAACACTTATTCGTTAGATCATATTATTTTATATTCACTCGTGTAAAAATTTCTATAAAAATTTTAAAGAATTGGCCGTGTATATATCATTTGAGCTAGAAATGTCATTGCAAGACTGATCGCCAAAAAAAACGTAAATAAAGATAAGAAAACAGTGTGGCTATTCCCTGGCAGATGGCGAAGTTTTATAATCAAAATTCAAATTGTAAATATTCTAAAAAACTTCAAAAGCATCATTTTCATATGTTAAATCTTCAGTCATCAAAAAAACTGCCTTTTTATTTAATTCGATGACCCATTTTCTTAAGAAAAAAATGTAAACAAACTAATGGCAAAATCTGTCAAATCAAAAGGTTAAATGTTGAATTGTTTTGTTTCTTCCGTGATTATTGATAATTCATAAGAAACCAAGTCGCTATTTATGGTGGTTATTGTTTTTGTTGTGGAATAATGATTGCAATGTCATTATTTTTCTAATGTAACTATAGAATTGTAGTTAGTTTATGTAATTAAAAAAATAGAAAAAGTAAAAGTTCTAAAATTTTCAGATCATATTCAATAAGCGTTTTTCTTCAAATATAAATTTTCCTCTACAGTTTTCTTGGAGCGACTTTACTGTTAAATAATATATTGTTACTGAAAATAGCTACTTTCCCGTTAACGGTGGGCGGCTTCCAATACAAAAATGTTCCAAGTTTCTCAATCTCTCAGATAAAGATTAACGATAAGTAAATACTCTTACTGTAATACTGATCAGAGAAGAAAAGGAAAAAATACTTTTTAGAAATGTAATTTTGCTAATAAATGAGACAATTGTTTGTTATGATGTATTATGTATAGCCTCTCCCCGAATAGATGGAACAATTCTTGTAAATAATTAAAAATATCCAAAGTAAATAAAGTAAATATACATTTTCTAGAGTTCAGCCCTGCTTGTTTGAAGACTAACTTGTAGTATAATTTTATTTTCAAGAATCAACCTTTGTGTTGTAACAGTTTTTCATTTGCAGTTGTCAAAGAAGGTTTTTAAATACGGATTTCTTTTTACTCCTTCAGTATTTGCGACACCTGAATTGGTAAAATGACAGTTTGTTAACCAGATTTCATTATTATTAAGTTAGATTATTTCTGGAATGGCCAGAAAAGCCAGTGTTTTTTGCAGAAATTCGCTCACTCGTGTGGGAATTCTACGTTCGCAGTTGACTGCTGCGTTCGCAAAATGTCATTTTGAAGGTGGTGAGTTCAAAAAGCCTTTTCTATAGCAAATACACCAAAAAGTTAAATAAGTCAACATATGATAAAACTTTATTGCCTGACTCCTTAAAGTTACAGGTTCCAGCGCAGCTCAACCAGTTTTCTAAAACCTCATGCTAGTACGAAAACCCTTGAAAAACTAACAAAATATGCAATGACAACAGTCTAGAAAATGTTAGCATATATTACGTAATTAACAGGAATGATTACATTGTCAGTGTCTTCTTTGATAAAATATTTATTTTCAATCACTTCTAAAAAACATTCTGGGATTTCCAGGAAAAGAGTTTTCACTAAGCAAATATTCTTCTTTACGAATCGTTATATCTAACTTTCTTCAATGCACTTGTTTGGTTGCAAAATAAACTACGTAGCAATAGAAATCACTTACCTACCTTGGGATCTCCCAACACTGGTCATCACCCCAGACTCCTAATCTTGTGGCTTAGCTTCTACTAACCATCTTTGTTGATAAAATTTATTTCAGCTGTCAAAGTACCCTAATATTAGATCTTCACTTTCTACGATAACGGATATAATGATTAAAAAAGCTTCAGAAAATTTTGTACAAAGTTTTACAGAATTCTCTCCAAACTTTGGCTTAAAAGTTAAGAATAATGTTATTTGTTTCAAACGGAAACGTTTTTTCATTTTTTGTTATTGTTAATGATTTTACACACTTACAATTAGACTTGGTGTACAAGGTGAGTCTAGAATTATCCACACATCGAAAACATTAATTAATTTAAAATTATGAAAAAATTCACAAGTGAATTTTTCAAATAGAAGAATATATATTCCGATTTTTAAATCATTTGATTGCACCGTTAATTTTTTGACTCTTATTGGTTTAATTATAAATAAAAATCAACGATTTTTTGAATATAAGAATGATATATAAAGTATTTCATCTAAAATAAGAAAAATAATGAAACACCGAAGGTCCGTCACTAATCTGAATATTTTTATTTTTGAATTGCATTAAAGATTCCGTGAAGCATATTCAAATTTGTACTTTAGTTGCCACAGAAGGCTGACGAACTATTTAGACATACTGTTTATTTGAACTATTTGAAACGTTCCTTCAGAACTGATTTCATTTATTTTATATTTTTTTATGAATAAACAGATGATCAGTATCAGATTTGTCTTTTTTACTTTCGGCAAATTTCAGACATGTGGAAGTTGTTTTTTTCAAATGGAATGACCCATATTTTGATACGCAGTTGTTCCCGCTATTTAAGTTACTTCCTTTTAATGTAACATAAGACATACCTAATTTTTGCAGTTTCCAAAATAGTAACTTTTTTTTGAAAGAGTAATTAATGTCATCTGGGTTTTCTTGATAGATGTATTGTTTCTATGGCTATTTGCCCACTGACTAACTACAGAGGAATTTCCTTACTCTCTATCTTTTCAAAGGTACTAGAAAAAGTTTACTACATACAAGTGTTAGATTTTCTCGAAAAAAACAACTTTTTTTCGAAGTAACAGTTTGATTTCAGGAAAAACAGATCGACACAGTTTGCTATTTTGTGCTTCTATAATCACATTGTAAAACAACTTGATAACTGCTTACTTGTGACTGGAATATTCTTTGGTCAAAAGAGAGCATTTGATGTCATATGGGTTGCTACTAAATAAGTGCTACACATATGGTATTAGAGAAAAGCCTTTAGACTGGCTGCAATCGTATCTTACAGGACGATATCAAAGAGTATGTTCTCTACGAGAACTGTTAACAAAAGTCTTCTTGTCAAATTCAATAATACCACGATTGACCAAAAAGAATACACAAAGTTTTTTGGTCTCATTGTTATTTCAAATTTGACCTGGTCGTATCATATTAATAAAGTTCTGAAAAACTTATCTATTCAGTGTTTCATTATTCGACAATTGAATAACAGAGTCCGTTTTGATCACCTAAAACTTTACTATTATAGTTATGTTCGTACTATGCTAGGTAAAAAGAGGAGCGACTCATGTAGACCACTCTTTAAGACAGTCGGATTATTAACGATAGTTGATTTATACATATTAGTCTGTGTTTTATGTGTGAAATTATCAAATTACTCTTTAGCAAGAACTGGTGCTAATTTTTAGCATATGAAAAACAAAAATAGAATACTAACACCCGCACACAGATTAAAATTAACTGTCGACAGTCCATCTATTATGGCAATAAAACTCTTTAATAAAATACCTAGTCACATCAAAAATATTTGTAATATTAAAGAATTTAAGATCACTGTCATGTTTACAATCAATAGATACTGTTTTTATTCGGTTTATGAATATCTCGAAACAGCTGTAACTTAAATACTGGAATCACTAGTTACTTAGATTTTATCAGCTTTTCTGTAATGTCTTATTTCTTTTTCTAATTTGTTTTATATCTTACTTGTTATTAAATGTATTAGTAAGGAGAAATAAAGATTATTATTGAAAAAATTCAAGTAATTGAACAATTATTCAAGAAAATATCAAATAACTCAAAACTAAAAAAGGTAACTATAGCTTATGATATATCAGAAAGAAGATAAAAAAACAAAATCAACTGCGTAATAAACTATTGGGCATTTTATTTTAAAAATAGATATTTATGGTATAAGTGAATAAAGACAAATTTTATTCAGGATAAAACAGTTTTTGAGTGAATTAAATGTCTTTATTCACGTGTACGATATAATATTTGTTCCAATTTAATAAAAAAACGACCTCTTAGCTAATTTATTCAGAAAGGTTAATGTACTATTAGTACAAATAAAAATCATCAGCCATAGTAACGAAAATTTCAAAAAAAGTGCAGATTCTTATTTTTTTCTTTTTAATAACAGAGTGTTGAAAATTTTATTCATTATTTTAGTTCATTTTATTCACACTTTTGATTAAGATGTTTTTTTGATAATAAGATTTGATAGACAAAACGCATACTTCTGGTCAAATCAGAAATAGAATAAATCTGAAAATAACTTTTTATATTGGTTGCATCATGTCAAATTTTGACACTAAAAAGCGTGTATAATCGGTCTTATTAGTACATGTGCTTATAAAACGCAATGCAAAAGACTTATGAGTTTAGAAATACTGAGTAACTAAACACAAATAAAAAATAAATTAATGGTTTTTAATTTATTTATTATTGTACACGCCTATGGTTTGCGATCGGTGTCAATTCCTCAATGCATCACTTTTTTTATGTGTTGACAACAAAATCGACGAAATTTACACAAAAGTTAAAGAAACAGAAGATCAGATCACGAAAGAAACCGAGCCTTTGAACACTAAATTGAAATTTTTATGGACTGCTTCGCCGTACTTAATAACAGCATAGTCACTCTCACCTGAAATATAATAAATAGAAAATAATACATTTTGAAAAAGTCGTAAATATTTACCTTCGTTCATGTATTTATCTACAGCTTTCGAATCTTCTTCAACGTTTGGAATATCTTTCGCTTCCCTCCCGAATATTTTTTTTGATACTGTCTTTTGACGCATTATTCTCACAAATGTAATGTTCCATATCCGCCTCACTCTTCAGTTTTTCCCACAGTTCAACATTCTAAAGCAACTCATAAATATAACAAAACTAAAAACCCAAATTTTACCAAGGACTCATGGAATAGCTGTTATCAAATACATTGCATAATCATAATTCTCTTTCTTCATTGGACATCTATCTGTCACTACAGTAACGATATTACTTTCTTCATCATATCTTTCTCTAACCAATCTCAAAAACGTATCCTTTGCCCTTTTACCCAAACTCAAAGCAGCCAATTTAATCCTAAGTCACAATTCTAGCTAAAAGATCTCTAATTGTCAGCGACGAATGACAATAATCACTCGCTGTTACTTCTACAGGAAAATGCTTCTCGCATTTCTCCTCCGTGTCTAAATTTAGGGTACAAAACTTCTTTAAAGCTTCACACTGCCGTTTGTTAAGTGTAAAAAGTTCGGAATTTTCATTGCTGTATTTACCAGGAGCTGCGCCTTTTTCAGTATATCCTTGACGAATAGGAAGAGGGATTGTGGCAGGGTGGAAGGATCGGGGTCCTGGCCAAACATTACTCCAATTTTGATCCACAGTTATTTGGAGACATCGAGGAGGCAAAGCTTTCGGCTTTTTGACTGTCCGACGAATAATCTGTTGCGATTTTGAATGGCGTAAATTAAGAACACGAAATTCTTCTAAAAAGTGAGGTTAAGAGACATAACTTTAAAAATTACATCTTACCTTCGTGTTTAGGTTCAGTGGTGGTTGAATACGCAAGATATAATTTTTTTTCAATTGTACGTAACACTAATTTATCTATATTTCAAAGAAAAAGTAACATTTAAAAAGTGACAGTAGTAACGATAGTTAGAGCGCCATCTGTTTAAAATTAAAACAGATTTCTATAAATAACTGATTACTGAAAAATAAATATATAAAAGTTTCGATTTTTGATATATTGCCTTATTTTCGATTGATTTTAATATCTGATGTTTTGTTTGATTGATAAAAAAAAAATTTAAGATTATATTTGACTTTGTCTGACTAAGCACTTAAAATATAATTTATCTCTGAAAAAGGAAAAAATAAAAATAAATTTAGAAATTAACAAATCAGTTTTGTTATTCTCAATTTTTAGAAACTATCTAAAACAACGACTTTTTTGAAAAAAAAATTATCTTTTCGACTAATCTATCCGCAATGTAGCTTCTGTGTTTAACTATTCGTCGATTACCTCAAAGCAATCGGTGGAGACCAAGAATATATTAAGAAATGGTTGAAAAAATTTGAAAAAGCTATAGAAGATTCCACTCAAGGCTGTCTCATCAACATGAAGAATTTATACGAAACGATGTTGGAGCAACTTAAAAAACGAGAAAAAAAAATTGGAAAATCTTCAGATGGTTTTAAAACTCACTCCGGATGAATCTTCTGTCTTCAATCGATCATTAACAGACAGATTAACAAAATGTTGAGCTGGTGTAAGCAAAATCGTTTGGTAATAAAAGTGGATAAAACAAACTTTATTCATTTCAGCTACCTAAAAAAGATTTTTTTCTTATACTGTCGTTCAGAGCAAGGATGCCTTCATTAGAGCGAATCAGTAAATTTTTTGAGGAGGTTTTATTTCAAAAATTACAACGTATATAAAAAATTATCTTTACTTACTTGTTTTACAATATCTTGTTTTATTCTAATGCAAAACGTTTTTCTATTTGCAGAAAGAAGTCAAAGAATCTGTCCCCAGAAGCTCTAGTATATACGGAATTAAAGAATAATTTGTTTAATTGTTTGTTTACTTGTTCTTATTATAATTTTAAAATTAATTTTTCCCGGCGCATCCACCATTTTATACATAATTTAAAAATTTAAATATATGAGTTTTTTATTAGGATTTTATTTATTAGGTGTTAAAACTTTAAGTTTTTGTTAATTTTTGTGTTAAATAACACGTTTGTTGCTAGATGGTTCAACTGAAAATTGCCGCTTATGAAGAAGCCTTAGTTCCAGAATTATTATAGCTTGCATATTAAGCTCGACTGAATTAGCTTTTAATAAGTAAGTATGTACTCAGTTGTTGACACCGCTACAGTAGGTTTATTAATTGGCTCTTCTAACTAATATAAATTATTGTTAATTTGTGAATTATAAAAAAAGATATTCAATCAATCACTCATTAAAAGTCACATTTTTTTAAACTGTTGATTTGCCAATTGTTGGATTACCAACAGGCAAAAAACAAATGTTGAAATTTCATTTAAAGTTATACTTATAACGTAAATGTTTTGAACTTTGAAAAGCTTCGAAATCAAGTTAGGAATGGCGGGCAATCAGCCGATTTCATCAGGTCAAATGAAGATAATTTTTTGCGCGTAAGAGTCAGAGCACACAAATCCGATAAAAATATAGAGCGTAATTTAGTTTTTATCAGATTTTTTTTTTTGTTTGTACCATAGAATATTTTTTCCAATATCCTCAAAAGTTTACTTCTTAGGTAATTTATTCACAAAATGTTAATGTAGTATTAGAGTGAATGAAAATATCAACTGTAGAAACGATAATTTAATTTCAAAGTTAGTGCAGGCAGTACTTTTTTTTTATTCGCTTTGTCATTGACTTTATCCACATAAAGTGTTACTATAAACCAATTATCCATTGTTTTAGTTCATTTCATTCATGATTAACAAAATGAACATTTTAATAGCAGGAATTGGAAAAATCAACAAACAAAAATTCAATTGAAAAGTTAACACCCACTTCCCTCTTATATTAATTCGAACCGAAAAATCCGTTTTATTGGTAATTAGTATCCAATTGGTGCATCGTTTTTATTTTGACATAAACGGTTGCAACTTTATTTTCTATTGCACAAATGTAAACAGTTTTTTGTTCTTCAAATAATAGATTTTACTGGATTGGTGATTTGTTATCAGAACTTCAAGAAACTATCGGCTCTATCTCAATATCTTCTCTAAATTATCAAAATTATTTCTATTTATATTTCTAAATTTATTACCTATACAAATGAATTATTTGCTAATCCAAGAAACTCTCTTATTCGAAAAAAAAACTTATTTTTTTTATAAAATTTTTGCTTTTCCATAAACCGCTTTATGTTGAAACAGCGTCCTCTTTAGTGAGTTTTTTAATTTGCAGTAGGTTTGGTGTTTAGCTTAGCTAAACGATATAGAAACTTCTGTAACTAGTTTATATTACATAAATTCAGATATGACTTCTTATAACTTTTAATTTTAAATTAAAAACAATCTGACAAAATGTAGCAATATTTCACATCAGTTTAATCAAGAATTTTATTTTCAACTCAAATTTACAGATTTCTGTAATGACTTTCAGCAGTTGTTAATAGTTGGATATTCAGTCGTTTAAAATCTGCAGTACTGCAGTAGCGTAAAACGACATAACCCCACTTTTATTTCTTTATGAATGAAAAAAAATGTTATGATATAATTACATAAAACACAAAATTTCAAACATATCTGATTTGTTATAGAACAATGAAAGTTAATTAAGCTAATAATAACGTGCCTTTAAATAAATGTTTTAAAATTTTCAAACTATAATGGATAGGAGAATGATATATGCCTTCCGGGGCTGGATAGCCTTTGTGGCTTTCATGGACCTCGGTACTGCTGTGAGAAGTTACATAGAAAAACGCTCATTTCTAAGTAAAACATTTTCAGAGACAGATTTTGTCGATGGTAAGTAGACACATTATTCTGATGAATTTTTATTTGATTTTTTTTAGAGGAATACACTACCTCAAGGATACTGGGTGTTTACTCAATACTCAAAGCCCTAGCTTTAATCCATTGCACTTTATACATTCATTACAAACCGTAATAAATAAATAAGAAAAAATATATACATATTCAAATAACTGATTTATTTTACAGGGTTGTCAGTATGGGAATTTTTTCTCTTCTCGTGACAATTGTTATGTATTTTACCGAAACGCTGTATTTTCGCGCGGCTACATTGAATTTTTACGTGGTTTTCCCCTGTGTATTGAACTGTAGGTTTACCAATGTTGAAAAAATATATTTATTATGAAATTCCAGGTGTTACATTAGGGGGATTAATTTATTTGCCAAAGAAGCTGCGAATATGGGACCCTTCTCTTGATTGCGATGATGAAAATGTCCAGTTGTTAAAACAAGCAGGTGGTGTGAAACGCCGCCGCCACGTTAGAAAAAGCAATTGATTATACTCTCAATCTACGCCAAAAAAAAGCTAGTCATTTTATACTTTTTTTACAAAATATTTATTTAATTTTATAGAAATTGCAAATAGAAGTTTTGACTCTTGTTGATGCTTTGCTAGGATTGTTAATAGATTGATGAACAATAAAGGAAATGTAAACAAATTTTGTAAAACTTATTTCAATGGAAGTTTTCTTATAAATGACTTATTATTACGTAACAGGACCTATTGTTGTTGAGAGCATGAAAAAGCAAAATTTCTAGATAATTAAATTTGTAGCAGTGTGATCAAAATTGACCAATCGGTGTTAAGTATTTCACTTACGTCATACTATTCGTCACTTCTCTTCTTCTTACTTTAAGAAAACACTAACAACGTACGTCGGGGATTAGATATATACTTCTTACCTGCATTCAAACACACTGCCTAAATATTTCCAAATAGTTAGTTTAATTATCGTGTTTAGTTAAAATTTGTTACAGTTTTCATTTTAAATGGCTAGTGTAATAGCTCCATGTAAGTACCAATTTTTTCAATATTACTTCATTTTTGTCAATCGCAACTACCACTAAATTTTGGCGGGGTTTTTTACTACGAATTCTTCTTACTACTTCTTCCAAGGTCACATATTTTCAGAGGGATGCCAGTAGGCTCACGCTAGAAGAAACACGTGATTTGTCTATTATAAGAAATGTGTTATCTTTAATGTGTGAGTATTTTATTCCATTCAATTAAAAAGGGCTTTTATATTAAATAAAGGGACGCAAAAAGATTATCGATAAATATTATTAATAAACCTGATAGCGAATTGCGCTAATAAATAAATAAAATAAATTTTGCAATGTCATCAATCGGCACTTGAAAAATTGCTTCAGATTTTTAAATTTTGTTTATATTGTGAATGATTCATAACGTAATATTTGCATAATAGTATATCCTACTATAAATAAAAAAAATCTTGAATTGTATTTTGAAAGAATTAATATTGAAATAATTTATGTTGGACTGATTTAAAGTCGTAAAGTTATTATTTACTTAGAGAAATTACATTTGGCGCGAAAATTTATAAATAGTAGCAATAAACATTATTATTTAACAACCTTGGAAAAGTGTGTTATTGAAATACGAATGAAAGTCATCTAATCGTGTATTTTAGTTTTGTTTAATCACATCACAGTTCGCGTTAACAATGCCTTATCACCGAAACGATGATGATGGTAAATTTGAAAAATCGATATTAATAATTTTCTATTTCTTTTGTTAATAGATGGAACAAATTCGGAGGTTTGTTTGGCTCTTTATCGGAAGTCACTCAAATCTAAAGAAATGGATCATGATGGAACACACTTTGACGGGCAGTACCCTCATGTCTTTGCAACACTTGGAGCTTCAGTAAGTTATAGAATGATTGAACGAAAAAAGTAAGATTAATATAATCAACTATAGGGAGATTTAGCTCGAAAAAAAATTTACCCAACTTTATGGTGGTTGTTTCGAGATAATTTAATCCCCGCAAACACTGTCTTTTTTGGCTATGCTCGAAGTAAAACTTCTGTTCAAGAATTAAAAGAAAAATGTAAACCTTACATGAAGGTATTATTATTGTAAATAATCTAAATCAATTTTTAATAATTTTCCAAAAGGTGAAAGATAGTGAGATGGAACAGTTTGAGAAGTTTTGGAAGTTAAATTATTATTGTTCCGGGATGTATGATTCGAGAACTGATTTTGAGAAACTCAATCAGGAGATTAGAGCTTTTGAGAAGGGGCCATATGCTAATAGAGTATTTTATCTAGCTTTGCCACCCTCAGTATTCGAAGTAGTAACAGTACATGTTAGAAACTCTTGCATGGCACCAAAGTAGGTTGATGAATCATTAACTTTTCTTTAACCTTGTACTACTTCATGCTTTACAGAGGATGGACAAGAATTATCATCGAAAAGCCTTTTGGTCGTGACTCTGCAAGCTCTCAAAAGCTTTCTGATCATTTAGCTTCGTTATTCACCGAACAGCAGATCTATAGAATCGATCATTATCTTGGCAAAGAAATGGTACAAAATCTCATGACATTGAGGTTCTTTTTTAACAGTTTATAGATAACATGATAACCTATTAATTTTAGATTTGGTAATAGAATTTTCAATCCAACTTGGAACAGGGATAATATAGCGTCAATTCAGATTAGTTTCAAGGAGCCGTTTGGCACTCAAGGCCGTGGTGGTTATTTTGATGAATTTGGCATTATCAGAGACATAATGCAAAATCATCTTCTTCAAATTCTAACTTTAGTCGCAATGGAAAAACCAGCTTCCGTCCATCCTGACGATATAAGAAACGAAAAAGTAAAAGTTTTACGTTGCATTAAACCCATTGAATTTAAAGATGTGGTTTTGGGGCAATATATAGGGAATCCAAAAGGAGAAGGCGAAGCGAAATTGGGTTATTTAGATGACCCAACAGTACCTGAAGGTTCTGTCACTCCAACTTATGCGTTGGCTGTTCTTCATATCAACAACGAACGATGGGATGGTGTGCCATTTATCCTTAAATGTGGCAAAGGTGACTCCTTTGACCTTTAATTATCCATAATTACATGTTTTATTGCAGCTTTGAATGATCGCAAAGCTGAAGTGCGCATCCAATTCAAGGACGTTCCTGGTGATATTTTCGATGGAAAACCAAAGCGAAACGAATTGGTTATTAGAGTACAACCAGGGGAAGCTTTATATGTTAAACTTATGGTAAAAACGCCTGGAATGGCTTTTGATATGGAAGAAACCGAACTGGATCTGACTTATGGACATAGATATGCTGTAAGCCACAGAAAGAATTTACTCAATTTAATCAAAATTTTATTATAGAATGTTAAATTGCCTGACGCTTATGAAAGATTAATCTTGGACGTATTTTGCGGCTCTCAAATGCATTTTGTCCGTTCAGACGAACTGAGCGAAGCCTGGAGAATTTTCACTCCGCTTTTACACAAAATTGAAAGTGAAAGAATCAAACCAATCCCATACACGTGCGTAAAATTATACATTAATTCGGATTGCTATAATTGTTTATTTTACAGATATGGAAGTCGAGGACCAAAAGAAGCTGATGAAAAATTACTAAATAACAATTATACATATACAGGGTCCTATAAATGGGCTGCTCCGAAAATGTGAAACCATGACATATTGACAATCTGACATTCCAATAAATTACATCGGTTGAGGAGTATATTTTTATAATTTTAACTTAATATGTAAATTATATGGCAATAAAATGGTTATTTTTATCACTGACTGTTATTGTACTTTATTCAGCGTTCTTTCTTATAAATACAGCAATTCTATATACATTTTATACAACATAAACCAATTTATCAAACAGCAATTGAATGGAGATTCTGCAAACAGAAAAACAAAAAAAAATTAAAAAATTATTCAAATTAGTAGAAATTAACTTACAGAAAGCTCAACGTTCACGTTTGATTAGTTTGTTAGAAATAATTAAATTAAATAAGTTAACATGTTAGAACAAACACTACAAATAAAAAAATTGAAAAAAAAAAATTACCAAGGTCTTATATCGGCCTGAAGGATGTGATCGATAATTCTTTGCACAACGTCAGTGCTTTTAGCTGTACCACCCAAATCTATAAAGAAAAACTTTAAAAGATTTTATTAACAAATTTAAAAACTAACCAGGAGTGTGTATTTTATCTTCACAAATTGTTTTTATAATCGCGCGTTGGATAAGCTCAGCATGTTGTAAATGTCCCAAATGTTTTAACATATCCACTGAAGCACTCAGCATTGCTATAGGGTTGGCAATATTTTTTCCTGCAATAGCTGTTCCTGTATTCCTGGTGCCGGGCTCAAAAACTGCGTACTGAAATATTGAATATTAAGTTGAAATTTTGATGTACAACTGAAATAAGACTATTCTGTCTTTTTTTACTATACATACATGATCTCCATAATTTTTTCCGGATAGAAGTCCAGCACCTCCTATTAATCCACAAACAACATTTGATACTATACTTCCGTATAAATTTGTCATGATCATAACATCAAATTGGTGTGGTTTTGATACCAATTGCATACAACAATTATCAATGATCATGTCATTATGTTCAATTTCTGGATATTCTTTTGCTATTCTTTTTGAAGTTTCCAAGAAAAGACCATCTGATAGTTTCCTATAAACTCAAGTTTCAAAATCCAAAACAAAATAAAAGTTATAAGAGTATTTGGTTACAATAATGTAAACACTATATCAATTACAAAATATATTTACATAATGTTGGCTTTATGAATCGTGGTGACTTTCTTCCGTCCGTTTTTCTTCGCATATTCAAAAGCGAATCTTGCAACTCGGTCTGAGTTTGAAGTTGTAACTACTTTCATACTTTCAACAACACCATCAACACTCTGTATTTTTTTTATTATTAAAAAATTTATAAATTTTTGAATGAAACTCACCTCGTGTTCTAACATAGCATATTCTCCTTCTGTGTTTTGTCTTATTATAACAATATCAATATCCTTTTGTCTTGCAGGAACTCCAGGATACGACTTACAATGTAAAACATTAACGTATAAATCCAATTCATTTCTTATGGCAACATTTCTTGAGACAACACTCGCACTTTCACTTTTTGTTTCAATATTTCCTTTGATAGCAACTCCGTTCCTTTTGATTGATGTTATAGCATATTCCAAATCAACATTTTCATCGCCGATTTCAACAACTTCAAAGTCAACAGGTGCTCCAGCATATTTGAATACTTCTTTAACATAAACCATAAGTTCAGGGCCGATTCCACCCCCTGGTAACATTGTAACAGCATGACGACCACCATATAAAGCTACAGGTATAGCTTGCTGAAAAAAAGATTAAATAATCTTGGAAATAAGAATAAACTTCAACTTACAACTTTTTTAATCAAAGGAGTTTTATGCTGAATTTCAAAAGCTGATAAAGTCGACTGACACTAAAAAATAGACAATGTTTATTATTTTTTCATGTAGAGGTTATGTAACATGAGATTTTTACCCTAAAGAAAGTTTTGCCTAATTCGAAAGGCTTTCTGCATAATACTCGAGATGCCATCGTAACTAAAAGTAATTACTCAACTAATTAATACTAAAGTTAAATATTATTTATATAACGACGTGATATTTATCAGAAAGTTAAAATGGCGCATGGGGAATATGACATTAAAATGACATTTCTCGCACTAAAGACACGACAACTTCGTTTTTCAATGTAACAAGGAGCATATATATATAGTGAGTGAAGTCATGTCAGGTCGGGTCACAAATAATTCAAGAATTTGTTAATTAAAAAAAAAATTATATAGCTTGCGAAATGCTCTGGTACTTTTTTTTCGCAATCATTTAATTTATAATCCATTGGATAATGTACTCTGTCCCATAAATTTTTGGTAATTGTAACAAAAAGACAAAAGAGAAAATTTTCTTGATGCTGGCTAATACCGCAGTTTCGGTTAATTTCCAGTGTAAACCTTTCTTTTCAAATTTATACGTTAGTTTTGTGATGCTTGACCTAACTTGACTATTGAGAATGCAGAAAATAGTTGAAAAGTATTGAAAACTTACAGAAAACTTTTCAATCAATTTTGGAAAACTCGGTTTGTTTTTTGTAGTTTTTCAAGTAGACAACGCATTTTTAAATGCTGAACATTCTAACAGAATTAATTCGTGTCTAAAAAATAGTTGGAATAAATCCAATAAGTGTGGTTCAAGTGAAATCTTTTATATTAAAAACTGTACCAAAAAAATGTCAAAAATATATTTTATAACTAAAAATAATATTATTTTTATAAATTATGTATATAGATTAATATAGAATCTTTAAAGTATTTTGAATACAATACACGGAACATACCGTGCGATGCAATTAAATTGGTTTATTCACTTGACATAATGGGTATACCAAATATGAAAAAGATTTGTGTAGGTATCTATAAAGATAAGACAGAAAACATAATTTTGTCGAACTTGAAATTCATAAAATATATATCACCACATTAATGAACAAGTACTTTTAGTCATTTTGTGTTATCTATTCTTGGAGAAAGTTATTTGTATTTGATAAGATCTAACATTTCAAGTTCTGATATAATTATTACCTTTAGTAAATATTGTTATGGGTTCAAAATAAACCCATAAAATTGTAATTAAAGTATTTAACAGGTAGTTTTTAGAAATACTGAAACTACTTGAAAAATTTCCATAAATTTGAGCTAAAAAGTAATTATTTTATCAAATATTAATTTTGAATTTACAAAATAAAAATAAACAAACTACGTCAATGTTTAATTTTTAGTACGGAATTTAAGGATAATGACCGATGTTGGGAAAAAAGCGGAATGTTAATTTTCATAAGAGTTAATGCATGAATTTTTGCTTTTAATAGAGTTCATAAATGAGACATTTTATAGTAATTTTGATTGTATTGACGTAATTACAACGGCGTGCATAACTTTTGAAGAAGTCAATGACCTCTAATTATCAAGTCAAGGCCACAATAGAGTAAATAAACTTAAAAAATAGCAAAGCAAAAAAGAAATGGGTGTGTAACATTGATTAGATTATTTATTAAGCAAGTGTCGGATTTATTGTTTGAATATTAATTGCAAATAATGAGTATAAAATATGTATTTTTGAAATTTAAAAATCAGCGCTAATGATTATCCAATGATGTGGTTGAGTGGTAGAGAGGGGTCGTAGCTAACCAATGGGCACGATGGGGACGTAACCGAGTAAAAACGGAGTAGTCCGCATAATATCGAAAGCTTGTAGCGCCACCGTGTGTTGATACTTGGCGACGAATTGGAAGTATGGCTGTAAAATAACCAAAATTTCTTTGTTATAGTTAAAATGTTTTTGTAATAAAGTTGAACGGGACGAGGGACAGTGGGTGCCTGGATCGGTAGCAAAGCATGTGCATGAGGGTTCTGTGCAGGTTTTGAAAGTTCTTCGAGGGTGAGTTAGCAGTGGTGCGTGAATGTGTTCAGCTCTCGCTCTAATGGTTGGCCATCAACCTCTGGGCTGTCGGAAATGCGCTAGAGATGTCTAGCGCTGCAGTGGCCAACTCTGTGAAGATGCCGATGTCCCGTACACAGCTGTTCTCCGTGTCGTCGCACTCGTATTTACCTGAGGGGGGTTCGCTGCCGCCTCTAAAGCCGGCGGCCAAAGAGCAGAGCCCCCCTGCTACCACAACCGCCTCCGGGGGGCTGCCTGACCTGCAGGTGGTAGGCTCGTGCGCCTTGCAGTGCATGCAGCCACACGTGTTGCGTCCCTCAAAAGGTTCTCCCGGGCCTCCGCCCGAAAAACACAAAACCATGGTTGCCACCCCTGATCAAGTTATGAAGCTTTACATGAACAAGCTCACACCTTACGAGCACCACGAAATTTTCAACTTTTCTCAGATTTATTTCATCGGAGCTAATGCGAAAAAGCGCCCCGGAATCATCGGTAACCCCAACAACTGTGAATACGACAACGACCAGGGATCTTATTTGCACATTCCTCATGATCATGTTGCTTACCGGTACGAAGTGCTCAAAGTTATCGGCAAGGGGTCTTTTGGACAGGTGGTGAAGGCCTATGATCACAAGAATCACATGCATGTAGCTCTTAAAATGGTCCGCAACGAGAAGAGATTCCATCGGCAGGCCCAAGAGGAAGTGCGTATTTTGGAACACCTAAGAAAGCAAGACAAAGATAATACCATGAATATTATACATATGCTAGATTCATTCACGTTTCGTAACCATATGTGCATCACTTTTGAACTTTTATCCATCAATCTTTATGAACTTATCAAGAAAAACAAGTTTCAGGGCTTTAGTCTACAATTAGTACGCAAATTTAGTCACTCGCTACTACAATGCCTAGATGCTCTTAATCGAAATAAAATCATCCACTGCGATATGAAACCCGAAAATGTACTTCTTAAACAACAAGGACGAAGCGGACTCAAGGTTTGTACATCCCTTTTTTTAACAAGTTTAAATATTACACTTCTGTAAACATCGTGTGTGTTATGTTTAGAACTTTTTTACCATAATACTATTAACTTCTGAAACACATGTGCTCGAGTTACTACTGCTACTATCAGTAACTTATATACGTTCTTCCACGATAATGATTATCAAATTTACATAGAAACTTTGAGATAACTACTAAAGAAAACATTCTAAACAGCCAAATTTAAACCAACAAGTGGGCGGAAGGAAAACTATAATATTTTGGCCAATATTCCTGTTAGTTTATTCCAATGTAAAATAATATTTTGTTTAAATTAAAATTCCAATTGTTATATTTCTACCGTTAAAATCGGATGATAGGGTTTTAATGTGAACTCTGTTTTTGCAGTTCAAATAACACAATAAATGTCAATTACCCCATATTAAAATCTTTCACTGGAAAGACTGTGGATATTAACAATAAGTTAGATTTCCTGCTTTGTCTGAGTATTTGTTATAGTCAGTATTTTAAACAGGATGGTCACGATATTTGACGCTCCGTCGCTTTTTCATTATATATTAGAAAATTATACCATTGTCCCTGGTTGCAGCAGTGAAAACAGAAAATTTGTCTCATTGCCTGTACTTTCACTAATTTCTTAAGCTTTTTCCAATGATGATGCATATCTATGATTGAGTGAAAATCTTCTCATCAACTAGTTTACGTTGAGCAATTTGACGTTAATAGAACAATAAAACACTTAAGTGGAAAGAGATATGTGACTCTGAATAGAATCCTGTTCTGCTTACTGTTGAAAACACAGAAAATAGATTAAGCCCAAAACCACCAAATTGCCGTACTACAAATATACTACAGTAGCACCACAGAAATAATGAGCTTTTGACTTCGACTAATTGACTAAGAATAAATCACAATCTAGCGTTAACAAAAAGCATAAACGCAGTTTTCTTTCGTTACCAATTATAGTAAAACTGACATTTCTTTAGAAGTTGAAAATAATTGTAAAAAAAGTGTCCCTGAAAGGTTTATCTCTGAATATGTAAAAAATACGAATTTTTGTGCTCTAATCCTTTGAATTTGAAAATATATTGTTGGAATTATTTTCAGCATCCAACCTCGATTTTTGCTATTCAATTATATACTCGAAACATATTTAATTTTCAATAATGAAATTAAAGAGACAACACTTGAATTTGAAAAGCCATTTTAATATTTGATGGAATTTTCTCCAGGTGCATTTCATTGGGTACGCTTCTATTTGTCTTTAGCATTTATGCGGGGGATAAGCCACCCCTCAACTTTATTTTTCTTTTATTGGATATATGATACAATTTTTATCTTACAGTAAAATATTTGATTGGTGTGTGCTTCCGATTAGTAGACTGTTCTTAATAAGCTATTGACCATGTACAAAAATTGATCTAACGCTCAACTCAACAAAAAAAGAAACATTTTTTTTTCTATTCAGTTAATTTATAACTTATTGAACAACGTACTATGTTGCATATATTTTGGTAAGACAAAAGAGAATATTTTCAATTTTATACGTTCGTTTAGAAAGGGTTGATGTGAACATGACTATTCGAAACGTTGGAAGTTAATTCAAAAGTACTCAAAAATTTTAACGTTTTTAAATATTTACCATACACTAATTGGAAATAGTTATTAGTAAAAAATCAATTTTGGAAAACTGACTAATTGCCTCTGAATAAATTGAATCTATCGTTAACAAAAAGCACAAACCCACTTTTCTTCGGTACTACTTACAGTATCATGAAAAAACTATCAGGATAATGGTGTGATTGTAGTTGTACAAAAAGATGACGTTAGTTTAATTTGGGCCAAGGAAAAACATAACCGGCTGTGATTATGCGTAATTTAAAATTTTATATACAATTGCAACGTTAAGTATTGTGAATTATTTCAGCCGTGTTTATTGTTTGCTAAATTCTGCAATTGCAGCTAAATATTGTTACATAATCTTTAATGTTAACTAAAGTCGTTACCTAACACCAGTGTATTTTTAGATTAGATAATAATAAATCGTAAACAATAGAATTCAGATTCATTAGTTCCTATAAGATTTTGATGGATTAAGTTGCATTTGATAATAAATTTAATTAGATAAAATATAACATTGTTAAAAAAAAACAAATATTGTTTCAGTAAAGCATATGTTCTATTAAGGCGCAACAAATCGATGGAAATGTTCTAGAGCGCATTTTTATATTACAGTAACAAAATGTTCAAACCTGCTAGCGTGCGCTGTTACATCAGTTTTTTTTTTTTTTGATAATATTGTTCTTTATGTCAGCAGTTAGAAAATTTGACATCTTTTTAATAAATAATAATTGTGTTGAAAATGATTGTTATTTCTTGTAGCCTGGAGCTTGAATACTTTGCGAAGAATTCGTTTTATTCTTGTACTTTATAAAGATTACACTGAATGGCTGCATCCTCTTTCAAAAGTATTTTATGATTATGTACGATTAAATTTAATTTGTAGACTATTGTTATCCAAAACTACCGAATTTATTGTGCGAATAAAATAATTCAAATGACAAGTTTAAATGTTCCGTTATAAAGAGTGGGTAATGTCATGTTTATTATTTTATGTCTGCTTCTGATGTATTAGCATAATAATAATGCTTACAATGTTCCAGACGCACAAATTGCGAATTTATTTTTATATTCATTTGCATGTCGTTTTTTTATTTTTGTTCTAAATTTATTCAATTTGTGTGTTTACAAAAGAATAAATCAAATATAATTTTTTTTATTTATACATTCAATTATGCCGGAAATGACACCATCTTTAAAGTTAGACAGTGCCATATACTGTTAATGTTGCATTTTTTAACCTCAACACAAGTTATTGTTTATGGTCAGCGTTTGGTGAATGCACTTTTGAAATCATTCTGTTTTAATAGTAACGATTTATGAAATGTGTGAGAAATATGTCATACCGTTATTTTTCTTAATTTGCATCTGCGACTTTATTTAATATTTGTAATTGTAAGCTGTAATGACATATAAAGGAAAGCAAATATGGAAGTAAATTCAGCAATACGGTACATTGGTTGTGACTGAAATTTATTTAATTTTCGTTGCGAAAAGAGGGAAATACAAAACACTTCACTGATAACGCAAAGAGATTGTTTCGTTGATATTTAATCAGTAGCTATTCATTTTGAAGTGAAACAAGTTTATATCGCATCTCACGTTTAAAACCAGTAAAGTGGCTATAGGGAGTGCGATATTCAGATTTTACAGTTCATTGTTTTCAGTGAAAACAAGTTTATGAATTATTTGAAATATAAAAAAAATGTATGGAATCTTATTTTAATAGTTTTTTATTTATTTTTTTCAGGTTATAGATTTTGGTTCATCTTGTTACGAACAAAATCGCGTCTATACATATATCCAGTCTCGTTTCTATCGCGCTCCAGAGGTGATCCTAGGTGCAAAATACGGCATGCCTATCGATATGTGGTCTCTAGGTTGTATCCTAGCTGAATTATTGACAGGATTTCCGTTACTTCCAGGAGAAGACGAAGCCGACCAATTAGCATGTATCATGGAACTTCTAGGTATGCCTCCTCAGAAGTTGTTGGACCAATCAAAACGCGCCAAAAACTTCATCAGTTCAAAAGGAATTCCTCGATATTGTACTTGTTCGACAATGCCTGACGGCAAGGTTATTCTTAGCGCTGGGATAAGTCGGAGAGGTAAACCACGCGGTCCTCCAGGTTCAAAAGATTTGAAAAGGGCATTAAAAGGCTGCGATGATCCATTATTTCTTGATTTTATCCAAAGGTGTTTGCAATGGGACCCTGAAGCTCGTATGACGCCTAGTGCGGCGTTACGACACGCGTGGCTACGTAGGCGGCTGCCGCGTCCACCGAATGAAAAGACAGAGCAACCTTCAGGTGCTCGATCGACGCCTACTGGCGTTCGCACGCCCAAAAGCAACACTCTTACCTCTAGTAACAAAGTACGCGTGCAGCTTAGTGAGGAAAGGTCCGCCACACTGCATTCAGGCAAGCTACCCCCAGTCACGTAGCCAAGCCTTTTAGCTTAGGTAGAATCATATCGCATTATGCGTTTTTGTGATTGCATATGTCAGCGACGCTGCCAATTTGGACTGTGAGACTGTGGAATGAGTACATTCCGCTGTGTCAATTCCTCCATCTCATAATCGTTACGTTCGTGTCATGTAATTTATTTATTATCAAATACATCAGTGCTCATGCTCCAATTAGACTTTAATAATATGTGCAATATCTGGCAAACTATTAAGGTATTTGCGATCGGAGATCTTGGGCGGAGACCCTTCTATTCTCGACATTTCCTATATTTCGTAACAAGACTAAAAGTAGAAACATCACTCACAATTTTAAGCTCCTTTTTTTTATATTTATTTATTTCTTATTTATCGTGTTTTTTGTGTTCGTTTTTTTATTTCTGTGTTTTTTGTGTTGTCATTTTAATTACATCTCTATTGAAAGAATGTGCATAATACAATATATCAAACTTTTGTAATCTAAGTAAGAGCATGTACATAAGAAAAAAGATTTTTGACGTGTTTATAAGTCGCGATAGAAAATTGTACAAGTAGGTTAAACCTATTTCCGATTTTTAGATCATAGAACATTGTGATTACGTTTATGCTTAGATTTCATCTTCTTCCTCTATTTCCATCTACAATTGTATCTCTAATCAAAAAAAGGAAGAAGACAGAATTAGCATCAATTATATTTTTTTCGTTTTAAATCAATTTTATGTTAGTGTTAGTAGCAGAATTTTTACCACCTGCCTTTTTTGCAGTTATGCAATTCAGTACCGTATTGATTTGATAATTTGCTCAATATTTTTTGCATTTATCCAAAGTCTAATTTGGAAGTCGTAGACCAACATAACTTAGCAAGACATTTTAACAACATAACTTCGAGCATGTGAGATGAATATTTCAGGGTATAACTAGATAGTATGTTTTGTTTTGAGCACAACGATGTTAATGATCTATCATGGCCTTTGTTTAGTTTCTTTATATTAATCATAATTCAATGAAGACTTAAGAGCTTAATTATAATTGTTTCAAACAAAAAGCTAGTGCTTGTTGTCTGTACAATGTCAAGTGATACATTGTATAAATATAATAGACATTTTGTACCAAAATGTTGTAAAACGCTTGCCTGATTGTTATTCAAAATATGTAAAAAGTCCTTGAATTGTTGTGATTGAATTTAAGGATATAGGTTAATTGATATAAAAAGATCGGTAAATTAGATAAAAACATAAAATTTACAAAAAAAAATCGTCGGTGTATGATGTGGCAGGTATTTCATTTCTTGACTTTTTTTATTATATGATTTGAAGAACTTGTCCCATTATTAACTGATTGTGTACAGATAGTGCCTATAGCAATGAGATTAGAACGTCTTAATTTGCACGTGTAAGTAGTCTTATATCTGTAAATATTTAATTTTAAGAATTGACTTTTTGATTGACTGGCAGTAAACTGAAAAAGCATGTCACAAGTATCTTTCAATAAGTTACAAAAAAAATTGCAATTTAATCTATCGCATCAGCAATCGTAGTTTCATTTCTCTCTAACTGTAGTTATTTATTATTTTGATAATTTAGAGAGTTCATGTACCCACAAAAAAAATTAATTGCAAAAAAATAATAAACATGGTTTTGAAGTATAATTGATAAATTTTGAATACCTCAAAATCGTCTTTATTGTTTTTTGGTTGTTTGGATTTCGTGTACGCACAAATTATCTATCGTTCATGTTCATGCTATTTTTTATGTAATTTATTGTAATGTTATTATCGCATCAAATTAATTTTGTTGTCATATTTTAGAACGGAATTTACCAACAATTTAACAATTAGGAAATGTTGAAATTCTTGTTAAGAAAATTTCATATTTTTTCATACTTTTATAAAACGGCACATTTGTATTATATTTAATATGTGATTTATTATTAATTAATAGTCGGTTATTGTGTGATATAAAGTAAAAATGTAATTGACTGATAACACCTTACATTGTAATTTTTACACCAAATGTGAAGTGAGTCACAAAATTCTATATTAAATGTGATTTTGCTATAAGCAATAAAAAGTCATGAATTTCTAAATATGACAGTTGTATTTGATGCGATGATAACACTAAATTAATTTTATTTTTCGATTTTTAGTTTAAATAAATTCCTGAGAAATAGAATATAGTTAGTGTAAGTTGTTGTAGGGGCCCGTTGTGCTCACTTGTACATACAGACATGGCCCCTGACTGCGCATAAGGCTTGATCTCTTTAATGTTACTTATTTTATGTAGAAGCTCGACTTTAGTTCGTGCTCAGGCCTTAACTGAACTGCAACTTGTTCCAGTGTAATTAATTGTTCATCTTTTGGTGCAAACACACGCACCTTATTGTGTTCTTTTTATTTAACTCCACAACTCTCGCATTTTATTTGTTTCTCAAGTACACTTGTAACTTGCTAACTAACCATTCAATTTAGCAAAGATGTGATTGTATGTAATTTAAGTCATGTTTATATATCATTAACTAATAGGATTTAAATAAATCTTTCTTTATTAAAACGCATTTTCATTAAATCCCTATCTCCCATTGTTCAGATTATTTTGTTTGAAAAAGTAAAGCAAAGTGAATAAAATAAAGCAAAACAAAATTCTCCTTTCATTTTTTGAATTTATTCGAAATTCCGCCAAAATCAACCGCTCAGATTGATTAAGTGAACGTAAATCAAATATAACCCAACTTTTCTTGTATGCTACATGCACTATATCCTTATCTTTTTAATGTATATTCTGTTAAATATTTTCAGGACTAGGTAAAACTAGTAGATTTTCATTAGTGTACTCCAAGACTAGTTTTTTATTTCCAGTAGGTGCATTTCTGTTTGTTGTACAAAACGAAATATGTCTTTCAAGTATCCTCAAGCTAGAAGAGATGAAACTATAAAAGATAACTATTTTGGAATTGAAGTAATATCAAATCTAATTATAATTCTAGTTATAAAAACATAATTTTAGATAGCTGATCCATATAGATGGTTAGAAGACCCAGATTCTCCAGAAACACAAAAATTCGTTGACGCTCAAAACGCGATAACTAAACCCTATTTAGATGGATGTGTTTTCAAAGAAAACATTAAAAAGAAAATTACACAGTTGTGGAATTATCCGAAATTTTCAACACCTTTTAGACATGGAGTTAGATATTATCAATACAGAAACACAGGTATGTTACTGTTATTTTGTTTTATTGTAAACTAAAAGCAGACTTCTAGGTCTTCAGAATCAAAGTGTTATTTACGTACAAAAAGACTTGAAAAGCGAAGCTGAGGTGTTCTTAGATCCTAATACTCTTTCTGAAGATGGAACTATAGCTTTATCTGGGACTGCTTTTTCTGAAGATGGTTCAACTTTTGCTTATGGACTCAGTACTAGTGGTTCCGACTGGTTAGAAATCAAGTTTAAAGATGTATCCACTGGAAAAGACTATGATGAAACTTTAAAAAAAGTTAAATTTTCGCCAATGACTTGGATGCATGATAATCGAGGCTTCTTCTATGGGGTACACCCTACACACTTATTTAATACACCAAATTTATATAATTTTTTAGGCGTATTTAGATCAAATCGGCAAAGCCGACGGTTCTGAAACAAAATCTAACGAATATCAGAAATTATATTATCATAAACTTGGAACTGACCAATCCCAAGATATCGTAGTTGTGGAATTCGATGATCCTCAATTAAGAATGTAAGGCAAGATTTTTAAAAATTAAAACTGTAATGTATTTTTAGAGGTGCACATGTTAGTCATTGTGGTAAATATCTTGTGATAACAGGAACAAAGGGTTGCAAAAACAACTTACTTTATTTTGCTCAATTAAACTCTGATCAAATCACAGAAAAGTTAGAACTGACTCCTGTTGTTACCGAATTTGTAGCTGATTTTGAAGTAAATAGTAAACCCTTGAATTCAATATAATAATCTCAATTTTCAGTACATAACAAACGATAAAAACATTTTTTATTTTCATACGAACAAAAACGCTTCAAATTATCGCATTGTCAGTATTGATTTTGATAATCCAAAGGAATCAGAATGGAAGGATTTAATCCCTGAACATCCAAAAGATGTTTTAGACTGGGCTCATGCGATTAATAAGAATATGCTAGTTGTGTGTTATCTGCAAGACGTTAAAGTATATTTACTGAATCGCATATTTACAATTCATTTATATATATATTTTTTTTAGAATATAATGCAATTGTATGATATAAACTCCGGACAAAAAATCCACGATTTTAAGCTGGACGTTGGCTCAATTTCAGCCATATCCGGTAAAAAGAACCATAAGGAGATGTTTTTCAGTTTCTGTTCGTTCTTAACGCCCAACATTATATTCAAAGTTGATTTTGATGATCGTGGAGTTATAAACGAAGAAGTAAATCCTGATTGTTGGAAATATTTATAATCTTAAATTTATTTTAGCTGTTTCATGAAACAAAAGTCGGAGATTTTGATTCTTCAAAATATGAAACCAAACAAGTATTTTATAAGAGTAAAGACGGGACTGATATTCCCATGTTTATCATCAACAAAAAAGTAAAAAAAATATTTAATATTTTACACTTTATTTTCAAAATTTTAGGGTTTGTCGTATGATGGTTCCAAACCTTGTTTGTTGTATGGTTATGGTGGGTTTAATGTAAATTTAACTCCATCTTTTGGAGTTTCGCGTTTAGTATTTATTGAGAACTTCGATGGAGTTTTCGCTTTAGCAAACATCAGAGGCGGAGGGTAAGATTATTTATTGATAATTCTAAATAAAAATTGTTAATTAAGGGAGTATGGTGACCATTGGCATAACGGTGGTCGTTTTGGTAAAAAACAAAATTGTTTTGATGATTTCCAACACGCTGCTAAGTATCTCGTGGAGAATAAATACACCAGTGTTGAAAAACTCACAATTCAAGGAGGTTCCAATGGAGGATTATTAGTAGCAGCTTGTATTAATCAAGCTCCTGAACTTTTTGGTGCTGCGATTTGTCAAGTGGGGTATGTAAATGGCTTAAGTAAAGTATTTTAATTTAAGTAAATTAGAGTTTTAGATATGCTTCGTTTCCATAAATTCACTATTGGTTATGCATGGAAATCTGATTATGGTTGTTCTGAAGAAAAAGAACAGTTTGATTATTTATATAAGTATTCTCCTTTGCATAATATTAATGTGCCTCCAAATGGTGGCCAATACCCAGCGACTCTTCTTTTGACTGCTGACCATGATGATCGTGTTGTTCCTTTACACTCATTGAAGTTTATTGCTGAATTACAAAATAAAATTGGAAGTTTGCCAACTCAAAAAAATCCGCTGTTGATTCGGATTGAAACTAGAGCTGGGCATGGTCAAGGAAAGCCTACCTCAAAAATTGTAAGATATCAAACTATTTTTCTCCAATTAATGTTTTGTTTTCAGATTGAAGAAGTGACTGATACTTTTTGTTTCATATCCCGGGCATTAAATTTAACTTTTTCGTCTTAATGTGAAAACTATCAATTGCCCAATTGTTTTCGTTACCATAATTATAAAGTTCAGGATTTTTGCTTTGATATGAATAAAAATTACATTTAATTGTGAAGTTTATTTATTAAAAAACATTAGAAATACATTAAAATAGTATAGAACTCAAACAAAAACAAAGAACAAAATTAAGAACAAAAAACAAAGGATACATTCTTAAAAATATTAATATCAAAATTGAGCATATTAGACTAGCAGCTCATTAATTAAAAGATTAGAGTCTAAAGACTAGACTTAGTTATCAACGTATTCGTTTAGAATCAAGAGTTGTTTTTCCATGTATTCGCTATCTTGGAAGCGTTTTTCATCGATTGGTAGGGTTAGCTGCTGTCTGTGAGATTCTTCAGTGAATCTATCAACTTTTTTGACTAAAATTGGAGTGAAACTAAGTTTTTTGTTGATTTGAAGAATATTATAATAACGTTTGAAATGATTAATCACATTTCTGATGGTTTTGACTGCTTCATCGGAGAATGATTTGTATAAATCTCTAGGCATTATAATAGGATCTCCAAGAAGAGCTTTAGCACAAATGCCCATTCCATAACCAGTGGTTGTTAAGTTATATCCTCCTTCCAAAACTAAAACCACTCTTCCTTCGGCTAATGGCTTAAGCATTAAAACCATATGTCCAAACGTCTCTGGATTAACACGATAGTCTCCCAGAGTGTCATTAATTCCAGCGTCAAATCCTGCAGAAACCAAAACAAATTGCGGCGAGTAAGAATAAGCAATAGGAAGAATAATATTATGAAAAACTGCCAAATATTCAGTGTCTCCCATTTTGTCTTTGTTGAATGGAATGTTAACATTGTAGCCTTTACCAGGACCATATCCATCATGAGTGAAATTTCTAGCTGAATTGGGAGGGAAGAATTTCCCATTTTCATCTTTATGGATGCTTATGTACATTACATGTTTTGAGGTGTAGAACAAATTCTGAGTTCCGTTTCCGTGGTGGATATCAAAATCGACAATTAAGACGCTGAAATCAAAATGTTGGTGATTGAAGTTTTAGTGTTTTTATTATAACTTACCGTTTAAGGTCATATCTAATGTTTAAATAATTAGCTGCAACTGCTATGTTGTTTATGAAGCAAAAACCCATTGGTTTATCGTATTCGGCATGGTGACCGGGAGGCCGAACAACAGCAACGCCAGAACCAGCTGAACCAGACATAACAGAATCAATGACGTTTAAAACTCCAGACACAGCAGTTTGAACAGATTGATGGGTGTATTCATTAGCGTAGACATCTCTACTTTGAATCATTTTATGGTTGACTTTGTAAAAGTAATTCTCAGCGTGTGGACTATAAACAGAAAAATCTCGAGTAGCAATAAGTCTCCTTTCCATGCGCTTGTCAATTCCATATTCTTTAAAAACTTTCATAACTGCAGGAAGTCGCTCAGGTCTTTCCGGTCGTTCAACTTCTCCAATTGGTGGTGCGTGTAGAAGCATTTGTTCATCGTAGACATAAACAACTGGATTCTTCAATGGTGATTGATACTCTAAAAAAAATTAATAATAGAATTGGAAAAAATACAAACAAAAAACATACTTTCTTGCAAAGCATTGGATACTAATTTGAAGTAAGCTTTTTCAGCGTCTGAATTTATAGGATAGCATTTTCTAGTAGGAAAAGGAGCTCTTTCAGGAACACCGTAGAACATAATTTGGAAATTATGTTCATCCGAATTTTGAACAATTTCACAAACTTTAAAACAGTTCCATTTGTTGTGCAAAGTTCTTCTGACATTGCAAATAGTTTCAATAACGCTTGGATGAATATTTCTTATAGGATTTAAAAGCGGACATGGAGCTCCTAACAGTGATTTCAGAGTTAAAGCAGCCGCTTCAGACAGTGTAGGTAGAAAATATCCCCCTTCTAAGACAACAGCGATTTGACCTCTAGCTACTCCAGATAAAAGAGCGATTATGTGAGCGTATAATCCAGGAGTTAGATTCATTTGCCCCTAGTAATTAAATAAAAATAACTTATTAAAATATTATAAACATATAACAACCTTATCATCGCCTAAACAGGCATCATAGCCGCCACAAACAATAACAAGATCTGGGTTATACTAAAACAAGAAATAGAAATTAATATTTACCTCAGGGCAACCAATAACAGCATCATATCCAGCAGAGACGATAACGATATCAGGATTGAACTATTAAAAAAATGTAGTTAGTATCATGCTATGAAAATGTGTTAAAAAAAATGTGAATTCCCAAATTACCTCGTAAGCGACTGGGAGTAAAATGCTAAAAACGATAGCTAAATAATCGTCATCAGTCAATCCTGTGCTATTTAAAGGAACATTTATATTATACCCTAAACCTTCACCTTTCCCAATGAAATTGTAATTGCTTTCAAACAAATACGGCCAAAAAGTACCATGCTCATAGCGATGAATAGAAAAATACAAAACACTAAAAATTCCACAATCAACTATATACCAATCAACACCAAATCTTACTCTTTGCGCTCATAAAACATTCGTTGAATCCCTTGTCCATGGTGAACATCAATATCGAAAATTAGTACTTTTTTGCAGTGTTTCTCTCGAATACATGTTTCGGCAGCTATAGCCACATTGTTGAAAAAACAATACCCATTATATTCAGAAGTCATTGCATGATGCCCTGGCGGTCTAACAATTGCCATACCATTCTGAATATCTCGTTTTGCGACAGCTAATACTAAATTCAAAGTAGAAGAAACAGCGCGTGATGCAGCATCAAAAGTGTGCTAAAAAAACAAGTTTATTTTAACTATTCAACATTAACATCAAATTCTTACTCTATTGAAATAAACAGAATCATATGTCGAAGCTATATCCTCCAATACTCTTGTAGATCCACTTTGGCACATATCTCGTAATTTATTGTAGTGCTGCTTTGTATGGACAAATAATATCTTTTCATACAAATCCGCACGTAAAGGGTTGGGAATAGTAGTGCAGTTTAAAAGTAAATCCTTTTCAATAACCCTATCAAAAAAATCCAAATAAAATAAATTTTAATAAAAGCATTTTGTCATCTCAGCCACATTCACTAATCATTAAATATTTTTACAAAAAGTGAACTAATTAAGAATTTGAATTGAATTTAAAACAATTGTAAATCTGACCTTGCGTTAAGTTTAGTAATCAGCGGATAAAAAGCTTAGTCACAACTTACCTCGTCTGGTTGTCCGTTTAAATACCAATGCTTAAAATGTATTCCCATTGATTAAATAAATACTAAACATCTTTTTTAAGCATTGGTTACATTAGAGGGATGTTTCTTATAGCTCGGTCCCTTCCCCTTATCCCTTGAACTGAGCATATAAACAAGCAACAGTTTTACAAAGCAAAATGCGTGAAACAGATGCATCCATGCGTCGTGCAATAATCAAACATCAAATTTTTACCTTTAGTTGAACTCGACAAATCCATTTATGGTAATATAACAATGAGTGAATGAGGCTGAGTTGGAACTATGACTACTTCATACTTTTCCATAATAGAGTTCAATCTCTCTGGTCTTTCAGGGTGATGATCATCCCACTCGCATTTATGTTTCAAAACTTCAGGATCATAAACAACGCCAGTTTGCCCCCTTGTGATGTAATTTGATGCTGTAGAGCTTGCATAAGGATCAACAATCGGTGTACTTGGTCCTGGCTCTGGAGAACTTTGCATTTCTTTTCTTTTCCGAGCCATAACGCTTTTAAGCGACTGTATTATTGAAAAATTAGATTGTTGTTAATTTTAACATTATAAATCTTACTTCACGCTTGTGTGGCTCTTCAGCCGGGTTTTCGCTCGGAGAACTCATTTTTGAATACTACTAACACTAACAAAATCAAACTTAAAAATGTTAATTACTAACTAAAATTTTCATTTTTGTTTATATTTGCAACAGGTGTAACTAAAAACGTGCCTAAAATCCACCACCAAAAACAGACGCTCTAACTATTTTTTGCTACGCAGACGCGGCTTAAGAAAATGGCTGCTTTCAAAGCTGATTGGTTGATTTGAAATAATGACACGCCAGAGCCAACTTGTTCCCGCGATCTAAATCAACATCCAACTTGTCACGCCATCTATACGACTAATAACACATTAAAAATTCAAAAAATTGATTTTGAAAAATGATAATCGAGTTTTGAGTAATTTAACAGAAAATGCACCGTCACTGTTATTTTATTTTCCCTAAAATATGTAAACATATTTTAATTATTGGATTTTTATTGAGCTTTGGCACTTCACCAACACAAAAACACAATTTGAGGGAGATAATTTATCATCCGAGTGTAATTGATGAAAATCTGGTAGACATTGTGGCATATTTGTGATGAACGGCACCGACGCTTGGTCGATTTTAACCGAATGGGCGTCGTTAGCGTCCGTTCACGACGCTATCCCAGAAGAAAATTGCTGCCGGTTGTACGCACACGCCTGTCGAAACATGGCTCAAAATCCATATTATTTGTTAGAATTTGGTTATTTTCAAACTAATTGTTTGTTTTTTTATTGATAACTGAACTAGTCTGGTTTTTGAGTGACGGTAAGTTGAAGCTTTATTTGCATGGGAATGAATTGATTTAGGAATTTAGTTAATTAGATGTTGGCGTGTTTTTGCAATTTAATAAATTTTTATTGGAGTTGAATGAATAAATTGAATTAGAAATTAGAAAGATTTTTTTTAATATAATGTGCGCTCATTTCTTTTTATAAATCCAATTAATTGAACCACCTGTGCTTGCATAAGCACACATGGTTCGATAGCTTTTAAGCCGGAGTGTTTCAACATGTATACAATTATATGTTTTATCTAGGTCGAAGCAAACTACATTAACAATAGTACAAAAGCCCTTTTGTATTATAGCCGCTTTATTCATAGTGTGTTATGAGATTTGTAAGCTCCCTCTCTGCTTCATTATCAATGCAGCAAGCTGTATTTATTTTTTGTGGTTGGCGAACTTAACATAAATGCGAGATGTTAATTACATAAATTGAAGTAATAAAAGTCGCTTTTAACTGATAAAGTATTACATAAATGATTTTGTAATTTCCTAGTCTAGTCCGAAGCTGCTGTTTCTATCCTTTCTGGTCACCATGGAGACACCCACTTTCGTGGTAGTCGGTTCCGATGATAACTCAACCAAGTGTCCCGTTCCATTTTGAACGATATCACTTTGTTTAATATGCTTGAATTAACATATTTAATTAATTGTAGACCTTCTCCCTCAAATGTGGAGAGATATAAAGTAAACGTTCATACTTTTCAAACAAATTACCTTACAGCTCCCGGAGTTCCCGTTCTATTATACCCTCCTGCTATAAATTACTTTCGCTCTTAAATTTTTCAACATCTCTTGTGTCTTAACATCTGTTCAACGTCAGCGTATTGCATTTCCTTTAATCTAATATTAGTTGCTTGAAATTTTTGTTAAATAAACATCAATTTAACAATAGAGGTTGCAATATCCGGTTCCGAAAAAAGCTGAACATTTTTAGATGTTTGGAATAAAACTTCGATCATGGATGGAAGCAGTAAGACCTCGCAAAAAACAGCACCGGAAGGAAAAACAAACTAAAATAAATTCAAACAACCAAAGTAACTCAGTTCCGGCTTCTAATTGGCAAAACGACGTTAGTTGTAGATCATCGCAGGATGATCTTTTAGTGAGTGGGATTTGAGTAGGATAAACAAAGTTTTCTTTGAAAAGGTTGCAGGGAAAGGAAATAATAATAGGAAAGTTGTAAATGGTACGTTGGCGGAAAACACTCAGAATGGTCAAGCACCTACAACTAGATATTCTGCTAATAATTTATCATCTCCGGAGTCCGCTTATTCTACTGGGTATTCTACTGATGGAACTTCACCAGGTGCTCCCCCCGATTATTATATAAATATTCGAACAGGTGATTTATTTTCACGAGAGTCTCAACGAATATTTGGTTTAGGTGTAAAATATTTTCCAGTGGAAGGCGATCGTTGTAGTCATGAGCAACATTTAAAATATTTGCAACAACATCGACTTTCTAATGGAACTGAGTTGCCTTTACGATCTAAGCCTTTCCCTCCTGCTTCTCCAGGATGTTTGTCGCCGCCAGTAACTGTGCATAACAACGGACGAAGACCTCTTAAAAATATGGTAAATAAACTAAATGTTCAAAATTGCTACTGTTAGGATCAGTTGATGTTTGTCGTTTCGAAGTAGAAATGTTGAAGCTCGAATCTAGTAACTTGTATCAGTGTCTGCATGCATTTCGATGTATGAATGAAGTTCTCACTGGACGGGGTAATAGCAGACGCAAGAAGTGGAAAGAGTGCTTGCGGTTCAATCACGTGCAACTCCAACATTCCAATGTAGCAGCGGAATAGCGTCGGCTAGATTAGGCGAAGTTGTAGGAAGTCCTATTCTTACATCACCCAGACAACGCAACAGGATTAGAACAAATCCGTGGGTTCCTGGAAGCACCCTAAGTCCTAGCCAAATCCGACAAGAACTGCCGAAAATTACAACTCCAGTACCTGTTACTGACAGCCCGTAAGTTCTCTCTTAACATATTAATTAAGTCTGAAGATTGATTGCAGTATTTCACGCCGTTTCTTAAGTCCTTCGACTGTACGTGCCTCCAGCATTCGTAATCAGTCTCTATCGTCCTCTTCCTGTTCGTCTTTGAGTGCAGCGAGTGTTCACTGGGATCCGAAAAAACCTTTTGGAAGTGATGAGGATGATTGCACTCTGAACGAAATGATGGGCAAGTACGATGAAAGTTATGTATACGAAAAAGAAAATGATATTCTTAGTGATAGCGATCCTACTGATTGTGATACGGACATTGATACGGGTCAAGATGGAGGAGATGAAGATGAACCTGTAGAAGGAGAGTTTGATTTTATAGATAATGGTTCTTATTTAGAGTTAGATTCACGCGAAGATCGCAATACAGGTCACTGTACTTATTATAATTTTGAAGTACAAAGAAAAACTTCCAGGAGGCGTACAACACGAAGAAGTAAACAATGCAGTGAAAAAAGAAGAAGATCTAGTTCGAATAAAAAAAGACATAAACAAGCAGAACGTTCGATTAGTAATGTACAACAGCATAATGGTTCTAAGAGTGCTGGTGCTACTCCTTTGTCCGTCCGTCGTACAAAGCACCATCCAACCTCAAAGTTGGCTCTTGATGATTGTCTGAAAAAACGCTCTAATTCCATCAGTTTTAGTAGAGACGATCATCTATCTACCATTGATCGCAGAGATAAAGAAGCTGATCAGAAATACAGAGAACTTATAGTCGAAGCTGAGCATATATTACGAAGCATGAAAACTAACGGTCTATCTCCACGGCGTGTTCCAGGCCCTGCGAACAAACGCGTTGAGATTTTACGCAATACGGAATGTGCCAAACCAGAATTATTCATGAAAAATAGACTGAGCGAAGAACAAGGCCCACCATTCACCAAAATACCGTCCAATAACTTTAACTGTCCCCGATTTAGTCCCAAAAGAAACCACATCACTAACTTTATGATAAATAATTCTCCAGTTTTGATGAGACGAGAAACAGACTTACCTACATCGCCTTTAGCTAAAAGACCTGAATCTCCAAAAATGAACAGAAATCATAGAAACGAAACAAATCGTCGCAGTCCAAAATATCGGAAGAAATCGAATAAATCTAAATTACAGGAATGTCATAACTCTAGCAGTGATTCCGATATTGAAGGGATGGGGAAAATAAAAGATTCTAGTCACGCAACCAAAACAGATTCCTTAGGTGTTGGATGTCCTCAAAGCGAACCCGTACGAAGAAAAGTCTATTCTGGTCGAGGAAAAACTGTTGCGTTTAATCTTAATTACGAGAATGTTTGTAATAACAGTAAGTTTAGAATTTATTCGCGTGGATATGTTTATTGATTTTTGTTTCAGATTCGCCGCCGTACTCTCCGACTCGACACGAATCCGAAGATTATAAAAACAGCGCGGAAAATTTAAGACAACAAGTTTTATTGAACACCATTGCTAGTTTAAAAAAGAGTTTAGAAGATCAATCGGCTTCTTTGAAACAGGTGTATAGAAGTTCCCATAATATACAAATATAAGTTGCAGAATATATTTATAATTTTATACCAAATCGATGTTCAATACAAACACCATGGTGTAGGTTTATTCCTATGTCTTACTGATTTTTTGATGCTAAAGCTAAAAGCAAGTTAATGTAGTTGTTCCAATATTTAAACAGACGTACTTACAAGTAGAGTTATTTCCGAAACCAAAGTAGAGTTTTGGTTTAGTAGTGACAATAGTAGGGATTAGAGTAGAAAAAACTAAGTGTAGAATATTTTGTTGGCTCACTTCAATCCCGCCCCATTCTAACACTTACCAAAAGTTCCCGAAACATGCACTAAACTAATAAACTTTACTGATTTACTGTTACAGTTGTTTTATAAAGTGGGCCAGAATTAATTACATAATATTGAGTAGTAAAATGTAGCAAAATTTAGTATAATTTAAATGTATTGGACCGGACTAATTATCTGTGAATCAGTGTTTGATTACGTTTTCGAGCAAGTACGGCCTGAATAACAGTTGTTACTTTTTGACTTTAATTTTAGATAAAGTTGAATTATATCAGTTGATTTGTTATTTCCTGGAAGAGGAATTTGAAGAAATGTTATTTTGAATAACACTAAAATCTAGTCTAACAATATTTTGACTGAATTAAACTCCATAAAATTGGAGTTTTACTTAAAGCGCATTCCCTGTTAAAAAAACTGTACTGTTCTACTGATATATTTTTAATATATGTATTTTTATAGGCACTAATTGAGTACGTTACCGCCTGTATGCATACTCTTATCTTACATTCGTTATTTGAAATGTGCCTGTTTTGACTCTCAATTTTAACTCCGCAGCTAAGCTATCACTGTATTCATGTTGTGATTCCTGAATTGTTAAATTTTTCAAATGTTCATCTGTAAATAAAAAATAACATTTCTTAATGTTTTTTACTACCCTTTAAAAATATTATTGTTGACATTATTTCATCATAATAGACGAGAATGAGTTGCTGGAATATTCGCAGAGTAAGCACGTTGTTGACAATCGATCGATAACGCCCAATGTAACAACAGCTTTCCCGTCAAGAAAATATAAAAGACCGACAGCATCACTAATTACATTTACATAAAAGAATTCATATTTTACCTCCTCTTCCACAGTCTTGTTTAGGTTTACTCATTTAATTAATATTCAAATCGAAATCTTTATTTAACTCTTTTGTCTTTTATTCTAGTACTCGTAAATAAATAGAAACTAAACAAATGCCGTTTTTTAGGCGTGTCTAAAAGCAAAAAAAAAACATTACTTTTATTTTCCATCTTTATCTACTTTTTATGAGAAAGTGATCTCTTAAATCTGCAGCTGGAAACTGGAATATCCTGAATGATAAATAACTGGCGCATCCGCCATTTTAGAATTCAACGTAATTGACTAATAATGCAAAAGATGAAAATAATCGAATTTACATAAAAAAAAATAAAAAATAATAATAATAATAATGAAAAAACTAAACTTAATATTGGTTTGCAAACATGTTATTCTTCAAAGAAGTAATATTAATATTTTTTAATTCTAATTTGCTTCGAACTTAGATGTATAAAACTAGTTTGACTAGTGACATGGAAGTTACATATTAACAAACTTCTATAATTGCAATTTGCGGGCTTTCTGCATATTAGTTTAGTCCAAAGTCTGAGTGCCTAAGACAGTGCAGAAAGCTTGTGCGCAGATCGATATTGGCCTAGATATTTTGCCACCAAACGAAAAATTTTAAAATTCTGCCAGAAGATTTTTTCAGTCTGTGAAAAATATGAAAAAATTTAATTTAATTTTTATTTATAGCTGCTTGGAAATATCATATTTTGAAGGGACGCAACTACCGGCGTCCCATGGAACACAGACTCAGAGCCTTTAGGGGACCGAGAAGTTGACTTTTGATTTTTTATGCTATTCTGTAATAAAGATATCTAAAACATTAGAAACATTACAATTTATGTTCAAACATCTTGTTATTTGCGATTTGAAACTACTTTGAAAAGGATTTTGAGTCAAAACTGTCTAAAATTTTATTCTAGAAATATTTATTTGTCATTGATTTGAATAAATGCATATTTCACCCGATTAAAATATAAAACACTTTTTAGAATTTAGAAACAAGCGTTTTTTTGTTATTCTATTCCAGCTCAAATATTTGTCACTGGATTGATGATTTCTAAAGAAACGTACAGCAATTTTTGAATCCATTGTCGAAATAAGCAATGTTTTTGATCAAAAATTGCATTGGGCTCAGGAATTTTATCCAAAACATTCATTGGGTACTCCTGAAATGTTAGTTCCTCAATCACTTTCTTTGAGACAAAACAAGGCAAGAAAAATAAGTTCGATTATGAAATTATATTTATAAAAAAAATTGTAATTTTTGTGCAGTATTTTTGGTGATTATATAACCTTATGACACATTTTTCGGGTAATTTTATTTTATAAGGTACTTAGTTCAGTTATATATATATATACATATATAAAATCCATTTCATTTGCTAAAGAACACAGGTCCGTAGCTTTGTTGTTACGCCACTGTATTACTTTGATATTTTGTCAGTGGATTATATTTCCTGGAGATGAATTAGTGTTTTATTAAAGATCAGATAGAATGTCACAGAACACCTTATTATCATTCTATTTGACTTCGGGTTCAGATTTTGTGCTATATATTATACTGTGTACAAAATCTGATGTAATGGTGATAAAGAGAATGGTAGTAAGATTTCGAGCTAGGTTTGGGAGTGATGATAAGGTGATAAATAAACAGCGATTATAAATGAAGACAACAAACGTATATTTGATATTTATTTATATGAATTCACAGTGTGTCGATTATTAGTGTACTATAATTTGGGGTACATGGTGTGGTGCAGTAGAATGAGGGTAGGGCTGACCGCCGTGGTCGAGTCGCTACGTTTTATATCACATCATCATATTGTAAGTCGCGGCGCGCGGCATCGTGGCGGCGGGATGGGATGGGTTGACTAGTGAGACAAGTAGCCCTTATTATTACTTAATCTTATGCCACATTATCCTAACCCTAGAAGTGAGATGAACCATAACTTCGTTATTATTACACAACACTAATATTTAAGAAGTGAGCGACGAGTGACGTCCAGTCTGATTGCTATGAAATGCACGCGGTAACAAAAACGGTTTTTTTTTTACTAAAACGTCACTGATTGGTCCGTGTGGGCGACACCGGTCTGCGTCACACACTTCGCGGTGCCGAGCGAGGAATGATCCGAAGAGGGCGCGGGCCTCAGCGCCGCCTCGGCGTCGGCCGCCCTTCCGACTTCCGAGTTATTGTCGACTGTCAAGTCTAGGTCTCGTTAGGCCGCCGTCAAAGGCCGGAAGAACGCTACCCGTGGGGTCCTGGCCCGTCTTGATCCGGCGCTCCCGACGTTCGCTCCTCTTTACTTTCAGCCTGCTGTTGCTGTGGTTGCTGCTTTTCTTGTTGCTGTTGTTGTGGCTGCTTTTCTTGTTGAGGCTGCTGTTTCTCTTGTTGAGGCTGCTGTTGAGCCAAAGACCGATACAGAGGAGAATTCACGAAGCGCGGGTAGCTGTCTCGATGCATCAAAGTATAAATCTGGAGTTGGGCGTCGTCAAAAGTGTGCGGGGTTGGTTCCACCATGTTACGATTCACTATTTCACGCACTCGCGCGTCCAACGATACCTGAAACAGATTACAGTATTTTTTACTACGCTGTTTAGTACCAAATTTAATTCAACTTCCATTCTGCTCTGCCCAGATTAACAGTAAATTTCATTTTAAATGAAAATAATACATTTTGTCTGCTAAATTTAAATTATTTTTTTATCTATCAAATCAAATTCCAATTAATTAATTTAATTAAATAATTAATTAAATGTTCATAGTTTGATTGATTTTCTGCCTTTCAGTATAGTAAAATCTTAAATAATTATCAAACGCCATTTTATTCTATTTATGATTTAATAGTTATTATTAAATATTGTTTATTTTGAATAATGTCAGTTAAAAACTAATGGACAAAATCATGTTGTTAATGAATAAAATAAACAACGAGATGGAAAAAAACTGTTATTCGGTTAGCGACACGGTCAAAAAAATTACTGATTGATTTTGTAATTATCAAATAAATGATTAATTGAATTTTGTGTGTCCGAGATATGAATTTCGACAGTATGGATTATTTGTAGGCAGTTTATGTGTGTCCTGATTTCGTAACTATAACCAAATAATTATTAAATGAATTGAAGTTGAAATTTTGATTCGTAACCAGTCTGCAGATTGCTAGAGTTAGGTAGTAGTAGTAGTATTGTGGTAGGTCTAGATATGTTGAATGGTTTCATTAATAAGAAATATATAGTGAAAAAAATCAATGACTTACCTCTTTAGGTGAAAGAATTGAAATATAATCTTCATATATAATTCTTGCTTTTTCTTCAACAACTTCTGGATTATTTTCTTTTTTCAACTCTTCACATGCCAACCAGAATAATATATTTTCTTCCGAGTATTCACATCGTAAGAAATCTCTAAAAACTTTTCGTCCAGCTAGAAGTAGAATAAAAACAAACAAAATTTTTCTATAGCTGACGAATGCTACACTTACCGGGGCTGCGCATAAGTTTATCAAAAGATCTACCCCAACTTCTGATTTCCTCTAAAGAAGGACTAAAAAGCACTCACGTTAAGACTATAATTGACATTTTTGCGTAAAAGCTGTTCGATAAATGCTTGGAAGTAGATAAAAAGTATGGATTGGTGTAGAAAAAATAAAAACATAAGTCTTCTATCTATTTCCAGCGAAACAGCATGTAAGAAGAAAAGTACTCACGGTGGATCTCCATCATAATTTAAAAGATCTGAGTTATTGGAATTTCTTGTAGGGCCATTTTCATCGTTTCCTTTTCCAGGGGTTGAACTGAAACCAAATCGTTGGATATTAAGATCCATAGTGAATGAAGATAGAAATATGTTATTCAAATCACCAATGAATCGTTTTATTCTTTCAAATAAAATGAAAATTGTGTGAAGCGCAATGCGGTAGAATATGTATGTTTTAAACGATTTTATTCACAACCATTGATAATTCATCAAGTAAGTTAGATTGTGAGTGCTTTGAAACACTATTAAACCGTAGTCACACAATAAATACCAGTAGAATTAAAGCAAATATGTTTTTTTTTTCTGTTTACTATTGAACGGAGGCAAAAGCAAAAGACAAAAGATTATTGTAATAAATAGAAAGATGTTAATTACTTCGTTACTTTTAAATAAACAAACATATGATGAAGCAATTAGATTGGAAAAAGTTTTAATTTCAAATAATTTTAAATACATGAAAAGCTTCGACAATAAACCGACAGTTTTGAATAGAGAGTGGAAAGAATTTATGAATTTACGTAAGAAATATATTTCTGTTATATAAATAATGCGGCGATCTCGCTCGAGTATTGGGATTATGGAGGCGCTGAAGTTTATTTGTTCAGAAAGGAGCACATTCGATATTAGTCATGGCATTCGCATGTACCGTCGGCAATAGCGTTCTAATTACCAGGAACAGCTGCAGCAACAGCACCAGCAAAGGCAACATTGCTTGGGACGCAGTGGGGCGCCTTGTCCTCCTTGGGGGCCGTTCTGGGGACCTGATTGGGACCCCGCCGAGGCCGGGGGTCCTCTAGAGTTCGGAGGCGTGGCGAGGCTGGCGGTACTGGAGCCTCGTAATCTGCAACCTGCCCCGGCTGTGGCTCCTGGACCTGTCGCTGGCCCACCCCCGGGCCCCGCTCTGTTCTCCGTCACCCGCTCAGTTACACTACAAGACATCTGCAAACAAATCCTCCTCATTACACTTTTGATTAGGCAGCATTTCTTACATTTACATTCAGCTAATTTTAGTTCATTCACTGAAAATCGCTCCAGCTTACTTCCATTTTATAGGTTTATAATACAATTTTATTATTCGGCACTGTGCAGTAAAAATAACGTTATAATCTAACTCAGCAATCTGTACAGTCACGCTCAGAACACATCGTAACACCCGACCCATTTTGCATATCCAAAACTTTACCACATCAGAAATATTAAAATTGCTTAATAGCAGTACGATACTAAAGTTTTTATTTCGCGTGCTTTGTTGTCAAGCACGATAAAGTAGCACGAATTTCAAAAATTATAAATCAATTTTGGAACTCAGCAACGAGAAAATGACTGTTTTAACTATTCTTTTTTATTCAAACAGAATAGAGAATCAGACAGTTATGGGACAGAAATCGATAATAATTACTAATAACATTTTCATGTATTACAACTTTGACGATACTATATTATCTTTCAATTGATGTTTTGTGTAGACAATTTGGTATTGTACTACGCAACATTGTTCCTATACTTAGCTGTACAATGAATCTGTAAAATGACTTCTATTGTTGAAAATAGTCGACTGAATAAATCCGGACATCTTATCGCGAGATTAGTGTTCGTATTTTCTGTACTGTTTTGCTAGAAAACAATTACTTTGGAGAAATAAATAAATAAATAAAAATAAAATTTTAAGTTGATTTTGTTATTGGAAAGTGATATACAAACGCATTCTAAAGAGAAATTTACAAATGGATATTTAATTAGCACTTAGTAACTTAGAACGTACTTTGGAGTATTATCTGTGCTAATTTATCAATTTTGCATAAGTTATGACAGTTGTAATCATACATAGAAGCAATAATAGTAAACCGTATTATTTACGGTTTCTGTGTTTGTCAATACAATGGCGATGTATGTGGAACAGTGAAAATTGATTTGTTATAATTAATGATTTAAAAAATGTTTGCTGACATCAAGTTTAAGACTGCACAAGAAATTTAATTACCCTTTGGAGTATGATCTGTAAAAACTCAGTAAACAGATTTTTGTTTTGGGTGAATCGCATACAATCGCATTTTGTCTGTAATGATTGATTGCGGAATTTGTGTTGATTTAATAAAAGTTTATGTGGCGTACGAGTTTTGTTTTTAAGTGATCGAGTTGAAATAAAGTATATAGGAGCGGCCGTAAAGGTTTAGGAGGAGAAAATCATTAAGCCCCTGAAAAGTGGGTCATAGCGCGTTGACTCGTGCTGGAGGTCGATACGACGGATGGAGTTCGGAAGGCGGGTTGTGGTGCTTTGTTTACGTGGGGAGTCGTCGACGGAGGCAGCCGCGGTGGTGGCGTCGTCGCCGCCACCGCCGCCGCACTTGTTGCGGTCCGCTCCCGGGCCGGGCTCGGGTATTGATCGGGGCCGGGGAGGGGCGTCGGGAGCGTGGAGCGGCCTGACGTCAGCGCCTACCTTTATCAATGGCCATGAAGGTAGCTGTCGGCACACGTGCCCGCTGCAGCCGAGCCTCGGGCCATGCCAGCGGTCCTACATGGAGCGCGCCATGGCGCGATAGCGGCGGCGGCGACGACGTTGAAAGCGACGACGGCTCCTCGACGACGCTGCTCACTGCCGCACTAGGACACTCCGCCGCACTCGGTCACTTGCCCGCCCGCTGAACGTTACACCCATCTCGACAGCGATCGCGACGCGGACGCGGTTACTGACGTTGGACGTCGAGGCGATGGGCGCGGGCACAACTCGCTCGTGCGGTCCGTACGTGGACTGAGAGGTTGCGCTTACGCGTCTCGAAGCGGCGTCCTGCGCCGAAGCAACATGGCGCATGGCGATGCTTAAGCTCGCTGCGTCGCCGACACCAACACCAACACCATCGCATCGCACCGGCGCCCCACCTGCCATTGCCGAACACGCACTTTATTCATACGTACACGACACCACGATAGAATACGATCATCTACTACTACTTTATCACTACCTCTCTTTTACATTTAACGCCTACCCATCTCACAAATTTGAAAATTTTCATTCTACACCGCTAAACCCACAACAACATATCTACATGACATTTTAACTACACCAAACATAAACCACCTGTCGAAACTCTAACATCTGACATACAAATTCATGCTAAATAAATCTTATGTTCCATTCATTTCTCTAGCTTACATATTTTCATTCTGAAAATTATTTTCCAAAGCATTCCTAATTCCATTCTATTGAACTTCAACTGCTATTCTGATTCGAGTAGGTATTTTGATTAAAACTCCAACTACACAAAATAAATTTGCTGCTTTGCTGCATTTCTACATTTGTATGCAATCGACTAAATTTCTATGATACTTGTAGGTGAAGCGCCGCAAACTGAATACATTACTGATACTTGCAAATTATAACATATATCTGACACAAGTTTAAACTTCCCTCTGTAATACCCGCATCTCTTCTTTTGATTTTTTCTGAATAACATCGTCGACGAATAAATGAGACAACTTCAAAATAAAAATTCATGCAAAATCATCTATCTATATCAGCTAATAGAGTGTATAAACCAAGCAAGTTTATTTATTTTTTCAACATAACCAAGGTTAATAGTAACCCTCGTCTTCATAATTCTAAACACTATCAGATAATAATTTCCTTTGTGATAACATCAATTCATTTCAACTTGCAGTTACAGAGTATGAACAAACGCAATACATTGAAGTGGATTCTGCTATTGAAATTGGAACTTATTCTTTCAAAACGGAACCATAATCTGTATACATATAATCTGCTAATAAAAAGCTTCAAACTATCGGATGTGTTAGAAAAATAAAACTGAAAAGTAGAGTGTTACTTTGCATGATTGCCAAATATTTTTACCAAGGTTATTCAGATGTTTGCGATTTTCAATAACAATTCATGTTTTAATTATAATCGAAGGTTTTCTTCTTTAATCTACGAAAATTGAAGTGTTGAAAAGTTTTGAAAAGTAAACAGTCTCGACAACAGTATCAAAACTACTTTTTTAAGAACATGTTAGAATTCATGTTTACTTCAGCTAATGGAAAACGCAAATATAATAACTCTATAATAACAACAACGGTTTTTTCAAATGAATTAAACATTTGGTAGACTCTTGCAATGATATTAATTTTTTTGGAATATGAAAAAAAATTAAATTCCATAGATTTTTAGAAAATTGATAATATACAAACATTGGAATTAAAGCCTTATTTTCCATTTTGCTGAAAGCTTAACTTGTGATATAAAATGTATTGTTATTATTCATAGACCAGACTAGAATACTGCTCTTGTCGGAAATTGTATTTTTTTTGGTTTTAGCAATCGATTTTTCTACAATTAGTCATCTAGAAGGAATAATTTAATCAATTGATTATTTGATATAATTCCGTGTGAACTGAATTAAATTGCTTCATTACCACCTTGCCTGATGCTTCCAGTTAAGTGAACACAGAAAATACGGATATATAATCGATATTTGCCATACTAATATTGCCTCTCTGTTGTCAAAATTTTCCAGGCCTGTGATGTCTATAGACAAAAATAAGATATCAGTTTACTAAAGAGACATGTTTTCCAGATATATAATCGAATTTTATTTTAGTCTAAAAAGAACTCTACAGTTTCAATTATCTTAGAATTTTTTTCATATTTCTATAAGTTTGACGGTAATATTCTTAATTTCGTTAAGGGTGGAATTGTAGCCAAATAAATAAAAATCAGTATATAATGTGGGATTTTGGTTATGACAATCTCTTTTGTTTGTGATTTTCAACAGCTGATCAAACAACTTATAGGCAAGGATAGAGTTGCTATAAGCCGATAGTTGCAGCAGCCCAATTGGCGACAATACCCACATTGACACCAGCGGTTTTGGCCTACGACCCACATGCACCACGTCGTCAATCGATATTGATATTTGCGATTGCGCTGTTTGGTTGACACTCTGATGTTCTTTCTTGAAGAACTCACGCCACTAACGAAGGACTTGTCTAATTTTTGATTTGTATATAATTGTATAACATTATTCCAGGATTGCTGCTTTTAATCGAAAATTTTCGATGTCATTATGAAAGAAAATTATCATTGAGATAAGAGATATCAGTTTTTGTATTTATGTATGTTCCCTTATTTTACAATGAATATCATGTTTGATGATAAAATGGGAAATTGGGAAAATTTCTGCTTTAAAGGGCAAAAGATTAATGAGATACTTTGTCACAGGAACCGGATTTATTGACACATTACATGTGCAGCTGATTCGATAAAGTTCTCATTAATATTGTGCTGGAGTCCTTTGTCTAACAGTCAATATATTGGACTAATTACATTAATTACATTTTGCGAAGGATGATGTACTTTAGTTCGGTTTCGTTAGTTTAAGGAAAATGACGTTTTCTCCATCCAATTAAAATAATTAGGTCTTTCCATAATTGCGGCAGGATTATGATTAAAGAAACTACATTCTGTGTTTCAAAAGAATACACTTTTCAACAACTAAGTTTACAGTGAGAAGTTCTTTAGACAGTGTGAAAATATGTACAGTCTAAAGAATAATACTATCTCTGATAAAGAAATTGGCATCATTCTAAATCAGATCGTGTTTACTCAATTAGATGTATTCTAAATTGCTTGTAGTAAATTGGTGGCATTGAAGCGAAGAAATGAATGAACTCTTTTGTAATACTATACGTTAATTTTTTCGTAACCCTTTGTTGATTTTTATTTAGCAAAACGTGTGATTTGAAAAGACGTGTCTGAAGCAAGTGTAGTCGTAATTTAAAAAGGTAAGTTTGTACAAAATAAATGTTCGTCGAGTTCCGCCACATCGGCGTTCTTTAGAGCCTGTTCAGCCTTCGGCGAGCTCACCCTCCCGTAATTCTGGTTGCTTGGCAACCCCTGACAGCCACCCCTTAAACTTCCCCGCGAGAGACGAAACCCCTCGCGCAATAGTTTTTATATGATAGCTCCGATGGTTTTCTTCTAGTAGATCGTCAAGCTTGCGCTCCTCATCCCTTCAGAGATCTGAAATAATATAAGGCATGCCGAGTCCACATTTGGCCTGCTCGGTTTGAGAACTATTCAAGAATGTAAGAGTTAGGGGCGTCGGAATTCGGTTCAGTCCCCATGTCCCTTGCGTTAAGAGCCTTGTGTGTATACTAGTGTATAGTAGGGTGAGATCGGGAACGGCCGCGAAAGGTGGTCGTGGGCCGGGCGGGGTGGTCGGGGTCGGGAAACGGGGAGCGATAGTGGGGTGGCATGGGAGGGGGGTAGGGCCGGGGGCGGAGGGCCCCGGGCAGCGGGTGCCGCAGTGTTGGGTGGGTCAGACATCGCAGAAGCAGACGTCCCATGCGTTCGTTACGCTCTCCGTGGTCCGTACTATAACTTAGTGATTCTGTGACATGCAGTGATCAGTGAAATCGACAGACGAAGAAGCTGTCATGCTGCCCGCTGACATTACTGACACGACACTTATTGTGGTAAGGATTTTCTATCTTCTACACTATCGGTCCTTAGGGTACATCGACCGTGCTTTGCATACAAGCGGTTTGCACGGATGCAACAAAACTTACCACCCTGCGCCGGACACGATTTCCGCTCAATTCGTAAAGACCCGCGCCCCGCATACTCGTCTACTGCTTGCGCACATTCCTTTCAATTTTTTACAATTTTTACTCATTTTCATGTTCACGTTATGACGTGTACGCTTTCAGTTCCCACCCCACACCCTCATACACACAACCACATCAAAAATTAGATTCTCCAAACGGTGTCAACCTATTTCTGTATCCTATTTCTATAGCGACTCGCGCATCCGATCAAAGTCACGCAACATCCAATGAAACCCATAAAACATCGTCTAATTCGACTTCCACAATTATATCAACATTTAGCCGCCCTATGCCAAATTCTCTCCTCAATAATAAATAAAAAGGGGACAAGTACTTAACACTAATAATGATTAATAAAAATTACATATAAGAATTTATATCCGCCACAGTCACCCATTCGCGATAGCTTAATGTGCTTGTGTTTGCAGAACAACAGACCTCATCAGTGAGGTTGACTCGGTGCCATGGAGGTGGCAATGCCCATGTCGGGTACTGCCATTGACTGCTATGAGGATATGTTCAAAGAAATAACGAGAAAACTTTACGGAGAAGACGGCTTGCCGGAATTAACCGGTACGGAAAGGCTCCCTACAAGTCAGGATCGCGGCTTAACTCCGATCGATTATGACGTAGACAATCCAATTTTAAAGCCGGAAGAACATTTAACCGCATTTGGTTTAGCGGCGTTAATGCAAAATGGATTCCCAACAACAGGAATACTCAATTCAACGTTCCAACAACATAAATCTGCTACAACTTCTCTTGAAGATAAATGGACTCCCAACGAAGACACTTTGCAGTGGACCCAATCGAAAATTGCCACTTATAATCCATCGCAGAAATTGTTTCGGTGTGCTGAATGTGACTGTGTTGGGTACCTGCCCCGGGTGGCAGAACATTGGTTGGGAACTCACTCCAATCTGAGGGCGTTTCAATGTCCACAATGTCCATATGAAAGTGCTTGGGCAAGATGTGTGCGAATGCATTTAAGCCGACAGCATAATATTAATTCAGATGAATCTACTGATACATTGATTAAAGATAATCCCGTACTACAAGAAATTACCAAATATCTCCAAAGACTCAAAAATAAATTAGAGAGTAATTGTTCGAAACCTCATCTTAATAATTCACAAATTTTGGAAGATTTCCAATCAGCAACTAATTCAACAAATAATCAATTAACAAACCAAACTATAACAACAAATTCAGAAGCAACAAACAATTCTACAAAAAGGTACACGTGTACCTATTGTCCTTACGCGACGGACAGAAGAGATTTATTTACAAGACATGAAAATATTCATCGAGAAGAAAAACCTTTTCAATGTTACGTTTGTCAGAAACAATTTAATAGAGCCGATCACGTCAAGAAACATTTTCTTCGAATGCATCGAGAACATCCTTACGATTTGAACAGGATTCGTAGACATCCACCCAAAAACGCTTCAGGCATGTCTTATTACCAAAAATACAACGCCAGTTCAACAAATCAATCATCAGATACTATCTCTTCCTTAGCAAATATCAATTCTCTTTCTATTCCAAATGGATTTAACGGCATGTCGCGTAACAACACGAATGTTAGACCAGGTAATAGCACAGACATGAAGAATGGAATCGCAAATATTAATAAATCTGGAAATATTTCTAAAGGTAATGGCAAGAAAAAAGGAGAAAAACGATTTTCTTGTTGCTACTGTTCCTGGTCGGGGGTTGATAATTGGTGCTTAAAGCGTCACATGAACACTCATTTAAAACCATTTGTGTGCGGTCTTTGTGATTATAAAGCAGCGAGATCTGAAAGGTTGGCAACGCATGTTCTCAAAGTACACAATAAAAGAGCTTGTGGTAAATGTAGCTTTTTGGCTGACGATCCAGCTCAATTAACAGTACATCAGCAAGAGCACCAGTAAGTATACGGTTTCATCTCGAATAAACGTAAGATGAAATATATTTTTTTCAGTCCTTTGGAGCAAAGAAACAGATCCGGAAATAATATTCTACGAAATACGTCATTTAATAGTAGTCCAGCTACAGCATCATCTTCTTGCAGGTAAGAAGAGTGTATTATATGTAGCGATGTTATTTAATTTTGTTTGTTCTAAGTCACAACCAGAGCGGTTTGAAACCACATGAATTGAGTGCAGCTGCTGCTTTACTTCAACACAGTAATCGTTTGCTTCAAAGTGACAACAAATGGAAAAGTCATACTCCAAAACAGCATGGAGCTGCTCGTTTATTCAATTACATGGAAGCTAGTGACGGATCTGAACCAGAATCTGAATCTAGAGGAGCTGAAGATATGAGTCGAATAAATTTAAATCATAGAATACAGTCGGATTTTCTTGAGGCGGGAGATGTTGGTAGCCAGGGAGACGAAGAAGAAGGAGAAGAGATGGAACTTCCTCTATTCGTCTGTCCAACGTGCGGCTGCGAGTTTGAGGACGACATGTCGCTTGAAACCCATCAATACACGCACCGTCACAGCACTACATCTCCCGCCAAATCAGACAATTCCAAAGAGAATGTCAATCCTAATTTAAAATATCGATGTCGTTTATGTGATTTTGCGTTCGAAAATCAGTCTTCTGTTATGACACATATGGTGTCACATTCTAGCCTAACAGCAGGAGCATCAGCGGCCAAATCTAATTTAACTAAGCGTCCAAGAAAACAAAGTCGACCAAAAAAAATGGTTTTGCCTTTTTGGGATTTTAATGAAGTGGAAGTTTTGCGACATTTAAATGGCAACTTGAATGATCAGACTACTAGTTCAACGAGATTAGAAGTAACCAAAAAGTATATGGCAAAAGTAGTCGCTCGCAAAGGTTTGTACTGCGTACTGTGCAAAAGCTCGAGTGTTAATAGGTACCATACAAAAGCAAGTTTAGCTTTGCACCACTACTGGAAACATCTGAACAAACGGTTCAAATGTGAACATTGCGACTTGTATTTCCGTCATCGATATCAGTGTGTGTTGCATGCTAGTCGCGAACATATTAATAAACCACCGATCCTTAAGTCTCAAACAGTGCCTATTAAAGAACCAATTCATTCCACAGTACCTGCTTCCCAGGATACCCATCATTTCTTCACCAGTTCTCAAACTGTATCTGTACCTGATGCGTCATCTAATACAAATAAATTAGGGATGTCATTTTTTGATCATTCTTTCATACATCCAAATAATGCCATTAACAGTCATATGCCAATCATTATTCCAACATTTCCACCAAATTAAATCTCCGATTTTCTCTCTTTTACTAGGTACTATTGAAAGTGACCTTCAAAAATTTTCTTTACATGCTTGATCGTAAATATTTTCGGAATGAACTTAAATGCAATCATATTTTTCATTAGAAACAATTTTCGTGCAATATCTGTTATTTGGTGATGTTTATTGTATTCTTTACATATTGTAAACTAAAAGACTGCAATATATATTTTTCTGTTTTATTTGTACATTTTTGTAGCCTATATGTTTGTAAGTACGTTATTGTTCATAATTATCAATTTTGTTATAAATTACTATTATATTCATGTCATGTACTGTGTTTTTTGTATTATTAATAAAATGGTAAATCATATTTTCTCTTTTTAAAAACAAACAAAACCTCAGTTTTTTTATTAAAACTCTTGAGAATCTTCTGGAAAAACAACACCAACTTCTTTTCTCATCAAATCCATCAACTGAGCGAGTTCAATAGATTCATGATGAGGCATATGTGGACTTTCTGTTTTACCTAAAATAACAAAAAAAAAGTGAAAAAAATAACAAAATAAAAGACTAACTCGATTTAATGCATTTCCTTGCTTCTTCAGCTTGAAAAGCTAATCCTGCACTATTTTTGTGGAAAAAAGGAACAGGTGTTTGGGGTAGTTTATACTCGTATGTTTTTTCAGAAGTGATTAGTTTAGTAGGACACCAAAAGTCGGGCATTCTTATGGTACCTTTAGTACCAACTACAACACCTTCATTTGGTAAGGCTACGCGTGCAGATGTACTAACAACAGCCATTTTTCCTTGAGGGTATGTTATAATAGCAGCAGCACATTCATCAGTTTTCTGATCGTTTAGATGTCCATTGACTGCTATTTTTAGGGGGCGTAAGCCACGGAATACATATTGTTGGAATTGGAGAATATATACTCCTAAATCTAAAATAGCACCTCCTCCCATTTCAATAGCCCTAAAATTTTTACTAATAATAAAAGTCAAAAACTTTTTTTAATGATACTTTAAGCGTTCGACATGTTGTAAAGCATGACCAAAATTAATCGAAGCAAAAAGTACTTCTCCAATAACTCCGGATTCAATAAGTTTTCTCATATCTTTATAAGCTTGGAAACATCTAGACCATACTGCTTCCATCAAAAACAGTTTTCTTTGATTTGCAATTTCTACAAGTTTTCTTGTTTGTTTTTCATTTAGAGTCAAAGGTTTTTCGCAAAGTACGTGTTTTCCATGCTCTAACATCAGTTTAGATACTTCAAAATGTTGTGGATTTAAATTTCCAATATATACAATATCTAAAATTAGAATTTTAGCAAATGAATAAACAAAACGATTGATACATACCTACTTCCTTATCTTTAGCAATTCCTTCGTAGCCTTCGTATGCTTTGGGAATATTATGTTCCGTTGCAAATTTCTTAGCATTTGTTAAAGATCTAGCACCTATTGCTACAATTTTATGATCAGATTCAGGATATGTTTGGACAGCTGTGACAAAATCGTGACAGATTCTTCCAGCAGAAACTATTCCCCATTTAAGAGCCATTGTTATTGGTTGTACTTTCAAGTAGTTACTATATCTGATGGAAACCTAGGTTTCTGTTAATATACTAGAAGGTTATCTTAAATAATTATAATGATTATCAAGGGTAAAGGTTATATTGTTTCAAAAGAAACAAATAAAAATAGTGACAAATAAATGCTTTATTTATAATATTACATAAATTTAATGAAATCAGTAGGATTGGCTATCTTCTTCAAAACTAACACCTAGTGCTTTCCGCAAACTATCCATATGTTTAGCTAATTGGATACTTTCCTCATGAGTGATTTTATCACTTTCAATTTTTCCTAAAACATTTTAATCATACACAAAAACCTTGGAAGCTTTTGTCAACTTACCAGCTTTGATACATTTCCTGACGTGTTCAGCTTCGTATGATAAACCAATACTATTAGTAAATTCAAACCTAACTTTTGTTTTTGGCAAATCAATATCATAGGTTTTATGAGGAGTAATCATTTTAGTAGGGCACCAAAACGATGGTACTCTTATTATTCCTTTAGTACCTATAATAGTAGCTTCGTTTGGATATTCAGCTTTAGCAGATGTGCTCAAACAAGCGACTTTATCTCCTGGATAAGTCCACAAAGACGATGTGTATTCATCAATTCCTTCTGAATTTAATCCTCCAACAGCAACCATTTTAGTAGGAGTTACACCTTTAAATACGAACTGTTGGAACTGTAAAACATAAACACCCAAATCGAGAATTGTTCCACCGCCTAGTTTTTTTGATCTAAAAATAGTTCAAATAAGTTATATGAAAATAAAAACTACTAAAACTTACTTTAATCTGTCTATACCCTCTAAATTAAAACCAAAACTTGCATCCACTTGTAGAACGTCTCCTATAACACCAGAATCCAAAACCTTTTTCAATTCTTCATAAATTGGAAAGCATCTAGACCAAATAGCTTCCATTAAAAACAAATTCTTTTTCCTAGCTAAATCAACTAAAGCTCGTGTTTGTTTCTCATTTAATGTTAAAGGTTTTTCGCATAGAACGTGCTTGCCATGTTCTAACATCATTTTTGATACTTCAAAATGTTGAGGATTCAAAGTCCCAATATACACAACATCTATGAAAATTAATAAGTTTTTTTAATTTTACTTAGCAATCTTACCTATATCCTTGTCTTCTGCTAATTTTATGTAGCCCTCATAAGCTTTGGGGATGTTATGGTCTTTTGCAAATTTTTGGGCGCTGGATAAGGATCTTGCAGCTACTGCTACAGCCTGATGGTCAGTAGATGGAAGAGTTTGCATTGCAGTTACAAAATCATGGCTTATTTTTCCAGCACTTGCAATTCCCCAATGAAGAGTCATTTTTACAAGTTACTTCCTTTTGCGAGTCTGAAAACTGTGGTGACTAATAAGAAATCTAAACGATAAAAGAAATGTTTTTTAAATAACTTAGCGATAATTTGTTGATTTGATGGCGAAAAATTACCGCTATTTGTAAGCTAGCTAAAGTTCTCTAATTACTTTTAATTATTTTTGAGTTAAGTTTAAAAATACTTACATTAAATATATATATTTTGAATATTTTGAAAAATCCGGCAAATCAGAGTTTATCACTAGATGGGAAATGTCAATGTCAGCTGGTCACTATCAGTGATACAGGGGTACCAGATAAAACCATCACTGTATTATATTATTATATATGTATAACGTGCACTAAACTATAAGACATAAAATTTTATGTCTTGATTCACTATGGAAAAAAGAAATTATCTAATCTTGTTGTTTTGATATTATTGCAGAGTTAAGTAACTTATATCTGGCTGTAGACAGCCAACAAAACTGTATTGATTACTGCGCAACAGAGTTAGAATAAAAACGTCCTTGACTCATAACAAAATATTTATTGATGATTACATACAAAATCGAACAGAACAAAATTTCAATAATGTACTTACTGTACATACCTTATTTTTACCTACTCATGATCCCAATTTATTGACTTTGAAGTTCCAATGTTAAAACTGATAATAGATGAAAAATCAATCAATTTATTAATCAACAAAAAAAAAATAATAAAAATACTATAAATCAGTGCGAGATTTTGTTTTATCAGAACATTACCTACACTCTATATATACGTATATTTGCAACAATTATTTTCAAATGGTAACTAAAACTAGCCACCGTGCTCTAAATACAAAATAGTAATTATCTCTTTATGTTGCAATTTCTGTTAGTTCATCTACAAAGTGTACATACATCAACACTTGAACTGATATAGTCCAGAAATTATTGCGTAAGTGATATTTGGTGGAGGTATAGGTTTTTCCTTTCTGGAAGCATTTAAAGCACTACCTATACAAATAAATACGATGTTGGTGTGCACTTTGGCACGTTAATAGACACTGACGTTCTAATTCTACGAAAATCTATAGTTTCAATTATTTTCAAAGCTAAAGGTACTGATCCTTGAGCACGTTGTCTACAATTTTGTCAAGGCATGATTTATTTCGTTTCCCTTTGAATTTCTATTAATCAACCGATCAGAAAAATAGCTATTTATAGTTTAGCCATAAAATTATATTAATCAGTGGCCGGTTTATGAGAGAAAGGTTCGTCATTAGAAGTTTTAAAATATATCAGGATTATCAGTATATTCCCTTTTCCAGTAATTCCCATTATAAATCCAATCTTCTTGTTTAGTGTAGGGATTAATTCCAGAATTAAACCATCTAAAATGGAGAAACGATGTAAAGTGATAATTTTATTTCAAAAGTTAATACCTCGGTTGCCATTCTGTCCCTTTCTTGCTTTTACGATGTTTGTTTGCATCTCTTTGTTTCTCTTCAAGTCGTGTTTTTTCAATAGCAGCTCCGTCGATATCTCCTTGTTCCAACTTTCGTATATCCGGTCTTAAACGAGAATCAGTCGGGCATAAACTTTTCTCCATCCCACTTTCCAACTCATTCAAAGACATCGCAAACTCAGTAAATTGATAGTACTGGAAAACAATTAATTTTTCGTTGACACAAAGTTTGATAACTTACGTCACTACTCTGCATCGGTCTTGGTTTCACTTTCCAGATTGTTACAGAATTAGGAATGTCAATAGAATAGCTTGAATCACTTTTCGGAACCATACCGTCTGGAATATCAGGCGGAGCGCATTCATCCAAACTCTAAAAATTATTTCAACAAAATTAATCTACAAGCTTAAGCGCTTACTTCTTGAGTCGAATTTGACTTGAAAGGACTAACTTTCAAGCTGTTTAGTTTTTGCAAAACTTTACGAGAAGTATGAGAAGGAGAGTCGCTTGGACTTTTACTCTTATCTCCTTCTTTGCGGAATTTATGAGAATTTTCTTTAACGTATTCTTCGTAAGAACCATAATCTGTACATTTTATGAATTCTGTCCATTTTCCGTAAATAAAAAATAATTTATGCTTTCTATAAAAAAATCAATAGACATTAAATGATTAAGTTTGAGTGGAAAAGTTACGATTTATCCATGATGTAACCTTCAACTCGGTGTAAATCCTTGGAGTTCCAACCTGCAGGCTTGAAATTCAAATGAGCTTTGTGTCCAGTTGCGTGATTAATTATTTCCATAGTGCCACATTGTTCCATCCAAAGTTTCCCAACTATGATATTATGGACGCAGCACTGAACATTGCTCCAAGTGTAGGCCTCATTAAGTCTAAAATTAATATAAATATAAAACTGATAAACTAAACTATTTATTACTTTGGGAATTGTACAGTTACGACTCCTTTTGGTTGAATTTCAACACTCTTTCCCCAAAATTTCAACTTGGGATGGATTGATCCATGGAAAACCCAATCTTTACTTTCAGCATGGAACGCTGACACTGGTGGATGATGACTGACTTGTTCACAAATAATCCGAAACTCTTCGCGTTCAAGCTCATAAGTTTCGCCCAATAATGGATTGAATGGTTTACCCAGGCGTTCCCAATTTGATGCTAACGCAAGGACCTAACAGTCAAATTATTGTTTCTAGCGCACTTGGGATTGGGGGTTTCTAACAACAGACAAAATAACTATATAATCAAGAGACTTTTTTCACTTGTTTTTATAGTAACTTTGCTGGTTAATATAACGTCCCAATCCCAAGTGCGCCAGAAGCAACAGTTTGCTAATTTCTTACCTAGAGCACTAACAGCAAACCCTGAAACAATATAACTTTAAGAAATTCAATAAAATTAAAAACAAATAAAAACCTATGACATATTGCATTCTTGTTGTTACATCTGGTTGTTGTGCAGCTAATCGGAGCAAGTAGGAATATTCCATATACTCTGCCATCCGTTGCAGGAAGCTTAAAGGTTCATTAAACACCACCGGCATTGTGATTTTGCTTAATTCTTTCCCAATACAATTTTTTAAAACTGACCAAATGTTGTAGTCGCTTTGATACATTGGTACAGGCAGAACAAGTCTTTAAAAATTTTATTAAGATTTTTTTTTTTGACAATTTTCAATGCATACCTGTACTCCTTCTTTGTGGTTTCCATCCTGCCCTAAATGAGCCTAGCCCCCCAAAACAAATTAATATTGAATCGCACATCCGATCAATCAATGAATCCAAAATATCAGATAAGCAGCATCATATCCTTTGCCCGATCAAAATAAAATCCTACAAAAATCGCCCAATTTAAATAAAAGTCCAAAGGATTTTTATTTAAATTACCACAATATGTTACAACAAACGACCCAAATATGAAAATTTTTAATGACAGGTGATAAACCGAGCGAAGGTCGATATGAAACAATGGACCTATGTATTAAAAAAAAGAACAACAACAAGCAGTATTGATTGAACACGAATGAGTTCAACAAATGCTTCAACTAATTTACACCTACCTTCACACTTGACCAAATCTTTAAGACATATTTAACATTTTGTGACTTTGAAATTAGAACAAATCGATTCGCACACCCTTCTTTCCCAGAAACCTACAACCTTCTCTGTTTCCCACTAATATTCCGCCCCCGAAACAGAAGTCTAAAAGCGCATGCACCAATTCCACTAAGAGAATTAGACCCCAACAAGTGTTATGTTAAATCTACACTGTAGTGTAGGTGGAAGCACCCATTAAACAAAAAATCAAAAACCAATTAGTTTATGAATGGAAAATCATAAAAAACTAAAAAGTTTCATTAAAACTCTTTGTTGACTTTATTGGCAGCCATTTGTATCCCAGCTTTAGTTTATTATTAGAACTATAGATTTCCAGTCATTGTTAAAAATGGTGGATGCGCTGGAACTTGAATCATTCATTATTTTTGATAAAACGACAAATAAAACAACGGTGCGTGCCCAGAGCTATTTGAATATCAAAAATCAATATACTGTTTCACAACAAAACGTTATATCACATATGTAGTCTGCACAATTGGAAACACAGCACAAAGCGATCAAAAGCAGGAGCAAAAACCATAAATTATTTTTTAAGTATTTAATAATAATAATAGCAATTAAAATATCAAACATTTGGTCTTGTTGAACTTTATTTTTTGCTAAGAACAACATATGTTGCTGTTGAAACCTTGGGAAAATAGCGAAATATCATTTGCGCAACAGAAATGAAACGTCTTCGTGCTACCATAATAAAATTTATCAAAAACAAAACAAATTTCTTCCAAAGTGAAATTGAGTTTGTAAACTGAATCCATCTTTAAAACGGAAAATATATTTGAAGTAAATAAAACACATCAAAGAAAACAAAATTATATTTTCTTTTGAATCTGAAGAGAGAAACATTCAATTAATCTTGTTTGGAGTTGCGAAAAGAACAGAGAAGATGAATGAGATTTTGAACATGCAGGGTATTATAGAAGTTCATGTAGAAAAAAAAACACCCATAGAAATTTTTCTGTGAATTTATTGATAGAATTAAACACACCAAACATGAGCACGTAAGAGATTTTAAGCTCAAATTACATCAAATTTTAACTCTGAAAGTGTTAATTTTCGGGAAAAGTTCTGAATAAAAAAGTTGTTTATTTTCCTAAGTTCTACTAGTGGTTAGAATTTTTACATAGACTTCCAATCATGCTGTATACGCTCATCAATTTTTAAAAATTTCAATTCATTGATAATAAATCAGTTGTTAACAGGATGAAAGTTTTATTTTCAGAATATCCATCAACGTGAATGGACGAGTTTAATTAAAACAGTGAATACATTCGCGTATAGTCACAAGGAAAATCCTTTAAAATAATTACGAAATAGAATGATTTTCATGCTCTTAGATTAATTAAGCATGCCATAAGGGAAAATTGGAAATGAAACACCCACTAACACCAAACTTTTTTACTTGATACGACGCACGTTTCGACAACAATGTTGTCATCCTCAGGTAGGAATTAAAACTTTTAAAAGTTTTAATTCCTACCTGAGGATGACAACATTGTTGTCGAAACGTGCGTCGTATCAAGTAAAAAAGTTTGGTGTTAGTGGGTGTTTCATTTCCAATTTTCATTTAAAAAACACACCAAGAAGATCCAACAAGAAGATGCCATAAGGGGTATTAGCCGCTAACATTCTATCAAATTAGCGACTCGACCTCGCGTGTATCTCTAATAAAGATGTCTTTATTACTTGCCACTTGAAAATCTTAATTAAATTTGAAAATGACGATACAAAGAGTGTAACATTAAATTGGGTGGATGTTTTCAACATGACGTAGACGTACGATAATTAATAAATAGTTTCGACTGTGTTTATGAATTCTGATTGCTTTTGCAGATCTCAACCAAATGGATTATTCGCATTAAAATATGCTACTTTAGTAGTTTGCAATTATTCACCTTCTAAAAACCAATGATAACAAACCAGGCTTTGTGCTAAAAATATTTTCAGATGGGTTTTCTCAAAATAAATGCTAGTGAATAGACAGCTGACGAGAGATCAACAGTAATTGACACTTCCTTGAGGTTCCATTCTTCCATACATTGTCCTAGGATTTGAACTTTGACCACTATTACTGTACGACGAAAAAACTATCAAATTACTTGAAAAAATATGCGGTTTATCAGGAGTTATGTCTTCTTAAAATAAGTTATTGAAGATATTATTACTACTTAGTAGACCCCCTGATTACATTTGCCTTTTTTGAAAGAAACAACCTGATATTCAAGGTTACTCAAAAAGTGCAAAATTTATAAGGTTCCCTTCAGAACATTTTGTCTTGTTTTTATTTTTTTATATATTTTTTAAAGGACCTTAAAGACTTTCATTTATATATGGTGTATACCATTTGGGTATACACCAAATTTTCCAACTCACATAATTCTTTTGAATAAATTTTATCTTCATCTATTTTTGGCATAGTTTTATAATTATGTTAATCCTATTCATCAACAAATAGTTTTCACATCAATTTTACAGACAGGGTGTGTTATCAATATTTGAAATTGATTAAAAACTTGTTCAATGGGTTGACTTCTAGAATCATAAAATTTGAACTGCTGTACCGAACATGAGTTTATATAGCATGCCTACTACCTTATAGAAACAAGGCAAAATAATAATAATAATAATAATAAACCAAAGTGTTCTGAGGGGAACCTTATAAATTTTGCACCTTTTGAGTTACCTTGAAATGCAAGTTGTTTTTATTAAAAAAAGGAAATGTACTCAGAGGGGCTACTAAGTAGTATTATTTGTTCAGAGCGCTATTTGTACAACAATCGTCTTTAATAAAACCTATACTCTTTGAATTTATTGTTAGAAAACATCATATGTCTTCGTTACTAGCTGTCATGTAGCTGAAACATCCAACAGAGTTAACTGCAGAGTTTCGATAATAAAAATAAAATTTAAAAAATAAACAGCAGTGAATGACTCCCTGAAGAGCAAAGGCGTCACCACAAATACTGTCATAAAAATAAAATATGATGATGTATTACTAGTGTTAAAAGTTTGATAAAAAACTTGATAAAATTATTTTTATTTCAGTTGAATTTTATCGATTTAAACATCTTAACAAATGAGACAAAGCGAAAATAAGTGACCTTAAGGTCAGTTCCAGTCTAGATTCACTAACAAGGGTTAACAGTGACATTAAATTACCTTTGAATGAATTATGTTTGAATGAAATATCAGATGTTCTAGTTCCATATTCTTGATCTAATACCCTTGATACTAGCTTTAATTTTTCAATTTTTCCACATGATGTAACAAGGAAATGTTATCTGAGAAATGTATTTCGCCATGTCAGTGTCAAGTTCAAGCTTCAGGTTGTCAACGGCAAAGTAATAATTCTCAGTTCAAATTTTGAAAATAAGAGTAACTCGCTAACACATGTCGAATTGGGACAACGGTAAACAATTTTTTGTGAAATTTATTACCGCCCACGCAAATTTCATGAGAACAGTTAACATATTAAATAAAATCGTTAACTGACAAGAAGAATCCATAATGATTACTACTCTATTTTTAACTTAAAAACAGCAAATTTTTGGCAGAGAAGTTCATTGAACGTTGAGGAAAACAAGTAAATAGAGAAATCCCTTAGCTAGGGATGGGACTTAATTATATGCACAATAACCGAGTGATTAGTAAACGATAACAAACCAAATCAGTGTGACTTAAGTCCTTGACTATAGTAAACTTAAGTTGCATCGACGCTTCAAATAAACAGCGGCCAAGTTAAAAACCTAGCAGTGCTCGTGTTTTAGTGTTAAAGTGCGGTCAGTGAGTTTGAAATAAAATGAAAGAGGAAGAGTGTAAAGTGCCAATACAAGATGACCCTAAGAATTCCGTGGAAAAAACAAAAATTATCAATTATTCTATGAACAATAAAGTTATTATCATCACAGCTTTCTTATTACTAATAGCCTTATTGTCGATGACTGCGTTTACATTACCTCTTTTGAATGGAATTAGTGAATTGAAACAGGAAATTGAATATTTGAAGATGTCCATTGAAGAATTACAAGAAAAAATCAAAAACAACGAAGTAAGTTTCAATAAATTATCTAAGTTTAAAATATATAAACAATTAATTTTGATAAGAATTATTCCAAATAAAATTGGAATTGATGCATTCTGTCCTTGAATTCTTGTAAGTTAACACTACTCTTGGCAGAGTATCAACCAAATTGTCACGAGTTTGATAAAGAGATTCTTTTCTTGGTTGATTCATGAGGATGTGGTCATAATTCATACAATTAAAATGAATTAAATCAAATTTTTTCACCTTAGGCAAATGATGAGATTTTTTCCTCAAACTCCAAATTTTTTTCATTTATGACATCATTTCTTCAATATTTTTCTAAATTAAGTAGAAATGTAATGTTTACAAGAGATAAAATGATAATTTTGATAATCATCTTTTATTCCCAAAACAAAATTAGTTATACAAATAATTTTACATTGTTATTATTAAAATATTAAAAAGATTTCTTTCCGTTTTCGGTTTTACATTTAATTTCATTTCAATTAAAACCCAATTAATTTTTAATGATCAAACAAAAATGTAATTAAGTTTTTATACAGAATGTCTGTTAATAACAGCGCTTGTATGAGTTAAGTAGATAATCGTCAGACAAAATTTCTAATTGTCTGGAATAAGCCTAAAGATGCCTCTGTTGCAATTTCATTAATGTTATCTCTGCTTTTGTGTACGCAGCGCATTTTGCTTGAACATTACAGATAGGGATGGTTGTAAGGTCCAGGGAATTACTAGATCTTTAGCAAAAATTAATGATAATGAGCTCTTCAAAAAAAAGTATTTTTAGAAAGATTTTAACTCCAATTTAAATCATTTTTTTATTAATTTTACTAATAAATCTACGCCTTGATATTGTCAACTTTGATTAATTTCAATTTCCAGCAAGATCTTAGCAAACGTATCGCAAATACACTAAATATCGACTCGAACAACACCGACGATGTTAATTACGACGATTATGATATTTACGAAAATGATTATTATGATTATGAGGAAGAACCTAATAATTATAGAGATTCCGAATTTTCCGAATTATTAACTGGAGATCAGTTTACTAAAGATGCCAAAAACGCAACTCCTTCTCCAAGACTGAAAAGAAGTATTATTGGATACACTCAAGATGGGACTCCTATTAATTCAGAAGGATATATGGAAACTAAGCCACGGAATAATACTGCAAAGAAATATTATAGTACTGCACAATCAGGGTAATATTTATTTAGACGCTAAAAATAATCTACAACTTATTAGAATCCAAAAATAGATGATGTATTGATGTCAATATTCCAATTTCTAGTTCATACACAAATCAGTTTTATCCTGAAGAAACGACTCCTTATTCGAGGCAATTACGATCTAGGAGAATTCACGTTTATCCTTATGACAATGGGCAGAACTATCACCATGGATATAGATCCCGGTTTTCTGAGGTACACAATTGAATTCTTTATATTTTTATTCCTCAATTTGTGTTAGGAAAACCGCGACGTTGAATTTGTCGATGAACAGTCAGGTTCCGGTCATAGACAACGTCGTTTGGAATTGGACGAACAGCATGTTAAAACTGGAAGAATGCGTCCATTACCAGCAGCTCATTTTTCTGGTGATACGTCGAAATATGTTATAGGTCTTCATGAGAATTTCGAAGGGAATGGTCGATTACGCCATCCAAGACAGACATTCATCGACTGGGCCGAAACTAAATGGTTTTCGATTTTAGGAATGAACCGTCATTTTTCTTTATCTGATGGTTTATTAACCATTAAAGAACCAGGATTATATTTTATCTATGCTCAAGTACATAAATGCAATATTATGTTTTATCAGCAAATAATATTTTATTTATAGATTTTTTATTTTGACGAACATGATATTAATGGATTTCGAGTTTATCGAAACGACAACGAAACTTTACTTCAATGTACCACGACAACCCATTCAGTTGCAAGAGAACCAAAAGCAAATACCTGTTTTACAGCAGGTGCTGAATATTTGGATGAAAATGATAAAATTAGTGTTCGGGATTTATCCGAAGCTAGATATTCACTCTTTGAACCCGGAAAATCGTTCTTCGGGGTTATCAAACTAGGAGATGTTAAAATTAAATAATTTTTTCAGAAACCAAAGCTTTATAGTCATTTAGGTTAGGCTTTATTTATTAGATGTGCGATATGTTTTATCTCCAGTTTTTAAAGGAGAAAAACTTTTGACCAAAGTCATTGTTGCCAGTACAATATACTATTTTATTTTTTAAACCTAATAATTGCTTGCCATATTTTTGTAACGCTGTAAATATATTTTTATATATTAACTTTTTGAGTAAAATAAAAACTTACTAATGTAAAGCGATTCTTATTAACATAAAACAAAAGTAAAAAATTCTTAAGGGAATTAGCCAGGGTCAAAAAAAGGGAAATAACAATCTAAGTAAACAACTTGTAAGTGAAATATATAACTCTTCTATTTACAAAACTTATTTAGAGCGAGCTCGATTGTACTTATTTCGTCTATTACAAATTACAGATTGAAAATTCTGACTGAAATATTATCGACCCGATGCTCGAGACGCTGTGCGTCTGCGTGTATATAAACAATCCACGGTTTCCATTCTAAGAGTATTCGTGCTGTAGAAATTCGTTTATCATCATCAAATTTTGATAAATACGTCTGCATGAAGTATTAAGGGTAAGTTGCTTGTTGTGAGCTTCTACTCCAGATGTAAAGCATCCCCATTGTTTTAATCACTCAATACTTAAATACCAAGAGTTCAAAAGTTTTCATAATTCTATTAGAATTTTTTTCTAGAATGCCATCTCATCAATTCCTAGTTTTAACGTGTCAATTTTCTAAATTTTTCAAAAAATAAAAAAGTAATGCAAGATAATTTATTTCAATTCAACAGGTTACTTCGTGCTAGTATTTGTAAAAATTATTTTTTTTCAAGAATGGGGTTAAAGAGTTTATTTAAAGTTGGAAGATTCTTGCTGATAATTATTGGATTGACGTGTGCTCAAGAGGATTCTCTTCGTAGCGCATTAAATGCAATTGATCGTCGGCAAAAAGATTTGTCTGAGTATTCTAGATACGATGATGAAAGTTTTGGAGATTATGGATATTCGTTAGATGGTCCTGATGACCTTGCATTTTTATCTCCTTCCGAATATAACACAGGTAGAAAGTTGTCACTTTAAAATTTTCTTCCACTTATTTTGTTACGTCTTCTAGATCGTGATTTGGAAAAAAATCCAGCGCTTGAGCGAGCTTTATTAGATTATCTAGAAGATGGTTCGTTCGATTCAAGTCGTGTGAATCACGACGAAGATGTTAAAAAAAGAATTTCGTCTTCATTTCGTGAACGGTTAGAAGAAGATAAAGAAAGACAGCTAGAAGAGATGGCACAAAATTTTCTAGTAAATTCCGAAAGCGATCGTGATAACAATGATGAAGACTACAGCGAACTAATTAGAGAACTTTGGGAGAAATATAAAAATTATCCGAATTTATATAACCATCCAAGAGTTTACTTCAATAATGAAAATAGGAAACGCATGTATTACCCTAGATTTGGACTTGATAGTATCGGCTTAAGAAAGAGAAATAAATATTTTAATCCAGAAAGTGATAGCTATTTCTATAATTCCTACGATGAAGACGACAGAGACACTGAATCAAATTATTATGATTGGATTAAAAACAAACAACGTTTTACTAGAGATCGTAAATACGACTTGAGGCAAAGATACAATTATCCAGTTAAACGTTTTCCTGTTTCCAAAAGGAGTAGTAATTATGAACCACCACATTCTGAAGTAACCCATGAACATAAAAGATCCACTACTAAAAAAGACCATCCAGATAAAACAGATCCAAAAGTTGCTAAAGACTTGAGTAACATTTTTGGCCCCGCAACAACTGAAAAACCCGAAAAACCAAAATCAACGAAAAAAGAAGAAATTAAAGAATTAAAGCAAAAAGGTAAAATCAATAAAAGTGATAAACCAAAAAAAGCAAATTCCAAGGAAGAAATATCTGAATTGATTAGTGAGAAACCACTCCAAATTCAGAAAAAATCAATCAACTGGTCGGATTATTTCGGTTTAGATCGTCGCAAGAAATCTGATGAGTTAGATAATGAATGGCTGATTGAAAGGTATCACAAAGCTATAGCTCTAAAAAGAAATGCTGATTATCCTTTACAATCCTTCAAAAATCATGATCAACCATCAAAGAAAGAATCAGACGGAACGACTAAAAAAGATGATGACGTGAAAATTTCTGAAATGGATGCTAAGTTAAAGAATATGGAAGACACAATAATTGATGATGCTCTTAAATACACAGGTGCTCATGAGGGTACAAGTGATTCCCAAGAAATCCAAGAAGTTAAAGATCGAGTTATGTCACGCTTGGCTGCTGCTTACAGCCTGGAAAAAATGCGTCAAGCCTTAGGGGAATATAAATTAAGTCTAGCAAAAGAGAGAGATAGACTGAAACATCAACGGAAAAATAATGATGATTATGATATAACTGAAGAGAAAAGATTGTCGGTACCTAGGAAACAAGCTATAGATGAGGACCGGGAAAAAATTCCTGAGGGAGATAATAACATCAAGTGCTCTCAAGGGGATGAGGACTGTGAAGAGCAGAATTATCGAATTCCCTCGGAAGTTTTAGAACAAACTGTATTCGGTAAACAAATTGATAAATTATTCTTTACATTCTACAATTTTCTGTTCCAGAGGAATGTCCAAAGGTACAAAGAGCCTGCAACGAGATAGCTACTGTTTTAGGTCATTATGCCCACGTTTTTGAAGCAGCATGCAATATGCATCAAATGTGTCTATTATGTGTAAGTATTTTAAATTTTTAAAATTTGTTTTTGCAAAAATGTTTTTAGAGCAACAATAGTTGGTTTGCTCCGACTCGGCAATGCAACGTTTTGTTCTTGACGAAAGCTTTTGAACTGTGCGATGGAAAACAAGAATGTCAGAAGGAAGCCCAAAAGTCTGTGAAATATTTATTGGATGTAAATCGCTCGCTCAGGTTAGAACCTTTGGGAGGATGTGAGCTCGCTTGTCCCGACAGGCGATAAATTATAGTCCATGACGATCGATAATGCAAAAGGGATATAAGATGTCCTTTTGCCAGGCTGAATCCTACCAGATACCATCTACACTGTATCGATATTTATTGACAGCCTTTGATTTGTTTCAATGGGTGTATTATCGTTGTAACTTACTAAATGTATACATAGTAAATGTTGCTTCAGAGAGACATTAATACTGAAGTTCGTTGTTAAGTATTTATATTCTATTTGTTTATTCGATAAATTTCGATTGAAGAACAGCGACTATCTAATCATAACATTCTAAAACACGTTCAATAATAAAGTAATGCAATTTCATCACTGTACAGGTTTAAATTCTTATTGTTGTATCAAAGTTTTTTAGTAACAGAGATGCATTGAACGTGATTTTATTATGAGCAAATGTGCGGATGGAAAAATATGGTGATTTTATTAAAGCCCTGTAACGATCGTGACAATAAACCGATATATCCGCTAAAATAATACAAATTTGAATGGGGCAAGCAAAATCATCCATAAAATCACTATAAAAATCTCGGTACTTTGCTTAGAAAAAAAGGACTGTGCTATTGTATTTACGGTTTCAATATATTTTAATGGTAAAAATAGACTATTTTATTTGATGATGAAATAGATTTTTGCTACCTACCATCCATCTAATGAAGATTAGATAAAAAAGATATCAAAGATAAAACGCATTGTTTCATTTTTCTCTAGAACACATAATCCTCGAAAAATTTGTTAAGCTTTGTCTCTAAAATAAAATAAAAAATGTTTCCGATTTCGGGAGAAAACAGTAATTTTCAAGGTAAGTACTAAATAATTGAATCATCAATTTCACATCCACAGTCATTTCATATTCCAGAATTCAATATGCCAGTTTTTTCAGAAGGACACAATTCTCTAGTCGACACTCCTCCTTTGACCCGAGAACAAGGTAATAAATAAATCAAGATTTATAATTAAAATCTCACAGCTATTCTAGAACATCTAAATCAAGGAACGCGGCGCCCAATTCCAGTATCAACAATTGATTGGCAGACTTCTCTAACATCCCATTTTTCACCATTACACGGCTTAGACTTTTTACAAGATATAACCCAATTAATAATTCAACAAACTATCGAACTCACAGACGGTAGACTTTCCAACTTTTTGATTTATTTGTTATTGAAAACAAAATTCCTTAGTTATGTCTTCCGTGGAATCAGAAAATCGTTATACCGTTAAAGTGCCAAGAGGTGAAACAATTTATTATGCAACAGAAAACTCGAGTTCATTTCAAAGAAGTTGTTTTGGTTCTAGTCGATCTTTCTCAATGAGACTTTACGATCCAACACAACAAGAAGCTATATACTTTAAACGGAGGCTTGCAAGTGGTTCTTGTTGTTCTCTGTTCCCTTATTTACAAGTTAGTTAAACTCAAATAAATAAAACTCGATTGAGTATTTTCTTTTCAAGGAAATGGAAGTTTGGATTCCTCCTGGAGAATACGTTGGAAAAATAAGTCAAAATTTTAGCTTCTCTAATCCTAATTTTTCTCTCTATAATAAACAACACAACATTATTTATAAAATTGAAGGACCGGAAGGGGCTTTGGGCTGTTTTTTCAACAAAAATCATAATTTTCAGGTAAAATTTTATAAAATCGTGAGAAAATTTGATATTTCTCCCCAGATTTTCAGTCATGACGGATCTACGCAAATTGGAAGTGTAATTCATCAGTGGGATCAAGTCCAAGTTGCTTACAATTTATATCTGCAAATGCCAGCTAATGATTCCAATATCAGACACAAAGCTATTCTTCTAGGAGCTGCATTTCTCTTGGTAAAATTAATCAAATTAAGAATAGTTAAATCTACAGTTTTTGTTTTTAGGAGTATATGTATTTTGAAAGCGCAAAACGACGAACTTGTAGATGTATTTGCTAATAATGTTTTATGTATTTTTTTATATTATAAATGAAAGTACTCTATTAAATATATATTTTATTGAAATTGCTTGTGGGACCACAGCTACAAATAAACTTTAAAAACTATTACAAAATGTCACGTTAAAATAATTTAATGATATACACAATAATAAACAACAAAAATGTACATATTTAACTAGAAAATTAGTTTTCTGCATTTATCCAAATAAATAACAAAACCCAAGTCGAGCAATCAAATAACAATAAAAGCATCCTACTTCTTAATGACAAATATTAAAATGCATAATATTTACATTGGAAAATGTACATGTGGCTAGATTTCTGGCCTCAACTGTGTAGCTATGGGCGTCCGGAATGCAGAATTGCATTTAGACTAAGAAAACCAGATGTTCTAAGTACCTTATGCTGTTGGATGAACATAGAAATACTTACAAAGAACTATAATACAGTTATGTTCAATGACTAACATAGAGTGAGACAATTAATGTGTAGTTAATATAAAAAAAGCAAATTTACTCAAGCGTGAATTTCCAGCGACATCAGTATGAAATAATTTACATCATCAGGTATATAGTTTTACATTAATATTATCCCGAATTGGACAGAACAGTTCAAACTGGACAGGTGCAGGTTTAGTATTTATTCTGCCGATGTTTGATCGGCTGGACGACTAAACCCGAATTAAATGGGTGATTAACATAATCACTGAGCAACAAACGAATAGTAAAGACTAGATAACATTGCGTATTGATTTACATAATTAATTGATTTGAATGGAATGTAAAATGTTGCAAGTGTTGAACGTAATTGCAGTCTTACTTGTGACAAAAAATAGCAATTAAAAAAAAACAATCATCACTAAAGATCTATCATATCTTATCACTAGAATGTTCTACAAACACACAGAAATTGTTTAAATACTTTATGCAAACTACATTCTATTACAATTATATATTTATATACTATATCTGTTCAATTATACAACACACAAAATCTATAAACCCACAGACTGTCTCTTTAGCTAGGGATGCTGTGGAAACTAACAGCAATTATCACAGAAAGAAATTCTTTAAAATATAACCAAATGTAATTGACGAAAAGAAATCAACTCAAAAATTTAATTTAATCCTCAAATAACCCGTTCAACGATCAAGGTACACAAAGCTCTTGTCTTCATTATTCCATGAAATAACGCGAAGAGCTATAATACTGGATTATTTTGACAAGATTAAAACGATTTGACATTTTGTGGTTTGATATGTGCCTGAGAGTACCTAAGCTACGGCACATGTAAAACTACCTACTAGAGTCGTGGGCCAATTTACACGATTGCCGATAGATAAGTAATGGTGGAGGTAGTCTTTTTATCGATTGGCCAACACACGTCGATTGCAACCAAACAGCAATGCAAGGCAAAAAATCGCAAAACAAAACAAACGATTTTAGAAAATAGATGGGAAGTTTCTATGCCACATAAATGGACGGCACAGCTACACACATGGAATGTGTTTAAACACACAAAAATACATAAAATCGGGTGGATTATTGGAGGGGACTAGTTATTGTGCCTATTTGGCTTTAGAACTGGGTCTTGTCCCCACACTATTCAGACCATCACCACGAGAACGCGATCTGGGGAGACCATCACCTAGAAAATCTCATCAACTACAAGACTTACTACTAAAACAAACACTTACTTTTCCCAGATGCACACTTATTATTATTGGCAAGAGAATCAGCCTTGTAAGCACGCATTGCACGTCCTCTACGATCCAATATTAGCTTATCGGCACGAACGAACATACCGTACTTCGGCCGACAGTTAAAATAGCGAACGCCTTGGACGCTTCCATCGTTTTTCCCTAAAACCCGCATCTTAATTATCTAAAATAACTAAAATTTTAATAAAATTACCTTTGGGAGCGTCTAACTCTACTCCAATCCAAGTACCAGAAGCAAACTCTGTGGGGCCAATATAGGCGACAACACCTGAAGAATTATATGGTCTTATAAGAACACTTTCACCCAACACAACCCAATCAGGGACGGGAACGTCAGACATTTTCGTCAAATCTGGCTTCGATCCGAAATTATTTTCAGAATCATCTACAGTCAAAAATTGAAATCTAAATCTAAAAAATTGGTAATATTACCTTCCAACCGATCTGTTGAACTGTCTAATCCTTCGTCATCATGCGTTAAATTACTTTGCATAAGATTTTGTTCCAAATTTTGAGCAACTTTACTTTCTGATAATTGTAATCGTGCTTGAGGAAATGACGCTCGTTGCGAATGTTGTGTTTTTGATGTTTTTTTCCTTCGCACGACACGTCCTGGTGATAAATTTGTTTTGATAACTGAGCTTCCTTCGTTGTCACATGGAGGTTTATCCTGGTTATGTCCAGAATGATTGTCAATGCCATTAACAGCACAATCGTCAGAATTATCATCATATGTTCCTCCTCTGCTCTGAGGTTCGTCACTACAAGTACTCTCCTGGAAATGAAAAATAATCAAATGTCGTTTTCTTCAATTAGAAACTCCATACTTGGCAAGTTTCGCTTGAACTATCATTAGCTTCAGTCACCGGTTGTAAATCATTGGAAACCGGTTTACTCTCTAAATCAGGAGTTTCATCAACACTAATACTTCGCAAAGACATAGAATCATCACTTGATAAATTACTTGAAGATACTGCTTGAGAGCCATAACCACTTGAAGTAGTTGAAGGTGTTCCAGATTTTGGAGCTAATTCCATTAGAGAATCCAAAGTTCGAGAAGTTGGAATTGTCCGTCTACCATTACTTCTATTTTTAACAGTATACTAAAAAAACACAGTCGGAACATTTCGAAAAATATTTATATTAAACTCACAGCCACTTCTTTTTTCTCGTCTTGACCATCTTCACACTGTTCTTCTATAGTATCAGCACTTAATAAATCCAGAGAATGTTTTCTTGGCAAAGAAGGTTGTTCTTCGTGCAGAGTTGTCATTCGTAGTCCAAGTTTACTGTTAGCTGGTGAGGTAAGACCAGGGAAAACTGAAATAGCATTATTTTAACTACTTGAAAACATCAATTTACCAATTAAAAATTAACACAAAATAATATAAATATATAAAAATATAAAAACAAAATAAAACAAAAGTCGAATATAGAAGAATGTCGACATACGTTTCGAACTTCCTGTTGGTTGTTGCAACCGTAAAGAGTTGAGGTTTAAGCTGAGATTTAAGAAAGTCGGTCGAGCTGAAATATCAAAAAATTAGTTGTGAGGTTGTAACTATCAATCCGTGCTCTTTTAATCAATATAAGTCACACCTCAATCTATTATATACAATCACTAACATTTATCATTTTAAAGTCAAAGAGACTTGGGTTTTGGTTTAACAGAAAAAAAAACAAACATGCAAATAGCCAATTATACAACGGGCCTAATTAGTTGTCTTATTCTAAATTTAATCTACGCATGCTCACGATGCTGTTTTTAAGGACACAATTAAATGGAATAACAGATTAGTTACGTCTCTGTGACTTTATTACAATTAGGAAAACTAACAGATGAAATGGTTTTAATTTAATAACTTTACTTATATTTTTGTTGGTTTGTATTAAAGCATAGCAGAAGTAGCTTTAGATTTATACATAGGTAAAGCTAAAATAAACTGCAAATTATAACCAAAACATGCTGATTTTATTATTATCTACGGTATAATCTAACATCTACATGAGAAACATAGTTTTGAGATGAACTACAAGCTACGAATGAAAATGTTCAGAATGATCGATAGTCATCTAAAATGAATCAAATTTCTTAAATAACTTCATCTACAATTTAATCTCAAAACTGATGTTACAAGACAAGCAGACGGTTTCTTAAACAGTGATTTGTATCCACCTATAGCAATCTCAATATGCAAGCCTCCATTTTACCTGAAAGAATGGAGCCTTGTGGTTGCAGAAAAAAAATTCAATCCAAATTAGTCAAGCAAAAATTTGAAAAAATTAAGAGAGCCTCGGGCTCCAACAACAATATGAAACATCATATTAGAAGAAGAAAGCTTATGATTGAAACCAAAAAAAAATGCAATTCTTGATATGTGATATGCTTAAGGAATGAAAAAATTTAACAACAATTAAGTGAAAAAAAAATTAATTATTCAACAAACAGCTGCATGAAGATGGGCAAAATTTAATTTATTTTAAACACTGAGATGTTTTGAGAAAACACACTGCCCCAAATTAGGAAAGACCAAAGCATAATAGCAATGGCATTAATTCTGACAAACATTCTAAATTAACTCCGAAATACTAACTATCTTAACTATCTGACTAAAATTAAACACATATTTGAACTATTTGGACTCTATCTGATCTTATTAATTCCACATTAAATTGAAAAAAAGTAAAATATGTAAGTTGGAATAATTTGAAACCTACCTATTCCGAATGGTTTCGGAGGAGTTGTCTCTGTTTCTTTTCCAAAACTAGTTCTGCTTCTCATTGGCGTTGTTTTTCCATGAAGCTCACTGTTGAGTTCTGAGACACTTTCAGAACGTGACATGTGGAGCGATTCAGAACTACTATCAAACCTCATCAACTGCAAAAAAACAAAAATAGTCAAAATCTACAGAAAAATGTCAACATTTTGCCATAAACATACCCCATTCTTTGTTTCCAAAGCCTAGCGTGTGCGTATGCGTGTAAAAGGTGAGCAAAAATTATAGAAAAACCTATTATGCAAATAATTACCTGGGAGAAGTTGGGTACGCTTGCAGTTTTCCTCATAAGCGGCTGTCCTTTAGCTTGGAGGAGTTCCTTAACAGCAACATTTTGTCTTAGACGATCTAAAATTAATATACTTTCGACAGCGCTGACGCCACGAGTATATTTTTCTACAAAATAAATGTTAATCACAAATTAAAAAATACTAAAATTCTTTTACCTATGTAAGTTTCTCCATCGGATAAAGATGAATCATCTCCAGAAGCAACAAGCTGAGCTAATGACTCTCTATCTTCCAATTCTTCACTAGCTTTAGGAACATTCGAAACAACTTCGTAAGTAACCCCACATTGAGTTATAACATCAGATCTAACAATTTTTCGTTTAATCCGATCTGTAATGCTTTGACGTTTGTAAATATTTAGAGCTAAACGTTTGCGAAGGATCAAATCCATTGGTGCTGGATGCGACAATCTCACTGTTATTCGTAAAATCATGTAAACTCGTTCCATTGCTATAAAAGAATGATTAATACTTGATACTCTTGAAGAAAAAATATACTTACGATCGGTGACTTTATTCAAGTGAACACTTTCATGGATTGAGGAATCCCAACTAGCAACTGCACATACATCTTTTTCTAAGTGTTGTAAAATGTGTAAACTGTAGAATTGACTTCCAAGTTCTTTAGAAAGAATTGAATTAGAACCGGCAGTTGTAACTTCAGCACCTGATTGATGTGTGGTAAAGTCGTCAGCTAAAATTTTGATATAAGTTTAGATTAGTTTAAAAGTAGAGAGAAACAGTACCATTTAAATCTAAGAATAAAACAGGAATATATGGTTCCATTCCTGGTAGAGGACTCCAAACAGCTGGAGAGCCTGGGATTCCAGTCCCTGGACTTGGAACCATCACAGCATTTCTTTCTTCAGTTAAATTAACCCATTGATCCATCAAACTCTGCTCTCTTTCCATATCTTGTTCGCTTTTACAAGTTTTTTCAAGTAGTTTTGTAATTTGTTCTTCTAAATATTTCTGTCTTCTGAAAAGTGCATCGTTCCATTTTTCTCTCAAGATGGTTAAATCTTCTTCTTGATAGGAATCAAGTTGTTTTTGTAACCGATTTCTCACCATTACACCACCAACTTCAATTTTGACTATTTGTTGGCATATTATAGGTAAAGTACCCGAGTTTTGGACTGGTTTCACTCTAACTTGAATTCGTCTTTGTTGTCCCTGACGTAATTGATAAATCCCACCAGTTGAAGACTCGTTTTTAACAGTTACTTCAACTGGAGCGTACTCTCCTTGATCATTCAATTCTTGTATTTCGACCCATAATTCTATTTTTCTTGTTAATTCCGACCATCTATCTACTAATGATCTCGCAGTAGCTAATTGATGTTGTTGGTGCTGCTCGACTTCCCATCCAGGTTTGCATTTAGAAAATCCCGAACTTCTATTACCCCAAACTTCGATAGAAAGAGCACCTTCTGCAAAATTGATTTTATAGCTTGAGTAATTTTTTATGAAGGAACAAACCTGAACAGTGTTCCAGAAATTCTTCCGATACATTTACAATAAAGTCTTTGACGTGATCGAACTTAAAAACTGTGGAATCTTTATTAACTGGTAACTGCATACTAGGGAGATCGCTTTTAGTCGGAACTACAACTGGATCTGGATGACCCCAAAATGTATATTGACAAAATACATAATGTGAAAGTGATAAAGGTAAGCCGGAGGCTTGTTTTATGTGAACTCGACAAGTCACAGTTGAACTGCCATGATCTTCGTCGTCGTTACTGCTATCAGAAGCATTATCTGAATTTGCTTCGCATATCCGATCTTGGGGAAATGTTCCAGCCACACGGCTAAGTTCAACCTTCCAAAAAATAACAATAAATAAAATACTGAAAAAAAAAAAAAAGATTCATTTACCTGTAATCGACCTGCGACTTCTCCTTGCTGACTTATAATTGGTGTATGGTAATCCAACTTGATATCATGGAACAACGCTTCTAAGAAAATATTTGCAACCCCGATTAAATTATGGTTCTCTTGTGATTCAAAGAAAGGATCAGGTCCCTTAATTGGCGAGTCCTTAGAAAGATAGATCATTATTGCGTCTATAGCTTAATCAAACACTTACTTTAGTGAAATCTCCTTTCTTTTCTTGATACAATTCATATAATTCTCTCATATCGACGATTTTGTTTTCGAGCTTTTCCATCGACCAAACCTGACTTTGGGTGCCTCTTTTCACTAGAATGGCAGGTTCGCTTACAAATGCACCTTTCTGTGTAAATAAAATAAAAGAGTAATACATGTACATTGTTGAATATAAATGAAACATTACCCTTCTGTTGGGACTTAAATTGTCTGGAGGTATTTGTAAAGTAACGCTAAATTTGGTTTGTCTTCCCATGTGTTCAGCTAAACAGTTAGCTTCTTGGACTAGCGAATTAGCATGGTAAATGCCTTCTTTTAATTTTCCTATACTTCGTTTAAACATTTCATCATTTTCTTGTGCCCACTTTTCGACTCTCATTTGTGTTGTAGGCGTGCAAGGCGTTGTTTTACAGAAATTGGCTCTCAAGGGATCGTAAGAATAAGGAGGATAAGGAGTTGAAGGCGACATAATATTTCGTAACTGTTGAAATTGTCTTTCATATTCCATTCGTTGTTTTTCCAGAGCGACTATAAGAATACATTTATGAAAAAACCCGTTAAATGTTAAAATAATGTTCACCTTGTTTATCTTCTTTATGTTGCTTTTCGAGTTGAGAGATAGCTGCTTGAATTGGATCGTTAATTAATTCATTTAACATAAGTTCATCTCTAGCAAAATTATAATCGATATTTTGTGCTGGTGTCTGAGGTTCTGATGTAGCAGCTTAAAAATTAATCGAGTAAGAAATTGAATCAGTTCTATTAAGCGTCAACTTACAAACTGATCTCGGACAATTAACTCGAAAGAAATGATGATTGCCCCATACTATCCTATCACCGTGTCTCAATTGTGTTCTTTGTGTCACCGGAGAACCGTTGATAAAAGACCGCGCGTTGGCTAATGGTTCTAAAAACAGTTCTCCATCTTCTATGGTAATTATACAATGTTCAGGCTGAATCCCCAATCCTGATAATTGTATGTCTGGTTCAACTCCAGAACCACAGCTTCTAGCTCCGACCACTGTCTTTTCTTTAAGATAATAAACAAGAAGTTCGTTTAGCGACGGATCAGCGTTTAAATTAACCAAATAATATTTATTCTTCTCAACTTTTATTCCCGACGCTTGAACGCTAATTCCCATTTTTTCAAGAGCTTGTTGTCTTTCATTTTGAATTCGTTCTGTTTTCATAAGTTTCTCTTCCCAAGTTTGAGACACTTCTTTGTATAATTTTTCACTTTCACTCAGTTTTTGGTGGATATCAACTCTTTGTATGTCGCCAACAGGAGAACCCTAAAATATTAAATTAACATAAAGTTGGTGAAATATTTTGGAGTAACATTACAGTCGCGTGTTTTAACATTTCCTTTAAGGTTTCGACTTCTTGGCGCAACTCTCGTATAATTCTAGCATTTGGATCCTCATTGACGACGGCATGATTGACAATTCTCTTCGCTCTATCAGCATACCGCAAGGTCGATAACGTTTCTTCGTAATTGTCAGCTGCAGGCGAAATTGTCGCCACCATTACAGTTTTACTGTTGCCTCCCAAATTATCTTTCAATATCCAAGTTAACACTGAATCTCGATACGGAACAAATTTATCTTTATTTTTACTCCCTGAAGATGACTGATCAGCTAATTTTGATATAACTAAACCTAACGTTGTTAATGACCTAAAAAGATCGCAGTTTATATTGGTATTTGCCATTTCATTAGTCATTACTTATTGATATTGGAGCCTTCTTTCAACCTGTCACCAACAGCTCCAGTTTTCACAGCCCTTTCAGAACCAGCTAAATCTACCAATGACATCCGACTAACTTTTTCCCCAGTAACTCCAGTTTGAGTATCAACCAAAGTTTGAGTTAATATTACTGTAAATACGGCATGAGATCTCGACGATTCGCTATTCATATTAGTAGCAGCTACCGTCCTTGACTTATTGCCTTCAGCCATTAAATTATCAATATCCTAACAAGACATTTTATTTAAATATTCAATCATTTTTAATTATCAAATACCAACCTGAAACGAGGTAACCGCTAACTGGGATAATCCGTCGACGTAAGGACCAAGAACATTGTGTTCTCTCACTTTTAAAGATTGCTTATTCGTTTTAGGATCTAACAAATCGTGAACCTTTTCGTTGTAAATTTCCATATAGCTTACTTCTACTTTATAAGTAAGTTCTGAGCTTTGTTGTTTTGCAATTAGGCCAAACAACGCATCACATAATCGCGGAATTATCCCCTTGTTGTCTTGTGAACCCATCATAGTATAAGATTTTCCCGAACCTAAAGATTTTTCAACATAAACACTGTGCTAAACATAAATCTACAAAGCTAACTCTGACTAATATTAAACTTTTCAAAGTCAGTATTTCAGTTCCATTTGCATTTCAGCGGTTTCAGTGTGGTTAAATTAGAATCCGTTTTCAGTTCGTATGAGTCTGAAATATGAGTCAGAACGTAGCTAGTTTTCCACGAAAAATGCTCCAAAGTGGACAAGAAGTAGCATGTAAATAAGGCCGAAGGTCAAAGGCAAGACCGATCGATTTGAGAAATGGTGTGAAGGTTTTATGAATTTCTTGTCTTTGATAATAGTCACGAGAGTTTCCTTTATGAGTCAAACTGAAATTTTCGAATATGCATAAAAGCAATAAAAGTTTTTGTGTTTTCCCATTAGGTCAGACCTTTAAAGTTAATTAATAGAAGATATAAAAGCAGGGTGTGACAAATAAACACGACACGCGATATAACAAAAAGAAAAATCAATAGATAAAGTTACACAATTGCAGAAGGAAAATAAGTTCGGGAAAAAAGTCTTTTTTCATGCTTTAACATCTCCCATATCAACACATTGAAAGGCTCGCACGTCCTGAATACGAATATTCTTCTCAGATCATCGAGAAAAATGAATTGAGCTTGCCAGATTATACGTTAAACCTGGAATCAACGTCTTTTGCAATCCAAAATTGAAATTAAACAGAGACCTTATTGTTATGCAAAGTCGTCTCCAGGCAGTGTTGGATCTTGTTAATATTCATCGTTTCTATCGATGTTTTGAGTACTAACTTCGAGTATTAACCGTAAAGTAAACATCTCTGTTGTTTAATGTGAGATAAGACGTTATCAATATCCTAACTCTCTTAATCAGATTTACCTGTTTGTCCGTAAGCGAAGATACAGGCGTTGTATCCTTGGAAAGCATTGTCAAGGATATCCCGCCCAAGGCAATCGAAAACAACATCCTGTGAGGCAAAACCTTCCATGCTTGGATCCACCGAATTAAAACAGTGATCAAATGCAAAAGTCTTTGGCTGTTTCCTGTGAAAAGAAAGAATTTTCTTTTAAAACCTACGAATTTTCCTGCAGGTAAAAACCTGCGTGATTATAAACGATTTTATTGTTCGTAGTAAATGGGGTAGAAAGATGAATCATATTGATTATTCACACTTAAAAGACAATGTTTTTTCGAAGGAAGTTAGTAAATCAAATTCAGTACAAGGCATCTGGAATATATGAGAAATTTCTCTCGTTCCAGAAATAGAAAATTCTCAACTTCAATACTCCGGAAATAGTCAACGCTCTTGTTTAAACGACCGGAGAGGACCGGAAACGACGAGTCTAGCCTATGTCAAAAATCTTCAGTGAAAATAGATCCTTTCTTAAGTCAATTTTTTCCTTTTCGTATCAGACCTAATAATTATTTCATTTCACTTTTAATCGATCCTACTTTCAATTAGTAAAATGCTTGTTTGTATAGCGTCTTGAATCTATATTATTTTCATTTGCTCTAAAATCGATCGTACGATGACACTAAACAAATTTACGAAGATTATCACTCAGTCGATAACCCTTAATTGCATACTTGACGCATTCAATATGGTTGACTCTTTTGGGGCCAGACCGGTTTAATGGAAATACCAAAAGTGGAACCTCCTCAATGTACTTTTTTTCAATTTACCGAAACTTACATTCGACATTAATTATGTATTACCTACTCTCCCAACACTAAATTACATATGTCATTTCCGATTCTATTTGCCATCTGAAGAAACCGTAACCATACTTTGCAAACTATCAGCATGACGATTTCATAACTAACAACTTTCTCGCTGACTTTTTTGTCCCGGATCTTTTTACTATAAATCGGTATACTTCTAATATTTTAACCAAAATAGAAAGAAAAATATACGTATCACAGTTACCTTTACCTTGGAACCAAATTTACAAAGCTTATATTTATTTTAATAAAATCGATATTAAAATCTGGTTCTAGCCAGTCTTTCCACTGGACGCTTTGTAGACCCAAACTCTTCTTTATTTACATAATATTTTAATAATGGACTTGATCATTTTAATTTCATTCTTTTATTACCGAACTTAAACGCATTTAATATTCGTAAAACACATATTGTGTATTCAGTGTTCCAATATTTCTAAACTAAGCACTTTCAACTTCCACATGGAAATTACGAATTCGCTTTTAAATTACACTTTAATTTTCATGTGTACAAAACTTAACATTTGGATTTTTCCTCGATCAGAAACATGATTGATTACCAAATGAATTTTGAATCTTTTTTTAGAAATAAAATAGTCGGTGCGATTATCATTCACTTGAAAGGGATCTGGGAAGCCTTCTGTAGATCTTAAAGCAGAAACATCTGTTTCATTTCAGGTAAAGCGGGCGCCAATTAAATCTAAACACGGCCATGTGAAGTTTTGTGATGTTTTTTATTATCCAACAGCCAATAAAATTTAACTCAAAGTTAAACCTTCATTTTCTGTAAGCTATAGTTATTGTTCTATTCTTCTTGCGAAATTCAAAGCAAGAGTTGCAGCGACATCATTGATATTGAATATTCATGTATACAATAGCATGTTGGTGAATAACCATGAAGAAAATTTTTCTTATTCCATAGTTTGCTCATGTTTTTTTTATAATCATTATGCAAAATTAATCACCTTTACACATGAAAATGTTTCAAGAGTTTTCTATTTAATATCCATAATAACATAAAGGGTAGTTACCCCACTGAGTGCAATTAGGATAGACAAGCAGGTGGCTTCTTAGTCCTTTGTTAGCATATGCAAAGAAAATTACAACATCCAATCACAATAAAACAAGATCTAATTTAATGATTTCGTTTTAACATAAAGCAATAAAATAAATATTTCGTTATTATTAACTAGTCCATAAAACCAGTTTGTGTAAGTTAAGTGAATTCCATCACATCCAGCAAAAATTTGGACGGATTTCAACATTATGACACTCTGCCAAATAATCATTTATTTAATTTTATTTGACTTCTTAGACGACCAATATCAATTTTCGTCGAAGAAATCATTTTATCATTTTTATTAACGATTTAATCTATCCACAGCTGCGTAAAACAAATAAAACAATATCATAGTTGAGTGATAATTGTGAAAGCAATTATTACAACACGCTAAAGAAATAAAATGTTCCAATAATAGAAAACTTTCTCTTGATTTATTGCAGATCCTGGTAAAACTGTCAGGATATGACCGTGAATTAAAACGAGATAAAATAAGTAAATATATTATGTAAAATAAATTGAAAAAAGTCATTTGTGTATTTATATTTGATATGTTTATTAAAAATTTATACAACAGCTTTTACTCTCACGTGCTGCTGAAATAATAATAGACAATTCATTCTAGTAATCGATACACGCGTTTACAGATGTTCACGTTGTTCTATACAGTGGACTTTATTATCTTTCTGTTGTGTATGTACACACTGTGCAAACATGGCTCTTTTATGTGAATGTAAAATTAGAATTTACACAATGTGTGAATAAATCCGACTACGATAAGAAAAACTCCACAGATACCAATTGTGTTAATAAAATTTAACTCTAATGCATTTCATTAGCGAATAGAAGCTAAAATTATTTTTATCAAATCCCTAACAAACTAAAAATAATGAATATTCTTTCCATTCTTCTCTTTCAAATTCCTTTTTTTCATTTGATGAAGCTTTTGAGAGATATTCAATTTAGTTCCACGCTAAAATTCGGAATCATTTCCAAGACCCTTCAAGCAAATTAACTTCGTCTATTACTTTTGAATATGGTGCAAATTAACACTTTACCTAACAATCCTGAAATAATTTTCTCAAGGGAAATGACTAGATTCAAAAAAAAAAAAAAAATGAAATTTTTGTTTACTGTGAAAATACAAAAGAATATTGCATGTTACAATCCCTTTAATTAAATTTCAACCAAAAAATTTCATTGTTGACTTATACGCACAAATAACAAAATTTGAACAATCGAACCAACAGCAAATATTTTCTGAATAAATCATCGATCAAAAGTACGTGATTTATTAATAACCGTTTTGTTTGAATTTCCGGAAATGATTGTTTCGTGGCTGTTCTAAATCTAAGGACGTTATTTTAATGCAATTTACATGAATTGGAGCGAAAAGCTTTATCAAAATAAACGAGACTTCGAGAAGGAAAATGAAGATATTTTTCTTCATAACTTTGCTGAAAACACACCTAATGAATATTTTAGCTTCAAGGGATAGCTCAAATAAATTTAAACCGAATCTACTCAATGTCAATGATAATGATGATTCCATAACGTTTAAAAACGATGACGTTGTTAAAATGTCATTTTATTCCATCAAACAAAATTTCTTTATATTTGTACTTTTGCATCGATTCAGTCCGCCCACTCAAAGCAGTTACAGGCAAACCACCTTCTGAGGTAAAATTAGATCATCGCTTAGTAATTTCTTTAATAAAACATCAAATTAATATTTAATATTTTCAAGAAATCCGGTTGTGGCTTAACGCGCCAATCGGAAATGAAATGCAAAACTATTGGCTGAAATTAATACCGGCCATCGCATAAACAAACATTTTGCCTATGAGGGCTGTTATTACTTGTTTTTAAAAGAAACAAAAACTGTCGTGCAGACAAATCGCTGGACGGATTTTTCTAGCTCCTCCTTCTTCATTTTAATTGAAATTATTGCAAGATTAGAAATGTTGCAAAGCGTAAAAAAATATTTAGTGATTACAATAGAATTCCTATTACGTGTGTCTGTGCTAGTTTTAAAAATTTATATTCTGCTGTAAATGTGAAAGGGAAATTTATTTCAATAGGGTTGCAATAGAATTACATTCCCTGCGTTATATGAAAATGAGTGAAAGTGCAAAATTTCATCAACAGTTCGATAAAGCTTTGTCTTTCTAAAAAATATGAAAAACTAAATAAGCTTTATCTCATTTCCAAAAGCTCAATGATTGAGATATTGGAGGAAAATTGCTCTTCGTCATTTCATTTTTATCTCATTTTGTCTGTATTGATTTCCCATTTCCCAAAATCTAAACTTTTAATGAACTATCATAATTTCATAAAAAATAGAACAATTTCATATCTTTTATAATTGATAACAATTACTGTTTACACAAATAACCTTCATTAAATTTGAATTCTTTAGATAAGAACTGGCTGTACATGATAAAAATGAGATTTTGATTGAGAGCCTGGAAAATAAAACTACGAACATTTTAATTTATCCTTTTTTAGTGTGAACTCCCTACTTCAAATGCATGACATAAAGTGGGAGTTTATTAAATTTGTGAAGTTGTTTCGACGATTCTCAAAAGATGAGCATCAAGGGCTCGATTTATCCGAGGGTTGAGCTAATGTTAATCTTTGGTAGAGAGAAGAGAGTTCAATTTCGTTCCTATATTTTGCAAATTCAAATCAGAAATTTTGTGTTTTTAATGGTATTTAACGTCAGTCTGTTCTCTGTTAAATTGAAGTAGAGTTTTTAATAAACAATAACTAAAGGGAGTCTCAATCCGTGTTAATATACATGGGACATTTAAGCTTTAGTTACTTTATGGTAGATTCTCTGACCTATACAAGCGGAATTACACCGAGAATATTAATGACACAGTATGTAAAGGATACTTTACATGATGTTCATTGGTGTAATTGCAGCGGTATCGTTTGCTTAGACATTTTTATCAAACTCATTATGAATTATTCATTTTTATTGACGAGTTATTTGCTTTGTAAAGTATTAAAATCGGTCTAGTAAAACCAGCAATTGAAAATCTTTCAATCTACAAATGGTAACATTGTATTTGTTTTTTCTTACCTTTCCATCTTATCCAGGGTCGTAGGCTGTTGGAGAATAGTCTGTTGTTTTTCCATTTTGACCACACATTGTGTTCCCAATTCAAGTTCTAAAAAATAACAAATTAAACATATTCAATGTTTTAAACAAAAAGCAAATTGTTATAGCCGACCTTAAAATTTCAATCTAGAACTATTGACGTTTCAGTTTTATGTGGCAAAAACAATAAATAAATTTAGTCATTGTCTAGTAATGTTTCATCTGGTCATTAACAACTTTACGCGGAAAACAACAATAGCATGACAGAAAAATCTAAAATATTTTAGAAGATGAATAATCAATGAAAATAACTTTATCTGAGTTTAATTATCACAATAACAACAAAAACATACCTCTACGGTTAAAAGGACGGACCCTAACTGCAACTTTTATTTTATCTGTAGACATTTTGGTATTTTCCTCTTAATTACAACAAAATATATATTTACACTATTATCACACTTTCTTTGTATAAATAATCACGTTACTATCCATTTTCAAACATAGTAAGTCACAACAGAGCTTTTATCACAACACGTACATTTACTACTTTCGCCATATTCGAGAACTTAGGTATATTCACTATATTGGCTTGCGCGGATACTACTACTGCGCAAATTTCAGTCAGTTTGGTAATTTTAATAACAATACGGATTTTTACACTAACGCGCCATCTAGAAGCTTTCTAAAGCTATATTTTGATTCATATGCTTCCCGTCTGGTTTGTATACTTACTGTACATTGAGCGCATACCAGCAGGTGGCACTAAACAAAAATTAATCGATACAGGTGGATCTCGAATCACTCCAAAATCCAGATTGTTTAAAATTTCTCATTTTACTCAAAAACTCTATTTGATTTGACAATAATTACTCATTTGCTCAAAAATTGTATCCAATTACTTGATGATTTTCACAATTCCTTCAATAATCATGAAAAGTAGTAAATTAATTCTTTTTATAATAATTATCAGAACGAGATGGTCTTCTTATAAGTCATATCATCAAATATTATTATAATTGTCTATCCTTAAAAAGTTTCTTTTCTGAATCGAGCAAGTTTTTCAAATTTTAAATCATCAAATAAAAAGGTGTGTTAGGCAAGAATCATTTCAGATGTGCTATTTTTCGATCTATCGTAACTTATTTGTTTTCCCTAAAAACTTTCTGGAATTATCAATAAACAAGCCGGTAAAAGTAATAAGATACTTCTTTCTAAGTTCTAAGTGCAGCTGCATGTTATCAAAATATGATGGTCAGTGTTTAACAAACATGCCAAAAAATTCAATATAAGGAACACTTTCCAGGACAGAAATATACCTAACGTTGGTATTCAAAGACAACCCCATGATTTTCCAGTATGGAAGACAACAAACCTTTGAAGAAGCATTACAAATATATTTTTTTTTGTTTCAGTGGAAGAAACAACAATTAATTACCGACAAGAGCTTTGAAAAAATTCACAATGATGTCAAAATCTTTGCTATATCTTAATTAGAAACTGACATAATGGATCAGATTTTCTCAAAAAAAAGTAAAAATAAGCATATATTGAATATTCGACTTTCTTGAAAACCACATCAAACACAATTAATTCTTGACAAAAGCCGACAAAATTCTCAAACAAAATATGAATTTTTCACTGTCTTAAAAACTCAAATTAGACTCATTTTCTGACTCGGAATATGATTGAAAAGTGCCAAAATGTCAAAAAAAAATTAAACAATTTTCACCAAAAATTCAATACTTTTAGTCAGGACGATTTTCGATACTTCTAATCATTACTTCGGTATTTCTCATTCTATTGAAATAAATCTAACATTAATTTATTCCCTTGAGTGTCTTTTATTGTTAAGCATTTTTCGTTCGGTTACTGGTAAGCCATACAGCTGGAATCGACTGCAAACGCATCTTTGAAACCGAAATTTCAAAAATAGATAGGTTCCAATATTGAGGCACGTAGCTTCTATATTACTTAGGTGATTTAGATGAAATCTGGCATATTGATAAAACAACAAATAGGCTTTAAACCAAGTTTAAATATATCGCTCTTTCTAATTCGAAAACTGAGATAAAAGCTCATATACTTTTGGTCAAGACGATTATATTTTTTGATCGAGACGGTAATGTTTTCTATTATCAAGCTGAAATTGCACTCAATTTTACCCCTTTTTTTCGTATTTTTAGCTCAGCCTGACACGAACCATTTGGCCGCTAAACCGAACTCTGAAACCAGAATTTCGAAAGCAAATGATACCTGGCAATTTAATAGAGCTTTTAAAAAGCTATATCGTACAATCAGAAACTGAGTTTTTGGCAGAAATTATTTCAAAATAGTATAATTGGCAAATAATAATCTTTTCAAAAATGCAACATACTGACTTCCCATCTAACACAATGCAAACTTTTCGATGCCGAGAAGCAAAAAATCTAGATAAATAGTTAGAAATATATAATAGACTCGTTTTCCTTATCGGCGAAAATGAATGTTTGCTTACTGTTAATGTCTTTAGATGTTTCGATTCTAAAGTTATTTTTTCAGAATTTAGCTTATAAATCAATCAAACAGCCTGTTATTGACCTATCTACTCATATCCGCTGCAGCCTCTGCTTTAATGATCATTCTTTAATTAGATTTTATTAGAAATTACTGAAATTAAAAATAGCCTTCAAATTATTCAATTTATTAATTTGTTTCCATTTTTATTGGAAAATGATTAATAAAACAAAACAGCATTCCAAGTTTTTGTTTATAGGTGTTAACTCGGAATTTATTTTGCATATTTTAATAGCGCATCACACTGAGATACAAAAGGTGAATCAAGGAAAGAGGTTGATCATTTAGTAAATCTTGTAGAGTGAATCAAATTCTACTCTTTTAATAAAAAAAAAAAAAATAAATAAATAAAAATAATCAATGACTAAGGTTCAAAATTTCTACTTGAAATTGACATTTGATTGACATTGCAATCACTTTCCATTATCACGTTTTTCTCCATTTTGTTTTATTAATGTGTGATTCAAAAATTTATTGTTACAACCTGAAATTGAGTTTCAATTGCTTAAGTATTGATTTCCGTAATAAATAAAGAAAATATGTTATCATCAGATCTATGACTAGACATTCTTTATCTGAATTTCCTTTTTTTCTCAATTCTATTAAGGTTCGTATTTTCTTTATCATTCATAAACTATGTATTTTTTTGTATCTAATACAACTGACATAAAGTTAATCCTTTTCGACAGGTACGAGTTTTGATAAAACTTATAAAAATTTTCCAGACATACCTTTCAATTTTCGACAAGACTTACTGGATTTGATAAGTAAATATTTAAATTAACATGTACGTAGTAATACTGTTTAATGTTATTAGACTAAAAAATACAGTAAAAGATTATAAAGGATTCACTTATCGTATTAAGAAATAATCTGATCTTAAAACGGTGTCAGGTTTCTGCCTTAAGCAAGCCGTATAATATCCCGGCCTTATTAAATCTAGAAAAATGTAAGCCCACATTAAATAGAACTTTCTTTAGATAAATTTTCTTGCATAATATGCAAAAGATGACATTAGAAAAAAGTGGGTGTTGATTTCGAATTCCTTCAAAGTGAAAGAACAATTATAATGTATGTAGATCAACAGACAGAAAAATGTTCAACAAGGTCGGGAAAAATGTCCATTGAGGGTAAACTGATTATTGAACAAATGTCAACTGTTGTAAGTGAGATAAGTAGAAAAGTGTGTCGAGATCTAAGATTTAAGAAAGATTGTTTATAAGAATTAAAGACGGGTGTGTAACTAAATCTGACGTAATTTGTAGATTTGTGATAAACTAAGTTAGGTGGAGAAATAAAAGACAGAGTTAATAATAATCGTCAATAAATTCTTAGGTATTCTTTTAAAACAGAGTTAAAATCTATCAATTTGTTATTATAACAACAAAAACAATGGTTTGAAAATACCCTACCCAAACATCACAATACTTTTATTTACACATATTTGGCTTATTTTTAACATATCTCAGAGAACAATTTGTATCTATAAAATTTGAGCTACGGAAGGCACTGAAGAGCACCTTAGGTATAATACAAATACATAAAGAAGATACATCATATCTACATAATAGTCGAATCACGAAACTAAATGCTGAATAAACCTAAAGTTTTAAGTAAACCAGAGAAAGCAGACTTTCTACATTAATGGTTTATATATAGGTTCGACACAATAATGGTAATGGTAATATTGCAGTCACAGTCCATGGGACTTGAAGTGACTTCCGTTTAAAACCCAGTTAATCTGGGAATTAATATCATGCAATCATATCTATATCCAACGTATCTCCATCGACGTGTTCTATATGGCTGGTAGGTGTAGGCAATCTAGGCTCGCAGAGAAGACTGTCTTGAGTTTGATGAGTAGGTGAAGTCAATAGTTGCTCTCCCGAAAGATCGTTAGGGGATGATAGCATAGGATCACCATTGACAGGTTCATCGTCATCCATCAATTCTTCCATGGCTGATAGACTAAGAGTGGCGTCCGTGATGACATCAGGCATCTGGAACGCCACATCCGCACCCTGGTTTACACTATAGAAAGATTCTTTTTACGCGCACATACCTTCTTGTTCGGATCCGACAGCATAATTGGAGGTAACATAGCACTCTGAGGCTGCTGGTTTTGATTCTTCTGATAGGAATTATACGATGAATACCCTTGAAAATTAAACTCGGATAATGGAAGACCATGAGATTTCATCTGCCTTTCGAGTTCCTAAAAATTAGTTATTGCGATTTACATAGAAACATTACATTTTATCGTTCATATGAGTTATCAATTGTATGCGGAATGTAGAGAAATTTACGTCATATTTCGAGTAGTTGATTGATATTGACGGAACGATTCATTGTTAATAAGTGGCAATTAGAAGAAGATAGAAAATTGCAATTTACCTGAACACGAAGCTGCAGCCTTCTATTGATGTGTTCAATTTGTTTCTGCCTAATCTCCGATTGCTTTAATCTTTGTACTTCGTTTTTGAGACACTTGATATATTCTACTGATGATTTTAATATTGTTCCTTTATTTGGACGAACATCTCTTACAATTTCATAATAAGGATCGTTATTTTTTGGCAAGAGAGTACCTAATTCTTTTATTCGATCATTTATATTAAATCTTCTTCTACGTTCGACTAAAAACCAGTTAAGACTGAATCATATATTACGATTAATCGAACAATTTATTTACTTACTCATATTATGATTATCTTTCTTTTGTCGATCTTTAGCAAGAGCATGAAGTTCAGCATCGCTAAGAACAAAAGGTTCATTTTTAATGCTGATATCTGCTCCTTGAAGGGAATTATCCGATGTTTTGAAACTATCAGAAGCAAGAGAACTTGATTCCAACGAGAGCAGATCGTCGATAAGATCTTCAGCCTGTAAGAAAAACAAATTCAATTATTTTCCATCAACAAAATATCAAGATTATTCTATTATATTTTATGACATGTAGAAAGGTCATATTTTGGTTTTCGAGGTCGTAGTTTTCTAAGCATGTAATTGATGGTTATTTCCATAATTTGTATAACGCAGACGCTTCATTGACTTAATAATACGTTTTATGACAACAGTTATCTAATATTTCAACAGAAAGTTACCAAAATTCTTTAACAATCAAAACAAACGCATTTAATCTGCTTCTCAACTATACGAATCTCCCTCGTCTATCACTTACATTTGATAATAGCTCCTTTAAACATAGCTCGAAATAAAACGACAATTGAATAATTAAGTAATTCTCTTCTAGATATAAATTGATTTGTGTTATAAATGCAACAAACATAACTAACTATTTATTTACTGTTTTCTTTGAACAACTGCAGCATCCGTAAAGTAGGTGTTTATGATTTTCTTATCAGAATAAACATTCTGATGATTAGACCTAGAGTTATTTTAGTTTTATATACAATAAATCTAGCAAAGGTCGTATCAATATAAACTGGGGTCAATCTCCCTCTTATAATTTTACTTTTGGAACATTCAAAACCCCCATAGAATACAAATGAATTTTAATAATACTAATTCTATGCAAATAGACGTTATTATCAACTATCTCCATATTTACATTCTTTAGTCTGTAATTAAAACTTCTAATCATAAACAAATACAACTAGTACTTATTTCTTACTAAAAATGATACATTTTCTATTATTGGGTGAAATGAAAAATTCTTCTGGGTGACCTTACATTAGGACCTACCCACTTTTAATAGAAAGTTTAACCTATTTCATACCACAATACAAAAGATAAAGTTATTCAATTATATTTTATTTCTCATGTTTAATGGAAAAATACTTTTAACTAAAAATAATGTAAAATAAACATTAAAACTGTGGTTAGCTGTAAGTAATAAAAAAACACCTTACATTAATTGAATGCTTGACAATTACATGTTTAGAGGTTTTTGTGAAATAGAATTTATTTCAGTAAAAATACATGTGTAAATCCCTTGGTATTATCGATGGGATTTATCGAAGACATTACACAAGCTATCATAAGTCTATAGACTTTTAAAACCAGTTATCTTGCGCAAGAAGGGCCAATTGTAATTTATCCTTTTTGCACTTGAAAATTTCATAACTACCTCAAACATAATTAAAAAACTTGGAATGCTAAATATAATTGATATTCCAAGCTCTCAAAGCTCACACCCTATATGTTTGCAAATTACTAAATAAGTTTGAACGTAATATCAGATATAATTATGGCATATATTTTAAACTGCAGATGAGTTTGCATCACTAAGATTGTAAATTAATTTTAATATAACATTATCATTAAATACACATGCTTTGACATGGCTAATTTACATAGCTTAAGAAATGTTTTTATAAGCGAGTGTGTTAAAATTTCTTACTGACGATCACAAAAAAATTATGTAAATTTTTTTTTTTTCAAAAATTTAAAGGAAGGTCAGGAAGTGTATAATAATATAGTGACAACAAATTTAAATGTTACTTTATTTTAAAGTGGTACACAGTGAAATATTCAACCGTGAAGATCAAACTCTATGGTCCGTAATAATTAATAAAACCGATTTCAAAACATTGGTAAAAAAATTGTAATTGCTAAGAGTTAATCAGCGGGTCAATGTTTCCCACCACCCAACAGAATCGCGTGTTGAGAAATTTGTGTTTTTTTAACAACTAAATTGAAACCTATTTTCAAGCCCCTCAAACATAAACTAGAAAAGACCAGAATTACAATTAACTTCATCACAGGATGAAGATCCATTGTTGCGTTAAAAAACATATGGTTTTATCTAAAACAAATAGTTCAATGAAAACTTTGATTTTATAGATATTTGATAAATTTATTGTAATTTTGATTCTTAGAAATACTAACAATAAACAACAAAAAATTTTGCAAAAAATATTGTTTATAGAAATGTGCATTTTTCTCGTATCTATGTGAAAAACGATGAAACGCCTTTCCATAATCCAATTTACGATATAGCTGTCAATAAAATACTGCTATAGATAGCGTTATGCAATATTGTTATTGGTACTAAAACATTGGCGTACTAAAAAGAAGCCTAAAGTGATAAATTATTATTCTAATCAAGAAAAATGTCACAAATTTTTATAACATTCGCGTCAATTAAAAAAAATGTAATTTGGAATTCTCGACTAATTCTTTAAATTGTTTTATGGCTTGTTTCATTTTCCTGCTAATCATTAAAAATTTGGTACAATTCCATGTGAATAATAAAATGTCTTAAAAATCCTGACAGAGGTAAAAACCGGCCAAAGTTCGAAGAAAAAGCTGTAGGGAATACCAAAGAAAAATCCAAAGCACTAACCTTGGTCAAATAATATACTGTTCGATTTAAAAAATGCAAACAAGTAAAATAAATGAAAATATCACATGGAGACTTTCGTAACACAAGATCAGTCTAGTTCTAGAACCAGTTACTGCGTCCTGAAGTTTGGAAATTTTATATTTGACCAAGAGCTGATTCGAAAGTGGTATATACTTTTGAAACAACATTTTTACTACTATCTTTTCCTTTTTTCTTTCTTAAAATTAATTTCGACAATTATTCTTTGGTTCTTTATAAACAATAACGTCAGATAAAAAAAATCCGTTATGCAACAAATTTTCAACAACATCCTCTAAATCGAGGAATCGTATTCTCACACACAAATTATATTTTTCAATGGATGTGTAATTACACTACTGCGATTTTTATTGGTGTCGGCCTTGACCTACAATCTGGTTATTTAAATTCATAGTACGAATTTTACCAAGCAAAATAAAAGTCGTTAACCTACATAGCAGATACAAAAATAATATATTAAAAAAATATATTATTAGGGGATGGACGGAAAAAATGGAAACAAACGATAGTGACGGGTGAGACGAAGCGTGGATTTGCGGCTCTACAGTTCATTTGTTTTACCTTGGACTAGCATTGTGCACTTTAAAACCATATTTCTTGCAAAGTGACTCAACATATCTTAATCTGATTGCATAACGATTGAAAATGAATTAATTTTGAATAAATAACAAAATTTATATCAAATGTCCAGTAGCAAATTTATTATGGAAGAAAATTAATCAAACTGAATCAAATATTTTTTTGTATTAATATGTTATCTTATATTAAAACCGAAACCTTTTCCAAATTTTTTGGATCGTTGAATTTAAACAAATCTGTTTCCGGATATACAAACCGCTGATTTGAAGGACATATTTCCGTGTTGTTTTATTAAAAAATCTTTCATAATTATGAAAATATAATGTAATAAAGATATTGAATGCTAAACTTGCGACGTTTTCTCATAATAATGTTAACAAGCAACTCATTTAGCGCATTTGGAGGTTTAACAAGACAAGTTACACACCTATTTAGTTAAATTTAACACCTTGCTGTTAATTAATGAATAAATAAACGAAACAGTTCGATACTTTTGCTTAAATACTATAGATAATTAATCGAAAAAGAATAGTGGCGCTAAATTTAAAAAGATGGCATTTTTGATAAATGTATGCTTAAGTGGATAAAAGCTTTTAAACGTCATCCTCTACTTCATTGCTACTTTGTTGAATTCTTAATTGATAATGTAGATAGTAGTGAACAAGGACGGCGTCTTTAAATGTTTCACTTTCTTCAAGACTCTTCATTTGAGTCTGGCGGAAATAATAGAAACGATTCAAACGAGATTAGCAATAATCAAATAATTGCGGCAAAATGACAATTCGTGCAATATTCCTTAAATAAAATAAAAACACGTGTAATCATCCTAATTCAGATAATACTAAAATTACTAGATAAAATAAAACAATCATTAGGAGAAGGTATATGCTTGACCTTTTGCGACTTTTATCGCTGAGTTGAAAATAAAATGATATCTTTGTTCTGAATAGAAAAATTTAATACCTTACATCTCCTGGTGATGATATTATAAACCGGCATTTTGCTTGTTGTTAGTATCCAAATCTGGTATCACAAAGATAAACTTTAACACATATCAGTAACTTTCTATGACTATAAGCAACAAGTTTGTAAGTTCGTGTGTTCAATAATAATGAATCGAAACGCGCGCGTTAACAATTGACAGATCAGTAACAGCAGAGACTCAAATATAAGTGACGCACTCTGCGGTAAACTAAACACCACACAAGCGCAACTAGAGTGCTAAATCATATCAAGTTGAAGTTAAGGCAAATCGGCGCGCGCACCACGTGGAGAATACACTCCAGGCAATGCAAGTATACTTACGCAAAAGACTTGATATATGAAATGTCATCAGCAAGTGCAAATCACCCTCGACAGATAAAAAACTACACGGCCTAGTGATATTTTGAAAAAATTATTACTTCACACCTACGATTGTATTGTACTCAAAGAAAGTGCGCCCACTAATTGTTTCTAATAACTACATTTAGTGTATCAACGAATAATTAATATACGCCTGACTTTGTACTCAATACATTTTTTTTTTCTTAGCCAGCGGGTGATTCCCCCAAATTTTTGGGTTTAATCAATCCGATTTGCGAAAGTACAGCAAATGCATTATGCTTTATTTATAAAATCAGGTCAATGTTCGCATTAACATTTATTATTTACATAATTAAATTTTTCCCATAGAGAATTATAAAGGTCGATTTTTACAATCCAGCTTAATAAAAAACTGCAATAACGTTTCTGTGCAACAAACCAATAAACTTCATTAGAATTCTTAACTGATCTTAATTAATAAACTGTCAGTCTAGCACTAAATAAATAAATGAAAGTGACTGTGTTTCCCAAAGGTCACGATTCTTTTACGTTAGTATCGATTCTGAAAACTTCAATGAATTTAACATAATCTCAAAGAATCCAAAGTTCAGGTGTAGAATTTCTCTTCCAACAATTACTAAATACGTAGGAATGAATTAAATCTACAACAAATATTTATTTTTCTCCACTTAACTAACTAACCTGGTTTCAAACTCATTATATGAAATTTTCTGATTATTTTCTTAAGTATCTACAATTACGAAACTATATCAATTATTAACAAACGTGTACCGTTGTCACATACTAAGATAAAACTATTTCATATACTTATTTTTTATATAGTGTGAGTCATGATAACAATAATAATAAAAGACAGAAAGTTGCAGAACAAGAAAATTTAATGGGTTAGTAAGGTGGAGTCGAAGCGAAAAGAATCACTTTCCAAAATTTATAATATATACAAAACGAGAAATAATCTTCATTTTTAAATGAGCAAATTATAAAGCAATGCCGTAAAAATGATTTTATGAAAATTTGAAGGAAATATTCATATTTATATGGAAAAAAAATCTGCTTAATTCTTTTGTGGTTGTATTATCAGTGGCTGCTATTTGTGCAATTACGAAATATGGTTACGCAATATAATTATATCCTTTAATTAGCTGTAGAGGACGCAGACGCTCTTCTCTTTAACAAACAATGTTGTTGATGTATACATAAAGCTGACCAGATCGAATCATTGAAAATTTAAAAAGCTATTTCTTTTAAGAAATTATTATTATTCCACGGAATGATTTTTTTTATTATAAAAAAAGCACGACGTCGTAAATTGTGAGAAGATGTAATTGAAGTTTCTGTTCAAATATTAGTTTTAGAACAATTAAAAGTGGAATTGAATTTACAAATTAGTACTTAAGTGACGTTTGAATCTCATTAAAAATTTTATCACTGAAAAATTAATAATTTGATTGAGTCATTTAAACGCAGTATTACTCCCGACAATGGGAAGCATTTAATCGGTGAATTGTTTGATAAAGTAATGATTAAAATAAGAAAATTTTCTTAGTTGTTCGTTGTTTTTAATTTCCTCCCTGTGTATTTTACATTTATGGTACACACATATCAGTTATTTGTAATTTATAACAGAGTAATAAATTGCAAATAATCCTGTTGTAAATCATGTACAAGTCTGGCGGTTTTGAGGTCACCATCCAGTCGAAAGCATGCAAAATTTAAAAATGATAGAACCCAACAAATTACCATTCCGTCCGTTATGGAAAAACCCGAAATGAAAACATCGAACGCATATAAAAATATTCCCTACTTTTTCCCTAAACCATTCAAGAAATCTCTAATTTGACTAATTGACCTTATGAATATTTATCACTTCCAATAAACAAAGTCTTCGTTGAATAAATTTTAACAACCAATATTCTACTCGTCTTAAGTGTGTACAAAATAATTTCATAACAATTCAATGCACGCCGCAAAATTTCATTAAAAGACAATTACACAATATTTTTATATTGCTAATCACTGATTTGAATAAAACATGAGGAGTTATATTACATTTAACTGCGGTTGATCGGGAAATTTATAATTTTCTTTTGACGAAATTTTGGCCCAAATTTTCTGTCATAATCAATGAACTCTCTTGCGTTTTTCGTTACCGCAGCTAAGTGATTATTATCAAATAATAAATAAATGGACAAGCGTTCATAATTGACCATGTACTCAATAGCACAAAGCTGCTTGTCGGTTTGATTTGTTATATTGTCCCCTACCAAGTGTTGCACGCAATAGAAACGCCCGGAATACTACTATAACAATTAATACTATGTTCCAATAAGTATTAGTTTATAATTAATTACATAATATCAAAGATGAAGGTCGTCATTCATAAACACAACTTGATTTTTGAATTTTATCAACACTTGAACAGATAGTATTGATTTAACACTACACAATTGTGTATTGTTAGTTGCCTACTTACTATTATATTTTTTTAAATTTTTTTTATAATGATTCATTTACTACCAATAAAAAGATTTCTAGCTTCCGTGAACGAGATTATCAACAACCACAGAGATGGAAAACAAAACGGAAATTATTCAACATATGACTGACTGCTATTTTTAAACAAGATATTATTCAAAATTTTGTGAAAGTTTTAAGAAGATAATAAATTTTATAGCAGTCTGAAATTACTCACTGCTTTTGAATTTATTCATTTAGTAAATCATAAACACGTTAGTACCCAGTAAATAGATCGAAAAGGATAAAAATGAAATTAAGGGAATTGAATGAAATGTTCATCAAAATAACAATTTTTACAATTTGGATATTAGTGCCTTGGAAAAATAAAATTTATAGATTATAACAATAGCGACAAAAAATATTTATTTATTAACGTTTTCTGAAATTGTTTTCCACACTTACCTCTGAAGTGCTAGTAGCGCCTGAGCTAAGAGCCGGCGACATGGCAACAGGATCAGGACTAGGACACGGAACTTGAAACGGATGCGAATGCGCAATGGTTTGTTGAGGCATAACATTCTGCATAGATCCAGCTGGGATAGTACCCAAACCTGGAGCACTATGTGTTTGAGGAACAGCATTATGTTGTAAATTGGCCAAAAACTGAGCATTGCCTGGTGTTTGGAATGATTCACTAAGATACTGTCGAACTTGACTTTTCTGCTTCTGAATGACGTGGTACCTAGTAGGATTTGCTAATTTTGTTTGAACTTGTAAAACTTGAGGAGGAACATCTACCGGTAAAGTGTGCAATGGCACTTTCATAGCAGTGGCCGTGGGTCTAGGCTGCATAGCTTGAGTTTGTCTTGCTCTTTCCTGAGCTTGTCTTTCTTGTTCCATCAGTGCTTGGTCTCGCATCAATTGAAGTTTCAATTGAGTGCGAGATAAAGGAGTTGCAGTTTTGAGGTTTGGAGGACTAAAATAAAATCAAATCAAATATAATACAATAAGAATCCTTTATTTTCGATCATTTCACTACTATTACGCTGATTTAATTATCTAAGTAACTAAAAACAAATATAATCATGTTGTCGCTCAATATGTTTAATGTGGAACAATTGTTTCAGTCAAAAAGTTTCAATTGAGCTAAACAACCGCTTTAACTATTTATGTAGTCTTTTACAAAGCAATTGAGGAACAATTAAATAAACAAATAATCAACTTGCGAGTGACTTTCATTTATCCCAGACTAACAATTTTTATCTTTTCTATAAGTAATTTCTCAAGCAATTGAGATATGCATTAAAAATAATTTATAATAATCATCATTTCCTGATAAAAAATAAATAAATTACTAGTGTTAAGGTCAACTATACGCCTCCAACATAAAAAAATTAACACCTAAATCAGTATCTTTTCTAGATTTCAATCATTATGCAGAACAAATAATTTCAACAATGAATAAATATATTATTTACAAGTGACGTCAATAACACGTCCCCATTAAACATTTGGATGATAACATATGAGAAATTGTTCTGAATATGAATCACCAATAATTAGAATACAGCTAACAAAGCAAAAATTATATAATTATTAAATCTTATATGAAAAAATTTCAAATGACAGTTTCGTATAATATCAAAAAGGATTAAATAGCCGAAAACACAATAGCAGTCTAAGTGGCAATGACAAATGGGAAAATAACTAAATAAACACTATCATTAGCATGTTTAAATGTAAAATAAATTTTATAAAATGAACATTACGTCACAGTAATTTAATAAAAAAAAGTTTGGCTCAGTAACAAGTCCAAATCTCAGACTTTACTTTGCTAGAAAAAAAATTCTGACCCCTTTATTTGTACATACATTTCGTTCACAAATATTTATCCTTTTAATAAATTGTTGCAAAAACATGACCACTCTAATTAACATCGCTAAAAAATTGGTAAAGCTTTAGACTTGGATTTTTTCAAATTGAGCTTTCTCCTTTTTTGTTAAATAAATTAGCATCAATGTTTAATAATAAACATTAACAATAGATTCTTCAATAAATAAATTAAATCAAACTGTTGTTTTCTTTTTCTGAGAACAGTTATCAAGTTTTTTACTATCTCTAAACCAAAGTTTATGATGATATGTAAAATATAAAAGAGGGATAGACTTCAGTTCCTTGTTTATAATAAAAATTGCTTAGTTATAGAAAAACAGACATTGTCAATTATTTAATTTTCATTGATTTAAAATAAAATCATTTCAGCACAGCTTTAGAATACTGCACATCAGTTGAACTTTCTCTTTAAAATTATGCCTGGAAAGTTTCGCTTTCGATTAATTCAAAAACTTTTTGTTTCACTATTAGAAATTGAATTTTTATCAAAAGAGTTGTTGAATATCTTCTTTAGGTTTTATTTCTATTTTTTTTAAGCAAGGAGTTATGAATTTTAGTGAAAAACAAACATCATGAGCCAAAGTTTTAAAGCAATAATTAGAAAATGCATCCAAGGTGGTTGTCAACAACATTAAAATCCGTTTGTTATTATGAGTGATGGTAATAATATTATCTATAGTTATGATGTTATGAAAATTATTTGTGTATGATGATATAGATGATGAAAGAGTTGTATTAAGGTCTAAATATATGGGTTGTTTGGGGTATAAATCGATATCCATGAGAAATAAATTGACGCAATTTTTGTCCATGTGTTGCCAAAACGAGTTAGTTGTTTTGGCAAGAGTGTGAGTGCCAAAATAATGCCTCTGAAACATTTCACTTGACTGTAAAATCTCTCTAAATGCGAATTTGAGAAAGACCATAAAATTGACGTCAGTTTTTTTAACTGTTGGTCAGCAAATCACTGAAGGTTTCTTATTTTAGATCATCCACAAATAATAAAGATTTTGCGAAATCTTAACTTGACATTTTAAATCAGGTTTAAAACAAAATCAAACCAGTTCGAACTCAAAATGAAAAATTAGCATTTATCCTCTAATGAAAATAAGTGAGGAAATTTTCAGTTTGTGCGATGTTAATTTCATCATTGTTTGATTTGAGGGAATCCTTATTGAAGCTGAGTGAAAGAAAGGTGATGCTTGGCATTACTTCAAAAAGTGTAATATTAGTTTAGTATTTGGTTTATTAATAGCAAGCATAGAATTCTTTTGCAAAAAATCCGACATGTGTTTGTTGTGCCCTTCAATACTCCATTTCTTCCATGCGTTACCCAAAAACATAATTTCGAATTTTCCCATTTTCAATGACATCAACTGTTAAACAATTAAATCAGCGTCTCACGTGAGTTACACTTTCGATAATTATTCTTTAGCTCACCTCTCATTTACAGGCATTGTTTTAGAAGTTAGTTCGTAAAATTCTTGATTTTTCGGAGTACCCAAGAGATCGTCAAAATCGATTGCACTTTCAATATCAAAATCGTCGGAAAGTAATGCCGACAAATCGTAACCTAAATCAATTCCAGATTCAGCCATTTTTTTCACAATTCAATACACAGATTTGTTTATAAATTATGTTGTGTTAATCGATGTCATATCTGTTATTTGACGTAAATTAAGTCCGACCCACACCAGCCGTTATTTAATAACATCTACTTGCGACTGAGTTTCTTAACAATGTCATGGGCAAAGTCGATTTTGCGTGCGCAACTCTCTTTCAGTGGGGTTTTTAACATCAAAGAGTTCAAAAAGCGCGCCTTCAGCAAACTTTTTGCTGCACACAAAAATGCTGATTTGTCGATTGCTTTTGTACAAAATCAAACATGAAATTTGTTCTAATTATTTTTATTATCACAATCCCTAAATTGATTTTTTTGCATGAAAATAACACAAGCGATGAAGCTTGGGAAGAATACAAAGTAAGATTCCTATTTTATTATTTTAATTCTATTGAATTAATTGATTTTAGAAACGCTACAACAAGACTTACTATGGGTATCACGACACTAGAAGAAAATTAGCTTGGGAATCGAATTTGGAGAAAATTCGACGACATAACGAAGAAGCGGACAAAGGTCTACACTCTTATTATATAAAGGATAATCACTTAAGCGACATGGTAAGAATCCTAAATTCTAACACAAACAATCAAAAACTTATTCTCTGCAGAGTACACAAACTTATTTACAAAAAATGGTAAAATTAACTAAAAGCAGACATCGTAAAGTCGATCCTGAAACCGTCGGTGATTTCTTTGAACTCCTCCACCATATTCCAGAAGAAGTCAATTGGATAGAAAAAGGATTTGAAACTCCAACTTACAATCAGAAAGATTGCGGTTCTTGTTACGCTTTCAGCATTGCTGGAGTCCTTCAAGCTCAAGTTTTCAAACAAACTGAAAAATTAGTACCATTGAGGTAAAAAATCCATTGTTTCCATTCCAACCCCTTATTGATTTTTTCAGCGAGCAGCAAATAATAGACTGTAGCGTCTCAACAGGTAATTATGGTTGCGGGGGTGGATCTCTACGAAACACACTAAGATATTTAGAAGCGTCTGGAGGTTTAATGACTTTTTCTGACTATCCATATTTGGCGCGTGTAAGTTTTTTATTATTTTTTTAAATAAAGTTAAAGATTAAATTCTAGCAACAAAAGTGTCGTTTTGATAAAAATAGAGCTTTGGTGAATTTAACAACGTGGGCTATTTTACCTGCAAGAGATGAACGAGCTCTAGAGGTCGCTGTTGCTAAAATAGGACCAGTAGCTGCGTCGATCAATGCGAGTCCGCATACTTTTCAACTGTACCAGTATGGAACATACTTATACAGGGTGTTTCAGCAACAGCTTACACCCCCAAAATTCCTCATTTAAATAAATTAAACAACAAGCCTCGATTTTGAGGGTGGAAGCTATTCATAAAACACTCTGTATTGCTCTTTTTTTTTAAATATTTGTTTTTAGTTCAGGGATTTACGATGATATTGCTTGCACTTCAAATGTGGTAAACCACGCGATGTTGATAGTAGGATATACAAAAAACGCATGGATTTTGAAGAACTGGTGGGGTAGTCATTGGGGGGAAAAAGGCTATATGAGGCTAAGAAGAGGCAGAAATCGATGTGGAGTTGCAAATTACGCAGCTTATGCTTTGGTATAATCGTAAAAACTGAGTTAAATTGGGAAACCTTTTATTCACTTGAGATGACATTCAACAGTATAATGAAACATTTTGTTTTTACAAATTTAAAAAATACTATATTCAAAAACGTTAATAAATCTTTAACATTATCAAATATTTATAATCTAATATTAATAATTCATTAGTTGTACATGAAATTTTTACATACATACAAAAGCAATAAAACGCTGAATCTGGTATAAATAAAAACAGGGATAAAATAAAATTAAAAAAAAAACTGTTGACTGTATCATCAAATTTTACAGAAAAATCGTTCAATCTGAATACCCATTATGTCTCCATTAATCACATTATAAAATGAAAAACGATCACTATGTCATATATAAACTACCATACTGTATCAGACTGTCAAATAGCTTAAAGTCGATCAATCCAAAGTTTGAAAAAGCACACATTTAAGTCAATTATCCAAACTCTTAAGCAGTCAATAACAAACTGTAATTAAATCAACACTTTTAATAAAAAAGACGATATATATATATATATATTCATATATATTATATGTAATATTAGAAATATCTACAAAACTGCAGCCTCAATAAAAAAATAATAAATGAGATAATTCACATTAAATTATATTTTGTACCTTTCCAATTCTGAAAATAAAACACACAATCAATAAAAAAAAATTCTAGATATAACAGATTTAATACTTTTTTCATTTCAATAATCACGATAAATGAAAAATATATATATGAAATAAATGAATTTAAACATTCAGAATAGATTATCATTAAATGATAGTGAATGTAGCAACATAATAAAAAATGAAAACCATTCTAGATACACACGAAATTAAAAAAAAAAAAATTAAAAACAAATGTAAAAAACATTTGTACTCTTGAAAATAAAAACACTAAACAAAAATAAATACTAATAAAATGTGTTAGAAAATAAAAATTAAATACAATAACATTTGATAGACATTGCACAAAGTATAATTAATTTTTGTCTAACTGAAGATCACAATTTTTTATCTAGAATGCTTTTTCTCACACTGCAGCAATTAGCAAATAGAGTAAGTAGATATATTGAACAGGCGGCTTAAACACAATGTATCTTCAACGAATGGACAATATTAATCTTAAAATGAAGCCAAGAGTGATATTGTCACGTCGTTGGCGCGAAGTGGATATCAGCTAACAGCTATTTTGGCAGCAGCGTAGAACAGCGGCGTAGCTTAATATAAAAAAAATTGAGGAAAAACTTAAGATACGCCACTGTGACTGGGAATAATAAAAATAAGCTAAAAACTGTGAAGAATAAAGAAAACCGGTTTATATATACTATAATATTATAAAAAGTTTGACTAGAGTCGCATATAGTTGCAGGCTCTGAATATCCTGTAACTACGCTACTGCTTCGAAAATTTATATATACATTTGAAATGTCAAGACTTAAAGAGAAGAGGCCTAGGATATTTCGACTGAAAAATGTTGGAACTTGACAAAATAAACCAGGCCATATTGATACACCGCACAATCACACACACTATGTGCTTGGTTGTTAATATAAATCTAAGAACTTCTTCTTTAGTACACTATCACAGTCAATTTAACCTGGTGATTAAGCAAAAAAAAAGTACTCAATTGTAAAACTGTCACTTTGTATATGTAAATATATTTATATGATACATTATTTAATATAAATTTGTTAATAGTTTTTTGGAAAATTATCACCATCGTAAAATTTAAGATTATGGGAATATAAAAAGTCACAGCAACTTTGAATTATCACATCACTCTCAAATTAACAGTTGTACGTGGTGCTTGATCCAATGTAACGATTTTCGTTAGTATAACGATTCTCATTACTATATCGATTTTCGTTACTATACTTCCATGCGAGAATAGGATGCGCCAAAACAGTGTTTAAAGAATCGTTGTGTATTTCTAAAGAATTCGTAGCGTAGTGTAGTACCAAATCTTTTAAACTTGGATAAATATTGTACGGTTCGGCAAAACCAAAGCCTCTTTTAGTTTGATGAATGATACAATGATTGGTCATCTTGTTGCAAGCAATCGACAAAGCGTATTTGGAAGTGCTAGAAGTTCGAATTAAGAAAGTGCCATCCGGTTTACCAGCCAAATATTTCTCAGCATCGTTCCTAGTACAATTTAACATTAACCAAGTTCTTTCGTCGTTGTGTATCAAAGTATCAACATCGCATTCTTCGACTGATTCGGTGTTATACTCTTCGTCTTCACTATTCCGATTGAGAACTTGATTTATTTTCGTCGGACTTACACCACGCTCTTGAAGCCACCTACGAAAAACAATTTTATAAACCTACAATTCGAAATTTTTAAATATAATATCTTACTTGATATATTTATCTCTTTCTTTGCGCAAACTATGCACAACCGGTTTTAACACAGTCAATTCACGCTCAAGCGTTCTATTATAGGCCTCCTTCTCTTCTAAAGTTTTATCTAAATGTTCCGAACTTTCTTGCATCATACTCAGTCGTTGTTTTAGAACTTGCTCATTAACAGTCAATCCAGCAATTTCATGTGGTTGGGCTTCTTTTCTAACTAACGCATGAGTTGCAATTTGATCTTCAAACACTTTAACCAATTCTTTAAGAGCTTCTAACGCTTGCCTTTTACTGGACACTTCCTGACTGGTTTTGTTTAAATCTTCGGTTAAACTATCCAAAACTTTGTTTTTATCTAACAGTCTATTTTTAATGTCACGTAAATGATCCCAAAGCTTTTCAACATCTTCAGCTTTTGCTGCTTCTTCTTCGAAATTATATTTTGAAACTGGATACAAAAGTTTTATATCTAATGAAGCGTTGTATTGTGATAATGAATCATGTCGAAAATGATTTATTAATTCAACAACTGAATTGAATGTATATGGTTCCGTAAACCCATACATTCCATTCTTATGGCAGATTTTAATCAATTTATTTGTACCGCCTTTTCGAAGAGTTAACGTATATTCGCCACTTTTCGTCGAAGCATCACGCACCAAAAATGTACCGTCAGGAGTATCTTTCAATTTTTCGTTTACTTCTTCGCGTTTTATATCACCCCAATACCACTCGGCGTCTTGCAATGACAAAGCGTTTGATTTTTCTTTATCTATTGTACTGTTTGAAATATTACTTCCTCCCATTCGCGTTATTACTCTTCGAGGAGGTATAGCTGGAGCGGAAGCAAATTCGGGCAACTTCACTCCCCAGTTACATTTGAGAAGCAGTACTTCTAAAATCCTATTATGAGATTGAGTATTGTAGACCACTTGACTGTAAAAATTAAAAAGAACAAAATTGAACGTAGATGAGCTATATTGATTTGAATAGAATCTTACATAATACGTTCCCAAGGTGGTCGGAGAAATATGTGGCATAATGCCTGAATTAGAACAGTAGGGGGGCTATGATTACCCCTGGAGTATTCCATCTGGCACATGCGACATAAGTGAGCCATTACATATTTTAAAGTGGAACGATGATTTTCAGGTAATTCTTCAACGTAGCAAGACAGAGTCCCTGCACAAGCTTCGTCAGTTTTAGCTTCTATAAAATTGAATAAAAAGTATTTATTAATTAATTTATTTTTTTCAATGAGTGAATGTCCTTACTTGTCGCTGATAAAAAAGCATCGTACCACTGAACAGGTACTAAAGGATCGGGTAACTCCCGAAGAAATTTTTTGATGACACCCGCGATACAAACGGCACTAAAGTCGATTAAATTTAAATTAGTCCAACCCTCGTTAATTTTCTCGAGTAACTTCGCCATCTGGTCCGGAGGCGGTGTAGCGCTATATAGATTGTATAATTCTAAAGTTTCGTCGTTTTCGGCTTTTGATTCCAATTCACTGATGAACTTCATTAAAAACGCGGGCGCTTCCTGCATATCGCCGGGGAAAAACTGCTGACATAGTCCTCGTCCAAACGCTTTGTTACACGGGGGAAGACCGCCAGTAGCGGCACATGTACGATGTGCCACCAACCCGCAGTCTTGACAAACAAAACCCTGATGGAGAAGACCACGCAGATATTTGTTGCATTTTCCACATCGTTCTAAACTGTTAAAACTGTGTTGCGTTAAATTATGTGCGCGAGTGTTGTCGGTTTCTTGTTCGGTAGTTTGGATTATTTTATTTTCTTGTTTGCCCAGGAGCTCCTCAACGCAGGAGAGTATCGCCATTTGATGGAATTCGTCCTTGATGCCCATATTCTACGAAGAAATTTTTTTTCACTGACTGTATCAATTCGCGTGCTTTATTTTATGATTAGCAACTAATTGGCAAAAATTCGAGTTTATCGTCTGCTTCTAATCGCATTTTAAATAAGCAATTGCAGATATAGAAATAGTGAATTTTTGATCGGGTCAGAGGTTTTAGAGTTATTATTTTTATTTAAGAAAAAATTATGCTTACAATTAATTTTTCTTTATCGAGATGTACCAGGTCTGATCCTTTGATATCTTTATAACGGAAGATATCCGAACATAGGTAGAGATTCGTCGCCGCCATCCACTCTAAAACTTGAGCCGACGTCCATTCAGAAATTGGCTGAAAAATTAAAAATAAAAATGCAATTTTGATCAATCGAGAGGACTTCAATCATTCAATAATTTTTTCCTTTTGATAAAAATAGACAGTTTTTTTTATCAATTGATAAAGCCAACAGCATCGAAAGGTTATCAAATGCGATTAATTCAAATTTGAGTGGATTCGAGGATTCTGGAAAAAAAATTATTTATAAATTAACAAGGAACAAATTTTGGGATATAATTAACTTTATGTCTTTCGAATGAATCGGAAATATTTTATGAAGTTTTCCGCTAAAGCTGTTTGAGAGGAAGTTAGAAAAGACCTTCTGTAAAGAGAACGACACCCTCCTGTGGCACATAAGTTTAGGGTTGGTGAGAGAGAGAGCGATGATAAAGACAACCGCGGTAAGACGGGCGCATAGCAACGCGCGCCGTTTTCGCCATTGGTGGATTGTGCACCTATCCGGCTTGACTATCAACTACACAATCGAGAGTAGCAAGGCAGTGAGTACAAGTAGATACATACGGTATACCTCAACTTTATATCCAGGAAGTTACGTTGTAGAAACTCTGTTTTAACGACATATTGCTTACATTTATACATATTCACATCTTTCAAGTTTCACTTTTTTGCGCTTTTATTAAACCAGTTAGAGGCAAATAGGACGCGACGACAATTATTCATTCCTCTTGACATCAGAATGTCCTGACGGCGACGCCGTATAACCCATATATTCCGATCGATACTTCTAGCTCTTGTTAATTCTATGACCAGCAATGTCCGACAGTATTTTGACGGTCCGTAATATTTCGTTAATCGTCCACATCACCAACGACCTTGGTTTAAATTTATACCAGATTTATAATGATCTAGGCTCGAGCACCAAGTGCTAGATGGCGAAGCTGAAGCGCTTCCTATATTTTCTATTATTTGCTAACTTAAAACTTATGTTACCGTCAACAAATACCAGTAGCTATATTATTTATTTATACTATGACTATTATCAACACCCCTGCCGATTAGTATTAGACCGGCAATTAAAAAATCGCCGTGTGTATAATAATGCAATCGCGTGACCTGCGATAATACGGTTGAAATTCATAAAATAAATCGACCAGCCTCTTGGCTATGTATATAAATGACGTTATACAAAGTTCTCTTTTTTTCCTCTCTACATTCAACCGCACAACACTTTCCACCAAATTACAATCACCTCAGTGATCTATCATTAATCTAGCGCCATCTATTCCAATCATTTACCGAAAATGGAACGCAAAATTATACACCACGGACCAAGGATTGATTCGATCGTTCAATTTGCACAGCGCGTCCAATTTATCTGCGTCTAGTGGGGTAGGACGACATAATCTCAATCTAAATTGTCACAGAACAAAAGTGATGATTTCAACTCAATTTCCTAAGAATCCAACGTAATAAGGATAGTTACACACTCAGGGGTGGTTAACCTCGACGACATAAAAAAAATCAATTCCAATTAACATCAGCATCTTAGCGGAAAGTTGATTTTTTTATTCCACATTTATTTTCACTCCGAAAATTCGATTTCTTACAGTTCAAGGCCTAGGGCATGTCGTTCGTTGTCGTTTGTTACCAAACTTTATTCAACATTTTATCAATATGATAAGAAATTGCAAATGTGATCGTGAGAAAGTAACGATGCTGCAAGTGGCGGTGAGGGATGGGCCCGTTGGCCAACGTTCGGAAGCTAGGAGAGCGAACACGTGTGTCTTAGTGCTGTATGTGGCAACCAGCCCGATTCTGAAACGCCGGCAACAGCGCGCAGAGCTGGCAACCTTGACGGCACGTCGTCAACTTCATATAGGTCACGCCGGAGTATAGCGTAACCGGCCAGCCCGTGGCAGGTCTGGTTGACCCCGCATTCGTAATTTCCCAAAAGACACTTCTCGTTTAATCGCTGGCCGATAACTCGCGCGATTCAAATGCTAACGCAAAACCACACTTTGCGTTCAGGTAAAAGAAGAAATTGGCGAACGAACGACTTTTTGTCGCCGCATCTCGGTTTTTGGGACATCTGGCACGACTCCGCCCACGGTTCGAAAGAAAAAGCGAAATCTTCGTGGAATTTCTCAAATGAAATTGATCAGTCATCGTTTCTATTGTTTCGGATTTAATTTTTACCTCGACATACCTTTAACAAAATGCATTAAAAAAATTAATGGAACAGCTGATTCAATAATAATACAAAAATTTGAAAAAATGCTCGATAATATCCACGTGTATGACCTGTAGTTTAAAAGTTGAAAATGTTACAAAAGTGCATATAGATCAGCATAATTTGGGTTTTAAACGACAAATTTCATAATAAAAATTATAAATCACTTCAATGTACGTCGTCAGCTTTAATTAGAAATTTTACGCGGACTGATCTCATATTACTTTGATCAGTCTGCTATCAATACCGAATCACATTTTCCATTAATCTCCTAAATTGATACGACATATCACTCAACTTCTCATTTCCCCAAATTTTAGTGCTAGCATTGCTATGCTTTTTAATTTTTATTACACAATTTACTACACTCCGACACGCCCTTAGCTACACTTTAACAATAGCTAACTTCGAACCAGCTGATTCGGTTATTTTATTTTAACTGTATTTGCAACAATAAAAAAGTCGTTAAATTTTTACTTTTTTTTTTGGTTTTTCTTTTCTAAAACAAATAAGAGATGACTCAACCACATAAAATATAGCGACATTTAAACTTGAATGCTTAATTGATTTGAGTAAATAAATAAAATTTTCAATTAAAGAGGCCGCTTCAATTAAAAAGACTCGGTTTATTCTATCAACAATTAGTTTTAATGTGAAGATTCCAATTGTAGAACAAAAAATGAAATTTTTTTTCAAAATATTTGTTTCGCAACAATTAAACAAATCAACGATACGGTTTCACACATTTACGTTTTTCGCAACAAAATTTATTAGAATGAGGATGTCATAACGATGAATATGTAATTGGCTCTTAAATGTCAATGTCAATCACATTTTCATCCTCGTATAATACTGAAACAAAAAAAAAAATGCATTAGAGTAAGACTATTATTAGTAATAATATAAACAATAGATATGGTCAGATATAACACTCCTCAAAAAAGGAGTATATGCTATGTTCGAAAATAAAACAAACACAATTAAATTTTAATTGCTTTAAACATACAATAAACAAAATAAATGCGAATAAATTAGGCATTTACTACATAGCGTAAAACTAATTAGTTGGCATAGAATTAACATAAAAAAAGCGTTAAAACATTTTATCGATTAAGAACAGACAAATGAAATTAGTTACGAACTTTTGATGACTGCTGCAACTTATCTTTCAATTCTCATAATTTTCAAAAATGTACTAAAGCCTGGATCTTGCTTTATCTAAATGTCAATGTCGAAATTACAATACTATTTTGAATAAAAAATTTATTACATTCTGAATCGGGATTGAATATAATTGATTATGCATAGAAAAATTTACACAAAAATGTTTACGATGAGGGATGCCTCAGGGTGTTCCGGGAGAGCTTTTCCAGAATCCCGGCTTTTGTGCAAGCTTATCTCTCTTCCATTCATGGACTTTTTCCGAATTTATCCAAACACCATAAATCATTTTTTACAAAATTTTTATTTTTCTGCTTATTATTTTATAAAAAAAAATTAAACTTTTATTTTAACTTCATGAAACTAAAAGTTAAGCTAGTGAATAATATCGCAACTATTCGTTCAAGTATAGAATAAATAAGTAACTGGAGGAGGCGATGATAAAATGAATTTTTAATCTTGTCAATGTGCAAAAATGACCTTGAATTTAGTACACCTGGCTTTAGGTTGCCAAATTAGTAAAACATGTTTCTCGTACTTTTTTGTCGATTCAATTTCAACTATTTTCTTTTTCATTAATCAAAATCAATAGAGAACATCATTTGCAAAATATTAAATATGTAGTAATTTATGCTAAATAACAAACAATAAACCGTAAAGTGAATGTTTAATTGAAAACAAATAAAATACTTTAGTTTGGTCATTCAAACATTGATAAAGACCTTTATGTTTGTTAAATGAACTGCATCCAATTAAACATGTATCAGAATCAAAAATTCCAACTCATATATGAAATTTTTGACCCAAGATAATCAATAAATTTATGAATTCTATACATCAAAATTCCATTTAGTAAGTATTATAATAATAAAAAAATCATGCTGACCTGTGATAATAGGAGAAGTGAGGTTAATTTCTCAGATTTCTTTACTTCCATTTTATACTTGAAATTTAATAAGTCAGTATTCAAATAACACTTCCAGCAAACAGACGTGCTTCAGATTTTTTTTTTCATTTTGATCATACTTTTGATCATAATTTTTTTTAAGTCAATCTGTTATTGATTAATTTAAAAAAATACTATAAACGAAGTTTAACACAAATTGGATCAGCATGGTTTTTATCTTATCTAAAGATAAGCTGCATAGTATACATACATTTTGTGCACCATTTAGTCTAATACGACAATATTTTGACGTTGTTGAAGATTACTAAAAATGAGTTTGTAGAAAAGCTATTGAGTTAGTGAGAAATGTAATCATTGATTTTTTATTTCCAATGTTTATCTTATTACATATTCTAATACGACTTATTTTTCAATACAATTCTAGTAAAAGCAAAACTGTCGGCTCGTTAGAAACAGGATAACCTTTTCATTATGTTTAATACATAAGTATACAATTAATATCATATATCCTACTGCAAATAACTGAGATATTAAATTCGTAGCATTTCTCAACGATTTTTCATCGTTCGTTACGTAGACGTCTTCAGCGTTATAAAAATGAAACATTCATTCTAAATATATCACCTCTATCATCAAATTCCCTAAAGATTAAAAAAAAAAGAGGTTAACGCTTTCTTTCCTTTTCATAGTGCCAAAAAGAAAAATCATACTTGACATGTGGAAAGAAACGTTAATAAGAGAATTTCAAAATTGCGTTCTGAAAATACATAGCCTAACATGATACGTTCTAGAAATAACTTTATTACATAACATCTCCCACAAATCTGTCTTTACATGTTATCCTTCCACATATCAATCCTGTGGGAAACGTCTCTAGTATGATCTATGGATTTGAAACCAAGATGAGCGATAAAAAAAAATCTTTTTATCATCGGCATATTTAGTTCATTCTGATAACATTTTATTCAAATATTAATCTTACATATTATATTTATCGTGATATATATCACGTCCAACATCTTTGTCTTTTTTTTTATATTCTCTTAAAAAATTAAAATTGTCTAAAAAGTGATTGAACCCCGTATCTCATTCAATAAATCTTCCGATAAAAATCTGTACTTTGCGAGTGTCACGGTTGGGTTATCTTATTAAATCCACCACCAACCGAACTCTACTAATCATCACTTTTATTTAAATGATAAGAATGAACCAAATTCAATTCGAAGATTCAGTACTGGGTCAGGTCAATGCGTCACAGCATGGAAAATAACAATGAAAAAAGTAATTTTTAATTGAAATTCGCTTCACATCAAGAAATTATTTAAAATAAATTGATTCACTGCAAGTATCTACTAGAAAGGAAAATTAACAATAATTTCGTACGAAAAATCGATGGAAAACGATAACTGAATGGTGGTTAAAAAAAAACATTTTAACGGAGCTAGAAGTGAAGGGTCATTAATATGTAAATTGACTGTGTCATTTATGACGAAATTATTTAACATTAAAATAATCCAAAAACAGAAAAACGATTTTTTTCGAAAATTTCTATGCGAAAATATCAATTTGATATTTATAGAAAACAATATAGAATTTTTTCTATATTGTAAATCAATTGCAAAATAGTTTAATATTATCATAATTATAAGATATATTTAAACATGAAGAGAAACTTGCTTGAAAAGTCGGACGGCGCCGCCGAGAAAATATTCGTACATTTTCGATCAGTTGATTAACATTTAATTAATGTTACCAAACTATCTACAACCTGTCAGTAATATTTGATGATGGGAAAAACTAAAGATTGGGTCTGAATTAGCTTCCTACGGTTTAGCTAAGAGCAGCGCCGGTTTAATGAGCACAAGGAATAAAAATGTTGGGGGTCAACCGATAAATACTCTATCTAATGTTGCAACAGTATTAATTAATTCAATTTAAAAATATTCAATTCTTCTTATGACCTCTAGCTTGAACTTGATGTATTCATCAAATTTGTGATCTAATATTATATTAAGAAAGGGCTTTATAGTTTTGAAGCTTGAACAATATAAAGAATGCCATTTCCAGGTAAAATCTATTTGAAAAATGATCAGACCCCTATCTTTTAAATTGGTTAACCACCAATGGTAAGAGAAAAAAAATGATGGAAGAAAAGTACCCTGGTGGTGATTTACGATTAGCAACTGACCAACATACATATAAGTTCCTGCCTACATGTGTACCGTAATGATTATTTTTTTCTTGGCAAGTTTTACATTTAGTTCTTTCGTTGACACATCTAAGCAGTTATGACTTCCTCTTTCATTTTTTGTTAGTAGTAATAAAATTACAGACCTTGTCATCGATATATGGTGGTTTAAAAATATCTACTTCAGGGTTTAATTATATGCCAGAACCTACCCTTCTATATTTAAGTTTTTAGAAGTTTGTGATAATTGTGCAGAATCAGGATTTTGATACCTGGTAAAATGAGTTGATGAGATCCAGAAAGTTCCGTCCCGAAAGGAAAAGGAAATAGTGGTGGATAGAAATAGTTCAGACTCAGCAAGTCTTTTATTAAACAACGCAAAATAACACGTGAGGATATATGCAAAAGAGTACAATTTACATATAGCAACATTGGACTTGATTAACTAAGCGACTTTCATTTGTTCGAAATTTCGCTGTGACAGAAGAGTGGAACTGGGTAGCAGGTTGAAGAATATTAAATGGAAATGAAGTTTTTATAAAAATTAAAGATATAGGTTAAAATATTGTAGGAGAATTTGAGAAGTGAACGTTTTTGAAGAAGCGATTCCCGTGCGCGATTATCGATTTTATGGAGGCCGATTCGCCTTTGTTCCGACCGGCAGCCTAGCCGTCAGCTGTTCAGGGAGGTTTTACTTATGCTTACCTTATCGTGGTCGAAGGTGGGTGGCGGCGCCGTATCTTCATTTTTAAAACAGACATGTTTGGTAGCAAATGGGGCACACATCTCGTGAAAACACGCTTGGCAATCTGAAGAACAGAACGAACCGCACATGCAGCAGCAGGACATCTCGCAGGAGCACATCAAGGGATGGAACGAGGCGATGCGGGCGCAAAAGCCGGTGCCGTCAACGTCAACGTCGGCGACTTCCTTGGGTCCGGGCATCGCGTTCAGCGCGCTCAGCGAGCTGTTTATCTCGCACACCATGAAGCTGTCGAGATTGACCTCGGAGGAGCTGGGACGGCTAACCCCTCGCAACATGTAATTCTCTTTGTCGATGCTGACCAGCGGCAGAAGTGCGGAGTGCTTGCAGTCCGGCACCTTCATGCATCGGTACATTTTATTGCTCCCGGAGTCGCCGGTTGCGTTGCCCTCCTGGGTATCGCGTTCGGAAACGCTCATCTTGTCATGTTACCACCGTTTGCGACTAAAATCGCAATTATTTACAACATCAACACACTACTGTGAATACTACACTGCCTCGAAACTGGCTGACTAGTCTCACCGTCTCTAATCCCGATTCTAAATCGTTAAGCGCTTGCGCCGGTTTAACAAATGACAAAGTCATCTGCGCAGAACAACTCATATTCATGCACCCTCCGCGCCTCTCCGAACACGCAAACTAAACCGGCTTCTCTTGATACTATTCCAGCATTTATTATTATACCTAACTACGGATTCTAACTTAAAATTCATTCATATTCTACACGTAAATTGTAACTTTATAAAAAAAAAATACACGGACAATTTTTCTCAAGCAAATCTATAATCTAATTCTGCTCGGTGGTGTGAGCTGTGACCTTGATACGCACGCGGTTGCCCGAACAGCGATGCCAAATTTACACTCAAAGATGTATAATACTACTAATGTATATAAGTGACGAGGTGCTCCGCTAATTGATAAAAAATCCTTTCAATTCTAAATTTAAATTTCACAAATTGTTTGCCAAAACACCGCACTTGAATACTTCATCATAGAAAAATGCTCTTCCGCATCGGCTCGTTCCATATTGCGCGAAATTTGAAATATATTATTACTCACCGTTGCATTTTACACCAACGCGACCCTGTCCCCAAATGTAGTCATTACCTTAAAATAGAAACAAAATTTTGAGACACTTTTAAAAAATTAAACGAAAAAAGGCTTCTACTATTTTATATAAACTTCAACTGTAATTTACATTAGGTGTGACCTCCATAAATATGCAAATAGACGCTACTACCAGTGATGAGAAATTCAAAAGTTTACCTTGAAAATTCAAGTGTAATTTTGAAAACTTCGAGATAATAAATTACGAATTTAACTCGAGACATAAATGTAACATTTACAAAAATTTATACATCATTGAATTATAAATATTTAACCGGATATTTTTCTACATGAAAACATCATCTTTAGGTCACTAATAATAAAATATTGAAAAGTATAACTTACAATGACGACATAATATTGGTTTTTGAAAGAAAATACTATTAAGCTTCTCGCTGGTTTCTGTCTTCCCTTTTGTATCTAAAAAAAAGAGATAACATTTATTAAGTATTGTCTCAATTACAAATTTGCGGTTGAAAATAGGAAGTGTGGTTTAACACAGAATAACTTATTATAATGATAATCTTATTTGGATTTTCTGCAGGGTTGTTAAATGCATATAGGAGTGAATATAGCACGTGGAATTTTTGTTTTTTGATCAAAAATAGAAAATATGTTTTCATAAGTAATTTTGAAAGCAATGCAGAATATGATAACTTTGTTAGCAGATTTTTTTGATTTAATAATGACTCAGGTTTCAAAGTCTTATGTATATGATATAATAAGCATTGTCGTAAAACAGTGACAAATTTGTAAGATGGCATTTGTAATATCACCGTGAGTTTAATTAGCAAGTCGGTCAAAATTCAACATATAAAATGATAATGAATATATCAATATTTGGTGATATTTAATGTGGGCGTTTACTATTGATAAGTTGACATACAGTAATAATTATTTCTGATTTACTCTAAATGAATTATTCATTAGTGTCCCACTGCTGTTTATTCACTTATTTAGAATAATTACATAGGAAAATTTATTTTAAAAATAATCACCTATATCTGATACAGCCACTCCTAAAGCAGATGGATGATGTACAGTATTATTCACTTGCGAACCAAGAAGTTTCACACATTCAACTGAAAAATACATATCCTTGGTGTAGTATACATTTTTATTTATAAATTACAACAAAGTAAAAGAATGATAAAAACTAGTCTATTTTGCATGATGTATATTTGGTTGCCTATCATGCACTTGTCATTAAAATCTTACCAGGGACATATCCTTCAGCTCCTGTACGTCTATTATAAGCATATAACCACCCCGGTCTTTGAAATTCACTCGTAGTAAAAGGACTTTGCACAGAAATTTCAAACACATCATCTTTTTGAAATTCTAACGAAGTTGTATCATTTGAAGAGGGAGTGAAAGACTGCAAAGCCTTGTACAAAGCATAATCCCCCATCGCAAGTTACCACCTTCAAATGCCCCACATGGAAAACATAACTTCTGCATAACTAACTTTCTAGCCACAGTTGACAAATTATTTACAAACGTTTTACAATTGTCATACATGACTAATTAACTAACTGAACACCAATGAAAATTGCTTTGATTGCAACGTCCAAAAAAACTTCATTTTGGTCTTTTTAACTACAAACCACTTCCTAGCAACCTATACGGGGTGTTGTGCTTATTTGCCAACCCACAAATTACTGATTATATACCACCACTTTCAATTTCACACTGACTGATTATCTCTTATTTACTGTACATCTAAACATTGATCTTTTCTCATTCCAATTAAAATTTTTAAAAAGCGCATTTAGATGGAAACAAAACAATACTCGGAAAGGGTGCAACAATGGCGTCACAACCAAACGTCAACTGGTTACCAACTCTATTAAACAAAAACTCTAAAACTTTTGAATCTTGCACAATCGGGCCACTCCTATACTATATAAGATTGCAAACATTTAGTATCTGATTAAAAATTTTGGTATTTGCAAAAATAAACATTTTTTTAGTCTGGTTTATTATCTCGAGATTTTTATCTACAATCCAGTGCCTTTTTACCCATTCCTGTTACGTAACTTAGCCATTAGGCAATGATTAAACAATTACGTAACCATTACTACGTAATCGTTATTCCGTAATCAATTGTGACGTGTTGAAACGCCATCAACTAACCAACTCATTATTCAATATTTTTCCGGTTTCGATTTGAAATGGAAAATTCATCAATCTCTTGGTTTTTTATTGTTCAATTTTGCGATTTTTGTTTTCATTTTTCGCTCAACTCCCGAATTTATTGGAATCCCAACATTTATATGAAGTATATCTGAAAATAACAATTTTTTTGAAAGCAAAAGAACAGAATTTGTTTCATACGAATGGAAAATTATTTTTGGAAAAGTTATTTCTATTGCAATTATTTGCACGAATGCAGGATTGAAAATAAAATTGTGATTGGAAGATTGAAAGTTTTGCTCACATCATTGTCTTATTACAGTTTCCTTTTCGACAATATTGCAAACTATTCTACTTTTAAACCTTAGCAAAAAAACTATAAAATTATTAAAACTGCTCTGCTGATGTCACTTTTTTCTTGGTCTAAAGTTGAATCCAAATTTATAGAAGTACTGAAATATATATAAATATAGCTATTCTGCAAATAAACTATCTAATACCCTTTAGGTGAATTCTGAATTTGTAAAAAAGTGAATTTTTCCATATTTTCCATATATACATTGAACTGCAATAGAAATAACTTTTTCAGTTAAATTTTGCAAAGAATGTTAGTTTGGTTTTATTAACTAAGAAATGTTAAACTCGTCAAAAAAGATAATTTCTTAGGCACGTTTTTTGTTATATTTTATCTAACTGAAGCCAAAAATATTCACTATATTAAATTTTAAACTAAATCGTGCAAATTAAAAAAATGAAAAGATCTGCAAAAATTCCAGAGGACTTTAAAAACTAAAAACAGTAGTAGATTGGTATTTTTATTTACTCTCGTACATAAATATAACAGTTCAATACTTTGCTAATCGCTCTGAATCATAAAATATTTTTCATTTTTCTAAATTAATCAGCATTAAACAACGATAACATAAAAACAACATTCTGAACCATTTAATCATATGATAAAATTAAGTGTAAGTGTTGTTTGTTAAATCCGGAGTTTTTCCTTCTTTGACAATCCTCAAAGCTCTTAAAACTAAAACTTTATCCAACTCATTTTGTGTTGGTTTTTCATTATCTAAACAAATATCTTTCGCTCTATCTTTAAAATGTTCAAGAACTTTTATTCTATAATCAATAGTAGTTGCTACACAATTTCCAGTTAAAATTAAATTTTCTAAACAGGGTAAATCCCCTAAATATGTGATTTCTTCAATATCATCAATTTTGTTACATCCTAAATCTAAAGTTTCCAGTGAGTAAAGTTTTCGGAAGCCTTTTAGTGAAGTAATGCTGTTTTGTGATAAATTTAATGTTAGAATATTCCCAATTTTTGTATGTAATTGATTACATCTTGATATTAAATTATTTCTTAGACTTAAATGAGATAGATTTGGTAATTCGGAAAGACCGGATATACATGAAATTCTATTTGAATCTAAAATTAAAGTCTTCAAGTTAGGCACCAGGCTTATTGTTTTGTCGATTTCAATTAAATTGTTATTTGTTAAATTGATTAAAGTCACATTGGTCCATATCTAAAAAAAAATAATGAATTATTATTAATAATCAATATATATCAGTTATTATTTACTTGACTAGAATCTATAGTACATTTATGTAAAACATCACATTGCAGAATTTGATTGATGCTGCTCATATTTGTGTTATGAACGTACAATTTCTGTAACGTTGATCTTAAATTTCCTAATGAACTTATTTTGTCTAACGAAACTTTTGTCAAAACCAACGATGTTAATTCCTAAAATGAAAAATCCAACAAAGTTTTTTTTTCATTGTTTTTTTACCTTAAAAGCAGCTAATTCATATGGAAGATTATTAGGAATAATGTTGCTATTAAGGTAAGGACTTCCACTACCATTTACTGTTAATATCTTCAACTGTGAAAAAAAATCCAAGACGTGCGTAATATCATATCTACTGTCGGTATTTTCAATCGCAGGAAACGGTTTTTTTAAACATTCACTCACTGCATGTAACTGAAAACAAACAAATTAAATGGAATTAAATAAAAAATCTGTCTTACTTCTAACGGTGTTAACGTATAGCTTTTAGAAGATGATAGGAGTACATCAGCTTCAAGAAAAAACTTTAATGCTAAATTTTGCAGTAAAAATAGAATATCATATAGATGAAAATTGAAAAACTCGATGAATATTCTAGGCATTGTTCCTTTTAAGTAACTTAAAATTCTCTGACAGTATTCTTCTAATCCTTTTCTTCTGGTTTCAATAAACGTGGGGCATTTATTCCTTATGACTTTTTTTGATGGTAGAACTGCATTATCTGTTACTAACTGATTGTGAAAGTAGCATATAGGCCCCTTCAGCAGACAGCTACTTTTTAAAGAAAAACACTTTAATTTTCTAGGGTCAACAGAAAAGCGCACAAAAAATCGTGAAAAGACCCCCGATTTTAAAAGTATATTTTAAAATTAAGATTTTTAACCCCTTCAGCACACAGCTACTTTTTAAGGAAAAACAACCCGATTTTTTGGGGATATTTTGAAGTTAACATTTTTAAGGTAAAACACTCCGATTTTCAAGGGTAAACTGAAAAGCATGAAATATAGTGAAAACGTCCCGATTTTAAGGTTTATTTTTAAAATTATCATTTTTATGGAAAAGCACCCCGATTTTCAAGTATAGACAGAAAAGTAGAAAAAAACGTGAAAACATGTAAGGCTCCTTCAGAACAGTTTGTTTCTTTAAGCACTTTGTCAATGACATCAGAACAGTGTAACAAAGACGTCTGTAGTGAAATAATCGCAAAAATCTAGAAGTGCTTTATGTAAACAATTACCCTAACTATAATAAATCCAGAACATAGTTGATAAACTGTCCCCAAGCTTTATATCCCAAAGTTGTTTCATTATCTGCTAATAAATTAAAACATTCCTTTTCATTATTTTGTTATTATCAATTGTATTGTGAAGTTTAATTTAGAGGACAACAAGTCAAGTATATGGTAAACTTGAATATAAATAAAATCAACTGAACAGTACAAAATACAAATTTTAAAAATGTTACTAAAAAATATAATGAAAACTCTTTATATGTTTGAAAAGTTATAAATCGATTTCTCTATGCTCCAAAATTAATTTCATTATTGCATACCGGACCGTCATCATCAATGTCAAAATAAGGTATTTGAATCTCTTCACATTGACAAAAACATAAGAAGAACTATCATTCTCAGGTATGTCGAGGCTAATCGCTGGCTTCCAAAGATTTGTTCCTTGCGGTTTTCTGGCATCAAACCTTCTTACTAATTGTTTCGCAAACAACCCCCCTTCATATTGGTGATTAGAGTCTCTAAATTTATAAGACACGACTCAACGTCATCGCGTGTTGCCTGGACACCTGCGGGCTTTCACGTCAAAGACAAAAAATTTTCTAAACAATTCTGTTCAAATATTTGCCGTGCTCTAGGTACTGTTTGGTGATTGTAATAAAAAAGTAGCTGTGTGCTGAAGGGGCCTATATACTACTTGTGAAGATTATAAAATTCACTATAACGATGAAGAAGATGCCATTTAACGTCGCCAACAGACACAACAATTTTATAATAAATTATATTGTTGATTTCCTCTGAACTTGGGATTTCTATTTTTGTCTCATTTTGATTGAACCAAAAACAAGCCATTATAAAATTAACAACTGAAAAATAAATAAAAATCACTGGCACGGAAGATATTTTTGAATCTTCATCTAATATTTTATACAAAAGTATGGTTAAGTTTAAACGTCAAAATTGACAAGTTTTCTAGTAAGACAGTGAAGTTTTGATTATATTATTTGATAAAAAAGCAGTAGAAATGTTTTGAACGACTGTGTTGATTGTTTTCAAGTAATTTCAAGTTACTACTAGCGTTTGTATATAATCATTATTTGCTAAAATATTATTTTTGTGTTATTGTTGAATGTTTGTAGACAGTAAGCATTAAAATATCAATTAACGTTAGAATTTTAAAAGAAGTTTTTTAGGTTAAAAATGAATCTTTCCAGCCAAAACAAAGTAAGAAGTGATTACATAAATTTGCTTGTTATGCGGAAGAATCTATCTACAGCATGTAGCAGCATTAATAATGAAATAATAAAGAATGAAGTGGAATGGATGAATCTCAAAGCAATATGCAAGGAACTCATTTCTGAAAGTAAAGTTACTGAAGAGAAGACCAAAAAAGTGAAACCTGTACAAACTGAAGAAAAAGAACCAACTTTGAATTTAGATCCCAACGCTTCTGTTATAAATTATAACCCCGATGAAGAATTTGATAGTGATTAAAATAAACTACTTCCACGTTAAAAAAACTTTATTCTATTAAGTTGTACTCATAAATACATTATATAAAAACAATATTAACTAAACAGGACATTTGAAGGCAACTGAGATCCTTTTAAACAACAATTAATGTACTCAAGTTAAAGCTTAGGTTGGTTTCCATGTCACCAATTGCATTTTTCGGTTCAATTCCTCTAAAATAATTGAACATTGAGCTTGTTTTTCAGATGAAAGATTAGTAATCATATCATCATCTTCATCTTCTTCTTTTTTCACTTTTTTCTTTTTTATTTTATTTGGATCTTTCTTTGAATCTTCATCATTCTCACACTCACTATTCCTAGTTTTGATCTGCAAAACAATATTACACTGAAATAATTTCTAAAAATAATCATTTACCTTCCTAATTTGTTTATCATACTCTAAAGCATCATAATAATTTGGTTTTTCTCTACGAACTCTTTGGGTTCGCCTGCGAATATCAGCCCCTGGAGATAAAACGCGAGCTGTTCTTCGCGAATTAAAAAAAGAGTGACCACAAGGACATGCCTTACAAGCTACAGGTACCTAAAAATAATTTTTATAACCTAACACTGGAAAAAATAACTTACCTGTTGATCACATTTTGGACAATTTTTTGCTATCATTTTTATTGAATATTCTAAACAAAAAAACGCAACATTATAGATTACAATATAATAACGATTATTAGTAATTTACATAATTCATTATTGTATTATTTGTGACGTCTAAATGACAATCATAGCAGCCAACACAAGTTTGAAATTTATACTAAACTCACACAAAAAAATACTATTTTTTGCTTTAAAAACAATTTTCAATGCAAAAATTAATAAAATTTTAAAGTATATATCTATAAGAACTATTGTAAATAAAATAATTTACATACAAATTTTGGGATTTTTGAATCGCTTTGTTTGCAATAGTACGTGGCGGTCGATGGTCGATTGTTTTTTCCGCGGTAGTTTTCAATTGGTGTCGTCGTAGAATTGGGTAAGTGCGTAAATGAAAATGTGTGACCTTAAATTCAATATAGTTTATTAAACTACAGGGAGCGCTTAATATAATTTATCACAATGTAATTATTAATATATATTAAGTAAATTGAAATCTAACTCCATATAAATAACAATATAAAAATACAAATACTTCAAACATGACAGCACCTTCTTTGATATGAATAGTTTCTTTGAAAATTGGATAAAATCACCTCAATAAATACATATAAATATTTACGTGAAAAATGATAAATAATGAGTATGGTTGTTAAACAACTTGTCAGGAAGACTTCAAGACGTAATAGAAGTCATTACATCGAGAAAATGATAAATACATTAAGAAAAATTGTACTAAACATTATCTATGTTTTTTTTGAACATGCAACAAAAAAACACTACTCAATAATAAGAAATTATCTAAAACATTATGGTGATTCGTTGTCATCGGTGTCCTTAACTTGAGGTTTTCTAATAAACGGTACAAAAACCCAAATAGAAGCACCGAGAATAAGTATCACACCTAAGGTGAAAAACAAAGAAACAAAAGACTTTGTGGCTACGAACCACGCACCACAAATGGGTGGGCCTATAAATTGGAGAACACCGTTAACAAAAAGAGAGATACCGTAAGTTGATTGTAAACGTTCTTCTCCTAACATGTCAGCCATTATCACAGCGGTAACACCGACATAAATGCCAGAAGCTAATCCAAAAAGAGCTGACCAAAGGCCGATTATTCCATAAGATGTAAAAAATGGCATTAACGCTAAAGAAATCCCAGAGACTAGAAGACCGCCAATAAAATAGGCTACTTTTGGACATAAATGCAAATCGGAAAGAGCTGAACCTCCTATCCTTCCGACAAGATCTAAAGCTGAAACTATAGACAGAAGCAACGCTCCTGCGTCTTTGTCATAATCTAAAGATAACGCAAACGAAGGTAGAAGAATCAAGAAGTTTGTATAACTAATGGCATTTGTAGCGTTTGATATTAAGATGACTAAATAGAGCGGATCTTTCAATAAGCTTATATCAAAAAATTTGTTTTTCTTCTGAACAGGTTCTTCGGATTCGGATTTTTTAATACTTTTCAAACTAAAAGAGCTGGCGAATGTTTCAGGTTGAAGAGTAAGAGTGCTCCCGTGGTATGGAGTAGTAACATATTGAAAGGAACTAGTTGAGGGACTTCTTCGCGGGACTCGTTGTCGCCTTGCTGTTAGTTTCCCTTGGGATTGCAAATCCATAGCACCATTTCCACTTTCAGGTACAACATGTAAAGCCGAAGAACTGTTCATATTTGTTTTAGATTCTGTAGTTCCTGCTTTAGCTTTGATATATTCATTCCGACCTGTTGGCATACTAATTTTCCTTTCGCGACTAGTCGGTCCTTTGTAGTTTTGCACAGCAGCGCTAGACACACTTCTGTTGAAATTATTCGAAAAAACATCGAAATTTTCCACAAATGAATCATTATGTGGGATGTGCTGCAGCGAAGCCATACTATCATCTGTACTTATGACGAATTTTGGTTTGAGCGGACTTTGCTCGTCTGAATCGGATTCTTGCGTTTCTATCGGAACTTTCTTCATGTGTTTTCCAACATCGTCGTAGAAAAGAGCAGACACCCAAACATGAAGAGTGACAGCGCCCATGAGCAAACAAGCACCTCTGTTATATTATTAATACAAATAAAAAACAAATGGGTTTATAATACCTGTATCCATAAAAATCTAACAGAATTCGGAGGATTGGAGGGAGAATGATGGAACCAAGAGCTGATCCGGAAATGCAAAGTCCGTTTGCTACCCCACGAAGTCTGACGAAGTAGCTATTGACGATGTATACTGTTGGAGGGAAAGAAAGCCCAGCTCCTGCACCAACTAACACTCCATAGCTAGAATCCCGACGTCACAAAAATTATTTTCAATCTATTTCAACTTACCTTATACAAAGATATGCCACTGAATCCGCGAAAAAACTTAAAATCATACCTGCGGCTGCAAAGGTTCCTCCAATCAGAGTTACAGTTCGATACGAATACTTTACAGAAAGGAGACTTGACACTGGACCTGGAATAGGCAATTTTCAATACAAAATGTATCTTCTTTGGAATAAACATACCTAGAGAACTGTATAGAAAATAGCAAAGAGCTGGAATCCAAGCTGCTGCAGCTGGAGATGCATCAAAAGCTTCAAGAAAGTCAATAAAAAGAACACCAAAGGATTTAACTGTTCCTGGCACCAAAACATTGACTAGTGTAGATCCTATTAAGACTAACCAACCCCATCCACCATCAGGTGGAACGAGTTTCCATTTTTCCATTTTTTTCGCATTCTTATCAGCTATGATGGCCACACCTGCGATATTTGAATAAATGAAAATTTTTGCATTTTTTCCAATTACTGCACTTCTGATAAGATTAGCGACTTACATTAGATTGTTAAATCTTACGTGTCTTAAATAATCAATAAAACAAATTTGGCGCCAAGTTTGATTTAATGATGACGTGACAGTCATGGCAATGCTCAGTGATTCTTTGTTCCAGCGGCATGTCTTTATCGCGTTGTTAAGAACTAAATTACAAAATAGTGTAATAAAACCAAACTTTAGAAATAATTTTAATTCTAGTTTTATTATAGACTCATCCGTCAGTGTCATTTTTCTAGATAATTCTAGTTTGCGCGAGATAAACAATTTTCTATTTATTATTCATTTGAAATATTCGCATCGTCAATAGTTTTTCTATTGTTAGAAAATTAATAAATCGATAAAATATTAATGACATTGAACTTGATAAAAACACGTCTTTTGGGAAAAATTTAAAACAGAGCGATAAAAACAATACGTACTTTTTGTTCGCTTTTTTTCCATTTCATTTGCGTTTTGTTTAGATAAATTGTTTGTTTCATAATCAACTTTAGAATTTTCACTTGGCGATTCAATTTTTTTGTCAGTTTTATCAATTAATGGTTCTTGCACTTCAGTATTCACATTTCTATTTTCGTGAGACATTTTTCTTCAAAACAAACCAACACACTGTAAACTAATAACCAAGAACACGTGTATTAAAGTCTGAAACAGAACGTGAACAGCTGAGATTTACAGATAAAACTTATCATTTGTAAGACCAGAAACCGACTAGAAACCTATTGGAAACACGAACAAAAAATACACTGTTATTTTATGGATCTGCTCAGTAAGTGGACAATTATTTCGAACACAAACAGCTGTGGCGATTGACTTTTTCAACAGATAACTCAATTCTGATTATGCACAAACGCTGAAGGCCGCAATTCGAGTATTTATTTTATGTTACTCAATGCTCTCAATAATATTACCTTGCGCGATTCTTAAACAGATACACAATAATAATATCAAACTGATTTTATCAATCGAGTTTAGACTTTTATCCGTCGGATGATGACTTTTTGCAATGAAAATTGCCCGCAATTAAAAGTTAACAACACTAATCATTCTGTTTATTCAACAACTTTAAACATTGATCCATTTACACATCTCACTCAAAATTCAAATTCTGTTAACTCATTATTACGTCAATTTAATGAATGCCCGCAGCTTTTAACAACTGCTTCAAAAACCCCTCTTTATTATCAATCATTACCAATCTAGAAAGTTATTAAACTTGAATTCATTTTCATAAAGATTCTGGAGAATTTTAAAATTTATATATAATAATAATAAATTCAAATTACGACAGTATTCAAATTGTTTTTTTTTTCACAAATTACGAAATGGGATGAGGCACGATTAAATTGCAAATTAAAAAATCTTTAATTATTTTATTTCTTTTTATTACTGTAATGGGTTGCGGTTCTTCGAAATTGTTTATTGTTGTAAAGCAAAACAAATAAATTTGTGTTAACAAATCGTTTACAACCTTCGAGTAACACGGAATTTAATCAGTAAAATTGATAGCGCTATTGGTGTCATACAATATGTAATTTATCAGGTAAACTCGAATAAAATAATTGTAATAATTGTTTTTCTGTAAAAAAAGTGTAATACTGTTTAAACACAAAATTTCAAGAAAAACGCTTTTTGAAAAATATTTTTATTTACTTTGCTTATCATGATTGAATAATCTGTTCACAATGTTTATATTTTTCTTTCCACTTAGGATTGTTAGCGCAAATATAAAATTCGATATATGCGATGTCTCGATTTGATTACTTTAAAAATTGATATTTTTGATAATTGTTAGAAAGATGATTTCACTTCAGTTTTTGTGGTTTTTACATATGTTGTTAAGGGCATTGTTCAGAAGAAATTCATGCAAATCTTGTGCTCCCAACATTTTTGAAATAATAAGTAAAACACGAAAACAAAATAATAACAAAATAACTGAAAAATCAGAAAGTTTATGGATTAAATGTTTTTTCTTCTGTGAAAATATGTTATTAGAAGTTGAACAATAGTTAATTGATTAATTTTCATTTAGTTCCAACCGTCTTCAACTATAAATAAACCAGTTGTAACTTCTTAAATATTTGCATGATCTAAAAAAAAAAATAACTTATCAAAAGTAGATTGGCACAAAATTGAAAATTCATAATTATGTTATCTATTATAATGTTTAAATAAAGTTAAATTAGGTCAGATAAAGTTAAACTTAATTAAGTCAAATCAACTCAAGTCAGATCAAGTAAGAAAGACATTAAACATTTATTCATCTTTTCATGTAAATCAATTTATATAATAAATGTTTTATTTTTCTTTTGAAATTGTTATTTCATTTAATTTATTAGGTGTTAAAGTAACGTTTAAACTGTTTTTTTTTACAAAAACATGAAATGTTTGTATTTTATTTTTTACTAAGAATTATAAGCGTGAATATAAAATTTAATACCTTTAATTTAATTTAATTTCCTTGCTTTGTTTTCTGGAGATTCGATGTTCAATGATTTTTAAATTAAACTCCGAATATTTTAAAAATATATTTATTATTAGGAAAATATTGCAACAGTCACACCTTTTCAGAATACTTCCCAAAATTTCTATGAAATGAAATGGACAATATACAGTGAAATCTCCAAATCAACTAACAAGCAACACCTTGTCCCTATTTTATTGCGTTTTGATATATTTATATAAAAACTGCCTGTATATGATCAAAAGTCGATCTAAGTGTATACAGAGTACTATAAAAATTTTTTATACATACAATACAAAATACAGTTCTAGTGTATATACAATCTCCTTAGATGTAAACATTCATAAAAACTAGGGATAAAGTGATAAAATTTAATATAAAAGCATAACTTTCATGTTTTTTTTTTTTAACAAACAAAATAACTTTATAATCAATAAATAATAACATTTCAACTATCCATTTAGACCGATTTCACTGTAACTATAAATATGAACACAAAATTGTTTTAATCAACAATATTTGTCTTTTAGTTAAAAAAATGCCTAGATTGTCGATTTAAAATTTTTTAGTTTTGGACCAGACAGTAATTAAATTCCAGGCAAAATAAAAGGAAAATGTGTGAACTTGAAGAGCCAGTAAAATAAATGCATACCACAGTAAACCATATGGGTAGCCCTACAAAAAATGGGTAATTTGTAAGTGTGTTTTTTTAAATATTTGTTTTACCTGCCAGATGTGAATTTCTTCCAGTTCTTCTTCATCGTCGGAAGTGAGATACGTCCATACATCCCCAAAATAGTAAATAATGGCATAGAATAATGGCAAGAATCCAAAAAGACATAACCCTGACACATATTGTTTCATTACTGAAACTCGATTTTCTTTAATTGCTGTTAAACCCAAGAAAGAGAGCAATAGGCTAATACACCAAATGTATTCCCACCAAAGAGGCTAGAAATGAATGTAAGATTGCGAGGAACTTATCCAAAATTGATGTTACCTGAGGAATGCTAAGTTCTTCGATTTCTAAAATGAAAATATCTAATTTATCTAGGATGTCTGCTGATAACTTTGCCAGCATTGCAAAAAATAGCAAGTAATGGAAAAATATACAATATTTGAGTCTCGATTTATTTAAAGCACTAAAACAATCCTCATTAGCATTTATTCAACAATTTTAAAATTTGGCAGACTATCAAGTATGTTGGCATAAAAGAATATAGACTTAAAATTTTAGGTTACCTTAAAGCATATTGAGGAGCTACTCGCTGTCTAAAAGCATGATCTGTTCCGTCCGTGCCTGGAGGGGTATAATACAGCCCCTTTGTAGCCATTATTCACTATTTACACATTCAGCAGCAAATAACCTAATAATAAAATTTAGTCTTCCTCCATCGCGAATGCCAGAATACGCAACCAGTATATACCAGATAAAATTCAAGAACTAAACCTACTACCAACATAAAAAACAAAATCCCTAAAACTTAACCAACTTTTAATTGACAAGTTGTACAAAAGAATCTATTGTATCAAATCCTTCGATTAATGAGTAACATCTATCGACTACTTTCCATGGTCGCACCTTTTTTGCAGTAAATGGATCATTACTTTGAACATTAATATCTTCAACAGAGTTAGGTATAACCAGTCTGGAAAACCCTCATTATTGAATGTTTATAAACCGATTAAAAATACCTGAAAGCATGCAAATACATCCTTGGAGGTTTTATATCTTTTTTATTACTATAAGTATAATCTCCTATAATAGTATGGCCTATATGTGAACAGTGAACTCTGAGTTGATGTCTGCGTCCTGTTATTGGTCTTAAAAGTATTTTAGTCGCTGGATAATTATCAAATAAACCTTTTTCAACAACTACTAAAACAGTTCTTGCATCTCTCGCATTTCCTTGAGTGGTAACACACATTTTTTCAAAGTCATTAACACTACAATCTCGACCTGTAAAGAATAGTTACTTTTTTGTATAACTCTAATAATTAACAACCTATTGGAAAATTGAGGTCGAGTATATTTGAAGACAGATAACCTCGTACTAATGCAATGTAATACTTTTTACATTGACGCTCCTGAATTGCTTTTGAAGCCACTTGACACGCTTCTTTGTGTATTGGAATACACATCAAACCACTTGTGGAATAATCCAATCGATGAATAAAATAATACTCATGATATAACTCACTGGAAGCTAAAGAGGGTAGCTTCTTTTTCATGAAAGTCTGAACAGTAAGCTACAATTATTCAATGAAACAAAGTCAAATAAATTAATAACTTAAGACATACTTCATTTTTATCATTACTGTTGATTTTTAAATCATAAGCTTTGTCTATTATAACAAAATGTTTACTTCTAAACACAATATGCGTGTTTTCACAATTATCACAGAAAAAGTTAGCAATTTTATTAAAAATGAATGTAAAAAATTTCAAAACTGACATTTAGGGTTATGTTACGTTAGGGAATTTTATAATAAAATAAGTGTCAACTTCTAGGGGAAATTGTGTCAATTTAGTTCCATTTTTTGACTTTCTAATCGCTGTTATCTGTCATGTTTTTGATGTAACGTCAAATTATCGATATTTTTTGTTTAAATTTAGAAATCTGATTATTGTTCAAAAGATAAACGAAATTTTCCAATTCTGTGGTGTTGATGTTACTTTTTCTGTGGACTTTCAGCTTGTTTTAATTAAAATTGAAGGCGAAAAAATAACATGTGTTGAGTGGTATTTCCGAGAGATAAGAATCTAAATATTTGTAATTTTTTCTTGTAAAAAAGTATTGATCACATACAGGCATGGTCGTGATGGCTGTTACTGTTAAAGAAATATGTGATAATGTAACGCTGGCACGAGAAATGGCAATGCTGGGAGATTACGAAAGTGCCGAAGTGTATTATGAAGGATCTATTCAAATGATTAGTAGATTGATTCTTATGATTCCGGAACCTTTAAGGAAGGACAAATGGCAACAGGTTCAAAAAAAGGTTGCGTCAGAATATGATGAGATTAAAGTTTTGAAGTCAATGTTGCAAACATTGAGGATTGATACTAATGTTGAAGTGCCTTTAGCAGTCAGAAGATTAAGAGACGAACCTGTTAGGGATTATAGTGATATTTTACCAAGCGATTCTTATATAACCCATCAAAATGATCCAGATGTTTGGCCCCCACCAACTCCTGTAGATCACGCATACATGCCAAGGTATAATCACTTTAAGGGTTGAAAAAATCTAATTGCAATTTTTAGAAATAACTACAAATCTAGACAAAGTAATGTGAAAAAACCAGAAGTTAAAAAAGGAACTACAAGAGCAAGTTCTTCAAATACAGCTAGAAGATCTGATATTAAACCGACTAGAACTTCCAAAAAAGAAGAAAGGCCGTCTTCTTCTAAATCTGAAAGATATCCTGACGCTAATAAAGTCGATAAAGATGCAGAAAATAATGAAAAAAATGATAAAGTCGAGCCTGAAGAAGAAAAGAAGTTTGAATGTCATGGAATGGAGAGAGAATTAGCTGATGTTTTAGAACGGGATATTGTTCAGAAAAATCCTAATATTCATTGGGACGATATTGCAGATTTGCATGAAGCTAAACGATTACTGGAAGAAGCTGTGGTGCTTCCAATGTGGATGCCTGAGTTTTTCACAGGTAAATAAAAATTATAACGATTATGAAATAATCAAAAGAGTATAATAATTCAGGAATCAGAAGACCATGGAAAGGTGTATTAATGGTAGGCCCACCTGGCACAGGCAAAACAATGCTAGCAAAAGCTGTGGCTACCGAATGTGGAACGACTTTTTTCAACGTTTCATCATCAACACTAACTTCGAAATATAGAGGTGAATCGGAAAAAATGGTTAGGCTTCTTTTTGAAATGGTTAGTTCTAATCTTCAATATTTTTATTAAACTATTACCCTTGTGATATGTTTTCAGGCGCGTTTTTATGCTCCTAGCACTATTTTCATTGACGAAATAGATTCATTATGCTCTCGACGCGGTTCAGAGTCGGAACATGAAGCTTCAAGACGAGTTAAATCAGAATTGTTGGTTCAAATGGATGGGATTACAGCAAACAACGAAGAACCTGGAAAAGTAGTTATGGTTTTAGCAGCAACTAATTTTCCCTGGGATATAGATGAAGCTTTACGTCGTCGATTAGAAAAACGCATTTACATACCCTTACCAACTCAAGAGGGCAGGGAAGCTCTTTTGAAAATCAATTTGCGAGAGGTTAAATTAGATCCAGACGTGAATTTAAGCGAAATTGCTAAGAAATTAGATGGTTTTTCTGGAGCTGATATAACTAATGTGTGTCGAGATGCTTCAATGATGTCAATGAGGAGGAAAATTTATGGTTTAAAACCTGAACAAATCAAACAGTTGCCGAAAGAAGAATTAGATCTGCCAGTAACTAATAGAGATTTTGAAGAAGCGTTGTTGAAAAATAATAAAAGTGTTTCAAAAGAAGATTTGGATAAATACGAGAAGTGGATGAATGAATTTGGATCATCATGATGACCATATCGTTTTCTAATGATATCAGTTTTAAGACTTGTGTGATATTAAATGCTTTATAGTTTTTGTTTACTAATTTTTATGGTCATTATCGTAATCAGTTTTAAGTAGTTCATAAAAAATTAAATTATTGATATAGTTTTTAACAATTGTTATGATATTAACTTCAAGTTTATCGCTAATTATTTAGATGTTTTTGCACTTTGTAGGGTTTTAAATTGCCATTGATTTTTTATAATTTATTTACAAACACGTAATTTTTTTGAATAGTGTTTTTATACTTATGGTTAATGTATTGAGTTTTTTATTGTTTGATTGAACTTATACCACTGTTTACAGTATTGCCATATTATGTTATTTCAGGTGTTTTATTTAAAAATTATTCAAAACAGTGTAATGATTAACTTTTTAAAATATAATAAAAATATTAATGATTAAAGTTTGTATTATCTGAAATTTAATGAGTTTGCCAAACTATTGAAATTTTAAATTCCGTCATGCTGAAAAGAGAAAGGGCTTTTATACATAGTTGGATAAAATTTAAATTTAGCGCACTTTCTGTCTACTGTGAAAAATCCGCGCGTTTCCAAGTCGGCTGTAGAAGGCAGCGCCACTATGGTGTATGATCTAAATATGGCGAAAAGTAGTTCCCAGATATTGTAATTTTTCTATGGATTTTCTTCAAAGTTAGGAGGATTATTATTATTGAAATGGTTTCCGAATAATGTCGGTGAGTTATGTTTGGCGTAGTTATATTGGGTATGTGTTAGAAATGTGTTAATTACATGATAATATGTTGGCGTAGGAATCGGAACTTTACCCATAACCTCCTTTCGTGTTATTGGAGTAGATACGGAATTAAGTTGTGTGTGTCAGATGTGTCCATCATTTTGGATTATTCAAAAAGTTTGGTGGCGTTATTTATTTACAGAATCGGAAAAGTGTTAAAGTGAGTAATCTAGTATGTGTTTACTAGGACCCGGGTGCGAATCGGGCTCCCAAAATGAAGGAAAGCATCCGTTGCTGACTATAACGGCGGGGTGTTGGCAACGATCGGCCGTGCTAGATCGCAGCCGTTTTTCTTAACATGGCTGCAACGCAGGCCGAAAAGCAGCAAAATGACGTGAATTGTGAGAAAGTGCAGCCGGATCAGCATCTGAACGTGCGGAATTCCTTGTTGCAAAATGGGACCGATAAGAGTGGAGTTCGCGGAGGCGGCGGTGTAGCGGTCGCCAAGGCGAAAAACACCGGCGGCAAAAACCTCGTCACTGAAATGAGTCAATATCGCCCGGACGGTAGCGGCGGCCCTGCCACCGCCACAGGGGCTTCTTCAGCTCCCGATCAGGCCCCCGATACCGAACCGGGGTCCGGAAACGCGCCCCCCGACGCAGCCGCTTTTCCTATCGAGGGGCCCCCCGCAGACGGTCACGGGTACGGTTTTCCTTATGGCCGGGACGTGCACAACAGCGCTGAGGGCGTCCATACGTTCGGCCCGCGTCAACCGTTTGGTGGCCCCAAACAGGCGCCCGGGGCGTCTTATCCTCCACGTTTCGTTTCCGGGCAAGCCATCTCGCAACCTACCGGCCCGACCCCCACGCTCAATCAGCTGCTACAGAGCTCCAACCCGATGCCACCGCATCGCTACCAGAACAGCTACGGTCACCCCGAGCAGCCCTATAACCAGGGGTGGCCGCCCCAGAAGGCAATACCTACATACGGTACGCCTCCAGCCCCTGCACCGGGCGTACCACCGGCGCCCTATCGCAACCAACCGACGGTAAGTCCCGTTCTCTCTCATTCTCTCTACCGACTCCACGTCGTTCGTCGCTTTCTCCTATACTTAAACATGGCAGGAAAAAGCGTCTCCACGTGACGTTCTCTCTATATTCCTTACACAGCTCCCTCATGTTAAATAATCCACCGAGGAAAACAATACCGTCGCCAAATTCACTACCAGGTTGCACGTTTAGATAAAGGCAGCCGACGATCCGCCGGAAGAGACACTTGGACGACACAGTGGTGCATATATTTGTTAATTGTTCAAGTGTATCTAAACATGTTAAGTCCGTCCTTGAACTTGCTCTGACATACGATTACCGCACCGCCCACTTTGTTATTATGCAATCAGCTGACGTGTCGCAAATGTGACGTCAAACGGTTCCCGTACTCCCACATATGCCCGCCCTTCAACCCCCTTAAGTTTGGTGCTTCTGGCTGACTTCTTGCTCTTTTGATAACTCAACACTTCGGCGTCAATTTTTTCTCTTCATATTTTTTGCTTTTGTCTTAACCCTTCAACTTTCCTTAGATCGATGGGCGACATAAAAGCTAAATGCGATGTCAAGAATTTTGTTATCTTGTGATACAATGACACCTGAGGCTTTGTATTATTTAAACTGCGATGTTTCTATGTCAAATAAAATTATCTCATTTTACAAAATTTTGTTACATCTGATTTTATAGAATTAAATTGATTTATGTTGAGTTGAATACTCTAAGATCTATTACGTCATCACAAATGGGAAGTAGATACTAGAAGTTCTAATTGTTGTAAATACTACTATAAACTCACTAAAGTATTTGTTTATACTTTTTTTGACATAACATTTTTAATTGGAGATCAAAATTCATTATTGAATGCATTCGTATTTCCAAACTCCAAGCAAAAAATGCTTGTTTATTGATCACTTTGTTAAAAACGTATAAAGTTAATTCCATTAATTTTCTATGTCAATTTTTCGCTTCTGCTTCTATTGTCTGAACAATTTATAGCTATCATTTTCTGATGCTAAATGTCACTTTTCAAAAGAAATTGCATTTTAAGATCGTGTCAAACTCACAAAAAGTGGTTTGTTTGTTGTTTTAATAGTCATAAATATACATTTCTTTCTTTTTTTTTCTGCACTTACAACATCCTGGTGGATGTCTTTTAGATCAGCTGAGAGCTGGCAGCCGACAAAAGGAATCAGCACATTTATGGTTATTTATCGCCGTCCACTCCTTTAAATATAGTGTTGAGTTACGAACAGAAAGATCAACCAGTTGAGTAATCAACATCCAAGTTTTATATTTTTAAGGTACAAATGAAAACAACAACTGTGTCACTAGTACTACGATTTCATTGATTAAAACTTTTGATCTTGGGCAGTTTACATTTGTAAAACATAATTAAGGGTGGAACGAACGCGTTTATTTAACAAAATGCGCACAAAAACCATTAAAGTTACAACTTTTTGAATTGTTTCAAAGCTCTTTATTTCGTTGATAAACGGACCGTTGCTTTGTGTATACAGATTTTATAACTTTAAATTTGATTATGAATTTGTTCTCAAAATTATCATTTTGTAACGTAATATTAAATTTTCTTTGTAATGCTGTTCCTATGATATTGTACTCGTTTGAAAGTATTGAAGCGGTAAGTATTTGTGAATAGAGTAATGAAAGAAGAAGAAGAAAAAAAAATACAAAGAAATAAAAGTACAATGTGGTGCAAATGTGATCACTTGGTCGCGCGTGCCAAACAGGTTATGACAGTTTGAACGCTGTTTTGTCATAGGGTTGGAATTGCTTTAGACTGCCACATTTCTAGTTCAAATGTAAATCAAATTTGTTCCATTTACGTGTATCTTCAAATAGTAGATCTCTAACTTGGTGGTGGTTTTGTCGGTTGGAGTTATCCCTAGGATCTTGAAATGTTTCCGAAGTTGTTTCTATCTCTTATAGTTTATTGATTTGGATGGTTTGACACGTAAAGGTGTTGAATTGCGAGTTTAAAGCTGTTCTTATACATGCGAAAAGTTTGACGTGTACGCTTCTCAAAGCTCGTTTCTACGTTATTCATTCGAGGATCGGTTTTCTTAAGTGTTCACGGAGCAAATTGTAATGTCTATTGTTATTTTATTTGTTGTTTTGAGAAACAATCAAAATTGTTGACAACGTTGTCGTTTATTGATGTCAGTTTTACCAACATAATAATGGGATGTTTAATGGCTAGTAGGGAAATAGAGTGTGATAATTTAAATGTGCACTTTGTCCTCCGAATAGCATGGTGATTTATGAGCGTCAGAAAGTCGAACTTGTATTGCGGAATGTGTTGCGGTAGGTCAACGGGACCTATTGTATATTTCTCCGATCCTTCTTATATTTGGTAACAATCGTCAATCGTTTTTCTCCGGAATGAAACCATCGATTGGTTAGTTGTACGTTAGCGTCTACCGAACATGATTGTAATTGTTCCGTTAACGCTAGCGTGTCGTTAATTAAATGAATGTTTTTTTTACAGCTGTCGCCGGCGTATAGTGGCGGCTCGGCATCCAGCCCCGGATACGGGGAAAGTCGCTCGGGCTGGGCCGCTCCTCCTGTATCGGGACAACACGGCCCTGGTAGTCCAGGCCCTCCAAATACTACGGCTCCTGCCAACCAGCCTTCGCCGCAACCCCCCAGTCATTCCCCTGGTCCCGGCCTACCACCGAGTCCCCAACATCAGCAGCAGCAACAGCAGCAGTCTGCTCAACACCAGAATTTTCCGAACAGGCCAGCACAGCCAACCACCCCCAACGCACACGCACCCGATGCAGCGGTAAGTTGATAACCAAGCTATACGAAGGGAAGCCAATTTCGTTCTTGCATTATGATAAACTGTTACGTAATAGAGCGATATAATTAACCGCGCTCTTGACCTTTATGATCCGTCGATGTAGACAGCACGTGTTTTTGTTGTGGGTGGGGTGGGTCTCCCGATGGTGGGGACTCCAATTATATGCATAATATCTCAATTAGTGACGCGTTCGAGAATTTACCCAAATACAACGTAATAAATAAACAACTACACTGTTTTGGCATCTCTTTCTATTCACTTTGAAATTTACTTCCCTTCGCATTTTTCATCTACGTCATTTACAATTCAAACATACAATCCCAATGGATATTATCACTTACAACTTACTTTTTATCTATACTGTACCGTAATCTGCTTTTGATGACGTTTCTGTCATACACTTACACATCGTTATGTGTATAAATATCATTTAACACAAAACGCATTGAGAATTTATAATTCAGTGCTGAAAATAAAAAAAATAAAGGTATAGTCATTTCGAATACATGCTACTGCATGTGACTTACTGACCAAGCAGTTCGATCATAAATCCATAAACATTCCTCAAGGAAGAGACGTTTCATATCAGTAATAAAACGTAAATGGGGGTTACAGCGATCCACTTTGAAAGTGATATATATACCTATGTTTTGTTCAAGAGTTTATAACCTTTTTTTATACTTTTCTATTTTATAGATTTGATAAACATGATGTAAAAAATTTAGGAACTTTAGATACTTTTATCCTTATGTCAAATATGATAATAAATCATTCTTAAAATTTTGTGTTGCGTAATCAATAATAATGTCTAATTGTTAATTAAACTAAATTGAATTCCACTACAATGAATGAATTTAAGGATAAGTTATTTATGTGATTGTTTAATGTTTTAGTTAGTATTTCAGAATTTATTTCAACTAAAGTTCTATTTTATTATAAATAATATTGAATTATGTAATACATAAAATGATTGAACAACGCTTTCCTTTTATTCATATTAGGTAATGTAGTAAAAAATTTAAAACTATTGCTTTTAATGGTAATGCTTGTCAAATGACATGAGTCGTGAAATGTGTTTAGCAGTTAATGGAGAACTCACTTAGCGTCACTTATTCTACGTATTTCTAAGCTCAGAGCTTATTTTAATGTGAGAATATATAAGAACTTTGAATAAATCAAATTCAAAATTTCTGTTTTTGATTGGATATTTTTCATGAAAATATTGAGAAACTGCAACGCATTATTTTGATAAGGATGTAATAGGGAAAACAGAATGAAATTATAATTATACTAGAACATTAAAGTCAGCTTTGTTGTCAAATTTGATAATATTCTTTTTTCATGTTTTATTATCTGGTTTGTCTTTGTCATTTCCATTTCGGTTTTCATTTTGTCGTGAGCTGACAGCACAATAGCCTTAAAATTCTTACAAAGATTTTTTTATCTGGTGATGTAGCTTTAATCAAGTTGAAATTTTTTTTTTACCTTAGTCGGATCTTAAATTCTTTGAATGTTGTATACAATATAGAATATAATTCTTAACCAAGCTTTCATAGTATATAATTTTCATGTTATTAAAATATCAATAAGATTATTATTTACGAACGCAAATGTTTCTGTATTGAATTAATCATTGATTTTGAAAGAAAATTCTGTTGAAAATGTGGGTATGTTATTATGTAAGTAACGAAAATTTTGAAACAGATGTTACGTAGACATGACGTGTATCTAAAACTCGTTAATATTGTCGTCATCAATTCATTGAGTGCTTTTTTTATTGTCTATCTTACAAATACTACGTAAAGTGAATTATTCACAGCGTGCAATCGAATAACATCACGTGTTATTTTTATTAGAAAGAAAAGTCAAATACCGTCACTTTTTTTTATTTATTTTGTTTTTTATTTTGACCTGGAATTGTCATATTTTATAAAAATTCTATTTCTTTACAATTCTATTTCTTGATACGTTTGTTACGTGCAATACGGATTAAGTTTTTAATTTGACAGTTGGTGAGTAATTGCACCGCTACGTAACGATTTTAATTAAGATTGAAAATGGAAGGAAAACAAGACAGGAGAAGTATTTACGGAATATAGGACAAAATTTTGTAAAAATGTTTTAGGAGAAAATAAAAGAGTTATGTGATTAATTGATTAATTTTATGAGTTTATCCGGAGATAAAAGGTTCATATAAGGTCTTTGTGAGTGAACATGCTTGTCTCATGGATGTGTTTACACAGTTGTTCGCCAACACTTCCATTTCAGGTTTGTTCTAATATGTTAATCGTTTCGCCATTTAAGTTGACAAAGAGTTTACAAACGACGACTTCTCTTATACTAGACATAATTAGGTGCTTTTCGATTAGCCTTTGGATATATTAATGGTGCTCTTTCAATTTTAATAGAATAAAAAGTCTGAAGCGTGTTGGATTAATTAAAACGATTGAATAAATTGAAAAAAAAAAAAGTTTATTATTTTGATTTGCAATTATGAATGGTCTCTTCTGTGTCCATATTAGTTTAAGTAAATGTCAGTGAATGACTTTGATCTTTAGACAGGTCCTATAATTAATTTTTGGTGTCTATCGTTCATTCAGCGTTGCGAATATTTATTTGTGAGATGTGACGTTATAGAAAGCTTCGTTTCCGCCGTAAGTGGTTTGATTGATGGTCGCTTGGTCAGCGGTCTGTCCAGCCACGATAATCGTGAACAAGACCCTTATGTTATTAAAAGTTGGTCAAATTTAAAGTGGAAGTTTGTCGTTGTTGCGGATTGTGTTCAAGGGGAGGCAAAATGAATTTATGTTGCGGTGTCGTGCCGTATCGTCGTTTTTGTTTGTTGATGCGTTGCGTTGATGGGAATGGGAGTTGGCAAGTTGATGTGGCGACGTAGTTGGAGTTGTTTGCCGCCGCCATGGCCTGCGTATTAAGCACCGCGTGCCTCAGCCTACGAAGTGCGGAGCCTCGGCGAAACGTTGCCGTGTTGCCGACTATCATCTAACCCGCTAAGTGCCGCTCGGTATTGATTGGTTCTGGTAAAGCCGGCAACGTCGCTTGCTACAGTACGCTGCACTGCATTTTGCTCGGGCTCAGCCCTCTCGATCGTTCTGGTGACGTTGCACTCTTATAACCTCTCGCTGGCCTGCTTGGTGCTTGTATTACTGCCACAGCTAGCCTTTCCTGCATTTCAAAATCCCCTCGCTTCCTTTACTTTAGCAGATTCACTTCGCCGCGTCTATATACATACCTCGTTGAAGACTCTGATTCTTTACATCTTTCATATTTTATTTGTATAAATTTACTTTTTTTTTTGTTTTAATTTTCGATTTTATGTTCTGCCAAAAAATTGATAGAGGTTTGTTTTTAAATATTCAGTCCAGGCTGAAAGTCTTCAAGTATTCATTTTGGACTACCAATTGTGTCAGCATTTCCTAAATATAAACGATTTTTATTTCATCGATGTTTTACCAATATATCATATAACATAAAAATACAACTGTTTTGAATCTACCGTTTTTATCATTTGAATTCGCATAAGAGAGGCAATACGACACTCCACTTGGTATATATTTCAAAAATTAATCAAAATTTCTAAGATGCAATCCACTAAATGATTAAACCGCATATTAAACTTTCATAATTTTAACTTTTTGTGACATGGTAACATACAGCTTAACTGTTTGGTAATAACTTGACTGTGAAAGTTGAGCAATTGTCAAATTTTGCCGGCGAACGGCTTTTAAATTCTCTTTAAGCGATATACAGTTACTTAACCCAACAGCCGGTAAATTGGTGATTGAGTCATAAATTTAGGATACACTATGGTTTTGATAGTGATTGAATTAATATGGGATAATTTTTGCGTAGTAGGGAATGAGACCTTGAATGAATTTATCAATTATCCAATATATTAAGGGAGAAAAAAGAGAGCAGCTGGGGGTTTAGCTTCCGTAGAGAGTTATACATAATTTATTTCTTTATCAATTAGGGGCGGTTTTTCCTGTTAGTTGATGCATTCTCTGACCAGTCAATCGTAAAATACATGTTATTTACATTGATAATAAAGTAAAGTTGAAATGATTATTTTGATGTAAGGGTTGATTTGAATGTGAAGACCTTAGTTTAAAACACACTGATTGAATTAAGTTGTCAAGAGACATTTAATGTGACAGAAGAATGCTTACCGTTTCTTTCACGGGAAGATGATCAAATAAAATGATCAGGAATCGAGTGGAATTCCGATGGTGGAAGTTGAATTCACAATAAACCGGCATAATTGGCTCAGATGTGTGGCAAGGTCATGTTACGTCAACGCGCCGCATTTATTAGAGAAAAGTGCAATTGCATTGAATTGTATAGAGTAGCTTTTACGTCCTTCTAATTCCAGCTCTTGCTAGTGTTTGTCGAATTCAATTTTCCCAACGTCGATTCGTTTTAGATACGTTTTGTTAATGACTTGACGTTCGTTAGTGTCAAATCAGCCTGATGGTAGATGCTCTAGAGATTAAAAAAAAAAATTTGATTCACGTTCAACGATGTGTTTTTCCATAATTTTACCAGGATTTAATATGCAATTTGACGGTGATTTATTTTTGTTTGTGTTTATTCCTATCGATTTTGGTTTAACGTACTTTTCTTTTGTTTTATTCTATTCTATTTCAGTACCGTAACATAGGCTTATCATTAAATTAGAACAATTTTATTTTTTATTTTATTTATAGAGTTTGTAATTGAGAGATTTTGATCTAAATTAGAGTTTTTAATGTTGTGAAAACAACATTGTTTGGGTATTATTCTATTCTTATTTTTTACTTGAGAGAGTCTTTGTTTTACATTTTGATTCAACATTTTATCAGGTTGTTTCGTTTTTTGTTGTTTATCTGAAATTTAAATGACGAACATTTTTGATGTGTGAAATTTTAGTAGCAGAGATCCTTAGGCGTTGTATGACAGCTGCTACTCGAACAAAAAGAAGGTTTTTATAATGTCGTGTTTCAAATGAGTAAATTCTGCTATCTTGAAAGTCGATTGATCGTGGAATACGCTTTCTGGATTGTGTAGTAGCATTCATTAATTATTGGATGAGTAGGTAGTGGCGTTGTCCGTCGGCCATATGATCTGTTTAATTTATTGGGCTTTGAAATGTGTGTTAGTTTGGATTCGGCCTTGTTATGTCGTTCGGGTGGGGGTTGGAACGCGCGGGGGTATTAAGGTTAAATTGCTAGCCGTTTGATTCGTTTTGCTCTCCCCTTTTTAGAAAGAAAGAGCAAAGTGAGGAGATCGCTGACCCCTCGAGAACAGAATGATTTATATTAGAATCCGGACTATGAAGTCCTGTTGTCGGGCCGACGTTAAACAGAATAATACGGGATGAACTTTCTAGACCTACCCTAATCTAAATCTGGGTCGTCTGTGACGGCTGTGCATAAAATAAGTAACATCACCACCACCTGTCGTGTGCTTCGTGAATGGGCTAAGGACGAACGTGCATTTCAAATAAACCTGTACTTCCGGTTATGGACCACTATCAAACTCTTCTGGTGTCTCCCTCATTCCAGGTCAACCTGACCATTCACTTATATCAAACACAGAAGTCATTATCATAGTGAGCCGGTTTTTTCACACTGATGACCATTTAATACTCAAGGTCCAAAAAACGTGCATAATTATTGCCAAACATGTGATTTGTAGCGAATTTTCCAAACACTCAGGTATCCTAATATCTTGTTATAACGGTTTTATTTTCAGACTGTTATTTTGATATATTGTTTCTAAAGAGCAACGCAAAATATAATTGAGTCTTTATATTACAGAGTAACCTTTTCACTGTTTACATGCTGGAAGCTGAAAAATTAGAATTATCATTAAGTGTCAGGTCTTGTTTATCCAGAAGGGAAAAGTTGCTTTTGCTGTCATAATTGAATTTCAACGCGCAAAACGAAAAAAGAAATGATGAAGTGAATGTGGAAAGGTGCATAGCATAGGTAACGATCTTTGTGCAATTTTAGTCTTTATTTATTTTTTATAAACAATTTTTCCAACATTAAAAAATGTCTGAACAAAGAAAAAGGTGGAGTGACTGTAATATTGAAATTATTTGTGGAAGAAACTAAAAAATTACCTCTTTAACTGTAGTTGTCAAGTCATGTTTTATGTTTTGTCACTGAAACATTGGACAAACAGCATTTTCGTCGCTGTCAACGTCTTTTCTTCTTAATCCATTTTAAAAGTTCAATAAATCGATGTAGTACTAATATAACGAACTTTATTGGTATTATTGGAACATCTTTAACTATGAAGTTGATTCAACAATTAGTTGAAATTCCAATAGTTGTGAATTTATTGAATAAAATACAAATTGTCAATTAAATTCGAAAATTTTTATTAATCGTTAACGTGATTTTATCAAAAATTCAAATATGTTTCCAATAGTAGATCGCATTCACATTGCATGTAGTCACGGTGACTATTTAAAGTGAAGTATTTCAGTGCAATGTAACAGTTGTGTTCCGTCATAATTATAATTAAACGTGAAAGTAATATTTTGCTACAATGTAATATGACAATCATTTGCGTATCATGAATTTCTAAAGTTTAAATGAGAAAAATTAATGTTCTTGTTTACATGGTTATGAAATTTGAAATTCTACTTTGGTTAAAAATTTCTTTGAGACATAGAGAAAAAAAAACTAAAAATTTTAGTTTAGTTTTGTAAATTTATCAATTTGTTTCAGGTTATAGGTTTTATTTTGAATTGAAGTCAGCCTCAATAATGCATTACTTCCGTATTCCAAGCTTGTCGCGCTCGCGCAGATGTTGTCTTGCTACAAATATTATATTTTTCCGTAATGGAGCAAAGAACTAATTTCCTGTAAGCTTAAAGCAGAGCAATGTTATTGAATGTAAACACATCAACAAATTACTTACTCAAAGGGGATTATTTTAAACAAAAATTTTGTTTTAATTAACTTTTATATTATTATCTATACGTATTTTTTCTTTAGATAATAAGTTTGATTTGTCACCTTTATCAGTTTCTACTTGTTTTTGCAACCTTTTATTATTGTAAATCTTCCCATTGTGCGAAGCTTCAAAAAGCTGCAATGTTTTTTACGTGTTGGTAAAAGTTCTTGGAACCAGTGTAGAATTGGTTATCTTCAAGGACGTTCATAGATTAAAAATGATTTTCAACTAATGTTTACTGCGTATCTTATATTGAATTCCTGTATCCCAGTATAATAAAACTTTTTTTCATGTTTTTAATTAGTGACTAATTAATGACTAATTTATTATAGTCTAACAGGGATGCTAATGGTTTGTCTCATTATTATCAGTTATTTTTAACCCGCAAAATTTGGTATCAAATCTAGAGTCTCGTGTAAATGCATTGCGTGTTGTATTGTGCATTAGTAAAAAAGTTTTAATTTTTTTGCAACAAAATTATTGTTGCGGTGTTGAGAACTTTGTTCTTAAGAATTGAAAGTCTTATCGGTTAATGTATTAAGTTTTGTTCTTATTTAGAAATTGAATGCGATTTCTTCTCAACCTACTTGTAATAATAAATAGCACTATACTGAGTTAAGTAGATTATTTATATTTACGGCAGGAGCTTTGTTATCAGTTACCTAATCTCATTTTGTATAAGTTTATAAGTAACATCATTTACTTATGTGCGTGTGTGAGTTTTGAATTCATTTCTAGACAGCTTATAAATAAATTAGGTTTCGTCGTTATGACAAGCCATATTGCAATAACGCCACAATGTCGTATCTACATGAACACGAACGCCCTCTGGCGTGCGGCGGGAGTTGACATCTTTTAGGCTTAGAGTTTATAGTGGCCTCGGCGATTCTTCGTCGCTATGTGAGTTTAGCAAAGCATTGTTTTATTGTCATAGTTTGCAATTTTCCTTTAGTAAAACACTTTATTTGGCTTGTTAGAATTTATAAGTGAATTTTGATTGGTACTTTGAAAACAAAGCGCTAGCTATTTTCCTACATGTTGGGTATGTTATCAGCTTAAATTGTTTACCTTGGCGGAAAATGACGAAACCGAAAGTTATTCTCCACTTTTTTTTTCAGGTCAATGAATTATTAAGCGAATTTGTGTTGTTTGAAATGAAATTTATGTTTTGTTTGACATTTAATTTTGTTTTTATCTAAAAATAAATTTATTGATTGTAAATACAAGAAATCTCTGTGATGTCATTATTACTTTGATGCTTTTTTGTGGATTTGTTAATGAACTTGAACAGGTTGTTTTTGTTGGAATAATAATAACAAAACATAATTGATGTATATCAATTAAGAAAAATAGCTTTTTACAACTGAGGTATTGTTTATTCTTTTTGCAGTAATAATATAGATATTTTGGTTCATTTTTGATTATATACAAATAATGAATCATTGTTTTGTTTGTATAATAATTTTTTTTTATTCTGTGACGTCATTATTTGGTTGAATTTCTTTCAAGATAAATCGTCATAATATTGTTATTATCGGATGACGACACTTTGGTATAAATATTAATCATACTTTTTAGATTTAACATAATTTCAGTGTTTTGTATTTGTAATCTTATCTCTATCTAGTTAATTACTCTGGGTCTATTTCATTCATGAGGAAGAGCCGGAAAGAAAAGTAAACAATTGTATTTACCGATATAATAAAATAGAAAAAGTGTACTAGTAGAACAAGATTCATTTTATCAATGTACAAATTCAAAGCGAACAAGGCTTCTGCAATGTAAAACGAGGAAGTAAGTGGTTTTGTGATGTACACACGGATTTTCATCTCGTTGAAATCCATAAATAACGACATTAGACATTCGTAAGCCGTCCGTCGGATTGCAGTTAACAAGATCAAGATGCAAACAACCATATATATATAACAAACGTAACCGGGTTTCTCTGTCCTGCCTTAACAACCTGTTCATTGTCCGAATAAGTTAACCGTAAACAGAAAATTTACCAGCAGCAAGGCAGCAAGTAAGTCTGACCTAAAAGGGGCAAGGCCGACTTGTGGGATGAGGGGTGGGTAGGATAAATAGCGTAAAATCAGCTGTTAGAAAAGGACACACGTTTGTAAAGGGTTCCTAACTCATTGTCTAGAAAAATGTTGTTTATACGATACTAGATAGATTAATTCACAATATGAATCAATTCCTAATATTTTAGTAATTGTGGACAAAAATTACACTGTCATATTATCTATTACGAAAAATTAATAAGCTGAGATTTGATTAGTCACCTAATATAATAATAATTTTCACAAGACTGTAATTCTTCGAAATAAAAAAAAATGTTTTTCACGTGTAAATGTAGGATGATTGAGTGCTTTTTCTTAATTTTTTCTTTTCTTTTTTTTTTTTAACAGTTAGCATTTAAATATACGTTGCTGATAAAGCGTTAAATCTTTTCAATAAACATTAACGATGTTCGCATACTAAGCAAAAATAGCATTCCTGTGGAATTAATTTACAGATCAATATCTCATGTACTTTTACATTTTACAAATTATCGATTTCAGTATCCTTGTAAATTGTAAACAAATATTGTGATTAGTCGTACAATAAAATCGAAATATTAAAAAAAATCGTAAGTAAAAATAATTTTATCATAACATCATCTTTAAATGTATGAAAATAGACTTACACTTGTTTGATTGTCTTGTTCTATTTTTACGTGAGTTCATTAATTATGTTCAAGGTCGTAACTGGGTCGTAAAATGAACGAGATTAGTTAGAGGGTGCGGGCAGCCGTTGTGGTAGGGTCCATTATCACGATTAAACCATTGAAATCAATAAAAAACGTATGTACGTGATAAAATAAGTTGTAAGTGTGTAAATCTGAAAAGTTTATTGAACTTGATGTTTAAATTGAGTTGAGTACGAAAAAACGTATTGTCGATAACGCTAATAAAATGATTTTTATTATTATATAAAAGACTGTGTTAACAAAGCTACAACTACGCGTATCTTCATGCACAAATGATGAGTTTGAATGAATGCAAATAACGATTCAGTAGTTGGGGTTGTGGCGGGGTGGTCGAGTCCACCTCCTCCCTCCATGAGGGGAGGGCGCTCCTTTTCTACCACTGACCTCGAGCTTTCCCGTGTACGGCACGTGACTATAGCTACTAATGATGATATTTTTGTCTGTTACAGGATCTGAGTGGCGGTAATAGTAATGACAGTTCCGGAGGACCAGCTCCGGGCACTCCCAATTCTCAAGGGATGAGGCCTACACCCTCTCCTACGGGATCCACGGGATCGCGCTCCATGTCTCCAGCTGTTGGTCAGTATATTCATATACAAATTTTATACATGCATCATACCCCACGCGAGTCGCGTGTAACCCCAACCACGTGCTTTCGGTCCCATTGACTGCCGAGAGCAACTTCGATAAAATGCGGATGCGGGTCTCCTCAACATTGACCTACATTTTACTGCCGGAGCCGGCATTCCGGGTGCACAATAAACCACACTTTACCGGCATCTTCTCTTTTCCTTCAAGTCTTGTTATTTCTTGTACCCCGTATATCGACTTTTGACTGTCTACACTTAATGAATTGAAAGTTTGCAAAAAGATTTTATTTTATTTTGTATCATTTCCTTATATTACTAAAATTGATGATCGAACTCTATTTGGGGATGATTGCGTCATAAAGTTCGTTGGCAAGTCAAGTTTCATGAGTTTTGTTGAGGGAAACGACCGATAGAAAATGAAATTCATTCCATTGACTTTTGACGATAGTATCTGTTTTATTCAAATCAGTTTTTATTAAAAAATGCCTGTTTTTTATTTTGTTGAAAAATTTACATTTAATGTATACAAAATTATGTTTTCATGGGGTGTCGCTTAACAATCATGACATGGAATATCATTAGTCGAGAAAAATAAGCGTTTTTCCACATAATAAGGGTATATTTGAATCATTTTTCTAACCAGGCTATAAAAGTGGTCCATTATCTATAATTTATGTTTATCCAGTTACAATTATTATTTTTCTGTTTTTCTTTATTTTAATAAAAATTATTTGATCTATTTTCAAACCTTTTATGACAAAAAGTTTAATTTTTTAGTTTTACACAAAATCAGTTAATTCATTGATGTTCGTGGTGTTCGTCTTCGGGGAATAATTTTTTTTTGTACTTTAATTGTTTATTGAATCACCTGGCGTTTACATGTATGTATGTACTGTACTTCACCTACGCTAATCCGAACATTACTTACTTTTAAATGATTTGAATTCTAAAAATAAAATCGTTTGTTTGTTGAGAGATGCTTAAAGGAATGAATTAAAATGTTCTCATTGATTTTACAGGTTGTCGTTAGTGTTAAATTTGGAACATTTACCGAGAATAAAAACATTGGAAATCTAATGCTAATTTTTGTAGATTATTGTTTTTTCAACGAAGCTTTTATGTATGATTTTTTTAATGCATTTTTGATGGAAATCTGAATTGAAATATCCAGCTGTTAGATATGTAATTGCAGATGGTGCTATTTTATTCTAGGTCAGCAAAACATTCCGATGCCTCCTCGGCCGTCCAGTGGTCAGTCCGATGGCAGTGGATCAACTCGAATGAGCCATTCGCCTATGGCAACACAGGGCAGCTATCCGACGCAGCATTCGTCGCCTCATCCAGCCCATGTCCACGGTTATAAGGGACACCCCGGTATGGTGTCAGGTCCAGCTGGACAGCAGATGCCACTTTATCAACCTAACCAACAGTACCCACAAGGCAGTTATCCACCGAGACCACAAGGCAATATTCAGTACCCTGGACAAGGTTACGGCCCTCCAGCGTCTCAAGCGCCGCCTAGCAACAACATGTCTCCTCAACAGTATCCTAATCGGTCGTCCAATCATATGCCGAATTCTCAATTCACACCGTACCAACAATCGTGGCAAGGACCGGTCACGTTATCAAAAGGAAATGGGCCACCACAAGCACCAGGATCACCGTCACCAGGTCCACCGGGACCACCAAGACCTCCGCACTACCTCAAACAACATTTGCAACATAAAATGGCTTTCGGAAATGTACCCGGTTCAGCACCACCGAGTCCTAGTCCACCACAGAATTATCACATGGGACCGCCACCTTCTGGTCATCATCATTCAGGCATGGGTCCACCTCCTACAATGGGACCGCCGAATATGCCACCAGCTAGTTCTCCACTAATGCCCAATAGTCATTCTCATGATGGACCCATGCCTCCACCAAGTTCTACTCCTAATTCTCATACACAAATGGGATCGGAAATGATGGATAATGGTATTACGACGACTGCCCAAGGGGGCATGAGTACCCATGTTACTACTGCTTCTGGAGGATCAGTGACGTCAGTAGTAACTACAGGACCCGATGGCACACCAATTGACGAAGGTTCTCAACAATCTACATTGTCCAATGCGTCAGCAGGTATATGACATTAAAGCTAAGTTAAAATCAATCAATAATTATGGTATTTTTGTAGCTTCTGGCGAAGATCCTCAATGTACTACTCCGAAATCAAATCGGAAAAACGAAATGGGTCATTATAGTCATCCAACGACGCCACAAAGTACAGTCCCATCACCAGGTGCAGCCAGTATGAATTCAATGCATGAAGATTACGAATTAAGCAGTCCCAGTTGGCCACGGACCCCTGCAAGTCCTGTAAGTATATTTGTTTTTCAATGTGGTTTGTAAGTGTTCACACACAATCATATGTGTTTTTTTCAAACATTTTTATGTATCCACTTTACACAAGTTTTTTTTGTTGAATTGCATATAAAGTATTATTTGAAATTGTGTGATCGAGTTGTATGGCATTCAGCAAAAGTAATCAAGTTTTTTGATCTTTGACTAATTGGAATACCCACCACCACTTTTTGTAGATAAAATATTTTAGTGACTGATGACTGTGTATGGACCTGCATTTTTATTAAAAAAATTACATACATTGGTGATTTGATATTGTAATAGCAGTGGGTCCGTTTAATACTCACTTAACCAGAGCTTAAGTCAATTGTGTTTGTTTAGTGTGTTCACTGACCTAACTGGCGGGTGTTTCCAGGTGTTTAACAGTCATGTGCCTCCTCCGGACACGTATCGCTCAAAGGTTTATATAAAATATTATTTAATGTCGTGCTAATGCTTGTGGTAGCATGTCCAAGCATGTTTTGTGTAGTGCTTCTCGTTAAAGCAATTACAACTGTCATTTACAATTCCTCATTTCGTTTATATTTTCAGAAAACTGACAGTTTGAGTAAATTGTATGAGATGGATGACAATCCAGAGAGGCGAGCTTGGTTAGATAAATTACTTACTTTTATGGAAGAACGAAGAACGCCGATTACGACTTGCCCAACTATATCTAAGAATCCTCTAGATCTATTTCGTTTGTATGTCTATGTCAAAGACAGAGGCGGTTTTATGGAGGTACGTTAACAATCTAAAAATGGAAAAAAAAAATAGAATTGTTTTTCAAATTTAGTTAAGTTTCGGAGAAACAAGCCGATATTATTCTTGTCTTGGTCCGGCTGTTTCGATTATTTTCAATCGGATTTTATAAACATCAACGTTGCAACGTCGCTGACGTTTTTCCGATATCGCGTTTGCTTGCAGGTGACAAAGAACAAAACCTGGAAGGATATAGCCGGGATGTTGGGTATCGGAGCGTCATCTAGTGCTGCGTACACATTGAGAAAACACTATACTAAGAATTTATTAGCGTACGAATGTCAGTTTGACAGAGGCGGTATAGATCCGCAACCTATAATAAATCAAGTCGAAGCTAGTTCGAAAAAGAAATCAGCTAAAGCTGCCTCGGTGCCTTCACCAGGCTCTTCCAATTCTCAGGATTCCTTTCCGCCTCCAGGATCAGGCGGAACTTCGATGGATGGTTACGGTTATGGTTATCCACCGACTGGAAATCCAGAATATAATCCTCCTCAACGACCGTCGTCTCAATCGAATGCGCCTTCTCCACATGGAGGTGAGTTATCGTTTTAAAAAAGTGGTTTTTAGTAAAGAGAAAAACAGATGTTTTCATTATCGCGACGAAGAAAAACCTATTCGCATTCGTAAATATACCATCACTTATGTTTGCTTTGAATAGTGATGTGTATTTGACATGTTTCAAGGGTATTCCACATTTGATTATCAGTTATCTTTTTTCGAAGGTATTTGTTTCCTTTTTTAATAAGTTTGCTGATTGTTTATTTTGTTTTTATTCAATCATATTTTCTTTGATTTTATACATTTGAATGCACCATTGCAACACTATAAAAAATCATTGGTGATTAATAACCTAATAACATCTTTTTATGGGAGCCTTCAGAGGGTTAATATATGTTCTGCAGTTTCATTGATATTTTTCAATTCTTCAGTGTTATTTATTGGCGATAAAGATATATTATTACTTTGTTGTTACTTTGAGTGTGGGAGTGCGTTGGAATTCTACAGGGTGAGTCTATTAAAAATTAACATTATATATAGTTCGGAATGTTAATTTATAGTGGATTTAACCTGTTTGTATGAATTATGTGTAGCAGGAGTGTAGTAGTACATGTTATTTTTATATTCTCTTAGGTTCAGGAGGGGCTAATCATTTAAACAATGCCGCCCCTGGGGGTCCTAGCCCTGCAGGCGGGGTTGCCGACAACGTAAGCGTTTCAAACCCTTTTGATGATGTGTCTCCCAGTCCACCACCACGGGGTGGCCCCTTTCCAGGTGGACCGCACCCTCCTTATCCTTCAGGCACTCCACCTAGACCACAAGGATATAGTGGACAGGCTGGATACACTCAGTATCCTAGTCCTGCTCCTGGTGCTCCTCCAGATCAGTATTCTTCGTACCCAGCTAGTTCAGGTTATCCACCTGCCGTTAGACCAGTGTATCCTCCATATTCAGGTGATTCAGGAGCACCGCCGCCGCCCAATCCAAACAACACTTCTGGTCCACCAGCAGCTGGACAAGATCCATACAATCGTTATGCGATGGGTGGTGCACCAACTTCTACATACACGCCGAGGCCAAACTACACCGGTGCTCCAGGTAACACAGGACCACCACCTACGTCGCAACCGCCTGCTGGACCTTACACTTCACAACAAGATTATTACAGACCCGATCAGGTAATACGATTGTTTTAAATAATTTTTATTTGTATTTAAAAATGAATGATTTAATTTCAGAACTATCCTAATCAACAGGGTCCATCGGCAACAGGTAATTATCCCGGTGGTCCACCTACTAATAAAAATATGCCGCCTCCTGGACCACAACCATCCAGGCGACATCCAGATTTTGTCAAAGATCAGCAGTCATATCCATATGGACAACAGAGACCGCAAATTTATGGTATATAGTTTTTACTACAACAATATGCAGTAATAATATCTGTTATATTTTTAGCATGGTCAAACAATAATCAATATAGACCACAACAATATAGTGCTTCTGGTGGTCCTCAAGTCGGTAATCAACAGTGGAATCAAGGTGGCCGACCGGCTGGTCAATGGGATCGTTATCCATCGGGTAATCAAGGTTATCAACCAGCTCAAGCTACTCAGCAGCAATGGTCGTCATTACCAACTCCTGGTGTGGGTCAGAATCCATCTTTGCGCCCTCCTCTTGGTGGTCCTCGTCCTGGTAAACCGTTTCCAATTATGCCGCCTCAAGGTGGAAAGGGAACTCCACCAACGGCTCTGTCGAACAGTTCATATTCCCAAAGTCAGTTACCTAAACGAGAAATAACATTTCCTCCAGATAGTGTGGAAGCAACATTACCAGTTTTATATCGACGCAAAAGATTATGCAGAGCTGATATTGGTCAAGTTGATCCCTGGCGTATAATAATGTGTTTACGTTCAGGATTGTTATCTGAAAGCACCTATGCTTTAGATATATTGAATGTTTTGTTATTTGATGATTCATCAGTTGGTTATTTTGGTTTAAGTCAGTGGCCTGGTCTTTTGGATATATTGATTGAACACTTCCAAAAGGCATTGAGCGATATATTTGATGGTCCATTTCCAAGAGAAGAAAAACCAGATGAATCTGATGTGGATTTAGGAGGAGTAGTTACACCGATAGATCCAAATCTGAAGTCGGTTTTATTACAAAATACCAACAACTATACATTTGTAACTCGTAAAGGCTATCCAGTGAAGTTGGTAGATCGTAGTGAAGAAATTTTCATTCAGGATCATCCGAAAGACTGGGATGTAAAAGGTGATGCTACAGGTGCTAGTATTTTGGCTGAAATACCTACAGATCCTTGGCATTTGAGTGCAGAGTATATACTTCCTACGTTTCAAGCGGAGTTTGGTCGAATACCGTTCCATAAACGGTTAGAAGATAGCAAAAAACCTGCTAAGGATGCAGTACAACAAGAGCGGCAACGAACACCGCCTCCTGACGAAGCACCTCCGCCTCCTAAAACAACTAGTGACAAAAAACGTAGGACAAAGACATTAAGTGATGTGATATCTCGAATTAAAAAGGATTCAACGGAAGCAAACGGTGTGCTCACTTTAGAAACTACTACTGATAAAGTAAAGACTGATGTAGTGAGTGAAAATGCGAACTGTGAAGAACAAAGTGTAGATCTGAACGCGAGTAGTGTGAACGGGGAGTGCGGGAAAGGACCACAAGTGCGTGATACAGTTGGAACATTGAAACGACGACGTTCGTCGGACTATGAAGACGAGGCATATACAAGAGATGAAGCAAGTCTCGTACTTCTAACTGAAAGTCAGGACAATATCGGCAAAAGATGTGTATGCATATCTAATATACTTAGGAGCCTTACGTTTATTCCCGGTAATGAAAGCGAATTCGCACGTAATTCGACCTTCTTAGCGGTTGTTGGGAAGTTGTTGTTACTCCATCATGAGCATCCACCTCGTACTCAGAAAACTCGGAATTATGATAGAGAGGTATATTGAAAGTTTTATTATCCCAATTAGAATTTTCATTGATTTCTCTTCATCACAGTTTCAAGAAATGGCTTAATTAGTAATGTATAATTAATTATAACAAAGTTTTCAATTGACACTGAAAAATGAATAATAATTTTAGGTCTAAATTGTGTGCCAAATATTTTGTCAAATTGGCACTCAATAGACCTAATAATATTTAAATATAAATAATACTTGTAGTGTTATTTTTTTTGTTTTCAGGAGGATGCGGATTTTGCTGATTCATGTAGCAGTTTGCAAGGTGAAAGTGAATGGTGGTGGGATTTTCTAATTCAAATTCGAGAAAATATACTGGTTTCCATTGCAAATATTTCGGGACAAATTGATTTCAACGTGTATCCAGAAGAAATAGTTAGGCCTATTTTGGATGGATTGCTACATTGGGCAATATGTCCATCAGCCAGCGGCCAAGATCCTTTCGCTTCGGTGGGACCTTCCTCATTGCTGTCTCCTCAACGATTAGCTTTGGAATCACTGTGCAAGCTTTGTGTCACAAACAATAATGTCGACTTGGTGATAGCAACACCACCTTTCTCTAGATTAGAAAGGCTATGCGCAGTTTTAACGAAACATCTATGTCGTTCCGAAGATCAAGTGTTGCGTGAATTTTCAATAAATCTACTGCATTATCTAGCAGCCGCCGACAGCGGTATGGCAAGGACAGTAGCATCGCAAACACCGTGCGTATCGCTGCTAGTGGCATTCATAGAGCAAGCTGAACAAAGCGCATTAGGAGTGGCCAATCAACATGGCATCGGTGCTTTACGAGATAACCCCGATTCAATGGGGACGAGTTTGGATATGTTAAGAAGAGCAGCAGCCACGTTGGTATTTCTAGCGAGGCATCCAGATAACAAACCATTATTAGTACAGCAAGAATCCCGCTTGTTGGCACTTGTAATGAGTCAAATATTAGATCAGCAGGTTGCTCTCCTGCTTTCCAAAGTTCTATTTCAAATATCTCGCAGCTAATCCCTCTGTAGATACTCTTGCGGCCTTGGACTGGTGTACAGACCTATGTATAGCGTGAATACTTGAACTTTACCAATGAACAGTGTGTATGTGTGTGTGTGATGGGACTAATGGCGACAGTCGCCCATGAGATCCGGATCTCCGATAGCTAATAAATTCACATAGTGTAACCCATAATTGTACCATTTTGTAAATTAAGCAACATACGTCTTTCTGGAAATGTCAAACATCCATGTTACTTATGTATTTATTAATTTGAATAACAGAGTACGGTAGTGCTGTAGCTCTCGAGTTGCCTGGTATGGTGGTCATCCCCTTTATTTTCCTGCGCACTCAGTTCTCTTATTTCATGTTTGGTATTACTGTGCGAATGCTTTATACATGTCTGATAATGAAATAAATAAATGTACAAAGGAAGTACCGAAAATGGTGTTTTTATACAAGTTTTAATTTTCTATGTATATTTAGAAAATGTTTTATACATCCCATTTTAGATGTTACATTGAACTCTGTTAATGAACAAGTATGGACTGTAAAACAATGCAAATTTGCGTTATTAGAAAAAGCAGTCTTGCTATAGAACTCAAATGTAGTTTAAAATATGTGGTGATATTTTTCTGGCTGTAGGTATATTTCATCTTATGTATGATTGCATATTGTAAAAATTAAGTAAATGCTAAATACATTTAAAATCTTTTTAATTCTAATCAACCCTATAAGTTTTATTAACGATTCACATCAATTATTATTTATATTTCAATAAAAGTAAGTACTTGAAATAAAGATTTATTGAATACAAATTTACAATTTATAAATGTTATTTCAAAGTTGAAGTTTTCATTTCCTAGATTCGGGGAGTGCCCTGAAACAAAAAAGATTTCTTCTTCAACATTAGACTTTATAAAACCAACTTCTTAACATAGATGGCGCTCTAATATCCTATTGATAGTAAAACACATGCAAAAAGGTAAAGTTTGAAAGAAAAGAGGGGAAAATGTCAGTGAGGAACGCCCCCTTACAAGAAAGAAAACCTTTAGTCCAAAATATGTGATTACTTCGAAAAAAATTAAATTTCCAAGTGTTTAAAAAAAAAGCATCAAGTGTGGCCTAACGATTACGTTACGTGGTTGTGATCAACCCTTAATAAAATGGCAGACTCTCCCACCCTAACAGTTTTTCTAACATGGCCGTCGTTGTGTTGTAAACAGTCTATTTTAATTTAGCCAATGACTCTAAATTTTGATTTTTGCACAAATATAAGTTAGTGTTTCGTGTTCTTAATATTAAAATAGTATAATAAAACGCATGGTTTATGATACAGATGTCAGCTGTTACACATTCGGTGCCAGGTTAGTAGCGTTCCAGTTTTTTGTCATTTATACCAAAGTCAAAGCTTTTTGTAGAAATCCCTTAAAAATAGTGTGCTTGAATTCAATTAAAGATATAGTTAATCTTATTAGTATTAAAACAAACAGCTTTTTATTAATCATTCATGAATAACTCTGAATTAAAAATTGAATTATTTTGACCATTTATTTAAGGTGCTGATCCCACGAAGTGTATCCAAAAACGCAGAGCAGGGAGTATAGGGTAAGTTACAATAATTTGTATAAAACATCGTCGATAAATATTTTTTGGCATGTTATACAGACTTCTATTATAAGTAAGTCGATTCACCGTTAGATGTCGCTACTGACTTATTTTAATTCCAATTTTTTTTCTTATTTAGGGGTTGATTATAATCAGTCTAAGGTTTGTTTGTATATGTGTATGTTAGGAGCATCAACGTTGAAAGATCTAAAAGTAGACTATTTTCAAGATTCAATTATGATAAGTCCGTTATTAGGTCTTATCAGTTAATAAATAGCGGGTAACGCTCTCACTTATATTAAAAATGGTACGATCTCGTGTTTATCGTGTCTTACCAGCTTCATTATTTTCTTATTAGATTGTAATTTGTTCGTACGTGTCATGTTGTAAAATATCGATGAAAGCGATATTATCGTTGTGTAATGTAACGCAATTAAAAAGTCCACAAGAATATAGTTTGCCTATCCTCTGTCATATATTTGAGTATATCATTTATAAAGCTTTGGGGATGATCTCTGTGATGGGATTTTCGAAATCTACCAGAGTTGAACAAATATCAAGTTGTAGTTTTGTTTAACCGCGTCAATAATTCAACAAGATTCTATCTTAGTTTTATTTTTTTTTATTTAATGCAATTGCTTTGAAAGAGATAAGGAGATTAAAGCTTGCAGACGGTCGAGAATTATTAACGAGTCTACAAAGGTAGATAGTTTAGTGACAAGCAAAGGTGAGGCCGTCCCTTACTTTAACAAGAAATAGTCTTTTATCTTCCGGATTAGGTGCACTAAACCATGAATAAAGTCGACGAATAATTTACATTTTTATAGGGCGAATTCTAAGAAATAACCATAGGGTGGCGGAAACAGTTCAAAAAATTCCTCTATAGTAGTCTTGGAGGATTTATCATTTCTTACGACCTTACAACCAAAAAACGACAGGTGATAAATTATAACGGTACTAAAACCCGTAAACTGCTACCTTCTACCTGCTTCACCCAAAGAATATTTTACTACTTGTTGAAAAGGCTCATGCGGGGCTGTTTGTTACAAGCCATTCATACTTCCGACTACTAAAAAATTCCCACCTTTCGCTACCAACAAATTTCACGCGCAAAAGTCGTATTATTTTTTTATTCTAATGAAATTATACAAAAATGCATTCACATTTTGCATTCCTTGGAACAATTACATCATGCATTTGTGATAAAGAATTATCACTATGGAAGTGAATGGCAATATAAACTTATGGTTTATGGTCTGGACTAACTGCAAATACATTTTTTAATGGAGGTGCGGAAGTGAACATTGCTGATAAACAAACAATATTTTATTTGCACCCATTGCAATGGTATTTTACTGATGAAATTTTTTTTCGAGTTTGTTCCGACTTCCTTGCATATTTGTGGTTTTTCCATTGAAACAGATTGATGTAGTAATTAAAGACTGCTTTTTGCGGTTAAATTTAATCTACGTTGCTATTTTTTATAATGGAAAATAGGAAAACTTACTCAAGCAAAAAAAACTGCGCTATTGTACCGTAAATTATAAATAAGTTTTATGTTAGAAGAAAAAGATAATAAGAAGAACTGTATTTATTTTACTACACTGTGTATTGCTATAATTATTTATTCTAATTTAATAATTTTGCTGATATTGTTTTTGCAGTATGACATTGAAAAAACAAAACATTTTTGCTTTAACATTGAGTTGGTAAATTGCCTCACTGGGATTATAATAATTGCGAGTCAATTTTTGGAAAGAATGAGATGTATTTGTGAAATTCAACAAAATTAAATAAAGTAGTGAAACAATTTTAGAATATTGTTTTATGATTTAGGTTTTCGATAGAAACATAGAAAATGATAAGTGTTGAAGCGACTTGGGTAGAAAGTAAAAGCGACGGTGGGTATATATTTTGTGGGGTGGGCCGTGACGATTTTCCGCAAGAGTACTCACCTAATCCGTCGGTGTCCCTTTTTGGTTTCACGTTATCGCGCACGAAGACTGAGGGATGTCTTGAAGCTCACGTGAATGAAGAGCGATTTGCGGTCGGCGGGGTCGATGCGTCGCGTGTTTTCGCGTCGACGAGCGCAAAAGCTCCGAGGGCTGTTGATCACTGAGCGATCCGCGGGCCCTTGCTTGCAGCGGGCGGCGTACCTGCATGTAGTTGAAATCTCGGCGTACCCCACCATGCTCATCTCCACTCTCCGACTGTAGTTATGTTGGCCGCCATCGCCAGTCCGCCACGGAATTCTGAACGTGTCGAGTGTTGTTGCTGATGTCTGCGTGACATGTGCCAACCGCGAATGCGACTTTGCTGTCTTTGTCGACTTTGTTCCATCTCGACGCGCTGAAGACGACGTCCACGGATATCATTGCGGCCGAGTGCTTCAGTGCCGCCACAGTGGATATGTACGCGTATGCCGGGGGCGGCCCCCCGCACTATGCGCCGCCCCCTACCTATCTGCAACCCCATCCACCAACACACCATCCGCAAGTTCCTCCTGTACCCATGGGCCAGGAACCACCACCAGTCGCGCACTACTCCAAAAGGCGAAGGTAACACGTGACTTTGACAACGAGCTTTTTTTCTTTTCGTTGATTTACTTAACGTCACGTGGATGTTTTATTCTTCTATACGAGACTTCAGACAAATTTGATTGCTAAGTTAGGCACAAAGGGGAGCATAAAATAGTAGAATCCGATTCGAAAATAGAACCCCTGCAAATCCGAACTTGAGGGCTGCCGAGATCTGTCTATTATATTTCCGTCTACAAGCTGAAACTTCTACCACTTTTCCGTTGCTGGTCATCTTGATGGTACACATAGTTTGAGCTGCTATCGTTATTTGCGTCAGCAAAACAATTCATTAAAAAGACATTTGACTATTCCAAAACAGACTTTTAGAATTCAAAGATGAGTATGGTAATTATATACGTCTGCAGTAGATTCCTTGTTGCCGATGAATCACTTTAACGCTTTTCTTTCTATTCAAATTTTATGTATCTGATTTGTTTTTAACAAATATTCAAAATAAGTCTCTTGTCCATTAATCTGAACAGTCGCTTTGTTTTATAAGTTGGTTGCACGTGCTTCGAACGATTAAATTTCAGGACGTATTAGGGTGGACCAGAGTTAACATCGGGTGGATTCGTCATTTCGACTAGCCAAAACATTTTTTATGGCCAATATATCCCTCAACAGTTTATCTGCTGACCGTTCATAAATTCTATATTAAACTTTGGAATCGGGTCAGGAATGATAAGGGATTAGATACAAGAAACATTTGGAAATACTTAACAAGTTGATAAAATAATAAAAGAACATTAAATGATTGAATTCTGTGTTTTTTATTTTATTAAGTCACAAATGAACATTGACTTTTTATCTTTTTTATTTTGTAGTCGATATTTTTTTACTGGCCGGCTGCAATTGCCACTTAATAAGGGTTAAATTAATCAAAATTTCAGAAACGTTCGTTCTACCTGAGAAAGATTTTTTTAAAGCGATAAAAATATTTATGCGTGATGCGTTTGGTCTTTTATTACTTTATTTACATGTTGTCTCTATCTCATTTCCTGGAGTAGTAAAATCGTCTACATGTTCTGTTAACTCAAGTTCGGACCTTAATCTACAAGAAGCCACTATGCCATTTCATAAGTAACAATACATTGTGACATTTTCGTCTGTACCTGAACTTTCCCAAGTACGCAAAATTCCAATACTATTGTTATGCCACTTCAAGTGATGAATCAAAAGAATTTTACAAGATTTTCAACACGCACAGTTTTGCAATTATAATTTTCGTCCATTTTTTTCTCAATATCACAAAGAAAACAAGAATGTGGGTTTACTGCAGCTCCGATTTCGTTTAAAAAATGTTTGCTGTAAAGCCAACATTGCAACGAGCTCGAGAGATTATTGTTCTTTGCTTCGTATTTGTTTAGTCTTCTCTGGGCTTATTAGTGTTGCAAATAGTCGGTCGCCCCAATAAACCATCGCTTCTCTTACTTCTTGAAAGTATTGCTTTTTTTTACATTTCAATTTACGAGCTTTTCTGAAGTTGATAAAAAAATCTAAAAAGCGAAATTCTTTGGATTAGTTTTACGTTCGGCGAGCTTTTGCTTTAGAATCCTACTTTGCAGTCGAAGAAAGTAATTATTGGCTTAGTCACTGAGCATAAAAAGCTCATCCAATCTGTCGCATTTACTGCTTTTACGACGTCGGTAATTTAACTTTGTCATACTATATTTCTAAATGCATTATGTATAATTAACCTAATAAAGGTAGTGTTTATTAAACATGTGTGTAACTAGCACGAACAGAATGCTTTATCAGCTTTTTCTACTTGATTCATTTCAAAACATTTTATTCTAATCGTGCTCCTTATCGAAGGTTCTATTTTTCATCATCACATTGACCCAGCAAAACTTACATTATTTTACGAAAAAATATTTTTCCAGTCATAATAAGCATCTAGTTGTGACTTTTTAGTGCAATGTTAATAAAACTTAATTATAATTTCTTTAGCTGTCACCGTGAATGTGGATAATCAAGTAAATGATAATTGTCGCTTTTTCTGGGATCATGGCATGTAATTTTTGATGAATATTACGGTTAGTTTAACGGGTGTTTGAAATATGGTTGAAGATTTGAGGAGCTATTAAACCTAGTACTGTTATTTGTTTTTTATATAAAAAATATTTTGTTAGACAATTAAAGCGTTTGTAAATTATGTAAGAAGGGTTTTGCGTCGGGTATCGTTGGGTTTTACGAAGGCGGCAGCAACGTTGGTTTTATCAGTCCACGTTTGAGTTTTATCGGCTGAGAAGCTTTTAATGAGTAAAAATGGCGCTATGTTCGAAGCATTCGCTGTTAGAATAGGGAATACGAAAGTTAATGAAGAATAAGTTGTTGAGGGTCGATTGGTTGAAGAATGTTCGCAAACAGATCATTATTTACCTAAAATTTTACATCAGAAAGGGCGCATGGTATCTGCTATTTACTGTGGAGTTACTGTGTTGCAGTTCTAAATCTGCGTTACGTGCTACGATGGCCTGATAAAGGTCTCATTAGTAAACCGTAAATCGGACGATAGTGTGCTACCCTCCCGGCCCTGTAAATACCGACATCATTCGAAACTCTCCAACTCCATCGCTTTACTGGCTTTATCATTTATTGCAACTGTTTCGAACGATATCACCGATCAGGACGTGCAAACTTACCACGATAATCGAGACGTGGTCCAAACCATCATTCGTTTTATTCTTTCCCATTAAATAACGAACAATGATAAATAATGATATTTAGCGGAATGGGTGATATAACAAAGTAAACATCGCTTTTTTTCTAACGCTTAATCTGTTTATAAATCTCGTTGTTTTCGATCAAACAATGCCGGACTATGTTGTAATTCATAATTATAATATTTATAAACATATTAGAAGTATATAATTAAAATATGACGATGATGTAACTGACATTTTGTATTTTAACTTGTAAATATCCAACCTTCGCTGCGGGGCTTTATAAAATTGGTTCTCTCTTTACGCTGAATCTCCGACTTGCTTACAAGTTATGACCGAACAAAGGGTGGTCTTTGAACCGACCACAATACCATTGCAATTCTTTCTTTTATTTTTACTTCTGAAATAACTCTCCGTTCAAAAATTACTTGAGTGCGGATAATTATTTTAATATCGAACGATTTCATTGAGATTTATGACGTAAACGAAGTTTTGCTAGTTATGGAAATACAGACAACAAATTGACTGTAAAAAATTCGATAGAAAGCAACAAATGTAGTTACTTTTTATGTTAGTTTAGTATTCGTTAAGGTCATTCTGTTTATTGCAACATAAAAAGCAATGGTTGAAATAAAACTATGAATATGAGATACCTATAACAATAATGGCGGCTAATATTTAAAGACACGCGAATCGTTAATACGTAACAAATGTCATTTGAACATTTGTTGGATCTTTTCAAATTGTTTTAATATGAAAAAAAGTGTAGGTTTTTACCGCACCTGAATGTCTTTATGAATTTTATGTCGTGATGTTGTTATTGGATGTACAATATAATTGTTACGCTAAGTAATGGTCATCGATAAAAGCTTTAACAAAGAGTATGGATTTTCTAACCTACATAGTTTAGTAGAAAGTACGAATTGGCGCCGATAGTTAGTAAATGAAGCATTATTTTAACTCTCACCAAACACCACCACCAAATATGTTCATTACGTATCTATGCTTTTTCATTAATTTTAGCTTAAACTCTCTCTTGAGAACAAACGTTTCATGATTAATGAACGATGGTGAGTTTGTTAGCCGAAGATGATAATTATTAATTACTGTGTCGAAAATTGTAGATACTGCTAATTATGACCGACTCATTAATTGTTTGTTATTTAAAGCCGCTGACAAACGAAATCATGTTTCGATTATATGTAGTTTGAAATAAACAAGGAAAGATTCCCACAACTGACACGTGTTAGCTATTGTGGAGCTGTTGTGTGATTATTTTCCTTGTCGGAAGGTGTACATATCAATTTTGGTGGACGTAAATGCAAACTCATGTTCTGCTTGTTGATAATTAATTAGCAGACAAAAGATCTGGTGAGGTTGTATTAGGTGGGCATTAAACGATTGCCTCTGGCCAACGGGAGCTCACACGAGTCTCTCCAGTCACGACGCACGACCATTCCGGCGCTCGTGGATGCCCACCCTAATCAAAAATTTATCATTATATGAACGTTTAAACGTTACTAAAACTGTAGTTTCTTTTATACCTTTCAGGTCAGATGAAGACGACCCGAGCGGTAGCAAATATACAAGAATGGAAGACGACACTATCCAGGACAAAGAACGATTTGCAAGGTAACTATCAACTCTATGAAAGCAAAAAAAATAGGTTGTATATCTAAAGCAAAGTTCACTTTATCTAGCACCAGAACAATAATCATTCCACCAAAAAATAATCCATTTGTTATATTTTATTGCTTCGGGATATATGGAATCGTCAAAAATTACCAGTTCAATATCGTCATTTCTGTTGAAGTGATCGTAGTCAAGATGACCACCAACAAATCGATGCTTCAAGCAACATCCAAATTACCTTCACCGATTTTGTAATTAAACTCTTACATTTACATACTAATATCACATGTGTCTGAAATGGGCTCAAAAGAAAAAGGGAAAGAAATTTCAACGTAATAGTAGGGGGAAGATTCTTTTAAAATTTTGTGAATGTAGTTTTCAAGATCATTCCAGGAGTTGTTTTTTTTTTTCAACTTTTTCAATTCTTCAGTTTGTCGAGTTGACCTTTCAGCCTCGTCATCTCCTAGTCGTCGTCCATTGTCAAAAGTGGCCCCCTGTCGCGCCTACATTGTCTTTCTTCGTATTTCCTCATACGTGACTGGATCTTTAATACCATGCATCGTTGTAACTTCCTCTCATATCCACTCTTTTAGTATTGTCCAGTGGTTCAACCTTTTTGTCCTATGAACGGTTTTTTTTTGTTTCCCAAAGTGATTTCGATAGGCAAGTACGAAAGTAACTCGGTCGGTTTGGTACGCTATACTATAGTGACGTTCACCGAGCGTTGGCATTTGGAGAGCGCTGAACGGCGTGCATCCATCGGAGGTCGGCCAGGGCCGTGCATTAAAAGGGAGCATCGTGTTCCCGAGCAGTCGTGACCCGCCGCGGGGGAGGCGACCATCGACCACAGAACACAGACCGTCGACCAGAGGTTCCCACGCTGCCGAGCCTCCGCCCCCGCCCTCGCCCGCTCACCCAGTGGAACACTAGCGCGCTCCGCTCTCGCCGCAGATGCGATCGCGCGCTCTTACATTTCCTAGTGTCCCAAACCCCGTCTATTCAATAACAAGCGCGCGTAATACATTTTTTTTTCTACTTTGACTATAACCAGCCATAACAATGACCAGATTTGAATTCATAATATATTTGACAATAAAATGCGATAGTTACAATTCTATTATTCCATTCTTTGAATGGTTTTAGTGTTATTTCGCTTGAAACCAATCTCGATTGGTTCTGATTAGCGTCGTCGATCAAATTGATTATTTCCAAGTTGGTATAGAAAATAAGAACTTTCGCTCGCTAATTTAAGAGGAGGATAGCAAGAGAGAAACGAAAGTCATCACACCGTCATTGATATACTTTATTGCGTACAGCAATACCCTCCAATCCGACATGCACGAATCCAAGCATTTTTTGACACAGCTATAGCGTATTATCTGACATACTCAAAAACTTACGGGATTAGTTTCACTTTTTTTAGCTCTCATTTGAAACTTCAAAGGATTGAATTTGATTCATAAAATATTTAAAGATAGTTTTATACGATGAAAGCAAAAAAAAAATCTCATCAATCAAAGATGAACAGTTGGATTGAAAATGCAGTAGGAAGAAAGAACGAGGATCTGCTTTTATCATTACGTAAACATTAAGCTGTCAACTCATTTTTAAGAAATAAAGATACATTGCGTAATGACACGATATCGTGTGGTTTATCGTTAGTTCTTTTAGTACCATCATTCAGTAAAAGGGAGATTGTTTTGGATGTATCATCTCAGAATGTCAATGGTTGATTGGTTTATTGGAAGTGTAAATTTGTCAGCGCGGTATATCACTGTTTAATGTTAATGTTCTTAACATAGCGAGTGATTAATTGTAGGTATTAATCATTTAATTGTTCGAGATGGGTGCAGGCAGTCCGCTTGAAATAAATCTTATAATAGAATTGCAAATCTATTGTGTTTTTCGAAATAGCTGTATTTATTTTTATGTGGTCAGGCAATCTCGCAACGATGATAATGCAGAAAGTTTCTTATTTATCGTTGTATGAAAGAGTTGAAAGTGGAATATGTCATGGCCAAAGTTTCAAATTCCAACCCTACCGGTGCGGAAGAAAAAATAAGACGAAGATGTAGAAAATTGAGTGAATTTGGTAGAAAAATGAGCTCGTTACTTAAAACACTCGCCTATAATCTCTCTTGGAGTTTGGTTGTAATTGGCTCAGAAAATTGAAGTTGAACGTTTTAGAAAGTGCCAATCATCAACATGCGATATTTTCAAAGCGGTTTTGCATTAACGCTGCCTACTAGTCCCTGATGGTTAAGTAATCGTGAGAACTTTGCAAATATTTAGCATAAATGCTAATTGCATCTATCAGAAAAGCTCGCGTCAAACTAGCTGAGTTATTATGTTATTTGGTCTGTCAGTTGTATTGGTCTGTGAATCATTTTTGATAAATTGTACGACTATGGTTTTTCGCATGACGACACAAAGTCTGAATTTCATTTATGTTGGCTAAGGCGGGTATCGGTGGCGATGGAACATAATAGGACCGAGTAGATGGTCGGAGTCTGCGATTATGTGTGCCTTTATAATCTCCATTACGACCATTAGCCGGTCTGCGGCTCTGTGGTTCTACCGCCGTAGCGGCCGATTGTCCGCGACTCCACGTCTGCAGAGTAATCATTGTTATTTAGTCTCTCCTCAATTATTGATTATTTACCGCAATACTGTTACTTTTCTACAAGAAACTTTGGCACAGGTATGCACTTACCAATACCAAATGAAATAACTACGTTAATATTAATCACTATTGCTAGTTAGGGCGTTAAAATACCGTTAACTTTACCAACACAAAATAATTGCCAGCTAGTTATTTTCATACATGGATTATTTGCGTAATTACAAACAAAGGCATTAACGTTCCACGCTCACTTATCATCAGGGACAACCTAGAACGCTACAGATTTCCCTCTACTTCACATCGTCAATTCGAAATCTGAAATTTACTTCGTCTTGATTTTTGGATAGTGATATGTCACTGCAGAAGAGTGTCGAGGCCCGTTTGCGGTATAACATCAGTGATATCGATTCCGGCAAGTTAGTTTTATGGTGTCCGGATAATTTACTCGTCGGTAAAATCGTAAAACGTTCAACGGAAATACCGGTAATCTCACTTGACGCACCGAAGCTCCGCCGCTCTTTGGACCTCATAAAGTGCAAGCTATAGACAAGAAGCCCTGAAATATTCACATTATCTTTTTTGCAGCATCATCTTGTTGTAATATGTTGTTAAATAAGTTATATAGTTATGGTACTTGCGAAAAAAAATGTAATGACCTGTGACTTTTCTTGCAACTTACTGTAGGGAGAATCACTGCGAAATTGAACGTCGGAGGCGGAACAAGATGACAGCCTACATCACGGAGCTGTCGGACATGGTGCCCACCTGCAGTGCCCTCGCTAGGAAACCGGATAAACTAACGATACTCCGGATGGCTGTAGCTCATATGAAAGCTCTACGAGGTGAGTATTATATATAAAATATCATTGTTTGATGAGGAATCTGTATAAATTTTCCTAAAGACGGTTTTGCGTCGAAGCGGTTAACATTATGCAGCGTCGTAATTCAAATTCGCGTACATATACGTTTCTTCGTAATGGTGGTCTTGAGAACTCCTCGTCGTAGTAGCTGTATTATAGTTGGCGTAGCTGCTTACACGACCCGTGCACAAACTGATGCTATCACGTTAGTTATGGGCCACAGAATGCTCACTCTCGCTAACCAGGATTAATGCCCTTATTATTTAATCGTAAAAATAACTAAGGCAAAAACATCTCTGCCGTGTTCTCCGTAAAACAACGACAACAAAAAAAGATTTAAGACTTGTTTTTTTTTTAAACAGATGCAATAAATTTTTGTGTAAGCAAATCTTTCATACATTGATTGCATCTAATGTTTTATCATTTCTGTGTCCCCTTGCAGAGGTCGAATTGTCTAAAGAGAAGACGACAGCGACGTGTTCTTTGATCTGCGGAGATCCCGTTAAAAACTCTGGCCATTTGAACGGTAATAAGCAGACCTTAAGTTTGCATGTGATATCAACACCCTATGGGCCTTTTCTGAACCCATATACCACCACCATATTGATTTGATGATTTTATAGTAAAGGTCCATCGAGTGTATCTTACTATGATTTCTGACTAATACGATCGTTAATCCTGGATAAATTCCATTGTTTTTTTAATATTGAAATGTCTTAATTCATACCTATGGCATTTATCCAAGACTAACAATATAGAATTTGACTAGATTACTAATGGTGTGGTAAAAAAATGATAATAAAAAATTTGTCGTCAGAAGCTTTAAAGTGGTACATCCATGCGGGTTATAATCTATTGTTTATGATAATATAGGGGAGGTTTTAAGATGGGGTACGGTCAGCACATTGTTGGATATATCTGAATATGAAATAAAATATGCGGTGCCTCTCTATCTGGCCGAATTTCTCAACACGAAACGTTATAATGATGGTTTCTTGAATAGCTATTAAGTAATTAGAGTGATTGTACGTATCAAAATATAATTTCGATATTAATAACTTTGCGTGGTGAATGATTTGATAATGATAAGTTTGAAAAAGCCGAGGCAACAACAGAAGGATAGTGAAGTTATGGAAATTGGTCATACAAAAGGAGGCAATGTGCGTTCGAAACTAATTTTTATGCAGTTGGCGTTTTGCATATCCGATAGAGGATTCCAAGAATGGTCACTAAAATATTTGTTTGTTGGAATTGTTTTAAATTTCAATAAATTATTTCGAAATAACTATTGTTTTTAATTATTTTAACTATTCTAATTGAATAGTTTTTTAATGGAATTGTTTGTTACTATATGTGGAACAACGTGTCGGTATTATTACAGGTATTTCCAAAAGTACCGATTTTATACAGCCGTTCATAGAATATAAATTGCAAAACAATAGACGACGTCCGTTTTAACATGAACACCTTCTTGAATAATAAACGATTTCTAAATAATTCATCTTTAACTGTTGTAAATTTTCCACTTTGATTTGCGTTGCTTTTTCTTCAACCAATAGAAATCAGTGTTACGAAAAGGCTTTTGCAGCTTGTTGAAAGTTGCAAATAGCGTTGTGGCAATTTTTATAATTTATTTTTAAACAAGTTGAAAAGTGTCGAGTTGAAGCGCTGTTACTTTGTAACTTTAGAGACATTGCTGTGCAAGTATTTCAGAACATGACTTCATGTTATACCGTGTAATACATAAACAATAGTAAATTGTTTTTCTTTCATTGCTGTTCGATGAAAACATTTTAATTTGTTCGATCATTTACATATTTATCATTTGTTTTTTTCTCTTTTTTTCTAAGTTATCAGTTAATTACACCGGCGCGCAAAAATATATTGGTAAATAATCTTTTATTGACATTTCTTAACGTGGTGTTAAGACACGTAGAGATAAGGAAACTTATCAGATTCCTTGTCATTTTGTCGATTTACATAGCAAATAAATGATTTTCTATTATAATTCGAAATATCTAAATTTTTTCCCAACTTTTTTCTATGTAGGAACGGGCAACACCAGTACCGACGGCTCCTTCAAACCTTCATTCCTAACAGATCAGGAACTAAAACATCTTATTTTAGAAGCTGCTGACGGATTTTTATTTGTTGTCAGTTGTGACACAGGACGTGTAATCTATGTTTCTGATTCTGTTGCTCCAGTCCTAAATTATTCACAAAGCGATTGGTATGGGTCGTGTTTATACGATAATATACATCCTGAAGATGTTGAAAAAGTCAGAGAACAATTATCGACTCAAGAACCTCAAAATACCGGACGAATTTTAGACCTGAAAACTGGTACTGTTAAGAAAGAGGGACATCAGTGTATGTGTAGATAATCTAGTTTATGGTTTTATCGTAATTGGTTGAATTATAGCTTCCATGAGACTTTGTATGGGTTCTAGAAGAGGTTTTATTTGTCGGATGAAAGTCGGAAATTTGGCTCCTGAAAACATGGCAATAGGACATTTAAACAGATTAAAGCAACGAAATAGCTTAGGACCGGGACGAGATGGTCAAAATTATGCTGTAGTCCATTGTACAGGATATATAAAAAATTGGCCACCTACAGGTAGTATCGTTTCCATGGAAGTACCCTTGGTACTAAAGCTTGAATGTAGATATGTTCGCAGGGGTCCAAATGGAACGTCAAGCTGAGGATGAGATTCACACTTCCCATTGTTGTTTAGTAGCAATAGGGCGTCTCCAAGTCACCTCTACTCCTAACACCAGCGATTTGTCTGGATCAAATAGTACCGCTGAGTTTATATCCCGTCACTCTATGGACGGGAAGTTCAGTTTTGTGGATCAACGAGTAATTGGATTGCTCGGTTATTCTCCGCCTGAACTTCTCGGAAAAAGTTGTTTTGAATTTATTCATAGAGATGATCAGAATCATATGAAAGATAGTTTTGAACAAGGTATTGAGGTTGTTATTTATAATTACAACTTATCTTTGGTATTTTTTTACAGTTTTAAAATTAAAAGGGCAAGTGTTGTCCGTAATGTACAGATTCCGAGCCAAAAATGGGGAGATGGTTTGGTTACGCACTAGTGCTTTTGCGTTTCTAAATCCTTATACAGACGATGTGGAATACATTGTTTGTACTAATACTACAGCAAAATCCCTGCACAGTGGACAGGAAGGCAATACTGATACGGAACAAGTGGCCTATCAGCAACCGGGGCTAGATTATAGTCTGCAACGGAGGGATGCGGGACTGTATTCGCATATGTTACCTTCTGCACATATTCAAAGTAAGAACAATTGTCCTCTTATACAAATAGCATCATTCAAGTTGTAAAATACATTAGAAAGTCTCGAGTCAGTTTTTTAAACCTAATTACGTAATCGGAAGTTAGTTGAACCTAGAATACTCGATTTTATATAGATCAAGATATGTTTAGTTCTGTTTGAGATTGACCTTTTTAAGGATTTATCTAATACGTGACAGGATAATTTTTTATTTTCAACTGATTAGATAAGATACATTGTAAGCACTATTGGTTGAATATTTAAATGCCAAAAACTATTTTAAATTGGAAAGGAAATTTCCAATTATTTTCACGAGTGTTTGTTTGCAGACCCTCAGCAAACCGCCCGTCCCAGCAGTGGCCAAAACGTGTACACTTCGTATGAACCAACCGCCTCACCAATCGGATATGGTTCTCCACAAGCTACCGCCAGTAGTAGTAGTGCTGGTGTGTTGGGACGATTAGCGAAGGGTACCACCACAAGCCCTACACCTGCCGCCGCTGCTTGGACATTGCGTCAAGCACAACCCGCCCCTGAAGGCTATCAGTACAACCAGAGTCCGAGATCTCCCGGTCCGACCTACACACAATTAAGCGGTGGATCTAGAGCCGGTGCAGCTCCTGGTCCGTCGTATCAGTGGAATACATGGCAGGGTGGCTCTAATCAAGGATCAGAATCGGGAGGTCCTGGTTCTAGTGGTTCTGGTCCACCTCCACAGCCGCAACCGCACGAATTGAGTGACATGCTACAAATGCTCGATCAAGGAGGAGCTGCTACTTTTGAAGATCTGAATATGTTTAATACTACTTTCGAGTAATTTAAAGTAGAATTAAATGTGTTTGGCTCAAGCTGAACTTTTTATAATAGTATTGGGCGCCGGTTCAGTACTATGAACGTTATGTTCTAAGCAATTTGTGCAAGTTTTTGCAAATATTGTGCAAGTTATGAACTGATTTCATCCATTGTAATTTTTCTTTTTTGTTATTTGATGTATGTCATTGTAGTGCTAAAGTGTATTTATTTTGTAAATTAAACATACGATTTTAGTACAATTATTTATTATATTATTTACACTCATCCAACTGTTTTATACAGTTGTTTTGTTATTCCCTTCTATTAATTATAATGGAAAAAGTCTTAATTGAACTCTAAACAGAAAAATGTGCCGAGATTACAGCACTAATACTTTTGTAAATTGGCAATGAATATTTAACATTTGCCGTCAAAAATAAAGTATTTTGCCTTATCCAAAGCTTTTTAATAGAAGCAAAATTTTAAGTTTGAGGAAAAAATTTGATTATTTTCTGAACTTAATTCTTGTTAGAATGCTGAATTGCTGAATTATAAGTTTGTACTATGCAATTGATAATACATCTTACGGATATCTGGTTGCCTATATAAACTTAGTCAATTTTTGATTAGTGGCCATTTTTAAATCAAAAATGATCTTTTCAATTAATACCTTGATGCATGACGTTGAAAAAAATCGTACAAAGATTTTAAATTGAGCGGAAAATAGTTCCCATTAATGAAGTTAATTTTTATCAATGAAACCGGAAATCCGTGATTAGCACAATTAAATTAGCAATCGCACTTAATTAACAAATTGGATTATTTAACAATAAATAAAGAATGAAGGGCCAAGAAGAGAGAAAGTTTTTATGACTTGAAATTTTTTATACCATAGTTTTATTCATTATTACATTACTGTTAATTTTGACATGATGATAATGGAAAAATAGAAAGATGTACGTTTGTGAAATATTCAAAGTACCGTTTGTAATAGAGCTTGAGGAAGTTATGAAGTATTTCCGCGTCTACAAGGGTCAGGAACGTGTGTGATTCTGTAAGAAAAATTTTCCTTTGTTTTTGAGGAAAATTGCAGTGATTTAAGGTCAAATTTGTTTTTGAGTTAGTCAAGGCTTCGCCTTTGTTTTAACAAAATAAATAGCTGATCAGTAATATTACATTACGAAATAGCTAAAATAAACTTTTGGGTTTTATGCAAATAAGACTCCACCTTTAATAGGAGTAGAAAAAAATCAGCGTGGAATTTTGTTGGATATTCCGGTCAACGATATACAAAGTTTGCAGTTAAAAGTGAAGTACCGAGCTAACGGTGAGACGAATATATTTAAGGTATTCCCAAGTAATTATGCCTAGTCAAGTCTTGCCTGACCTAAGCCAGGCTTACTATCAGCGAGTGTAATTACAGTAATCGTAATAAAATCGACGACTCTTATAGTGAGGAGCTTGATGGCAACGCGGATGCCAAACTAGTAGTGGTCTCAACTTGCCTTCTGAACCGTCACTGTCTGATTTGTGTATGTGTTGCTTATAGACACTCACCAATTGCTTTCATCCGCTTGTGTTTGAATTTGTGCTCATAGGTGTGCTTAACTATTGTGATTTAAATAAACCTTATCTGAATTTTTCTGTAACAACAATAGAAAATTGTTCACTTAATCAGTTTCAACTTTTATGGTAAGTTATACATTTTTTTCGAAAAAATAGTTCCATCAAAACCCGCCAAAAAACATCAATTTAAATTTCGCTTGTTCCAATTTCACACATACTTTTTTCCAATTTAGAAAGTAAAATAAATTTATTTCGCTGTATCCACGCATTTCTAGAAATGATTGACTTTTATTATCAGCGCAATAATAAATTCCAATTGTTTGTTTGTCATTTTGTAACACGTTTAAAGAAAAGAGAGTAGGACACTTTTCTTCGAGCCCCTCCATTTCTTCTTTGTAGTTTTCCACTTAAATTGTGAAGAAATTGCAAATTCCTTGAAGCTTTTAACATTGACATGAATTTTACCGGCATCTATATCTAATAACTCACATTTATTTCAAATTTTTACAAACGTAACATCGCACATCTTGGAAAGAGAAAGGCAAACACATCCAATTATACAATAGCAAATTCACCTTCGGTTAATTTAATAATGTTTGTTGACATTCTCTATGTATCATCACAGCTTCTCGAAAGATTTTCTTCGAGCTGTAATGTTTGAAAAATTTCCAAATGAACTTTATTATTTGTACTCGTGATACAAAATTCAAACAATTTGTCATTCAATACTCTCATTCATATTCGATTACATGTAACACAGATTAATTTCTAATTTACACCTTTAAAATGCAGATTTCTACAGTTCTATAAAGCAAAAGAAAAATAATGAACAACTACTTCAAACTTTTTTTCCGGCGAATATACAAAGATTTCCAGCAGAAGCAACTCCTACCATTAAAGTTGCTGTTTTTTATGCACTCGTCAAGTAAGTAACATTTACACTTACGTAATATTTAGTTTAAATTTGTTATTGTCGATAACGGATTTGACATTCAAAAATCGAAACGAAAACATTAATTAAAAGAAAAAAATGATAAATAAATAATTGTGTATTGTTTCAATTCTTTGTTTTTTTTATTTGTTGTTTTTAATTATAGCTGTTCTGGTTTTATATCCATATTTGACCATACATATGCGGGAACTGGGGATAAATGTTGAAGAAGCAGCGACGATGTCCGCAGTTGCACCTGTTATAGCAGTTTTAATGCCGCCTTTAGCAGGACTGATAGCCGACAAGATTGGCAATTTTAGGGTAAGATGCCAAAAATGGAAAATTTCAAGGATTTAGCATTTTGAAATTTGTTACTAATTACGTAATGGTAAATAGTAATTTTGAAAATATTTGCTCTGTGGAGGTCAAGACTAGTTTATTGTGGAATTTGCAATAGCTTCAGGCTAAAACTGTCAAAATGTCAATAGATTTATCTTCATATTAACGGAGACACAAGCATTTATTTATTATCAATTTACCGTAATATGTTAACCTGACATCATAATTTTAATCTTTTATATACTCATCGAAGAATTACATAATCACAACTACTTCATCAATCAATTTTGGTGGATAAAAACACCAAACTTGTTTTCTTCCGCACAATTAAAGTCATAATAATGTAATTATATGAAGAAAATCATTTGAGAAGTTTTTCTTCTAGGTCATGCTTGCATTATTCTCAGCAATTGGAGGAGCTTCAGCTCTATTACTTTTATTAGTACCAGTCGGTAGAGTGACTATAACTTATCCCGACAAAGTAGTATTTGGGATGGCTTGTAATCCAGGAAATCCTTTAAGTTTAACACTCTATCAACAACATCCATGTACACCTATTGAAGCCCAAAACGAGACTAATCTCCAAGTTGAATCTTGTGGTTTTGCATGTCATGCTGTATTAGCAGAAAATCAATCAAACGCTGTTTTAAAAACTAGAACTTACGGCTTACATCTCTACAATTTAGAAAAAAATCAAAGCCACATTTATACTTACACTTTAACAGAACACGATATCCATATTCCTGATATAATTTCTGAAACTTTAAATCACAAAACCCTTAAAAACAACGATCGATTTACTACATCGATTCGACAATTATCAAAAAACTCCTACTATTTCCCTGCAACAAGTTTATTTAATTTTTCTTGTGATATTGGAAAAAATTCACCAATAAACTGCGCTTTTAATCTCAGGAGTAGTTTTGATAGATTCCAACAAAGATTGGGTCGGAATTTTAAAGCATACCTTCGACCGATTGAAGTTAATTCAGACGACGAAACAGAGAAAGTTCAGTTTTATGATTTAATACTCAAGAAGGAAAGAAACACGACTTGTTTGGAAGGTTTTGTTCAAAATGGGCAACATGTTTCTGTTGATATTCCCATTTATGCTGAGAACACTACTGATGTTATAAAACATTTGGAATTAGGAAGTTGTGCGACGCGATGTTTACTTACAGCTAAACGAAAAAATGTTTGCTCGAATGATAATATTGTTATTGAAATGGATATGCAACTTACTTTTTGGTCTTATTTAGTAATTCGAGTGTTTGTGGGAATCGTAAGCGGCACTTCTTTTGCTATGTTCGAAGGTGCAGTTATTGCAATTTTGAGAGAACATAAAGCTGATTATGGACTTCAAAGAATTTACGCGACTATTGGAGGAATGATTAGTTCGCCTTTGTCTGGATTCTTAGTAGATTTTGCAAGCCGGGGAAAAGGATATACTGATTTTACGTACGTTCTTTCCATTCCTATCTTCTAATAAATTGAACGTTGATTTTTATTTTAGTCCAATTTTCTTTTTATATGCTGCTTTGAAAATCATAAGTGGCTTTCTGATGTTATGTATCAATTTGGAATTTAAAAAGCCTGCACAAAGCGTTATTTCTGACGTTCTTTCCGTACTTAAAAAACTTGAATTAATAATGCTTTTTGTTGCTTGTCTAGTTTTAGGTTTGTAAAAACTTCTGTTTTTTTTTTATGTATTTTAAAAGTTTGATTTTAGGATCGGCTTGGGGTTATATTGAGAGTTTTTTGTTTTGGCTACTTCAAGATTTAGGAGGTTCAAAATCTTTGATGGGTCTGACTATAACCGTAGGTGGTCTTGTGGGTATTCCATTATTAGTCCTATCAGGACCTATAATTAAAAAAATCGGTCACGCCAATGTAATTTTCATTGGTTTCGGTTTTTATGCCATACGTTTGATGGGATATTCTGTGATTTACAATCCTTGGTTATGTTTAATATTTGAAGCTATGGAATCTATCACTTTTGGACTTAGTTTCACAGCTGCTGTTACGTACGCTGCGAAATTATCAACTGTAACAACTGATACTACTATTCAAGGATTACTAGGAGGTCTTTATTTTGCAGTTGGTTAGTATCAAAAAAATATATACGTTATCATTTTAACATTTAATATCTTAGGAAAAGGTATTGGCAGTTTGGTAGGCGGTTATTTAATAAAAGCCTACGGAATCCGTTCCACTTTCCAGAAATTTGCTATTTTTACCGCTGCTGTAGGCTTAGTTTATATCGCGTTTTATCATTTCTATATGAAAAAACGTCCATCAGATGGTACAGACATCACAAAAAAAGATGTCGAGATCGAGAAACCTCCTCAAGGTTTTGTCGATGTTGATTTAAATCTTAAATCTCCCACTCATCATGAAGTTCCTGCTGTATACGAAGATGCATTAGCAAATCCGGCTTTTGAAGATACAGAATTCAATGAAGAATCGACTGAAGATAAAAAGGACAACATCACGCATAACGCAAGTTAATTAAATTTTATTACTTTGCAGTATTTTATCATATTTTTTAGGGCTAGTCTAGTGTGACAGTTGTTTTATATTTGACAAGGTTAAAACGATAGAAAAATTCTTATTATGGTGTAGATTTGTTTGGGTTTTCCAACATTCTCACTTTAATTTGCATTGCACGCTTCTGTTATACAGTCAGACGCTCAACTTGAAATCTAAAGCAGCTAAGATTGTTTGCAAAGATTCATTAGGAAGAGCAAAGTGGAAAATAATTAACAACTTCACTTTTATATTTAGCCGTCACGATCAACACATGTCGTCGTAAATCACATGTTAGCATTATTTAATTTAGAAGAAATAAGAAACTTACCTTTTATCCTTAAGCGATGATAAATCCTAGAATTCCTTTACACTAACATCATTAACACAACACCAATTAGAACGAAGAATTAACACTACTAAGAAGGCCCCTTCAGCACACAGCTACTTTTTAAGGTAAAACACCCCGATTTTCAAGGGTAAACAGAAAAGCACAAAAATCGTGAAAACACCCCCCGTTTTTAAGGTATATTTTAAAATCGCTTCGCTCATGAGGGCTTCTACCGAATTAACATTTTTTCAAGGATTTTGTCCTGTTTTTCTATTTGGGTCATTTCAGCACACATATGAATACGATTTTGGCCCAACAAATTCGACCAAGGAAATTCGGTGTATACCCAAACGGTATACGCTCCAGAAAACACCCCCGTTTTTAAGGGTAAACAAAAAAGCAGAAAAAATCGTGAGAACACCCCGTTCTTCAAGGTACTTTTGTTTTAAAGTTAAAATTCATCACATCCCTGTTTTTAAAGTAGGTATATAAATAAATTATAAAATCTACTTAAGTTGCAAAACAAATGAATATCTACTACATATTTCAACAAATATTTATCTTTATTCAATTACAGCCAAAGGTTCCCTGAAATAAAAAATTGACCCTAAAACACTAACTTGTATTAGGTACCTAGAATATTAACGTCACTCTATACATAAAAAAAAATGCCAATTCTGTCCATTTCATAATCAAATTTAAAACCCTGTTTACTAACTTACGCCTAGGATGTAATAGTTCATATAATACAATAAACAATAAAATTAAATAATTCTAGCATTCTAATCATCAATTGGTAAAAATTGATTATGAAATCAGGCCTTATTCTTGGAGATCCTCCTCCAACTTTAAATTAACCAAATTCTCCTCCAACTTTAAATTAACCAAATTCTCCTCCACCTTTAAATTAACAACAGAATCACATCTTTTAATTGACATACTTGATGTTGGGGATACATTGCATCTACATCCGCAAGAGTAAGTTAGTTCTATGAATGGGGGATATAGACTTCTGGTTTTTTCAACAATCTCCGTATTGTTCGGCTTGTTATTCATAATATCCAACACCAGTTGTTCGCCATCCATCTGGAGATATCCTGCCTTCATATTCCTGGTATATCTCACTCTCCATGTACATTTTTTTCGTCCTCTACCTCTAATGCCAACAACTTCCTCCACACTAGCCGCTAAGGGGCATTGTCTTGTAAACAGATCAACGGCTGCTGCGTGTCTTGCTGCCGCATCCACCATATCGTTGTCGTTACCTGGGCAATTGACGTGAACAAAAATTGCTAAAACATTTCGGTTCAAATTTACTTTTGCTGGTTTATATGCTCTTACCTTGTGCCATTGTTTCACGACCCACAAATTTCAAAACTAAAAACAGGGTATGTGGTATGTGCACGGTATGTGCTAAAAATGTTAGGTTACATCCTTAAACATCACGCTGCGCAAACTGCATAGATCAAACAGAGAGAGCAAGCAAACTCAGATTAGCTTCCAGCTGGATGTATAACTCGTTGCATAAATGACAAGTATTAATTCCTTCCAAAACTATTACGAAGTCAGTCCAGAGAGCCAATTTATTTAATACATTTTTCCATTTACATTATACAATAAATTATTCATTATTAAGTAACAATAAAAAAGGATTAATATCCAAACGGTATTATATCAAAGTTTTCCAGGATAACTCTCTTGTCATAAACAAAACCAAAAATATACTTGAAAATCAGGTCATTTTCGCAATATTTTCTGCTTTTCTATTTGTCCTTGAAAATCGGGTCATTTTGCTTGAAATATTTACTTTTCTAGATTATCTTGAAAACCGGGCTATTTTGCTTGAAATTTTGTACTTTTTTAACTACCTTGAAAATCGGGTTATTTTGCTTGATATTTTTTACTTTTTTAACTACTTAGAAAATCGGGGTGTTTTTACATTTTTTTTGCTTTTCTATTTACCCTTGAAAATCGGGGTGTTTTACCTTAAAAAGTAGCTGTGTGCTGAAGGGGCCTTCTTAGTAGTATTAACACTACTAACACTGACACAATACTAAATAAAACTAACGTGTTTATACCTAGATACTGACTTTTTATCAACTTTATTCAATAATTTTTTTTTTGAAGATAATTTTTTGCTGTTCTTTAATGAACCTTGAAGCAGTTTGTAAACGAATAGCTGAATCTGGATTAGATTTCTGTCTAAGATTACAGTCAACATGAACTAATAATCATTCTACAAAAAAGTTGATGTTGCGAACAAATTTGATTTTTATTTTGAACTTAATACAAGGTCGTTATTTGCCAGATTGTCCATTGTTTGCCAATTTCCCTTTTTCTGGTATTTAAGTTGTTAATGAAGTTAAGAGAGTTACTGAACCTTAACTACACTTGTTGACATATAAAATATGCGAAATTAAAATGTATGATATAAGATTATTTGTTTTTTAAAACAATAAGCATATTAATATGGATTTTTGCATTTCAATGAAATAAAGTGAAAATAATTTGCTTTCTTTCAATTGAGCTGTCTTGTCTGTACTTAGTTCCTGATTTAGTTCTCTTTAATAATTTTTTTCAACGTAGAGCAATGATTAAGATGGAAATTGTCAGCAACTTGTATAGCAGCTCTTATATCTGTGATATAATATTCCATATATTTATATAATGTTAAACTTGTGTTGTATATAAAATTTTCAATAAAACATTCTACAAAAAGAGAGTTTTATTGAGAGCTAAATTTCTATAAATAGTCCAACTTAAACTACCACAATAAATATAAAAATATCAAAATTTTTGTTGTTTAAAAATTTATATACATAAATACATAATTTCATATCACACTTGAATATTGCCTAACAGTCTCGCTCATCGCTACCATCACTGCATTCAATATAACCATTGCACAGTCTACTTTTGGGCAAACATTCCCCTAACGGGCATCTATGTCCCAAACAAACATTTTTATTAGTTTTTGTACTATTTTCCGTCTTGTTCATAATGGTTTGTATCCAACTAACGTAATTGGCTACTTTTGTATAAACTCCTGGTCTATTAGCTCTCGCACAACCATAACCATTACTGGTAATTCCTTGCAAAACCCATTTTCCGTTTGGTTCAGGACACATTAATGGTCCTCCAGAATCTCCAAGACAAGCATCTCTTCCTCCACGTTCATACCCAGCGCAGAACATATCATCAGTTATTTTATAAAGAGGAAGGAAAACTGTTCTTTTACGACACTCAGCAGTCGATATTACAGGAACAAGAACCTCTTGTAAAGTATCAGCTGGAATTTATATTATTACTACTAGAAGATAATAAAAATTAAAAGATATTTACGGAATATCCTGCCTACTTCGAATAATTGACCCCAACCTACAACTGTACATAATCTACCATCAGTAATCATCTGACCTGGCGACGGTAAGCAAATCGGTCTAACGTAATCACTGAAAATAACAGGAAATTCCATTTTTAACAAAGATATATCGTTAATAAAACCATTATCAACATATCCAGGATGGACAATTATTCGGACGATTGAACGGAGTTGCTCATAAGGTGATGGTAAAGTTGTGCCTCGACGTAAAGCACCTAAACGAGCAACCCAATATTCTTCCTGCGAACTAAAAACGCAATTTTTTTATATTTTTGATTTTTTTTATACTCACTGATAGAAACAATGTCCTGCTGACACCAACCAAGTGTCTGAAAGTAAAGTAGCTCCACATTGGAACTCTCCTTCTTTGTAAAGAGCCGCTTGCCACGGCCATGATCCTAAACCTGCGTTTCCTCCACCGACAATTCTATAAGCTCGCCTGTTTGAGTTAAGACAATTTTTACTATTTTTGCTATTTACCTAGCTATATGTTTGATTGCTTGAGGTCTGGCACCACATTCAAGCGACTGGCATTTTACTTCGACAACTTTTTTACTTTCGCATTTAGTTTCGGTGAATGAAAGGGCTTGTTGACTTTCATTTTTGAAAGAATAATTCAATTCGAAATATTTTGATGTTGAGGAGGAATTCGATTCATTTTTACTTTGGACCGAATCTAAGGCTCTACAAACAACAGTAAAAAAATTTTTTGTTATTTAAATACTCACTGATAAGTCATTGATTTGCAAACTGCTCTTCCAAGATCGGAGATTGGGAATACTATTTTTAGTAGATTTTCAACGCAGAGTTTACCCCATTTGCCAAATTTTCGCACCATTAAGTATCCTGAAACTTATTAATTATTGTAGTCAAGAAAATGGTTTTTTATACCTTGAGAAGTGTAGGGAAAATCATCCGCTGCTTTTAAACTTGACGCTATGGTCACACACTGCCGTTCGTCATCTCCATGAGGACAATCTTTGAATCCATCGCAAATTTTTGTTTTATCAATACACATTTTTGAATTGCTGCAAACATACTGCTCGGGTTTGCACCATTCTATAAAGAAGATTGGTCAATGAATAATTAATTGAAAAATGTTTGGAATTTTGTATATTGAAAAGATAAATAGTCTACTTTGTTTTGGAATGCTGATAAAAGAAAGATAATTACCGCACTGATTTTCATCTGAATAATCCCAGCAGTCAACTACTCCATCACAGATTTTTCTTAGTAAATATTGCGATCTGAGATAGTCGGCACAGTTGCAGTCTTGTTCATCTTTGCCGTCGTTGCAATCAATTAGTTGGTTGCATTTCGTTGTTTCGGGCAAGCATTGGCCGTCGCCACATTTTACGCTGAAATTACCACACTCTGGAACTGATATGTAAAAAAACACTCAAGTCAAACTCTAAAGGTTTTACCAGTTTTATTGGAAGACGATGTAAATGCAAGGTTGTTGTATCCATTAAATTTATTGTCTTTTGGAACGTCATTAAATTTATTGAAAGTTTTTGTCAAAATTTTGAAACCTGCATGGTTAACGGTGTAACTAGAAGATATCGCCTTATTTGAAATAACCGGTTCTTTATCTACCATTGTCAAATTATCGTGGATTTTACTAATTTCTGACAACTGCTTTAATTTCTCTGGAGTTAAGATGTTAAAATTTTTTGTCGGGTCATTCCTATTACTAGACACCGATGAATTAGTAACGTAAACACTAATTTCGCTGCTCGATTCATCCGTTTCGTTTGTTCGAGGATCCATTTTGGGATTCCTGAGAGGCTCGTCAGACGATTCCGTTGCGAAATTTAATACTCCAACTATTTTAAAATCCTCAAGTTGATTCTTATTCAACTTGACCTTATTCACTTCTGAACTAACCGAAGTCACAACTTCAGTTTCAACGACTTTTAGCGGAATTTTCTCAGAATTAGTAAAATCGTTCAAACGAGTTGATGCAGGAAAGCTTCTGTTTTCTACTGATAAATTTGATGCTTCACTGGAATTATTTTCATTTTTATGTGGTCGTCTTCGCAAAGGTTTTCCAATTCCAGAATTAGATTTAACTGGAAGTAGAGTTACCAGAGGCAGTTTAGTCGTTTGCATCATCAATGTTTCTTCATCTGCTTCTACTACTTCAACTTGACCTTGACCCACACTATCATCTTCGACAGGATCCAAAATCATATCGGTTTTACTTATATTTATTTCAGGTATTTTAAGAGTCGACGCTAAATTATGAAATATTGATGAAAGATTTTTCAACATTTGTTCTTGTTTTATTTTACTAGTAGGAGTGTATTTCATAGTTTCAACTTCAACAAAATCGGGCTTCTCCTTTGTTGTAGTTTTTAAGGTTGACGACTTTGTTGTAATTTGAATATTACTCAATGTTGGTTCAGTCATTTCTGGAATTTTATTAACAGGAATTGGATGACTTTTTAAACTCGTTGAACCAAGAGTTTCCATTTCGAAATTGTGGTAAGATAGACTTGGATTAGTAAAACTTGTGTAAATTGGAGGTTTATGTTGAAGTTTGGTTGTTGCGGCTGTTGTTGGATTAAAATCGGTCATTGTTGGTAATATTGGGATCCATGGTTCGTTATTGAAAATTTGAGGACCTGCAAAAGGCGTTGGTTTTGTAGTTAATGCAGGAGTAGTGGTAGATGTAGTCGTGGTAGTAGTAACTTTAACAGAAGTAGAAGTTGAAGTAGTAGTTGTACTAGTTTTATTAATTTTTTCTATGGCAGCTATTTTATATAAGGCACTCGTAACTGATGTTTCTTTCAAAGTTGATGTTTTTGTAGATAGTGTTGTTGTTTTAGATTTAGGAGTTGTATTTTCAGTCTTTTTTTCTGTGATATCAGCTTCTGTTCTACTAATTTTAAACGATCCTTGCACAACTGGTGAATCTTCAATTTTTGAATCATTTTCTTCCGATTTTTTCTTAATAGGTTGAATAGTAGTTGTCGTATTTTGATGTTTGATAAAAATGTTACTTTTATTAGATTTAATAGTTGGAGTTTTTGGTTTTGTAGCAGTTCTTTGGTACGAATCATTTTCTTTAATTTGTTTAACTTCTACAGATTTCGGATCAAATCTAATCATACGAAAAACAGGTTTTCGTGATATTGCATCAGTAATAAGAGTATCTCTAATAGTTTTTTCGATATTTGAAATATTTTTCGGCAGTTTTTTTCGATTAAATGTTAGTTTATAAAATACTGTAACGGTATCATTTCCAAATTTTTCTACTATACAAGAAACTAGAGCTGGCCCTAGTATACTCCTTTGATAGAGTGTTTCTAATTGCAGTCTATATCTACGAGCTTTTTCTTGAAGCGCTCCTACAAAACGATCACCCCTTAATACTTTAGCACTACAACTAAACGAAATAAAATCTGCAACAAAGATATTAAGTTGCATTTGTCGTGATAGTTTCATATAACAACTCACTGTTGCTACTAGGAGGTTCAGTATGTAACGCCCCCATATAGAGAGCCATTCCTGCAATAGACAGTACTGCAACAAAAACAAAAAATGATGCTATTGCTAAAACAACCGAACATAATCGACTTCTCGATTTGCGTTCTTTGCACGATCTTGGCGACGTTCTTTCCTGCCAAAGAGTGTGTACTGAAGGGGTTGATCTTCGATTACAAACAGGCATTGCATAATCATTCTGAAATTGAAACCCAACAATTGATTAAAGAAGAGTTGCACGATGCTATAGTTAAGAAATATCAATGACACGACGTTCATTAAAACTTGGAATGTATAATTTGACAAGGGCAACAAATTTGTTTCAAGTCAGGTAACTGTAAAACACGCTGTCGTTTTGTTTTTACAGAATTACAAAATTACTTCATATTTTACTGGTATTATAACGGAAATAAAAAGTTCATTTACCCAAGGAAGTGTCAAAGCGAGACTCAAATGGAACACACATCTTCATTTGAAATGAGTTAAGGTTTGTAGTTTAATGTATCGTTAAAGGTTCTTTTTGTTCGTACTCGAAATAATTATTCCCTGCTGAACTGCGTAAAGAATTCAATCAGAGACTCTTTGTTGGTGTTTGAGCACTATTAAAATGTAACAAAGAATTTAAGTCGATCGTTTTGTTTACGGTTAAGTAACTTTAAAAGATTGACGCTTGCTTTCGTACTATTTAACAGTTAGAATTAATATATCTCATTGAAAATAATGTTATGAAGTCTTACATATTTTTACTTGAAACGGTTATGTAATCTCAATTCCTGTTTACACGGATTTATCCATAATTTAGATGAAGAGAATTACAGATAGATTACAACAATGAAGATAAGTCAGCGCAACGAAATTTCTTCACTTGTAACGAGTTTTCGGTTAAAAATAAAACCAAGAATAAAACGCATTAAATTAAGACGATGCAGATTATAGAACTTTATCCCTAAGTATTTAAACCCGTTATGTAATGTGAAGGCAACGCCCTAGTCGACCTCAAACGATATTAATCTTATTTTATGCATGAGAGGATACACAAATTTTTACAGACAAATCCAATAACTTTAACGATAGTATATTGACGGTACCATCACAACAAGTCTTGACAAAATAATAAAGTACCGTTAAAATTTGAACATTTAATTAATTAAAACTAGTTTCCGTTTTCTCAGGTTATTATAAAATAAAACGTGAATTCCCACAAATTATGCAGAGTAGCAGAGTACCGTTTCTGTGGTACAATCATGAGGAGACGTGCTATCGCAACATTCGCTTCGTTGACAAATCAAAAAAAAGTTTTTTATTTTACTACTAATGAAAGGTAAATACTTTCAGCACATTATATATCTTGGAGTATTTTAATAAGTCTTTCGGAAATATTTGAAGAACGTAGGGTACTATAATTAGTGATTTCCAGCAATAACCCGGGTGGTCTGCATTTTGGTCATCCAACAATGTGATAAATTGTAACTGATGCGGCTTTTAGGTCAACCATCAGCGATCTTTTCACTGCGCTCGACATTTAAAAGACAACACGAGGTTCATCGAGATGAGCAATCGACCTTGCAAGGTTCTTACCCTCATCATCTACACGCGATTTTCTACATTAGTTCATTCTGACCGCCAACCGCCGACCGGTTTAATTGCTGCACTCGCACTTATTCTTCCACTCTAAGATCATGATACATTTTTTTTAACATTACATAGTATCACATATTAGATATAATCGATAGAATCTTCTATTTAAATAATAGCCAAACTTCTTTTCATTTACATCAAGTGATGTAATCTTTACCTCACTTAAGATGATTGATAGTTTGGTACAGCCTTGAATGTTTTCAAGTTTTTGTATTAAAATAAAATTAAAATGTGAAACAAAACAACATCCCTAATTATGATTTGCATCAGACCTTCCTCTATCCTCTACTGGCTTCTGTATACACCAAAGTGCGGAAACTTTCAATTTGACATAATCACTGTTGAAACTTTTACATCTACGGTCATAAACAAAATCGAATCTAATTTATTTTTACTACAATTATTTTCGGCGAAATCAAAAGCAATTGGAAATTTTTTCTAAGGTACTAATTAACTAGAATAAAGATAAGAAAAAGCAATAACTGAACGATGATTTAGAGATTATAAGTTCATTGTACTTATGAATCTTGAGCAAACTTATGTAAGGTCATAGTAAAACATTGTTTATCAAAGATCTACAATTTTTTTGTCTGATAGATCAGCAAAATCCTTTGTAATCAACCACTCGCATATAATGGTAAGATGTCGTTATAGTGCTTGAAGAATCTCAGAAATTAAGTGAGAACGTCGATTTAGCCAAGTCAAGGACGCCATTGTGCACTCTCTTCATATAGTTCTTTAGTGCACGGTCACTGCCAGGATTCTCGACCCTGGGTACTATCTCATCATTCATCTACATCATTCGGTGGTGGTCTGCAGAAACAGTGCAAAAATTATCTACCAAATTAGTTCCGTAAATCAGTAAACCAGTTGGAAATCTATTAGTTCTTTATTGCGAAAAAACTCAAATAAGTATCTATCCAATTAACTCGGCATCTGCGCTATGGTACCACTAAAGTACTATATATCAATTTAATACCCGCTCAAGAGTTTTTTTCTCCAACCAAATAGGTAACAGCAAATAATTACGTATTAGCAAAGGAGCCATAAATAATACCCACGCGATCTTGACATGATTGATTGGAGTTTTCTGTCACTGTCAACGACAAAGATTTGATCCAGTTAAGGTCATGTTCATGAACACAAAAAAATTCATTTTATCTTCTCTTGACCTTTCTCATAATAAATAATTTGTTTTCTTTCAATACTGAAGTTAATAAAGGAAAACGGATATGACAGTTTTACAGTTCTTGAAGTTTGGCTATTCTTAGCTTCGTCGGTTATCCTCTTTGCAATATTATGATTTACTATTCACAAAATGATCAACAAAAGAAAATCAAAGCAATTTTGTTAGCATGCTTGTCAAGTCTGTAAAATGTTCTCATCGTTTCTTGTAGGTTGTTTTTTAGCATTTACTGTATTTTTTTTCATTCCTTATTATACCTTTTCAGAGTGTTGCCTTAACGAAATGAACATAATTGCAAAAAGAAAAACACTTAATTAGGCACCATCGTAGCGTAAAATTATAGAATAATGAATATTTCCTATGATTAATATATTATGTGATCATCTCGTTTATCCATCTAATGAAATTCAAGGTTGGTATTTTTTGGAAAAAAAAGTCGACAAAATCTTTGGCCATGATGTTTTCTAGGAGGAACTTGTAATACATATTCAAATCGTCTTCCTTTTGTTCTTACATTAAAATGCAAAATTTGTAAAGGAACCAGACAAAGACTCGGAAAGAATATCTTTCGTCTGATAAGTTAAGAGACGCTTTTAGACTATTTCTGTGTGTTTAGGTAGGTCAAGATTTATTTATCGTAAGAACACCTGTGTCAACCCATGGAAACCTCAACAATATTTGCTTGTGAATTTATATTGCGGTCTCTTCAAAAGACTGCTAGTCAAAGGTCAACCATCAACAAGAATTTCAACAAACTAAGTAAAAAATCACTTCATCTAACCCATTAACCATAAACTTGGCGTAAAGCCATAACGGAATATAATTCTATTCAGATTTGTAGAAATCTAGTTGAATTAATTAGAACGACCATATTACAGTGTCACAATGTAATTGAAGTCTTTAATCAAGCACATGTTACAATCCATAATGCACTTACTGTATGGCTATACAGTTTTGCAGTTAATGCAATTAGTGAACATTATTTCCATACATATTGATTTGTAGTCATTTAGCTGATTATCTATAAAAACTGGTTTTCTTTTGATAGGAAGTACAAATCGTGGGTTTCAATTTAGCCAACACCTTGAGGAAAAAAAAATTTAAGACGTGATCCAAAACATACAAATAATAGATATTACATATAATATATATAATTATGTAATAATAAAGCTCGGTTTGTTCATAAATTCGTGGCTAATCTAATTTAAGCATGACAAATCTCTAAGCAAAAACAAAAATTTCGTAAAATATACAAAAAAAAAATTAAATGACAACATTTTTAAGCCTTGAATCTCAGTTATTTAACAAAACAAATTCATTGCCGCTTTTAACTAAAAGATAAACATATCTTAATAGCACGTGTATTTAAGAACCGACAAAAATTTTTGTCATAATTTATTTTTTATTATTAAATTTTTCCGCTTACCCCAATGTGGCAAAGACTTCTGTGGCAGGGTACATTATGGTGGTAGTTTCCTAAGCCGGTTCGAAATTTTTGTGATGTTCCAGAAGCACAAAAAGTCTCCATGATTCACGATAAATCCATCACTATCAATCACAACAAAACTAATAGCATTGTCACAGTCAAAATAAACAAAATAATAGTTAATGTTATTGTAGCGATGTACTTTTTACGCAGCCATGTGAACGCGCCGGTGCTCCCAGAAACTCTGAGCTGTGTTCTGACTTACATCTGAGATCTTCTTACACCTGTAGCGCTTAGGCGTCTTCGTCGAAAAAGAAGCTCTTTTGATAGGGTGATTGTGGCAAAATTTTGATGCATTTTTAAGATAACGAAAATAATTTCCGTGCGTATTTTTTGGAAATATTTTAATTACACAAACCGTTGTCTCATGTTCTTTTAATTTATTTATTATAAAAGACCGCGCGCTGGGATAATGCTTGTTTTTCCTATTTGCTCTGTTTGCCTACAATGGTACTCTGTTAATTCGTTAAATAATGTGTGGGAAATTCAAGTTAACAAGCTTAAAAGCGCCGGCTTTAACAAAGAACACTAAAAGCACACGGTGATTCCCACCTTTGAAGAAAAAACTTTTCCTGGTTTAAGTTATAAATCAACAAAATGCTTTAGTTCCATCTAACCCTTTTTAGCTGACATTCAAGTCGAAGTGAAGGTTATTCTTTGGACAATGACGAATTGTTGGAATAAACTCGCCGTTGCAGAATTTCTGGATCGGTTAGCTTTAATTGCCTTTAGTCGTTTCAGTTTCTTAGGATTTATGGCAGCTTTTACGCCCATAAATAATTCAATGTTATACATAAATGAAGATGTTGATATGATCCCTAATGCTATTAATTATGACAGAAAGGAAATTGGCATTATTGAGGAAAAAATTAAACAAGAATTATCCCTAGAGTGCTATTTTGAGACATTTCTATCGATCCTTAACTATATCAATTTTAAGCTTAGTGTCAGCTCAAGAACTTAGAGAGACGACAATGTAGAGGAAGTGCCTTAGAGCGGGTTCAATGGCACCAAACAGCACGCCAAGTACCCATCGCACAGGTTATCGCGGATACTTATGCGTCTCCGCCACATACCCACGCTGCTGTTATAAATTATAACAATCTACGATCACTTCACTTTCGGTACCAACAAAAAACTTTTAAGATGAAAGGAAACTACTAACTATTATCTATTCTACTCATTTACAAATACAGTTATAGTCATCGCTTGCAACTAAAACGTGAAGTCATTTCGACTTAATGAAATTTGATAGGAAGGATCTTTGTGATCTACTTGGACTGTATGACTATTCTTTTCAGGTAGGTAACTGTTCCGACGTGCATTTAATTGTAACAATGTATATAATTATAAGAGTATGTCTGTTGGGCATAAAATTATAAAATAAAATGATTATACGATATTAGACCTGAAGGCATTGGACGTAACAGACTTAATTAAAAATATGAAAAAAAACACAGAGTTATTGTATGTAAATTAAACGACAATTATTACGGAAAGTAATAGCCGTGAATATAATTACCGATTTTGAAGATAGCAATCAAAAAAAATTACACAAATTCAATTTGTTCGTTCTTTTTAGTGATTTTCACTTCTTCTTGAAATTTAGCAGTCCTGCCACACAAAAAACAGTTGCTTTATACCGTTACTAAATAGTTGACTGGTCATGTTTAATGTATGAAATATAAATTTATAACTAAAAATAAAAATACTTTTTATAAGACAACTAAAACTTTATTATTTATAACTAAAAAAAGCCTAAATTTGGCTTTTTATTATGTACATTTATGAATACTTTTTCGAAGATAATGCATCAAATATCCTTTGAAATGTTTGCGCTGATAAACCTGACCATAAACTGCTTGAAGATGAGTCTCTATTTGACCTTGCGAAGAAATCATCATAATAATCATAATCTGTAGTAATTACGTTGAATTTTGCATAGTAAACAGCCGCGAATGCTGAATAGATTAGCAAAACTGCTGTTACAAGCTGAAAAAATAAAAAATTATGAATAACATTATAATTGCTTCAAATACAAGTATGTACTTACGAATAATTAGCTATTAAAATGATGAGAATTTTATTAATTCTCTTTTGAAAATGATAACATCTACAAGTAAGAAAACCGATTGTGGATAAATAGCTTTTGAGTCAGCATCGAGAATCCGTTGGTATTTAGATAGATTATTCAATAGCTAATCATTCGAAATCCAATTGGTAAAAAATTAATTAATAACTAACTAGCTATCACACCGATAACATGACGCAATTTTATTAGTTTCCTGCAACGAACTTAAAAAAATATATATATTCAGTCGTAATTCTTCAAATAGCCGTGACTGCAACGCAGGAAACTCAAACGTGACCAGTTTTTAAAATACTATTTTTATTATTATTAAATTTATAATCTGCTGATCTCAACTTATAAATTAAGACTTACGAAAAATTGAACAGAAAAAGTGGTCAACCAAAACCGCAGGTGTTATTTTTTCTAATTTAAAAATTGGTTAGTACAAATAGTTGCAATGTATTTACTTGGAATGCTGCCCAGAACTTGAAAGAGCCTTCGTTTATAATAAAATCGTAATATCCGCTCCAGGGATCCTCTTTGACAGCTTTTTGTTCTTGCATATCGTGATCGTGATCATGCGGGTCGTGGTCGTCGTCGAAATCCATCATTCCTCTACCTTGTCGGGCTTGGGCTTCGTCATAGTCTTCCAAGCCTTGTTCATATCTAATTGAATATCGCATTCATTCTCAAGGAAAGACTTTATGTCGATAAATACCTTGATTTTGTTGAAGTTTCAGCTACAGGAGATAATGTTGTTGCTATGGGATAATTCAGCGTTGTTTTGGCAAAAACCACTTTGGTTACTATCAAAAAACAAAATACTTTCACACCGAAACTTAACATTTTCACTTAACACTAAATTCACCTCCGGCTAGGAATCGATTTTTCAGAGGGAAAAATTTGCAAATTTCTGCAAAAAATGTCTTTGTCGTGGTGAATCTTGAATGAGACTATCATTATCTCAACGAAACAACCCAAAAGTGTGGTAATTATAATAATTTAGCACATATATGGCTAACGGATTAGGTAATAATTGCAATCACAAATAATGCTGGAATTCTGTTAGTTATATATACACAGATTTATAAACTGGAGTAAAACCATACTTGATAATTACAATACGGTATTTATTAATGGTAAACTTTTTCAAAGTACATTTTGACTTAGTTTGGCATTTTATGAATAGAATATAGAATCCAAACAAAAGCGAAATTTTGCAGACAATATAGATCATGGCCTTAGGTATTATCATCTTTCAGTAAATCTTGTCTCCAGACGCCATACCTTGCTAACTCCAAAGCATTGCACTCTTATAGAAGCGTCTGCATATAAATATTTGTTAAATGAATTACATTCTTTCATTTACAATGGTCCTAACGAAAAATAGACAGTTTACGATTAGCATATTTATTTATTTTTTATTTGAGTTTAACAAGTTACATAGCAACAAAAGTGAATTTTCTTCTACTCGTATCGATAGCATTTGTAACATTTTCGTGAAGTTCATCGAGATTAAAAGATCTTCCATGATGATCCATTTCTTTGGCCATGTCTTTACCCATACTTTTATGGAAATGTTGATGTTTGAACTGTATTTTGTGTCTCGCAATAGATTTTAAAATTAGAACAAAAACGTAAATAATAAAATAAACGCTAAAATACAATGGAATGTACCATAGTTTTCGCCCTAAATAATAGTAACTATAATGTCCTTTGTTCACACGTTCATCTTCTGGTGCTTCAGTTGTGGTAACTTCTTTGTACACGTGATGATGATCAAAATCATAATCAAAATCATGATCTTGGCCGTGTGGTCCATTATATAAATAGTGAGGAAACTGTCCGCCATAGTTAGGAGATGGTGGCGGTGATAAATCCTGTTCTGCCATATCGTGATCGTTTCCATTTATATCTGGAGCGCCACCCATGTTTGGATTGCCTCCCATATCTGGAGCTCCTCCCATGTTTTGCTTGCTGTCTTGCCAACCAGGAGGTGGATGATCTAAAATTGTTTCTTGATGTGCATCTCCAGACGGAGGGTAATAAACTTGATCTTTTTGATCATGGGGGTAAAATGCATGATGTTTGTCGTCGTTTTCTGGAGGTGGATAATAAACTTGTCCTTTATCATCTTGATCATCCGATGGAAGATAATAAACTTGTTCTTTATGATCATGATTTGGAGATAAAGGCGGTCCAAGTGTTGGATAAGAAGGTGGTCCTTGTGGTGCAGAAGGACTATCTTGGGGAGAATTATAGGAATAACCATTGGAATCAGAGTTGTCGTTAGAATCATCTGGAGGAGGTGGGGCATTTGGAGGATACGCAACATCAGGTTTGGAATCATCTGGAGGTGAAACTGATCCAGCAATTGGAGGATTATACGAACTGTATTGAGAATTGTACAAATCAGATGGGGCAGAAGATGGAGGGTTGTTGAAAACAGGAAAACTATCAAAAGTCGATGGAGTTGCGTCTTGCTTCGTTTTTGTTTTTGCTTCACTCTTGCCGTTTTGTTTTGAAGCTACTTGCGTGTATTCAAAATACGGCCTAGGATTGAAACGTTCTTGAACTTCGCCAACACTAGGGACGACATCTTTTTTATTTTGACTAACTTTCGGAACTGCATAATGATAAACAACTTTAGGCTTCACAGTTTTTATATTTTGTCCACTATTTATTTTCACGTCAGATCTAGAAAATATATTTTAAATTTTCTAATATCTTTGTTTTTTGAGTTAAATACCTGTGAGCCCATAAAGTTTGTCCACTGTGACTTCTCCCTTCTGATTCTGATTTTGGCGTAGTTGATGAAGAAACAGCGCCCCAATGAGCCACTTTAGCATAAGTCGATATAATCGCTGTATTATTCGGTAAACTTTTGCTTTCAATAATTGAAGCACACGCGAAAAAAATAACAAAGTTAAAATACATTTTAGCGTAGTTAATTTAACGAAGAATCGTTTGCAATTGACGATTCAACCATTGAAGAAGAACTAAATGGAAGAGTCTATATTTCATCCCTGTTTTGCAAACACTACAATGTGATAATTGCTTAAGTTATTATTGTTACAGTTATTCGATTTTTTCCAAATCCAAATGTCCCATATATTTTTTTTAACCGTTGTTCGTCTGAATGTCAATAATTACGCAATTCTGTCACCTATATTTACTAATGTCTCATAATTAACTTAATAAATAGTTGGAATAATACTAGATTATTAGAAGTTAATGACATTCTTTACAACACCTCTATAATTGATTCAATTTGAAAAACTAACGTATTGAAAAGAAAATCTAATATATATTCTCTATATTCTATAAATATTCTCTTTTTTTTAATTATATTAATATTTATATTTATTTTTATATTTATAAACTCGTAATAACTCAAAAATTTCAAAACATTTATCACAAGACTGGATAAATTAGATAATAACATTGAATTTTAATAGTTTTTACTACATAAAAACATTAAAAAAATACATATTTATTGTTAGTAATTACACTAACAAATTTTAATATAATATTAATGAGAAAAGATTCTCAAACATTGCTTACTGATTAACGAAAACGAGGAACCGATTTTGATGAGTCAATTGAATATGCAAATGAAGGTTATAATTAAAAAATGAAAATATGTGTTTTTATCTTTATTATTTCCCTGTTGACGAATGAGATTCACCATTATCTCACTTCGTCAACAGTCAGCGCCAAGTCAGAGGTTTTATCGGTTAATCACTTTTGTTATTTAATAATTTACAACACTCATAGTGCACAATAATGAAAAATTAAAAATATATATATTTATTCACTTCTTGAGAACATCGTTTTTATGTGTTAACAACTACTCCAAAAATTTTCATATTTTCAAATGATCGAATTAATAAACCAAAAACAAAACTTTGAAAATAACTTTTTCAGTTTTGCTTGTAAATGATACATCACGTATTTGTATTCAAAAACAAATGTTCATTTATACAAAAATGTTTAAAAAAAAATTAGAACCTTCTATATTTGGATAAACAAAATTTACTTGTGGTTCCATTCATTAAAATCAAATTATAACCCTCAAAACATTATGTGAAGCAAACATGTTTTACATAAAAGATACGAATTTATAAATTAGCAAGACAACTTCCTTTGAGTAACTGTTTTAAAGTAGCTCTAATTTACTGATTTACAATTCAAATGTTGTAGTGTTTATGGGAAAACGTTAATGAGAATATCATTTCTTGCTTTTTCTCAAAAAATTTAAAACAAATCGGTTTCTGAATTTTTCAAATGCAAAGCGGTCTGTTACTGAGAGAAAATTTTGCTGTACAACAAATGGAATTATTTTGCTACATTTTGTTACAGAAATGATTTGTGTGTTGTTTTAAAAAATTTTTGGACAGTTTTTGTTTTTCTTATTAACTTGCTATACTGAATAATATGAAAAGTTTAATTTAAATATATATAAATTTAAATAATCTTAAGATATTTTTCTGTTGACTTAAAAATGCATTTGATTTATATTAGTTTACAATTGGTGAATCGTTTTTATTCACCGATAAGACGGTTGCAACTTTATCTTTTTTATTGGACAAATGTAAATAACTTCATGATCTTTGAATCATAGATCTTATTGGTGTGTTATAGATCTTATTGATGATTTGTTGTCGAAACCTCAAGAAACTATTGGCAGTGACTCAAATTATTAAATGAAAGTTTTTATCTATTTTTCTAAAGTTATTACCTATAAAAATAAATATTTTGTTTATATAATAATTATAATAATGTAAATCTGTAAATAATTATGTAATTAATTTCAGCAATTAATTCTGATGGTAATTAATTTTGTGATACTCAGTATATGCAGTTTGTTTTTTGCAGTTTATGCAACCAACTATATACCTTTGGAAAGTTGCCTATCTGTGTTGCGTAACGTAACTACGTAACGTAAGTAAGTCGCAAACATGGCATTACTGTCATTTTCCAAATGGCTGTAAAGCACAAACCGGACGTTTTTGCTTTCTACGACGACGCAAGTTGAATTGATTTTGGTTTGGGGGGTGTACGTGCTCGAATATCAACAATCAGCTGTTATTTTTGTTAGTGTCCTATTAAATATGCGAGAATAAATTAATTTTACAATGGCTATGTACAAGAGCTTTTCTGTTCTGGAAAAATCAAAGCCCCCAAATCCACACAGTGTGCTTTTACAACGTAGGGGCAAAGATGAAACTCTGCTATTTGAATCTCAGGCAGTGGCTGTACTTTGTAAGTTAATTTGAAATTGTCATTTTATCATTTTTTGATTAATAATTCTGTAGCCACACCTGAGACTGAAGTAGTTAAAAAAGAATACGCTAAAATATTAGATGCTTATGGCTGTTTAGGAGTTTTGCAATTATACTCTGGAGATTCTACAGTATTATACCTTGTCATGGTGACAGGATGCTTTTCAGTTGGAAAAATCGGAGATTCAGAAATTTTTAGAATAACACAAACCCAATTTGTACCATTACATTATCAACAAAACGAAGATAGAATAGCAGAAGTGTGTTTTCATCTAAAGAACCCAAATTAGCACTCATAATTATAATTTTAGGTCAGAAAACTTCTAAATTCTGGAACTTTTTACTTCTCGTGGTATTCCGGCCCTCCTGGCGGAAGTCAATTAGATTTAACTTTATGTGCACAACGGCGGCAAAAAACAAGCACAACAGACCATAGATTTTTCTGGTACTTGAAAACATAATGTTTTTTTTTTTATTCTAACTTGTCTTTTTAGGAATCGTATGCTTCATGTTCATTTAGTTCGCTTCGGTGTTGATTGTAATTCCTGGTTAGTTAGATCAATGTGTGGTTCAGTGGAAATAAGAACTGTCTATGTAGGACACAGAAAAGCTCTAGCTGCTGTTATTTCTAGATTAAGTTGTGAAAGAGCCGGAACTAGGTTTAATGTTAGAGGAAGTAACGATGAAGGGCATGTTGCTAATTTTGTAGAGACTGAACAAGTAATTTATTTAGAAAATGAAGTTTCGTCGTATTTACAAACAAGAGGTTCTGTACCTTTATTCTGGGAACAACCAGGAGTTCAAGTAATTAAATAAATTCTCTAATTTATATCTTACTAAGTTTTTTTTGTAGGTAGGTTCTCATAAAGTTCGCATTTCTAGAGGATACGAAGCTTCAAAAGCCGCTTTTGATAGACATATGAAAACTATAAAAGAACGATATGGCAAACAAGTTATAGTTAATCTGCTAGGAACAAGCTTAATTGGTAGTAAAGAAGGCGAAGCTACTCTCAGTCAAGAATTTCAAGTAACTATCACCTAAAAAGTATTCCAAATTCTTCAAAGTTTTGTTGTTTAGAGACACCACAAAGAATCTTGCCATGCTGACGTACCTCATGTTGTTTTCGATTATCACCAAGAATGTCGTGGTGGCAATCAAACAAATCTTCAAAAACTTAAAGCCAAAGTTGAACAACAACTACAAGAATTTTCCTATTACCACGCTAATGGTTCTTCTATATATAGGTAAATTAAACAAAGATTAGCGTTTGTGTAGTATTAAATACTAACCTTGTAGCTTACAAACTGGCACAATTCGAACAAACTGTTTAGACTGTTTAGATAGGACTAACTGCGTTCAAACATTTCTCGGTTTAGAGGTAATAACAATCTTTAGAATTTTCCGTAAATGTTTTATAGATTTTAGCGAAACAACTACAAGCTATGCAGTTGATTGATAAAAAGCAAACTGTATCAAGGTTTGAAGAAGTTTTTAAACAAATGTGGATTAATAATGGGAATGAAATTAGTAAAATATACGCAGGGACAGGGGCTATACAAGGAGGATCTAAAGTAAGAAATTTGATTTTATATTTTCAACGTATAATGTTTTGTATAGTTGATGGATGGCGCAAGATCAGCTGCTAGGACTATTCAGAATAATCTGCTAGACAATTCGAAACAAGAAGCTATTGATATTTTATTAGTAGGTTCTACGTTATCAACAGAATTGGCAGATCGAGCAAGGACTCTTCTTCCATACAACACCCTTCATGGTACTCACTTTATCATATTTTAACTATCATATTTAATTTTTAATTACAGCGCCGCCTCATGTTCTTCGAGAAATGTGCAAAAGATACACTGAATACACTGATCCTTTACCCATTCGCATAGCAGTGGGTACTTACAACGTGAATGGCGGAAAACATTTCCGCAGTGTAGTCTTCAAAGATATAAAATTATCCGATTGGTTATTAGACCCTCATCTCAAAACTTCAACCACTCTTGTAAATACCAACTACTCCGATGAATATTTATCACGTCCTGTAGATATCTATGCTATAGGTTTTGAAGAAATAGTTGATTTAAACGCCGCAAATATTGTTAGTGCAAGTAGTGAAAACGCAAAATCTTGGGCTACTGAATTACAAAAAGTCCTGTCTAGAGATAGGCCTTACGTTTTGATAACTTATCAACAGTTAGTTGGTGTTTGCTTGTATGTTTTTGTAAGGCCAGAACTTGTGCCTTACATTAGAGATGTAGCTGTTGATTCAGTTAAAACAGGTCTTGGAGGACACACGGGAAATAAAGGAGCTGCTGCTATTAGATTAGTATTCCATGCCACTTCTCTTTGTTTTGTTTGTGCGCATTTTGCAGCAGGACAAAACCAAGTCAGTGAAAGAAATGCTGACTATAATGAAATCACACGGAAGATTACATTTCCAATGGTAAGTTGTTGAATTGTAGATTTTAGGGTGTTGAAAAAAGATGTTCTAGAGTCGATCTTTGAACTCCCATGAGTATTTGTTCTGGTGTGGGGATTTTAATTATAGGGTGGATATGGATAAAGATGAAATCAAAGAACTTGTCAAACTTGGCGATTACGATAAAATTCTCGAGTGTGATCAATTAATCGTAAGGTCATTATTATTATCTTTTCAACAAATGATAATCACATTTTGTTATTAGAAACAGAAAAACGAAGGATATGTTTTCAAAGATTTCCATGAAGGAAAAATCACATTTCCGCCTACATACAAATACGATCTATTCAGTGATGATTATGATACAAGCGAAAAGTGTAGAGCTCCTGCTTGGACTGATCGTGTTTTATGGAAACGTAGGAAACAGTCGTTTGCTGTTCCAAATCAATTAGAAAATTGCAATCCTGGCGATCTTGTATTTTATGGACGTTCCGAATTAAAGCAAAGTGATCACCGACCAGTCATTGCTTTGATTGATATAACAGCTAGAAAAATTGATGAAAATAAACGCCAGAGTATGTTTTATGATGTCATAGCTGATATGGGGCCTCCTGATGGGACGATTATCGTACACTATGATGGAGGATCCCAAAATGATGATATTTTCGACGACCAACTTGTTGCTGCATTACTAGAAGACTTTACTCAGTTTGGTGAAGCGATTTTAGTTAGATTTATAGCTGATACTATGTGGGTAACATTCAGGGACGGCCAGTCAGTGCTCAAAATTATGAACAAAACTCAAGGAAAAGTGAGTTGGAAAATGTTAATATTTTTAGAATCTAACGATTATTTGTCAGATCCCGGAATATAATCTCACCTTATCATTAAAAACTCCAAACTGGGTTGACCAAGCTAAAGAAGAAATTGGATTGTGTTCAAGTAATACAGTTCCGCTGTATACTTCTCCGACACAATCAGATTATAATTGTAATTTTTCAATCTTCATCAGATTGTATTTTTATAATTTTGGTTTTAGGTTTAGGCATTCCTGAAGTTAAAAGAGCTCCCCCACCAAGTCGCCCTCCTCCTCCCGCAGTCAAATCTCCAGCAACCCCAAGAAGAGTAACACCAAGAGCTGGAGTTATTAGTTTACCTAACATTAATTCTTCAGCACCTCCTAGTATACCTCCTCCTGAACCTCCTTCAGAAGATACTGGCATTTATGAAGAAATAAATGATGATATTGTAAGTGCTCCAGAACCTCAAGGTCCTCCACCTCCACCTCCTCGACCTGAGCCTGTTTTATCTACTCCAAGAGAACCTCCACCTGTACCTGCTAGATCTGCACCTCCTCCTCCTCTTCCAGCCCGTCCGCGGCAATAATTTCCTAGTCAGAAGAGTTAGATCATGGAAAAAAATTGAGTCAATCAATTTTCTTTTCTTACAAATTAGAATGAAGTTACTTTGGTTTATTTCTTTTCTTGCCTTAGACTGTGACTGTAGCTTGGCTGTTATTAGATGTATTAGTTAATTTTTCCTCAAGCTTATACTCATATCGAAGTTGTAAAGATATATTTAGTTCCTATTTTCTATAAAATGACTGTTAAGGAACATTCCGATATTTTATTTATTGTTCTTTTTTTTTTTTTTTTTTCATTGTTGATAATCAAAACACAGCGAGCACAGCTATTAGTAAGTTGAATTAGTGCTTCATGTGTTTTGTACTAATTTATATTGCGTGTTAAGAGTTACATATAATTCTATTGAAAATTACTGTTACTTATTGTTTTCTACTAAATTAGACATAAACATGATGCTTTATCAAGCGTTGATTGTTAGTTAATTTGGCTGTAAAGTAATGCTAAAATTCATTAAATTTGTATTTTTAGTATTATTTACTTAGTATTAAACTAGTATATTATCAGTTTGTTTTTAATTTACAGTGACCTTATCATAAGACCACTTGCAGTTCTTACGTGAGATACATGTTAATAAACATCTATTGACTAATTCTTATATAACAATAATACAATGGAATTCCAATACAAAAACTATTTTCAGCTGTGGATTATATAACATGACAAACACACAAGGAAATATTAAAAGTCATAAATTAAAATACCATTAAACAACGTCATCTAGCGACTGGATTTTTGAACCCTTTCTGTATATTTTCAAATTTAGCAATTGCAATAATTAAATAAACGGTGGGTTTCAATTTTCAAAATGGAATTAATGAGAATAATTTTAGAATCTTTCAAGAAAAAAATCAAAGACAAATTATTGTAAATGCGTTTGTTTGGATGAATGGTGGGCGGGAAGCGTTGAAGAGGTGCGCATGTCTCAACCACCATTGAAAATTCAAACTTTAAATCTACGAACAAAAATTAGAAAAAACAAATTCATATCAAAGAATAATTAACTGAATTGAATAAATCCTAGCAAATTTCAATATGAAGACTGTTATTAGAATTAAGCAAAACATTGAGATTTTTCAGAAACTAGAGTGTAATTTTTTGTTTGCTGTTATTTGAATAATCCAAATAAAATAATATTTTTATTTTTGCAGGAAGGAATTTTTTTTTATTCTCCAAAGTTCAACATCTGTGAAATCTTGATTAATTGATTGAGTTTTAAATATGTTGAATAAAATTACAAGAATTAAAACTTGATTCGCTCTATGTAACTTCATGGTCTAAAATGGCAGTCTTAGTTGTTTACTATGTAGTGCCACACACTTGAAAATAATTATTAAAATATTTGATTTTACTTTAAATATAAAATCTTTCTTTAAGCACTATTGGTTCAATTAATATAATTTTGTATTTTATTTGATTTCCCTCAAAGAATGAATATTTGAAAAACAATAATATTACTTATTCTATTCTAGATAATCCTGGCTTTAAAATGTTAAATCATGAGATAACCAAAAGTTTTTTTTTTAAAGGATCACACTGCATATAATATTTTTTCATTCACAATGGTGAAAGAAAACAAAATGGTATAAATTTTACTTTAATTTTGATAAATTCATTATTTCTAAAATAAGTTTAGAATTTGACAATTTCATTAAAAATATGAGACGGTGAGCGATAGCAATACAATACATAAAAGAAGAACCTTAAAGAACTGAATTTGATAAGATAAGCGTTAACCAAAATAATTTTTATAAACTTAGGAGAAGCATTTCAAAGGCAAATTTAAAATTTTGCTTTGAACATCGAACAATTTTTTAATTTCGTCTTATTATTTTAGTTTCATTTATTTTTTATTTATTACAGACCCAAACAAATTTACTATTTTTGTCATTTTTTTCTTGAAGAATCAAAAACCCAAAAATGATGAAAATTAGTAACTTTTATATTTCAATCTATGTCTGTTGAACTGAATTAGTTAAAACCTGGTGGAAAATTTGAATTGTTTCGGGTACGAAAATAAGCTTGAATGAAAAATTCAAATAGTGTATCTAACATCGATATGTGTGATGAAACGTATGTACTGGATGGAACAACAGATGGGAGAGAGTAAGAAAAGGGTGTAGAATACCCTTACTCTTGTCTTATTTCAAGGTTGAGGTTAATTAAAGATCAACCCTGTAAAAACAGCCGAAGGCATATAATATACTGCGCTGAAAGCAATTCCGGCGGCAGCCTTTAAAACACGGGATGCACCTGTGCTTGTAGACTGCTAGTATTAGACACATCGTATAGTGTGACATCGTAGAACATACAGCACCGAGATATGAAAGGCGCGTGCGGTGTTTCCCGTTTCCGGTTTGTGTTATTTTTGGTATCCTCTTACCTTTTTTTACCTGTCTTTTCTTATACGAAAAAAGCTCGTTAAATTTTATTTAAAACTATCCTTTGTTGTGTTTTTACGATTATGTTTCTCTCAATGACTGAATGTTAATATCACGGACGTTAGATATTGTTCTATAGAACTATAAACGGATTTGCAATTTCAATGTTACTTCCAGTCGAGGTTAAAAATAGTTCCTGGACGTCCGTTTACAATAATCTCTACCCTCTATGAATAATCAATCTCTTACCAATAAACTCGTATCAATTTGCACCTAAAAAATAAATTCTGGATTGATTATATGCATCCGGTTTTATGTCTAATATTTTTCAATTGCTGAGTTTCCGGTAAAAGCAGTTTTAAAAAAACAAACTATTTCAGTTTCTCTGAATTCAAACCCAAAATTCTGCGAAAGTATTAGTACGATTCTAATGTCAGATTTTCTTCTTTCTCTACTTATAATGTAGTCATTTTTTTGTAACTTGGTTATACTTCGACATGTCTGTCTGGTGCGAAGGAGGTATTTTATTTAGAGAAATCGCGTGGTTAGATTGCCGCAATTGTGATGATTGTAGGTGTAAATAATTTGACAAAAGAATTAAACTTAAAACAAATGTGGACTTGTAAAGTCATTCAACGTTTTTAGCACGAGTATATTGTTTACACAGACCAGATGCTCAACTACACTGATGGAATACAGCTTCTGTTATCAAAAATCTTAACATAACATTATAAAAACTTAAGTTAATACACTTTAAAGCTTAATATTTACAGCTTGAAATTAAAAAAAATAATAACCGCCATTTTGGATTTTCAGCTTCAGTTTAAAATCAATCACGGCTGTCAAGACTTTAAAGCTATGTTTCAAGATCAGTCAGCTATCGGATTCAATAATAACAAACTGAAATATGATTTTATTAACAATTGGCAAACACATGACTGGTAAAATAATAAGAGATCCATATTATAAAATAAATAAGAAACAGTGCCGTGTACTAATTTCGTTAACCGGATGGACGGTATTTTATTACTTAAGTAATTAGTGAAAAATCTTTTCTTGTGATGATAAATATAACACGCCAGAACAAACTAAATCAGTTTAATGACGTTTGTTTTGGTGTGAGATATTTTAGTTGGAATTTTCAAATATAAAATGTCATCAGAGATAACCTGAATAGAAAAAGAAAAAAACTGCATTAAATTAATTTGATTTGTTCATGAATTTATTAATTATTCAATTTCTTCCACTCAAATTGAATTTTATTCATCTCGTAGAATATTCTGGAGCAATGTTAACTGTAGTTATTTATAATTTTTTGTTTTTACGGTTAATCTAAAAACGTGGCGGAAACAAAATTTGAAACTTTTATAATTAATTAGTTTTGACGTGGAACCAGAGAAAAATTATTCAACATGTTGCTATTGGTAGTTGGCTTCTAGTTAGACTTTTGTGTGTCCAACGTTTCTGTTGCCATGAAGTGAATTCAGAAAAGTATTTAATTATAAGTTACTACTAAACAGAGGTAAAAAGCTCGTTTATAAATTCTGAAAAATAAAACATTACACATAAAAAAGCAAATTCCAACGCATAATTTGCAAATCATATCTTGGTCTTAGAATTTATGAACTAGAAATGAGGGCGAAACTAAATGGAAACATAAAAAGTCAAACAGTTACAAGTGATAACTTAGAATATTTTATCTTTTCTAAATCCTAAACTGCATTTCCTGTTCAGTGGTAAAAGTTTCTTAGAATTTTAAATAAATCTTGAGGTATAGTTGGCTGAGGCTGAGTTGTAAAGCAACTATATTCGTTTAGGCTTTCGAGTGCTAAATTTGTTAGTGTTGGTGTTTACTTTTTTAAATTTTGATGATTCACCTTTGGTTATTGACTTTTAACAAAAGAGGTATAAGTGGTGTAATACCGTAAAACTGTTCTTGACGAATAATTATCACAGTTTGGGAAAGCTTTGTTTTCCAAATTTGGTTCGATTTATTGATGGTTATGGATTGATTTCAAAGTAATGGTACTAATAGTATTTCTACTGACGCAAATGTGTTGTTTATAAATTTGTTGTAATTCTAGTGTGGTTTTCACGTTCGCAAAGAGTGTTGAGGGGAGCAATGGTTTGTTTATCCGCGCGATCGTGGTATACAGCAGTGGTATATAGAAATAGCTTGTAAGTTAAGAACAGAACAGAAGTCGCATCTCGCCCACGCCAGCCGTCTGTGCTTTAGTGATCTTCGGTGAGTGCGACAGTGAAGTCCCAGTAAATCGTAGCCCATTGTCCGCGCGTGTCTACTATCGGACCTTTATTTTCATTCATAAAGCCCGCATGGTTCGAAAATGCCATCTTTCAGAGGGATTAAGGCCGGTCAGCTTTAAACGAAGCTAAATCAGCGAGCGGAGTGCGGAGTGAACAGCGACTGAAATAGAAGTGATTTTGTGCAGTCTTGGACTAAATACGAACGATTTGCGACGATTCTGATGGGTAAGTGCAATGTTTGCGACTAAATTGTTCTAATTAAGACGAATTACCGGCAATTGTTATTAAACTATCGGAAACCAGACGCCATGCAAATGCCGTTTGTCTAAATATATGCTATTTTTGGATTCTAAAAGACATTCTATAGAAAAGATTTTGCATGCTCTTTCATTATTAAATCGAAGCAAAATTCAAGAGGTTTTGGCCACTTGAAAACTCAAGCCATGTGCTTCCACATTATCATACAACAGTCAACAATTGTTGCATAATTGTTACGCTGTGGTTTACAAATGGCACTCGTGTGGTCAATACTAACTAATGACATTACACCAATACGTAATTTATTCCAAAATCCTTCTATATTTAATTTTGATGTAATCTTGTTGAAGATTAGTTCTAAAAAGCTATTGCTGCTTCTTTTCCATCAATAACTCTAGCAAACATAACGTACTAAAAATTGTTATGTTTACATTTGAAAAATTAATCTCGTCGGGATATTCAGTTTATTTTTGCAATAAGATACACGGAGTAGATGCAGGTGGACCGTGGATCAAAATCGACACCGGACACGGTATAGTCCCAGCAAAAGTATCGTGGAAGTACTAAAAGGGAATGTTAATGGATTATTTTTATTTAAGGCTATTGTTCTCGTCATAATCATTCGCAAGGTATACACTGTATACTAGTGGAATACTAAGTAGGAACGATGCGAGCTACGTCGCACTGCATCTTAATAAGTTGAGGTTTGAATTGCTTGTTAAATTATATCCGGTGCTTCTGTCCAACACTCAGCTTTGGTCCAGGCTAAAGGCCGCCAAAACTTTTCACGCCGGTTGAGTATCAGATTACATACAACTCGTTTAGTTTCCACTAAATCACTTCATTCCATTACAAATTGACCAGACATTTAAATAACCATTACTCAAGCAGCTGTGTCAACACAATAAACACTTTACTACGTAACAAAATCACCCTTAATCCACAATCCACAAAACCTACTCTAATTCCATGTAAAATTAACACAAGAGAAGCTTTCATTTGTGGAAATATCTCTACCAGTCATGAATACAATAATTTTAAACTATATTTTTCCACATTGATGATCTATCATTTGAAAAAAACACCTGGACTGTTAATAATCAAATCAACATCTATTCTTTTTTTTTTGAAAGATTTTGTTTATTATCTATCTCGAAATTGAATCTTACGTGGGAACTAATGATTTGATAAAGATCAAATTTTGAAGACACAGTAATTATGGTTGCATGTTTAGGGTGTTTTTTTACTTAAACATATTAAGCTTCTATTTTATTCACTAATTAAGCTTTTTTCGTTTCACTAAAACCAGTTCCAAGCGATTAGATTTCAAGCTATTGAAATAAATTCGACAGCAATCGATAAAATTCCGTATTTCCTATCTATACTTTTGACTCATAAAATATCAGGGTAGTCAGCAGTAAAACATTTCGCTTGGTGTGAATAAATGATAGATAAACGTTAGCTCATCCGCACTATAATCGTGCCAAAGTAGACAAAACAACTAGCACATTGAGTAAACTTCTCTATTTCATTTAGAAGAAATCAAAGTTTCATGCATGATTTGTAAACAATTTTGACTTTTCTGGTTATAAGTTTACATTAAAAGAAAATCTGTTTTGGTGCATATTAAGAAAAAGCATAAAACTTTATATCTCAAGTGACGAAAATAGAACATGTGGTTTTAATTGTTCAATTTAACTGCGTTATTTTTATAGTTTTTTTTTTCTCACTGAGTACATATATCAGTTTCCAGATCTGTGTCTTACTAGTCAATTTTAAAGTGTGTAGATTACCTTAAAATCGTAAAATTTACGAGACTGTCTAATTACACCTAAGAAGTTTTATGCTATGTTGACTTTATCTTTCGATAGTCGATGTTTATCATCCGTCACAGTTTCAACTTTTAAATCCTCATTTGTATCAAATTTCATCAGTTTTTATGTTTGCCTGTTTTGTTCACTAAATAATGGGTAGTAAATTGAAAGCGGTGTTAGTTTTATTACTCTGATCCCACTTCTGATCTTAGACGAGAACTAATGGCTTGCACACACGTGACAAATATTTGGGTTTGTTAGCTTAAACTTTAACCATTGTTGTATAGTGATTGACTTGTTAGAGTGTTTACCATGAAACTGAAATTTACTACATTTTACAAGTACCGTTACTATGTCGTGACTGGGATTATTAATTGAATGAAAATGTAGAAAATGTGCTTCCAACTCTTTAGACACTTCCGCCTATTAATGTGAATATTTTTCCGTGCTTCATATGCGGAATATGTTGTCAAAAATAAACCCGAGAGTCAGTCACCTAACATTTTGAAATTCCAAGATTTTTTTCATCTACTTTTAAATCATTTACGAATGATATGAAACAAGAATCTTAGAACTAAAATTGTCCTTGAAATAGTCAAACAATATCTTGGAAAATTTACCAGATCTATATTTCTCATTCAAATCATCAAGAGAATGTTTTGTATCTTCTCTCAACAGCAGTGCGTTAATTATTTCTCTTGCAAATTAGCTTACATACATTCATTTCTATGCACAAACATAAAGTGAATATTTATGAAAAAATGGCTGCTATTAGTTTTTTTTTTTTATTTAATGAGTTATAGTATATAGTTCGACGAATTTGTAGTTTTATGATTAATCGTCTTGTTATGATATATTTTTAGCACATGAGCAACATTCCAATTACTAGAATTGTTTTAAACTTTATCAAAGGCTGAAATAATTTGGTTGTTATTTTAATATGCAGTTGAAGTTGATAGTATGCACTGTTGGATAATTCATGAAAAAAGTATCTGATGAGTTTTATATATAATCACAGTTCCTGTTCTGGGAACGCGTACCTCTTTTGAATTTGTATTCGTAAAGTAATCGATTTGTGATAACTAATGCCGTTAGAGTAATTGAAGTGAAAATTTAAAAATAAGCGTTAACATTTTTTATGGATTTTCATCTATAAATAGCGTTATGACAGACGTAGTTCGGCAGAGCAGTGATGAACTATTGCTTCCCTTCAGCTTTCAGCCGCCTGTCAGGCTATATATTATCTGAAAAATTTTGACAACGGATGAAGTATGTCGACATACGTCAGACCGCCCAAATAAGGCACAATAACATTGTTCTTTAAACGATCAAACAATTCGATCGCAATCACAGTTTTGAATTGAAAAATGACGCCGCACTAGAAGAAAGCAAAAGAGGAAGATTGCAGGGTCGGATTGAGGCGTCGAGTGCTTTAAGGGCGGAAATTATTGTGTTTTATTGGCATATTCAGTTTCAGTCTGTTGGAAAAGTGTGTGGTCTTAGTCGTGGGTAAGTTGAATAAGAATTGTGTGGGATTTATTTAAATGGGATGACACTGCATGGTAGGAAGACGAGAATAAATAGACCCGTGTAAGGCCCGTGTCTCTGCTTTCTACAGGAGCGAGATAACATCTCATATAATAAGGGGCTCTATTAATTTACGACTAGGCCCGCACAGGAACACGTCTTAGCTGCCATGATAAAGGGCCATATGTTCGTCGGGGAAATTTTTTTTCAACCATAATGAAATATTACCAACTTTACAATAACCTAATTATTAAAATTCCACGCTTTAGTAATGATTTATTCTGACAAATGTATCTAGACTCGACTAAAGAAGACCTCTGGCTATGGGCCAAAGAAAAACTGTGGAAATTTTTTCCATATTTCTAAGATATCATAAAAAAATTCATCTGTTGAAAGATTATTCAATTAAAAGTATTTTGAAAATAATCAAAGTTAGGTAAAACCACTTTGTCACTTAAAGTTCTAAGAAAATGCGTTTTAAAATATGAAGTATTTGGCGGCTGGTTTATGATCGATTTCCAAGGTTGAAAATTACCAGAAATCGTTGCAAGCGCACTAAAATAGAAATAAATTAGACACGGATATCCTGTAATTCATTAAAACTTAATAAATTTAACTTTTATTTCAATGGATCGGAAATTATTTGAATTTCTTACAATAACAATGAAGTCAAGAAACTGTAATAAAACTATCTGGGTCGGTCATATTTTCTAGTTGGGTTTTTTGTGGTAAAAGGCCATTTGGCAAGATCCCTTATTTCCGGTCATCTTACACTCAAGACTCTGTGACTTTCAACTTGTAAACTATTGAATTGTAGTAAATAGGTTTATGATGATGGCTGGAGTTCCAAGTTTTTTTCCTTTTTATCCAGTACAAAGAATTCTTTGAACGTATCGTCTGTACTGGTAATGCTTATTTCATCTATGTATTTGGGTCACTTTAGTGATTAAATCCAAAGCAATGATTAAACTGAATCTTTAAAAATTCATAGACAATGTTTCCTTTTATTGTTTGTAGCGACCTTCACTAATACGTGATGCAATTCTGATTCTCCCTTTTTAGATTAAATTGAATAATTTAAAAATAACAGTCAACAACAAAAACACTTGTACATAATCTGTTTTATACAAATCGAACAAATCAATATAAATATCTTCTGGGATTTCTCTCAAGCTTAGGCTTTGATGTTGGGTCAAGATTTGACTCTGGAGCAATAATCTTATTAATATTCCCTCATAAACTCAATCGAGCCAGCTGAAAATATTATAACGCTGTATAAATACCGAACTAGAAGCTTCGAGGTGAAGAAGTTCGTAGTTGGTAACGGAAATACGCTGCTGGCCCGTTCTGTCTACTGTTCTGCACATGTGTTAAACATGTGTGCCTGCTTTTAGTCACCAATAACTACTCCCTCAGTAAAAGTACTACCTGTAGTCCATGACTACGCAGACTTTTGCACTCACAACCCTCATATTTACACAGATGTGAAAACAATTCTCTTAATTATATAATCAGAGAATGGATTTAATAATCTTGCGACATCTGAAAAAGCAACCCTCACGACTTTTAATTAACTTGATTCAAGATAAATTTTATTTCAAAGACGAATATTCAAGCTATATTTAAAAAATATATAAACTTGGCAGAAGTTTCACTGTGGTTAAAATTAATCTTGTAAATTATTATAGATATTGCAGAGTAGTGACATTTGATTTTTTCATATACCTATTTAGTGAAAGCTTAACGACGTTAATAAAAATTTATTGAATGCAAGCCGAAATATGAAAAGGTTCTTTCCAAATACCTCCATAAATCTAATATTTAAAAAGATTTTTTTTCAGGGAAGTTACTGTGAGCACCACCATGACACAAATACTATGGTTCTTCTTCGCTTTGGCGACATTTCCTTCAGCAGTTGTTTCAAATCAAACACGTGAGTATTGAAAAATATATAAAAAAAAGCTTATGGAAAGTTTCAGTGTATGAAGAACGGCACAACAATTCAATCTTAAAAAAAGAGGGCGAAAATTGCGTACTTAGATGTAAAGTTAAAGGTTTATCACAACCGCAAATAACATGGTACAAAAATAGTAGTAGAATCATCGATAGTAATAAATTCCAATTGAAACATCAATTTCTCTTCATAAAAAATTTGAAATTTTATGATAAAGGCTCTTATGTTTGTTTAGCTTGCAGCAATTTAAACTGTATCAGTCATAAGTACAATCTTGAAGTAATCGGTAAGTGATTTGAAGACGTATACCTGAAGAGGCTCATTTCCATGTTTTAGAACAAAATAAAACAGATATTTTGTATCACATAAATACAAATCTTTCAAATATTAGGAATTTAAGAAAAAATAACAATGTTTTTAATGATGTAGATGAAGATATAATTAATATAATTCGTTCAAAACGCGAAACAGAAAAAAAAGCTCCTTATTTTGTAAATACGAAGAAGATGTCTAAAATTGAGGTAAAACCTGCCGGTAATATGGTTATTTTAAAATGTAAAGCTGGAGGTAATCCTACACCTAATATAACATGGTACAAAAATGATAAACCGCCAAAACGTCAGTTGGGTGAAATTCGTTTACAACATTGGAGTATGACTTTAGAAGATTTAGTAACCGATGATACTGGAAACTATACTTGCGTAGTTTGTAATGAACTTGGATGTATTAATTTTACTACGTCTGTTGAAGTGATAGGTGAGTTTTGATTTTTTTCTCATTTCGTAGATGTTGAGTTACATGATTTAATCAGAGCGTTTTCCATCGAAACCATACATAAAAGACGGCTACCCCCAAAACCTAACCGTTTTGGTTCATACCAATGCGACATTTGAATGTCCTCAAATGATCGCTGATCTTGAACCGTATCTTCAATGGATGCGTCTTTACGACTCTTCGGATTTTAATGAAAATACAACTCATATTAATGGTTCAGTTTTACAGGTATTTTTCAAGAAATTTTAAGGTGAAGGGTGCGGGCGGTGTTGGAAATATGAACATTTCACTTTCTTTAATTATTATTTTCTTTGTTTTTCTTGTTTTTTACGACTAGAATTTCCATTCTAGAACGCTATCACAACAAGCCTGTTTTGACACATAAGTTAGAAAACGCCACTGCGGTTGTGGGTTCCAGTATAAATCTGACATGCAATTTCCTTTCTGATCTAAACCCTTTCATTTCATGGACTAAGGGTCTCAATGAAAATGCAACAGTGGTGCAGGTACAATCATAATCTCTAAACGTTTATTCATATATCTTAGTTAACACTTTCTTCATTCTTTTAACTTATTAAAATACCATAAAAAATCCTTTATCCGTGTGTAACATTTCATTTTTCTAAAATTCTAAATCTAATCAGAAAAGTGGAGATACTGACAATCCTGAAGTATACGAAATTCAAAATGTAACATACCAAGATGAAGGATGGTACGCTTGTTTAGCTGCAAATAGCTTGGGTCAAACTAGTTCAAGAGGTTATTTGAAAGTTGTTGACAGTGAGTACTTTACTTCTTAAATCTTTTTTTTCTAAGTCGTGGCTTGTAGGGCTTGAAGTGGAAACAAGGTTTAATTCAAAGAACTTTATCACATATTCTGCTATAGCAATTATCGTCATTCTTATCATAATCTGTTCGATTTTGGTAATTTTCTTCAAAAAATTAAAAATGTACATATTTCTGCACAATATTTATTATTATAATTAAGTTTTGCGACTTTTAGTGAAAAACAAAAGAAGATGTTAGCTTTAGAAACAGTAAGAGCTGCTGTCGTAACTCAGTGGACTAAGAAAGTAATTATTGAAAAAATCCAAAATACGACTGAAGATGTTTCTGAACCTTTAGTAAGTACTAGAGAAAAAAAAAATAGATTAATAGAATATTAACAACTAAATTTCAGTTAATGCCTGTTGTTAAAATCGAAAAACAAAAAACCCAAAATAATAATTCTGCTGATGGTATGATCTCGGAATATGAGTTACCAATGGATTCCGATTGGGAAATACCAAGAGCTATGCTTTCTCTTGGAAAAAGTTTAGGAGAAGGTGCTTTTGGTAAAGTAGTTAAAGCCGAAGCTGTTGGTTTATTAAAACCTGGAATGACAACTATAGTAGCTGTCAAAATGTTAAAAGGTAAATTTAATTTTGTCTGTGTAATAGTTTTTCAAGTTTATACAATTAGAGGGTCACACTGACAACGAAATGATGGATTTGGTGTCCGAAATGGAAATGATGAAAATGATTGGAAAACATATCAATATTATTAACTTATTAGGTTGTTGTACACAAGGTGGTCCATTATATGTTGTAGTCGAATTTGCACCCCACGGTAATTTAAGAGACTTTTTGAGACAGCATAGATCATCATCTGGATATGAACCAGCCATTGGTATGGTAGAAAAAGAGCGAAAAACTTTGACGCAAAAAGATTTGGTATCTTTTGCTTATCAAGTAGCTAGAGGAATGGAATATCTAGCTTCACGAAGAGTAAATCTTCCAAATTTTTAAATTTGTTTTACTTAAAATAAAATTTCAGTGTATTCATCGAGATTTAGCTGCGCGAAACGTTTTAGTCAGTGATGACTACATTCTAAAAATTGCAGATTTTGGTCTTGCTAGAGATATCCATTGTAATGATTACTACAGGAAAACTACAGATGGAAGGTTACCAGTGAAATGGATGGCTCCTGAAGCTCTTTTTCATAGAGTATATACAACCCAATCGGACGTATGGTCATATGGTATTCTTTTATGGGAGATAATGACGCTTGGAGGTGTGTTCTACAAAAAATAGATCTATTTTTTCTTAATATCATTGATTGAAGGGACGCCATATCCATCTATACCAAGTGTAGAAAAACTATTCCAGCTTCTTCGTAATGGCCATCGTATGGAAAAACCTCCATGTTGTTCATTGGAGATTTATTTCTTGATGCGCGAATGTTGGAGTTATCAACCTAATGAACGTCCATTATTTTCTCAACTTGTTGAGGATCTGGACAGAATTCTAACCTTCACAGCAAATGAAGAATATTTAGATTTAGGTCTTCCTCAACTTGATACTCCTCCATCAAGTCAAGAATCCAGTGGGGACGAAGAAGACTTTCCTTTTGCTAATTTAACTAGTCAGTGTCCTAATAATGTGCAGCTTTCGTGATTTAAACGAAAAACTCATGTTTATTAACTATTTGTGTTATAATTATTTTATCAAATGTTGCAATATAATCTAATACAGCAGTTATTACACTTGTATTTGGTCCAAGTTCACTTTTTTTAGTGCCACCAAAGAAACAGATATGGAGATAGTTTAAGTGATTTTAAATATAAGATTGTAAATTTATGTAATAATACATTTTTGATAATTCTTTTTTTTTTGTTTTTATCCTTTTCGAATTGGATAGGTAGCATGAAAGCGCTTATAAGTGGTAAGTCGTAAGATTTTATTTGAAATTATAGTTTCTTAAATCCAATTTAGTTTTTTTTAAAGTAAGTGCTTCTAAAGGATTGAAAACAGAAAATGTTATTATTGGGAGGAAACAACAGAGAAATATTTAATTTCACGTTTAATATTCAGCAGATCGTTAAATGCATGTTTGGTTGTGAAGTTTATACCTTCCCCAGTAAAGCTTTAATTTTCGTTAGACAAGAGAACAAATAAAAAGCTTTAAAGCTGAATTCAGATCGTAAAAAACTGACGCGATCTTGTAACGATTTAATTTTTATTTTAGTGTGTCGTTCATATGAGCGGCCTGTTAGAGGAATTCTCGATGAGTATAGTTCAGTATTGATGGTTGCATATACAGTTGATAATTATGTATTTTAGGTGATCAAAAAGAAACCGTAAGTTTAATTGAAGTTATTGTTTAAGCTGAGTCTAAATGGGTTGATAAACGCTGTAGAAATATATCAGATCCGATACGTTCCGTTCGAGTAAACGTCATCAAGGAACCTTAATTAGAGAGAAATTCCAACCAATAATTGCTACGAATTGGTAAATTAATTACCGTAAATTGCAGCAATTTGTCAGTGTAGTGAAAGGTGTAAGATAATTAAATGTTTTACTTGTTGTTAAAACAAACTTATAGTCGTATTATTTATCTTGGTTTAAAATAATAAAAAAAATCAAATTTATGACAACCCAAGCGTTGTAACAAAATTTCAATGTATTCTAGTGTAAAAAATTTGGTGTAAAGATACGGTATATTTAGCCCACTTGGCGCTATTCATCACTTAAAATTATAGCTTAGACACAAAGTAAATTGTGGTTCGTGAAATATTTTCGTAATTATAGCATTTTGATAGTTTTAAGAGTTATGCAATCAACAAAGTAATTGCAGTCTTAAAATTCTAATTAAAACAATTCCACTGAAGATGAATTCAGAATTGTTCCGCCGAATTCAAATGCAAGCACTTTACTTACATATTCCGAATTCCTTTCACTTTGCCAGTAATATACTAAATATTAATCCTCGATCAGTGAAAACGGTGAACTGTAAAGATCTCATCGTTTTGAACAAAAAACATGCATAATTCATAGATATAAAAATAACTATTCAGATTTGTGGATTGTTAATACCTTCAAAAATCGGATTATTTTATTTCATAAACTATTTTTTTAAGTAATCAAAGCCAAAGAATATAAATATATAATGCCATTTTTTTAAAAAAACCACAAGTGTAAAAAATAGCATCTGAAAAGACAAATAGTACTTTTGGAATATATTAGTTTTTTGAAAAATACACGTCAAAGTTGGTTTTCATATAAAAACAGAAATAAAAAAGAAAGAGTAATGGCTAGGTTTTGCATACTTTGTTGAATCGTTGACAGTCGTATCGTAAAACTACTTTAGATTCAGAAGGCACAAATATGCGCTCTGCTTTACGATTATAAATTGGAGCTCGCATTTACCAATTTGCATCTAAGGTTGTAAAACAATAATTCATAACTCGCTAAAAGTAACAATTCAAGGGATTCAAAGATGTTTCGTTTAGAGTAAACTTTTCGTTCTGCTAATCAACGAACAAAAGTCATTCTAGTTAGATCCCCTTCTATTGATAGTGTCGTTTTCATGCCATACATGCAATTATTCACGCAACCGGAAAATGTCATTACATTTAACCTTAATTACATAATTAGGAAATATCGAGCTTTTTATTTAAAATCAAATAGTTCTTTTATTATGAAAAACTTGATTAAAAAATGACTAAAATAATGATTAAAACGTTCATTTTTGATGAATGAATCTTTTAAGAATTACAAAATTACCCTCAGCAACATGAAATTTTCATAATGTTCAAAAGAAATTATTGGTTAGTCCCGGCGCATCCACCATTTTAGATTCTAGCAAAATATTCTTAAAAGACATTGTACATTGTTATTTATTTGAAATATATTCAATACTTTAAAACGAACAGACAGAACTCAAGCAACTGCTCTTTTTCTACTGTAAACGGAATGTGTGGAAATGTCACGTAGTAATTCGAGACGTGTCCTGCGTATGTCTGAAATGACTTCGAACGTTCAAATAAAACAGGTTGATCATGTAATTACGTCTTTATTTTGTCTTTCGATAATTTTCTTTTCTCTACAAAAAGACTCACCATTTTACGACACCTTTATTACAGTTCATTCACAGCAAATAAAATTTTAACTCAACCAAATTTCAGACACAAATGTATGTACATACATTGACTTACACACAAAAATATCCAACTTTTATACAAAACCATAAAATACTTGAGCTTTTATGATTATATTGTTCTATAATTAAATTTATATGAGTTGTTTTTTATCGTGTTAATTGTAACATTCAAACAAGATTGAAATATTATAACTTCATTCCTTTGTTCGGTTTACTCGTTATGTTATTATATAAATTTTTATTTCTTTATTTTTGAGGTGATAAAAGTTCTTTTGTTTTCGGAAATTGTATTTTGGTTTTAATTATTGTTCTCTTTATTTTGACTTATTGTGCAAACCTATTCTGCTTTACAAAGTCCAATCTTATAAAAGAAATATGTCGACAAAACTACTTCATTGTTTTCTTTTATAAATTGAAATGTATTTGGTGTGGGTATAGCGTGACAACATTTAACTTTTTTGAATAAACATTTGTAAAAATGGCTTTTTGTTTGTGACAAAGCAATTCGACATGAAAATAGAGTCCCAGCAGAGAGTCACTTTACTAATTACTCGCTGACATTCAAACAGTTAATCCAAGGTAATATTCACACCTTTATTCTGCTTTCAAATTTTGGACGTTTGAATCATCTCTAAATTTAACACGAAAATTAAGTTTGGAATTAAAATCAATCAACTTTTTGGTGGAAAAATTATCAAATATTGATTAATAATTCTTGTAAATATATGCGCCTTTAGAGACTTACAATTCGCTAATTCGCATTTCTATTAGTTTTGTATGTAAATGTAGACGACAAGTTTCTTGATTTTGGGGTACAATTTACGTAGCTTGAATTAACAATCAGGGTGCTAATGAAAATTACTGCGCATTGACGATGAACTTTATCGAGTGAACACCAACTTTCAAAAAAGCAATATTCTATCCCATTTAACCCTTTACTCTTATTTAGCGCTGGCCGATCGTTGCACTCAACTCTGTGACTCTTAAAGTAATTAAGATCTGGAAAAAGTTCGGAAACCCTTTCAAAAAGCACTAACAAAGATAGAATTTACATAAAAAGAGAGTTTTTTTCAGATGTCTGCTGTCTTCGAAGGCTAGTTCGTTTTGAAAAAAATCACGTTGTTGTCAGAGCCATCAGCGTATCAACCACAAATTACCTATATCTATTGGTCGTAAATAATACCGGTGTTAGGGAGACAGGTAAATTATTAGCGCCTAAGGTGACTCCCGAATATTTTTCCATTCTTGTTTGGAAAAACGCTTTCACGAGGTTCACGGCAGCCTGTAATTTCTCACGTATATCGTTTGCTTTGAAGACAAGTGCGATACTTCGGCTAAATATATGGCTTACATGTACACAACCCTTATGAATTATGGTGTTATAAAATTTAACGCTTAATAATATCATTTGGTAAAAAAAGTTCATTAACTAAGTTTGATTAATAACTAAAACGCTTCACTTAATTTAAATCGCTATTTTCAAACATGTGAATTAAAGCCACATTTTAAATTTTGTCTACTGCAGATAATACTTCCAATTTTTCACTGTCAACTGATTTTTTAAAGCACGTCATTTTGAAATTCCACGACAGGACTACCAATTACACATATCATGTAACTGAATACTTTATTTTTACAACTTTAAATTAAATTTAGCTACATTTAAAATTGGATTGATTGTGACGAGTTCAACAATCTGCTTGAATTCACAAATTGTTGCTATTCAAAAAGTTTAATAATTAAAATGACACTATAAACTCTAACTTGCAGAATGTATCTAATAAATGTTCTAATTTTCGCTCCCTTACTATTCATCCACTAGTGAAAATCCTGTGGGATTGGCAAAGATAATCACTTTTTAACGTTGCTTTCCAAAGGTATTCTCCAATATATTCTAGTCATTAATTTTACTTTTAATCACCATTAAATAATTTTCTTCCTCTCACTAAAATAAAAAATTAAAGACTCCCGTTTTTTAAGTAAATTAATAATTTAAACAATGTAATTAATTTCAATCAAGACTTCTTTAACCTAATGAACTGGAAAAATAATGAATCTTTATAAAATAAAATAAAGATTCATTATTTAAATTTAAATTAAATTCTTTAAACTAGCATATTGTTGGTAAATTCCCTTCTCATAATGATAACTTTGACAATATCACTGAATTTCACCTTAGAGATATACAAAAAACTCTTGATGGCTTAGCAGTGTAGTTTTGTAGTAGGATTAGTGTTTTTCAGTGGTAATTTTCTCAAATTGTTGTTGAAAATAAACTAAATTTTACTTATGCTAGGCGTGGCAATAGCCATTAAATTTATGAGGGTTGTAAGTTTCCGTGTACTTTATCTTATGTTTTATGGGGTAGTTGTATGTTGCATAAAATCAGTAAGTCGTTAAAGGCGGTACTACGGGGGCAATAATTAGACCGGACTAGAGAATCTGGTGAACAATGACACGCCCGTTGCAGATTCTACAGACCTACATGTGTATTTGTATGTAGGAAGCTTCATTGCGTATGCTTGACAAGGACTTTCATCATTATATTAGACAAACGGTCGAGTCCCTAGCGCCAATAAGCGCTGACCGGACTTGCTTTCCGACTAATTTCGCTTTTCTAGTCAGGTATTTGGCGGATCTTGCGGGCCACTGCGCTTTATAAACACCGAGGAGAGAAGAAGTCGATGCACTCGTTTGCATATTAAACATGTCTACCTGAAACGACTGATACAACCGTGGCGACACCAATGTAGTACTATTTTTTGAATTTTGATTATCACATTACAATACAATAATCATTCATTAAAATAAATTACAATAAAAGTCAACAGGAAACGTAGATCATCCATACATCAAAACACTTTTTAGATAACAAACTGAATCTACTGATATAAGAGACTATAAATTTTCTATTATTTAAGTGAAAATTTCAACTTATTAACTTGGAACGTGTTGTTGACATTATGACATTAATCTGAGAGATATAAATGAAGCGTTCGCAATTTCGGATTTACTCCAAGGGAAATTAGAAAATCTAGATGTGATTTAGTAGCAATACAGTGCTTCTTAATATGTCAGACCTGTGAGAATAAATTTAGTAAAAATACAAGTCAACTGGCACAAAGTGTTTTTATTTATTCTCGTAACTGCTTCTTTATTTTCTCAGTTATGCGTGGTAGTTATGTACAATCGTATATGTGTTCATAAACTTGTTTATTTACGATTTTATCTGTATAATAATTTATTGCTATGATCTTTTTATTTGTAATAATTCTCCATTCACCTTATATTCTTCGCACCCCTCTCTTATGTTTGTTTTTTTGTCATTCAACTGACAGCTCAGCTTCATTCATCGACTGTTACCCTATTACATTGAAAACTTCTTATAGACTTTACCCTAAAGATCTCCAACATAAATCTCAAAGTTATCGTCGTGTAATTTTTCCTATAAAGAATCCTTTTCTTGATCCCTGGTTTTTGCCTTCTCTGGCCCAGCAGGTGGGCGTTAAATAATTACGTCCATGAGTAAGCGGAAGTGTTAGGAACTGTTGAACGATGGTCCTACGGGTAGATTTTCTGAAGTTTGTCTGCCTGTCTACTCTTTCTTTCAATTCTCACGTCTTGTCCCTGTTGCTATTGTCATGACGGTCACAGTTTCGATGCGATGCATGGACGTCACATCCGGTCATATCTTCTGCATCTCCAGATGCTTCTACCTGCTTTTTAGCTTTTCGGTTCACACGCTAAAAGCCTCACTAGATCGTTTATTAAAATTTAAGTCGAGTATTAGCTGTCAGCTGCAACAGAGACGAACCATATTGGGTTGTCAATTAGATTTGTCCAGTATGGAATAAAATTGCTACCAGCCAACGATGAAGACACGGTTTTACTATATACTCAGTATGGTGTCGGTTATTTATTATGATACAGCTCATCTAAAGATAAAGAGTCTCATATTTTGCTTGTATATGCTGATATTTATACTACAGAAGTTTAAAATGACTGTAGGATATAGGGTGGTTATTGTGTGATGTCATCTGAGACTGAAGGCGGAGTAACTGCGATAAGTTGGTGCACAAATTACTGTTTTTAATATTTATTGTGACAATGCGGTCTGTTATCTGCGTAGAATGTAGCTTTTCTTGGATTTTTATAGCGCCTGTGTGACAGCGTATCGCATAATTTATCAAAAGATGTTGTTGAGAAGACGCTACTTCGAAGGCCAGCACAGGTTAATGAGACCTTAACGAGACGCACATGGGTTTGTCGGCTTTTTTCGAGGAGCAGAAACAGGCGCCGGTCGGCGCTAGAGCAGTGCGCGGGCCAACGACGAGCGCCGACGTCCGCCGACGCTCAGGATCTTCCAAACGCTCGCCGCTCGCTTAGGCAGTTGCTGATATCGCGTGGTTCATAGTAGGTGTTTAATTCTTGTCGCGTCGGGCCTTCGAGCACCTGACAACTCGACTCTGTGCACCAACGTTGTTTGGTAAGTGCCGGTCTTCCGCAAAGAGCGCTATTCGCACCGCCGCATTCGCGGTATCGCGGTGCTGATGACGCTCTGAATTTAGAAACGTAGGTTTTATTGTGTCCGATCTAAAAATAACGATACATTTGTCGCCCCATGTTGCGAGATTTTTGACATCTTCAATCGCAGCTGAAGGCTTTTAAGTCACTCGTGGTGGAGAAAAAACTGAAATAACTGAAAAAACTTCAAAATACACATGACAGCGTATTAATCATTCAAAATGAAACGTGTACTTCCTTCGCGCCTTCATGTTTCAACATTTTAAAAGAGTTTTTTCCTGGTTCGTCCTCAGTTCTTGTTAAACTACAAATATCTCTTTGTGTCGTTCACCATGTGGCTATAAAAGCAAAGAATAGGACCAGAATGTTGAGGGTATTGAGTTGTTTTTAGAAAAATAAGGGCAAACTGATGGTTTTAGCGACTAGCTCAGTTGGTCTCATGAGGGTTAAAACAGTAATTGAGCAGATTGCTGCGAGGATTGCACTTGATTAAAACAAGAGGTCCACCCGAACTATTTTCCGTCGTATTTACACCTAATCTCATCGAAACTTTTATAGGTAATCAAATATTGAAAAAAAATCTGTGAAACTTGATGTTTTTATTGAACAACGAATTTTTGTGCTTGTTCGTAAATTGTAACTGACGCAAAACACCAAATGTTGAAGAAAAATGTCAATTTTATTTGCAACGTTCGTTGATTAACCCGCTGCTTTTTAAAATGCAGGTAGCAGATGTTACTAAGTACAGAATTGTATCGCTGCAAAATTTTCCGCTAAATGTCAGACAGAACCGCGTAGGGCGTAGGGCGTAGGGCTTGAATTCATTTATATTTCTCTATCGGCTTGTGCATAAAACTAGGATGTTTCATCTTAAATTCATTAAGTGGCTTTAAGCCCATGAAATATTGACGCTCTGTACAGTTTCTATTAATTCTATAACAAGAAGTGTTTTTACTGTCTCCGTCTTAACATACGATGTGAAGATTAAGACTAATTGCAACGACACCCTTCAGCGAAGCTCAAACCACTAACTCATGCAATGGCGACATTAAGTGATTTCTTTGTACTCACCCTTTCAAGTACTTTCATAAGATCGATGCACTTTCTTATCTGCGTTACCATCTTACATTTACGACATTTTTCATTAATTCGTTGAACAAAGTTTTCTTTTTGCATCTATAAATTGTTTTTAAAGAGTGTAAACAGTTTCAACGCTCATTTTACAAGCAACTTTAGTATTACAACTTATCTGTAATGACTTTGATGTTAACTTAATTAGTCTTGCGGATTGCAGGAATTAATTGGAAGCTCACGCTAATAATCGATTTATATTTACACGAATGGAAAATAAGTTTATTACAAGGAACTTACAAGTTTTGTTGTTGTGTATTTAATCACATTAACTCAACTTGTTAGAGCTTGATTTTTTGTCTTTAAAATGTCAAACTTATTACTAACACGTGTAGCAAAGTAATGATTTTAATTCAACTTTTGGGTTATTGTGGGAGTTTATTTGTCAAAATAAAGAAACAGAAACATAAGAATCAATGGAATTATTTGAATCAAAAATCGTACATTTCGTTGAATGCTCTGTTTCACAAATATTACTTGATTCTGACGTTTGTAAATCGGTTTGAGTGTTTCTTGGCTCAAATATTTTTCATACAGAATTTTGAATAGAGTCAGACTTAATCGCGCAGCCTCTATAAATCGAAATGACAGTATTAATGCACGCACAAAGTTCCAAACTTTATTGAATAGTAAATTAATACAAAGGTTACTAACGTGTAAATAGACAATAGCTTAATTACCATAATATTTCCTATTGGAATCGTAATGAAAAACAGCAAAGCGTTAAAGCTACTGTATTGATACAGTTAGCTTTAACACGAGTGAGAAAAAAACTTCAAATGCTCTTCTACTAAATCATACTAGCATACAATGCGCATATTTAAACGAGAATTTTAACTTATGGCACGTTTTTCTTCGGGAAAAATTCATTTCATGGAATTTTCTACGTTTAAAGTAATTCAAAGAAGTTCGAAGGCATTATCACCAGCATAGTCATAGACACTGAAAAAAAATCTTTTGATGCTGTGTTTTCTGTTTGCTCCATCAAGGCTTCTTACTTTAATCACGATTGCCTTTGATAGAATTTATAATAACGTGTTGAAAGGATGTGTTGTTGACATGCAACACCGTTTTCAACTCTTACAGAATGTTTAATGGAGGTGAGCTTTTGGTTGCATAATTGTTTTTTTCTGATACTATGGAAAAGTATGGGTTGTTTAAAAGTGTATTATTGTTTTTTTTTTCACAAATTTTTTATTTCATCATACTGACAGGTTAAGTTCGTGTTGGGAGTATTTAAAACATGCACGAAATAGTAATAGATGGCCGTGCATCAAAGTGAAGTAGTATGGAAATGAGTTTGATTAAAATTCTTGATTTTTGAAAAGAGGAAAAAGTTAATTTTGCCTTTTAATTAAAGAGGACAAGCAAAGAACGCTAACTATTTATACAAGGCGTTCGTCGAGGACAATTAGAGTGTTTTAATTACGGCAAACTATTCGATAGCGGATGATTGTAGGATCGAAGTAGAACGTCCTCTAGGATAATGTTGAACGGTAATTAATGCACACGTGCGGCATGTCCTACTGGCTAGGACCGGTGTCGGAAATGCGGCTTACAAATTGATTAACTATACCACTTCTGGAGCGTTTCTCTTCTCTTCAACCGCAATCCTCTAGGGATGTCAATATGAATGACGATATACGCAGGCGCTGACTTCCAAAGTCATCTAGAATTGGTCTAGTTGTCTACCTCTATAGTCGAGTCATCAGGTGTGGCGCGCGTGACGCTATAAAACCAGCGTGTCGCAGGTGGCCGCTGTTGGGCCCCGGCTCATTTAATCCCCCACGACGTCTACCCCATTTGGACACTAGCGGCGCCTCTTTAATTCGATAAATGAGCCGGCAGCAAAAACGCCGACAACCCATCCGAAAATCCCACGGGACTCCCATCTACAACCGCAAGTCTTTATTCTTACCACATTTGCCACCCGACCATAATCATTGGCTAAGCCGACAAACCAAGCCTTCCCTTCACAATAACAATATTCATAATCAACAGCGTCTTACAACTGCTAGTCCAAAGAGACCTTGTCTAGGGTAGAACTTGAATGTTTTAATACAAAATTAATTCCCAAACTACCAACCCGTAATTAAAACAACATTAAACGTTATGTTTGGATAAGTCTGCAATTTTTCTGAAGTTTGAATCTTTGAATATCTATTCGATTATTTTGAAATTATTCTTACAACTGATAAAAAAAGAAGAAATTTTGTTGATAAATTATTTTTTATCTAATTTAAAATTGAAAGATATTTATATGACTAAATCGTTAATGTGTATTTTATATAAATGTGAAAAACTGGTCACTAGTTGGACTAGAAAAATTATAAAACCTGCAGAAGCAACGTTAGATGTAAAGTTAGCTGAACAGTTGAGGTGATGTTTACAATAGCCTTAAAATAATAATAGATTAGTGCTTTGTCTGTTACCAGACGAAATCCTTTTGTTTCACCTTATATTAACATCTATGTTTTGTTGCATTTAATAAATAATGTTTGTCCGTTAAATGCTGTAACCGTGGAGATTAATTTACAGTGAGTACATCTTAGCACGTGCATCTAATGACATTATCCCTAGGCCAGTGCACTACTATTTGCGCCATGTTACTTTAACGTTAATTGCATCCGCATGTTGTTGTAATGGCAGTTATTACTGTCTACATGATTTTTTAGATCGTAAAATTTTCCCTAAGTTGAAGGTGTAAAATGGGCATTTAATCCAGATGTGTTGGTTATGTAAAATAATATAAAGTAGAAACATGATCATATGCTGCAGGAATAAAAGAGTGAAAATTGAATGGAGAAAGATTTTGTTGCAGCTGTTGATAGAACCATGCAATTAAAGTAACTCTATACCAATTAACCGCTTAAGTTAATTAGTTCATTATGCGAATATGAGATGCAAGATGGGACAATTAACGAACGAGAAGCGCAAGGAATGTCCAAAGCGTACACAAATGCCCCCGGTGTTGTCGTTAAATTGTTTAATAATTATGAAACCGATGCAACTAATAGCCCGTAACCATCCCTCTTTTCAGACTTGTTCATACCTCAACACCCCAAATATTTGAAAAGGGGATTCTTGTTATATGTCATATGGTAATAGCCCTTGGCTAATATGCTAGATTTTTAGCTTCGCCTTTCCTGTATAAGGGATATGATATCGATTCCAAATCAATCTTTACTGTAATCTCATAGCAAAATATTCAGCTGACATTGCTGCATCTGCTGGATTTTCGAGCAACCGAACATGAAACAATACCAAAGCTCCTTATTAATATTCACGGATATGCTCGTATTTCGTTCTCTTGTTATTTAGTATTACTACTGGGGGAACGTAAACGCAACTCATAAACCTATATTCATTTGCGACAAATTTACTTCCACTAGAGCTTTAATAATTATAGTTTTTTTACTATAATTGTTTATTAAATAATCACGCAAAATGCTATTTTACTTATTTATTTCCAAAAGTTTTTTACTTGAAAGCTTTGCGTTTGCGTTGCGTTTCCTCCAAAGCATTGTTGAATTTTGTTAGTTTTCTATTAAAAATTCGTGATTCCAAATATATGAAAAATGAAAAATTTTGTATATTCAAGGAATATTGTCCTCTGCTATAGCTTATTTATTTAGATCTGAATTTCATGTATGTACTTATATAAATAAAACTTAACTGTTTTATATTCAAATAAAGTTTCAGCTCCGTCAAATTTCTTTATCAATAAAATATACATTAGATTTCTAAATTTAGCCTCAAGTTTCAAGTCATTTGTGTAACCTGTAAAATGCTTTATTTTGGATATTAGCGCTTGAAAGAAGATGTTATTAAGTGATACCTCCGGAATCGGATAAAAATTTCCGGGTTCGGGTTTTACGCAGAATTGTGTTTACTTACATGCTTCCCGCATATCTTAAACCTCAAATCACATAAATGCGTTCCACATTCAAAAATATTGCAAATAAAATTAAACAAAAAATTCTATCACAATATATGCTAAAAGATTCTGGATAAAGTAAATGAGAAAATAAATTAGAAAAAATTTTTTAAAGTATTTTCGTTGATGGAATAGCGTTTTTTTTATGCAGATATGCGAATTTAGTTATTTAACAGAAGAGTTAATAGTGATATACTGTTCGTGCATAATTTAGATATGCGTATGTGATGTAGCGTTTGTAATAAAGTAATAAATTTGTAAACGTGTTGTAAATTGAGGTTGTGATTGCATGGGGTATGAGGTAGCCTGAACCAATGACTGTGAAGGTAAACAAATTAAGAATAAAACTGGTGAGAAATTCTAATTGGGTCTACATGTTTGACGTATCTTGGTCGGATGGTAATAATTTATGGAATTGCCCCGGGGATTGAATCATTTGTTGGAATAGCAGAATGGGGTTTATTAAATCAAGATTCATTTCTGCGAGATGCGAGTCAACAGATACGTTAAACTTGGAGGTAGGTAATTTGTAAATAAATGGAGGCCTTGCGAATTGTGATCCAGGTAAGACAAATAACGTTCATACGATGTATTTGCAGAGGCTGTGTTTGCGTGATGGTTAGTAGAAAAATGAGAATAGAACGTATGAGGTTTGAAACGAAATGAATGTTTTATCATGGCGTCATAAACCCTAGTATGGGCTGATAATGGATGAAAGGTGTTTTAATTTGTTTAGGTAATGCGAAAGTAAGAGAGGATTTTATTACTATTGAAATTGTTGCGTGTAGAAAGGGGCGAGGTAAAGTGAACAGTAATTCATCAAAGTCAACAGAAATCGTGGCATTAAAATGAAACAATTTTACTCGTTCTTGGAATTACCTGGTAAATATTGTTAGCGTGCGTTGTTGACGAGATTTTGTACTACTAATACTTTGATAAAAACTGCCGACTAACGTGCCAAGATTTGATGTAGTCTTTCTTAGCACTTCAATTTTGACCAACAATCTCTCTTCTAATCTACTGATCGAAATCATGCAGCCACTTTCAGACGATCGATAGAAAACATAGAGGCGCTACGCATAGACTTTCACTAATCATCGACTTAATTAAATCTGTTAAAATTTTTGGGCGTTAAACCAAGATATTTCTAACTCCTTCAATATGGGTTTCATCCGAATTAGTCCTTTGTTATCAAAACAAAACGTTTACGTGAAGCAAAGTCCGGGATATTTTCAGGGGAGTTGTATTTATCGTTCGGCATTTCCGAGAGTTGAGTTCGTGATTTTCTACCATCTGACTTTGTGTTCGACGCAAGATTCATATTTCCGCGAGACGTTCATCTGTCCCCTTCCAAGCGTAGATTTTCTCGTTATCTTCGTCAATTGTTCCTAAAGCTCAAATATACCGTCCTCGGTTTATTTTGAGTCTCTGGGGTCCCAGCGGCTGATTCCAGATTCAACATGACTTATTTCTAATAAAGATATAGAGTCTATTAGCGATAATATCGCTCAAACTCGGATAGCCAATTACTGGGTTAGACTAGACAAAAATCGAGAAGGAAATTGGTTTGCGTCAATTAGAAACAATGGAAAGTTTAAATGAAAACTAACGTGTTATAAGGCTGAAGGGTGAAGTAATAACATATCAACATATATCAATATTAATGTCATGATATGATATCAACTGTTGATATTGAGGTTTTGATACACTGACATATATTAAAGTGGTAAAGACCGTTTCGGAAGTATTGATTTTTATGGCTTACGGTTATATCAGGATGAGGGTTTGATAGTGATAGAGTGTTTTGATATCAGTGATAGATCGATATGTAGATGTTATGTGGTGTATAATGTAAATGAAAAATTCGTGTTTTATCGATAGCTTTGTGTGTTTGTAATTAGTTGTTGGCAACATTTTCGTATGAGATAAATTACGTTTATGCCCGTATAACAGCTGCCGCTTGGGTTTTTTCTAATTATGGACAGATTGTGTACGCAACGCGCTTGATGGCATTTTGAGAGTCTTCCGGAGCCAATAAAGGAGCATCAGATATACAACGGCTGACGACTGTGGCGAATATAAGCACGATGTGCCGTTTTGGTAAGGCCAACATCATTACGGCTTGAAAATGATAATGGAAGTGTGACAAGAGAACTTACACCCGTCAACATCATCATACTACCATCACCAGGAATACTACGATGGGCGGTCTCAACTCACTTGATAAATCATCCGCTCTCTGCCACCGTGCTCGGCGTTTAAATGAAGGTACAAAATGTCAAGGCGCGAGTAATAAATTATTTAACACGACACACCATACACTCATTACATCTACTTTTAACATCTTTTCGTATCAAATGCAGTGGCGGCTCGTGCCCCATCATAACAACACCATAATCAAAGTTATTTATGCTTTTACATTCACAAAACGACCGACGTATATCATGCTTTTTATATTTTACAACAGCTTTAATTTATGATGTCAACATTATAAATACACATTGGACTTCATATTTTACACACACCACTGGACATGTATAATATGCTTTTCACTTTGATAATCAAATTCCTCTCATTATTATGTGGATAACATAACAAGCAACTCGCTGCGTATTTTGAATCTTATAAATAAAAACAAACTTCGAAAGTTGCTGCTATTTCTGTATATTGAAAAATAAAAGTATGTATGTCGCGAAGCTCGAAGACCACACATCACTTTTCCAACAAGGCAGATCTTTTCCTCTTGGCACACGCTCAACTCAAACAACAAATTTAAATGAATTTTCTCTAGAAACACAACATTAGTTACAATTCTGGAGAATTTATTGTTTGATGTCACTTCACATTATACTCTTTTTAATTAGAATTTCTATCAAAAAAATCAGAGACGAGATAATTTGTGATACATTGTCTTGAATTAAGAGTATTAAGACGCCGCCTTTATTTCCATAAATTATCAATGCTTGGGGGAATATACCCAGTTGACTGAATTTCACTAAAGATTGTTTTCCCATTGACTATAAGAGGAATTTCTATTTATTTTTGTAGTTTCCACATTTCCTAAGTTAATATGGGTTTAGAGTTTATTTAGTAAGAATTCAATATTGGTTGGAATGTTGGTGTAATGTCCATTCGGTTTATCTGGTGAAGTGAGACTTTCGTTGCCATTCGGAGCATGCTGATTGGTATTTAATTGCAATTTGAAGTAGCTTACTCTGCGCCTTTCCCACAATACAAAGTTCAAATTTTCCATCACGACGCTCAATGTACGTACGTAGGTCCATCCACTAGCAATCGTACAAAATCTCGATTTAATTCTACCATTTCAATAACGTTTCAGTATTTACGATCTGGGCTCAAACAGAAACCGGCAGTATTTGTTTTGTCAGACTGTCACGTTGAGATTACGTACTTATTTGGTTTCCGTTAGCATTTTAAACTAGCAGTCCTAAATAATCAGCCGGACGTTGTTATAAAATGTTTACATTGTCGCCTTATCTTTTTTTTTTAAGAAAGGAAATGAAACCTCGGCATTTGTAATTATTGTTCAACACTTTTACAGTCCCCAAGGACAGAAACTGGGTTACGGAAGTGGTTTGAAACCGCAAAAAACTTTCTTTAAACTATACACTCATATTACATCCGAATTTAAGTGGTCTCAAGAGCTCTTTTATAAGTTTTCCACAGTTTTTGATGCATAAGCTAGCTCAAGAGATCTTGGAAAAACAATGGTCAATATAGTATTATTTTTTAATCACTTCAAACACAGACTTGTTTGATTTGAATGAAAAAGAAATAAAACAAATAATATCTATCTGTAACTGATTTTCATTTTAACCGATCGTTTAACGGTGCGTCAATAATTTAATAGAGTTTAGTAAAAGCAGAAAGAAATTGCGTATTTACAGTGTTTTCATGTCACACAACCCTTTATTTCCTGAATTTTTGAAAAAGTAATTATAAATAAAGATTATATGATGGATGTTACATTTTTACCCTTTTGTCGTAAATGGTTTCTAGATTTGATAAAAACTTAAAGTTTTATATATACCAGCAGATAGTTGATTTTTTTTTTAACTCTATACTTGGAAACAATTTATAACTTCGTTGTTTATTTTATCCTAATGATGTATCTTAATTTAGAGCAACCAACGAAAATACAAAACAAACGATAAACTTGTTGTCAATATGTTTTGTTTGGCGCCATTTCTATCTTTTCTTGAACTGTAATATCTCTCTTTCCATTTGTAAACTCTTGTAATAGAAAAACAGTCTGGAAGCACACAGGTGATGATGACAGTTTTCCGGTAAATGAAAACCGCAACTATCACAATTTTTGCACATTTTAATGTTTTTTTTTTGTCACATTTGTATTATTTTGAGTTTGGCACACATTTCCGTTGCTAAATTAGGCAGAAAGTCAATAACGTGCAAAGAAATGTAGCGTTCTGTTTTTACTCCAATTAGGATTCCCGTTGGGTTGCAAAATGTATAAATAAAAGTTTCAGACGAAGTTTTTGCGTAGGGAATGAAAATGTGATTTCTGCTCGTTCTTTACCCTACACCATTGTATCTTAATTTTATTGTCTGACTATCAAAATACACAATTTGGTATTCGTATTCGTCTCAAGTGTTGTATATTACAAAGTTTTTCTTAGTGGCAAACTTCCGAAAATTGCTACGACTTTTTTCATGTACAAGAAACCTCTCTTTTTTGTTAATTCAAGTATTGAGAGCAATATATTACGAGAATTATTGGTACTCCACCTGGCGGCTATCGTAGCAATATTAAGGAGAAGACGAAAGCAAGTGTTTGGAAGTAACTGATTATGGTGAAGGGTGGTTTTTTAATTGATATTTTAGAAGCTTAATTAACTATTCATTTAATAGATTATAAATTTTGATGAAATATTTGAATTGATTAGAAGATGAATTTTGGTCGATATTTGTTTTGTAATAAGCTAATCAAGAATTTAAAATTAGGTTGCACTTTTAGAAAAAATGTGTGCATAAGTGATTTTCCTAAATTAACTAATTAGTAATTGTCTCCTTAAGGTGATTTTATTACATGCGGATGCAGAGAACGCATTTTGCTTTTAATCAATCATTGTCCTTTTTGCAGTAAATTGAGTTCTGTCTACACCTTGATAAATTAGTTTTCGTGCTCTTTTTAAATTAATTAAAACACCTGGCGTCTATCCTATCATACTGGGTAAATTCCCTCTTTTCGACAATATCGATTGCATACAAACGCACGTTTTTTGGTACGTTTGTTTTGTAATAGAGAGAGTAAACGAAAATGCTGCGTCTGTGTCAACGAAACACAAATTGTATTAGCAATCTCCCCAATTCTTGACCTGGAAGTTCTTACAATTAATTCACATTAATTATTTTCTTGACAGACTCAATCCTCAAGCAAGCGCAGCAATTAAAACATAAAATAAACAGATGCTATACTTCTTGGAGCTGGCTATTAAAGGTGCAAATGTCAGAAATCTAGCACTTGTAAATTGTGATAAAGACAGTTCTGATGCGCGATCATAAAATGGAATTATCTTTGAACTACTCTGCTACATTGTAACAAACATTGGAATATTTCTGATACGTGCGCTGAAGAAATTCATCATCTTTGGTGAAGTCTAAATACACAATGTAAGAGTTTATGATGTTTTGGATTTATTGAGAAATAAAGATCCCTTAATTGCTGAATTTAAGTGCCGCAATTTCCCTATGAAGTAACGTGAGATGAATGTTTATGTCAATGTGTCAGTCATTTTTAAGTTTTTTTTTATTATTGTACAAATTTATGAACTCTGTTACGAAATCAAACTTAGTGTATAGCCATATATAAGTTTATTATGTAACAGAATTGCACAAAACATAATAAAACATTATTATGCATTGTTCTAGACGTATTAAAATTTTTACAAACGACTATATCACTGAATTGTGATTTTTAGTTGGAATTTCAAGTCAAGTGCTCAAAAGTTTTATAATTTTTTATTTACTTTACCGTTTTCCAATATTATTATAAAAATATATTAGGTGTTTTTATTATGAGGTAATTGAGGTAGAAATTGAAAACACTTTCAGCAAAAGATATTATCGCCATTAAAAAGCAATAATTAAAAATATTTAACTAGAATTTCGGAAAAATGAGTAAATGTAAAAGTAAATATCTGCTATAATATTCCATTTGATGATGGTTAACTGTTGATATATTTTGCGTTCACAATATATTGATTTAACAATTCAAAATTTTAAATAGTGTTTGTAGTTTTACCAAAATTAAACAAATTCCATAGCATTGTTTAATTATGGCACATATAAATTACATCGCTGGAAACCATTATTTATTTAACTTATGAAATAAAAGATAATAGTTTTGTGATATTTCATTGTGAAATAAACTTGTTCTGATTGAGAGGGTTGAGTTTTGATGTTGAGCTGTATGTGGTTTAACTGCGCGCCGTTAAATCGGCTTTGTCTTCAGGGAATAGAAGGCATGCTTAGCTTGTATTTCGTGTAAATTTAAATTACGAATTAATGGAAACTGAAATGAAGGAATGATTTAAAACAACGCGTCCGTCGCTCGACAGCTCATTACAGGACCGCGACAGGCCTGGAGGGCATTAGAAGGGTGTTTTCGTCACCGCCAGACCCAAGATCTAGTCGAATCAGTTTTCGTCGTTGAGCACGCTTTCACCTTCAAATCATCAATCTGCTGCGTTTTTATATAACAACGACCTTATCGGCTGAATGCAGAAGTTGTCGTTGCAACAAGCTATTTCATTTAGAGCAAAATCGCCATTTTTGGAGCGATATCGAGGCGTCGAGAGACGGGCGAGGAGTCTTTGCTGCCACTGTTGAATTGAACGACTCTTATCTGATGTTTTCCTAAAGGGGACTATCAAATAGCATGTTTGAGCAATCTTATCCAGTAATAACACCAACAAATTAACATGAAGCGCTCGACTAAGTGGCGCGCGTCATTTGCATACATTTCGGAGATTTCCTCTTGTTAACCTTAGATAGACGAAGGTTGCTTGACGTCCCGTGACGGCCTTTATCTGATATATACATACAACGCCACTTAGTTGAACCAGTCATAATTTCGACGATTTCCGAGTTCTCAATGAAATTATTTCGATGCTATTGTGATCGCTCTTAAGATGGAAGCTTGAAGGTCACTGAGAGTTGAAGTTAGCTCCGAAACGTTGAGTGGCGGAACAGGACAGGTTGTTTCGCTTTCCGCTAACTCCAACGCGAATTCCGGCTTCAGATTAGGAGCGCTTTTGGCAAAAGTTCAGCAGTGTATTTGGTGAACCGAGAATTATTTCTAAATTGGATCTCTGTGTGTGGATCGCGTATCAAGTTAATTCAATATCGTCGAATATTTATTAGTTAATTCCGGTCCGGTTATTTTTCATCAACTTTGAAACCACGTCACCGAGCGTGTAACGTGTGCACTTCTGCTGCACCGGAATCGGTTCACCCTCCCGGAACTCTTCCACTTTACTCTGTCTCATTCCGCTAAACATATTGCGGACTTTACTCTTTAGTCACTGATTCTCTTTATTGCAAACAGCAAAGCTTCATGCTCGCACAACATATCATGAACTTTGCGTTCACTACAGACAGCTTTTCCTCGAAACTGAAGAAATGGTAACTGAAGTGCTAATGTTATATCATAGTAAATGATTTACGGAGTTAAAACGAGAACATAATGTTTGCAGTCGTAAAGCAAGCAGCGATTTTAAGTGAACCATTTGGAGTGATCGTAATTGTAAGTCAAAACAACTGTTATTTAGCGTCCAAATGTTCAACTCGGAGGAACTCCTCCGCTTTCTATGTCTCATTCCACTAAACATATTGCGGGTTGGTTGTTTTATTTAACCAGTTCACTTTATTGCCTAATCTCAGTGACGTTCGATGCTTCATTGAACAGCACTAACACCTAAAACCAAAATTTCCAAGGAAAATGACTGGAACTGTTGTTTCAATAATTGATTTAGTTGAATTTTTATCAATATTTATGATAATCAAATTGGTGGTTTTGGATAAATCAGATTGCTTGACACCATTGCGAGGACTGTTGCCCTAGTATAGTCAAATAGCAAACCGATGCACTATTCATGTATGTAACGAATCCACTCGAGGGGGATTTCGACGGATGTATTTCTATCGTTTACACTTCAGCCACTCCTCGCATTGAAATCAAATGTCAACTTTGAATTTCATCAGTTGCATCCACCGGAATCGACATCATAAGGTAAAAGCCGTACATTTCTACCTTCAACATTTCTTTTTCCATTTCAAATAATTCCATTATTTTTAAACCTTTCTACAATGTACTATATTGATATGCATAACAACTTTGACGTTTTAGTTTATCATTACAGCAGCAAATGGTTTTTATCAAAGCTCTATGACTTTAAATTTAAAGTAAGAAGAATTCAAAAATTTTCTTTTCTGCAATTTCTAGACGCAAAATTGCATTTCTAGACGCAAAATTGCATTTATACCTAGCGAAGATTAAATTCAGGCTTTCTGGGACAAATGTTATAAACGTCTAATCATTGCTTTTTTTAAGAACAGAATCGTAATATACAGATTTGTCAACTAAAAAAACTACACTGCAAATTGCTTGAGTCTGCTGCGGCGCTACTTGATTTCTATTGGTTTACACCCAAGTGATCACAATAGCTAATGGACATTGCACAGGGCAGTCGCAACAGCTAATATAAAATCAGAGAAACCACAACATAATATTATTCATAAAAAATGATAGAATTTGATGTCAGTTTTTCAAATTAAAAAAACTGAAGGAAAGAAATGTGTAAATTAAAAATTGGAAATATTTTTTCACAGTAAGAATATTCAACTGCCAATAGACAAAGAGAATCATCAAAACTGCTGATTTTGCCTCGAAAACTCATCTATTCTGTGCAGTTCAGACATCTATTTGTATTCTAATGCACACCAACCCGTCACAACGGTCAAAGGGACCCAAGACGTTGGGCGTGGCCTTTGGTATGCAACCAATTTCCTCCACACACTTGGACAAATTGACCCATCACAAAAAATAAATGGCGCATGCGAGCCGAAATTCAAATATGGCTCATGTTCTATCCATAAATCCATTTTTTTTATTTCCAAAGCAATATGAACCAGAGGAGCGCTGAATTAACAACGCCGCACATAACAACCAGTTGTGTAAAATTACAAAGGCACACTTTTTACAAAAAAAAAGTGAAATAATTAGTGATTTCACACCAATAATTGACACTCAACTCTTTAATAGGTACACACTCATAGAGATGCAAAAACGTGCCAGTTTTTAATAACATTAATTTGTCACCATATTTACTGCAGTTTTGCATAATTGTGACATATCTCGTTGATGAGTTTAATTCTGATGAAGATTATAATTCGAGACAACAAACGTCATAGCCTTGAAATTTCCGCGAGGGGAATTCATTCTGGCGAAACTGTTAAACTTTTCTCGATAAATCGTGTTGCTGTGTGGTATTGTAACAGACAATGCCAGCATTTCGCGGAACACCGGTTGAGAAACATTACTCTAGATTACTCCCTCTAAGTGATTTGTTGTATTGAGGAACACACATCATCAATAGTACAAAAGGAAATGACAAAAACGGCTACAAGCCATTTGTAATCAAAAGAGAGAACCTACTCTGCCTATTTTACTTTGTTGTTAAGATTTGCATAATAAGTGAAGAGTAATTTATCTCTCTCTCCGGCTGCAACGATTACAATGAATTAGCAAACACGTTTCTGTCTCTTTTAGACTTTGAATTTCTAAATTCTCTTCTTCTAGCTAGCAATTCTTTGCAATTTTCTAGCGGCATTGCTTTTATTTTTAATTTAGTTTAATAATTGAATGTGTGAAACTGTAGTTTGGATGTGGTTTTGATGGTCTGCTATAGAATTAGCTTGTGGATTTAGAAGCTTTGTGAATAGTTTATCAAAAGAAAGATCATTTCTTGTCAAAAGAACGTTGGGAATATGTCGAATTCCTGAAATTCCATCGAAATACTCTAGTGTAAGTTCTACACTAGTTGATTATTAGTGGTAACGAATTTCTCGAAAGATAATTTTCAGTAGCAGTTAGTTTATAACTATTAATGACGTTATCGATTCATAAAATGGACTATTGGTAATCTCAAAATTGAGTTGTCGAAGATTTGGTGGTTGAGTCTTAATTTAAGTTTGTAGATGCATCGACAGAACTCATAACATAACTTATAATTAGCTAGTAGGTAGTAATTTTTGTTGTAAATCTCAGTTTCACAGGTATAATTTGCTTTTTTGTAATTATGATTTATGTTTGCTTTTGGAAGTGTCGGCTAGCTATTACGTGAAAAAATGGAAGCAAGCAGAAGTTTAAACATATAGCAACGCTTGCCAGAACTGACTATAAAGTGAATAACACAAGGAGTTCAATTTTATTTGAACTTTTTATTTAATGTTCTGAAAAAGAACATAAACAGACAGATAAATCAAAGTTTCACTATCGCTATCACTTTTGATTTTTAACTTCACTTTTCGATCCATTTGAGTCGGATATTCTGGTGAATCTGTTCCGAAATCCGACATTTCCACCCGCCATTGTTTACGTGTGATAATTATGAATGAATGTTGTTTTCTATTCTTCACCTTCAAGTAATTACAATCTTCACGTTGAAAGTTTGAACAAATGACAACTCTCTTAATTATCGCTCGGAAATTAATTAACTGACTTAATTTATTACACTGTATTTATGCCTTGTCCCCTTTACGGCACATTTAAACCCAAAAAAAATCACCCCACAAACATTCACTTCATCACCCTCAAATATTTATTTGCTGCTCTATTTCATAGCGCCGCTTCAGACAAACTACAAGATTTAATTATTTTAATATTATATCAGCAGCAAATTTGCAAAATCTTTCAAATATAATGAAAATTTTTATTATAATACAAAGTTGGGTACGCCAACATAATAGAAGTCAGTTTAGCTGGTGGAGATTTAATATCGTTTAAATAGCATTTCTGAAGCTTTTAAACCTCTAAGTAAATTTTAAAGGTATTTATGAACGGTGCAAAATTTTAATGATATTTAAAATTTTGACTTTTTTAATAATCTCTTCAAAACTGAAGGAATTGCAAATGGTCTCATCTTTAAAAAATTTGGATTTTAGATAGTAAGCATGAGCTTTGCTTTTATTCCGATAATAGCGTAAACTATGTTTAAATCTGAAAATCCGGGTTGGCAGTTTTGCTGTTTGAATATAAGTTGAAGCTAATTGTCCTCTATAAACCCGGGTTGAAATTGGACTGGAAGATCTATAGCGTGAAAAGTAAATGGACGTTTGTTGAATGACCTGTAATTGTCAGCAAATGATGATAACAATGGTTGTAATAGCAAAAATCCCTTTGTAGAACAGTCATCTTAATGCGACACTAGACACGATTTCTAAATTTTACTCAAATTAAAATTTAACTAACCGTACTTTGCCATTATTTAAATAAATTCTCATCATGTTATTTTCAATTCATAAAGTCGAAACACGATTTGCTAGAATAATGTGGAATTGACAGCACTGACAGATTGTTATTAACAGCAATTATTGTCATTATTTTCAATTAATTACGTGGTTGTTGCTAAACTACTAACAGTGCAATAAATTTTCTAATCTATTTTTTAATTCTTGAAAGAATGAAATGTTATTAGTTTTCTGATTTTTCTATAAGTGATTCTTCTAACATTCAAAATAAATAAGAATTTCTGAAAATCAAAGACGATGTCACAAGACAAACTTAAAATCGTCTCAATGATCTGTTTTAATTAATGAATTATGTATTATAATAACTGTATCAGAAATTAGGAGCAGTAGTCTTCGTTAATTCTAGTAATATTCAGAGCGTCGTAATGCTACTACAATTGCGTGTAATTTCAATTTTAATTAGGTATAGTGAAGCATGTGCAAAGGATCTCACAATAATGTTCTCTACAAAATTAATGGCGGTTTTAGTGGAGATGTCGATTAATTCGGTTAAATCGATTATTTTCTTTTATCTTTAAACGTATGTGGAATCAAGTTACGATTATAGATAATTCCAGAGGAAATATAAGGTTGACAGTCTGGTAGAGTTTTTTTACGTACTTTAATATTTAAATTTTCACGGTGTTCTGAAACTGAGTTTACAGAACTTTGTGAAATAGTTGGATGCTTACTTTGAATAAAAATATCTTTGAACGTAGTTTAAGTGGGCTGCAGTCCTCTGAAACAGACGCGAAAGTTCCATAAGATTTCTTTGACCGATGTGAAAAAAATCACTAAATTATCAATGTTTGGAAAATGTTGACAAATTTTATATTTTTAGTAATTAAAGTAATTGGATTTAGTTTTTATCACCACAGCTTAAAGTAGTCTGCCAACTCTGCTAATTATTTGTAAGTAGAAGTATATTCTCCTCTTCAGGTTCTATAGGAATGCTTCGATTCACACCGATAAACTTTCTCAACACTATTTTCAGACAAGACTTTTAAATTAAATACGTTTTAAACGTACAAACTACACTATCTTGTTTAAACGTTTAGTTGTCTGAATATTCTGTTTGTATACAAATTCTGTATGTAACAAAGTTGATAAAATATTATTTAGTTCTCCACAAGCATGTTGTAAATAATAATGTTTTTATGACTGATTTTGAATGTTAAATTTCTTAAAAAATCATTTGAATGTCTTGTCAGCTCATCATGATATTTTCATTCTTTTTATAAGTTCACGTCAGAAAATATTTCCACTTTTCTTTATACTACCATCACAGCCAAAAACACCATGTCGGCAGAATCGGAAGAATATATACATAAAAACAATTTTTGCCCTCCAATTCTCTTAGATGGATATGACGCAGGGTTCGTGGAATATTTTCTTTTTTATTCATATGCAAAGTCGTTTCCGACTGAGATTATTCAGGAACATTTCCAAATATTCACAACGATAATTAAAGGGATCTTATCAAAAATAAACTTTTCCTGAAAACTGGATTTTATTATTTTTACGAGAACTAAATAAAAGGTTTATATGCTCTTTAATTTATCTGGCTGAAAAATACTCCCAATAATTCATTTGCACAAATGGACTATTTGTGTTCGTGGTATGTGTTCATTTGACAGATAGCTGACATGTGAATTAAACGACAATTTTCGCCATTGTTTCAAGCTTCATAATTTTTCTCGTAAGATTTTATATAATTAAATGTGAGAAATAAAATCAACTACGATTCAACTCTTTTATAAACTTGATGCTAAATTTACTATAGTAGCCGAAGGGGTGGTTCCGGAACCGTTTGCCGTATGCTCGGAAATTCAAACATGATTTAGCCCGGCCGTACAACCATATTTTATTGTTTTTAATAATAGAACAACTTTGTCTGCAGACTATTTAAAGTCTGTCGATAGAAAGGTGCTTTTGCCGGAGATTAAATTTGGATGAATACTTAATAAATTTTTTGCAAGTGAATAACTAGATTTGAATGTTTAAAGACGTTTACTAACTATTAGTTAGCTTTGGATCAATCATCCTAAAGTTATCGAGCTATACAGGAAACATGACAAACTACCATTTTTTACCAGTAGCAAATGTATTTAAAATGTGACGATGATTGACGACTTTAAACATAAGTCACTTGTAATGACAAACACTTCTATTTAGGTAAAATGAATGATGAAATACTTAAAGTATTTCTAGCAGAAAACATTCTCTGAAAGCTTTTTTGGCAGCTACCAGTAAATGAAAATTTGTGCGCCACAAACGACATAATAATTGCATTATTAATTTTGATACCATTTTTGGAAATGTATTTAAAATTTGTTGGAAAAAAGCTGACGAATTTAAATAAGTACTCTGCTGTGTCTTTAACACTTAAATTACTCCAGATAGTATAATGGAAGCAATAATGTTATTTTCCACTCGCTAACGTTTGCTTAGAATATTTTTCGAAATAAATAATATTTATGATCGTTTATCTTGAAGTGAACACGTAGAGATTGGGGGAGATACAAAATAGAACCAATAATTTAAAAGAATATTTATTGCTCCTTATTTATGATTTATTCCGCAAGTTATTTTTTTGCTATATATTTTTTTGAATATAATTTTTATAGAAATGTATTATTTGCAAATTCCTATCAGTAAGGTCTTTTAAACTAAAAATATTGTAAACACAAAAATCAAATTAACATCTGACAATCGAATTAAATTAATAAATATTTAATTTGGGTTATTTTCAGCTTTGTAACATCTGTTGAGGATTATGCCAGATGCAAAATATATTTTTTCCTCTTTATTAGGGTTTCTGCAATTACTTTCTTATGTTTAATATTTAGACGAGCTTTCATTTTATTATAATCATTTTTGAAAAGACCAGCATTACTACTATACACCTAAAATGATCTTAAATTTGTACATTATTTAAAGTAGAACTGTTTCAAACGATAAAGATATTTTCATTAATATTTTTAACAACTATCTTATGCTACTTTTATGTATAATAAAATTGGTGTACATCAAAATAAAACAAATTACTGTTTCAAATAAACATTGTGCTGCAAATACATTTCAATTAACAATAAATATTTGGAAAAACCACCAAACTATTTGTTTAAATATATTTTAATGAGTATTATTTGAATTTTATTAAAAACATCAATATTTAATTTTACCATTTCTCTTACACAAAAATTTAAATACATTTATATACACATAGAAAAAAAAGATCAATTAATCTCAAAATTCAGTGTTTGTGACAAATAATTTAGTTAAACAAACATAACTTTCAAAAGAAAAAAAATCAAATTGAAATGAGCACCAAAGGGTCGCTTTGAATGGCAGCAAAAAATATTTACAGAAACTCATTAATTACTTTTTTAAATTACTTTTATCCTGAAGGAGGAAGCGGGTGGTAATAAACAATATTTTTTCTTTCTTGTTTTTTAGTTGAGGGGTGCTTAAGAATATTTACTTCGTCTTAATTAAGAACTTCCAGAAAAATATTAATGATTATTATCATTGAAATTTGGTTTAATTGCGGTTTGAATCATACAACAAACAAGAATACTTGAACCATCATACAACGATCTCGGTTGTAATAAATTGGGCATTAATTTGGAATGGAATGATTGATATTGGTTAAATTTTATCATCATGCAATTCAATTTTACGCAACAATTACTATTAATGTACCTGCATGTAATTAATAAATTTGATTTAACACACTAAACCTAATTCATAAATGCAAATTTGTTGAAAATCGTATATTGGAATAATAGTTAACTATGAGAATCGAGTGGTTTTGATTAGTCTTAGTGAAATGAATGTTTCAAAGTGGCCAAACATCCATCTCTAGCAGAAACTTCGTAATCACTTTAAGCAGAATACTGTTAGCGAATGGTTAGAGCGAACCACAGACCATTTATGGAATAAACACTATCTGACAAATTTAGGCAGATAAATGCGTCCTATTTATATGCAAACATATAGAATTGGTAACGTTTATGTTTTCCAAACCCTGCGTTTATCCCTCGACTATTCTACAAATCTCTCGATAAGTTCAGGCTAATAGTTTCGTTGTTCTCTTTTGTCATGAGAATGAAAAATAGCTCTCCCATTAATAACGCAAAACAATTTTTGTTGGAGTGCAACATGATTTAACTTGTATGTAAGCTAGCGTTAGTTTTATCGTAATAAAAATGTAAGCTTCAAAATCCGCTGGTGGAATGTGTCAGAGGTGGTTTTAGTAGTAAGAAGGCCCCTTCAGCACACACCAGCCACTTTTTAAGGCTAAACAGAAAAGCACAAAAAATCGTGAAAACACCTCGATTTTCAAGGTATATTTTAAAATTAACATTTTTAAGGAAAAACACTTCCGATTTACAATGGTAAAGAAAAGCAGAAAAAATCGTGAAAACACCCTGATTTTTAAGGTATGTTTAAAAAACAAATATTCCCACAATTCATTAAATTAATTACTTAAAAGGAAAATTACCAAAAGACTATGCCTATTTATATAATAATATTAATTTTTTATTTTTTTAAACTTCGATTTAGTCTCTACATTTGTCGATGTCCATTTGGTATGATTTGAGCATTTGAGCAAACATCACTGATTCTCAATTTCAATTCTGTTTCATTTTGTATTTGAAGTGGCTGCCTCGGAAGCCGAAAATTATTTAGTTACAGAGGTGCACAATCTTCTATTGTTATTATTCCCATGTTTGCTGTGTTACTCATAAGCTTTATTTTTATTTACTATTTACATTATTGATATGTTTGTTCTTTTAGAATGTAAATGCTACTATTCTTACCCGTCATGATTTGACCATAATGTAATTACATTGATTAAAGCTAAAAAATTGGCTCATAGATACTATAAAATTAGCCGGCGTAGTGAAGATTATTTAAATTTTGTGAATTCAAGACGTCAGTGTAATGTTTATGATAGATACATTGCAAATACTGAGGCCAGCTTACTTATCAATCCCAGTTACTTTTGGAAATTTGTTCGAAAAAAGTCATGCAACTATAACATTTCATTGTCCATGAAATTAAACGACAATATTTTGAATGAAATGACTGATGTTTGAATGCGTTTATCACATACTTTTCTTCGGTGTACAATAAGACAGGCAATATTGTTAACTTATCTCTTACTGCTGGTGTGTTTCCCAATTTATGGAAACATGCTTTTGTTGTACCTGTTTACAAACCAAATAACATAGAAAACTATTGTCCGATCTCAATTCTGTAAACGATTAGCAAAATTTTTGAATCCACTATAACTTCCAATCTGTCCAATTATTTTAGTGTTATTATATCACCACATCAACATGGCTTCTTTCAAAGAAGATTTACTGTCACAAACTTATTTCATTATATAAACCTTATTCTAAATTCATTGAGCAAAGGGCATGAGGTACATTCTCTATATAGTGACTTTAGTAAGGCGTTCGACAACGTCAGTCACGCTATTTTAATTCAAGGCAATACACCTGATGATCAAACTAATTTTTATACAGTTTTATTACACGAAATCGGACATACATGAGGTATTGAACATTCTGCAAATAATAATTCAATTATGTACGCCTATTATAGAGGCGGCATTGATAAATTAACTCAAGACGATATGTAGGCAATTCAATATTTATATGGACGACCTAAACGATTAAAATATGAATTAATACTAACAACAACACTTAAACCTACTGTAAGCAATGTCTGGCAAAGCGTACCTGAAGTCGGAGTAAAAGATACTGTTGGTAATTTGTCTTCGATTCATGAGCTTATGGTGAATTTATGTGATTTTAATAAAGAAATTGACACATTTTTAATTGCAAATCATCATATGTATATTTTTTAAAAGAAGTATGTTCGGTTAGTCATTTTAAAAGATATGACTTATGATAAAAGATCGAAATTAATTAAAAATTATTTACATTTTTTACCAGATGATTTTAAATAAATTTCGGATATTTATCAGAGACCTTCAGATGATGTTTTAATAGTTGTTAAAAATTTATATTTTTTAATTGATTTGCCATGTTTTAATGTTAAAAGTGGATATAATAGTTAATCTATTGAAAATTTAGGAATACCAAAAGGAAAAAGAGTTGATGTTTTTCTGTTTACCATTGAAAATCGTGGGTGTTTTTCCTTAAAAATGTTAATTTCATAATATACTTTTAAAATCGTGGTGTTTTCACGATTTTTTGCGCTTTTCTGTTTAGCCTTGAAAATCAGGGAGTTTTTCCTTAAAAAGTGGCTGTTACTACTGGTTTTACTACTTAGTTTTTTTTTGTTCATAAATTAATCTGTGTTTTGTTTTTATCTCTTAGCTTGTTTATTACGAAAGAAGGGGCGCTCCATAAATTTTAATGATTCAGAAAAAAGTTCAAATTGTTCAAAATATAGAAACAAGATGTAAAAATACAACAACTGTCAAACAAGTTTAAGTGGATTAATCTCGTTTTATTTCAATGCAAAAATAAAAAATGGACGTGACATCATCTCTTGTTAAGTTTGTTTTAGTTGTAGCGTTTTAATCAAGAGTTATACAAGCACAGACCGTGGTGGAAATTGCAGCGAAAGCTACACTAATTAACATTTACATAAAAATTTTAATATAATAATGTTTTAAAATATTAATCCTTTGCCGCATGCGTAATTATAAAGCGTTCAATACTATGCACACAGCACGAAACCCTGGACACCCCCTGCTGAACGCCACGCAACAAAAGTTTACACTTAATTATTTTTATTATTACAGTGTGAATCGATTTTTCACTTTATACACTTTTCAACTCTCTTGAGTTATTTATTAAACAACAAACTTTACTCTTCAGGGAGAGAACAACTCCATCAAAATTCAAAATATCTTGTTATGCTTTCCTTCTACTTCTTGTCGAGACCACTATTAACTACTTGTATTAATAAACAAACTTTAAGTGGCCACGGAGGAATTGTGCAAATAGTCGAAGCTTGTACGAAAAAGCTTTTGCCGACATTAAAAAACTAACTGAATGGGGAAATAGGGATTGTACTAATGATAAAGTTTTAAAGTTTGTCTCCGTTGATTGCTCTTTATTGATTGATTCAGTTCAAACTTTTCTGAAATATCAAACCTAATTTTTAAATGATTTCCTAAAGAGAATGTTATCAAAACTTTGCATAATTTTTAATAAAGACCATTAGCTCTTTCTCCTTAACAACTCAAATTAATTTTACTTCAAGTTTCATCATCAACTATCAGTGTCTTTTTAAACAGCACCGGAATCACTTGCACGACTCTTCTAATGAACACAAGGATGAAAAAAGCTTGACCTAAATAACCGCAAAATACATAATTACGATTTAAAGCTCTGTGATAAAATGTAGCGGAAATGACAAAGCTTTGCAGATAAGTTTTGTTACGCAGCTCAGACTTTGAATGAAAACTCTTTATAAAGGTGTTTCCTTTTTTTGAAAAAAACAATTTATTATATTATTTTTTTTTATCAAACTTTCACGAATGAATAGTAATTTTTAACTAATAGTAAATAAACAGTTCTTCATATTCTCAAACCAACGTATAAATCCTTGAAAGTAATTTTGAAAAATAAACAGTCGTTTTAATTAAAACGTCAGATGTCAATTATCGTCATTTAAAAAAAAACAATTAGAAGAGCAAAATTAACTTAATTATGGTTTATAGAAGCTTCAAAGTGTTTTAAAAGCTTGTTTAAACTCAGGTTCGGTAGATAAAAGAGGCAATATTTCTATTTGAAAGTTTGAAAGAAAGTTTAAACAGAAATCTTTCAATCAGTCAGCGAATAGCGTAGCTACGAACACGAAATAAACAAAATCCTCAAGAAAGATGTTCCTTAGAACGCATAAAACGTCCAATAAACGCCATGTTTCGTCAGTCTAAAGTTGACACCATCAAATTATTTAGTCTAACTTTGTTACTGAAGCGGCTAAGTAATAATATTTTCAAATAATCTTAAACAGAGAATAAACGATTTCATACAATTTTGTGATAAACGTTTTTAATATCTTACATTGCAACAGTCTGCGTACGAAAATGATAACAAGAAAGTAAAGATAACCTACTTGGAAGCTCTTTTCTCTACCTGTGAAGCGAGAATTCAACGTTCTATGAAGAAATAGCCAAGCAAATACGATTGCCAATCGGCGATCTATTCCGCCAGCTGTCACAAGGATAAGGCGGGATTACTGCAAAGGATCAAAGCTAAATTAGCCATTCGACGCAAACCCAAACCTGCACAGCTTTAACTCCACTCAATGGATAAATCAAAAATTGAAAAAAGTACAACAAATCGGTTTTCTCTATACATGCGGAACTTCAGAAAGAATAAAAATAAACTGGATTTATCTCAAATTTTCATTTGACACAATCTTCACCAAAAAACACGTCAAGTCTAGTACTGTTTGTCTAGTTTTTTTCTTTATTATAGCCTGTGTAAATTTGATATGTGACATGAAACATCAGGCGGTGGCGGAGACTGCTGAAATTAAATGTGATGAAATAAAAATCTTTTCTTAACAGTGATATGATGGAAATTGAATTTTGGGTGAATTCATTGAAATATTTATTACATCACGATTTCAAAATTCATTTATTTTTTCAAACTTTGTGAGAACAATTCAAAATTTTTGTTTTCTTTGTGAAATACAAGTAAATGAATTACTAATGTTTTTTTTTTGTTGTGTAACTAGGGCGTAATTAATACAATAAAGCAAATTCTTTGTTTGACTTTAGTCTGGTTTCCGATTCAGAGCTTATCAATAAAGCTTTCATTGAATACTGTACATACAAAACTTTGTGCTGCTTTAACACGCGATTTTATTTTCTCAAACAATACACTATGTATGTGTAATCAATTATGTTATGGAAATCTAATCAATAGGGGTACATCATCGTCCATCACTTTGCGAATAATTAACAAAGGAAACTTCAATCTGACCACTATATAAAAGCATAAAATTCTTGGGAGCTTTGAAAATCTTGTGTGATTCTTGTGAAAAGTTTTAATGAAGAACAGAAACGAAAAAAGTTAGGCGCTTATGTTATAGTTGAGGATTAGCATTATTTGATAGTTCAGCGACAGGAAATGAATAGTGGATCGTTTCAGTTTCGATGTAAATAGAGATTTAGTAGGTAGCTAAATTAAATAACAAATCTCATCAATATTAAATGTTTATTTGTGGCAGATTGTTTACAAATTTGATGCAATCTCGGTTATATTCTACAGGAATAGTATGAAAATGTGAATTTCTCTATACATTGTTGTGGTTGTTGAGGTTTCAATAATCGCTGATTCTAAACAGAATGCTTATCGATAGATTGATGAATTTCCGGTGGCTACATTCATAGTGTTGTTCTTATTCAGACTTTTTCATTTAGTGTGCAATAGTGGTTTTGCAAGGTTGCGTGGCTGCGAGGAAATTGTGTAATCGGTGCAAGCGAATTTAATTCAAAAACATAGTTCGGTTAAACGCAATGTTTACTTTGTTACTGGATAATAATATCGAGCGTTGAAGAAATGAAATCGTGATATGGATTCAACTTTCATTTAACACGAATGCTTGCATAGTTTTTAAAGTGTCTGAGAAGCATTTATAACAATGCGCCGCAGACACGAATTTCATTATTTTACTCTTGCAATGTCTGAATTCTCTAAGATAGTGAAACTCCCCCAGCAATAGATGATAGTCTGAGTAGCCTAAAACGGAAATTAACCAATTTGGAGGAAAAAGTTTTTTTTTAAGGACATCGTTGTTGAAGTGGAAATAACTCTTAAGTATTACATATTTGTTGGAAACAGTTTCAAGTGAAAAAGTTCTATTTGATACGCAAGCGACAAATCTTCTGTCTGGAAAAATTTCCGCAAGAAACGTTTCGGGAACATTTAATTGTGTTACAAAATTAAAAGTGTGAAGGGAATTTAATCCAGAGATGATGAATTAGGGAGAGCATTTTAAAAATAGTCTATTCTGAGGCGTGGCGATCAAGTAAAAAAAAAAACTTAATCTAAAATTTAAATGGATCCTTTTGAAAGGTTGTGTTTATATCTTCGCCCACAATAAATCGCATATCTTCAATCGATTTTATTATGGAAGAACGAAGTGTTTTGAAAAGTTAAAAGCCCCATTCACCAATTTCGGCCGGCAGGGATGATACCTTTATCCTCTGCTGAATGAATGCTCGGACAAGCCGAAATGCGAATAAAGCTGCAATAAACACAGGCGAACAGTGCGGCGCGACCGCAACACGGATCACGGATGTACAGGTTTCAGATATCACGTTGGAAGTGGAACTTACTGGATCACGCAATACCGCCAAAGCTCCCAAGAGGGATGTTACCATGCATGCACTTGTTATTCAATGCACCGCGAACAAAATCGACCTTATTAAATCACCACTATTTATCACCGACTTGCCGACCCCTTAATTGGCCTTTCCGACTGCTTATTTCAACAATTAATAAGTCTCATTATTCTACAACGCGATTTTTGCTCACCCATTTGGTTTGTAACGAGTTTACGGGGCCTTAGAAACCGACGGGAATTATACGACATCTCCCCCAGGAACCATAGGCGCATTCGCCGACTTCTAAGAATATTTCAATTATTCAACGATCAATAACATCCTACTTAACGATGCTTCCGACTACTCACACCAAGCAGCAACTACCCGGAGAATACTTTACACACCAAAACAATCCCTGAATCTTTCAAAAAATTTTGATAATATAATTATATCTAAGCCACCCCCAACCCCCCTACAAAACCATTCTCATAATTAAATTTACAGCTGGAATATTTTACATTTCAATATTCACCGAAAAGCTATTCTTACTACTTTTTGGCTGCAAACTGTAAGGCTCATGTTATCAAAATTCATTTTATCTTATAATTTGTAATGCAGTAGTTAATATCATCATACATAAGAAACGTTGTTTGTGATTTTCCAAAATTAAGAAGTTATGTTATGAAAAAAATGGTAAGACCATTTGTATATGAACATTGTTAATAACTTGACGATAACTTGTTATTCATGCAGTAATATTTTGTCAGGGCCCAATTCACTAGATTTATGATTCTCTTTGTTAATTAAACCTACAACATTACTTAAAATTTAATGTCAAAGCGTCATAAATAGAAGAAGTTGAAATTGAGACAAAATCTAATTATCACTAAACTGCCTGACAGATTTTAAGACAAATTTTATAGTTTACTGTTTTTTGCATGCGACAGAAAATAATAAACTGGTGTTAATGTAATTTGTTCATTGTTAAATATGCAGTAAATTTAATTGACTATTTATGATAATAATTAATTATTGAATATAAAATTGAAACTTTCTATTAGATAATCTAGATGAATCCCTATAATTATACTGTGTTTAAATTATTCTAGTAGTTTTTGATAAATTTTCAATTTAAATAAATTAGACCAATTGGAAATAACAGTGTCTATCAAAAGTTATAATAATATGAATATTTGATGTTTATATGTATTTACTTTAGATATATTTGCGTGACTGTGAACAGAGCTTTTGTAATTTTACACACTATGAAAATTTATATTGCTGCATCATAAAAATTGAAAATACTAATCAGTTGTGTTGAATTAACGATAGCCAATTTTACTACTAAAAGCTATTTTACATATATAATTTGCTTTGTATGTAGGAGGTGATTTATAGTGGTTATCTTATGAAAATATTTACATTATTTTATGTTGTACAGAGAAGTATTTATAACGGAGCAAAAAGTGCTTACTTTGTTTTTTGAGTGAGGGTTGGTAAGAAGGGCGTTTCACTACGAAGGCCAAAAAATTAGGGTTCTTGATTTATTATTTAAATTTTACCTTTATCTTGTGAAAAGACATTTCAATTTTCTTTTTTACGGCTTCACTCAACTTTCATAAAGCTTTAAAGTGATATACAACGCGTTTATGTTTATGGTTATGTTAAAATTTTGGCCCGAAGCCCCTTCTCACATAATTGCAAAAATATAATTACGTTGTAGCAGATACAGAAGCTTGTTTAGACATTAGATGGCGACCCTAATCAACCTCCAGCGTTCAGGAAATAAATTATTATAACAACAGTCTAGAATCCGGAAAAAGCTTTAGGATCGTTTTTCAATTAGGATGAAAATAATTTACGTATAGCAAGATTGTTTGATAATTGAACGAGTCACGTGATGAGTGTATGCAAAGTAGAATGTTTTATGCATGTCTGGAATAGTTTTTGACAGAGCTTGTTTTCTGACAAGCACGAAAAGTTAGGAGGTGTGGTTAGATCTGATTTTTCTGGCTGGCTGGGCTCGGTTTTAATTTTATGGGCGTATATTGCCAGAGAGGTGCATTTCCAACTCGAGCAATTAATTACGTGATTAGTAGGTTGATTAGATTGATCCACCACTAATAAATATCTAAAGTTAATCCTCCTCTGATGTGGTAATTATGCAAAGGCTTCCAAGCTAAAACAATTTCACTCTATTTATAACGTCGTAAGAGCGGTTGCTGCAATAATAAAACCGATTTAATGTTGTGAAAATATTTGAATAGCAAAGACTGAAAACATAGTCACCAAATTTTTCGCTATGATTTTAACTATCAACTTTTACATACTAGACGCCAGATAACAATAAATTCAAACTGTCTTCCATTAACTGTACATGTTCCCAATATGAATTTGAATTGGTGCCAAATACTTTATGTTGAATTTATTATTTTCTTGTTTTGGAATGGATCTCCCACTGTTGGAATTTTCATTTTTAACTAGACTTCGCCAAGAATAACATTCAATGTTATCTTTTAAGTCAACTATCCACTGACAAAAGATATGCGTCAAAATCAATACCAACGACTCTACTTCTAACAACTTGAACAAGTTCATTTTAATTGTTTGAATCACGACTAAAACGAAAGAAATTCTTTTCATATACCCTCTATTTGAATTAGAACGATGCTTCACAATATTTATACAAGAGTCTAGAGTAACTAAAATTAGGCGTGTACGAATATCGACAAATTTTACAACATCTGATAAACACTTGAACTACGATAAATGTTAAACTAGTTAAACTACAATTTTAAACTTTATGATTAATCCTATAGGAGCGCTCTAAACTGCATGGTTCATTTATTAAACCACACAATTATTAATCTACTGCAATATTACTCCATCAAATCTGAAAACTTTCAAAAATTCTAAACTTTCAATCTTGACTCTCTAATATTAAAACTTTATAGATGTTTCTAGCGTTAAACTCGTTTCTAACAAAATGCTTTGATAAAGCATCTAAATTAAATGTCGTACCAATTATATATATTATACATATTTAACTTCTTTAATTATTTATTGTCAGATTTATAATTACTTAAAGCTCAATTTAACAAAGCTGTTACGATTACAAATACGCATTAGCGTCAGACTTAGAGTTTAATTTCAATTTCAAACAAACAATTCTAGGTCAGGTTTGCACAAACCAGATTTACTTTATGTTATTTCAGCTGCTCAACGAAAAATGCGGTTTATGTTTTGGAAAGAAATTAAGAAAATTCTCGACTATTTCTAGACTGGGAAAAAGCAAATTAGTTTAAATTAATAAGACAAACTGAGAACTATGATCTAAAATAAGTTTGATAAAATTTCATTATGAGAATTATAGTGTAGTTAAAAGTTCGTTCAAATAACTTCTTGCAAGTGTTATATACAAAATGGTTAAAACTTTCAACTTTGCTGCGTCTTCTTAAGTTATTATTAAAAGTATTAAGATATAGATAGACATTAGTAGAACAATTTGTTTTCTAATAGATATAAATGTAGGAAAAGTAAAAAGAACGCGTTCCAAATTAACTTAAAACAGATCTTTGGTGGTGTAGTTACCACGTAATGCCACATCAGCAGTAAGTTTTAAGTTAGTCTGAAAGAGTCTCGAAATTTATGTGGGATTATCTAAAAATTGCAACTTTGTGGATTTTAGACGTTTTATTAAAGTTCCTCGGATGCTGAATGTTTTTGTAGATTTTTTTGCGGTGTTGAAAGTTGGTTGAACCACTGATTGTGAATCCAGGTATTTATCGGCAAGGTCGGGAGAAAACCTCTTGAGCACGGAACTTGCGAACATTGAAGTAGAATCTCAGCTATGCACGTAAGGTCGGTGTCACGTTCGAAGACATAAAAACGTTCTTATGTTCGTGATGGCAAGTTTTTGCGGATTTTAACGCACAATTTATTGTTGTCTATTTAATATTCATCTCATCCTAACAATAACAGTGAATTCTTACATCCACCCCAAAATCCGTTCTAATCCTTTTTGAAGCGAATCTCCAGAATTTTCCATGAAAAATAAACATAATTACATTTTACATCAGCAACAGTTTGCTTTTTGTAACTGATAATTCTCAACTTGTATTGATTATTTTCAAATTTATTTCGATGCCCCCAAGAAAATTGAAGAAGAACATAATCAAAAAAAGTTTTTATCATTTTATATTCAAGCATTTCTTGAAACTTAGTTATGGTTATGACAAGATTTGTCTTTTTTTACCGAGTTTTAATTCTTGGTTTTTACTCTTTGATATTATCGAAGGCAGCTATATAATAATATTTCCATTCAAAAGCAACTTAATTATTTTGGTTTTTCACATGTTTACTGTTAACATCAAACAGTCTTGTATCAAGTTTACGAAATTTTAATGTCGCAGGTATATACATATATTCATATGTATCTATCAAGTCGTGAGACCTTACACTACAACGTCGCAAATTAAAATTTAAAATAAGCTGAATAAAGACACCAAATTTCAAATTTACCAAAATATCAACAGTAAAAATCAATGCTATTTTGTGGATAATTCAAACTCGTTTCATTTCATTAGAACTTTGAAAGTTTTTATAAAATAGAGATTTGAATGACTTGAAAATGCTTTTACATTTGTGAACTTTTATCCTTTCTTTTGTAAATGTAAATACTTCTTAGTGAAGCAGTATATTGAAATTATTTATATTTTACACTATTTTCTCTCCTTTCAGCAGTTAAAGAATTTTGAGGTTTTCGTAGACAGCAATTGTATAAATAACTTCAAATCTCAAAGCAGAAGATTCAAGAGGGGTTTCTTGCAGTTCTCGATTTGATGCAAGAAAGAGGTTCGGGAGTGAAAATAGTAAAATCTATCATGATATGGAAATAAGAATTCAGGAGTTTGATAGCCTTGAGAAAAGCGGTCGATAAGGCGGCAATGGTACAGTGCACGAACACCATTCCCATCCTTTTTGCCATTTAAAATGACCGTCTAGACTTGTCAACTTGACGGTTCTCTTGTGCTTAGAATAGACGACAAGATTCATGTGGCTAGTAATCCTACCTAGCAATAGCCGAACCCTTAAGCTGCGAAAACCACTCCCTCGATTCAGATACACGTCGATAATTATTCATTCTCCATTTTACACTGATTCAATTCAAACGACATTTGTCATCTTTGTTCCTCCAGAATTCAAGTCATTCAAATTATTAGCTATTCAGGAATTTATTCTGTGTATTAGATAGAATGAAACAGTTCCATATTTGTTTCGCTCTTTATGAAATCAAGTGAACATTTATTTTTGCAAGTTTAATAGAGTATCGGTTTTGACCTAGGACTTTGTGGGCTATCTGATAGGGTCAAACATGTTTCCTGTCGTTCACGTTATTTTTGCCTTTGAAAACGATTAACATCTCCCCTTTTGTCGACATATCCTTTAGCAATTTGTGTTTTGTCGGGACAAGTCCGGCTGTGTAAAATTCATTACTTGTCCGAAAAGTTCTTGATTAGAGTAGCGTCAGTGCAGCAATTGGTCAACTGTGGGTCTGTCTTGGAAAAATAGTGCGAATTGTGACGAAGGATGCAAATAAATTATGCGGTGAGTAGGTCGAAAGGTGATGTGGGTCGTCGCGACGGCACATTCTCTCAGTATACGATGTTGTATTATTTCTTGGGTGACAGTTGTTTCGCGAATTTGACGTGGCGGTTTGCCGAGGGACTTCGCCCGCCTCTAATTAGAGATGTTTGTGCAGCTGCACCACGTTTAACCAAGTGCGCCGCCACCGCCTGGCTCCCTATACGTGTCACTCGTCAACCGTTCGCTCGTTTGTCATTCCCCAGGAATTTATAGTTGCGTCCTCCAGCCCGGCCATGATGGATCGATGCAGGAGCATATGTCAGATTTAATGCTGAGAATCGCAACACTTATTATGCACTTTGCTAAGAAGCTAATCTTGCTAAATAACTTACATTATCTTGTCTATCACCACTACTGATAAAAATGACTTTTTCATTCAATGTTAAAACCGACCAATGATTTTTAACATCAAAATGCCACATTTTGGCCAAAATCAAAAATACTTATGGACTTCTTCTTATTTTTAGTATACGTGAATGAATAAATAAAAGTTTCCCTTTCGTATATTTATGGGGGGTAATCTCATAAGGTGTTTTTATTATAGTTTAGCTAGTGGTAAAGACCCTCGTTGTACGGACATCATCCAGACTAATTCCAATTACCTGGAACCTATTAAGGTCCTCGCCAAATTTAACTTTTCACCAGTAATATAATATGTTCGTTCCGTTTATATATTGCAGATATACAGACCTAAACATAATTTGATTTGCAAAAGGTTTACATTTTTTTCCTGTCTATCAATCTATTTTTAAAACAGACGTGGTATCTCACTTTTATTAACAATACCTACTTTTATACACACGGATTCCCTAAATCAATATTAACTTGTATTTGATTTGCGATTGTGTTTTCCATTATCTTGTTATAAAGAATATTTTCCTGGATCATTTTATATAATACAGTATATGAAATGAATAAAAAAATTAACAAAACCTAATTCTATCCATTAAGTGACTGATAATAATTGAATAAAGTATATGTTTTAATGTGTATAAAATTCATGGATGGTCTTTTTATTTTATTTGAATGAAAGAAAAAAATACTGTTTTTCTGGTTGGTAAACGTAAGAGTATAATCACAGTCTACAGCTATGAACTAAATTTATTCAGAATAAATGCACCTCGTTTTAAAAATGTTTCAAGAAGAATCTTTCATGAGACTTGACTTCATTTCAATTTCTTGGAATGAGATATTTTCCCCAACGTTATTTTTTATTATAAAATTTACATATTCTAAGTATGTTTACTTTGTTTTCATTGTTCATGATATTATTAAGATTAGGGTTTTCTTGCAAATCATCTAAAATCTCTGCTGTTATTATAATACAGGATTTAAATATTTTATAGCTTGTCTGTATCCATTTTATAAAAAAATAACATGCATAAAGTTTCTGTCCATAAATTTCTTAATATTAAATTAGAGCATTCGCTGTCATCTGAGTTTAAGTAAAAGTCTTAAATTTTCGATATTATTTTTTTCTTTTTTTGGGAAATCTGAATTTATTATAGATACCTAATGTGTTACAATATTCATAGTCTTTCATTGACATTTTTAATTTATGGAATAACTTATTATTAAGGAAAAAGAAGACAAACCTATTAATTTAGGAGTGACGTATATGGTAGAAGTATGCGCTAGGAAACCATTATTCTGGATTAATTGTTAATTGACTGTTAATGCAATAGAAATAATTTATTAATTGTAGTTTATCAATAGCAAAACACTTAAAAGCTTTTAAAACGGTATTTATTAGTAAAAAGTCAAAAATTAATTATTTCCCAATAATGTCCTGACAAAAGGAAATCGTTTCAACAATAGAAAAATAATTAAGTGTATTACAATAAATTTACCTTGTTAAGGCAATATATCAAGTGACGTCAAAAAGTATTATTAAAAGTTTGTTCTAATATAGGTATGTACTTATCTTATGTATTATCGAATATTAATCATTCAAAAACTCTATTGAATTAAAAAAAAAATCATGACTTGTTAAAACAAGGGCTAATTTAGAAAATTTATGAAATGGAAATTTCTATACCTAACTTCCAATATATAAAACTATTCAAAAATTAATGTTTCTTCATTAAGCAATTTAAAAACGTTTTTCGTAATTTCAAAGCTTCAGAAAAGTTACAGAAAGTTTTAATAGATATTTATAAGACAGCTATAATTCATGAAAAGCTCACCCCACATCTAAAACGAAAGCAACTTTCAAAGATTTTAAGAATATTTTTTGGGGAATTTTACGAATCTTGTGATTTACGTTTAGTTTTATTTAACTAGCGTGAAACTCTGGATTAATAGCAAAATTTTAATCTGTAGTTCTCAGAAATGATTTATGAGAATCGTTTAAGAGATATTAGGTTAAAAGATCAGCTACGCCATTCACTGCCATTCCAAACTAATTTATCTAAGTAAAAGCTCCATTGACAATCAGCGTCAGCGGGCTTTTTACCACTATATGTTTTGCAGTTAAGGAAAGTTTTTAATAATATCGATTTTCTGTTGCTGGCAGCTGCAGCAAACCTCTAACAAAATTTTTGCTCATTACCTAATAACCTTGAAAATTTTGCGAATAACTTGTTACTTGTATGGTATTGCACTGGATTGTCTATACCGATAAAGGGATGAGCCGCAACCATAATAACCTCTCTGACAAGCTTTCACGCTTTGTATTTGTAATCGATCTGTCGAAGTATGGTCAATGCCAAAGGCAGGTAATTATTTTTTCCTATGCGGTTTTTTCATATATGTATTTGGTTTTGTCTATCGGAAACATATACACGCCGTTGTTTTGAAATGAATCAATTTTTATCAAATATTTCACTAATTCAGCTTTCTGATTTGCATAAGCAATGTTTCGTTTGCCATCAAAGAATTATGCTTAACTCTGATTTTGAATCGAGAATAAAACAAAATATTCCGAGTAAACAGAAAAGTGTATAACTGAACAAAATTCACGGAGAATTCCATGCAAATCAAGACAAATATTAGTAGAATCGATAATGTGAAATTTTGGATTTGAAAATCAAAATGCACTTTTTAGTGTGACTTAATTATAGAAGAGACCAGAGGCAAATAGTTTTTTCAAAAGCAATCATTCGAAATTAATGTAAATTGTTCGATTCTTTTGCATTCTGTGTGATAGATTACAACAGCAATAATTCAACAATGGCACAAAATTGCAAAGTGCTTTCGTTAGGTTAACCATTCTCGTTTTATTGGAAATTCAATGTTGAATAGAGTTTTATTTCCCCGCCAACATTTTCCACAACACTTTTAGTGAAAAGGCGCACGGGTTTTATCACACAAAACATTTTTTGCACATGCTTAAAATTTGATTCTGCTTGTGGTCGGTCCAGTTGCTTTCTTATTACTGCAGTTGGTGGATTTTTTTGATAATGCTAACGCTGTATTTTTGCCAAGGGGTCTAGACTAGTTGGAGATTATGTGTTTGGCGCCGCATAGTGCGGAAATTCGATAAATATTATTTCCACTTCTCCTTTTAAGAATTCGGTATTGTACGGGGTTGAACGCTAACATTAGGAAAATAAATAAAGGATGTGTTTGTTTTTTTCGGCACTGGGGAGGTGTCGGTGGTGTATGCTGCTGCTTCCATATTTTTGTTATGTGTTAAGTCCCACTCCATAACGCAAGAAATATGGACACGTCGTGCGTGTACATAAAACATAAAAATGACGCTAGGGTGAAAATAAACTGTAAAAAATATAAAGAGAGATCGTTTGTGTTTATGGTTAGGGTCACGCTAAATTACGAGCTCGTTGTGAAAGATGATTGCATTGACAAGAAAGCTAAAAAGGAAAGAAAAATGTGTAAATATGGGGATTATACGTTGCAAACTAGACTTAATAGAATGCAACCCAAACTGAATGAGTAATCCGAAAATCGCGTTACGCGTATGATTGTGTTGTCGGTAACTATCCCAGCATCCCAATGGAGCTTCATTTACAAGTTTAATGGCGCTCTGTAAACTTATTAACGTTGCCTAAACTCATCGAACGGTCCATTATTAAGTTATGTTGTTATCATTTAGGTCTGTGTTTAACCTCCTTTCCTGCAAAAGTTGCAATCGTGCCAAACGCTTTACCACTGTCAAACCGCGATCACAAACAGACGACCATAATCAAACATAACGCTTATTTCAGGTGAACAGAACAAAATCTACAACTGAAAAGCAGATTTATTTGGACACAACAGTTTTAAACATAAGAGGATTGCTTATAACATCATTTCGCAATCAGATGAATAAATAGAAAAGGTAAGTACAAATTTGTTTTAAATTCTTAGCAAACAAGCATTAAATATATTTTACTCCACCACCGGCTAACGGTTATTCAATGTTTCTATCAAATTTATTCTTTTGCAAAATCACTTTTGGTACATCAAAAGAACGCCACTAGTGTGCTCGAAAATCCTCTTTACCATATCATTATTAAAACTTTCTCTAGTTTAATCTCTATTCCCAACTTTCCAGCATTTTTTCCGCAAACATTGCAACTTCAATAATTGATTGAAAACAAGTGGAGAAAAAGTTCTCATAGTGCCCGCTTAGTTTCATCATAAAAGACAACAACTAATAATCATTCTCTGAAAATTAATTTAACCAAGAATATTGTTGAACTAAGCTTTAAATTTTTTTTATTATCATCTTTATTATTTAAATGATTGACGGTTGTGCACAATCTATTGATCGCAATTTAGTTAGCAGTTAGTAACTTCATTGTTGTTTGCTTGTGAATTATGAAGTTGGCAAAGGGGTCTGCAGGAGACTTTTCGGTGATGATTTCGTTAGTTGTCGTTGCAGGAGAGCGCTGTGCATTATTAATTCAGTTGTTTCATTCGATTCGCAAATGTCACCCTCAATATTAAAAGTTTATTTGAAACTTAAAATTTGTTTAAAAATCGAACATTTCGTCAAGAAATGGCCAGTTTTTTTGTTAGTTTGTGAGAACTTATTGACTGAAATGAATAATAGTCTGGTCTAAGTGTTTTCCATAAAATATTCTAAGCAAATTGTGGATGTTTAAAATTTCAGTGGTTTGTCGAGTCCGGACCTGAGTAAGTATGCAAGGTCGAAACTTGATACGTGAAACGAAAGGAGGCCGCTAGGGATCGGGATAGGCGCCTCCGCAACTCGTTCAAAAGGGATTACAAATAGAAATATCGAAGGTTTGATCTAAAAGTAGGATCTTTGAGAACATTTCAATGCAGATTGTGATTTCTTCAGTTTCGACTATGGTTTGATAAGAGTGACGTAAATGCGGAACGCTTTTAGACAGATTTATTACTGAATACTAGTCACAATTGAGTTAACAACTTATTCCTACTGTATTGTATTTGATTAATGACGTTCATTTATTCTTAAGCACGTAATTCCACGTGCATTTAAATAAGTCCAATTGATAAAGTCAGCTTCTGCACGCGAAATTTGTTCCTTTGTTTAAATCTACATTGACACTAAATACTCATTAATAATTCCTCCAGCACCGTTCTAACAAAATGCTTTTGTTTCAACAAACTAATTAAAGTCTAAATATTATGCATAATTTTACTTGCCACTTATCATAAATAACAACGTCACGTTCTTCAAACTAACAAAAAGTTAGTACATCTAAAGACAAATTTTCAAAAATTGAAAAACACAATTATTCCTAATTATTAGAATCAATTCTGTATTGTTAGAATACTTCTAGTAAATTATTTGCAAAAGGACAAGAGACAATATGGATGGAATGAAAATCCACGTTAACAGACCTAAAATTTTTGTAATACGACAAAAGTATCAAAGCCTGGCAGCCGTCACTGATGCAGCTTGCTTGTATATTTTACAACTGCATTTAAAAATGAAAGGATTTGATTGCAGCAAAACATACAGGCAATACACATGAATAATTTCTTCGAAAGCAAATATCAAAAAAATTTCTGGCTTATGAACAAAATCAAAAATTACTCATGAATTGAGTTAAGGCTAATTAATTTTTCTTTGAAAAGTTGCAACCTCTATTCGCAAATCTAATTATCAGTGTTAGTCAATTTTCCGTTACAGTGATTATTTTTTACATCACGAAACCAGAAATCGTCTGCTGTTCAGAATTCCACCAAAACGTCGATAATTTTGTTTCATACGAGAACTCGTCAGTTTTAATTCAACCTCAAAGAAAAAACTAACAAAAACGAAACATTTGTAACCGCTCACACCTCTTCTGTTTAACCATCATCATCAAATTTAACAAAACTTTGAAATAAAAACAAAAACATCTGACATTTCTACTAAGAACAGATGTTAGAACGAAAACAATTTTTGACGGGTTATATATTTCTTTTCAACTCACTATGTCTACCAGTTTGTCACTTTTAAAGTAAATCGTCTCTTTCAATCGGTCGTTGGAATAAAAAAAGTCTTTGTCTTTAAAACCAAATGCTACGACATTTGATTATAAGTTGATTAATTTTGATCGAAACAGACAACCCCTTAGACGCAGGAATGTTCTTCGTTTTGCTGCACCACCTATTCAAGCTGATATTAATATCAGGGCGCGACTAATTGATGTTCAAAGTTGCGTGATCTGTATTCGAAGCGACTAAAGGGTCAGCGGAGACGGTGAGCGATGCGCCACTAGGGAAACGACAAACTGATCCTGACTAATACAATTATGAGGAATGAGACAAAGACCATCACCAATCGCCGATGGAATTGCAGGAATGGTGTAATTGAGGTTTGCCGATTACACGACTTGCTTGTTCCCGTTCGAAAATTAATGAGCAAAACGATGCGTGAAAACTCGAATCTTGTACCCTTGTCAGGTATCTTACGAAAATTGACGACTCATTTTAGATCAATCACAACAAGCTAAAAAACTGTAGATAATTCCCAACGTTACACGATTCTGTTTCCATTATTGTGGCCCGTTTCATCTACACATAAAACCTAAGTAAACACCCTATAAATTTACAAACTGTTGTCTTAGCTAAACCACATTCTGCGTCTGCCATACGACCAAAAACTAACTACACACGCGTAACGCTCTGCCACTATTAAACGACCGTGTGGATCATCATTATGGAACACCAACGACACTAAACAAACACATTTCTAATAACACTAGAACATTGTCATGGTAATGTTCAACTACCTTATATGTGTACTATTCAGATGAGACGCATTTGAGTATAAATTTATACCTTCTTCATCAAATAGAAAATTATATATTAAAAATGGTGAAGCAAATAATGAAGAATAAAAAGTAACAATGTTTTTATTGTAGGTTTGAATAAAACTGAACATTGAAAAGCGACTAGTGGTTTTTAATGGTTGTGTGTTCGATATTTCTGATATAGTTTGTAATCTACACTATACAGATGTGAGAGTGCGGATTTGAATTCGTTATTGCAATGTAATTTCAACTTTTGTTATTGAAATGTTATTTTGTAGAGAGTTGAGGTTTGTTCGTTTTTGATGAGAATGATCGATTTTTCACCTTGTCTTATTGAGAGATTGTAGAATTGTAGAGCGCTGTAGAAAGAGCTGTGAGACGTTGGAATGCGAGTTTATTACATCTGATGCGTTTTTGTGGTATGTTGGTAATGCGTCGTTGGCGTCACCGTCGGTGTCAAAGAAGTACAAGTGTAAATTCCGCGGGGGCGTAATTTCGTTAGTCATCAACAGGCAAGGCCGGCAGCTTTGGTGTCATTACGATTGTGTGTTATGCTGGAATCTAACGGGGTTGGTTTGGAGTGAGGCTGTAATTTCCCGAATGTTGCAGGGGCGGCGCGCTTTTGCTGGGCAACTATGCAAAATGGGCCATTATAAATGCCGTTTTATAAATTGCATTTTACAAGTCAGCGGGCACGACTCACATGCATGGTCGAAATCCGGCAGTTTTCCTTTACGGATGACGTCCGCTCGAGAGGACACAGAGTAAGGAAGCGTGGCTGCGCTGCAACAACTATATTTTTATCGCCGAATCGGATCAGTCGAGGGATATTCGCCATTATGATATTCGATTTGGATCCGCGCAGCTTGATTTCCACAGCATCATATGTTCGGTCAATCGGAAATCCCGACGGATACGCTCGTAAAGTCAAAAGCTATGAATTAAACAAGAAATGCTTGAATCACTGTTCTATTCCGAAGCTCGTTTCCATAAAACACTCCTCAAATCAATCAATCTTCTCCGTCTATTAAGTTTATATTGCACCGATAATGCCAACGATATCTTACACTTTTTCCAAAGGTTGCCCTACGGCCTCACAAGCTTCCAATCATAAATCACGTCTAATCAGTAACATCAAACTCCTTGATAAACGCAGTCACACCGCAAAAACTGACCAACTAATTTTGAGCTTTTTTACGATTATTAGCTCTATCGACATTCGAAAGTAAAAGCCATTTCTACGTATCAAAGTAAAACGATTGGGGTATTTGTATAAAAAACCATCTTGTTTAGGGATTCACTCCCTTTTTCCTATTCAATTCTCGTTCTTCACAGGTCAATCAGATATCAAGATAGTCAATAGGGCTTGGGTTAATGTCTACTTTAAATAAGTTATATAGATGCACAACATCCATTTCAATTATACATGCTTTAAAAGCATTTTAATCAGTTTATACCAAAAAAAATGTTTGAAAAAATCTAGATCCACTTAAAACCACTCTATTAATTATAAATTTTTCCTACAAATAAGTATTGCATTACATGAGGACACAGAATACCCGATCCGGGACAATAATAAACATAAATAATTATATAATAATTTGTCAACAGAGTGTGTAAACACTACAAGCTCTGACGACTTCGTTGTAAAACCAACCAAAATGTATTTAATGGAACCTAACATGAATAAGTTGGAGGTGAAAACAGATGTCATAACTGCCTACAATGCTATTTATCTTATGAACATGACAAAATTCCAAGCAACTGTGACGAGACAACAGATTTTTATAAAATCGTCTCAGAAAATATAAACTCGAGAGATTCAACATTGATTTCTAAGTACACAAAATCAAATCTTTATTTACAATACAAAAGAATAAACTAATGAAGCTGAAAGATCTCTTAATCTAATCGAGAAGGGAAACAATGCAAATACAAATTAGACATTACAGATTCATAAGACACAAATTGACTTCCCATAAAGCAAATACCAAAACATCTTCTGGAAAATTAATTTGCTAAGTCGTCCAACAAGGAATAGAGAATTGGGGTCAACATTTTATTTTGAATGGATTCCATTCAATATTAGAATCTTATTGGTGTCACAGTCAGGTCCTTCAAACAATACGTGAGTAAATCTAAGGCTTCAGACTTGCATTTGGAAGTTTCGGTCAAAGTTTGATTAGTTTTTTTTATTCACACAGTGAGATGTAGAGGTTTTTTGAAATTTGTTGTTTATTTTCATTTAAATTTTGCCATGTTGCTAATAAAGTGAGATAAAGAACGATGGAACAAACCCCAACTAGTGGCACATTGAGTTATAACAGCTCATTAACTGAGTACAATGAAAATAAATTTCTTTTTATTTTGTCTACAATTGTTCTATTATCTATGCGAATCTTATAACTGCATCAGACATTAAATTTCTCGTTGAACGTTAATTCTTTGGCGTATTATCTGTTTTTTTTTTTTCATTTGGAGGATAATGATGGATGAATGCCTCATAATTTCTACTTCATTATCACCTCTACTATTATATAAATCAAAAAGTTAAGTGAATGCCAGATGCATGTTTTAAACTGGTGCGGATTAATCATAAAAATCCTTCTGATAACTTTGATATTAAAAAATTCACAGCGTTACACTGCGTATTGAAAAGTGTTTTAGTCGATGGTTCGTTTGATGATTAATAGATGTGTAGAAAGTTTATAGCATATATTCGAACATCATTAATTTTCTTTAATGTACGGAAAGCCATCGTAAATTGGACTTGATATCACAAGCAACAAAAATATACGAAAATTTTCATATAAAAATCCATCAAGTAAATTTGTGTTACACTTTAAACTTCAAGATTTATTCTAACAGAGACGCAAATAGTTGGATATGTATTATGTTAATACGGCATCAGACTTTTCTCCGACGTAAATATCATTTCCAAATCCTCTCTCGTTTTCTTCGCTTTTGTTTTCACTCTATTTAGTAATGTGCAAAAATTACGACATATCAGTGCACTGGAATTGATCAATCGAAATGGGAATATTTCTTTGAAAAATATTCTTCTTTTTATTACAACAGAATTCTAGCTTTATTCATGAACGTTGGATTCACATGGAAATGTTAACAAAATAAATTGATATTTTTTCAGTCAATCTGAAAATGTTACTTTGGGTCAACACTCGTTCAAATTATTCAAACGAAATCTCGTTCTTTCATCAACGCTAACAGAAGCAATTCCATTTCCTAAAACTAGTTTTGTATGAAAGTCATTTTATTGCCTGTTTACAAAAATTTGGCAGAGACAGTTATCACCCACATTTGATCCTAGCCAAGATGCGCAATAAAATGTTGCTTGTTCTGAAGAAATAAATCAACCGATTAAGCAGAACGAGATTAGACTTACAGGAAATTTATTCTCCAAAAGAGATCGACCGCAAAAGCCCTCACATAATCGAAGCCAAAAATCACACGAATCTAAATAACGTTTTCAAACAGTAAAGCTTTTAACATTTAAACCCTGCTTTAGCTCTCAATTTTAATCATTTAAGTAAATTTATAAAACTTCTTCTCAAACAGGAAAAATACATCATTGATCCCAATTTAAAATCTAGAGATTTAATTAAAAGTTTACATTGAAAGTCATATAGAACACGCTACAAAAAAAAATGAATTTTTGAATGGACAACAAAAGACTTTTTAATACATTTTCATAAAATGGCCTTAATTTTTGGACAGTGTAACATTGCAAATAAAACGTCACTGATGGGTTTTGTCGGGCTACCATAAAGGAGGACTGCCTGTAAACTTAAAGAAAAGAGACCATAAAAAAATGTTTTTCAAGATATTAGAATTCATATTAGTTTTTTATATATGAAATTCTTTTTGTGTTTATACTGGTAATAAAAAAAGTTAGAAGAATCATAAAACTTCTAGTTAAAAGAATAAGTAAGTTAACGCATGATATTTTATACCGATTGCATTTACAAATGATCATTATTAAAATCTCGATTGGTGCAAGCAATATCAAAAGAAAAATATATAAGCACTAAATTTCGATGTAATTTATCAATGTTATCGACGTTAATGCACTGTGTACGTACATACAAACCTTATAAACATGATTGAAATTTAAAAAAAAATTCTTTTTTCGTTCGACTAATTCGTGAGTATATAATTGAGCGGCTAGACCTAATTTCAGTTTTACAAAAAAATAAATTAATAAATAAAAGCCTTTTTTTGATAAAACTAACTTCACTACATTCTAAACCTTTTTTTTTGAACAAAGGAAATAGAAATCATCAACTTTGATTAAAACATTCACTTTTCCATTTTTTACTTTGCAGTTTGTATCGCTGATTTTTATCTTACTTACATTGAACAAAACGCCATAAAATAACAAATTTATTTCATGTTTTTATAGATTTTAAAATTGAAAGATAACAGCAACAATCATAAAATAAGAATACTTATGAAATTTTTCAGATTTCAGCTCAGTATCTGCATTGATTTTTGGCGCTATAAAACGTCATCATTTAAATATATGTAGATGGAATGTCCATTTTATCGGTCTCTGCTTACAAATATGTATTCTCATATTTAGACCCTTTTGAATTCACCTTATTATACATCTATTTTAAAAGATTTTTAAATTTCCATATGCAGTTTTTATCTTTAATATTTACATCACAACCATTATTTCTTGAAAAAATTATTCATGATTTTTTAAAATAATTATTGTATCATTATCTTAACTGAATATTTATTTATTCATACATTCTTGTAATGAATTTGCTTTTAAAAAGCAATGGAATCTATGCATTTGAAAAATATCATCTTTTTCCTTTTCGAATTGATAACATTTTGAAAAAATATCTGTGACTGCTGGAATAGAAGCTCATTCAATTTGAGATGATCAATTTTATCGAACAGCTTATTCTAAACAGCAAAACCTCTTTTACTATTCAGTTTTATTAAGAATTATTCCTATACTCTTAAAAGATTTTTCTTCCGGAATTTTATTAGATTGCTGAGTTCCTTTGTTTGAAGGGAATCTAAAAAGTAGCTAAAAGCTCTAGTTTTGAATTACCCGTATAATATTGTGTGGTGATCTGATCCTTTGTGGTTTAGGGAACTTTTTCCAATATCTACTCACTCGGGAAGTGCGTTTTTGTTTGTAATTTGAATAAACCGAACCGATATAAATATGCGCGGCTTTAAAAGCTCAGTTAAAGACGTGGATTCGGATATGAGTGATAAAAATTGCGCTTGGCTAGAGCTTTTAATCCTTTAATCTATATATACATTTATTTTAAGGTTTCGGTTGTAATTATTTTTTATCATTAACATCCGGACACTCCCTTTAAAGTTAATTGAAGGCTTAGGATTATAGGAAAAGGGGCGTTATGAGACCTTTTAACCATGCATAAAGTGGTGGTCAAGGTGGTTTCAAGGGTTTTCGAAATTTATCAAATGTTTTTTAAGCTGTAATTTGAAACTGAAAATGATTAGGGAGATTGTAGGGAAGGGTGAAGTTTGGAAATAAGAAATGGGGGAAGACGTTCCAGATTGTCGCCAGGATGAAGGATGTCGTTAGCCAGAACTGGTTCGAGCGAGTGTGAATGCGAGGGCCTCCGCTAGATTTTCGATAGAGATGGAGATGATTAATTGTGGAAATGAAAACATCGCCTAGTGGTAGGGAGCCGGCTTGAAAGCGCTTCATTATGCCAGCGCAGTCATTTAGATTTATAAGTCTATTCTCCGGATCGCAATTTTCACAGTTAGTGTTGTTGACGCTTCACCGCGGACTTCGCGACACGATTTCTACTACTGTGATATGGATGAAGCGTAGCAAAGCATTACTCCACTCGTGTCCCATCTATCATCTTGTCTGAGAGACAACACCATCACGTTCATCACAATACACCACTAGCGTTCTCATACTTAAAAAAAAACTTTCACAAATAAAATATACCACTTTTTCAACAACATTTATTTAAAGCACTAACAACAAGCTCTAAGCTTCTTATTTCATACTCGGAAGTATTGTCAAAACACGACATCCACAGTTCCACCAAAACACATAGCAGTGCACATTTGGAATTTTAGTAGAATTCCGAAAGACAACATATAGCATTTTAGTTGACTGAAATTAAATAAATAAAACAATTTTTTTTTTCTGTTTTCCAAATCGATAAGAATCTATTTAATCTACTGATTTCCTTACGATTCTTACTTATTAACTTACTAAATCAACAACTCATTCTTAAAATGAAGGAGATACCCTAAACATCATCTATCACGCATCATAAATTTCCACACCCCTCAGATAAACAGATAAATTTAGAAACTTTGACTCGATGAAGTATTGACAGAAAGACCTATAAACATCAATCTCTAGTCTCTAGTATTTGTAGCTAACAAAAAAATTTTTCCTATAATTACAAAAAAATAAATAGAGATACAATAGTTTTATACCTTATAGGTTTCTTTGACATAAATTTTGATAATATTAATATTCTGATTTAACTTTAAACATGTTGAACATATTCATTTTTTTGAGCCCTGCAATTATTTTAGCATTAGTTTTAACGATAATATCTTTGTATGCTTAAGCCTTGCAAATCTAAACATAAGCTTTTATAATAACACGATTTTTAATAATAGTTTCACAGAGTAAGTAAATCCATTTTGTCGATCAAATTATTATTATTATTCTTTTAAAAGTCAAAGAAAAAAACAATCAAAAGAATGATTCTTTGTAAAAATTTCAATAACTTTGAGTTTGTCCTTTTTTTTGGTTTGACTTTCTATTGAAACCGGAATTTGCATTCGAATTTATTCTGATTGCAAGTCTCAAAATAAATAAATATAAAATAAGTAATTGATTTTGTCAATGTTTTAGTAATTTTGTTGGTATATATTTTTAATGGAGTTGATTGCGCTTTTGATGAAAATTTTCAACATAACAAAACAATTAACCATATAATAGAGCCTGTGTTCAGCAGGAATTCGCCATAGTAGAGATAGAGCTGTATATTTCTCATGATATATTGCTGGTGTGAACACTACCACAACACGAAAGATTGCAGAAAATATATCACGTGATGTATTTTATTTATAACACATAATTAACCAGCACTGTTGAAACAAATAATATACAATAAATCTGTGACTATTTTCAAATATTTTATTTTGTTTTATTATTAAACTAACCCTAGGCAACCAGTAATACAGATGAAAATTACGCTGGTTAACCTACAATGTAATTGATAAATAATCGAAACGAAAACAGGCAATGTAAATGACTCGTTTTTTATATGAATATTAAATACGCAAGAAAATTAAAAAATTGTAACTGAAATCTACGTTATTCTTCTAGAAAGCTTTTCTGAGTGTGAAAAGAAAACTTCAGCATTCTAGCTTGTATATAAATATATTTTTAGGCCACCTTGAAGAAATCTTTCATGACTTGTATATGCGGAGGGTAAAGGCACGAATCTGAGCGAAAACATTATCAAGCCCTCCCCTAAAGATAAAACAGAACGAGATGTATAAATATGATACAATCTACCTAAATCTTTAATGGTAAATATCAGTCACTGTGTTTTCTCCCTTCTTTCAAAACTACTATCTAAAATATACTCTGAATGCCAAAATTTCTTCGCATCTTTTAATTGGTCAAAGAGTCATAAAACTCTTCGTTCCAGGTTTAAAATTTGTAGCTTTTGATAAGAGGCGATAAATTTTTATTATAAACATAAAGCCGGTAATTCTCATAAAGGAGGAGCAAAAATCAATTTACCCCAAGTGTTATATATCTCCGTCGTTACAATAGATCGGATATTTGAAATGTGAAGGTCGTCAGGGTTATCGGTGAATTGCTGAAGAAGCGCCTTTCCTCCTATAGGGCTCGAAATTGGCTAGAAATTGTAGTGAAACAAAGAATGGTCAACGCTATGATGGCAACGCGCGTCACGTGTCCAAAGATGCTTCAAGATGAATACCAAACACTACATACAATGAACGAAAACAATTCACGAGACGAAAATACTTTCAATACTAACGGAAATTGCTTTAGATGTGAACTATTTTATGAAAGATCATCAATAACGTTTAAAAATTTATAGACCTTTAAAATGATACTTCTTCGGAAATGCAGTTAAAAGAAAAAGAAGGTTCTCCCTCTGTTTGGAAGATAACAAATAAGTACTAACGAATAACTAATTCAAACTTTTCATTAAAAAATCTACATACGTGATCATTCAATTGCGAACCAAATTAATGGTTTAATTTTAGATTAGTAGAAAATATCACGTTACGTCACCAGTGGGAAATGAGACTATGTAATCAACTAACTTCTCCTAAAACCACGATAATACTAGTGTTTCCAGACTAGAAGAATAACATTCAGTCATATAGTTTAAATATAGAAATCCCTTCAACATCATATGGAGAAAAAAAATTCGGTAATTTCATCAGAATATAAGACCTTCTTATATATGTAGCACACCTCATTTATTCAAAAATATACTTGTTAAGCCCAATGCCCACGTCGTCCAATCGCCTCTGATTGACTTCGGGATAAAAGGAGTCACGGCTAGCGCGGGACTGAAGAACTTGATATGTCCGTAATTGAGAGTAAGCCGCAGGGGTTACTGCCGTTACGGAGGGAACGTGACCCGCAAATTCACTGCAACCGACATTACTGTTTGCTAGCGCCGACCTGCGAAGCTGTAATGTCACATGCATTGCTGACGCCTCCAAAGGAACCATTTCAATTAGTTTCAGAAGCAGGATGTCAACCCACCCCTGTCAAATTTGTTCCACCGACCCATTTACACAATAAATAACACGCTTAATCATAAGACGAGCTTGACACTACTCTACTAACTCAAACACAATACTTTTTCTTAGACTTTGTCCGAGCAATTAACTCATTTAGCACTTTCATGGCTACTGACGCCTAGGTGAATCAGTTTTTTCCCTTGTTGAGACCGCTAACATAGTCATTTAAAAGCAAAAGTTGAAGGCATTTTTGCAGGATCCTAAAGACTGTTGTATTTTTAATAGAGGTCAAGAGTTTACACAGAATATAAACTCCTTGTTTTGGAAAACGGGCTTTAACTCCTTACCCATCATTTCCTTTAAGATTATTCAATTAGAAGCATTGTTTTCCTGTGTATTGTTAAATATGCACAGAGGTAGCAGACGTCATCTAATAATGTAATTCTCCAACGGTGCATTTGTACAATTTCGTAGAATAACGCAGACTTAACAAGAAACTACAAGTAATTTGTTTTTGCTGAGATCCTGTTTAGTTCTCACAACCTCCTAAATATTTTATTAATTTAACAAATTACTTAGACTAAAATCGATGTTCTGAATTTACAAAATGGTAATACCTCTACTCTACAATAGAAGTCTTGCTCAACTTAAACCGATAATGTGAACTACATAGATTTTCATAAAACAGATGTTTGGAACATTTGACAGCTACTGTCAAAATGTATATTAATTATAGTCAAATTAATTGACGCTAACTAGATAGTTCACTAAGTGTCCGAACGTGATTTATTGGAGAAGAAGTTGATCCAGTAAATGCCCTGTTCTGATCGATTTGAATTATTTTATAAAAATTATATCCAATCATCATTGATATATAATAAAATAGTTAAAATAGCACTGCAATGTGAAATCTAAAACTTGGCAAATGTTGATTTACGCTATAACTCGAACAAAACCAAATAAAGTCTGCAGAAGAAAAAACATTACACAAGTCCAAAACAATAAATATGGATGGATTACTTCAGTTGGCCGTTCTTTTTCCAACTTTCTAATATCGTAATAACTTGTCAGAAAATTAATAAAATTGGTAAAACTTAATCCTAGGTAATTAATTTTCTAAATTTAACTTTTATTGAAAATACTAAAAATAGTTCTCAATTTTAGTTAAATCTCAATCTATCTGTTTCTGCTAGTGATAAAAGTTTTTATTTAAATTTATTTGCGAATGTATAAGTAAAATGAATTTCTTTTTTAGTCACGTAGATAAAGTTGAGCATTACGTAGTGAACGCAATCCTTATACCAATCCACTAGGAAATTGGTATGTATCTAGAACATTCCATTACAAAGTGCACATCATGCACAAACTTAAATAGACATAACAAGGAGTAAATACAAATAGTGAGAATGAAAACAATAGAATGAATAACGCTACAATCGTTTATTTAATTGAAACTAATTTTACTTTTAAAATGAAACTAAAAACTTCCACTACATTTTTAGCTTGCTATGGATATGAATATAAATATTAAAACAGTAGAATATATTTAAACTTGGAAAGGCTGTACAAGTGACAATTAGGTGACAGTCATGGGGATAAGAAAATGGTTAAAAAATAATAATAGAAGAAAAATAGAGGCGTGTATGGTTTTATTGTGAGATAAACGTAGTTGTGAGATACAGGATACCTATGAGAATTGTATTGCTTCGCCCATTTCAGTATAATTGTGCTTCCCTAAGGGTATTTCACATTTTTTTTTATTACAGGAGGGATGTGCGTTAACCTCTTGAGATATCCAATTATACTCCATTTACTTAGGTTGGAATAACCAGCATTATAGTTAAGCAAATGAGTAATCTGTGCAATGAAAGAGTGGGGAGTAAGACAGTAAGTTAGTTTAATAGAAAGAAGTTTGATTCACTTAAAAATCATCAAATGAAAAAATTGCAATTGCAAACGTATACTTTAAAAATCTGAGTTTAATAACTTTGCAAACTTTTAAAAGTAATTAAATTATGCACTTCCTGTAATTGAAATAATAACATAAAAGGCAATGGTGTTGCAGATGATTGAAACGGATTGTTTGAATTTCCTTTGTAAATAATGAGTGCTTTTAATAAGTTTCGTTGTCGTTATTTTGCGTTGTTTGTGCGTATTTAATGTTAATGTTGGGGGAATAATCGAATTGGAGTTGGAGTAAGGGTAAAGTTTGGAGCGGTCGATCGCCAGAGCGTATTTATGGACTCGAAACCGACAAATTAAAACTTACGCAATTGCGAAGTAGCTCTGCTTACAAAGTAATCGAGTCAGGCAAATTAAGGGTACGTGAGCGGGGACTTGAGGTTGGGGGGAATTCATAGGGATGGCGACCGTTGCATCGGTCGCTGGATAATAGTAAATTGCGTCTAAAGCAATTCCGCACCCTAAGTGGCGACTCTTTCATGAACGAGAAAAGAGATAAGGTGCCAGATGAAATGCTGAAAATCTGAAAATCTCCCACCAAATGGCTTCCTTAAAGCGCCTGTCGTTAGGCTCAGCCTTGGGCTAAACGCTTTACCTCAGTCTTGGTTTTTATTCGGCATTAATCCTACTAAACAAGCTACCACTAATTTACTTTCTATTGCTCAATAATGTCCGACAGCAAATAGTATGAACCAAAAGTTGGATAAATTATTGCATTGCATTAGGACTTCCATTATATTCTTCATTCGCATTGCTTTCTTTTTACTCAGACGGACGCACAAGACGTAGCGGGAGATTCGCCCCACTGCAGCCACCCTTACCCTGAGAAAACAATACACCCGCCTTTTAATATACGCGGAAACCGCATTAAAAAGAACCGTAGTCGGCATAGCCGATAGGCAATACTCGAAACTAAAACATACAACAAAATGCAGAAAAGAAAGTGCATTGCTTTATTTCTATCATCAGGATTATAACTACTGTTTTACCAAAGTTTTGTGTTTATTTGTTGAATTCTATTCTAAGTAAAGTGGATAGGTCGAATAGAGATCCAGTAGTACAGAGTGCGCTTTTCGCTTAAATACACTGGCCAATAGCACTTTCTTTTCTACGTCAAATAAACTAACAGAAATACAGGCTGGTCATTCTATTACATTGGGAGTTTCTGAGAAAGATTTGGAATTATGTTTTCAATAGATTCAATTACGTCCACTACACTTCCATTCACTTTCGGTTTCTTGTTTAGTTTCCGTAATATCGACATCGCTTGGTCTTTTCCAAAATCGAAATCGATTAGACAAAGATCAATAAAGCCGTTAAGTGCGCATTAAGTATCGGATATCCTCTATGGTGAATGTGAGAATCCGCCAAAAAGTAGCGTCACTGTAATGTGAATAAATAGCGACGATAAGAAGGCAGGAGACAGAAAGGGTGCGTGCAATTAATCGTAGCCGCGACTAATCCCAGATAACGACGGGTAATGAATAGACAGAACAGATACCAACTTAGGGAAGAAAACTATCGGTTTTGGAATTGGAGCGGAGGCCATGTCCTGGAATTAACAGCGTTTTTTCTTTCTGATAACAATTATCCGGATTTATGGCGCACATCCTTCAAATGGAATTAACGCGAGCTCCGCTATAAAACAACGATTTGTCTGGAGCTTTAAAGGCTTGCCGGCCTTCCGACTTAGCAGTTTCGGGACTGGCAAGGCATCCATCAGACTCTCCAGTACCAGCGATACTTCCAACCGGATGGACAACCGACCACAGAATTACGCACCAAATTACAGCTAACCCATACTTGGATTAACGACCGTCGATATTCTCTATACATTTAACAAACACCACCATCTATGTATGTAATCTTATAGTTTGTTCAAAAAACATAATCTTATGTAAACTTTATGTTTATTAAACAGTTCTTACAATATTCAATCAAATCAAAAAAAATTATGTTCACATATTTTTGTTACTATCGTCACTAAAACGTCCTTTTCCGTAATTTAGTCTCCATTTTCGTCGGAATTTCACTGGAAAATCTATTATCTCATTAACTTCTTACACCATCCTTCCGGCCACTCATTTTCTGTAGCAGTAACTATATGTATGGCTAAGCTAATGGCTAACTATTATTATAAAGCTGAAATTTAGACTGTGAATAAGTAGGTGGTATATCATGGTCAACTATCACAATCTAAGCTCTTCATGAAACGTATTAACTTCGCCACAATATTCAATTCTCTATCAGAATTAAAGCCTAATAATGTACATATAGTATTCTCGGAGAAAATTGAGGACGAAGTGACTAGCCTGTGTTCTACAAATTTATAATAATTTCGAAATTCGGTGTCTCTCGTCAATGGGAATTGCACAATCCAATTTAAATCGGTGCAGTTGACGGCTGTATAACTAGTTGTCCTAGAAATCACCAGAGATGGGTAAACTTCCAATGATAATTAAATCGATACCAAACCAGAATATTTATTATCGAGTTTAGCTTGAAGTATACATTAAAGTTTTTTTTGACATGCCTAAATTTATGCGAGTTCGTGCAGACCTACACATATTTGTCATATGATTTCTTGGAAATGTCTATTGTACGATATTTACTTTGAATTGAATTCCGTTGTTATCTTGATTATTTTCAATTTATTTTTATAACTCGGATTAGAGACTTATTTCCATCAATTTGGCGTCTTATTCCAAAAAAACGAGACTTACATAATTTTTTAATTGTTTCACAGTTCAGTAAATTTTCTGTAAACGAAAATTAGCTGATGATTTCATAATGATAATGATTCAAAAAATTGGCTACTTAAGCTAATAGATTATTAAGTACCTGTATGAAGGCATTTTGGACAGTCACTTTAATTTATATAAAAAGAAAAAGCTTTAAAAAAGAATGATTAGCTCTTTTAATGGTGACAAATTACCGATTGTCTATTTCTTAGTCTTATCAATCAACCGGAAGACTACTATTAATGACCTAAATAACTGCCAAAAAATCAGAAAAAGCTCGGTCAAGCTTAAAGAAAACTGCGCTTCGTCTTTCTGTGCCTTAGAAAATCGCTGAAATTAATGAAAATTAAATTATACCGGCTCATTTATTAAAGCATAACTAAATTAAAACTCTTTTTGACGGTTGGAAGCTACCCTTTTTCCACGGGACTCACCAAACCGAATTTTTCATTGGAAGCAGCCTCTTCGAAGGTTGCGATTATATTTTAATTAAAATTAAAATGTGTATTTTCATGAGTAAATTTTAATAGTTAAGAAATTAGTCAGCCATGCTTGGATTTAATAAAATCGTTTTCTTTAAAGACCTCTATTAGAATTTAGCTTCAAAGTAGTTGAAAAATAAAATATAAAAATTTCTTATATACATATATACAGTTGACCTTTCTAATACGGACTTTAATAAAGATGGAAATTATGCTGAAGTAAATTCTCTCCGGTGTTCAGTTGTTAAAAAGTTCTGAGACGAAGGCAAATATTCAGTGCTTTGATTGCGTTAAAAATTGTTCTATTTAACAAACAAGGTAATTAGTGAAGCTGTAATTTGCACCAGAGAACGCGTAACGGAGAGTCGAGATAATGCGTGTGAGTTTTCTCTGGTGCAGAAAAAATGTTGAGTCCGTAGACAGAAAACGTGATGATCCAGCTGTAACGAATAGCTCTCTAGTGGCTAATGTTGCCTACGATCAAAAACTCGTCCCAAGCTCAATTTTCTCGTCACTTTCAAACAACTTTCTTTCAATCTCCAACTCTGAAAAGATTCTGTGTGCCCCTCGACAATTTTAACATAAGGCATTTCTTCGATATTTCATATATTCCATCTTGCGCGTGTGTATTTACAATACTTTTCGAATGCATCTAGCTAATAAAGAATCGCTTGAGTGAGTAACGACAGGGGTTTGAAGATTCATAAGAGGGAGTAAAGCGTCTTGAGCCTTGAATTGTTTAACGAAAACTGCTTTAATGAGTCAATTTTGTCTGAGACATTTTTGATAGAGACGTAAAAAATAATAGTTAATTACTGTGTGCGAAATGCCACGGCAGAAATTTGAAATGAAATTAAGAGTGCTTGACGAATGGAAGAGAGAGATCGAGGAGTTGTTTGAATTGTCTGGTAAAAACAGCGTTGATGAACGTAATGTGGTGGAATTCTGGTGGAATGACGATTAATCAAAAAGCAGAATTCAGTCTGTGCTGTATTTGGTAAGATGCGGTTTTTAATAATGGCAGATTTATTATGAAATCACAGAGCGTGGAACTGTTCTTAAGCCGTATATCAATATATTTTATGTGGCTAATGATAGATAGTAGAAGGGAAAAATAAATTGGAAAAGAATATATAAGCGAGCCGAAATGAAAAATCGTAAGGATTTTTCGTCGTTCTGAAGTAGAATCATAACTCATATTTTCGGCGAGTGCTAGTTTATCTGAGCGAGATGAAGCTTGACGAATGGATGAAGGAGATGAACGCGATGAACCCGCTCGATTAAGCCATATATTTTACTTACACGGGAAACTTGAAATCGACGTTCAGATCTCATGAAATGTTTATATGCCATTATATTTCCTGAGACGATTTTGTTGATCGGTAGCAAACATCATTATGACTACTTGTATATTATTATGTGACAATTCAGGAAACTGACAGTAAGATGAATGAAAACACATTTTTTTTACAGAAAGTCATCAACGCAGACTTTGCGATATAGCGGCGTTTTTCTTTCCGCCTATGTTCAATCCAAGTCAAGTAGAAGTAATTTTCTGAAATTGCTATATTACAGTTTGAGTCACTTATTTTAATTGGTGTCTTAAATTCGGTCTGTAACGTAGAGTTCTATGTCGTCGATGGCACGTCGCGCAGATCCCAACTGCCTACTCTGATGATAATCAATTTCTTCGTCCGCTAGATGCGCCGCCATCAAATCCTTATCAAGTATGCAGTATCTCCTGGTTTTTGTATAGTCATTTGTCTTAATTCCCGTGACCGGAACGGATAAGGGCGGGGAGGACATTACGCGTCTCCTGGCAACGGCATCAAAACGAGCGTCGACGTAGATGACATGCACTAACCAGTCTTGTTGTTTCAGATCCCATGACGGAGCGTCGAGCTTGGCATGGGGGGTGAAAGGACCCGGCCCATGTGGTGGCAAACGCTACCTACTATGCTGGTGCTGGCGACGATCGGATCTGCCAGTGATGGAGCTATCTGCCCTCCAAGATGCAATTGCAACGATGATACACTTACCGCTTCTTGCAGTTCAGCAGCTCTCGAGGTCGTTCCCATCCAGCTCAATCCAGAAGTTCGCCACATCGATCTTTCCAATAACAAAATCACCCACGTTCTTTTCACTCTTTCATTCTACAATTACTTAGTCACTCTCGATTTGTCGTCCAACAAAATCAAAACACTTGGATCCTCCAATTTCGAACTACAGCACAACCTCAAACATCTGAATTTAAGCAGGAATGAAATCGAGAAGATTTCAAAAGACTCTTTCAAAGGACTTAGAGCTGTCACCACTCTAGATCTCAGTCACAACTGGCTCGAAGAACTCACTTGGGAAACTTTCCGGGAATTACATTCTTTACAAGTATTGAAACTATCGGGAAACCGACTGATTTATCTTGAAGGAGGGATCTTCAAATCGGCTAAACATCTACAGGAGTTACTTTTAGATCATAACCTCTTTCTAGAAGTGCCAACGGCGGCACTAGCCGATACTGTTAACTTAAGATATCTCTCACTTTCAAACAACCTTATCAAATTTGTGGAAGAAGGGCAAATGCCCACTTTACCTGAACTAAGAACATTACTGCTAGATGAAAATGTTATTAACGAAATACACCAGTCCGCTTTGTCCGGACTTTTAGCTTTAGATCATCTTAATCTGAGTGATAATAATTTTACCGTCATACCAACAGCATCTTTGACAAAATTAGCAAATATAACCAAACTCAAATTGAGCGGTAATTTCATAAGTACCGTCCCACCAGTAGCATTCAAAGGACTCTTCCATTTACGTTTTCTTAGATTAGATCGTCAAGAATTCCTCCAAAGGATAGATGCCAGAGCTTTTGTTGATAATATCAACTTGGAAAAAGTCTGGTTAGATGATAACATAGCAGTAGAAAGATTACCAACAAGATTATTCCATGGAAACCCACGTATTAAATATCTTTCTATTTGTAATAACAGATTAACCAATATAGAAGTCACCCATTTCCCCTTAGATCAGTTACGTGTTCTTAAATTAGCTGGAAATCCACTGGAGTGTAATTGTTCTTTGTCCTGGCTTTGGCATTTGATCCAAGAGCAAAAATCGAGAAGATCGATTGATACAACGAATGGAACAACCTTAGAAGAAACCGATTTAAATTCTGGTGATTTAGTCGTAGATCTTGAGGATATAAGATGTGCCGGTCCAGAGCCTTTGACGGATGTACTGTTGGCAGACGCGACCGAATCCCAAGTGGACTGTTCTGTCAGTTGGATCGCAGCAGTTTCGGCAACACTAACGACCCTATTTATAGTCGTTATTGTAGGCGGTTTGTTGTATTGGGGTCCAATAAAGAAAGCACGTTCGAAAGAGAAAGAACTTTCTGTAGTCGAGAACAGGTGTCGAAATAAAAGCAACGGAGCTTGTTCGAACGGAAGGAGTGAACCTTTTGAAAATGTAAGGACAGATAAGTGCATGATCGCGCCACCTCTCATACACCACGACTACCGCACGTTACCCTCTTGGGATCCTTACGGTGCGGAATGTGGCGGCACTATGAACATTTATGAACATTTAGATTTAAACAACAAGACGAGGCCTCATATCGTCTATGTGTAACTCCATTGTGATCTGTTCGTGCGGATCGCTTCGTAAGGTTCTTCCTACAAATTCGGGTATAGAAAATCGGCCGTCGCGCCTGATGCATTTATATTTTATAGAACATGTGTATCGTACGTTATATGCTAAGAGCTCCAGGCAGTCTGGATACAAATGCCTGATATGACTCTCCTCTTTGCCAAGGGGCGGCTTTTCATCGAGCTCGACTCCCTTTCAACTCAGTACAGATGAAAAGACTGATTCGTTTTTAAAGTGTCCGTTTTTGCTACTCCAAAATGTGTCAAATAGCTTTAAATTAATAATGATGTGTAAAGTTGTGACAAACAAAAGCAATAAAGATTATCCGAACCGACTGCAATATCTTGATTATTGCATCTTTTGTTCGATAAAGACATATACTTTATTTCAATACTTATCTATCTTTCATCAAGCTGTCAAATTTAACCACAGTACTGGACCATGTGTAGCTGTTCTGACACTATTTCATTTAGAAACCTTTACACACTCAGTAAAGATATTTTACTATAGAATTAACAAAATCAAAATATTGTCATGTGTACATTTGTTCACAGTGTTCAATAATACCTGTTCTTGATTATGGCTACTACTATTTACTTCCTTCTCCATACATTACATAATGTTTATTAAATAATAAGAAAATAAATAAATAAATACAAAAACACAATCTTCATTTATTTTTCCTTTTGATTCATCAACACAACTTGAATTATCAATCAACGTATGTTTTATCATCCTTGAAGGCAGGTGAAAACAATGCTATTTTGAAACTTATGCATATTCAATAGGATTTATAACATCAGTAAACTACCTAGTTAATTGAACAATTTGTTCTTCACCGCCAAATTCCTATCCAAAAACATAATTGAAAAAAAAAAGATCCCAATAACAAAATTTTCGTTTTCAGCAAGTTAAGTCATTCTGCAATTCTAGAAAAGAGTCGAGTGGCAGTTGTAATAGAAATTATAGTATCGACCGCACATTTATTCATTGTTTAACAAGATTACTCGCATATTGATGAAAGCGAAAACGGGAAAAAAGCTTTGTATTGCCTGCTTCTTTTAAGCTTTTTCCATCGTAACTTCTTCCTACAAAAATAGAAAAATTGCTTCATTTAAATACTACCCTTTGTTTTATTTTTAATTTGAGAGGTGACGTTTTGAAATCAAAGATTATAACGTAAAATCAGTTGCATTACAAAGATTGTGGGTTTATATTCATTTATTACGTTCGTTGTATGTAAATGACCTTCCGATTGTGAGTAAATTACACAATAATTCTAATGTTCTTTTATTATTAAAAAATTATAGACATTCTGTTTACTGTTATCTTCAACATTTTCTTAAAATAAACCACCCTAAATTGGATCCGGTTTTTAATTACATTTAATGTGCACTGCGAATTACCCAAGGGATCGCTAAAAACAAACGAAAAGGTGTTTTGAAATTAATTTTAATTGGAAGTGTACTTACGAGATGTAAAAAATGTTAATAAGGAACGCTAACAAGGTGAGAATAATTACGTATCGTCTGAAAAAAGTACGAAGCGCATCACATGAGCACGAATGACCTTTAGAAAAATCTGAATCAAGATAAAGCAAGGTAGAATTTTTCGATGCTACATAAACCTCTTTAGCCAGTCAAATTCAACGCTATACATATTTAGAACCTTGACAAGACGATTCAACTATTACTAAAGCGCAGAATTTCCTGCTTAGTCGAGTTAAAATGAATTAAAACACCTTAAACCTAATATAATGTCAATGTTGCGTGAACTCAATATTGTTCACGCTATGAAAATCAGTATAAAATTCTCTGCTTTTTTTAAATTAAAAAAAAAGTACTTCAAAGGATTTGACGGAAAGAAGGATAAGCAAAAGACGATGTTGCTATCGATGTTTGAAATATAATCACTCTGTCGAAAATTAATTAACGGAAATAAGGACTCAAGAGAAAAGTAAAACTTTGTGAAAGATTTTAGTTATTATTAGTCTTTGAGCGTACATGACCATAAATAATGAAAAATAAAGCGGGATCATTTTTATTGCCATAAACTTGATTCAGAAAGAAAACGTAAATACGTTATTTATTAATCATTCCTGCAATTTTATTTAAGAGGTGTTAAACGATATCACAAATAAAAATAACCGTCAATGTCGTCATGTAATAGGTACATGTATCACCTAATTACAAACTCTAACAAAGTTAATTAAATTTGTGAGCATTTACATTGTCGTATAAAAATGATGCGATTGAGAGAGCTGCTTCGTGTTCCTTCGTGAACGTCGAAGTTTCCACTCCTGCAAAATGGATCGACGTTTCTGTTTACTCTGCACACTCTGTATAATACAATTCAGCTAACATTATTAGTTGTTGTGACATGCGTTAAATGTGTGTTGTGAGGAATATTGTAGTGCAAAATAGAAAGGTAAGAATTAGCAATTTACTAGAAAAAAAAATATACGGAAGCATAGAAACTAAATTATTGAGTAACATCCAGAAGATTCCCTACTCCAATTGTTAGGTTATTTACTCAATGCGCCGGTTTTGAATGAAGATGCGTGCGCATTGTTCCGCCAAATTTAATATCCCTTTATGGAATAATTATTACATTATTAACAATCAATGTTGTTTATGTAATTACGGGATTAGAGGACATAGGAATGATTTCATGCAAAGATATAGGTGTGGTTTTTTCCGTATCATAATTTTAGAAAGTACGGAATTGACGAAAAATTACAGTTATGTTTTTAAGGGTGACCGGTTAAAATTCACTGAAGCGAAAAAGTTCAAAAATTTATAGTTTCATTTATAAACGTTCTTTATTGATTAGTTATGGGTTAGTTGAAGGGAAAGTGGACAATGTTGTTGAGTTTCTGATACAAATGGGTTCTACCTTGAATCCTTTTCCGTGATTGATGTTGACAACGACATCTGAATTCTGAACGCATCTAGACTATCAGCAGCGTCTAGGCGGAAAATTGGAATTGGCTTTTGTAGCAGAAACCACGTGGGTATATGATCATCTTTGTATGTTGTTGAGTGGGGTATTTGAACCAATGATGAGCATTATCCGATAAATTTTCTAGTCACTGCGGATGATGTTGCTCTCATTCGCGAGTTCCATTATCGTTCGACGTCACGTCCTCGGTGGTCACGGTTGTTAAGTGCTGGACTCTTCGTTAAGAGTGTTTTTGCGCTCTTTCAACATCGTAAATTCCGTTATTTTCCAGAACCATGAAATCCTCTTGGACAATATTGAATGCCGTGTTAGCCTTCTGCGTTAGTCTGACTTGGTCGTTTAATGGCGAGCTCGCCGAACTGGAATGCCCCGATGATTGTGATTGCCATTACTTCCGGATCAATTGGGTGACGGATTGCTCCGACAGTAACCTCACCGAAATACCCTACGACGAACTGAGCCTTAATGTGTACGTGTTGGACATGAACAACAATCGCATCACCAACGTGGGACCTTTTCCAGCCGATATTAAGATGAGACGTCTACAAATGGCCGATAATCAAATGACAGAACTCAAGAAGGAATCGTTCCAAGGACTCAACTACCTCATCGATGCTGATTTTTCAGACAATATGATATCCAAAGTCGATCCTGATTGCTTCGAGTAAGTAAATGAATCATATTGAACAGGCATGTCCTCAATCGCGTTATTTTCAGTGATTCGCCGGGGTTTATTACTTTAGAACTTCAAGGCAATCCTTTAGATCCGATCGATGGACCATTTTTATCCATCAAGTCATTACTTTATTTGGACATTAGCAATTGCGGCATAAAATATTTAAATCCACTTTTCTTCGCCAATATTACCGCACTGAGTACGCTAGACTTATCCGGAAATCCCTTAGGCGTGATAGATAATAAAGTATTCGAACCTTTGTCTAGTCTGGAAACGCTCAAAATGAACGACTGTAATTTAACTTACATTGCAAATTACGCTTTCATCTCTTTGGAAAATTTGAAAAATTTGGAATTACAAAGTAACTTACTCATTACTACTGATTGGTCATCAGTTCTGGATTATCTTCCACGTCTCGAATATCTCGATCTCAGAAATGCTGGAATAAAACAGTTACCCGGAACAGTATTCAACAATAATACGTATTTGCGAACATTAATTTTAGCACAAAATGAATTAACCAATCTCGATGTTGGTCAAACAATTGGAAAATTACAACAACTAGATTCATTAGATTTGTCATTTTGCAATTTATCACTTCCGTTATCCGAGGATTCTTTCATTAATGCCACAAAAATTCGAAGTTTATACTTGTCCGGAAATTCTTTATTTGCTTCAGATCTATTAGTAGCTTTAGCGCCATTGTCAAATTTAGAAAAACTTTCTTTAAGTAATTGTGGATTAACTCGTCTGCCAGATACTTTCCGTAACTTTAAGAGTCTACAAGAGCTCGATATTTCTCATAATCCTCTTAATGATGCTTTTGTCAAGATATTGACACCACTGGATAAATTAGAATATCTAAATATGGGTTATAGTAATTTATCGTATATTGCACCAACCTCATTTTCTAAGATGACAAATATGAAAAGATTAGTATTATCAGGAAATGACTTGAATAATTTAGAAGCTGGTCTGTTTGGAAACTTAACAAAACTTGAAAGTTTAGAATTGAATTTCTGTGGTTTAAGACGTGCAATTAATGCAACATTATTCTTCAACAATTTAACATACACAGATTTAACAGAGTTACAATTGGCTGGAAATCCATTACAAGTATCCAAAAGTGGTCCTCTGTTGCCGAAACAGTTATCGCGACTTGAAAGTCTTGATCTAAGTAATTGCAACCTGACATTCTTACCACAGGATGCTTTCTATTGGACTAGAAATATTACCACATTGATTTTAAGCGGAAACCATTTCTCCAAGCCCGATAATTTACAATTTCTTGAATTACTACCCAAACTAAAAGTGCTCGATTTGAGATACAATAATTTATCGACCTTCTCACCGAAATACATAGCAGAAAATCCGGACGTTGAAAAACTTAAACTAGTTGGTAATCCATGGAGGTGTGATTGTTCTGTCGCCGAATTGTGGGATTGGGCTAATTTGGAGAAGGGCAGTCTCGGTATTTTAGAAGGTTCTACCCTCGGCGCCGAACACGTTACAGTTGGTAAAACCAAACGAAAGAAATTACTGGTTTGCAATTACGACACTAAACAGCCTTTGCCAGTTATCACGAACAAAGCAGTCCCCGGCAGAAGACCGTTCATTAAACCTCAGAGAGTACTAACAACATCTAACCGTACGTGGGCCAAATACGTTAGGGAATCTGGCTGCGAACAACTTCCGATTTTACAAAGATCTCCTAGAGCTGCTAAAACAGATTTTCGTTCTTCTGAATTGGAACCGAACACTTGGGCAGCGGCTGCTATTAATGCCGCCATTGTCTATATCACTCTTATGACAATTATTGGGGTCGTCTTTGTCGTCTCGAAGAAAAGGCGAATCTCGAAATCTGCCGCCTTTGATAAAAACAACTAACTTTGAACGAAACTGCGAGTCTCCTAACAATTGTTTGAAAAAAAAATAGTTTTTTTAGTGATAGTGATCAAACGTTCCTTTAAAACTGTATAGAGTTTTTATAAACGCAATTATAAACTTCCGTTGTGTTAATTATGTGTTTGTCGAGTCAGCGATTCCACAGAATACTTTAATAATGTAAACAATAAGTGTGAGAGTAGATATATAGTATTAATTTGAGTCGGTGGACACTTTCTTGTAAGACTGTTGTTTTATTGATGTTTGTATATTTATAGGGCGTTTATAGGGCGTGAGTGTTGTTATTATTTTAAGCTGAATAAAAGTTACTCATTTGTAATAAATAGTAGTGTTTTTCCATTTTCGCTATCGTTTTGTAACTAGCACTATTACGAGTCCCCGTTAATGAACCTATTTAGGGGGATCCCTTGCGTAACGTATAATAATAAATATGCAAATTGCTGCTAGCACTACCCTATACTAAAGTCACTCAATGCATATTGCCAGATATCTTTACGGCCTTTTTCTGACCCTAAGAAACGAGATTTCTAGTTTCACATATGACCCTCGAATTATATAGCTTGCCAATGGCTATTTTTAAATTGAACTCATTCACAAAAAGGAATATGTAATCGAGCGATGCCTATACCGACAATAACTTCAAAATGGCCACAACCTCCTTTCACCCTGTCATAGTGGGAGGTTTCCAACAGTTCTATAATTGCAAGTGGAACGTGAACAGCCCTTGTTTCGGCCCTTCTGCCTTTCCTAATTAGAACGCGACGACTGACAGGGCACAGGGACCAACTTGAATTAGAACAAAGAATACGAAAATTTCACCGGAATTCTTGTGTGAACATGTTTGACTAATGACGTCAATGTTGAATACGTAAATTCAACTGAAGTTTGACTTTGCCAAGCATTTTCTATAAAAATGAAAATTCCGTTTTTGTCACGTGACAAATGAAATTTGTTCTGCTTGTCTGTTTTATTAAAATTCTAATCGGTACAGTGACTAAGATAGAAAATAATTTATTATGGACCGAGACAAAATGCACTTCTATCATTTACTTTTTTAAAAATAAATGAGATCCGCCTCATCTTGTCAACATAATAATTTTTGTATTATGTACACTTAAGATAACAAGAAAATTGTTGCCAATTACGCTGTTTCTTATAAAGTTTTATTCTGACAAAGTCAAAGCGTTTACTTTTTACTATACTCCAATAACAAATTGAATGCATGCACCTAGTTTATTTTTCTATTGTATTTTTGTAACTCAATTGTAATTTGTCACAGTATTATAAATAAATGTTTTCGACTGAATTCCCTCCTAATTATTTCCTCGTTTGTTACTGATGATTTCGAAAAAGCACAACATATATTAGAGTTAAATAGAATTTTTTGCAACAGGAATATGATAACAAGTAAATTAAGCGTAGAAAAAGACAAAAGTTAAAATACAAAGATATTAGCAATTCTATTTAAATCTCAAAAATCTCACTGTTTAGACAACACAAAATACACATAATTATTTTCATGCTTGTATGATATAACTTCTTTTTTTTTTAATAATTAAATAATGTTACACATGAATGCTTTGATAAAATTGGATGGAACGATTCAAGAATACACAATTTAATGATATATTCTTTATTTGCCAATTACAATCGAATCGTGATTTTCATCTTTTCTTTATTCATACCATTTTTTAACTAAACTAAAAAAGCTTTTCAGTAAAGTAAAAAGTTGAAAAATCATGCCGATTACTAGAAACGATATTTTAAATAAATTTATAGTAACTGGAATTATTTGTATAATAAAAGCAATAGTTTTTAAAATCTGAGTCTCTTGGACTTTTTTTTTAGATCCCCATCAGCATAAGTTTCATAAGCTTTAACAAGCGTTGTCATCATCGGTTCTAAATAGTCAACACTTCTTTTATTAACTTTTCTTGGAACAACAAATTGATCGAATATATCCATCGAATCGTAGCAAATATTGAACAGATAACACAATTTATACACAAATAAGGGTAAGAAAAGAGAAACAAGAGCAGCAAAACCGGCACTAACCACTAAGACCGCAGTGCTAAGCGTTGCTATGTCATAAAATGACCATTTAGGTTCTATTACTTCAGTGCTGTCATCCTTCTTCAAAGGACTTGGAGGACTTGTTGCAACTGTTGAAATTAGAGCTAATATTCCTAGGGTTAGGGTGCGTCTTAACAGACTCATCTAAATTTAATCAAAATATTGAACAACAAAATCCATACAAATATTAATGCTGGGGTGATCTTACCTTAGAACTTTACCAGACAAAAGTTAGGAAACAACTGACTGGCAAATACCCTTACAGGTAGTAATTGCAAAGAAGGTTGTAAAGTTTTTGAATACCTTAGTTATCTTGAGTGAAGTATTGACAAGCTTTATCTAAGGGTCGGTACCAAGAAGCAAAAATACCAAATTCAAGGAAGTACGAATACGTGAGTGAAAAGTTTAGGGATAAATGTTTCAGGAAAATTGTAAAAAGACCTTGTATCCTAATACAAGAACTCAGTAATATGCATCTAAAAAAACGGAAACAAAAAAAAAGATTTTTAAAATAATACGCAAGAAGCGTTATAACAAAATATGTATGCAACAAAATGAATTAAATATAAATTAATATGTTAATAGATTTTTATTTTCAATATATTAGTGAGTTCGAATATTATCTATCATCTAATCAGATTATTGACATTTGGTTCCAATTCCAATGCTATACACGGAATGATCAATGGCACTGTAATTTTTCTGTAAAACACTATACAGAAATTATTTGATTTCAATGATAAATTTATATCATTTATTAGAATATGACAGCAAATAAAAATTAGCGTTTTTGCTGCACACGTTCAGTGTTTTTTTGTAAACTTCCCATAAATTCTTTAACTAATAAAAAATGTCTCAAATTCTCCAGTTCTCTATTGTGGATTATTAAGTTAATATTAAAAATCTTCGAGTTGAAACTAAGAAAACGTAATTAATTATTGACCTTAAGAAAGATACGTATAATGCCATTCATTTATTCAGCAGCTGAATTGTTTTATATTTTCGATTGTATAATTTGTTGTGTACTTTTAATTTAGCTAACCTAACCCACATAAACTCCCAAAGAAGGATTCAGCATTGATCACATAAATTTAGAAATGCGCATACAGTTCTCCCTAAATGCTTTCGAGTTAATTGCTTCGTTTAATTTACACGGAAGCAAGGAAAAAATCATCCCTATATCAAATTAAAAAAAAATTTATTTAAAAAATGTATAGCAAATTTATAAAAAAACGTTAGTTCTTTTTGAACATATCTTGAATTGTGAGTTGTCTTTTGATTTTCTTCTTAGGATTTGGATCCGACATAAGCTTTCTTTTTTTTACAGCATCATTCGAAAGATTCTCGACACTTGTCAGTAAAGTTGTGTCTTCTAAAACTGTAATTACCCTGTCTTCAATTTCAAGAACACATTCGCATTCTATTTGAGGTACATTGTTCAACTCATCAGAATTATCTGATTGTTGAGTTTTTTCTATCTGAGATTCATTTTCAGCCTTATTTTCTTCTGTACTATTTGAAAAAAATCTACTTAATACTTTTTGTCCAGATATTTGTGGATTCGTTAGTTGGAACTTGCTAATTTTTTTTCTTATAAAAGGATTGCCACTTAAAACCGGCGATGTTTGAGATTCTTCCAGAGGAGACTTTTCTTTCGATTCGACGATTGTTTTCTCCTCAGAGACTGGAGATTTATATAATTCCAACACATTTTCTGATTTTGTTTCTTTATTTTCTTGATTTTGATCAATTATAATACACGACTTTTTTTCAGAAACTACTTTACGTTCTGTCTTGGGTTTATTATAAGGAATGTAACTTGATGACCAAATACTATGACTATTCAAAATACACTTTTTAGGATCCCAATTATCAATTTTTTCCATTGTTAAAGGATTCAAATTACCTAAAGCTAACTGTATTGCTTCTTCTCTATCAAAAATGACTCCAGCATTTATACAATAACATTCTTTACCATTTTCTATTTCATTAAGAGGTGTTAATCCCATGATAAATGGATTGAAAACAATTTGATATTTAAAAGTAGCATCAGCAATTAGAAACTTATGAGCATAATCTTCAGGGATTTGCAAGTTTTTCATATTCAAATATCGCGGAAGTCGGCCTAAAAACTAAATTTTCATAGATTAGTGAGAAACAATTCAATTCCCAACTTACAATTTTAGGATCTAGCTCCGCAGTCATTGTTATAAATTTTAGAGATTTTTTAATACCTATGCCTGGAAGAGAGTCTAAATAATCACAGCCAGCGAGTATACACATATGTCTAAATTTATCAAAACTGAATTGTTCTTCACGTATCTTCATGGATTGATATAACTTATCGGCTTCAACCAATTGTCCACACCCGTTTGAATCCATTTTATATAATACTTTTTTACATCCAAATAATAAAAGATCAGAATCTTCAGAAATAGCACATTTTATTACTCCCGATTCAAAGAAAAACGCTAACTGAGCATCAGCTTCATAAGGGGCAACAATACAATCAACATTAATTTTTCGACATTCCTTAATGAGAGCTAAAGCCATTTGTGGAGAAACTTCAATGCACTGACAGAAATATTTATAAGCTTCGTCTCTTTGTCCTAATTTCAAAAACTCCATTGCTTGTTTCTTAGCGTGCTTCTTCAATTCTTTTCTTTTATCTTCTGTACCTAATTTGGCAGGCAAAGGACGTCCGTCGAACACCATAATTGGTTTAATGTCATAAGACAACAACATTTTCACGTATTTCATACAGTAAACAACATATCTATAGAAAAATTAGTAAGTGAAGAATAAACGTAATTTTTACATAAAGACACTTACTGATCTGTTGATTCTCCAACAGCTAATTGTAAAGCACAACTTCTGGCACCTTTATGTAACCAACAATAACTATCAATAGCCACTGTTTGCCCCCTAAATTCCGAAATGTGGCAAGATCTTGTACTTTTTTCCAAAAGTGGCAAAAGCTGGGAAATACCCATTTTTGAAACACTTATAAACTATAAATGAACTTAGGAATATTTAGAGAAATTGTCAGTTTTTGAGATGAATAAGAAAGAAAAACACACGAGGGATTGCATTTCGATCTTAATTTCCCTCCAATCTGTTGATGTTTATTTGACGACTTTGACGTTTTTTTTTTTGACAGTTTGCGTAACGACATCAAGGAGCGAGTTTGAGAACTGCGAACCAAAACTGAACTCAGTCGATAACATTTTTTAATTCTATTTAATTTACAAAAAATGATTTATTTGTAAGGCTTTTTTATAACAAAAAACATTGCGCATTTGGGTCCACGCAATGTACAAAAATTTTTAATTGCGTTAAATAGCAAATTATAATCACTAGATCATTATTAGTCAAGAAATCAGTTTTTCCGAATGTTTGCTTATGTCTAATTAGCCATGCAGTTATTTTTTTGTGACCAATTTCAATTAAGATTCATCGCATTCATATGTTAAAAAAAATGTAACTGAGTAATAAAAAAGTACTCACATGTGGTCTAGAAGTTACTGCAGTCTAAATGTGACCATTTCCTGTAGTTTTTCGCTGCTTTTCCAGTTTGAAAAGTTTTGAACAGACAAGAAAGTGCGATTCTTGGTTCACAAAATTCACATTTTTTTAATAAATTTTTCACAAATTCCACTTTAATTTTGTAACTCAAATGTTTAAAAACACTTTTCAACACAAATTCACTTAAAAAATTGTTAATTTATAATAATTTTACGGTTTTTTTTCCGAGCTTAAAAGCGACGCTATTTGTCGAGATTTTTTTCCGAAACTGTTCAAAGCACTCTTAATATTTTGTTAAATAATAAATGGTGTGAGCTTTAAATGATTTTTACAAAGTCGCCGATTCAAGTGATGAGATGAACGTTTGAAATCATTTTTTAAGTTAAAATCAATTAGGAATTTGTCAATTTTTCACAGTTTTACCGTTTTTCCCAATGATGTCAAAAGAAACACTTTCTACCGAAAAAAAAAATTGCTGAAAGTACTCACAATACTCCAAAACTTTGTTACATAATAAATTTGGCGTAAAATTTGAGTATTTTCTAGTACCAAAAGAATGGAGACGAAAATTAGAAATCTAAAAAAATAATGAAGTCGGTTGGTAGATAAAGCGATGATGGATGGAATAATAGAAAAATGTTCAAAAGTGATACAATATATTGTTCTTAATGAATCAATGTACAGATTAAATTATCCTATGGTATACATGAAGCATATAATATGTAACTAGGCTTTAATTACACTGCCATTGCACATGGTATTGTAAGGCAGAATATGCTCCATTGCCTATTAGCAATGACTTGCTTCATTGCATATAATATCAGACGCAATTGAAACTAAAAACACAGGATATCTCGTAACTGAAGAGACTACGATCGAGAAAAAAATGTAAACACGGTAGGCGAACAAACTATCCTGTAATACTATTCTAAAATAAACTTAATTCAGGAAAAGTGATTCATTAAATAATGTAACCAAAATATCACAGACAAAATAGCAACATTTGCAATAAAAGTGAGTTTTTTTTTCAGTTGCCAATTATGTCATATATTATGCCCTTATTGATATGACATTCACAAAACAGAAAATATAAATATATCCAAAAATACTTGATACTTAAAACACAAAAGTATTTCACAGATCTTACAAAAACACTACAAACTACAAATAAAACGTATCAAAATAAAACCTTGTAAAGTTGCTATATGAAAAAGTATCTAATTTACTATTGTCACAATTCAAAAAATTCAAAAAAAAAAAAAACAGACAAAAATGTGATGTAAAAGAAGTGTAAAAGGCGTAAGTTTATTGCTTCATGATACTATTAAAACTGAATGACAATCAACTACTTCAAAAATAAATAAAATACTAAATAAACGGACTTTTAAAAATATTCGGACATTTTTAATACAAAGTTGCTCCCTGCCGCATTCAGTTAAGCTAAGGCATGGGACTTAATCCCAGAAAAGATGTTCTTTTCAATAACACAAAACTCTTACTAAGTGCTTTAAAAGAATATCTTTTCTCTAATTACAAATCACATGATAAAGCAACAACTAAAAAGACACTAAAAATCAAACCAACTCGATAAAACGATAAATAAATTATATTACAAGTAAGATTATCAGTTGTCTGCAATCCTTAGCATTTTTTTAAAAGTTTTTGAGCATGATAATGCTAATTAACACACTACTGGCGATATGCAGGCATTGCTACTCCATTTCCTGGTGTAACATAGTCTCCGATCATTAAATTAGCACTAACTGGATAATTTGTCATCACTAAAGGTTGTTGCTGGAAAAAAAGAGAAAAAGCAATTAAACATCAATACACACAGCACCACCACCAACAAAAACCACTACTTATAATAAAAAAAAAAAAGTTTATTGTCAACGTGAAACTTGATACACTGATGTAATTAATACAGAATGGAATCATGCTGTCAATAAAAATATTACGAGTTTAAATGACGTTTTGTAATGTGAATTGTCTTTCTAACATTATTTGAGATTCTTCGTTTTACCTTTGCCTACAATGTTAATCAAAGCTCAAGTTTTGATTAATGTAAACGTTACCTGTTGCGGATTTGGTGAGGTAAATAATGAAGGCGAAATCGCTCCTCCTATCAATTGAGCTGTATGTGTGGAAGTTGGGCTAGCTGCTACACGACCTCTACCTGTACTTGAAATACACCCTGGATGAATATTTGGCTGAGCTGGTTCGGATAAGTGAGTAGGATCCACTAAAAACACATGATCAAAAAACATAAAAAAAAACGTAAATACAAACCTAAAGCTATGAGATTATTCGCCATCATATTACTATTAATAATAGTCTGCGTTGTGTCCATGGAAACTTCACCCAGACCATTAACGGACATCCCATTCACCATATTAACGGCTACAAAAATAGCAAGATTAATTTTTCTAAACATCCAAAAATTTCGAAAGGCTGATATAAGAGCGAATACGGATTCTAGTCAGAAGTCAAACCAGTTCCCATCAAGATCCATTTTCAAGTAGTAAAATCTTACCATTTCTAACACCTTGTGCATCCAACTGACTCCAGTAATTTTCACTTGGTGAGACATTCGAGATTCCTGGAGGTGGCTGCACTGGTGCGCCTGTGTACCTAAAGTAAGGATTTTTTAAATCCAATGTATTTTTTGAACTTTGGTTTGTTCCTTCCACTGATAAATCTATAGTCACGTCGTAACTTTGTCTAAAAGTATAATAAAATCAACTTTAGTGTTTTTTTTTAATATAATTTTACCTTTTATTAGCAACAAGTAACACTCTGCCTGTTAAAACTTGACCTTGTTTGAGTAATAGCGGCTGTTCTAGTAAGCACCTTACTTGATACCAATGTGTTAAAGGTTCCGTTGGGCCAGTGCTGAGCCATATTGTTTGTTGTGATCCAGCAAAAGCTACATCAAACCAAAAAGCTAAGCCGTGACAAGTACCTGACTCTAATATATGGAATTCCAAAGGAATATCTAAGGAGAAAAATTGGATGAAAGGTGATTGTGTTTTTTTATTTATTCACCTATAGTGTGGAGGTCTGTTTCATGGGCTTCCGAAAAATCCACTATATGCCTAATTGATTTACTCATACAAATCCTAATATCAAAAGTATCCACAATTGGTTGTCTAAAATATTCTTTAACTGCACAATTCTGAATTGCTGATAAATTAACACCATGGAAACAAGTTTGGAACCAGAAATTTGCTTTGCAAAACTGTTCCATATATAAGGAATCATCAGTAAAAGGTGCTATATGGAGATCACCCCTTGAAGGGTACATTTTACCACCAGGTAGAAGCCATTTTTTCGCGTGTAAATAAGTCTCTAACATTCTCTCATTATAAAGCATATAACCCATTGGTTCAGATATAATTACATCTACTTTTTCTGGAAGTTCAATTTCTTCTATTTTACCGGGTATCACTTTTATTGAATCAGATAAATTATTGGAGTCAACTAGTTTCTATAAAATGATAATTAATTGCAATAAAATAGATTTTTTATAAAAAAAAATACCTGGGCAAAATGTGCCATAGTAGATGCTTCAACTGCATAAATTCTTTTAGCGCCGGCTTGAGCTGCAAAAAAAGACAATATCCCAGAACCGGCTCCTACATCCAGAATAACTTTGTCCTGTAAAACATCAATAACAATGAAAAAAAAAACACACAACTATAAAACGTACTTTAAAATCGTCTAAATTACATAATATTGCTCTTTGATAAGTATAAGTCCTAACAAAGTCTTGTAACATATTTTGTTGTTGTGATAAATAACCATAAAACTGAAAATACTGAGTTGCTGAGGAATCTTCGGTACGGACTGAAAAAACTGAGGCTCCTTTCCCAGATTTGACTTTAGTTACCGCTATAGTAAAACTTCTGGCATCTTAAAAAAAAGGTTATTTTTAACTGTCTTTATTGAATCAATCCTACCTTCAATTGTGCTAAATTTGAGTAAAATCGCCTCATTATCGAATGAGAAAATGTACGATTTAGGCCCTACACGACAGCATTCGGAAGTTGAACAAATAGGAAATTCCGATAAAACATGCGAATCATCACCTAAAATAAAAAAATCATTAAAAAAACACACACAAAAGCGACAAAAGAAGCAATTAAAAATAATTGACCACATGAGAAATAATTGCTTTGATGCAATCAAACAAAAGCCGCAACTAAGTGAAAATAAATCTAGTTAAAGACTAAAAATTTCTGTAAAAATAGCATTTAAATAATTGTCACTGAAACTCTGTAATAATTGGAGTTAAAATATGAATAAATCTGTAAAATTTCTAAAGAAAAAAAAAAGAAAAATAATGATTCCTGCATCATCATTCAGATGCAAAAAATCCGATTTGTTGTACGTACCGTCTATTAATTTTATGCTAATTCCTTGTGGATCGTAATCAGCTCTCAATTTAACTTTTTTATTATATTTTGGATTGCAAACTATTTCTTCAGTTACATTAAAAACTTCAACTTCCCAGGTCTTAAGCGCCATTTTCCGCCAGTCACACACTACCGCACTCGCATATGCAGCAAACAACGAAAATGAAAATCGGCAATAAAGAATACTGCTTTACCGGTCACTACAATCTACTCGATTTAAAAAATTTCCACTTCTTCAAAGCATCACATTATGTATGGTGGAAAAATTTTGCAATAAGACAGTAAATTACTAAAACATGTAAACAAAAAAGTGTAAAGTAATAATAAAATCCAGTTTAAATAAAATAATAGCATATACAAATTTTATTATAGTTATGATAATTTTTTTCTTAATTTTAATTAAAACTTTTCACAAAATTCAATGGTTTTATTATTTTTGATTTTTTGAATTGAGAATTTTTGATTTTTTAAATTAAAAAGTATGGTTTAATATGTCTGCACAAGCGCAGTGCGCTTGCGTCTGCGCTCTGGAATTTTCAATCCTTATGAACTGAAAGATGTTGAAGACCCTGAATATGGCGTACAATGCAACCGAATAGTTATTGATTCCGGCGGACTTAATTTGTTTAAATTCAAGTCGAATAGTGCAGTTATGTGAATATTGTTACATAAAACAGAAAGAAATTTTCTGTTTTTCACATCTCAAAGTTTAAATCACCATCATTATGGCATAAATTTTGAATAAAAGGTAAAACGTTTGTGCTTGTAGCGAATATCAATAGGGCCCACTTTTGTCTGTCTGAACTGTTGGCACACGAAAATGATCTTTTATGTAATACAATAAAGACTGTTTTCGCTCAAACCTCTCATAAACAGATGGATTTTTATACCGATTTGTTGTTATTTCGAAACATGCTTTTGAGGGAAAAATTCAATTCAAAAATTGAAAAACAATTAACGTTCATTAAATGTTTTTTCATGTCTTGCGGCTGTTGTAACTGTTGTTTTGGAATTCGAAAAATACATGTGGTTTCTGATATAAAAAACACTGTCTCTTACTATAAATTATTACTAGCAACAAGTGTGATTAGTTTTTCAGTAATTTGATCATCTTTTGTTATTTGTGATTGAATTTTTCATCTATTAATGAATCTTGTAATTACCGTCAAGTTCCAACAAAAAAATTATGACTAATTTCCTCGGAAATTGTAAATTTTAGATGGCACAGGTGGATCAGGCAGAGAAGGAGGCAAGCGAGGTGTTGCATTCGCTGCTTTCAGTGGAAAGAATCGAAAAATCTGAAGTAATATTAGAAAACAATGAGAATGAATCACCGTCATCTCAGTCATTCCAATCAAATCCTTCAACCGGAAGTGAAGTGGTTGAAGGTGAAGCGCAAATGCAATGGCAAGCACCAGTGGCAATAACCGCACATTCAATTTTTTCAACAATTGATAGTAATAATCATTTCCAACAGAATCAAATTGAAGATCAGCAGGTAGTTGTACAACATTCAAAATGATTGATTGTTAAACATTCTTAGTTTCTGACTGATGAAGTTTCAGGTGATTTGGGAAGGACATACAATTCAAGTTGAGAATAATAATCAACATATTAATGCGATTTACGCAACTCCAATTGAAGAAGTTCAACAATCACCAAAAAGAACGAATTCGAATGCGACTACAAATGCGAAATCGGCTTCAAAAACACCGAAGAAGAAACCGTCACCGAAGAAAAAAAAGAAAAATCTTGATGGGAATTCAAATGGGAATGATACGACAAAGTTGGAAGAAAGTGCGGCGCAAGTTAAAGAGCGGTTTAAACGGGGGTGTGAGTGTCAAGATGAGAGTTGCTTTAGAGGTTTGAATCCTGAAAGTGTTTATAAGCATAGACTTAATATCGCTGAGTTAACTAAAGGCGAGCATGATATGTACTTAATGGGTGTAACAATGGCTTGTCTTGCCAACCCAGACACCACAGTGCGGCACAAAGAACGACGGAGATTAAGAGCTCAATATGTATATCAAGGACGAAGAGTTTGCTTGGATGCCTTTTTATATCTAGAAAATTGTACTCATTATCAGTTAAAACGAATAAGAAAACATGTGATGACACATGGAGTTGCTCCACGAGTCCATGGTAACCATGGAAAAAAACCACACAATACATTTCCTCTAGATATATACTATCACGCTACTGAATTTTTGAAGCAATATTTGGAACAGTATACTGGTGAAAGAGACATTGTGAATACTAAACAAGTAATCCAATTGCCATGGGATGTAACTCGAAAAAATCTCCACGATGCTTACAAAGAATACGGCCAGATATTAGAACCAGGAATAAAATTAATGGGATATTCAACGTTCCGTCATTTTATGAAAGAACAGTTCCCGCATGTTAAATTTTGTAAAGTTGAACCAAAATCAGCATCAACGCCGCAACAACAAAATCAAACACAACAACAACATCATCAGCAGCAGCAACAACAACAGCAGCAGCAGCAGCAGCAGCAACAATCTCAAGAAACCCCGCAAATTCATCAACATCAAATCCAAAAAACTGCTCAGATTGTTGAAAGACCAAGAGATCAACAAATTCAAAAGTGTGTTATTAATAACGAAGTACAACAAGTTATTCCGTTAGTAGTGGCACAACCAAACGATGGTTCTGGGACGCAGCACCATCAACAGACTTTTTTAGTGACTCCAGTGTCGCAAATTATACCGAATGGAGCACAAAACCCAAATGGACATACGCCAACAAATGCGTATTCGTATCAGTTAACTAATACGGGATATGTTATTAATGAACAAGGAAGCATTGTTACTACAATGGCTAATGCTCAGCATCACGCACCGTATACTTTCAGTAGAATATAACAATTTAGATTTGTTATTTTTTATTTTATTTTTTTTTTTTTTTTGTATACAACTCATGTAGATTTACCATATTTAAGTTGGCTTTATATTTTAATTTTTTTACTTTACGAGTTTATAATTTATTTCCAATTTGAGATTTTTATCGTAGATAAATAAATTTTTGGACTATTGCCTTTAAGTATGTAAAAACTATTTCAATTTCAAAGAGAACAATTAATAAAAGAAAACTTTAAGATAACAAAAAAAAGCTAAGTAAATCAGGTAAAGTGGTTATCTCTGCTGCCAGCAAATTTTCTAAATTAATCGCTCTTTAAGCGCTTCAGTGTAGATACTCCAAAAGGTAAGATATTTTAGTTTTTGTTTCTGCTGACTGAATATAAATACAGAATAATTTTGATAGTCCGGCAAATCCGGCTATCGGTGGTTCGAATTGCATAGTTTTCCAAGTGTAAACGACTGCTAAAATAAATTTTACTGTTGTTAGAGTTTGGAAAAATGCCTACAACGCACCGTTGCGAAATGCAAAAGTAGGGAATTTGGGGACGGGATTGTTACAAAACATTTTTTTGTTAAAGATACATTTTTATCAGTAAAGTGTTTTTAGATGATAAATTTAGAAAAATAACACAAATAAAATCTATTGTTAAAAGAACAAAATACTGTTCCATTTGTCCAATAGAGATAAAGTTGCAATTGTAGGCGTCGTTTTTTGGCTGAATAAAAAACGATTTACCAATTAGAAACTAATACAAATGAAATGCATTTCTATGTCAGCAAAAAGTAATCTAAACTTTTGTTTGTTGAAAATAATAAACTTTTAGCTTAATAAAAATATGGATAAAAATTTTATTGTCACACCAACTCTGTTGCAGTCTCTAAATTGCGAATCATTTTCTGATAAAAAAGCTAACTTTTTTGACAAGAAATAGATTATAGTTTAATTTTGAATCAAAATCGCAAATTAAAAAAAAAAAAATTTTGTTGAGATACGTTTGTAACATTAGTTTTGATTTGATATTTGTAAAATAATCGCTAAAAACTAATGCATTAATTTTGCACTTCTAAAGTGTATATATTTATCTAATTTTTATGCAAAAAGATTTTGGTAATTCCGATTTTTTTCTGAAGTATCCTCCTGAATTTATGATACAGTCGTGTTATCATTTGAAATACAGCTTTAGAAAATACTACAATATAGGCAACCGACAATTCAGAGAGACAGTATAAATATTAGTCTACTAACAATTCTGTTTTGATTTGTCTCTTCCACTGCGGGTCGTTTGCAAAAACATAAACAGTCTTCAAATCATCATATCAGTGAATTTTGAATTGAGACATTTTTTTAAATAACAGTAACTTTAGTTAAAAAATTTGATAATAATGATGTTGATTAATCTGTAGATTTGGAATTTTTTTTAATACTAATTTAATTTTATGATCAAATTTAGCTCCATTGTCATGTTTCAAAACATAATTAGTAATTAACCAGTGAAGTTTGCTGAATTGCAGCTAATTATCAAATTAATTAGATTATTGACAAGGAGTAGCTTTATTTACATATGTAGTATTGCGTCTCTTCCATTTTTTTATCTAATACCAATTATTTGTTGTTACTATTATCATTAAAATTGACTATTTTTACAACTGAGTATTGTCGGTTTTTCCAAAATTATCAATATTTTTATAATAAAACCACCAGTAAACAGTAAAAAATTGTATCTATGCAGTTATTAACGGATTTGTCATAATGACGTCCGTGGAAGAATTCGTCTAAATTTTCTACATCTTTATTTTATTAAACATATTATGCATCACCTCAACAATTAACCTTCGAAAAATTAACGCAACCATATTTTTCGTAAATTAATTGAGAAATAAATTTTTGAAATTGTATTTTAATGCAAACTTAGAAATTAATTTATTATGAAGTTGAAAGTATTATCGATCAGATTATTCATGAATTATTCACTAACCCGATGAAAAGTTTTAGCTGAGTTTTTCAGTAATGTATGATTCTGATATTGTGCTTTGCATCCTAATGTGAAGATTTAATTTTTAATTTATTGGATTTAATATTTACAAAAAAAATGAACATCAAAGAGTAAAAAATACTAAGAAATAAATAAAAATATATATTATCTAATTTAATAAAATGCTGAAAAATTACATCACTCGGGAGTAAAGTAATATTGATCTAGTTACGAGTTTTTTGGCTCAAGCTTAGTCTTTACGTCTATACTATAAAATATTTTACTTCTATATGAAAATAAGAAAATCGCACTCTTGTTACAATAATTATTAGCTCCATTTTATTTCAATTTCTAACTTTGCCTTCCTCTGCAAAATAAGCTCTTTTTGGTTCTCTGTAGAAAATTTAGAGTTAAACATCATAAAACAAATATGATCAGAATTATTATTCTAATTTTTTTGAAACTCATATTTCCCACTTTTTAATGGTATTTCCAAACGTTGATTAGAATTTTTAAAAAATAGTTTACTTTCAGTTCAATTATTTTTATAATTTACTGAAATATTTTTCTTGTTTTTCCAGACTCATAACCAAGGTAAAATTAGCTTATAAAAGTCTCGTTTAAAGCTCACTTTTGTTTTTAACATTTTATTAAAATAATAAACAATTTATAAAAAGTTATGATCTACGCCAATGTTACCAGTATATAAATATTACTCCTAACATACTGGATTAAACTAAACTTCCCAAAAATAAATCAGGGAAGCTTACAAGTATCATGTGTTTTCCTACAACATGCATTTCACAAAAATTCTTTCGTAACTGAGATGTGGGGAAATATATTACAATTTATATTCATTATTTTATAAAAATATTTTTGTATATCAATGTAATTTCTGACATTCCTAAAGCTCCTAATTTGACGAAAAGTATGAAAGGAATGTCATTTACCTATATTTGTATCAACAAGAGAATGAAACTTTTTTAATTTTATATAAAACCAGAAAACTGTATCTTTTAGCTTTTCAATTTGTAAAATTGTTTTAGTTTTTCAGCATTTAATCTTCATAAGCACACTAGAAAAATATTTTTTTGAATCACATTTTATTGAATGTTAACCTTATTCACAACATAAACACCTAATTTTTGGCGTCTAGAGCGTCGTCGCTACGTCTGACGTCTGTAGTTTCTAGCAGGTGTTAAATAATGCGCATGTACACATCAATGGCGTAGATGGTATTTATAGTAGGACAAAGACACCACTGTCGATATTTACTAAATCAGGGTGCAAAGATCTATAATTCATGTTTTTTTGCAATAAATTTGCATAAGTTTTTCTATTTAATAGTTTGCAGTCCGATAGATTTTTAGTATTGTTGTTTATTGAAATTGAGAAATAAGAGGATGAGTAAGACAGGAAAGAGTATTTGGGGTATTTGGCAGATATAATTGGTTGTGTTTATAACGAGGTGTTGAGCGTATGCTGAATTTCCGGTTGATTTTATAGATTATAGTATCGATTTTCAGAATTTATGTGTAAATCACATTTGTCTGGCAATTATATGCATTTATTTACAACATTAAGACACCTACACTGGTTTTGAATAGAAAACGAAACATCATTTCAGCACAAACAATGTCTAAATGCGTTTTTGATTTACACTTTGGTTAAAGCTGTAAAAATATTTAAGGGATCGAAAACAATTACTCACTCGTTTTCTGTTTTATTGTTTATATGTAGTTATTTTTGAGCTGTCTAAGGTGAAACACTTTTGCGATGTAAATTCAATAACAAAACCAATAATTTAATCGAACTTTGAGACGCAAAACATATTTTTTTTTTTGGAAAATTTACGACTGATGTAAAATAAATATTTAAGACCGTAATTAGAAGGAATGCATGTTAGAAATATTTACTGAGTAGGATTTAATGTCTAGTTGCAAGTGAATTTATCGCAGCTGGTTTGAATTAATCAAAGAAGTAGAGAGGGATTTAGTGAAGAGTTCATCGATTAGAATGTCGACGATTTGGCAATGACAAAGCATTTGAAAAATTCCAAAATACGCATCATAGGAAAACGAAGCCAACATTAATATAAAAACAAAGTTAATCACTCTGCCAAGCTCGCATAGATTTAGCCCAGTTTCGGGATGTTTTCATATGAATTGGCACAACAAATGGTAGTATTGATTTTCAGCAAGACCTACTTTTATTACGTCACATGAAACTGTCGCGTGTAATCGGTTCTTTGGATTCTGCAATCTAGATTGATTCATTCACTAAATGAAAATTCGCTTTAGACTGTGGAAAATTTATTTATTTAAACTATGAAGTCAAAACAAAACAATAACTTTAGAAGAATGGTGGAGAAAAAACAATGAAAAAGACAAATTCGTTAAGTTCTAGATATATATAGGTTTTTTTGAATTTTACATCGTCTACTTACTCTTTTCTTTATATGTATAATAGTTAAGTTACTAATTATTTACTGTAAACACGTATCGTGTTTTTTTCTCTAATTAGTAAGACTGTAAAACGATTTATGCAATTACTATAGTTATAAAGTAACGGTATAGCCTCCAGTTTCAAGATGGCGTTTTAGACTTTCATGAAGAGGTTTTAAGTTCTCAAGAACTTAAACGAAAGTCAAAGAAAGGAATGTATTAGATTTAGTTAGAAATAAAATTGTTAGAATATGATAGTGGTCAATCGAGAAACTGAAGTACAACCATCTATATCTTACAATACACCATATAGTCTATGAAACGAGTGTAGAATGAGTCGGTTTATTGTGTAAGTACGTACATAGATCAATTGTCAGTTTATTTATCATCTATATCACAATTTACACTACACACGTCAACACAATAGAATCGATGTTTGGAAAACGAAGAAAACGGAATCGCGACGAGACGCATCCACAAGGCGGGAGATTGATATGTTCCGGCCGAGCTGTCTAAAAAGACGCCTCGACAAGATAAGTGCCGTCCATACCACCGCCTGTTTGATTCGACTGTGCTGCCGAAGCTGCCGGCATGTATTTTCCACAGGCTTGTTGATACCTGCGAGGACAGCACCGACCGCAGCAGGACTGTATAAGTCCAATAGATACTGCGGAATGAGCAGGGCTCGCCATAGGCGATGGCGATCCAGGTCGTTTAGGATGACCATTATAAGGTACTTCCAATTCGACAAATTCGCGATCAGTTGTCTTTTCCAAACAACGCAACAAATGATGATGTTGTAATTCGAAGATGTCTTCTTCTCGATAATTATCATCCAATTCGATTCCGGATTCTTGTGCTGCTAAACGAGCTTCAGCTGCTTTCTTTTTACTAACGAAAGCGGCTCCAGATGATGCTTTTGCGATTCGAATGCGAGCCAAACGAGCTTTCTATTTACAAAAAGCTCAATGTAAGGAAACGTATCAAAGGGGTATTTATACTTACTCTTTGAGCTTTGCGTTTGTCAGCTCGCTGATTCTGATGGTATATTCTACTGAAGTTTGATACGATTACGGGTACTGGTAAGGCGATTACGAGTACACCGCTTAAAGAGCAAACGCCTCCGACTATTTTTCCTGCTATAGTCGCAGGCACCATATCTCCATATCTGGAAAAAAATGAAAAGAATGATTAATTAGTTTATAAAAGATGGGATTTTCTATACCCCAACGTCGTCATTGTAACGATTGTATACCAGAAGGCAGCAGGAATTGAAGTGAAATTAGTTTTGCCAACGTTTTTCTCAGCATAGAACATAACTGTGGCAAAAATGATGATAGCCATGGCTAGTGAAAATACAAGAAAGCCAAGTTCGGAAGCGCACGATTTGAGAGTATACCCCAAGATTCGTAGACCTTGAGAATGTCGTGAGAATTTGAAAATTCTGAAAACTCGGAAGACTCTCAAAGTGACGAAAGCACCAGAAACATCATCATTATCGGTAATGCCAAGACCGATGTAATATGGTAAAATGGCTACGACATCGATTATACTCATAACAGAACGGACAAACTTGTATCTGTTCGGAGCTGCAAACATTCTTAATAAATATTCAGCGGTAAAAATCATAACACAAGCTGTATCTAAGCAGAAAAATACGATTTTGTATCTTTCGCCGCACGGTAAAGAACCTGCTCCGCCAGGTCGACTTCCACAAGGAACTGTCTCTACGACATTTGCCATTACAGAAACGGCAATAAAGAAACCTGTCACGTAATAGAATACTAATGCTGCTGTGGATGTGTGAGGGTTTTCGAAAGCCCGCCACATTTTCTGTCGAATATTGGTCAACTGTTGTAAATTTTGGTCGCCGTTTTCCGAAAGTTTATCATCCATAAGTCTTTCAGCATTTTCGCGTTTACGATCTCTATAATCTTCATAACAGCAATCTCCGATAACGTCAGGCAAAATTCCGAAGAAAGCCAGCTCTTCATCGTAGCTGGTGAGGCACTCGTGCTTGGGATAGTGCAGTTTTCCAGTGCGATAATAATTAAGTATATGGCGGAAAATGTCTGGATCTCGATCGAAGAAATACTCTTTGCATTCTTCATCGTAAAAGAATTCGCGCTCATTGGAACCTAAAAGAGTGTCCGGATATTTCTCCAACGTGTTTCGCCACGTTTCAAATCTTCGTCCCGACACGTTGATGAGCAACTTTTCATCATCAGCTTTGCGTCGGTCCTTCGGGATCGGAGGCGGCGGGAGCGGGTGCGTGGCGATGGGCACCCAGCCGATGGCCGCCGCCCGGGCAAATGGCAGCCAAGCGGCGACCGAGGCCATACTATGCGGCGGAATGTTCGCCTACTGGACTGCTGGATTGCTGGACCGTCCTGGCACTTGTCAGGCCGCTCGCTCACTCGCGCTCGTCGCACACCATCACCATATCGCGCTTCATTGCCAGCTGAGATGTCGCAGAAGGTCCAGATTGAACGAACTGCGCCTTGTGCACTCCGACCTCCCGCACGTTTTCCGTAGAATCATAGCTGACTCGAGCGGAGAACTATTTCGGGCGCGAATATTTCCATGTTGTCGCGAGCGGCTCCAACACTGCTCACTGCAGTTGGCGTTGGCGTTACTGCGGTGTAGACGGCTGGGTCTGAGCGACCGACGCCGACGTCCGCCGAGATGCACAGCGCATGTCATACGTCGCTGCCGCCACCGCCATCGATCTGACTCCTGCCGGAGGCGCGCTGACAGAATAACGAAATTTTACCCTTTCCGAACCATCTACCCCTCAACACTTCACCTATATTACATACACAAGATGATTCAATTTCTATAAGGATTCTATAATAAACTCCAAATTTATTCCTTATTAACACGCCTCAACCTAGTTTTGATTTATACACAATTTTGCTAAACTGGATTATCCCATTAATCAACATAATACTTAACTTTTCTTAAAACTCAAATTTATCAATTAAAACAATTGTAAATTTGAAAAATCTGAATATTCAATCTATACTCTTATCTAAAGAAAAGGAAATGATCTCACTGCAGAACGATAGATATTCCCTATTGACCTAAAATTTTTACAACATCCTTATGAAGAGCTTTCCTGTAGAGATAAGTAAGAAAATTTTCTTGTAATTTTGTTTTTATTTTTTGTGAGGATCGATATTGATATTTAGAGGTCTTATTTTATGACGAAATGTGGTGTCTACTTGATATTGCACCGATTTGATTTGTTTAGCGACTCACACGTCATCATACGTTGCACGAACACACGCCATAGTTCTTGAAAGCCATTAAGGTCGTAAAGATATAAATGAAAGAAAGACAAGTTTATTTTAAATATTTCTTTAATCAACGCTATTTTTCTACAGAATCGTGTGTAGCATCGTGATCTCTCACGATTACACTCTGATGGGATATGATATTGCCATTTTTACACGTTTTACTATTGCACTAAATTATTCTGGGTGGTGGTGACCGATCGATGGGTTGTGAATAAACTTATTTATACAATACACAGCAGATGGGATTCGTAGTCGCAGCGCTCGATTCTGGAAATCTGGATTATTTCAGACAACCCCCGGAACCTGACAAATTAGAGTAAAGTGCAACATCGTGCAAAACATTGTATGTAGTACACACAATAGCGGGTGCGGCGACAATCTAATTTTATTGAAATTGCACATTTTTTTCTTTATTATTTTTATGAAAAATGAACGGCCGACAACCCGCTCGAAAACGGTGAGGCGAGTTCTAGATCCGATATATTGGCAATAAATAAATTGAATTATCGGTGGAAGGACTCGCCGCTCCGCGGAGTATTATGCTTTTGGTGAAGCTCTAACTAAAGACGACGTAAAAGACTAGAAACAAAACGGTTACAGAAAAGAACACGTCTGACAAGTGCTGACTAGACTTAAACAACGGTACATGTTTGTAGTAAGGCATTTCGTGACCCCAACTCTCGCCAGGATGAGGCGTTCGACGCTCTAAAACTGATAATACGTACAAAGTACCGAACCTAAATGATGTCATAAGCGGCATACAGGGAACTAGGGTTAAGTTGAACACATCGCCCGTGTACACCACCTTTACATCTTGCATGCAAATACAAAAAAGAAACAAAGCCAACGCTCCGTGTACAGTTAGATTATGTATTCATTTACAGAAAGACCATAGCAAAAGTGATCCCGACATTGCTGGGAATTATATATAAATACTTTTGTCTCGCAATATTTACATAGGAGATTTAACAACCAGTACTATTAATATGATTCTATTTTCACTGTCACAGACTTTCAATACAAATTTCTACGATGAAAAAGTAACAACATATCATTTCCCGATAATGTTAGTTAATATTGTCAAAACTTGCACTCTTGCGATACTCAACACGATGTCATTACTTTTTCTTCTTTCGAAAATTATTTACTTTTTCTTTTGAACAAAAATGCTTTATACTACTACAATATATTACAAGAAATAATTCGTAAAAAATATTTTTGGTACGTAGACTAGGTGCTCTTTTGGGCACTCTGCCAAATTTTATACCTACCCCCGACTTTTTTTAGAATCAACTATTCTTTACACAAAAAATAGCAAATGGAAAATGGAATTTTGTACATTTTTTCAACTAGATCTAAAAGACTGACACTTTCTCATTTTGTTTGTTTGTGCTAAAATAGAAATTTTAGAACTTTTTTTACCAAAATATAGCATCATTTTGATATTATACATTTTTTGTGAAGAAAGTTCAATTCTCTGTATTTGACCTGTATAAATGATTATTTGATGAAATAACAGATCACAGATCAAACCAAACGATCACTCGCTATGATTAAAACTCAAAAACGAGCTTAAATACTAAATCTATTCTAAATAAAAACTTTATATTAATTACATCACCTACAATGTAGACAAAACAATTTTTTTTTTTTTTAATAAATAAAACAAACAAAAAATAGTGAATCCAAACACACAAAATAACAAATCTGTACTTATGTACAAGCAAATAAATATCGAAAATTTTGAACCAATCAATGACTAGAAATGAGGTAAAATACAGCCTTTGTTGATTACAAGACGTGCTATTGGAATGTAAAGATGTATGGATTAAATATTACAAAAAAGTGCGACTCGTTGTAAATGAATGATTTGATATAAAACAGCCGCAGTTCGAATGATAAGATAATGTTGACAAATAAATACATTATAACAAAGATAATAAATATAACACGTTTTTGGTAATGTTAATCGAACACAATTTCTTGACAATGAGATCACTCAGTTTAGTAAGCGCAGGGTTGAATAAGAATTTGTTCGATGGTCAAATACACAACTTGTCGGTGGGTCTACACTATATCTAAACTCTAGGAACGCCGTCACTGTTAAGTGTCACAGCATCAACAAATGGCGGTCACGGAATGCATGTCACAAGACATCTTCCTGATCGTCGATGTCATTGTCCAAATCTATATCCTGATCGGGATCGTCCTGCTCCAATCCCGGTGACATTTGCTGGTGGATTATAGTAGCAGAAGTAGATTTTGGATCTTCATCCTTCCACTTATCCATCGATCTTCTTCGGGCGTTCATGAAAAAGTTACCAACAGTTGTCGGTTCCAGACCCAGTTGGCGTGCTATAGTGACCTGCATCTCTTTAGAAGGCCTTTTTGTTTCCTGAAAAAAAAAACAACAATATTAAAACTTTATTGATATTACAATAGAATTACCTTAAAAATAGCCTGCAGAGTACGCCGTTGGAGGTCGGTGAAAACCAATCGGGGCTTCTTGGGAGTGGGCAGTTGGTCCGAATTGTTCGAACTCTCCTCTTTCCGTTTGCAACCTTTTATAAAATTATTCAAATTGATATAGAAATCTGATAAATCTTTTCCGAATTACTCATCTGGACAATAATGAATCATCGTTTTAGAACCAGATGACGTATATAGGAAAAGAACTTTTATGAAAATATTAAAATACTTACTGCCTCGTTGTGGGATCTGCGCAGCTGCAATAGAATAAATAAGAATTAAACATTAATATTTCGAAGTGTTGTAACGATAGATGCATTAACTTTTTTTTTATAAAATAGCGAATTTGTCACCTAATCTACCCCATCTAATAAATTCAATTTAGTGTACTAACGTTTCTTGTTAATTAGCAAGATGGCTAATCAAGTTTATATTGAATTTCCTATTGCTCATTAATCGCGAAATCGAAAATTGGATTTTCTCTCACTCTATCTTGATTGTCTCGAGCTGACTTAGCCAATAGGACGTTCTAAGAATACTATTTATACGTCCAATTAGAACTGCTCTTCAACCTTGTCATAATTATCGAAGAAAACCATCCCTCGCATCAATTCTAACATTTTTGTTAATCTAAGTCTCTCGATGAAAAGAGAAAATGAGGGAAATCACCGATGGAAGATTTCGCCTTCATGCATTTACGTAGAAACATCAACTTTATGATGGGGCACGAATATACACCAATCGGACTAATATTACATAGAACATGCCATCAAAACTGAATATGGATCAACGTGAATTGAATCCATGCAATATATTTTTCGGTTTCTCTAACACAAATTCATGCAAATTTTTTTTTTTTTCGCGATACATCGAGACAGACAGACAATAAAACTCACAAGCACGAAGAGGAGGATGGTTTCCTTCGTTTGGGGTTGACTGCCCTCACGTTTACATTGCGCATCTGGCAGTCTGCAATGAAACAAGAGAGAAGTCAACAATGACAACAAAACAATATCAGTCCAAAATGTCTTCTCAAAGCACACAACTCCTCTCAAAATTTGTAGCATTTTAAATATCACAAAAAAAAATTAGTCTGTCTCGATCGGTTTTTTTTCCACAATTCTAACTCTTCTATTCTTTATTTTTTCATTCAACCCGTGTACGAATTATCGATAAATATTTATGCCATTTCGTACTGTATGCTTTAAAAGTGTACTAACCCATGCCATTAAAACGGGAAGGGGGGAACTGTACAGGGAAATATCAGCCTGAAGTAAAAATCAATACTTTACCTATAGAAGAGTTTCTATACTACATTCGACTAACCTGAACTTTACATCGATAAAATTAATGTTCTTTCACTATTTTCATTGATATTATGTAATTCTACAGTCTGTAAAATACCCAATTCTTTTTGATATAAACATTTTAATATTTAGACTCAATGAAAATTTTATTACATAAATCGAACAAATTAAATGGAAATTTAATTTGAGAATCGCTTTTAAAGATAATTTTTTAGTTTTTTTCTTTTGTTTGTATTTTTTTAATGTCATTATTCTAATTAGGAGGGTGTGCATACGTCTGTGAAGCCTAGCGAATGTCGTTCAGAAACGCCATAGTGTAAAAAGTTAATGAATAACGGGAAAGGGACGGGTTTTTTTCTTTTAGGCACAATTCTAGTATATTTCTAAGGTTTCGTTGGTAATGTTATAGCTTAGAAGTGTTGAGTGAATGTTGAGGGATTAGAAAACATTATGGGAATCAACGCATTCGGTAGATGTGAGAAATGAAAATAATGAGACAACGTATAGCAATCGTACAAGAAGCAGGTATTAAGTTCAGTCCCATTGGCGCTTTGAATGAAATGTGAATGACGTTACCGTTTATAAATATATAAAAGAAATAATAATAATAAAACTAGTTTGGATTTTTTTAAGACCGACCTATAGAATATATTAACAAAAGGTTTTTAAGGAGATGAAGAAACCTTTATAAATGTATGTCGTGCTTATTGTTGTAAATACATAGAATCGGTTTGCTATGTAGTATAGATAGGGTAGATAGGAGAAACAATCGAATGAGGTGGCACCCACAATGTGGGTGTCGTTTTAGATACAAACCTGCAAGACGTAATGCCGACATTCTTTGAAATTCGGGTTCTTGAAGCCATTTCCACATCCGCCGAAATGTTTCACGACCAGATTTAAGTTTAGACCAGGGCTTTGGATTTCGTAAAAGATCTGAAAGTGTACCTTGCGATCTACAAAGCACTCTTTGGGCAAAAATAGCTTGGGGTATACTGTAGCGTTTCAGTTCTGCGCTAATGCGTTGAGCTAACTCTTTGGTGTTGATTTCTTCGACGTCGGCAGCAATAGCAGGTACGGTCAGAGTTCCAGATGAGGCATTCTTTGATGAAATTTGCATAGCAACGGCTGGTTGAGGTTGTTGTTGTTGTTGCTGTTGTTGAGGTTGTTGTTGCTGCTGTTGTTGTTGAGGTTGTGATTGTTGTTGTTGCTGTTGTTGTTGTTGTTGCTGTGACGGCTGTTGAGGTTGCAAGCTAAGAACAGGTGGTGAAGGAGAACATTCACGCTGTTGTGGAGCGGCAATTTGGACTAACGTCGGTGGATGGTGTTGAAGTCCTAAACCGTTGAGTGTAGAACCACCGAAACCACCAACGAGTGTACCGTCTGGTGAATTCAAAGAAGCTGATGGCGGACTCAATTGCGGACTTTGTAATGAACGAGCGACCAAATCTCTTTGTTGGGCACCATAAGGAGAATCATATCCAGGCGGAGACATGCTTTTCTGAGGGGACGGCAATCCGTTCTGGCTGTAGGCGCTTTGAGGGCTGATTGGACTTGGTTGTTGTTGTAGACCCATTCCAGGAGAAGAATAATTATGAGGTGGTGTCATGCCCATTGTAGGCATCGAATAGGCCGCATTCACGTTCACACCCAAACCTAAGCCTATTCCTAGGCTATTATTTTGCATAACGGTAAATGAGCCCGTAACGTTACCGGCATGACCGTATGCGAATTTGTCGGACATTGTTGATATAGGAGGTAAAGGTTGAAGAGGTGTGAGAGTGGCATAAGACGAACTAGGGCTGTATCCAGGTGGCGATAATCTGCCATTGACAGAAGTTAATGTTTGGTAAGTGGGTTCTGGCTGCATTCGAAAATCAGCAGCGTCGATCATGTTGGCTACGCTCACCGATGTCGGTGAAAGTTTGCCAGGACTAAGAAGTTCCGAATCTCGTGAATCGTCCTGAGGTTGGACGATGACGGAGAGAGGTCCTTCGGCCTCTTCCTGTTTGACAAGACGTCTCTCGACCACAGCACGCGACACCAACCTCATGCGGACGGTTTGCGTCTCCATGCCGCCACCGGCCGCATGCGCGCTGCCATCGGAAGAATCGACCGGATCACCCAGTGCCTGCTGCTCGATCATGTCGCCTATATGGTCCATCACGAGGGTTGGCGGCTTATCGAAAAAGCCATGGCTCGGCGCCGCGACGTCGTCTTCCGGGCGGCCCCCGGTGGCTGCCTCTCGCCTCTTGCCTCTCTCTACTCCACACTGCACTTCACTACACTTTTTCAGCACAAAACTTGATTCGCACTTTGTTTACGACGAAGAAGATCGCTTCGTCACCCTCTGGACAGGCAGTTCTCCGCCTAGCACAGAAGCCGCGAACCCGACGGCACTGCCACTCATGGTCGCGATCCTCTAGCCTCCTCGCATGCTCACTTCGATTGCGTATCCACTATCCGGAGCCCGTACCGATTTTCTCATTGGACTCCGATTTCGATTAGTATCGGTGGGGAAATTGTTACTCGCAGCCGGTCGATAGTGAATTGAATGGGGGAGCGCGCGACGCCAGGTGGTTCTGCGCGCGACCCCAGACCAACCCTCGTGCTGCGCCCGCCGGCCGCGCGTCGCGCTCCTCTCACCCTAACTTGGGGGTAGCAACTAGCAACCGACACATAAACGACAAACCACCCAAACGCACTTTAATAACGCCATACAAACCCCTGCACTCTGCACGCACCTCTTCTTACCACCAAGCAAACTTGACACCCCTACAACTTAATATTATGTAGATATATTTCCGTACACTTTGAATTATATTTTTTATTCAACAAACAATTCACTTCCTACTTATTCTCGCTTGGTATCTATGCAAAAGTCTACCCCAAAAATACAAACAAATAACGTCCAGCGTAGCGACATCTAACCTGTGCAATTCTACGACGTTTCAAATTCAACCCATCCAACCGCCAACCATCATTTATTCATATTAGCAACGCTGCTTATTATTCTCAATAACAAACCCAACTCTATATTTTAATTATAAATTAATTTCTTGAAAATTTATTGATCCAAATTCACGCACCTTTATTACTTTAAAAATAGACTACATTCTTTCTTTCACACAAATATTAAACATTTCAATTAACCAATATTCTTCGATTTTCGATTTTTATTAACCGCCAAACTTCTATCTACGCCAATGGATTTATCGCTCATTTGTTCGAATTTTACGTCAATAAAATCCTCGTAAATCAACAAACGGTTAGAGTTTACTGTACTTTTATACCTCATTTATCAATAAACCTTTTTAAATCATTTTTAATTATTTTTCTAAACCAATATTTGAAGAGTATATTTTTTTGCAAATGTTTAATAAACAGAATAGCGGGTTTTATTAAAATTTTGATTACAGTTTTGTAACCATCGTATCAAACCAAACAACAAAGTAAACACCTGGCGTTAAAATTAAACATGAAAATATCACTAATTGAGCTTCACACCGAGGATAAATAAAAGACAAAAATCGGTAGTCTAGAGTTTATTAAAACGAAAATAAATGTTTATAAAATACCACCTATTAGAAAATAAATGATATTTTACAATGAGGCAGTAGGATTGCCAGCCCTGATGAAATTGGCAATATTCACAGCCATAGAGCATTGCTTGTGAACCAATCACAGTTAAACAATGCGTACTTATTATATTATTTTTTTTTTTTACTTTATATAAATGCTGAGATATAAAGCTACAAACGAAAAAAAATTATTTTAGGTACACTGCTATCAATATTAGACTATTCGATAAATTTGTAAAGACATATACAGGTCAGTTTTTCCATTGAATGTGCCAAGAATATAACAATGTTACAATTTTCAATATAATCCAATTTTACCATGTCAACACACAAAAATAAAAATAATAAATACATAAAAACAGAATACAAACAAAATCATACAAAAAAAAACAATTAAATCAACCTACTAATTGCAAGGGAAGTCACAAATCAAAACATAAACAAGCGCACAAAAAAGCTAAATCCTATGATACTAAAAAAATACTTGGATTTAACTTGACTAATACTGACAACGTTGGAAAACAAAAACTGTTTTTACAAACTGATGTGTTCTATACGCTACCACACCAAAACATTTACTAAATGCATAAAAACAAATGACTATGAGAAATAAATCATTACAATTTGTTCATGTAAAACAATTAACTCGTTTTGAAAAATAATGGACAAGTAATGTAATTAATAAATTACTGAGTCAAATAAATAAATGAAATTATTTACATATTTACAAATATAACTAGACTGTTAAAATTATTTGGAGCAATTTAATTTTTTTTTTATGAGATCGATTTGCTGAGCACCAAACCACAATTTTTAGTAACTATTTCAGATGTATAAATGGAAACAGAAAACATGAACACATAAATAAAAATAATAAGCTAATCAGTAATCACATTTTCAGTCTATTTAAATGACTGACCTGTATACATGAAACAACACACTTACATACAGTACAAAACGGAATAGGGTGGCATTTATTTTATATCGGAAATTATCTGGAACGTCCAATATAACTCAGCCACAAGCGTATGTCAGAGTATTACAAGAAAACAGTCTTAAAATAGTCTGCTAGTTGGGCAGACATAAATTTTAGAACACTTCAGGATTAAAAAAACCATACCTGACCTAATGGTATAAATAATAAAAATAATAAAATAAGACTAAAAAATGATGAAACTAGAACCTGACCATAGTTAATAAATCATTTCATATTTAGCAGATTAATATTTTCTTGAATACAGTGGTTAGGCTGTGGTGCCTCAGCAACTTCACTCATTTCAGTATGCAAAATAAATCCATTTACATCAGCAGCTAATTTAATTTGTTTACTTTCACTAGTAGTCAATTTATCAGTAGAGGATCGTTTACAATTAACTTTATTTATACCTTTCGTTTTCAAAAGAATAGATCTTTGAGGAGGCACGTTGTATGATGTAGTTTTACAATTAGATGAAGTGGCCATTCTTCTAGTTGTAATAGCCATTTGAATATCATTTCTTTGATATTCCAGTCTCTGATTTGAACTTAAAATAGCCCCACCAACTTTACGTGCACCGTATGTTGGTAAAATCGTTGGTTTTGGATGAGATTTATATAGTTTGATGTTGGTTGATGGTTCGGGCATTGTTAGTAAATAGCCATTAGAAGGAGGACTATGAGCCCGCGGTGGAGCCTCCACAAACACGCTGTTTTCCTTCTGGATCAACTATAAAATATTTCAATTAGAATTGAAATTTTATGTTGAGGATAATAGGTACAGGATTTTCAGGTTTTTCATGCGACATTTTTACTGCACACACTATACTTGACTAAGTTTTACTGCCTTCTGACTCACCTTTTGGAATTTTTTGATAAGACGCAACAGAATAGCATACACTGATCTAGTTACAATATAAGCATGCAATATTCAAAGAAGCGATAAAGTGGGAATTTAATCAAAATTGACATATCTACAGTGACTTACTTGAACAGGAGTTACAACAATAATTGGACTAATCGGATTAAAGTACAATACAGGTGAGCTTTTAGTTGATAATGAAGTATCAATAGAGCAATATCCACTTTCGGATTGAATTGAGGGATCATCACTCTCAACTTCATCATTCTATAAAATTAGACAAATAAACACTACAAAAGTTTTTATATATAATACTCACTTCTGGAAGTTCAGCTATGGTGATTTTAGGATTTGCGACTAAATTCGTTACGTCTTTTCTGTTATCATTAACATCACAATTTATTGGTTCAGGTTCTATAAGAGGAAACATAAATTCGGAAGGGGGTTTAGGTTCAATTGCTAAAAGATGAGTTGGAGAACGTCTTCGGGATTCTTTTTCTTTACTAGCCTTCTTTTCAGCGATTAGGACATGAATGTTCTTACTCCGACCAGGCACCGATTTTCGTAACTGAATCTACAATGCATTCTCCAAAGTTAAAAAAATAATTAAATAGTAAAAACATACTTTATGATTAGAACAAGTGATGGATCTAGTACAGGGTCCTTTCTGTCCTTCGACAACGCCACAATGGATGTCTGGATCGTACTCTCTCATTGCTTTGGTATTCTTTTTTGACTTTTTATGACGACTACTGCTTGAAGAGGTTGATTCTTCAGCGGGAGGAACTTCAGGGATGAGAACAGGAGATGGAGGCAGTGATGGTGGTGGAGGTGTAGGAGGTGATGCTATTGATGTACTAGGAGAAGGTTCAACAATTTCATTAACTTTAGAAGGATGAATAGGATCTGAAAGTGGAAGAACATCAGGAGCTAAGCGTGAAACTTGAGGTGGTGAAATATCTGAATATTTTGAAAGAACTGGAGGGCCGGGTGATTCTTTCTATAAAATATAAATATTGTATCAATATTTCAAAATAAAGTGAATGAATGATTTACTTTGAATAGTGGTGGAAGAGGCACTGTTGATCCTTGTAGTTTTTTCTTGCTTTTGACTTTTTTCTTAATTTGTTGCGATTGGATTTTACCTTTTCCAGGACAGTGTTCTTTATGACTGGAGACAACTTGCGGGTTGAAAACTTGCTCACAGACACCACACGTGCTATAAATTCGGTCTTCCATTTTTGGGTGGCTGCCATATAATGAGATGTAATCCCTTTGAAGGGAAAATACGGTCTTTGGGGGTCGCTGGCTGCCATAGCTGTTCTCATCACCTACTTCTTCATGCACTGAGTAGTATTTGCTCTACATATTCCACATAAAATAAAAATAAATGTGTCTTACCTGATGCTAATTCTCCAAATTGTTCGAGCAATTCCCAACGTAAGACGTCTTCAAGAGTGCTTTCAAAGTAATTTTCCATTTTATTTTCTAATAAAACACACTAATTAACATAACTATAAACAATCTGTGACGGCAATCTGGCTTATGTTCGACTATCGGAAAATGAACCTCAAAATTTCGACTAAGAAGTTTACAAATATTTGAGCAAATTCTTCAGTTTTGATTAATTTTACAAATAAGTTACGAATTATAAATTAGTAGTTCCTTCTCTTGCACCAACATCTCAGACCGGTCATCTTTAAAAGCATCTGTCCCCCAAGAAACGAATCATGATGGCGATATTTTTAACGAATTTATTCAGCTCAAACCCTACTCACTCAAAAAATTTCTAATATCTTTTAATTTTGGTGGTTTCTCTAATAATTTGAATTTTATTAACTTTAAGGGATTTGTTAGCCTTCTGTCATTTCTTTTCGGTCATTACTACGTTTACATGCTACGCATAAACGATAAGACATAAGACATACCATTGACAAAAAAAGATTTCTTTTGTTTCTCACCATCTATCGACCAATAGCAAAAACTAGCACTACTAACTAAACAGATAAATTACATAAGCTGTACTATATTATAATATAGCTATCGCTCAACAGATGTCGTCTTTTTATATTTAAAATTTATTTTGTTAAATCCATTTATTCAAAGTACTTCTTTTCATCTTCTATTTTTGACTAATAATATAAAACAAAATAATAATACTAACTTCTAACTAAAACGGGGCACTTTTTAACACAAAACGTCAACCGAAGTTAAACCGCGACTATATTTTTCTTGCATTCTTACAAATGTGGTCATTGTAATATGCGATAAAATAATGATAAAATAACATTATTCATGACGAATAATTGCTTCATCAAATCAAATAAATCTCTAAAATACTGTAAAAATTGCAAAAATGATCCGGTGTATAATTATTATTAAAATACCAAAGTAGAGTAAATTAATTTCCAAAGTTGTGGTTTTATTTTATTGATAAAATTTTTGTGTTCGCACATTACATCCAATAAACAAGTATTTATGTTTTTATTTTGCTTCGTAACCCTAGCAAAATCCATTAATCATGTCATAAGTGTGGGAGCAAGTCTCCTCCCTGTATTCTTTACAGGTAATATAAATTACAGCGCATTACGTCAACAATGTACTGATTTATAATTATCAAACTGTGGCACTCAAGCATATCTTAAACCATAGTTCATCAATATAAGGGTTTGTTCTATTAAAAGAACTAATGATTCATACAATGCAATTTATACATTGAAAGTTGAAGGAAAAACATCAAAGATTAGTTGTGAATTTTAAAATAAAATAAATTTCATAAAAGCGTGAAAATATATTTACTCTCCTTGAAATTAATATAACATTCCACTTTTATCATCTCACAGAAAATTTAATAAAATCGGACATCAGAATTAGGTTGTAATCTTGAAGAAGATTATTGTAATTGAAAAAAAAAAAAAAATCAGACAAAATATCAGATTTTACAGTTGTAAGTATAGTCACCAAAAATTTACTTATTTTATTTTAGACAAAAAGAGTGAATATTTAAGCCTTCTAACTTCTTATTTCAATAGATTGTTCGATGGTTAAATTTCTGCATAAAAAAAGTTCACTCATTAGCTGAGTTCCTCAAATTTTTGTATAACTTTTTCAGTAAAATTCAGCTCTGATATAAAATTTTGGTAACTATTTTGAAAGGGAATTCTTTTCCAATTTTGCTGATTTTGAAATATGTTATTAAGGACATTTCTCTAAAGCGATACATATATATATATATATATATATATATAAATGTCGGACTACTACAGTTTTGGAAATATAAGCGAAGAATAAGATCAAATTAACAAATAAAAAAAAAATATGAAGTATTCGTCATTTTTTTTGTAAAAATATATCATACAAAATTAAATATTTGACAACTGGTTAATAAGTCAGGTCAGGTAAAAAAGACATTAAATATTCAAGAACAATTGTCTAGTCTTTGATGTTTTGTCTTTGTAAGTTTTATTTTATTTCCAGTTTTTACTTATATGTTTAAAACCAGTGGCATCCGACAATTAAAAATATATACAAATTTGCCCTGAAAATGTGCTGAACAACATATATCAATAACAAATGCATTGCTAAAAAAATTTTTTTCAACATTTCTCTCTGTATATATCTCTAAAACTAGTGACTTCCGACACTAAAATATACATGGTGTTATGGAAGTCTACTTACAAAAAAAAACACCTATAGAATTCGCCATTTAGACCTTTTTTTTTCTTGTAGCATTTTTGCGAAATTGCATTTATTTTTTATCGTTTGTCCTCTCCTTATTTTGACGAAGCGTTTGATGGTAAAAGTGTGAGTCGAGCATGAAGGAAAACAAATTTTTTTCTATGGCAAACGTATTGTTTTTTGTATCAAAAAACGAATTGAAACTTTTCGCGCAAAAACTTATCTTCGTTTTATTTAATATTGTCAGTCTGGGATCGGCCGTGTTAACGAATTACTTTTTGTGCAGAAATCCGTCGTTTGTTTATTATTAATTTAAAAATAGTCCATGTTTTTAATCCCGAACTCACGAATATGATGTTACTATACCTTTAAGCAGACGTGCTCTTGGCTACGCGACGTGGTATGCCGTATTTACATGACGGAGCTCCACCGCACTTCGTAAAGGCTTAATTAATTGGTTAAATAATAAGTTTGCAGAAAAGTGGATAAGCCGTTTCGGTCTTGAGCTTTGGCCTGCTAGGTTTCTGGATTTAAATCTGTGTGATTTCTTTTTATGGGGTCAAATGAAAAAAATTAGTGTTCGCGAGTCTGGTGAATATAGTTGAAGAACTGACTGACCTGACCGTGTGATGGAAGTGGCCGAAACTATCAGACAAAATCCAACTATGCTAGATCGAACCCAGGATTCTTTACCAAGAAGGAGGCAGATCTGCATCGAAAATAATGGTGGATATTTCAAGCAATTATTATGAATGTCAGGTTAGAAAACTTATAATTAACCTACTGCAATGTGTTTACAATCAGAAAATTTTTCTGTCTACTTTTTTACTTGATAACGAGTTTATTGAAAAAATTGAGCATGAACGGGTGAGGGATTTTGGGTTCACATTACATTAAATTCTAACTCTGAAATGGTTGAGTTTCGGAAAAAGTTTTGAATAAAAAAGTTTCTTATTTTGCTGATATCTACTAGTAGTTAAAATTAGTATGTAGTCTTCCATAACACCCTGTATAAATAGATTTGTTCAGAATAATATACTCAACAACATATCTTAAAATCATAAGAATTGGTGAGAAAGTCATTTTACTAAATAATTAAGTTTTTTATTAGCACGAAACGCTCTAATAAAATTAATAATTAATAATTCGGCTTTTTCACAAATCTGATTTAAATTTTCTTCTTTCAATAATTAATTTATGAAAGATTGGGAGATTCAAAAAAAAAATCTGACAAACGATTTGCTTTATTTATTAATGCATTAAATGAAAAATTGCAACTTTTGAAAATATTAATTATATTAATTACACAAATAATACTGTAAGACATGTAAATTTCCTAGTTTTTACTAAAGGAATGTTGAATCATTTTTTCTCGTTTTTGACTAGTTATATACAGGTGTCCCACGAACAAATGCAAATATTTTAACCATCGATTGAAAATTAGAAAATAATCGACCCCTATTTTTTATTTTTTCAAAAAAACTTTTCAGTTTCGAATTATTAGCAGTTAAAGATAGCTCTGAAAATAGACATTTATATCTCCGAAAATACTTGACCAATTTCAATGAAACTTGGCATACTGACGTTATTTTAGTTTATCACTTAGCAGTATAATTTGTAGTACTGCAGATTGTTCCAAAAGAGAGTTATCGGGCTTCCTTGATATTAATTTGTTGATAACTATTCAGAAACTATTTAGAAACTTTTTTATCTCCTATCATTTTTTCTGGAAACGTATTGTTTTCGAGTAAAAAAATAAAATGTGAAACGATGCAGTCAATATTAGCATAGAAAATGATCCTTTACCCTAACAGATGCTTATGTTCGATACTTGATAATTCAATGCTAATAGTGACTGCATCGTTACGCATTTTATTTTTTTACTTGAGAACGATACGTTTTCAGAAACAATAATAAGAGATAAAAAAGTTTCTAAATTGAATGAGCTTTCAAATTATCTCAACGGCATGATTAAATTAAAATGTGCTGGAAAGTTATGAGACAATTAATTCTAAGGGGGCTTCCAAAATTCTCTTTAAAGACACTCCACATGAATATCTATTACACCACTGAATGATGATTGAAAAAATAGCCCTCATGCCAAATTTCACAAAAATTGGTTAAGTACTTTTGCAGCTAAAAAAATAAATGTTTATTTTAAGGATCATCTTCAAGAGCCAATAATTCAAATCTGGAAAGTTTTTTTGAGGAAATAAAAAATGAGTCGATTTATCTTTAGTTCTTAATCTATGGTTAAAATATTTGCACTGTGAGACACCCTGTATAGTATAGGACTTTCTCATAAACTTTCTAAAACAGATTATTATTATAGACGCAAATTTTTCTACCAATGATGTTGAATTAAACATTTAAAAAATTTCAAGAAACGTCTATCGAGTTCGCTGGTGAAAAATTATCTTTCAGGTGAACTGCTTGACGATTAGGAATATTTTTTTGTCTAATACTGATAAAAATTCAGTCCGATCATTGAGTTCATTTAAATTCTTGTCTTTGACCAATGACAAACATTTCTTTTAAGTTTTCTATTAATTCAATTGATGGATTACAATCTATAAGCCTGAGTTATGGAAGAAGAATTTCTATAGCAGGACATAAAGTCCCAAAAGTAAACTTCAGGCAATGATTTTTGTTTTGAGTCACATTAATCAAAGATGTATTTATACAACTATAATGTTTCGAATCAAGTGATATCAGTATATTATTTCATGATTCAAGCAGCAAACATTTCAACATTAATTTCAGTACAGGTTTTTATCAAAACAATAATGTTAGATAGAAATATATAAATATAATCTAAAGTTGAAAAACATGTCTATGTAAAGTAGAATGTAAGTTTTGCCATTAAAAAGGTCATAATTTAATAAACGCTAGTTTATTGTTAAAACAGCATATATATTTTGTTTCTTAATATCTGTTAATTTGAATACAAGAGTGGAGTAATGTAATAAAATTGTTTTATTGAGTGGAACTAATTGATATACATATCATTATAAGTGAAACATTAATTTTAATCAAACGCATCGTGGTGCAACCAACAGCTTGTCTCATCTTCTATCAATGAAACAATTTCCATAATGTAATTAGAAGTTAGCTTGGTTTACGAATCCTACAAAGTATGAGTTTAATTAAGAAAATTCAATTTATCTATATGAATGTAAAATATATAGAATATAAATAAGAAATGAGATTCAAATATTTTAGTTTATTAAATATTCAAGTGTGAAGCTTCCATCGAGAATAATCGGATAATTATTCAGTAATAAAATAAGTGATCTGTTAAGAAAACGGCAAGTAAAGAACGAGGAACGTCTGTAAATGTAATCAAATATGTACTTTTCATGTTTGCAAATAAAAATAACTGATGTAAACTGAGAGCGTCCATTCTGGTTGTCTGACCATCTTTAGCAGAGATAATCATAAGTTATGATTCAAAAAGCGCCTTTGGCGTATTCACTGATTCTTTAAAATGCACTAAAATACCAAATTAACCTTCAGATTTTATTTGTCTTTGGATTACTTTTTTAAGCATTCTTTATTTTATGCAAAGCTACTGGAACCATAAAAGCCGAGTTTATATTGAACTCCAAGACAAGGGCAAAGAAAAAAACGATTTTTCACAACAAATAAATTTACAAACTAAATCACAAAATTATGCAAACATTGATGCACTTTTTAACATTCAAAATTTTATATCATTTGAATCGATATATTAAATAATTCAAAATTAGATTGTTTGTATAAAATATTAAAAATTTAAATCCTGAACCCATCAGTTTCTAAAATTTCCTTTCTGTAACAATCTGCATGATGTATAAGATTATTATTTATTGATACAATTGCTCTAAATTTTGCACTTTTTTGTCTCATATGGTAACCAAATTATTTCTAATTTAAATAATAAAACGGTAATCCTACACAATGTTAAACGTATGATTTTATTTGATAAGAAACTAAGAGCTACTTTGAGGACAATTTTGTTAAATAGTGTATACCTAACAAGCCGTAATTTTTTTAATGGAAGCATCCTGTATATAGCCGGTGATTTTATTGGTTATGCATAAATCATTACTTTAGCCTTGTTCAACTCTATAAGTAGAAACAGTTAAGTTTTGCATAATTTTCCAGTGTTCTTTTACTAAACGTTACATCATGTACCAATGCTAGCAATTACTATTTATTTATGTCAGTTTTATTTAAACGCTTTAAGCTTTATTAAATTACTTTAAAGCTATAAAAACAAACTCTAACATTAGAATTTTCAGTTTAAATTTTATAAACTTAATTTCGTCAGCGATTTTAGCAGGTGTACTCGCATGTTGTAAGTGACATTACTAATGATTTCCTTTTTGCCTAGAAGCATATTTGTTGGTGATATATCTTTTCTTCAGTCCTACATAAGTCATTTATCGTGTACAACAGACCGCAACCAATGTAATTTAATATCAGTTTCAGTTGCAAGTCACTTTAGTTTACAAACTAAATTTTAAATATTTCACTTATTGAACAAGACATATTGCGAATTAATTGTCTGCTGTGAAATGTGTGCTAATCAAAAGCAACGTGAACTAACAATATCAATTAACAAAGCCGGGAAGGTGCATTTCTATAAATTTTAGCATATCGATTGATCTATACAAGATTTTTTTGGTTATTGTTAGAACTGATTCTCAGTTAAAAAACCAACTTATTCAATAAAAATATCTATGTTCTAAAGTAAAATTCATTTCTATGTATCTATTATGTATCTATCAGATTGAATGTAAAATTGTTATTTGAAATTACCCAAGTTTGACAACGCTGTCGCTACTAAATCTGATTCCACTTTTCACGAATTATCGAAAGCACTTTTTTTTTGCACATTTAGACAGTGGATAGTTAAAAACAAATTTGAGTAAAAGTATAACAAGCTCAATAATAAAAGTCAATAGATTGAACGTATTTAATAGGTATTAATAATTTAATTTGGGTAAGAATTGTGTTGCCAAAAGTGGTAAAGAATAATTGCATAAAATATGTGCAGGTGTAGACTGAGCCTGGTGGTGAATAGCGTGATAAGCGTAAACGACACTCGAGTTCCGATTGTTCTCGTTCATTCATCTGAAGATACATTCACACCTTTAATAGAGTCTGGCTTGGACTGTTGTGAAAAAGCCGCCACCCGTCACTTGGCACTGGTATCGGGTTCTTTTAATAATTCAGCCCTTTGCGAATATAAACACGTGTAGATGGTGCAATGATCATACTTCCACCCTTTAAAGTTCTTTGACTAAATCTGGTGATTTTTGCTGAAGTGATTTATGTTAATTGTTTAATGCATGCTTTCGATTAATGTCGAAGGTGTGAGGTGTTCGAGGCTATCTTTAACGGAGGTGGTCTAAAGCCAGAGGTGCGTTAAGAAATGAAAACTTATCGTGTCATAAAGTTAGGCGCACCTAACTCGCTCAGTTATATTGATATCGTCGATTTATGAGTGGATATGTCATTAAGATTAACACCTAGAGCGTCATTTGTAAATGAAACAATATTCGATGAAAAGCAATCAATAAAGAAATTGTTATCCGAATTTCATTGTCTTATCAGTACATTTAGGAGGGACAGGTAATGTACGAGCATGACGGCAATACGGCATGACCGGTTATTTTACACAAGAATGCTTTTAGCCAATATAGCGCAGCCATTTACATAAAATGTCCAACGTCTATACGATATTTTACTTTGTTTTCTTGTTAATTACTGCCGGCTACAACAGGCACCCTTGCCCATAAACATGTTAACATTTCCAAACATATTTAACTACACTGACTACCAGAAACACCTCCAATTAACCTTCTAGACACAATACAAATACAAATTAGAATAATCTTCATTCTTTTGGATTTAGGAAGAGACTGATTGAAAAAAAAAAAACCTATAGCAACATTCCAAGATGATTCAACGCCTTTTGACACCTGACATCTGTCATTTTCAAGTTAATCCTTCTAACAAGAACATAGATCAAATCAGTAAAGGGTAAATCTCCTTCAGATTGACCCCATTTTTGAATCGAACTCTGTCAATAATAAGTTTGTGGAGATTTTTGATAAGTCGTGCAGAACCACTCTTCTCTCGTAACAAAAGAGTTGCATCGTAGAAGTCTTTCAGGTAGGGTGAGGAATGTATAGGGTAGTGTTACATTCTCTTCATTGTTTTATTTTAAGAGCCATGTAAAACAATAAGTTGCAGTCTATTGGTCCTTACTGTTACTACGCCATTGTAGTGTCAAATTACAATATTTGGCTTCACTATTTTTTCTTCTTTTATTCTCCTATCCCCAATTCTCAATAAAATTGAAAAGAGCATATTTTAATGATGTCATCATCACCCTCTTGTCACGATTCGAGTTAAAGGTGAAAGTGGAAACCAAAGCGGTGCATCATATGGGGATCCGGGAATTCTCCGGACTTTGTTTCAATGTGGGCGGTTGGCAACATGGCTGCCGGGATTACAGGAAGCCCATTGGTTAATGGTTGGGACGCCCTTATTACGTTCAACTTTTGTGCGTATCCACGCATCACACGTACTGCGTACATGACGTCCTGCCTTCCGGTTATGCACTTTTTGTCTTCCTCTATCCTTCCTGCACTCAATGCATTGCAATTGACCACACGCAGATAAGGAAAATAATAAAGTAAAATTTTCAAAATCTAAACAACTAACTCTATACAAATAAGAACGCAAATCACGCAGTAATTTATTGATTCCTTCTTTAAACGCATATCAGATTTCTATCTTTTCCTGTTCGAACTAGACTCTTCAAATTAAGGTAATACCTGACTCAAATTGCAAATGTTCTTCGACGTTTTAGAAATATGATGGCTACAACTCACAACACTGATTGGTTAACGTACTTTCCGATTATTAATTACTTCATCCGTTATACATTCTTACAAATATTTCATTCAAATTATCTTACAGCTATTTGAACTTAACTACTAATAATCTGTTCAAACTTCCAGCATTTGCAATTTCACAACTCAACTCTATATGCGAATGTATATAAGTACTTACATACGAGGGTTGACAATACCGCTGACTAAAGACATAAAAGAAGCGACCCTTTGTTCAACAACTCCGATTGTATCATCTCCGTGTTTGTGATCCAAAATCTCATAATTGCACAGATCTATTTTTGATAAAATAATACAACACAAAGAGAAGAAATAATTTCTCAAAAGTACGTAAAAAGCTATAAATCACCGCTGCCATAAAACAGTAATGGTCTACTTTATTTCACAATAAAATTTTGTTTAGGCAATTTTGCATTCTGATACATTGGTTATGTAAAATAACTTTCGTGTTGAAAGAAAACATCAATTATCACCACAACATATGTAAATAAGCTAAAATTTTGCTTTTAAGATTCTGACAAGAAACAGATAAAGATTTGTTCAAATTTAGTTAAATCTTAATTTTTACTTAAAATAAACAGGAATTTCACACAGTCACGTTTTGCTGTAATATCATAGTACCTAAGAAATACAACTAATACAGCAAGTTGTAGTAATAATAATAATAATAATAATAATATACAACACGTGTAGCTTATTGCAGAACAAAAATTTTCTAGACTTTGACAAAAAGTTTTGAAACAACTTCAGGGTAAAATGCTAAACATACAGTTGACACCTGGGCACTATTCTCACTGTTTCAACATAACCATTTGTTATTTTTTCGAATAAGTACAAAGCGTATTTGTGGAGTTGATTCCTGAGAAAATTCCGATTTAGTTATATATTTACAAGAGCTTTAAAAAAACTAACACTGTTTGACAGTTTCAACAAACTTGAGTGTATTTTATTCAACGAAAATTCAACTATAAAATGAAAATCTATTGCATACAAAAGATTACAATTTTTTAATTAAAGTCTGTAGATAATACGCTTAATCGAATTGAATGGAAATTGGGGTATTTCATAAATCTAATTTAGATTTTCCTTTTTATTAATTAATTTATGGAAGGTTAGAAAACTGTCCCAAATTTTCAGTGCATTTTGATACGAAAAAAATTCTCACTTATGATTTATTCTATTCACAAACAAGGATATAATTTTGAATGTTGAATAACACAATGAAATGAAAAATTAAGTTCATTTTAGTCTAGAGTTGTGCTTCGCGATAATAAAAATATGTTTAGTTAGTTTTTATCGTTTTCGTCTTTTTTTTTCAACTGCTTTTTGGCAAAAGAATTTTCAGGAAAACTTTTAAATATGGGCGTGAACAAAATTTCAAATAGTAGAATGACTAAAATAACTCCGACCAATAAACGATAAACATTGAAAAAAAAAACTAAAGACACTCTTTTTCGGCAGCTAATCGGCAAGCTACATTCATATAAAAAACAATGTTGACGAATCAGCTTGAGAAAAACTTGTTCCAGGTAAATTGCTTGTATATAAACATTCATTTTATAATTTTTCATTGGTTGAACTATAATCTCCACTCGGACTGATGAGCGACGAATATTTAAAAAAAGAAAATTGATAAAATTATTTGTAAATAAATATAAAATTTTTAACTTGTTTTTTACAGAAATATGAAAATTTTTAATATTTTATGAATGAAGTTACTACTTTAAATTTACACGTTATTTCATAAACTTAATGACTTCATTTTCTTCCGTAGGATTTTGGTTGTGTGTATGAGAGAATATTGCATATGGTGATAGCCTGTAATTAGAAAATTATAAATAGGTGTAGTGATGTGGTGTTGTTCGGTTTCCTTTATTAGACAGCCGCTAAAGGAGCGAAATTAATGTCTCACTCTTCGGTTCGGTTTTGAAGTTACCTATTGTTCGCATAGTAACGTTGGAAGGGTTGGAAGAACATGTTGAAGTTTGCTGTAATTACGAGAAGCGTGTACAACCTCGTTAAATATATTCGTTTTTCTACACTTTGAGTTGATGGTGTTTTTTTGCGTATAATTTTCCGCATCCACGTACGCAACCTTTGCATGCAGAATCTGCATCGATCGTGGTGTTAATGAAAAGGCTGGAACGGCCCACTTTCAACTATGGAGACTCTTAGAAGGGGACATCAGTAAAAGCCATAGAAGCAGAGAACGAGACGTGGACTGAGCGGAGAAAATCATAAGTAGAAAGCTCTAGTCTCTAGGGAAGATTTTATTCCAAACTATTTATAATCGGCTTATTTGGGTAATTGAGAGAATGAATTAGTTTCATATGATCATGGAATACCTGTGAGAAATTGATGAAATTGAACTAAAGGTATCCATAGTTCTACACATCGACAGTATATTGATGATTATTGTTAGCAATAGAATTCAAGTTATAGAAGAGATGTGTGTGAGTAGTTGACAAGATGGGAGAGTCTTCGTAAAGTGGGAATCTCGTCTCGTCGGTATTAAAAAGCTTGGAATGACCGAGGGTTTGGAAGAACAGTGACAAATGTTCCAAAAAAAGGGCTTTCGTTCAAAGTCGAGATCGTTTTTTTTTGGGGATGTTAGAAGCATCGTTCAATAGACACTCAATTAGGAGAAGAGTGCATTCTGCCGATGCTTTATTTAGTGCATTTAGCTTCGTCAATCTGACAATGGAACCTCAACAAGCATGTAAAGAGTATTGCCGCCAAATAACTCGACTAATTAACAGCTATTCACACCTTTATCGCCCTTCACATCTATCTCACGTGCACATTCAGTTTGGTTTGATATGGCTCGACGTTTGAGTGGCCTTGGAAGAATTAAATAACGTGTCGAAGCTATGCAAGACGCATATATCGCAATCAGATATGGAGTCATTAAGATACACAATAGTCGCAACATATTCCATATTCCATCGCTCAAACTCTCTCACGACTTCATAATTTGACCATGAGGGTAGGAAAAGGGAACAGCCACTTGGACAATTCGCCCGCTTTGGATCTAGAAGCCACTCTGCATAAATGCTTGTTATTGGTAATTGACAATGATAGATAGGCCAGTTACTGCATTATGTAGTACAAACTGCTAAGTTCTTATTGACGGAGACTGATCGTCATCGATTGCCGATCGTTAAACAGCCCATTATCTAGTAGCAGGTCAATACTCAACTTGTCCGATACAAAAACGGAACAGTTCACATCGCATAGACAAAAAGCACAATTCTTACTAAAATACCAAACAGACTGATTTTTATTTCTTATCCCATCCAAAAGTCAAGTTGCAAAAGCAAGTACCGTTACGATGTAACTCAAGAACTTCGTTTAACTTTCACGTTTCATGAGCTTTCCGTGAATTCATTACTGACGTAACTGCATAAAAATTTATTCAAATTTTAATCCAACCTAAGTTATTAGAGTGACACATGCGTGTCGTAAATGTGGTTCATATTTCAATATAAATCAATTGATTCTTTTCATATCAACGAATGTCATTACATACTGCGGTTTGTTACGTTTGTTCTTGGTTCAACAACCAGGAAATTCAACTGAAAATACTTGCATATCAAATGCACCGCTTCGAGGTCAAACTTCAATATGTGAACTTCTCATAATTAATAAACTTTCACAATTTGAAAAAAAAAATCCGAAGCTAACGTTTGCTTATTCCAACTCAACACTGCTGCTTGTCTGACGTACAAGTAAAGAATGTCTACTTTAAAAAGGTCATTGTTGTTGATGGTCAAATCTGATACAAGCACAGGAAGCGCCTAATAGCCAAGAGGATAAAAATGTTTATTATAACTTATTAGATCATCAATTCCTTCTAATCATTAGCTTGAATGTCCGAGTCTGGGTAACTCGCATATTTGTTGTTATTCAATGGAAATACAGATAACTCATGATCACTTCGTTATCCACCCACATTTATTTGTAAGCAAAGGTCGAAACAGAATGCCCCTATGATTTGCGTTTATTTTTTTTTTTCAGAGATGATTTAGTTTCGTAACTATGGGGAGTCATTTGATGCGTGTATCTCGACTTCCCTGTGGAACATCATTATATAAATTGAAACTGATAATACCTGTCCTGCTTGTTGCTAAAGCAACCGTCAATCCTCGCAAACATTTCGAGTAATACAAAGGATCTAAAAATGCTACATCAAACTTCACTAGGAAATAGCAATTAGAGCCAGTCAAGTCCAGTTCACAAAAAGGACACTACTGGTAATGACCATAAGCCGATGTCTCCCTTTTTTGAAGTATTATTTAAAAGAAAAAAGTTACTTACCTTAAAAAAGCAGCTTTTTGTTTCAGAAACAAAAAAACATAAAGGTAGAAATATATTAAATGAAAAAATGCAATACTTTGTGTACCTGTTTATTCTCAGTGCCTCTACAGTCCTACTTCTAGTCCATATATTTCACAGATAAGTTAAAAACGCCGATTGTATATTGGACGAAAAATTTACATGGCAAGTTTGTTGATTAACAAAATAATTCTCTGTTCTTTGAAATCCACGTTTTTAAATTATCGGCGACGTAAATACAACAAGGCATCATAAAGAGATATACTGGATGAATCTTTTTTTTTTTTAATTTAGTAGGTAAGTGGTTTATTTGATATACATTAATATTTCATAAGCACCGCATTATATGAATTTCAGATGCTTGACAACATGACATTGAGTTAAATGTTTATATAAAAATTACTTTTTACATGATAGACACGCGATGGATGGTTGGTTTGATGCAAAAAAAATCTATGCGATGTTGTTAGATAAATAAAATAAATACTGGCTTGACAATAAGTGCTATAAAGTAATTGCACCCATGTTAAACGTGACATAAAATTAGACACCAAGGAATATGGAAACATGAATGGTACAAAGTAAAATTACTGCATAAGGAAAAGCACAATGAAATATAATACTGTGAACAAACTATTATAGATTTATTAAAATTACTCAAATCATATGTTTCTAGCATTTGACTGAGTAATTTTTGGTTGGCCCCAACAATTGAGATGACGATATACGTAAAAGTCATCGACATCCTACACTGACATTTCATATGAACTACTGTAGAGCTCTGACAATTTAGATCAGACAACAATTTACTTTTACACTGCATTGTTTACACAATTTTTTAAGAGAAGTACAAAATATTTCATCCATTAAATGAACATACAATTTATAATATTTATAGCACGTACGCTCTACACTTTATACAAGTCTTTGCTAAACGACACACACTAACTATTTCATAGTATAATAAAATACGTTTTAAGACAGACACACCCAAAAGCTCGGATAACCCAAATTTAGATCTCAATGTAAATTTTGTAAATAAAAGCTAAAATTAGTGGGAATGTAAGTTAAATAGTTAAGTACTTAAAAAGTGGAAGCAGTAAATAACACCTTCCAAAGATTGGTAACAGCTGAAAATTAATTATACCTTTCGGTTGAGGATAAATAGTGATGCCGTTATGACGATTTGCAATTCCCAAACTTTTAAGTGTTTCAGTCAGTCGGTATTTTTGGGAATTAATAAAGACTACAAGAAGCGTTTTTTTTGTTTGTTTTAAATGACAGTAATATCACTTTTATATATACACATACGAAAAAGGTCTAATTACCCCTCGCATATAATATGAATATGAAAATTAAAAACTAGATCTTTTTCGGATAATTGAAAAATTGCACAGATATAATTTGAATGTAGCTGCGAGAAATAATTAGAGAGAAGATTCTCTTTGAGTCTTTTTAATACTTTTATCACACCAGCTTCGCGCTGAAAAAAATTCGTAGCACTTAAATTACGCACTATATTTATCTACAAAAGTTGGCATTTTTGCTCAAGTCTTTTATAAATATAACTATTTAGAGTGTCGTCGTTTTTCACGCACTCGCGGACACGTCGTGTAATAATTTACAGTATTTTACAGATAAGTGTCAACATGTGTGAACGTTGAGCTAGAGACGAGCCCCCGCTCACGTCCCTGTCTTTTAGCTCACCGCCATCGAATGACAGCTATACAAGCAATGACAACCAGAAAACTTGGAGGGCCTGCCGATAACCACACTCCCTTACTATACGTCAATTCTTCATTTTTCATAACTTCGTTCGGATGTTTCTCATACTCGTCTACATCAAATAAATCAAAATCACTAAAATGAATAGCTATGAAAAACGAATCAAACTTACTCATCTTCTTCGTTGGTTTCTTTGTAGACGGCGCATCCGTCCTAGCAATCCATTGTGTTGTCGATGATGATGTTACTACTTCTAACACCGGTCGTCGAACGTCGGGCCAACCTAATGTTGTTGGAGAAGTCGATGTTAATTTAGTCGTAAAATTATTTTTGCTCGCATCTGGAGCACAACACACTTTGAAAACAATTTTCATGTTATTTGTTGAGCAACGTCCTCCGATTCGTCGATGAAGATCATCCTTAGATGACGTCGCTGGAATAGCGAGATTATGACCATAAACTTGGAAGATAACTCGATTTTACTCACATATAAAATAGTAATCCTGCCCGGGCAAGAATTCCAATCCTCCCGGTTGAGGTGTGAAAGGCCTAAATGTGATAGTAAAGTACATTAATTTGTACGGTTTGTTGCAAACAGCTATTATCTTAGGATTCGGATTTGTTATTCTACAAGTTTCGTATTCTTCTTTTGACACGTTGTAAATGATATACTTTTCTAAATCATCACCATACGTCCCCGGGGTATAGACCGGACAGATGATATTGACTTGATCGTATTCAAATTTGGCGTTACCCTTATTTACGTCGATGATGTGGTCAGTATTGTCAATGCGAAATCTGAAACAAAATGATCATGATGATTATGTAAAAATCAAATCACAATAATAAGAATAACGAAACAAATTTCTCTTGTAAAGAAATGAGCAGAAAAGGTACAATAGAAATTAATATTTTTTTTTTTTGTAAATAATACGAATGAAATAAACATGTAGTTGTATTGTGAATGTATAAAAAACAATGATTTGCAGAAAGCACATAAAGTGGTAGTATAAAGAAACCCAAGCGTTATAATAATTAAACTAGTTTTAAGAGGTATGAAAAAATACACCTGCGTAAGTGTCGGCTTTCACATCATGAGATCACGATGGCTCATCGTCAGGTCGGTAGGTGTCGACTGACGGGGGAGAAAGGAGTAATGGGGGGTTCCTACCAAAGGGGGTCTAATAACTACTCCGTCCCGTGGTGAGATATATTGGTAACCGCCCTTTGCTCTAGCCGCTCTAAATTAATATTGCCAAGCTTCATACGCCATGTCGACAGATCAATTGTGTCCCTTCTATTCAAATACCAAGAAGATATTTCATTTTTTCTTCTTGTGAAATGACGTGACTAAAACTACTAACTTGGATCGATCTGTATCCAAGTATTACTCTAATTAATGTTGTGATCCGCATAGACACGTAATGATGCGACGCGAAGATGAAGCAGAGTGGTGGGTTCCCACGTGTTTAGGAAAACCACAAGTGACGGTGTGTTTGTACCGTATCGCCGTATCAAGCAAACGGAAGACGTTAAGTGCGTCGTTGTCTTTGTATGTAACATTTGCTTTAATTTGACGATTAACTATCGACTGTTTTCCGGCATAGTGTATCGACGAACATTTACGGAATCGTAATTTATCTATACAATGATGGAATCGGCCAATGGCAGCGATATTAAAACTAATCTAGAGTTGATTGATGTGGATTACATATTATTTGGCACAGCGGGTATATGGCTGCGAGCTGCAGACTACAAAGCTAGGGCCAGGCGGCCGACAGAATCGACAGACCTCCAACTGTTCGCCACAGTCAACGTCACACCCGATCCAGGACCAGCTTCTTGGGACTTGGCCCTTTCGACCTAATCTGACCTCATATCACCTATCAATCCTTCATACCTTTCAAGTCGACCGAATAAAAACAACATGACCGCTATCGCTGGCGTTAAATAAAACTATCATCCATTTATCTAAAATATAAATGGAACTCTATGTCTCTACACTGCGATTCAATCATTCTGAATATCGCTTTTCCATTAAAACAAAACAAACAAAAAAGATTCATACACAAAACAAAATGCAGAATTTTGTAGTTTTTGATTTTATCTTCAAAATGATCGACACCTTATAATTTACAACACCTTTAGTATATCCTCACCTGCTGAATCAAATTTCAGTTTAATGATGACAATAATGTACTCTTTTAAAAAAAAAAAATCACTATTTAATAACGTCAGCAACAGTATAGAAAAATGTAAGTGTTCTAAACAATGGCAAATTCTAATGAAAACTTCTCGCTTTCTTTGATATTTTCAAGAAAAAATGCGTCTCATATTAGACAATCGCAGCAATAAAAAAAGTATTAGCTTACAGAGAAAAATCCTTAGTTTATTAGGATTAAAAAACAATGTAATTTTCTTTTTGTATTTTAATTAAAGTAATATGACAGAATCAAAAATATTCTTTTATAACAATATATAAAAATGCATATTTGTTGAAATTTCCTAGAAAATAATCTGTTATTGAAGTAACAAAAGAATTTAGTAGGAAGAGACAGACAATGTCAGAAGTAAATAAAGTAAATAAAGCTGAATTATTTTTTGTAGCGTATAATGAGATAACAAAAGAGAATAGTTTGTTCGCTCTAGCAAAAATTGGTTTAATTAAGTGGCGGCTAGAACGGTGAAGCGAGAACGATCAGAAAGAAAAAGAGAAGAGAATTGGAGAGAAGTATTTTTTTTCTCGTCTTGCATTTTTAGCAGTCGAGCAGGCAGAGTAAGGGTAACATCGACGTTAGCAGCGATGTTACGCTCTACACGTTATAGAAAAGATTTAAAGTCACTAAGCCACAAACGTATGACTTCAAATCGGTTCACTAGTTTTTGAATTAGAAATCTTGGGAAATCCGTAACGTATTAAGAGTCTCTTATTCAGCGTATCAGGGGGGTTGCTTGGCAACGCTATATCGAAACAAGCCTAGTGAGCAACCAAGCATCCAGTTAAAACATGAGATTTGTCAATAATTTCACTTTGATTGAGCCGACATCGTCAATAATTGCATAGAAATAAGTCAATGGAGGATGTGTCCAACGGTGCTGACTTGGAAGCGATCCGCTGAAACCGCTCGGGACATAAGCTACTACTTCATAACGCTATAACTCAATCATTGGCTCCGCTCCTCCGATGTCCTTAGCAAAGCTATCATGTAATCCAAACCGATTACTGAAATTAATGGAGATGTAGAAACGCCCCAAACCTGTCCAAAATCTCGAAGGGTTTTCAACAATTAGGTGCGTCTTCAAATTCCATCTAAATCAATCAAATCTTACTCATTTTGAAAAGTACCCCTCAAAGATTTAATAATTAAGAGGAGAAACATTCAATGTTGAGGAACTAAATGACGAGAATAAATATCGTATCAATCTCTTTTTGTTAGTAAATGAGTAAATGTGTGGCATGAGCCATTTATCTTGTTAAGCAATAAAGGAGAGTGCTTTAATAGTGACCAGTTATGCGTAGGAAATCGTTAAAGAAGACACTATTGCCGTATTCTCCCTCTAGTTGGAACTAATATTGCAAATACCGCATATCTCGACTATGCAAATTGCGTCGGAGTGAAATGCATATTCATGAATAGTATTGGGACATTTCTGACCAACTAAGTAATTTCCTGAACCTGATAAGACCGCATTAAAGTTCTTGTGGTGTTCACAAAATCAAATAGTGTTTTTTACCAAAATGATTTAGGTCAATTGGTATTTGACAGCGATTGTAGGAGGTTTAATTGATTTATTTAACAGTGACAATTGAAGGTCGTTTGTAGCTGTGTTGTAATAAAGTGTGACTTAATCAAAAAGGGGTGGCCGTAACCAGGTTCTGAAGTTTTAATTAGCACATGGAACAACCTGTGAGTTTTATTGATGACTGAGGTTTGCGTTTGACATATATCTGATTGTTTCATATCTGTATGACCTGAATATTATTACTTCAGATCCAGTCCAATCATATTAATCACATTTGTAAAAACATATCCAAATCGTCAATAATATTTAATCGTTAAAATCCTACTTCAGTTTCAATTGCTAATAATTATTAGGTATCAATCTCTATGTCCGTTATTGTTTTTTGATCTACTTCAATTAATGGATTATCAAGAGAGGTTGTAGTTCACAAATGCCGTCACTTGAATAGAACGAACATTTAGAAATCGACAAGAATGACAACCTAGCGGAAGCATCAAGATCTTTTGTCGGAAGTTTGAGTGAATCACACCATGATAGGTTACTACGGTCATCGGTGTCCATGCGAACAACACTTCACCCGAACGAGAAGTAACTCAAAGAGGTGGCGGTACCGAGCTAGAATCCTTGACCTCACCGCGGAGGAGGGACCGGCACCGGCCGTCGCCCCCGCGAGTCTTCGCCCCGACAACACGAAACGTGTGCTTACTGCCAGGGTGCCTCGGCGCTTTGATCGGCGGCTTGATGTCATTCAAAAGTGATCGTTAATTACTGGTAACGTAGCCTGAGTCCCGTTCTTCATTAACACAACAATTAACAACGCGTTAGTTATCCCATAATTGATGGACTGGCCCCGTATGTCGGTCCCATGACGCGCTTTCGCAATCTCAGACGTTCGTCTTATTCATTCTACTTTAATAACTAATGAATTTGCACGATACGTCTTTTGAAGAGGACCGTCAATTATAATATATTGTATATTATAATTATCATTATTATCACTCAATAAAGAAGAGACGTGTAAAAAATTTGGCTAGAATGTTGGCCATTATGAGCTCTTGATAAACTATAGTAAGGTTACTCAGAGAGAAGCAGCAAGAGAGAGTGTGTCTAGAAGCTTCCTTTTAGTTCATAGTACAATAGAACTACAAACGGATATCGCAAGTTCAGATCGTCTTCAATAGGGATGAGTACGACATGGCATTAATTTTGCAATTTCAAACAATACGTTCGACTTCTCGTTAGTCCTTACGCATTATAGGATACAAATAAGTATCTATCAAGAAGAAAGAATAGAATAGGATGGTGAGCAAACATGATTAATTAACGTATCCGTGGTGCTATAATAATGAGTAGAGATGTTGAGGGTCGATCTTGGAATAAAACGCATAAAAATAGTGCTCGAGACTTTTCAGAATATCATCTTTCATGCGAAAGGTGTGATCGGCATCGGTGCTAGACTGCGACACTTCGTCATCTCGGTGTTTGCTTTCCTCTCTCCATCAAACTCGCTAAACCAAGACAAAGCATACAGATCTGTGTATTGCATCGGGACTCAGGGGTTCCGGTTACAACCACCACAATAGCTATAGCGGCCGGAGTGAGAAAGAACAAATGAATATGTACACGCACGTATTGAAACGGCTTTGCCTGGTGCCTGACTGACGTGTGAATACCGAACACCGGAGATGTGTAGCCGGCGGGCGGTAAAGCAACGCAATGCACTAACTTCACTTTGCTGAATGCCAAGGCAAATAACACATCGAAAAGACATAGCAACCAACAAGCAAGTTGTCCCCGTATTTGTCACTTAACAGCCGAAAATCTTCGATATTTTGCCGGATCGTTTCTTTCGAAGGAATCAAGCCGGTTTTGCGATCTGAAAAAAATTCCTTACAACGACCGGCACATGGATGCTTGTACGAGAATATCGAAGGCGATATCTCTCGTTTCCCGTGGACGATATCTTATAAAGCCATTTGTTGTGTAAAATAAAATCCGCACACTATAAAAGACAATTGACACATATATAAATGTCACTGGCCCTATTCAATTCGATATCAGATGGCGATATCTAAACGCACATACACATTATGAAGGTACAGACAGAGGAATCTTGATCTGTAATATCGGCATCCGCGTTGCGTCTTTTTAGCATCTCACTATCTTACCGTTAAATTCAACAAGTGGAAAACAAGTTTGGTTTCAGAGCATCAGAGAACATTTTACCACGTGTGCCACTATAAATTTTCAAACACCCACAAATACCTGCTATGCCACAACTTTACAAACTTTTGGTAAAACATCCAAAACTATATACTATTTTTGCTACAATTCTAATAACAAAACCGTTAATCAATGTCATTTGCTATATTGTCTTTTTAACTTTAAAAAAATTAGGTTGCAAGGAGCTGGCTTCTTCCCATATGTGTCCATTTAGGAATGTAGCCATCTATTAAAACGTCCGTCTTCTGGGCAACTAATGCGATTTATAGTTGGCAATGTATGTGGAAGAGTTGAAATTGTCTTTAGTATCTGGGATCAGACTTCTTGCTTAGCGATAGAGTTGTTGCATATGCATTACAGACGTTACGTCGTGGTTACTGTTGTAGATTTTGTTTACGTCACACTTACCTTTATCTCTATAATACATTCAAATAAAATTCAACAACATTTTTACTCTTAGTAAATAATTTAAAGTGATATTGCAGGATCATTTCATTGATATCTATGAAATCTGTGATTAAAATGACATGCTGTGCAAATCTTGGACTTCTAGGTCTTCCCTTCCCCTCATTTAATGGGAAACGGAACACTCTTTCATTACCAACATTTAATCATCCAACCATATGCAGAATGACTGTGCGGAATTACTAAAATTTCTGATGTGTAATATCATCCAATTATTTAATGTTTTGTAAAATCAAGGATATCATGTCAGACATGATATATCCAATATTCAGTATATAATGATATACCAACCAATTATAAATTTTACACAATTCAAACCATGTAGCAAATGTATGAACTAATTTGAATCAAATAATATATTTTACAAATAATATTTCCATTTATTTGAAAAACTAATAGATATGTTCATATATTGATTTGGAATGTGTGTTTTTTAAATATTCTTATTTATCACGTCTTCGTTTTCGCTGCTTACAATGTAATATTTGTATCTAAACTTGTAACAACCGTTAACACGAGTAACACGAGGAAATCCTTTTATGGATACATACATAAACTTGAGTAAAGAATAAGTCAAAAGGTTTGAATATAAAAATTGGCACATAAAACTGGCATGTTGGATCATTACTGCTATAAGTTTATTATTTCAGTGTGTAAGGAGTAGTTCTATAAATACAAGCTGCTGCTAACAAGTCATTAAACGGAACCTTTAAATAGTAGAGCCGTCACAATTTGAAATATTTGACGTCTTAGTTACCTTCTATCTCTAAGACCAAGTGTTTGCAATTATTTTACGCCTTCGAAACTTACGTTGTTTCGCTTTATGTCTTTATTATCTGTTTCATGTTCATAGTTTAAACCGCGCGATAAACTATTATTATATTAATGACTTTAAACCACACTTCATTGTGACTATGTTATCTGAAATTAAAGGTAAAACTAATAGGGATGGTGAAAGCGCGCTTTGGCGAATTGGCACTTAGATAATATACTCTGTAACGTATTTAATTTCTTCAGACAAGATAAATAGTGTAAATCAATTTATAATTTATCTAATGTCTTTGGCAAACTGCGTTAATGTTGAAAGTGACATCACTACTCAATTAAGAAGCTATAGTACATTAATATTAAATCAAAATTTGATGTAGTTGATTCTATCTCAGTCATTCTCTTTAGAAAATAAAAAAGATAATTTAAAGTATGGAGAAACAAGATACAGCGAGTTGTTTTGTTGTAACGAGAAGTTTCTTATTTTCTTAGGTCCACCAATTTCGGCATTAATTTGTAGGCGAGTATGTCTAGATGGTCGGTGGTGAATCCTGACCTGAATAATGTAAGGGGAATGGAGCTGGTAGTGGATTGAGACCGGATTCTCGTCGATCCCAGTCAGAGAAGAATTCCTGTAGTCTCGATGTGAAGTAGACACAGAGAATACACGAATAAGAGGAACATGCAGTGTGCAGTATTGTGCACGTTGATAGCCATACGTATGTCCGGTCGATGCCCTTCAGATAATAAGTTGCAGTTTTACACAGCCACTCCACTACCTACGCTAAGAAAACTCCACCGAATATGTTTTTGATTACATTCTCAAAACGGGTTGAACTTATCTACCGATATAAAGTATCTGCATTAAGGTGTTCGCTGTAGCCGGCGGCACTCGAGATGTCTCTGACCGTGCTCTTATTCTCACCTAACTGCTTCCTTTTCTTCCTCGCATCTTCGCAACGGGACCTGACAAATCTTGAGGTCATTCGGTTTAAAATTTCCTTATTTCAAGTACTTATATGTATAAGACTGTCGAATTATTAATTTCTTTAATTAACCTTCTATCGCTATTGCTCCCTTCAACGGATAATTATAGATTAAATTCTAACATTTGCTCTTTGACCCTTCTTCAATAAATTGTTTCGTTATTTTTGCACAACTCCAACCGTTATACCAACTGCAAATTAAAAGCACTTAAAAGGCATTGCCATTTTATTTTTCATTAATTACCCAAGCCTAAGCATGCATACTTGCATATAATTTATCATAAAGAGTCAAGCTTTCCACAAGTGAACTTTATGCACCCACTACGACAAAACCAAAATCAATTCATTATTTAACTGCCACGATCACGACGACACAATCCTTATTAAGCAACTGAGAGACCCAGATTTTGTCATGACTCACAAATCCAGGACTATCGTTTAGTTGTTGTTCAAATTCCGTTACTACTGGGAATTAAAGATTTTTTATTCTAATCCAGAGTAAGAACAAACTCAACGGATCCGTTAACCACCTTTCTACGTTATTTGACGTTACAGCCGATGCCTAATTTTACTAAAGACCAACTCTATTTAAACTTAACTAAACTATTTTATTCGAAGAGTAGAAGAAGTGACTTGACTATAAGTTGTTAGTATTCACATAGCGACACGTTAGATGGACTCAAAGCGAAATTTACATTTGTTTGTGCAAAATTCAACACGCTATGCTTGGAACTCTGGCAATGATTTTCAGTATTGAAGACTACCATTGGAATTCATAATCAGCCATAAACTTATGATTTTACAGATATAGATGGATAATATACAAGTGAAAAAACACAGGGTTTTTTTTAAATAACGGAATCAGTTCATGACTATTGAATTAAGCATAAATAAATTTATTTGTTTCTGTTGGTTTCTTCATGTTGTAAACTTTGCAACAGAAATCAGATTTGTTAGAGTAACATTGCTTTCTTTATTGTTTCAGTTTAAACAATAACAGATTCGCTAGTATAAACATCTGCTCTTTTGTGGACATATAGTCAATTTAATTGTTTAATCAAGAACTAACCGACGTTAATAAATTAAGTTGATGTGTAAGATGCTTAATGAACTTCGAAATGTATGCCATGCTTTACAATATAGTAATCATAGCGTTTATTCAACTCATTAGCACATTAAATATGATAGTAATTTGAGTGCTAAATAATTTCAATTGTCGGTACTTTTTGAACCATGGAGTTATTTGTAACAACTTATAAAGAAAAAAAACACGTGGTAGTTGATTAGGAGCGCTGATGATGATTATGTTAAAGTTTAATAATCAAATGTTTGCAGTGGTTAGTTGCAAACCGTAAACAAACGGTTTAACACCATAACGAAACCAATAAAGTAAATCAATACTAGTTTCCTGACTTTGAGTGTAATATTGCGTGTTAGCAGACTGGCTATTCCAAAATTCATTTCCGACCTGCACTTTTAATTTAGCACATTCTAGTGATTCATTTGGAAGTATTCATGAGAACATCACTATTTATTATTTTTGATGTAAGTTAACATAAAAATTTGAAGTAGATAAATAGATCCCTGTCAAAAACTAAACACAATGATTGTTTTGGAAGCAACTTGCTAATGGGTTGAAGTGTGATTACGATGAACCGAAAATATCTTACACTTCTTCGAAGTCGATCTGTAACGACACACAGATACATCGATAAAGGTGTTAAAAACTTCATACCCGTCTTTCTAGGTAGATGATTTTTGATTGGGGTTCTTATTTATGTAAATTAGGGTCCGCCCAAACGTCGCCAATATTGACTGCTTGAAGCGTGAAAAATGAAACCGTTTTACAAGACGCACCTGCCATTTCATATTTGGAAAAAAACATAGCAATTTTTTAAACCACGAAATAATAGTTTTCGAACAAATAGGAAAAATTAAATTATATTTAATTGGCTAGTATCAATTCCTCGAGAAATTCCTTTACCAAGTTACTATTTTCAATGCAATCTTGCGGTTCTGCGCTACAATATCTCCTTTAATGTTATTGATGCATTGATAAGCTTCACGCAAGCATACACAATGCAAGGTTTTTACTATTCGAAACACAGGAGAACAACTTGAACGGATATGTTAATAGTTGTTTTGACCCCAGACGTATTTTGTTCAAAATTCGTAACTTTTTGTCAACACTTTATAAATATAAAAAATTCTTTAAGATACCAAAGACGTCCTACTGAGCAGATTCCATCCAGAAATTCTATTAGCAATTAGAATTTTTTTCGAAAATTGTGCTGAAAATCTTTTCAGTATATTTCAATGATAATAAAAAGGAATGTGACATGTAATCCATCACAACAGCTAGAGATATTGTTAGCTGCTATCTCCCCTGTACCATAACTAAGGCACTGAATTTTTCAACGAACTTTATCATATAATAAATCCAGGTTGTTTTGAAAATTCAATTTGATATTATTCTTGATAATTATTTTTAATAATGGAATCGATTTTCAGTAATAAGAGTTCAGCAAGTAATTGTGTCTAGATTAACGAATGCGGGTAATTTTAAAGCAGTTATGGTTATTTGAAAACAAAGAAGAAAACAGTAACCATGAGCAATGAAAGCATAAGTTTTAACTTTGTCGGATTTCTGTAAAAGGTCTTGGCTTCTCCTTTCAAATTCTTCCAGTCAGTAAAATTTATGACAGGCTAAAAATATGGATGTGCAGGTAAAAGATTTTTTTTTTTGTTTATGATGTTAACAGTTATTGGAGGTTTTACTGTAAAATTTCTATTGAACAAAGACAAAAGTACAATGACTCCAAAACTGTATGCAAATATCAATGAGAAAAATCTTGCAAGAAAGTTTGCTGGTTTAGTTTTAACTTTCAAATATTTGTGGAACCGTCTGAACGTCCTGTTGAAGATTTATAATTGCTTGAATTATTTACACAAGTGTTGGTACATCCGGTAATGAATAAATATTGGTATTTTGACAGAGTGCATTTTTTTGCAAATTAAAGTATGTTTTTAGCCAAAATATGCATGTGGAGCAATTGATTCGGGATAAATCAGGCGTTTGCAATCTGTCTCGACAGGGTGTAACGAACCGAATAAAATCGACGGCCAATACTCAATATTTTCATCGTAAATGCTTAGATGGTTTCAGTGATAGATGTTGAACATTTCCTTGACGTAAATAACTGCCAAACAACACGTTTCCGTCGGCTTTCATATCATCACCAAAATTGAATTTGGGTTTAAGATTTCACTAAGGCAGCATTAAACTCAGTTGGATTTCACTGCACACGCAATGTGGAGGAGGTGTAAGATGTGAATAGTCATCAACGATTTTACTGTCAAACTAATTGTTTTTAAAGCACACACAATCATATTTAATTGGTATAAAAAGTTCCTTTCGTGTATTTATTTTCTATTTAATTAGTAAAATACGGCAACTTCAAAGGATTTACCGAATCAATGGATTTATTTTAAAATTAGTTAAGTAAACTAATTATAACACTTCTTCTTTTCGTTTGAATTACATCACTCTATGTAGATTTTCGACTTCTTTCGAAATTATACAATGACCAGTTGTTCAGCGGTAAACAAAGGTGTGTTTAAAGTTGCGATTCGTGATCATGTTAACGCGTCACTGCTGTGCAACATCGTAAAAATTCTCATAGTATATCGCGATAAAAAGACATTAAACTAAGTGATACAACTTTCAATCATCGACAGTTAATTAATGTTGAAAATTTAATATAACCGTGTAATTGTGTGACTTTTAATTGAAAAGTGCTTTGTATCAGCATCGGTATTACGAGTAACACGCATAGTTAAGATAACCGAATCAATGTTTATGACATACTTATCACGAAAACAATTTTCTACTCTAGTTGTATATTTTCGCAACATAAATATCTGAAGAAATTGAACAGAAAATAATTTTTATGCATGTACGAATTCTGATAGAAGTGCCACGAGACTCGAATACTTTTTAAAGGGGATTTAAAAAATACCAATATAATATGCCAGATGGCGACACTAAAACGCCAGAAGCGACAAGAGAACGGAATCACGTGCCTTCCAACAATAAACATGTGCCACCATTCGATGTAAAAGCTGTAATACTTTGATTATAACCGAAAATTGAAAGCCTTTGTCTTAGTATAATCATTTTCTTGATTATAACACTCTACTACACCCCTTTCTCTACAAACAACGATACGACTTTGCACTAATTGCACAGCTCATGCTTATGTTCTTTTACTTTCGTTGCAGAATAATAACAAGAATGATAGCACTTGCAACTAACAAGTTTGCTCGATTTGGAGATTTACTTCTTGCTTCACTAATAGGGTTAAAAGTCAACCGCTTTAACTCTCTGGGAAAAAAACATCCTGGAAATTAATATATACACATTGCTACTTACACTAACTCTATTCGATTTCCAAATCTAACTCATTTTATGTGATTGAAAATAAATAATTAAAAAATAAACAGATCTATAATTAACGCGTACATGGCCGAACATTCGATTTAAACTCGCTCTAAATATATTTTTGAAGCTTTGCTGTCCAGCATTGTAGATTTCATATCGTGTTTTAAAATGATTTCACATTCTATTTTGAACATTTGATGAAACACGCACAAATAAACTAACCGAAATATAATACCTGACCAGTTAGGCAAATAACTAGAACCATTATCAAAATTTATTTCAGTTTTAGTAAGATATTATCAATTTGGGTGAATAACATCTATATAGGAAGCTATTATAATGTTCATTCACCTCTTTTTCTTAGCTATTTAATATCAAAAGCCTAATTTAAAATTATTTTCTCAGCGAAGAAGCAGAAATGAGAATATTAATCAACCATTTTCGAGAAAGTGATAAGAATAAATCACTGATCATTTACACCCTCTTTTCACAAAGTAAATTACGAACTCTTAAAAACATCTTCGCTAGAAGTCACTGATTTTATTTTACCTGGAAGATTTTTTTTCATCATTCCGTGCTTTGGTAGTTATTATAATGGGTTATGCGCAATAAGTGGCGATTTACCTTTTACGAGGTGTTTATTAACTACAGACCTCACGTTTAAACGATGAACCCGTCTTAGAAATAAATGATCAGTTAATATGACCACAATTTATGGAAAAATATAATCTAATCTAAAAACTTTTAAACAAAAAAATTGACGAGAAAGGAAAGGAGTTTTTAAATATTTCACCTCGAGCTCCATCGCATGCAACTACTATAGTATGCCTCTGGTAATAATAAAAAAAAAAAAAGAAGTAATGTCAATTCTTTATAAAATAATCGCATGTTTAAACTTCATGCTTTATAATTTTTGATGTCGTTACATTCAATTTTAATGCATAATCGGGCTAATTTTCTAGATTGTAAGTTTTTCTTCAGAAAAATTTTAATTATGTAAAATTTTCATTTCCAATGAAATTTATTTTATCTGAATGCCATTTTGATTTCAGTCAAAATTTATAACATTTGAATTTAATAAAATTGAATCGATTTAAAATTAAGTTTAGAGAAGAAACTCAAAAGTGAATAAACATAAAACAGTGATTTATGATGTATGTTACAAATGTTTTTAAAATATCTAGCTAGATCATTTAGAAATTTATAATAGCAAATCTGCTAATTTAAATATTATGTTCAAATCGATAAAGAATTAAAATGTCGAATTATATCAAACGTTAGAATCAAAAAGAAAGCAAGGTTATTTGTTTTAAATTTGAAAGTAGTTTATTTAGATATCTATTTACACATGCGAAGGTAAATGTGGCCAATATTGTTTCAGCTTTTCATTGTAAATAGATTTAGGTGTGTTTTTCTTATTGGGAATGTAACAAATCAAGACGAATGTGAATGAAAATAAACTGAACAATATTGATGACAAAGTAAATAAAATCAAATAAAATGGAAGAGACGAGGGTGGAAGTAAATGCAAAGGTGGTGTAGTTAGAAGATCACTTAGTTTAAGAGAAAAGTAAATAATAATATAATTGGATAGGTTTTCTCTTCATAGTACAAAGATTCAAAAAAATTTTTTTAAAAGTTTGAGATATTTACAAATAAAATCTTATTTTAAGATTAGAAAATGAAACGATACAATCGATTTATTGTATGAGAAGCAAATACAAATAATGAAGCAAAGATGGTATTGTGTAAATGAGTAAAAAGCTTTAATTAGCAAAGAAATAAAACTAATAGACATGTTTCAATTACCGAAAAAGACATACAAATGGTGTAGAATTACTTTTAGTTTTTTCTTTCTCGCTTCTATTTCATAATGAAATATTTCGCTTGTATTATGTATAGCTTGAAAAACCTTTCTCTAAATATAGTTTTCTATCGATTTTAGCGAAGGTTTTGACTGTCTGGTGTGTTATTGTGTCGGAATGAGATTATTGCAATTTGCGATATAATAATAACACGAATTTGTACAAGTTTGAATGCCTGGTTGGTGTTACCTCAAGAGGCCAAGTTCATTGACAAAAGCTGTCACCCCACTCCCCACCTTCCACCGGTCAAGCATTCCAACGATAGGCCGGTGCGAACTTCACTGACCGCAATGCCACTGCTCTTGTGAAACCTCTATCAGCCACAAAATTAACCAAATTCCCCCAAAACAGCACGAAACAATTACTAACATATCCCAATCGATCCATTTTTATAAATTAAATTGGAAGCATTGATCGAAACAATAAATTGCTGATCTATCAAGATCAAGTGGAAAGAAAGGAAGGACTTATCTCCGATAGTGGTGTTTTAGCTCAATATTTAATACACTCTTAGATAACATCTTGACAACTCCAGTCAATCTATACATTTATGTAGTTTTCTTCCTTCTTTTATTTCTTTTTTGAAGTTGATAGGAAAATATGATTTTACACTTTTATCAGCAATCTTCTAAGTGCCGAAAAAATGAGCTTAATATAATAGTTCGATGGATGTGTTAAGAAATTGGCGGTTATTTTTATTTGTAAAAGTGTCAAGCACGTTCAAGCAATCGTTAAGTGGTGGTCTTCTCAGCAGCTGGTTGAAGAGCAAATATGTTGGTGCGTGAAATTTGACAGTGTGTCGGGTGCTCTTGAAATTCTTTCAAATCACCTGGATGGAGGAAGACGCCGACCATGTCGAAGGCATTTTGTGTGTTGGTCAAGCGTAAAAACAAGATATAATCCTTAGGTACGAGGTGCACAACTTAGACAATAGGGCTGTCATAGTTGACAGATGGATTTCTCTACTCGTTCTTCGACCGGGTCAGACTTTATTCTTAACTGCAAATGAATTATGACGTTTGTGGGCAGTCGTTCCAACCAGAATATGGAGGTTTAAAATATATATATTATACCTGCTAGCTTTTGTTTTATAATGATAAATGCCAGATTTTACAATATGTTTTAATTTCTAAAGAGGAGGATCGTCTCTTAAAGAAAGTCTCATTAAAAAAAAACTCAGGCTTAAAAGTTTCGATGAGTATACCTGGATGCTTCGCATACTCTAGCAACATAATAGATAAGATTAATGCTATTTTATATTATTTTGTATCATTTTGATGATTTTTAAGTATTAGAAGATATTAAATTTAGTTATGTATTGGTATATAGCAAGGAAAATGTGAAGATGTCACCATGACAGACAGCTTCGTTGAGTAATCCCATGATGCAGCTAGGTGCTTTTCCGTAATTCCACTTCGTTGCACCCCACCACTAAAGTGTATCCAATGTACCAATTTCTGACTGTCAATCTCCTTTAAGCTGCAACGTTTCAAGAATGTTGAACTGATCGCTTAACTTATTTTTTATTTACAGGGCGGATTCTTTTCCCGGATGGTTAATGACCAAATTGAAGTTTGTAGTTTATAGATGGCGTTGATAACTAATAACTCTGATTAATGAAGTAAAATTGTTTCTTTTTCTTGTTTTGTACTACATAGTATGCGGAGACGTCCTCGACTTTGGCGCCTAATTAACAACAACCTCACTGAACGAATTCAAGCCCCACGTACTCTATTGTAAATGGCAAGGAAAACGGCTCAACAGCTTACATTATCATAATAGTCGTAAAGATTCATTTCGATTATTAAAACCAGTTATATTATTATGTTCACACCCACTGAATTCTTGACTTCAAGCAAGAACACGCCTTTCTCCATTGGTACATGGTTATAAGTACGAACCCTATGGTTCAGCAAATCCACTTCAAATTAAGCAGACTTGATAGTTGCATATTATTCACTGTCTCGATGTAATAACAAATGCATTATTTGCAAAATCAGCCAATCTTGGAAATCATTTTTGTGCCATCAAGTTTGCAAACAATTCAAACGTCATCTATTATCATTAAACCATGTTTTACACTTAGAAAAATAAAAGTTAAATTCCAAGATCAGGTTTTCCACACATTTCGAATGTATCAGAATTAAGCTTAATGGTAAAAGCCAACAGGTTCTTAGAGAAATAATTATAATAAGCCACCACAGTCAGAGAAACATCAACAAATCTGACTTTATTACTATCTTAAAGCCGATGAATTTGCCAAAGAACCGTCATAATCCGTCATAATCCCGTGCAAACAACTTTTACAAGTTTTAAAAACATAATATTTATTGTTATGAGTGAAATATTTTTATAAGAGTTATTTTTTCATAAAATTAAATGTTAATTATTGCAAATGTCAACTCTAACAAACTGAGCGTTAATTAGAAGACACAATGTTTGTTTTTCTTTTTAGTATTCTAATTTTGTTTTGAAAACAAAATGAATAGTTTTTAGTATACAACAAGAGCATGCGCGAATAAATGATAGAAACGTCCGGCGCCAGAATGTTGTTAAATGTAGTGTAAACTTGATAGTTTTATTTTTTATCATGTTGTTTCCGAGTCACCATTTAGTAGGATTTTAAAGAGAAATAAAATGGATGCTTTACTACTATGCTATTATTATCATGGTAACTATAGAAAGAATTAAAAAGATTTTGGACCTTATCCAATGATGCAATAAATTAGCAGCAAATCAAGTCAGTCTAAATATTTCACGCTGCTAAGGGCAGTTTCGTCTAGTTGTTTGCGCAAAACTAAATATATAATGAGTAGCAAAATATGGCTATATAGCGTGAAATCAGATTAAATTGGAGATATATTCGTAACAAGAAAACTCGACGTTGTTTTATGACTATCAGGACATTGAAGTTGTCCTGAACCAGCTCGCGTGGTTTGTTTACAAAATCGCATAAAAACTGGTATAATTTTCTTTCATACTGAAGGGAAATTGATTATCTCAACTAGCTTATCAAAAACGATGAAGACCAAGAAGCAATTTTGTGATTTACGTATTAGAAGATTAATCTGTCTTTAATTAAAAGTCGTAATTGCCACGGAAAATATCGATTAAATGGGGTAATCATTAAGGAAATACTATGTAATACGCTTCGTATCCCGTTTTGTCCTCGAGGGTGTTATTTGTGGTTCCGCTGAATCGACTACCACCCTAATTTATTCTTCATTGAATCTTTAATATTGCTAGAATTTGTGATTCACTAACCATCCAACAAACTTAAATTTACGCTTGTCGGACATAATAACCACAAAGTGGTAAAACTTCATACTTCTTTGTTACGTTCTATTAATTTTATAAAATTGACATTTCAAATTTAACGTTCCGATAATGTAGGAGTTCTTCTCCCGAAAAAATCTGTTTATCTCTTGACTCTAAACGTCATGCGCCTTGTGATTTATGGAATTATTGATGGCTAAAATAGACACGTTCTTTATACGTCTTGAACTATATATATATATGCACTTTTTGCAGTGCAAAATATAAAACCATATATCAATTTTTCCCATTAAAAAATTTCAAATTTTAAACACATATTTACCCAAAAAAATGCCAAAACTTGTTCTGCTTAATCCTTTGCTGAATAGTATAAATAAATTTAAAATTTAAAGATTACGTAATTTGGTAGCTTGGTATAAAAGAACGAGTTTATAAGTGTCAAGAAGTCTATTCTAAATTTGATCATGTTATTAATGCGATTATAAAAATATTTGAGAAAATGTATTTATATGTTATTTACATCACGCGATTTATACAGTTGAAAGGCAATATATTGGATTTAATGCCGTAAATTCTCCTTAAAAAAATCCTTTAATAATGATTATATTTTACAATATATTGAAAAACATATAAACTGACGTATTAAAATAATTTATATACAGATTTTTATAAATCAAGTTGAAAACTTTTCAAAATACAGTTACATTCCATATAAAGCAAGTGAAAAATTTTAAGTATAGAAAACGAACAAAAAGAACTGTTTAGCTTTTTATATGTTATTTTATGAAAATGTTCAAATCGTTAAGATGTCGTCTTCTCTAGAGAGCAACATTGTTACTTTGTATGAATTATAAGCCGTAAAAATATGTGGTATAATCTCTCATAAAACTTATGTGCCACTAACTTTAACAATACTATCTTAGAAATTGTATATTTTATGTCATAAATCAATTTGAAATTTATTTCAACTTTTATTCGCACAATATTGTAAAAATTTTCTAAGGTGTGTTATTTTTATTTAGATTATTAATTATGTATTATGTCCACACATAAAACTTATCGTAATTGGATAAAGACGCTATAAATTTTCACATAATATGCGGGTAAATGTAGGTAAAGTAATAAAATGATTAATTTAGCTTTTCAGTTTCCGTAAACCCTCATATTTGAACAGTTATACATAAAATGAGTGAATTTTAAAGGGATAATTCTTTGAAATATTGTGATACAGTAGCCAAAACAGAGTTTTCAATTATATGAGTCGTATATGTATCTATCATTAATAATGATGTTGCATTACAGCCCAACTATTCAAATGACATTGATTAATAATGCCTATCTATAAATCAGGTAATTTAAAATACATCGTTTTCAAAATGGCATTGCATGATTTCAGCAACAATTTATGAAATCTAAAATTCACCGCATTCAAATACTGAATGAAATCATTTCACCAGATGATAGATTACTCTGCTTGGAAATCCAAATAGAGGAAAGTTAAATAGCACCGAATCGCGCCCTCATCAACGCCACCTCCAACCGATTAATTCTTCCAATAATCGCCAAAGAAAAAACTCATAAAAATAACATAAAAGCTTCGCACCGCCATTATCTAACGTCTTTTAATTTTATTATTTCTTTTTTAATACGATAGATGGAGATGGGCCATGAATAGGTGTCCACCACCAAAGTTTAAGCAACCCGCATTAAAAAATAACGTCATTATCATTTTTTCAAGATGGCGTCTATTGTATTATACCGAACAAGATTGAAGGGATCGTTAAATATGAGTTAATAGCTGAAAGTCATGTAAAAACAATTGAATTTTTTAAGAGTGAAAACACTGATACGTTGAGGGTTGATGATATTGATGGGTTTTTGTTTTGATATATGATTTTTCATGTACAATACGCAAAATTCCATCCGATCAGACCAACCACTGTCGGCTTGATGGATGGATATTATATCGCTTGGCAAGTCTGGTTTTAACAGATAATGTGCCCTCCTGTCCTCAAAAATAACCATACCCCTCTTTTGCTTACGAAATGAGAGCCTCTGGACGCGACGCGTAAAGATTTATTATATCAATTTTTATACACTTCTTCACATACAGATTCTTTAATTCATTCTATTCATCACTATGGAAATTTTATCATTAATGATCCTACTACTCCCAAAACAATATCAACTTTAAAACAAAATTAAACTTGTCACTTTATGAAATTGTCATTCTTATTTTCGTAGCATTTCCGCAAAATGTTCAAAAACACAAAGGTTTTTAACTTAGTTTGGAAATTTAATTATATTATACAAACAATACAAACTTTGTAAGCTTTTTGATGTTCTCCTAACTTTAATTTTCAATTAATTATAATTATTCATTTCAGGTAGACCAACAAACATTAGATTCTCCTTAAAATTGTTTAGAATCAATTTGAGTGAGAAAATTTATTGAATAATAAAATTTTTAATAGTAACTTTAAGAAGCTTGTTAATTTGTTAGTGGTTGTTTTGAAATTTTTTAAATAAGTGAGATAATATTAAGTAGGAATTTTCTAATTGTTGTCTATATTTGAAATTTTAAAATATATTAAAGGAATTTGTTTTTATGGTTGTTAGTGGATGCCTACAGGAATATTTGCCCAGAAGACTGAAGCAACTTGTCTCAAGGTTAGAGTTGAAATAACTGTGCTTCAACTTCAACATCATAACCATTTTCTAGAAATGTAGAAGACTTGTTTTGTATCTATTGTATGAACACCATTCACATGACGTATCCTTTATATGTGTATGTTGTACCATTATGCTACATTTATATCTGTTTCCTACTTTAAATTACCAGTATGGCGGTGTCTTCAAAAAATTCCCACAATCCTGTTAAGAGGGAAAAAGCAATAGCCGTAACAAAAAAAAAACATGAAATTGACATTCTACTATCTAACCGACCCTATAAATCACCACCAACATTATTATCTAATCTTAGCTTTTAGCAAGTAATAAAACGGTGTTTAATTAAAATTTATAATTATTAGACAATAATTATTCATATATGACATTAATTTCTGTAATTAATGGTACCCTCCTTTCTTGGACCGCTTGTGAAATTAGTTAATTACTAACCAGTTGATATTGTTCTTGGTGATGGGCAGAGCCATAGAAAAATTGATTTTTTTGGGTTAACCGAACAAATATTCATATAAATTTAGATTACTACATTAACACGTACCAAACTCTATATAATTATGTAATATAATTTCAAACAGCCGGAGGCGTGCAACTTACCATACTGTTAATTTACTTTATAAGGAACGACAGGATAAGAATACATACCTGGAAAAGAAAACAACAATAAGTATGAGAATTAATTGTAGGTATTTGTTCAGAATAGTAAGTAGGAGCGCCATTGTTTAAGTTTCCTATAAAGAACAAGCTAAAAAATCGCGCAACGGAAGAAGTTATGTTAATTCTGACGGCACTTCGGTTACATAAACGACAGACGCGTCACGGTTATAACAATTAACAACCCAAAAATTCTTCATGGAATGTGACCAAACGCATTGAATTTATGACAAACGAAGTGAGCTAGGCCAAGATCGTGATGCGAGAATTACGAAAAATATTCATAAAATTAATTCAAATATACATTATAATTGTCAGCTGACAGAAATAGAGTGAAAAAGGAAAAAACTTGCTAAAGCTGGAAAACTAGACTAAAAACAAGTAAAAATATCACGAGAATTGGGAATTATTTCTCAGTAATAACACTTGTATTTAAAAATAGATGAACCATTCGAAACTAAGCAATTTAAAGTTGACAATAGCGTGACTAAAAAATCAACGTTTTAAATAAGAGATCACTGGCGTATTCAGACTGTTCCAAATAATTTATTTTTGAACACTACGAAGGATCCATTAAATATTTAAACCCTTCTGTGACTATTATTTAGACTTCCAATTTATATAATTTGAACATTATATTTTACCAACGGCTAGCTTTAGTAATATGATATTTTAGAAATAAAAATCTTATTCAAAATCACGTCGTAACGTTGACCAGTTCACGCTATTTAAATTTTAAATGTAGGCGGCTATGTATCCAGTAACAAAGAACTGTCAAACTCAAAGTAAATAAGATATCTAACAAACTAATCTAAACCATTTACTTCTAGATGCATTTTAGTTTCAACATCAACAAGTTTTGCAGAAATTCCTTTGCAGGTATAACGATGATGTCATTTGAACATTTGCTAACATTAAAAAAAAATCAAACATCACATATTTTGTCGAATTGAATTGGATTTAATTTAATTCGGTATGGCTGGCGGAAGTATAGTGTCATACTAATAGGTATATCTTGTACGAGTTAACTAAAATGGTAACTTGTATGATTGTCGATTCTCCTTACGAAAACATTGTGACAGCTATATTTAAAATGCTAATTCTAGTATTCGCGTTCACACATTATTTTAATAAGAAAGAAGAAAAAATCTTACGACTAAAATGAGATGTGAATAAAAATGGAATAAAACAGGTTTCGGTGAAAATCATAAAACTTCATCATAAAGCGTATACAGTCGTCAGATCATTTTAGTAAATTGGCGGCGAGGAAATGGACATGAACATCACTTATTAACTTGAGTGGTGTCATTTATAGTCGTGAAACTTATAAAATTTAACAGATCCTTTAGGCTATAAGTTAAAAACCACATCTCACGTTGTGAATGTGAGCTATGATCCTGTCAAGACGTCACACTAATTTCTGAATCCAGTTTCGACCAAAATTTCTTTAAAATGGTTAGAATGCCAGATCGTTATCTATATTATTTTAATTTTTAACGTTGTAACTCAAAAATCCTATGTTACAGTGGCGAAATTCCTATCAAACTTGTTATCTCGTTAATCCTATTTACTTAATAAAACGGAATTCGGATTATTCTGATATAACAACTAAAAAAAATCACAAAAAAGTTGTTCAACACCAGATTTTCCATGTCACAGTATTCAAATTTTTCTTACATTAGTCGGACCTTCCATCTGTAAATTACATTATGAAGTCAGATTAATTGCAGGATAGGAGTGCTTATGCTTAAATTAATTTTATGTTTTTTTTTTTTAATCAGATTAGGCAAATTTTGAATTTTATTTTAGGATTTTTATACAGAGATATTAATGAGTAATAGCATAACTTAAAAGGAGTACTCAAATGCATATGTATATTGTGGATTTTATTTTGACGCAACAACAATGCAAAAAGTGTTTTTTTATGCAGTAATTGGGGTCATTATTTTCACACTCTGTCAATACTGTCTACAATGCATAAAGAGCAAATGCAAAAAATTGTCTCCTGCAAACTTAAATGGAATGAAATTGAAGATTGAGTCGACGATTTACATTCAAGTGAAATTTAGTCATTAATTACTGTGACATAGCATTTTCTTTTACTACCTCCAATTAACTTTTGCAAGTAATCAAATTAATATTCTGTCAACTGTTATGTGAAGAAATAAGTACAAAAGCATATGTCTATTAAAAAAAAAATCAAAATGAAAAGAAATAAAAAATCTGAAATTCTGAAACTATAAAGTTTTCCTGAAAACGAAGTTAGCTGATGTAGTCGAGTAATAAAATTCGATGATCTATTAAATTTTGTAGGTAATAAAATTGACGAAGATGTGTACAATTTTATAAACACGAAGTTTTCTTGTATTTCTCAGATTACAGTTATTCAATTAATTCATCAGGAAAATATTTCATCTTTTTATTATTAAGATGTTATATCAAAGTTTGTAAATTTGATCATTAAGTGAAAATTTTGATCATCATTCTAAAGACTTAAGATACAACTCAACAAAAGAAAATAATGCAGAGAAAATAATAACGTTCAAACCATTTGCAAAACTGGTTTTGACTATGTTTTTAAATTTGAACTAGCAACTTTCTGAGGTGTCTGTAGCTAACAAATGTAGCATACTAATGAATAATTTCTGATTATAAATTTCTGGACGATGTCAAAAGCATTAAGCAGAAGAAAGGTTAAGAATTCCTCTACTATCGCCTGAGGAAAAGTTGACAGTATTTATATCTTTCTAGTTTTAATCTAAGAAATACTTTTATAAATGAATTAATTATCTTCGTATTTATTTAGTGCAATTCAGTTTAAAAGTAGAGCTGCACAGTTTCATTGCAGTCTTTTTCGGATGTGATCAGAGTAAGTTGGTGAAGTTCATTACAAGAGAAAAATCGTGAAGAGGCAGAGACGAAGTGGCTGTGTTGTCCACGGCACTAATTACGAACTGTAGTCGGACACGGTCACGATCTAATCGGCCGTTCTGGACACACTTTAAAAATCAATTGGTGCGGTTTTCGACGTAGGCGCTATGGGCGTTGTTAAGTGTCGATAGGAGTGCAGGGTTGCAATCTCGAGTTTGCTGGTATGTACCAATGCCGCTTATTATCCACTGGGTCAGCATTGATAGCGTTCTTACCGATACAGACTGTGCGGCAAAAGGCATACTATCTATGCAGCTTTAGCTCCACAATCTGCTGCAATTTTAATTAGCGACGATTCCCTCAACTCGCTCACTTTTTCATGTCGGCGTAAAATACAATTAGCGACAATTACATCATTTTCATTAAACATTTCACGTTGCGTGATTCACTTTAATTACAGATTAAGGTAAAGGCAAGAGCGGTAACTCTACTGCCCGCTTATTCTATTATCACCAAATCTGGCTGCAACGCCCTCTATTCGTTATAATTTTATTAAAGAAACTTAATTCACTATAGAAAATAAAAATATTTTATTTTAAGTTAACTGTGAAGCCAACATAAATCGCTTTTTGCTTCTCTTCCTTGAACGGAAATTGGCAAAACGAAAAGGACTTTCCGGTAGTCGCTTTCAAAATGGGAGGAGTCGCAAGCCATCATCCACCATATGCTTCTGTAGGTTATTCTATATTCTGAAAAAGTCATAAATTTTTTTAAACATACCAAGTGTAGGATGTGGAATTTTTTAAAACAATCGATAGTGGATCCTCTTTAATCGCGCCATTAAATTTCATAGTTTATGACATTCTAATGGTGACCTGAATAAAATAGACAGCATGAAACATGTCTCAAAACACAAGTAATAAAAAGGTTTTTATGAGACCGAAAACGGTGCAGGTGTTATCGTACTAACGTTTTCGCTTTATTTCACTAAAAGGTGGAGGCAGTTACAACCTATTTAACGGGGTTAACTTTGGAACTTTCTAGCACAGATTATCATGATTTGTGTTTTTGAAACTCTTATCGTGCTTAAGATAACACTAGAGATATTTTAAAATAAGATCTTCTCTAAATTCTAATAATATAATAAATAACTTGAAGAAAACTGCATGCTTTTCGCACTTTTCTTCTCATGTTACTAAAGAAATTCATATTATCCTTGAAACTTGTTTTATCTCTACAATCACATCAACTTTTTCCTTTTAATTGTGGCGTAAATTTCTTACAGAATAATAATATTTTTATATATAAATTCTAATATTCGCATTACGAAACACCGTCTGGCAAATACCATCATACATACAATATGCAACTTTATTACCTACTCTTATCTCCTGTATTTATTTAATTAACATCCTCTTAACTATGAAGAGTTTTAATTAATATCAACATTTTCTGATTTTCTTAAACTTGCATCTACCGAGCAGTAATAATATTAAATTGCCTCACGCACCACTAAATGATCTCACATAACTTAACTTTATCCGAACTTTATCCAAAGTTGACTTTCTCTGAAACTACATATTGCACTGTTCCCAATAAAACTTCAAGCACTTACTGTTCCAAAATTAAAGCACAAACTTTCTCTGTATAATTATAGGTAAAATCTTCAGAAATAATTAAGCAATTATCAATGTTAAAAGATAATTATCATTAAATGAAACTGGCTAAAGTAATTAACATGAAAGTAGTAAAATATGAGGAAAAAATTAACATTGAAATATTATGATACTATAATGTTTTCCGTTTAGTTACTTAATATGTTTGTAATCGTATTAAAAAATATGCAATGGAATATTTTAAATTGAAGGTGAGCGATCTCAAACATAATACCCTCAAGCTATGTGAATTTCGTACAGGTAACTTCAGGTTGACTGTTCAGGCAATCATCTATGTTTTTCAAGTAGAACTTAGTTCATTCTAATACTTAAGATTTTAGAAGTGAAAAGTGAACAGTGGAGTGATTGTTGAAAAATTATCTTGTTAGACGTTGCGTAATTAGTTTTGTTTAAATTCCCTTTCCTCTTTATTGTACTGTCAACCACAAACCTTGAATTAATCTTCTCTAATCTATTATTAGTATTAGCCTTCAAGAAGGTTATTTAAAATCTCTCATTCATATCTCAAATCTACCAAATTTGGTAACATAAAAAAAATCACGAACACCTTTAACACATTATGTATATACCACGTTGAAGGTATGGCATCAGCGATGTTGCTTTCCCTTTTCCTTTTAAAAACGTTCAGTTCTTTGTTTGTACTCGGATTATTCTCGTATAATGTACGAAGATACAAAGTTCAAAGTTAATAATTCATCTTGGCAGATCTCTTTCTAGCACATACACAAAAAAATGTTTATGGGGGTGGGTATAACAAAACACATGAAGCAACATAATTATTAGCCATTATGAATCTTTCGAATTAATTGACGTCAAGCAGCTGCGCTATTCTCGACTGGTTGGAAATAAGACCTGCATGAACTGCTTTTAAAGAGTAGTACAATGATTAAATTATTAAGTTTTTAGCATAAAAGCTTCAGTGTGTTTATTAAAATAGAGCAAGCTAACGATCAGCGTTTTCCTTCATAGACAAACATTTGAGCTAATGTTGATTCGTCTGGTTCTGTCGAGCTTTTAGTTACTGTTAGATAAACTCATAAAGGGGTGAATTTTGAATATAGTAGAAAAGTTTCGTGTAGGAGTTGAAATTTTAAAGTTACAGCTGTAAATTATACCGTTTCTTGTACAAATGGATTCCACACATTGTGATACCACCTGTTGAGCTTGAATATTCCACAAAGCAGCAAAGTTAAGAAAATGCTTTTGTAAACTTGATAATACAGTTATGCGAATTAAAGATGACATTACGGCGATTCGTGGTACCGTCCAGTGGTAATAAAAGTTGCTTGTGAACATAAAACGACCTTAATGGCTTTTTTTTATTTCGGGAAAATGGATATTTCGTTTAAAATACAATATGGATAAGCGTAAAATGCGGCGCGTTTGTTTTGCAGCGTCTTTAAAGCAGCAGTGTCTTTTGTTTGATTTTACTTGGGTTGAATAGAGCAAAGTACAGTGAATGAAAGTGCCGATCGAGCTCGTCGTCGAGAGGTGTAAAAAGGAGCGGTAGTGAGAAGATCCGGTGACGGGGTGTGCATTGTTTATAATTGATATAAACGCGAGGTGCTTTTATTTACACCCTGCAAATAATGTATAGCCAGATAGGGGGTGGTAGTTCCAGCGGTGACAATGTTCACATTAGGGTGTCAGATGCCTGCGGCATTGTATTCCTTGATCCTGGATCGCATTCTCATGACGGGAGCAATACATAATTACTGCTCAAGCTGTTAATGCACCTACGAACGGCCGCCCTAATCTCACAACTCCAATTTACCACGAATTAAACCTCCACCACGTTATTACAATTTTACACTACTAGAAATTCAACCCTACTTTAATGTTGAAGTCACACATACGTACTCTACTACACTTATGAGGGTTTACATTTAATAGACTCTGTGGAATTTTTTCTTATGTAATCTGAGGAATTCACAATATAATAAACTTTATTTATGTTCGAGAAAATGACGTTGTTTGTTGAAGCTGTCTTCTACAATTGCACATACGTAAGTTATTGAGGTAAGAAAATTTTCCGCAAACATGATTCAGAAATTCTTTTCCCTTGTATCATTGTCAAAAGATAAACAACAGACACTCTCATACTTCTAAAATTATATTTTTACACCTACGAACAAAGTTCTTAATCTTAACAATCTTAATTAAATGCTTATAACTTTTGTTGCCAAAAATTAATTAATTAAAATAGAATGTTTGACAAAGTTTCAGCGCCAATTGGGAACACTTGATAAATGACCCATGCTAAACCCAAACCACCTTCACCTTTTAATAATAATAATGGAGAACAAAGAGGAAGCAGCAATCAATTTTTTAATAACACATCAGAACTTTTTTATAATGAAAGTAAAAACATACAAGAATTACAGCTTTTAAATTAAAACCGTAAAACTATATAGAGAGAAATACTTTTTTATTTAATTTATTAGACACTAATGGATGTCTTCCTACCTTATACACATTAAAAATTAAATTAGAGAAATTGATCGATAACATTTGCTTTGGAAAATTATGTAAATTCAGATAGCACAGTTAGAGGTAGTTTTTTCAAACATTATTCTGCTCCACTTATAATAAGTATTCAGAAAGGTTGGGTATTGTATAATGTACCCTCAGTTCTGTTTACGCTTTTCTATTTTCCAAGCACCTAGTGAGAGTATATATTATTAAGTATACATGAGTTTTACGGTGAACTATGATGCGTAAATAATAGAACATTTCAAGAGAATACTTTTGTGAATTTCAAAATTAGGGACCGGTGTCGCACGCTAGACTAAACACCCTTAGTATATAAAGTAAAAGTTCTATATATAAGGTTATTCGTACGTAACTGGAAATAACTTATTTGCAAGAAAGTTACTTCAAACATAACTTCCTTTAATTTAAAAGAATGAAAATATAGTTCTTAGATGCTTTCATTAGAACATTCACCATGTAAATATAATAAGCCGATAAATATGAAACTTTTATCACTCAATTATGTAACATTAATGCCTTCCTTGTAATAAATTTCATAAAATTCGCATGATGAATAAAGATTTTATGAAGGGTGTGCAGTCTTGCGTGGGACAAACGCAGTATCATTAAAATGAAAAAGAGAAATATGTTAATTTTAGTTACTCTTTCAATTAAAACTGCTGGAGAATTTCGTTCCGTATTCATTGTTTTTTGATTTCCTGGTATTTTGTCGCGTGAAGAATAGTATATAAAGATCATAGAACACTAGAAAATATTTGAATTATTATCTTTGAAATGCCCATTTTTTGTGAAAGTTAATTCTAATTCATATTTAGTTAAACATAGAAATTTCAGCATCTATAGCTTCAGAATTTTTTGCTTTTGTTAAAAACGGGAAAATGTTATTTCCTCTTGTCACGACAACTTCTATGCTACGGTCATTTGCGGTTCTATTCGTTGACCTTTTAGAGAGTTTTGAAATTTGATTCTGATTTTGATGGTGGCTCATTTCCGTTTTTTGAAAAAGATTTTTTTTTTCAAGTTCACTGTTTCAATTTATAACTTGCGTGATTGTGGTAAGAAGAGAAACTGTTATACAACTTATACTTAAATGTACACATTTATATAAATAAAAAAATATATCGATTCACACGCATGCAAATAATTCTCTAGTTATTTGTTGTTAAGTTATAAATTGCACTATTCCGTTGAAATTTATTATTATTATTATGTAAATATTGCGTGAGATAATTCAAATTGCATAACAAAATCAACAAATCACACTTATGTCAATTTTTTTAAATTGTTACACAATCGTTGTAATAGCAGTTTGAAGAAAGATTAGCATGCACAATGTGCTAGCACATTTTTTGCGCTTGAAAGACAAGTTAATTAATTGATTACTAAAACAACTAGGAGAGGTGTCGCATTAGTCAACAGACCGAACTAACAAGTTGACACTTAATTGCGCCCAGGGTGGCGAGAAGCCTACAACTCCGACATCAACTTGTTTTCTTTAAATTAATTTTTGCCTCATTGCCTGTCCTGCACTTTAATTGAATTTTAGTCAACTTATTGCCTTCAATATCCGATCCTTCAAACCCTTAATTAAAAAGTCTTCTGAAAAATTAGACAACAACCAGTTCAAACACACCCAGCATATATAAATTCTGACTAACAGAATCAATTTCTTTACAATGATGTTAGGTACAACGTAAAGTAAATATCTTGAATCTTTCTTAACTGCATCATGACGTCATGACTGCAACTCTCCACATATTTGGATTCAAAAGACGAGGTTTGACTCAGTCTCTACTGCATAGCTTTGATTCGGCGTTCATCTTTTATTCAATGAGCAGAAGAATCTTATTTGGATGGAGTTTTTACAGTAAACTCCCGCTTTGTATCCCTACATGTGGTAATGAGAGTTAAGTGCAATAATTCGTCCAACCACCTGCTTGTTGTCACAAGAATTTGCAATAATGTTAAATTCAGTATCTCTACATGTTGTCTATTGCCAATTATTGTTCTGTTTAATAAGCTCGCTCGCTCATATGGTAAATATGCAGCTTTATCTTTATCTCATCAACTGAATTTAGCCGTTGATGGTTTCAAATGCGTTAACTCATCCGTTCTTTGAAACCACAAGAATTATTAATTAACCATCGAATAAACGTTTACTGAATAAGAATCCATACCTCTCTTCTTTACAATAGAACTATGTGTTGAATACTTAGAAATTCAAACATAATAGCTTTTAATAGACCACGAAAATCTAATGTTTGTGTTTATGTGCATAAAGGAACCTTCATACGTGTCTGCTACATTACACTCGCATATATGTAACATTGTTTTGTAGTTGTCAAGACGGTTGAATTATTACGAAAGCACTCTAGTGCAACGCTTATTTTTCGATGTTAAATAACATAATAAGATGTTTTCTAAGAACTAAATGAAGAAGCAACACATCGGTGTTGAAACAATTTATCCCAAACCAGAACTTATGTTTTTTAATTTTGTAAACAAAAATCTCCAAGTCTATTTAAATATGACTAGTTGACAAATGGATGTACAAATTACCAATTTCAACAAGACAATACATATAAGAAAAAAAAGAAGAAGTGCTCTCCACAAGTTTACAATAAGTGTGTACTTTACAATGAAGAAAATTCCAGGATTTTCGTCAGAAGAAAGATAAGAGATCTTTATTAACAAGCTCGCTCCAACAGGGTATTAATTTGTACAAAGCTGATGATAATGCATAGATATACACAGGAAAGACAGGTGAAGAAAGGTAATGATTTGAATAAATTAAGAACTTTCCTATCGTTGTAATTTGTTTTAGTTTTATCATAAGGGAACGTCAATATTACTGTTCTAGCTTCATCAAGATTTGAATTTTCTGTTTAATAAAAGTAATGTTGTTTTAAATGAATTTCTTTGTTAGTTTCTGTTGATATGAAACGATGTACAATATACCTAAGGGGTGGAAGTATGGTGTATGAAACCAAGTGAAAGAAACGTCCAGGAAAGAAGTAGTTATCGATCCTGGTTGTATTAATGATTTAATGATAAAGCTTCATCTTCATTACTTAGACGTTGTATACGTTCAATTTTCCCCCAATGTTTATATACCGAAGCTTGTCTGTCGGACAGCGGTTTCCACTGCAAATTGACGTTGACGATTCTCGTTATAAATTCATTTTATGCCGTTCACTAGACCATTACTGTTACCAAATCGAATATTTCCTACATCATTCCACATATCATTATAATTAAATGTGCGGCTGAAATAGAACTTTAAACGTCGTAATTAAATCAGGTAAAAATAAAATTTGATGTTACTTTTAGGTTTGCGTGTGCAATTAAAGTGTTTATTTAAAATTCAATTATCACAACGTCTCTAATTTAATTTAAGAAAGTTTGGTTAGACAGTTAGGATTAGGTGGGAATAAAGACTCAACCAAATTGGACTTAGTAAATGACTCTATAAACTTAGCAAGATTATATCAATTCCCTCGATACTTTAAAATAATTCGTACCTTTGGATCCTGTTCTGATTTCTGAACCGATGTTGCCATTATTCCTCTGAACTCGTCTCCGAAATAAATTACAAACGAATACGTCTGTAATTGTCATGCTTGATCTGACATAACATCGTTTATTTTGCATTTATGTAAGATCAAAAGTATGGACGAAATATTTTTTTCAATATTTATGTCCTTTGTTAAATTTCGGCTACTGAATAACATCTGCAATGCATATGAATTGACAACTCGTTAAATCTGATGTCTTGACTTTCGTTTTTCCATCTGGTAATAAGGTTGTTACCTCCTAAAATTTATGGCGTTTTTAAGGCTTCCTTCAAACAAAACCGATAATAATGAAACCAAATTGCTAGAATTTCGCTTCTTTGTATATTTACAAATACCACAAAGGAAACATCTGTAACCTTAACAGCTTAATCAAAATTCAATTGCAAAGGCGGATGAATACAAAATCATCTCAATCGAGTGTGAAATTTATTTTCAAACTATAATTTTTTCTTTCACTTTTTGTGTTAATTATTACCTACACATTACTATACATACATACTATTTTCATAGCTAGTTTTTACTCATTAGCATTATTCAAACACTTTGGAACATCTATTATCGCAATTAATAACCAACTGTATTATATTGATTTCGGTAAACGTTTCACCGTTGAAATTGAATTCGACGAGAAATTTAGATTGAAGTCAAAATTAACTGTATGTTGCTATTATGGAAAACATAAGTTTCAGTAACCCTTAACACTGACGCTTAATGGGTAATTTAATCGCATTTCATCTCGGCCAAAATTAACCACTCTAATGCCCTATATACCAAATCAGTTTGTACCCTCTTATTATTAATTGCCCATTTAATAAATCTAGCAAAAAATTAATAATGACTTTTAAAAACTGAAATTAACTGGTCGTGATTAAAAATTTAGATGTGAAACGGAAACAAAGCATTTCGTGTGACTTGATACAATTTTTAACACGATTGTTAACTGAGTGAGAAGTTAACGAACTCTCATAATTTGTAAAGTTGTGTTTTAATGTTAACAAATTTGTTCATAACTCAACAGATAAGCACCAGACGCATTTTTATTTTACAATATTTTTTTAATACGCATTAATTAAAATAACGTCAAATTACGTTCCAACTTCATTAAAAAACCAATTGATTATATCTGACTGAAACAAACAAATCGTTTCCTTTAATGAACGATTATTGACTTTTTCGGTTGTCCACTCCCAAAGTATTGTGTTTGTTTTATCGCCGTGATTACAAAGTTTCGGCAAACTGGTATACAGTTTATTTCGTAGTATTTAGTAAAATCAGGTTTATTCGAAATTATTAATTAAGCAGCCGTTGAAAATTACCAATCAAATAAACATGTTGGCTTTTCATAACAAGTATATAATTTGAATTGTATGTCCAGAATAAAAGCATTCTTTCTATTGATTATATCCGTGTACTCTTTTCATCAATCGTTTCTCGAACGAAGACATCTAATTAACCTGACCTAACTCATTCCTTGGAGTTAGGTTAATTGAATTGAACTAAACCAGTCCATGTCGAATCCAGATGCGATTAAGGACTCTGTTAGTCGGTGTGAAGTGGTTATGAGAGATAGAGTGACAAAGAGAATGAATCAGAGAAATATACAGGTGGCGAAAGAAAGGGTAGATGTCGGAATTTTCAACATCACAAACATCTAGATTAAAATACCAAGCTAGCGATATAAATATTTTGGGGTAAAACAGGTAACATGTATTTCAACAATTCTAAAACGTGCACAGGACCATTAATAAAATACAAACAAAATATGTTAATTTTTAGATAAAAGTTGAGATTATGATAAACCAGTAACATTCCTACGCAGCATTTTTATTTCTCAAAAGAAAATTCTAATCGTCTATCTAATTTACATTGTCATCACATGCTGCGATTAAAAATTACGGCGCTTAAAATTGTATTTATTTTGTCAGTTATGAATTAGTACAGTGAGCTTGCGCGTACAAATAATCCTCTACAACATTAAAGCTTCTTAATATTAATCGGAGAAAGAAACTGTAAAATTTATAAAATTATTTTAAAACAAAATTGTTCTTACGTTTACTGAGTTCGTGTTTTAAATTTGTCTTAAAAATGTTAAGTCGTCGAAATTGCATGATTACAGCTCGTGGTGTATGGGTAGACTTTTTTATCTAAATGTTGGACTACCTTAGGGTAAAAATACAAGTTTGCATGGGAGAGGTTTCATAAAGTGTGTCAACAAAATTATTAAACTGACCTAGTGCATGCAAAGTTGAATGGCTCGTCTATTACCTAGTGAATGTGTCGATAGTTGAAATACCTTTGAAAAACTAACAATCTAATAGCTATCAACATTAAAGTATTTATTTAAAAAACTAATTAATATTTCTTCGATCACCTGTTTACATCAATCAGAGCTTCATTTCCTAAAAACTTTTAAATTCTTACTTTTAAATTAGAATGGTTGATTCTAAAGCTTTTATCTTATAAATTTATCTGTCGAGGTGCAAAAGTATCTAGTGGAAGTAGTACTAACGATAAAGATTTCATCTATCTAATAACAAGAACCTAATCAAATGCACGTATAAAATGTTTGTAGAAACGGCCCATGGGATATTCCAAGAATACACTATCATGTTGAAAACATTCACACATTGTGTTTCCTTTGTAACTGCAATGGCACTGACCCGTTATAATATTACATTACAAAATAAAATACATTACACGTGTATATAAACCTGAGAAAGATGATGTTTAGAAGATATGTATGTACGTACAATTCGACCTCAACAGCGAAGCTATGATAATTAATATAATATTAATAGCGCGATAATGACAATGTGTTTTTACTGGAATGTTAAACCCGCGCTTCACGTTATTAGAACAGTTGTGGGTGTCTCATTTTATTGCATTATGTACTTTTTAATTGTAAATTTTCATCATATGAGTATGTAATTTCCAATAAAAATGATTAGCGGTTTTTAATTAAAAATAATTGAAATTTCATATCATTGAGTTTAATAACAAATGATTTTTATATCTTTAAGCATAGACTATCAAGAATAGGAGATTTCGAATTTATTGCAAAGTTTCCATTTCCATATCCGCTTTTAAAAAATCGTTAAACCTCTTTTTCCAACTTCTAACGTAAACTCTAAAAGCCTGTGATAGTTTTGTCAAATGGAGAAAATAAATTTTCACTTTGACAAAATACCAACATATGCATTCAAATACATTAAGGATGGTTGTCGCCGAGTTAAAAAGCCATTTCTTGGTTGATAATTTTAGACGTAATGCAAACTATTACGAGAAAAATATATTTTGAGACATTAAATATTTTCGTGACAAAAACTGCTCACTCAAGTACCGTCTCTAATTTAACACCGCGGTTTATGAGAACCATCTGCATGATAGTGTAAATTGAAAGAACGACAGCTTGAGAAACTTGAAGCTTCCTTATTTAAGAAAAACAAGTTTGATACAGAAATCAACATTTTCTGGTTTTCTAACTAAAATTTACACACCTACTAGTTAAATTCAAACGTGATCATCCTTGTCTTTGAAACTCTTAAAACTATTTACAGATGGATAATACGAAAAAAAAGAGGCTGAGTTAATGATAGGTGCCGGTACGTGATGTCGACAAAAGCGTCGGTGTGGCTTGATCGTGTCCAGAATTTTGGTCTTATAATTTCCGAATAGGAATAAAACGCTAATTAGTAAACAATCGGTGTTATTTTTGTCGGAGAATGTGCTGTTTATGACGGCGAACAGAACCGACTAAAGATATCAAAAGTTTAGAGAAAGGAAAGACGACCTGGCGGTGTCGAGCAACTATCAAAAATGTCGTTTTCGGCTGGCTTTTGCGGATGTTTCGGCTCTTTCTTTTGTGTAACAACAGATTTTTTGACGGTCTGATTTATTTATGAGGTATTCAAAATAATTCGTATTATAATATAGACGATTTGATGTGAATCGTAGTTCCAGTTCGATTCCATTGTATGGTAATAGTAGCAAGCTCAGTAAAATCGGAAACAAGGCCGATCTCACGTCGTCATGTTAGCCGTGTTGTTCGTGTTGTTAGCGGCTTGCATCGTGTATCTAGTTGCGATTCTACGAATTTCTGATAGATCATGTATTCATATTTCGAGAAGACCGGACTTGCTGTTTGCAGACAAGTGTCAGAATTTCTGTTTAGTTTTCACACCGACCCTTTGTTTCAACATCAGGCGCTCGTATGAAATGTTTACAAGTAGCTTAGCGTTCCAAGACGAGTGTCACATTATAATAAAAAACCGGATGACTCTAGTCCTCAGATGGACCCACTGATTGACCATCAGAAGTGGTATCGTTTCATTAAAAAAATCACATAATTAATAAATTCGAATTGGAACGAGTAATTACGGCGATCTTTAGCTACGCTGAAGAATTAATTCATTAGGGGACAAGAGAAACTAACCAACGCGTTTTAATAAAGCCGATTTATGCGAATGGTTTTTTTCTTTGTCGAATTTCATTAGTAAAAATAATTCGTACACCATATGTCGGTAATGATATGTTAGTATCAATCAACGAAGATACAAAAGTATTATTATAAATAGAACTCACGTTCGAGCTCCAACTGAGAGAATAAAATATCTTGCTGAGTGGCAATACAATTAGTAGTAATTATATTTGATAATGTAGATGCCTTATTCTTGCCACAACAATAATTATAATGAGTTAGAAGATTTTTTAACTCGTCTCGATACTTATAATACACTTTAATTACAATAGGAAAAAAATACTACACTTTTTTTATTTTATTGTTCTGTGGTAATATATCTTGAAGAAATTAAGATTAGAATAGGTATGCAAGTTATTAATTACACATATTGAATCTCAAACCATCAACATCACCGTCCGATGTCAGGAGTGCAAGTGATAAATGTATTACCTGTTAATAACTCCATTCATCGACAATAATTAGGCAATCACAAACAGATTTTAACAAATTTACATACATTTCAAGAGCAATGGGAAACGAAATCTTCAGATAAAAAAACAAATTAACAAAGAACAGTAATGAGCGAATTTTCTGCCACGGAAATAAAGCGTATTAAAAATTAATTGTAAAAATCAGTGGCGTTACAATTGATTTTTTAACTTTCCATGTCGGCAATACTTTTCAAGGATATCACCGAATCGAGTCAGAATAGCGTTGTTTGAAAATGGCACACAGCAGAAAAATCACTTAAAAATGGCACGAAGTCTGACAAGAAAATATAGAAAAGAATAATGAAGTTGAGTTTGGTTTGGTTCTGCGAAAGATCGTTATTATTCGTCGATTTTCGTCTGATCATAAAGCAAACTTTATCTGGCATTGTGTTTTCTAAAAGATTTATGCGAATGACTATTATTGAAAAGATTGTTTTTCAGAATCGACATGACATTTTCTTAGACCTGACCCTCATTACGTTGCATCATTTGCCTATTGTCAATAACGGACAACGCAAAATCAATACTACTTAACCATAATTATTAATTTACGAACTCCGATTATTAATAAACGTCTATAATGACAGGCTACCCGATGCATTGTTAGATATTCTTCTCCAACCTGTTTGAAATATTGATTGCAATAAACAGTTCTGTTTACTCGTTACATGCCGGAAAGTACAGGGCTTGTCATACATCTTCAAGCCACACTATCTACTTGAGGATAAATAATGGAGGCCACCAAACATCACATACATTATAATACCAACCAAGAATACCATACATGAACTGCAGTTATGACATGCAAAGCGTATGGACACCCACCCCTACTTTTAAAAATGATTATGACTTAACCATACAATTCTCACTATGTCATAAAATTCTCAAACGTCAAAAGTAAAATCTTGTTTATTTCCTATTTCATAAAGAGTTATTAGCATCCACACAAAAGAAGTGAATGGAATGCTTAAATCCGCTATAAAACAACAAATTACAATTTCTAATTTTGGAAGTCAAACAACAGCTCTCAGTTATATTATTTAGCAAATCATTCACAAAACAACTAGGAAATAGAAACATTGTTTCGTTTTAAACTAAATACGTGTACTACCATATTAGGTGATGTTTTGATTAGTCCACTCCACAACTAAAACTAAATATTTGCATGCAGCATGAAATTTAGAAAGCTGTACTAATCTATGATAGTCAAGTAAACTTTTAAAATGTGGGTGGATGCAAAAGAACTTTTACACTTAACATACAAGTGATTGCAGTAAAAGCTATTAAAATTTATTTCTCGACTAAGGTCAAACGAGTTGTTACATTTATATCTATCAATACTATATCTAAACAGATCCTAATTAAGTTCCACAAGTTATAGATGTCTTACACCACTTATGTACAACATTTTATTAGTATTACAAAAATGCTCTATAAATAACCACTTGTTTTAATCATACTCATTTACCCTATAAACATTGCTGAGTAGTATTATATAACGAACAAATTGATTCAGTATTATTTTTGTTCAAATTTTACAGAGACATTTGATATTTAAAATGGTTTTACTCTGAATTGAAAAGGTTTGTTTCGAGCGTTTGACCTCCGATCCGGAATGAGATCTTCAATTATTCGGGGTATACTCAATTAAAACAACAATTATAGGATAGTAGAACAATTATCTTAGTCGATAATTAGAGCAATTTAAATTAAGAATTTTAATAATAGACCTTTTTAAAAATGCACTTTGAAAAGACTATATTTATTGGTTATTCGTTTATTACAACACTGTAATCTAAACTAGAATTGAACTTAACTATTTATATGTTTACAAATACTCAGAAATGTACATTGTTCTAATTTTAGAGTCACGACTTTTACATAATTAATTATTCGGAACAAAATCATTGTCCAAAGTTTGTGGAATAGAACTGAATAAATCTGAGAAGAAAGCAAATCTTGTTTTAAAAAATCAATGAATATCTAACCTAATTATAACTAGTAGTACCTAATATGCATTATTAAGTGAATATTTTGAGTAGGAATTAATAATTAAAATCCTATTTGGGTAATGCCGGTTGTGAAGACGATATTTACTCTCTTATGAAGAATGATGTAATAATTCAAGTTATTAATATTTGGTAATAATTTAGTTGGCCATCGATTTCAGAATGTAGTATGAAGCAATGTAGCGGCAGCATTTTTTTCTTTTATATGGTGATATAAAAGAGTAAAGCCATAAATACCAATAATCAAAGAAAAGATGTACAAAATTTAAATACATAATCTAAAGGGTCGTGTAGTTAGTTCGAGCGGTACAAGAGCGGTCCCAGTCGGGCATCCAGCATTCGTGACTTCAAAATGATTCATAAATTTGAGATTATAACATGAGTTATTGTCGACCATTTCACGATAGCGCTCCTCAATACGAGCAAAAGAACCAATATGCTGGAACAAAAGTTGCAACAATGTGTAGAAATCTTGCTTCCGAGAGTGATTCGCTGATAATTGGAATACTGACTTAACCGGATAGTAATTTTTAAAGTTAATAAACAGACACAGAGTCTATCTTTGTCGATTCTAGTAAGGGTGAATGATGCGAATGATGCAGTTGTAATCTGAGGTTGAGGAGGGTTTAGGCTTGTACTATCGGGGCTTCCGTTGGATTGTGGGGTTTAAAACATCCCGTCAGTTGATACTATTGCCTCTTCTACACGCACACTGGCCACGCGAACAACCCTTGAAGAGTCTCATTTATAATCCAGAATCAATCGCACCTGGGGATTTGCATTTACTCAACCATTTACTGCACTACTGAACCAACACCATATACAAATTGAAAAATCGTCAATCTAAAGTAAACCCTAAGCCGCATAAAGAAGGGGAAAGATTGATGTATCTTCATTGTTTATTAGACAGTTTTTATTAAAATTTAACTAATTCAAATGTGAATTTCAAAATAATAAAAATTCTATACAAAATTGACAATAATTTATTATCAGTCGTGCAATTATACTGAAGGAACAGATTAATAAAGCGGATGGCTTTTTAAGCTATTTGTGTTTAAGGAAATTGACTCCATTTCCAGTTACTACTTCCATAATCATTATTTTAAAGTCTAACTGTTAAATACATATCAAATATTGATATCACTTCATTTATGAATATAAAATTATCATGCTTAACACATTAACTTGAGGAGAGTTGCATTAAAAAAAAAGCATAATAAATAATGGCCGACATAATTATTATAATGTTCAATCACGATAGGAAAAGTTTTATCGCGGAACATTGTTAGACATACTAGCTGCAAGATTAAAAGCACGCAAAGGCTAACTGGCCCAAATTCAACATAGTTAGTCTCTTTTACTTTTGACTAAAGATAATAGTATTATTTTTACCATACCACAAATACCATAAATGTTAGATTAATTATCTATTTCAGTTCGATAAAGCAAAACAGGTCAATATTGAAGCTTTTCTGCCAATTGGAATTCTATAATTAATGCATACACTGTAATGCACTATTATCAATCTAAATTAACATTATCCGAAGAACTTTTCAGTTCACATTGAAACCTTAAATCATTAATTGTAGTATTTACAGTTTAACTTAACGGACTTTAATGTGTGAGAATTATCGTAATTATTATACTATAATTTTCATTTTAAGAAAGCAGAAAATGTTGCCTGAGCATATGTGTCAAAGATGTAAGATATATAGCATAGCTTATACATAAACACCTTTCCTTTGAGAAGTTTTTATAAAACAGGAATTTTCTTTCCTATTCCATTAACCATGAAAGTGCATTTACGCCACTAGATATTAACTTCTTTGTGGACCGCAAGATTCTATAGAATGACAAACAGAAAAGGAAATGCTTTTTAGGATTTCCACCTTGAAGTAATAAGCTGGCGTTATAATGATAAAAATAAATGGTGTTATCGTCCACCATCTGAATTCAAGTTCCCATATAAAAATGACACTTTAAACTGAAAAGGTTTCTCTATTTAGCTTTAAGCACAAATTTTGAAACTCACAAAGAGTAGTACTCTATAACAAGCTCAAACATGAGAAGTATTTCAACATTTTTTTACGAATACCAAACTTCGACTTCAAGAAAATAGTTATATCTACTACAGCACTGACTAAGCGTTTTCTCCACTATTATCTTTGATTTATCTCACGCTAACATTTTAACATTATATACAACGTATGTTTTAAGTGCTTATTTTTTATGAGTATAGCAAGTTTAAATTTTTTTCATATTTTGTTCTCGGAACTTATAACAAACGCATTGCGGCAAAACTCTTGTAATTACTCAAAATAAATATCAGTTTACATGTTCAGCTACAACGCTTTTAACAGAAATATGTTAATACCATTATATGAACACGGCATCAGGAAAACACAGCACATATTACATGTAATCACATTAGAATCGTGTTAAAACAAAAAAAAAATCTCACATTTAGTGACTAGGAAGCTGTTTCTAATGTAAGAAAAGATTTATTAATTGCTCGGACATAGAAGCCTTGAAAAAAGAGAATATTAAGAGATATTGTATCGATTGTGGAAAATAACTTTGTACTTATTTATATTCGTATATCTAGAATAACAACACGAAATATTATCTACAACCCACAAACAAAAAGGTAATTTTAATATTCTAATATTCGAAAACATGTTGGCATATTTCTTCTTGCATAAAATAAATTAAGTTTGTAGATTAAGAAAAGAAAAAAAAGTTATTCAACTTGAGAAAATAATAAGTATAAACAAGATAATTTAAAATGTAAGACAGTTGAAAGTAATAATATTATTTCAATAATCCGTTTTATGAAACCACAATGAAAGTGTCAACTCATGAATTGATCAGAAATCGAGTAATTCATATTGATTTTAAAAGCAAAAATAGCGTTCTGACATAAAATTAAATATTTGGAAAGGCCGCAATGTGAAAGTCAAACAAAATTTCGACACTTCTTCAGCGCGGAGGAAAATATTTGTGGATGAAAATCGTCATTGTCTCTCTGAATTGTCAGCCATCGGAATCTGAAAACAAACAAGAATTTCTTGCAGTTTTCCCAGCAAGTTACAGCCTCAGTGTTTATTCAGTCGATCAAAATACCTCGCCAGTGAATCCGATCCGGCCGAATTACAAATGGCCTGTGTTCGTCTGCAGCACAGAATAACCGGGTTTTCTCCAGTTGTAATGAGAAATTAAACTCCATTATTCCGGTAATGTTCCGGATTTTGCAAAGAACTTGCCCTGCGGGTTGCTTATGTTGAATCAATGCGAATCACACGGCTCGTTCGATCCGTAAGCCGACTTTTTGCCCGATTTAATACACTGTAAAAGGTTCCACTTCCATTGAAACATGCTAGCCGATTTAACTACATTGTCTACAGCTTTTTATTATGCAGTTGAAAGTATTAGTTTAATTACCATTGACGACGATGCTTCACACAAGAGTTTCAACTAAAGTGATTATGTCGAAAATTTTTTACTCATCACTTCTTTTCTTCCACTAATCTCACATCAAAACTTTTAAGTATTTTTCAAGTAGTCAAATAGGGAACGTCAAACATTACTTATGTAAATTACGTTCGATTTTCCAAATGAATTAACTTTGTTTACATTTGTAAGAAACTAAAAATGTGGAAGAAAGTGGAATCTGGTCACGTCATCTTTGCTCCTTCAAGCATTATCGTGAGTCGATTTAAGCTCAAAAGCTGATTTGCAAACAAGCTTTCAATAATATAAAATTCCACAATCATACATAAAATCGTGCACTAGAAAAATGCCAACAACAATTAATTTTTTTTTTTTTTTTTTTTTTTTTTTATAAGAAATGAAACCTGAGTCGTTTTCTTCTTGAATTATTTCAGTTTATATTGCTTTCATTTTAAAGCTTCTTTTCGAAGTTTCAAATTAATTTTATACATCTGATATTTTCAGCTGAAATGATAAATATTCGTCGAATACATTTGTAACTCTGTACCTTTGACTTTTTCATAACGCAAAGGTCAAATAGACTATACTGAATGGTCAGTAAGCATAAGGGCGGAAGCTAAAACTGGTTGCAAAGGTTGAGACGTTATGTTGCTACGCCATTTGCTGTTCCCTGTTATTATCGATACGCAAATGGCAATGAGGGATAATTTTTAATCCTCTTTTAATATAAAAGCTCTAAGCTTATTAAAAATTAAGTAAAAAAATGGTGTATTAGCTAGCGAAATTTCCAATGTCGGTGTATAATCGTAAATGACAAAGAATTCAAAGGATTATTATTTAATTAGTTTAAATTTTTACACTGAACTGTATAAAAATCGATTTTTATATGAAACGAATTTGTTTGCCCAAAAAACTGGTCTTTTTTATAAGTAATGAAATTGATTTTATACCGCTGAAATTGCACAAAGCTCACATTTCAAAATAATAAAATCATATTCGGAACGATTTCAACAGAATTATCTGCGAAATGGAATCAAGTTTGAAGGCACTAGAACGATTGAGAACAATTCATATTGAAAACGTTTGTTTTCCAGCCATTGCGGTCAAATTTTATTCAATATTACAAACTGTTAAAGATAATTAATACGCCATTAATCATGAGGAGGTGGAAAGTTGTTTCCATTGAAAGGGACCGCTTGCAACTCGTCATAACTATAGAAACGTATACCTAGAAGGCCTTATGGCCGCGGACGCGAACACGAACAAAGAACTTTAATAACATAAGCTTCACATATCTCACATTTTGCATTTAACAACTGCGCCTGTAATAAATACTCAGGCAATATTTAAAAAAATATATATTATTTCATGTATTCAGCCCAACCCACAATTCTTGCAAATCTGGAATAGCTAAATTGTAACAAATGATTTTTTTTTTATTTTTTAAATAATGACTTAGTCTTTCCATTTAAATATCGTTAAGTACCCCAGATCTGTTGAAATATGGTTTTCAACCGAAAATTTCCAAACATTTAGTCCTCTTTCCTAATTCCTGATTCTAAAAGTATTAATTCAAATTTAATTATAAGGTAAATTCAACGATCTGCAAATATTAAATGTTTTATATGAAGATTCATTCATTTCCATTGAAAAACCTTTTCTATAGATAATCCGTAATTCTATAATTTTGAGAAATGATTGTGGTTGATATTCAAAATTTTATGGTTTATACTGCTCTTTATTTATCAAGATAATAAACGAAAATTTAATACAATTATCCGACCTCTCCTGTTCATTTCGGAATATTCGGAAATCCACTGCTTCTCTGAATTGTGTGTTTTAATTGAAGAATTTCACCTGAAAATTTTGCTGAAATATCTCAAATTCCCTTTATTTCAAACAATATGGGTTTGGAATGAACAAAGATGGAATGAAATTCAAAGCATAGTGCGAAGAAAAATGCTGCATTTTATAACAGTCAGGGACACTCTTGCATGCCGATCCAAAAGTATTTTAATACACACAATATTCAAATAAATGATGAAATTCTTGACAGCAATTGATCAACTATCGACAATGTTTCTTGCCGATAACCGAGCTGTTGGTGGAGAAAGCTAACTCACGAACTCTGTTTTAACCCACATCTCCTAAGCATGACTGTTCGACCTGCCGGTCTGGTGAATAATTTGACGAATCGGCACTTCATAATTTAAAATCGATATTTCATCGCTAAATTATAAGATTAACTACGTCTAAACGGCGTCAGCCAGCCGAAAGAGAGTGCTGACCCCATTTAGTAAATTCATATTTCTTAAGAATTTAACAGAAAGAATAATTTACAATTAAAAAAAAAAGACATGAAATATGAGTGACAAAGGAACGGAAAAAACACTTTTAAAGTAATTTAAATCTATGAAAAATTATTATGATTATACTAAAATTACTGTTATTTTTTATTTGTGAATAAAATATTTAAAAAGTGTACAAATTTTTAATGTGGCAATTAGAATTATAGATGGTTAAAATATATTGGTGTGTACTGAAAAATTGTCAATATTTTAATTAAACATTCTGATAAGAATGTGTTAATTTACTTTTTACGTTGGTGTTGACATAATGAATTTTTCTATTATATTCAGCTGAAAATCTTGATAAAGATCAGCATACAGAAAATATAAAATTAAAATTTGCAAATACCAGCAAGTTAAATCTATATTGTTAACAAACACCGTATAATTTTAAAAATTCAATTAAACTTATAATCTGATAGGACTAAATAAAAACTCCGCCACATGCAAGATTCTTTGCCCTCATCGATCAAATTACATTGACAGAATTTTGGAACAAAGATAAAAAAACGAAAATAATATTAGTTATTTACAAAATTGTAGTTTTATAACCTTTCATTATTTAGTCATATCAAATTATTGTAATATGTCACGGTAAAGAGAAGATATATTAATTAAATAGAACAAAAAACATATTTCTTATATTTAGTTTTTTTTTTTTTTTCAATATAATAACTCCCTAGTCCGTAAAGAGAAATTAAATTAGTATAGACCACAGTTTATATTTTTTGTGATTCAACCCTCCATAAAATAGAAATTATTATTATACGTGATTAATGATTGTGCTGTTACGGTTTTCCGCGTTTAAAATTGTTAGTTTGCTAAAGATATTTTTAATAGCATGCAAAAAACTTGCCGAATTTGACTTCAACTTTTGTTGCAATGAATGGCAGACCAATTTTCTGTCAATGTATTTTATGGTAACTAATAAACTGATCGAAATAACATAAAGATTATATTCATTTTTGTGACAAAAATTGCGGGAGTGGTCCTATAAAATGTCCATTAGTGACGGTATAAACATTTGGATTATCTAAAATTACTTCTTCGGATAAGAGACCAGTATGAAAATTGACCAAGTTAACAAAGAAAAACAGTAAAATTTTTTGAAATGAATAATAATGGTTGTTTTAGTGCGTTTGTTTGGTTTGTACTTGTAAGAGAATACACTAGATGACTAAGCAGTGATGATTTCAAAATACCACAGAAAGTTTCATTAAAAAAAAATCTTGTGGTAGAGCAGAGTCTAGAATTAGCGAAATGAATAATTTGCATGGAATAGGGTTGGGTTGAGTGGTGATTATAAGAAAAAGCCGGCAGCGAATTGGGTTTTCGGTGTTTATTTAATGCAAAATTGTAAAATGGTGGAATTATAATTTCTGAAAATGATATATTTCCGTAACATTATTTATGCAAATTTGGCCTTAAATGTCAAAATTTCTTAAGGTTCTTATAATTTTAAGAAAAAAATCTATATTGATATATATGTATTAGACTTGAGGCATAGAAATCCAGACAGATCGAAAAATTTAAATAACATTTAATCTGAGAAATTGAATATAGATGTTAGCGTGCGATTTCTACGTTTAAAATCGAATCGAATAACCCACATCAACTGGATTAAATTTGGCTAAGTTTAAATGCGAAATTATGCAGAGTCGCGCTTGAGAACAGGAAAAACTTGAATGTCTAAGTGGATTTCGCGCTTTATTATTAAATGAGCACTTGACAAAACGTTTTTGTCATTGCCAATGATAATGTTGTCGAGTAATGACATTTTTTTTAAACGTTGCGAGATCAGACAAAGACATCCTCAACCGAAATTCAACCGCACTGTGATATTCAACACTTTCAATTTCACTTCGGCCACCAGGACAAAAAGCTACCTGGACGTTCTCCGAATTCATTACTATGCAGCTTTTTGCGTGTCGTCCGTAAAACACGTGTTGTAAGATGTCAAAACCTGCATTCTTTCAAGATGTTCTTTAGTTCGAGAATCCGCCGGTTTAGTAAAAAGGCGATTTCCGCGACTGCCAGTCTGGAGCCTTCACACACCCCATTTGATTGACCGTTTCCCCCGATTGTTTAAGAGTTGTAAATTGCAACTTGGAGGTACAACCAGAACAATAGAACTTATTCCGCACCGCAGGAATATTAATTTATCTTGGCAAATTTGTACTCTTGAAATTAACAGCTAGCTGAAGCTGAAGAGCCCGCGGCTGAATAACGGATTCGGTCCTATTCAAATTGATAATTTTGAAAACAATAGAGATAGACTTACATGCTATCGCTGGTATTCCAATGTACGTGGAATGTTTTTGAGCATGTAGAGTGAGTGCACAAGAAGATGGTCTCCATACAGATGAGCAGCACCACGGTCAGACAAGAGGTGGCTCTAAACCCCGGCAAGATCAAACTGCACTTCTTTAGAAACACGGCCATTTCGATAACCGATCACTAAAAAGCACTCTTTCACTAAACACCAATGCCCTACTACAGAGGGACATCTGCCATCTTCAACAATCACCGGCCGATCGCCACCAAAAACTCTCATTGTCCCGGCACATGTTCAAATCGCGACGTGGATGTTGCTGAAGAGCTCGCCGAACGTGATTTCCTCCAACAACGTTCCAACGCGTTCTGCTCTCGACTCTTTATTTCTCCTCCAAGCTAGTCTTTGGTAGAGCGGCGTGGTGCGCTGAACGGCAACTCGGCAGTTGGTCGGCGTTGGCCGTCGGCCCCCGGTCGACTCTTCTCGTCCACAATCGTCTCATCAGCAGGTGAAGGCCCGGTGGCGGTGGTGGCAGCAACGGCGGCGGCGGTGGTCGCTGGCCTGGCTAGTCAAGCTGGCCTGCAGGTAGATGGTAGAGCACGGGAAAAGTTGACTCTTGGAACTTGCCTGTCCGCTACAATCGCTGTTTCGATCAGAATGCGCGCTTGTTTATGGGGACGGCATATATGCCAAACGCCAAATATCTCGATAATAACTGACCACCATTAATTAGCCCCCAAGCGCGTCCGAAGACGCGAAACCATCGGCCCGGCCATCTGGTGCCAGTCAATGCGATTCGCGATACCGAAATTCTGCCGTGGGCTTACCACCCTCTTCATATTTTTTATATTCAAATTTCAAATAAATTTATCAATTCAACAATGTATCTACTTTGACAATATTCCAATGATTTTAATTCCATTTGTAAACGTAAAAAAGTCAAACAATTTGTTTTGAAATTTAACCAGATCATATCAATACAACATTTTTTATATAAAAAGAATTTAATATCAGTATCACAGGGTGTATTAAATTGAAAGCTGTAATTTAATTTATTGCTGTTTTATATTTCGAGTAGATAACACAGCACAAACATAAATATTTTTTTTAATATGAAAACAAATATTAATAGATTCTATTGAAAGAAAAATTCAAACTAATGTGCAGAGAAAATCTTTCTGTCGTTCAAATGATGGTTAACAATGAGACGTACTTTCTCATCATAGAATTTCCTTAGTTTAATAGACAACTGACAACATAATAAGACACGGATTACCTTAAAGAAGTGCAATTATGTAAAGAACTTTTTCCTGACTTTACACTACATTTAATATTGCTAATTTTCTTTGTATTTAACTCCATAATTATTATAAGTTCTTCTATTTTAATAATGGCTATTTAAACAATTTTAATTTTTATGTGTGATAATCGAATTCTCCTACTAGTGCTTTAATTGTATAAATAATTTCCTATTTTGCTCATTTCGACGCAAAAATTCCTAATATCCGTAAATCGTTAACATTTATCGAAGAAATAATGTGTTCAAAAATTAATTTAAATTAGTTAAGTGATGGAACACAAACTGAATCAGATGAAATGAATCCAGGCGTGTGCATTTAAAAAAAATCGTTTATAATTTCCACAAATTGTCTTTAATTTAAGCCAGTGATGTTGTTCTGCTTCAAGCATACAACACTGTTAATGAACAAAAGCTTTGAATAATTGTGATTATTATCTGAACCACCCTCATGTTAACTCGATTTCAAAATACGCTTTTAAATCGTTTACAATAGCCGAAAAAATAAATTTGTCTGGCACATCTGATAAGCTCCCAAATCCAGAATAGTAGGTTCTCCATAAACACGCATAAGATGAATGTATATTAGCAGCTGCAAAGTCGAAGAAGATATTAAAACTTGCAATTTCATGTTTTTTATGATTTTAATCTGTGTGAGTCTCAATAAAATCGCTGATTATATTTTCGCTAAATATATGTTCGATTATTCATTCAAGGTTTCTACAGCAATACTCGTTAAGTTTACAAAGACAGTAGTGTTCCTTTTATGTAGTCTTAGAAATACGTAATAATGTTCAAAAGATCTACCAAGAGAAAATATCATACTTTAAATTAAATTATTATATTTTCTGCAAAGAAGAGCTTTACCTTGTAATAATGTTTATGCGGAAGTTGAAAAAGTTTCAACTTCATCAAAACAAAACTAACGACTCTGTCAATTGTCACTAACAAAGTCAAAGTAACTTCAATTTACTTTTGCTTCCGGTGATATAAATACATCTCTTTGTGAGTATCGATTTAAGTACTTTATACAAATTTTATAATTTTTGCTTCAACTTGATAACTTTTTTTGTTACATTGAACTAGTTAATTATCTTGTTCTTTTTACAAAATCTAGGATGTTGTAGAAACTGAAACAGCACAGACAGAATGTTAACGTCAAAGCTGAATTAAAAGTAAACACGACAAAAATTAAATCGCTTAATGGATAAACATTTAGCTCAAGGATAATTGAAATGAGTTTGTATATACTTATTTCAGAGCAGTTTACTAAAAAATTCAAAACTATTTATTTTTTTTTTAACCATTTAAAGTCGAAAGGATTTAACCCAAGAAGGCGAAAAGCTTACTTCGTTTCCTAAACAGACTTAAGAAATAAACGCCTGTTAAATACAGCAATAAAGCTTAGAAATAAATTATTTTACACATAAAAGTAGACTTTAGAACAAAAATTAATTAGCAGAAAATTAGACACAATTCAAAACATATAATTAAAAGAATGAGAATATTTTGGTGTGGCTAAGTATAATCACTCCATCTACACTAACACATTTATAGTGAAGTGAACTATAGAATATTATAGGAAGCCGTATTGTTTTAGTCAGGTCAGGTAAAATTAATTTCAAATAGTAATACTCGTAAATTTAATAGACAGTATTTATTAAGTAGCATAAGTAAACTGTGTAATATGCACTTAAAGAGATGTATATGAGAAATAATATGCCATTATTCACAATGAAATTTTACGACAAACATTGTGTTCTGTTTGCTTTTTTCTACTTTTATGAGTTTACCATTGTATGCATAGATAATAGAAAATATTCTGAAAGAATCAGAATTAAAGAACTACACTAAAACTTAATTACCAAAATTACTGATGGTAAAGGTCGTTTCAAAGTCTATAATGTGTAATTATTGACAAACTAAATACTAATGAATCATCAGTTGAATATTACTGGCGTCTGAAGCATCATAACATCGTCAAGTATACGACTTCAAGTTTTTTCAACTTCATTTCATGTAGCCAGAACAATAACTCCAATACGGAAGAAACTGATTTTAATTATCGCGTTAGCAGAAAAACAATTCCTACTACCTTTAGAATATGTTTTAAATTGGAAAAAAGTAAATCCAACAAAAAACTACAACATGAAAGCTTTTAGTTTTAACTAGGAATGACATATGGGTGGATAATGAACAATATTACTCATAATTGAAAAGTTTTAGGTAGAAAAAATACATTTGCAAAATTGCGTAATATAATACTCTTTTGATAAAAAAATACTCACTTCTGCTTTTAAACTGAAGCTTACTAGAAAATGTAAATCTAAAATCGATAAAGTTGGTGTATTCAATAAAGCTCTTTTTCTATAAAATATCTTAATGTCGTATCATAAATAAATGCTGCAAGAAAAATTTGTTGCAGTAATTTGCTATTAAGAAAAGATCACATTTGTAATACGCGAATGATATTTATTTGTTGAGTAAAGTTTGATTTATCGCATTTATCCTAAATAACTTTTGAAAGTTTTGTCTTTAGAGACAGGTCTCATGGCATTGTTCGAACTTTCAGGAAATTACGAATAATGGGCGCTTTTGTGTAAAATTTTGTGGTTTTACTTTGAGGATGTTCATATATCAGTTCATTTCATAACTTGGTGTATTAGAAAAGGGCTAAGACCGCCCGTTAATTTACATCAACAATAGAAGTAATTAAGCGAGAATTTGAAGGCGACATTTTTTTTCCAGACGCATTTTGTATACGGAATGCTATTTGAAAAATCTGACGAGTTATATAGCTCGCTACCAGTGATACCGGTGAACTTGTTTCGAAAGTTAACCGACTTTAACACCAAACGCTTGCATGGTGTCACTATTGTTTTGTTTATGTTTTGCTTTATCAAGATGTAATATGATAACATCACCGCCAACTTTCGGTAGTTCGAAATAAAATCTCCTTATGTTGTCGTTCAAAACCCTCCTAAAATATTTAACCCATTTAAATATCAAGTCGAAACTTGACAATTACCGTTATCAGTTGTATTAATTTCAAATTTCAATAATGTTAAGTTAATAAAACTGCTATAAAACGCTAATGTTAAAAATATGTATACACTGACGCACACTATAAGGAAAAGTATCTTGTTTCAGCAATGTTTTTTTTTTATGGATCATTTTGCAGCAAGACAAACTCTGACAAATTTCGCACCAAGAGACTTCAGTTAGGAAATTTTATATTCCTTGATAATATGTAAAAAAAAATCACATGCGGACAGCAAAATAATTATGCCGCTTTTACCTGATTTGATCTTATCATCAGTATTTTTTAATCGAATATTTGCGCCAAATTTCTTATAGCCAATCAGCGTAAACGTATAACCACTTACGAGAAAATGGACAATAATCATCATCTTTATCAACTTCACAATAAATTAGTCGGTAAAAGTCCGAATGAAATGTTGAATAAATGCATCGTGCAACGTTTAATATTAAAATGTTCCGCTGTAACGAACGAAACCTTCATATTCGGCCTACATAACCGACATCTTCCAAAAATTCACAATCCTGAAATTCTGGTTATCATCACTCTACTTAGCATAATAAAAACGAAATTAATTGGTACTCAATTATTTAATAGGTTCCAGCTGAATAAAAAAAAGTGAAGACAAACAAGAGTTTATAAATAATATTTTAATAAATTTTCAGATTGTATATTTTCTCAGTTAAATAATTATAATTCGAGAATTTAAATGATACTACAAATGCAAATAAATGCGTTCATGTATGAGTAATACGCTGTAGTGTCACAGGTGATTTAATTACATTTTTCTTTGATACATTTCAATATGACGGCAATAAATGAGTTAGAGCGTACATAAAACATTCAGCAACATGACACTTGTACTACAAGAATTTACCCAGAAACTGTAGGCGTATCTTGAAAATTTGAATAATTGAAACTTTTTTAAAATGTAATCAATTAAATTTTTGGCATAAATTATAAATGTTACTCCGCTTCTTTCAGCTTAAAATATGAAGTTTTTCATTAGAATAATGGTTTTTGTGTGAAAGGGCTAACACAATTTAGGCATGCTGTATATCAATAAAATGATATCTAATGGTAGTTGGTTAGCATATTTCGTAAAAAACGAGCCATTATGTTCAGAAACGGTTTTGTATAAGATCCTAATTCCTAATCGATATTCAATTAAGTTCGTCTTCTAGTTGAGTTTAGCCATTTACTGCCGCAAATAAATGACAACTTTCCATTTTCTTTCTGGCTTAAATAGTCTATGGATGGCTCTCTTTTTTTTTCAGAATGTCTTGTTGTTAGGGTCAAGTGTTGACGTGTTAAGGTGCGTTCAAGCGTTTTTCTGTAATGATTCAACCGGCTGGGCTGATAGGAACTTAACACCGGCAATACGTTAGTGACAGTCCGTCATTTCAACCGAGCAAAATTGAATCAAGCGTGTTATAATTTGACACTTGTTTTCGCGTCTACCGCTTTTGCCTCATATCCTTCAGCCGGCTTTGCCTCCGCACGGATTGAACAAGCGAACGAACGAAATGATTTCTCATCCACAAACATTTAACATTTTAATATGAACAGAAACAGACGTTGAAATAGAAGAAGCACTTTAGCAGAAAATTTTCTTGCTCTTTTTTTCTTCTCTTTTACTTCACACTCCCATCGATCCCCGCTATTATTTCGCACGTCTCGTATACCGGATGTTTGCCTTAAAGATTCGACAAATAAGAAGTGATTTCTTAAGTCTCAAACAACAAATTTTGTATTAATTCTGCTTGAAAAAAGCGACAGCATTTTTGTTTCAGACCCCTCTTTACTTTCAATTGACCGTTTGACACTAGGCTGCCATATCAAGTTACTAAATTATATTAAATATTTTGAATGAACTCGTTCAGAAATGTCAATATGAGTTCGTGCATCTGTCGTTCTTACAACGTGCTTTGTTGATTTCCATCGACGATTTTACGTTCATTCAAATACAAACGACAACCAATAACGATCAATTCCAAATTAATACCCATTGGAAGCAGAGCGTGAAACTTTTAAATCCAACTGCATTTTTCAGCAAATAAATACAAGAATAGCCTGTCTGCACTTTGTGTAACATACTATTTTTTCAATTCATTTATTTAATAAAAATTGCAATTACATCTACATTTATTTGTTAATTTTTATAAACTACCAAAAAAAATGTTTTTAAAACTATTAATATTTTTAATTAAAATTAAAAATGCCTAGAAAAAGTTTAGACTTTTAAATTTAAATAAGTTCAAACACAGCCTATTATTCTAATCAAAACAAAACAAAAAAAACTGTATTTGTTTCCGTTGTGCTACGCTTTTGAAATTATTTCACAAAACAGAGCTTATCGAAAAATCAGCAATGCCAAATTTTCAGGATTTTAATATCGGTATTTTTTGAGTAATGGGTATACGCCCACTTCTGTGAGGCATCCTGTATTTAGTTATTCTGATAAATTGAGAGACAGCTTCTCCTCGATGTGCGATCTTGTCGATTTTGTGTTGAATGAGTGCAGCTGGATTATCAGCACAACCTTGCTAATTGTATGACAATGAACTTTAGTCAGTCCAAACAAATTTTCTATGGATATCTGGATGCAGAACTACTAACAAGACATCCAGGTTGTTAAAGATTGAAAGAAATGATACAAAAAGTAAAAATTGTAAAAAAATTCATAATTTTAGATGCGGTCAAAAGGATAATTTTTAAGAATTGAGATTTATTTTTCCAGTAAAATACTTAATTAATTTTATTTTATCGGGAATCTTAATAGAAGAAATTTTTGTTTCGATCTATTGTTACATTTCTCATTTTTGGTGTGAGTAATCAGATACACTACGTCTTGTTTGTCTGTTCTCGAGTCCATCATGACAAGAAATAGTAAAACGATCCAGGGCATTACATTCTCAGAAGTTTCCAGATTTCTATAGTCATAGGCTACCGTTGCTATTGTAGAAAGTCTTTCATTCACATTAAGAAACTTTTTTTCTCTCAATGTATTGAATTATCTTAAATTAACAAAACACAAATCAAAGTGGAAAAAATAAAACAAATAACAGAAACAATATACTGTATATTATAATAATTATCAACATAAGCATTTAAATTTTTTATTATCAAAGTAATTGTTAACTAAATAAGTCTCAATAAAAGGTAATTAATTTTAGTGTTAAATATTTTCAATTTCAGAAAATTAAATCATTATAAAAACTCAGAAATCATTCAGTTTCAATAGACATTTTTTCCTTATTATGCGTTTCTAAAAACTCATTTTCACAGACTTTCATCAATTCATAAACAATAATTCTTCTGAATAATATTAAAGACGATTAGTCATAGTCGTTTGTTCAATCGCTGTATTACCCCTTCTCTCAAGAAATTATCAGTCCAGTAAGAAAAATTTGAGGTTGAGTAGAATAATAAAAAAGTTTTATCTCTAAGTTACTAAAGGCGTTTTACAATAAGAGGATGTTTTAAAAAAAGTTTGCTAAATTAAAGGTATAGAAAATTGGCAGACAAACTCTGAAAATACAGATTATGAAATAAAACATCTCTGTTATGTTATACATATTACTAGAATTTATTAGACATTAAAGTATTTTTGCTTAGAAGTTTCTATATATCATCTGTTTGACATATTTATTAGATGAATGCAAAAAATTTACAGTGTATTAGAAAGAAGAACCAACTATAAGAAATATTACAGACAACTATACATTGTAACAAATTATATTTATATTATATAATTTTTTATTTTATATTAATAACTCACCAAATATTACATCAAATTCGTTTCATTTCGAAATTAAAATCTATGACAAAATAATAGTTTGTCATTAATAGAGTAAATGAGTTTTCCCACACACGTCCAAACCGGAAAAAAGTCGTTTTTTAAAAAAATACTTAACAATTTTTTGTGAGTTAATTTCTAAAAAAGATGCATATCAATATTAAGCTCATTTTACTTAGTCAATTAAATGAAAAAAATGTAAAATAAATTCTAATATACAAATGTTTACCATACCATACACGAGTTCATAATTACTCTATAAATAATATCATTCCCATACTCTATGCCCCTGAATTCTTGCTTCCAAATACCAAATACAGATTAAATTAAATTCTCGATGAAAGTTTACATTACAAACGCTCTCATCTATAAGTGTTCATAACCTTCTAACCTTCGTTCAGTGGTTCGACTTTTATTGCTCTTAACGCCTATTTGTTCGCTATATTGAAAATTGCGGAATGTATGTGAAATAAATGACATCCTTGGCTCATAATTTATTATCCACTATCCCATAAGAAATGAAAAAGAACTAAGATGATGTGGTTATGAACGTCATTAAAAAAAAAAAAAATTGTACACTCCTCAAAAACGAATTACTAAAATTAAACTGTTATAATTAGTAGGATGTAAAGTATATTTTTCTTGACAATCTCTATTCATGCTTTTATTAATAACCGCAAATAATCAAAATTACATAATTAATTAAAACCTTTGTGTTTAGCTTTTAATGATTAACGTATTATCCATAAAATACATGCATACCTATAGTTGCGGCAAACAGAGTCTGCTTTTGATTAAAATTCCCTTTTCAACCAATATTTGATATATTATATGTATGTTTGCGTATTTTTCAAATTACATAATTTTCAAATATTCCGATTATTTTATTACCGAGGTTTACATCTAAACAACTTAAACAAGCAGTACATAAATTTATTACCTATAATATACCATTAACAAATAACCACCACAGAGCTATATATTTACAACACAGAATACATACTAAATTGTTATTAATTTGCCAATTTAAAAACTTCACATGATTGATTCTCATTATTAACTTATATTTAAAAACCCGCCGCTTAGAGCGATACCATCAAATGTCATGAATGTTTTGCGGCTCTCTAAAACTGAAATTTTAACAATTCTTTAAATTACCAAACGTATTTAGATGAGTTATGATTTTTAATGCTGAACGGTTAGAAAAAAACCCGAAGAATTCCACAACTGAAGACATAACAAGTTGTTGGATAAAATTCATCTATACATATTTCATTAGATTTTTTTTTTAACAGTGTGTTAAAATAGACAAACTATAAACTAGATACACAGCAGAAAAGAATTAAAATTTTATCTATCAAATTGAATCTGCTGTCGTAAATGAATTAATAGATAAATTTTAATTAACTAATAGTGCACTGATATAGAAGACTATCAAAATAATTATCGTGAATTGAAAAAGTTAGTGAGTATTGCGAATAAATTAATTTTGCGTTGCTATATAGCTTCAATCGATGAATTTAATATCATTATTTTAAAAGCTACCAGCAAGAGGTTCCGATTGATTCCGATACTAAATATATCTGATAGCAGATTCAATCTCAAAGTTTCTGAAAATTCTATTGAATATTCATTGAGTTCTATCCATCAGTAAGCTATATAGTAGTTCAAAGAGTAAGGAATTCACATGAATTATTAGCTGTATAGTCTATAACTTCCGCGCCATCTCTTGAAAATAAAATCAACTGAAAATTCAACTTACCTCTAATACCGACAGATTTGACATTTGCAAGGATCAAGGAAATGCTTCACTACATCATTTGTCATTTGTTTACTTGTCTCTGCCGCACCTAAAAATGTTAAATATTTCTAGTATCTTTAAAAATTAGTTAAATTTCTAATAAATAAATAATTTCCCAGAATTTGGCAATGTTGATAGATGTGTGTTTATGTGTTATTTAATTCATTTAAATTGGTCTTACTTCGTTTTTCTAGATTAATTAATTAGTTGTTTCCTATTAATTTAATTAAATAATTTAATTGAAATGGCTGGAACGGACAGAGTTTCATTAAGTGATGCATTATCAAATGTTGATGTTTTGGATGAACTTCCATTACCTGATGAACAACCCTGTATAGAAGCTCAACCATGTTCAGTGGTTTATCAAGCAAATTTTGATACTAATTTTGAGGATCGTAATGGATTTGTTACTGGAATCGCTAAATATATTGAAGAAGCAACCGTCCATGCGAGTCTAGTAAAAAATAATATAGAACTATCCATAGTTTACATCCTGAAAACTTTTAATTTTAGAATGAGTTATTAGAGGAAGGACAGGAACATGCTGTTATGCTTTATACTTGGAGGTGTTGCTCTAGAGCTATACCTCAACCTAAATCAAACGAACAGCCTAATAGAGTAGAAATTTACGAAAAAACTGTCGAAGTACTTGCTCCTGAAGTAAACAAACTTCTCAATTTTATGTATTTCCAAGTAAGTATCAACTATTATTAGTTTATCAATCACCATTGATAATTTTCCAGAAAAAAGCAATCGAAAGATTCTTTGAAGAAGTCAAAAGACTATGTCATGCCGAAAAACGTAAAGATTTCGTTTCTGAAGCATATCTCCTCACTTTGGGAAAATTTATAAACATGTTTGCTGTATTAGACGAACTAAAAAATATGAAATCGAGTGTAAAAAACGACTATTCGACATATCGACGCGCAGCACAGTTTTTGAAAGTTATGTCTGATTCACAGACCTTGCAGGAATCACAAAATCTATCGATGTTTTTAGCCACACAGAATAAAATAAGAGATGCTGTTAAAGAAAACTTGGAAAGAATTAGTGGATATGAAGAACTCTTAGCTGATGTTGTAAATATTTGCGTTCATATGTTTGAAACAAAAATGTATTTAACACCAAGCGAAAAACACATGCTGGTTAAAGTAATGGGTTTTGGGCTTTTTCTTATGGACAGTGACGTGTGCAATATTAATAAGTTGGATCAGAAGAAGAAGCTTCGATTGGATCGCATTGACAGGATATTTAAGGTGAGAGCAAAAATGCAGGATTAGGCATTAGTGTGGCCCCGGAAGACAAAAGAGCTCAATATATAAATTATGAAATTTCATTTTTACGCTTTTGGTACTAATGATTTTGGGACACTTTAAACCAAGCAAAAAATTCCAAATGAATTTAGGTGTCCATTCAAAGTTAAGTTTCAAAATATGCAATTTTATCAATTATACAAACAAAATAATTTTACGCACTAATCATTTGATTTATTCTGTATGTGAAATGTAACAATGAAGTTTTTGTAGAATTTGGAGGTGGTTCCATTATTTGGAGACATGCAGATTGCTCCTTTCAACTATATTAAAAGAAGCAAACATTTTGATCCGAGTAAATGGCCTTTATCTAGTAGTAACACGCCCTCGCCCCAAGCGGATTTAATGGTTCATTTGCCCCAAATCCGCGATGATCATGTTAAGTATATAAGTGAATTGGCACGGTACAGTAATGAAGTTACAACGACATACAAAGAAAGTGGCAGTGATGTTGAAAATAAAGAAACAGCTGAACTTGCACTTCGTGGTTTGCAATTATTATCAGAATGGACAAGTGTTGTAACGGAACTGTATTCATGGAAACTTCTTCATCCAACTGATCATCATCAGAATAAAGAATGTCCATTAGAAGCGGAAGAATATGAAAGAGCGACAAGATATAATTACAGCGATGAAGAAAAATTCGCATTAATTGAAGTTATTGCTATGATTAAAGGATTACAAGTGTTAATGGCACGAATGGAAACGGTATTTACAGATGCAATTAGACGAAATATTTACGCGGAATTGCAAGATTTTGTACAAATTACTCTTAGAGAACCGTTGAGGAAAGCAATTAAAAATAAAAAGGATCTTATTAGAAGGTAATTATGTTGATTGGTTTTATGACACCTCAACTATCTTTTTTCAGTATAATTATGTCAGTTAGAGAAACTTGCGCTGATTGGCAAAGGGGAGTGGAACCTTTGCAGGATCCTGCTTTAAAAGGTAAAAAAGATGATAATGGGTTTAATGTTAAAGTGCCAAGAAGGAATGTTGGTAAGATTGTTAAATTATCACTTTTGTTTTGATTAACAATGACTCAAAGGTCCTTCTTCCACTCAACTTTATATGGTAAGAACAATGTTAGAATCTCTAATTGCTGATAAATCAGGAGGTAAAAGAACTTTAAGAAAGGATATCGATGGACAATATTTAATGCAAATTGATCAATTCCACAAAACTTCATTTTACTGGAACTACTTACTTAGTTTTAGTGGTAAGTTATACTTCAATAATATGACAACACAATACAGCTTTTAAAATTTAAGAGTCTTTACAACAATGTTGCGACTTATCACAATTATGGTACAGAGAATTCTATTTAGAAATGACAATGGGACGAAGAATCAATGTAAGATATTTCTCAACCATAACTCAAATTTACAACACTTTAAATTTATAGAAATGTACTGTCAGACATAATCATAACGAAGAATGTAACGACTTAGTTACTATGGAAAAACGAATACAATTTCCAATTGATATGTCAATGCCTTGGATTCTCACAGATCATATTTTAAAAACAAAAGAACCATCAATGATGGAATATGTTTTATATCCTCTCGACTTATATAACGATAGTGCACTCTACGCTTTGACAATATTCCGAAAACAATTTTTATATGATGAAGTTGAAGCCGAAGTCAATTTATGTTTCGATCAGTTTGTATACAAATTAAGCGAACAAATTTTTGCATATTATAAGCAACTTGCCGCAAGGTATTACAATAATTTAGTTTATTTTTTCTTTAAATATCTTTTTTTAGCATCTTTTTGGATAAGCGTTTTAGAGTAGAATGTGCCGCTTTAGGTGCATATTTACTTCCATATCCTAGAGCAAATCGATATGAAACTTTATTGAAACAAAGACATGTACAACTTTTAGGAAGATCAATTGATTTAAATAAGTTAATAACACAAAGAATAAACGCCGACATGCAAAAAAGTCTGGATTTAGCTATAAGTAAATTTGAAGGTGGTGACATTACCGGTGTTATGGAATTAGAAGGACTTTTACAAGTTAATAGATTATGTCATAAATTGCTTAGTAAATGGCTTGCCTTGGACGATTTTGATTCAATGTATCGTGAAGCTAATCATAACGTTTTAGCGCCTTACGGACGAATAACATTGCATGTATTTTGGGAATTGAATTATGATTTTTTGCCTAATTATGTTTATAATGCCGCTACGAATAGGTACGTTAATAATTTATAAACTATAAGCATTTATTTATATATTTTTTTTTGTAGATTTACAAAGTATAGAGGACAGATTGTATTTGCAAACACAGTTCATAGAGATAAGCCACCCCAAATGTCTCATCATTATATGTGGGGTAGTAAGCAATTGAATTTAGCTTACACAACCCAATATGGACAATATTCAGGTTATTAATTCATTAGAATTTACCAATTTTACTGATTTTTGTTTAGGTTTTGTTGGACCGCAACATTTCCATACAATGTGTAAATTATTGGGTTATCAAGGAATTGCCGTAGTTATGGAAGAGTTACTCAAAATTGTCAAAAGTTTGATCCAAGGAAATCTACTTCAGTTTACGAAAACTCTAATGGAAGTTATGCCAAAACAGTGTAAATTGCCGCGTTATGATTATGGATCACCCGGTATATTATAAAATTGTTATGAATTTTTTTTAATTTATAATTTTAGGCGTTTTAAGTTACTACCATGCTCAATTAAATGATATTGTTCAATATCCAGATGCAAGAACAGAATTGTTCCACAATTTCCGAGAGTTTGGGAATATTATACTTTTTTGTTTGTTAATGGAACAAGCTCTATCTCAGGAAGAAGTATGTGACTTATTACAAGCCGCACCATTCCAGAATATTTTACCACGGCCTTTCTGTAAAGAAGGAGAAAAACCTGAAGCTAAACAAAAAAGACTTGAAGCTAAATACGCAGCGTTACAGATTGTACCTAATATTGAGAAATTAGGAACTGCAAAGGTGATTTTTGCGGTTTATTGGATGTATTTTTCTTATTGTTGTTTTTAGCAATCATTAATATCAAAAGAAGGTGATTTATTAACCCGTGAGCGATTATGTTGTGGTCTTTCCATATTCGAAGTTGTTCTTAATAGACTAAGAACTTTCTTAGATGATTCTGTTTGGGTTGGACCGCCTCCAGCTAATGGAGTTATGAATGTGGATGAATGTACTGAGTTTCATCGTTTATGGTCTGCGTTACAGTTTGTTTATTGCATTCCTGTCAGCGAAAATGAATATACTGTAGAGTGAGTCATTAATTACTCTATTGTAATAAGATATAATGACTACTCTTTTATCTTCAGGGAAATGTTCGGTGAAGGCTTGCATTGGGCTGGTTGTACAATGATTGTCTTATTAGATCAACAAAGACGGTTTGAAGCTCTCGATTTTTGTTACCACATTCTAAGAGTACAAAGAGTTGACATGAAAGATGAAATTGTTAAAGGAATTGTATGATTATTAATTTTCCATTTATTTTATTTCTAATCAATTGTTTATAGAGTTTGAAACGAATGGTGGATAGAATTCGACGATTTCAAGTACTCAATTCGCAAATTTTTGCGATTTTAAATAAGTTTTTGAAATCAAGTGAAAGTGATGAGCTTTCAGTTGAACATGTACGTTGTTTTCCACCTCCAGTTTACTCATCATTAAATTCTCAACAACATTATCATGCACCTGAACATTTACGCCAGTGTTGAAGCACTATCGAATACTTTATAGATTTGTTGGAATCATACAGCTTTTCAACTTTTATAATCTTTTATATTTATTACAATCTTTATATGTGTAAAAGCGTTACATCATGTATTGCCCATTTCAATTATATCTGGCCTTATGGTATTGCTTTATTTTTTTTTATTAATAAAATTTTCAATGCCTATTTGTGCTATTTGATTAATCCAAATTTCAGCAAAGTACAAACGAATTTATCAATTATAATAATAAAGTACTGTTTACGAAATCAGAAATGCGTTAAAATATTCGGTCTGATCTGTTCTTAAATAAAATTAGCCGATTTACTGCTGATAATTTTTTTAATGAAATGATAAATAATAAATAGTTTTTTATGATTAACTAACTTATCTTATAAAATAAAATCAGAACAAAATGTCTAGAAAATTGACTTATTTTAGCAAATTGCAATTTTAAAAGATTGTATGTTCTAGTTCTAGACAAATATGCTACATAACGTTGTAAAATCACCAAAACTACTTCACAAAAATTGCATTTTTTAAAATAAATATTGCGTAATTAAAACTGATCCATGTCAAACTTATTTTTCTTCACTTGTTTTGTCTCAAAGAGAGTATTTCCACAGACTGTCATTAATTTCTAATAAGAACATAACTAACAGTTATTTTCTTTATCTGTAATTCTTTTGCGTTATTTAAAAGACGATTAAATATAGTAGCTTGTCCAATCGCTGTATAACCCCTTCTCGAACATTTGAGGTGAAAGTGAAATAACAAAACATATAGTATTTAGTTATTCAATGATAAAAATTTTGGCTTAAAAAAACTGATTCAAATTTTCGCAAAAGCCAATAATATTAAAACATCTTTGAACATAAATTTTAAAGCTTCTAGTGTTTTAAAGACTTATATTACAAATTACCATAAAATATTAATCGGCCGAGTCCAAAAAGGCTCTGTAGTTACAGCGCCTCTGCACTGGATATACCGGACAGTACCGGATGAAGTATTTTCAATGTTTTCAAATATTCGTTTAAAGCGCGTTTTTAGTATTTTAGGGACTTTGGGTTCGTTCATTTGTTGTTGTTGGTATGAACTCAGAGCAGCCAGCTGTTCTGAGTGTGTTGACAGGAGTTGATGAAATATTTGTCAAACTATAGAAAATAATTCAATAATTTTGCAATATTTTCTGTATTTTGAGAAATTGAACAATGACAATTTTACCAACTAAAAGACCTTCAACGAATCCAGAAGAGAAAAGTGACAATAGTCAACAGAATGTAAGTAGATGTGTTATACTTGTCATTTTTGATCTTTTTTTAAGGAGAAACTCCATAATCATAAATCGTCTTATCTTTATTATCAACGTTTGGACTAGCGAAATCATAACTAGATATTGAAATTTTGTACACATTTCGTAATTATGTAACTTTAATAATGTAATAGACCCTTTAGGTAGGTAATAAAGAGCTGTGCGATAATAATCTAACGATAGTAACTTGACTGTATGATTGAATCCTTTGTTGTGAATTATTTACATTGCTTTTTTAGGGGAATTCCGACAGAACCGTGCGGAGACGAGATGATATAGGTAATTTAAACGAAGCTAGCCCTTCGAATAGACGATCTCAATTTCCTTAGTAAGTTATATATCCTTTTTTAACAAAAAAACACTATTAGTTATATTCTAGCGTCAAATCAACTGAACGCAAGGATCGTATAAGAAAACGCTATAAAGAACCGGATCGCAACAGAGACCGTGAACGCGAGCGCGAGCAAAAACGAGAAGTACGACGTGAGCAGAAACGTGATAGGGTCGCGAAGCGCGATATTTCAAATGAGCCATTACATGACAACAATACCAACAATTCAGTTGTTGATACTGTTGCTGTTGAACCCACTTGCAATAACAACGAACCAGGGACTGTTGATAAAGAAGATTGCACAGGATTCAACAGCGAAGATGAATACGACGATCAAGGCCTTCTTAAAGAAAGAAACATACCTGACGAAGAATGGCAAAAGGTTGGGTTTAATCTAATTTTGACTTAAATCAATTTTTCAATTTTTAGCGAGACGACTACTTCTCACGTGGAATGTCTAACCTTGGTTTTGAAATCAAGCAAATGAATGAAGATGGAGCCTGTTTGTTTCGCTCTATTGCTGATCAAGTTTATGGAGATCAAGAATTTCACTATCAAGTCAGGCAGGATTGTATGAACTACATTGTATGTTCGAATTTTCAATTTTTGAAAATATTCTGTATTATTTTTCTTTTATGTTTTATTTCCATTTGTAAAATTTTGATGAAAAATAACAGGAAAGTGGACAGGGCAGAAAGAAACTTTATAAGCCCACGTTTCAAACCATTGATTCTTTTTCAAGGCTCATAAATATAGTCAATTTTGTTGGGCATGGTACTAATATGTCAACCCTTGAAAAAGAATCAAATAAAGGTTCTAAACGTCGACTATATAAAAAGTCTCTTTCTGCCCTGTCCACTTTCCCGTTAATTTTTCTCAAAATTCTCTATTACATTATTATTATTTTTATTATAGGTGCAAAATCGAGACTACTTTGAACCATACGTTACAGAAGATTTTGATAAATATGTTGCTAGGAAACGACGGTGGAATGTGCATGGAAATCATTTAGAAATTCAAGCAATGAGTGAATTATACAATAGGACAATCGAAGTTTATTGCTATCAAATAAGTAAGTTTTATTTGCATTGTACATTTTATATTAATTTATTTGTTTTAGCACCAATCAATATATTTAATGGTTCCAGGTTGATAAACTCATATGAGCCTATAAGATTATCATATCACAGAATGTGTCATTATAATTCGATTAGTAACCCTAATAAACCTTCAGTAGGTGTAGGTTTAGGTTTGCCCAATTATCATACCATTGATATTGATAGAAGAAGATTCAATGATGCCGTACGCGCTAGTGACGAATTACTAATTGAACAGGTACAGCTATTAGCCTAAATTTTCAAATTTTAGGTTTTCAATAATCAGTTATTGAAATCTTACTTAAAAGAAGCTGTTAAAAACAACTTTCATGCTAATCATTGATGTATTTTAAGTTTTAAAGCGTTTAAAAAAAAGCACATAGTTGAAAATTTTATGCTAACTCACCGAATATTTTAAACAACTGAAACAGTACCTTTTTATGCTTTTTTCACAATTCATTTCAGTTGTTTGAACAACTTTTCTGTTAATTTTAAATAGCAAAACTTTTTACAAAATAAAATATGTCGACAGTCAATTTACCCAAACTTTACTTTATTTTCCATTCAACATAATAAAGGCGTCAGTTTAAAATTTTGAAAATTTCAGACAATGTTAGAAGATAAATTGAAAGCAACAGATTGGGAAGCAACAAACGAAGCAATTGAGGAACAAGTCGCTCGTGAATCTTACATTCAATATTTTCGTGATTCAGAAAGACGCTTAAAAAATCAAGGACATTCTTTAGCTTCTGGTAGCAGCTCTACAATTACCTCAGCGATGCTTTCAAGTCCAAGATCTTCTCGACGAGGTTCTTGTTCACCGAAAGGATCGCAATCACCAAAAGGTTCATCATCTCCTAAAACTACATTCTCACCTTTAGGTTCTTATTACAGCAAATGCTTATATTTTAATGATTTGTTTTTTTAGCGAGTCCTAGAAATTCGTTTGGATCTGTTCCATCAAATAGTTTTAATGGTGACAGTAACGCAGAAAATGTGCCTGCTACTTGTGTTCCTAACGAAGAAGAATCTTTGTTTGCCAAACATTCGCCAAGACGGGTGGAACAGCCAGCGGAAACTCTTACTTTAGATGAATATGGAAGCGGTTTTTCAAAGGACTTCCAAATTGAGTTGAATGATCAAGCTGGACCTTCAAACAGAACCAACTTCGGTAATCTTTATTCTAGTTCTCTCATAACCAAATAAATGGTTCATAAAAACACAAGTATTTGTAGTAGACGAATGAGTTTTTTTTAATGAACACTTGTTATTTTTTCTACTGATCGCAAAGTCACTTTTTTCTGTTTTAACGGTTTCTTGCTCAACAGTTGTAGAAATGTTGAAATGGCTATTCCCAGCGTGTTGCGGACTATACTATTTCTTTTTTGCGCAGGTTTGGAAGATTTTGATCAGGAAATAATGGCACAGGTCCTCGCTGAATCACAGAAAACTTATTTAGATGAACTTAAGCAAAAATCAAAGAAGCGTAATGGATCTCCGGGACCATCAACTTCTTCATAGTCAAGTAATTGACAGTTTTAGACACAAACTATTTATTGTTTTTAATATATACATAATATATAAAAATATATTTAGTTATCACACTTGTGCCCTGAAAAGAAGCATGTTCATTACACAATTTGTAAATGTTTTCATTTTTTTCAAGTTTTTTTTTCTTTTTTCAGGGTATATTGGAATAGTTAAGTTGTTCTGTTGATTAGAATAAATTGAGTGAAATATTTTTTTTACAAAAGCAACAAACAGATACATTTTAGGTTGATTTTAAGATTTAAATCACTCTCTTCAACTTTTTTGTACTTATAAATGACGTCTTCCAAATTTAGTTTTTTTGGAATTTCGCCAACGAATTTTTGAAAGAAAAAGTGTCATTGAGTTGAGGAGTGTGGTTCTAGAAGTTTGAATTAATTAATTATTTAAAAAAGCTTTACTTATTTTAAAATCAATAGGTGGAAATGAATGGAAATAACTCAGCTAATTTGTACTTGTAATTCTGGGGATATTATTCTATGCAGTTTTTGTCTTGTCATAAGTATCTACTTATTGGTTTTGTTTATGTATTTCACATTAATTGGTTAGGTTTAATAAATTTGTTGTGATATTTTTGTTTTTTTTTCATATTTGTGCTATTATTATATATTAAAAATTTCATACATTATGAGTCATTATTTAATTGTTTTGAAGACCCTTTTTATTTGGGCACACCCAAGGCTATTAAAATATTCAAGGCTGTAATTCATAAAATTATATCAGTTTCAACACTTTCACGTCTGTTTGAATTTGTAGGTGTCCTTTTATGAGATAACCTGTAATTAGTGAAAATTAAATTTGCTAGCGCAAGTAGATTATATACAAATTAGGTAGTAGGTCAGGTACGGACTTCAGGGCTCCTCTAGACCTTGACTAACATGTGCGCACTCAACTACTGCGCTCGCGCATACTTCTGAAGTAAAACGCGCGAACTTAAATGGCATTTCTATTATTTATTTGATCGTAATAATTAATACAAATTATTATATATTAAATTATTTTTTTTAGTTGAATGTTGTTTTATTACATTTATAGTCTAGAAGTATCGGTTTATTGATAATAATTGCGATTTTACAAGTAGGATCATTGGTTATAAGCCGCGTTAGCAAGTACGTCCCTGTATGTTGCGCTGTTGCCAGCTGTGTTCTTAAAGTAAGTGATTTTAACCGAAAATGGAAAAAATATTAACTAATTAGAATTCCTCAGCTGTTTGTAATGTATTTATGGTGATTAGTGATGGGAATGTAGATGATTTGTTATTATTTTCCAAAGATTTTCGAAGTAAGGAAAGTGTTTATTGTTGGTAGCAGTTGTCAGCTGGACGTAATTTTGACGGTTCTGTGGCAGCTAGGGTATCAGTGTTCAGTATTATCGCAGTTTAACTGTGATAAGTTATACAGCTATTATATGGACAGAAAAACGTTAGAATCAAGAACATAGCGCGCACGAGTGTAAAGTTATGTTTTGTGTTGTCTCATGCTCGTAAAAGTGTAACATTTATGTTAGGAGCTCGAAGAAAATAAAGAGAAATTCGGAAAAATGCCTCTGTTTGGAAAAGAAAAGAAAACTAAGAAAGATGGAAAAGATTCGGATAAACAGCCTTCAATTGAAGACAAATATTACTTGAAGGAATTACTTGGCACGTACGTTAATGTTTTAGCATCTGTTGACATTACTCTAACCTCTATCTGTTTTTTTACTTTAGGGGTGCTTTTTCCGTTGTCAGATTGGCGGAAAGCAAAGAACGGCCAGGGCAAATGTATGCCGTCAAAATAATCGACAAAAAAGCTTTAAAGGGTAAAGAAGACTCGCTTGAAAATGAAATTAAGGTGCTTCGAAGGTAAGCCAAAAACACTAAACAAACTGTTATTTTCAGAATGTTTATAAAGTTATGTTAGTTTTTGAAATTTTCAACAAATATGCTAAGCTTTGAAACCTTCACATAATAAACAAAAAATTCGCTCGTTAAATTATTATAGAGCTATAAAAACTACACTTTTTGTCTCTTAGTTTTCAAACTTCCACAGTATCACCAATCAACAAGTTTTTTATTTATTTAAAGCAAAAACTGTACTTGCTCTGAGGTCGTTTTCTTTTAATCAAATCAATTAATATCACTTATTGTGTGTTTATGAGAGGAAGTAATTAATTATCATTGCTTCAAGAATGTATTACACATTAGTTTGAACTCACAATGGTCATTTCTAAATAACAGGTGGCATTATATGTATTATTATACAAACGTGGAACTTAATTTTCTATGAAATCGTTCAAATTAGCTGCATATGTTATTTATGGATAGTTAAACATTCGTAATATTATTTAATTTGTTAGAATAATTCTTATAAATATTTCCAACATGAATGAAATTTTTCAGTATTATTATTGGTTACGGAAATGGCATTCGCTGAACTTAATGCGGCATTCTTTTCAATGGAATTTTAATATGCCATACAAACATTGTTAACTGTTTCCTCTAAAATCGTATTATTTAGTTAGTGTCGATATTTTATTCTATCGTAATATGATTATATCTGGAAAAGTCTCATAATTTGATTTTCGTTGAATGTGAAAAAGTTAAAAGGAGTTGGAATTAGTCCTGAATGAACTTTCTAAATTATGTAGCAGGATATATATCAAGAAGCACTCTCAATATCTTTCTCAAGGTGGCAGTTTATTAAATTCAAATTTTCTGCCCTTTAACCAATTATTATTCAACTAAATTACGAAACGGTAGCTTTCGTGTTCTTTTCACCGTTAACAAAATTAATATTTAAAACGAGTTAAATCTTAGTTGGTAAGAATTTTTTATAGTTAATCGATTGTTTGCTTTGTATCACCTTGCTAACATTGTGGTTATAAAACCTTCAATTGCAATGTATTGAGGGTTAAAATTACAACGAAATTAATACCATGAAAGTGATGATTTTCACTCCAAAAATTCTCCAACGCAATAATTGTATCTCAAATCAATAACAAAACTTGTGTTCTATATTCCCTCTAATTGGAAAGGAAAAATAGAAATTTCCCGAGTATATTCGACTTAATTGAGAGGATAATTTCATGAAGGAAATACTCTTGAATGTTTTTTATTTCAAATATCGACTTTTGAAAACTTTATTACTTTCCAATGTTGTAATTTTGTTAGTACGTTACTGTTGATATTTGTAATTAACATTAACCATAATTACGATTCGACTTACAACAGAAATTAGTCAGTTTTATTGAAGGAAGAGTCAAGGTTATATTCTTATCATGAATTTCTGATTTAACCCATAAACAATGCTTTATCATTGAATTGTGCAGCAAAATCGATTTCTGTTTTTATTTTCATGACTTCTTAAAGCACGCATTTTAAAGGCCACTCGCGTTTAGATGAGAGATTAAATTATTTTTTTAGACATTGTTCCTAAATGCGTTTTCACAACGTCACATTTTATTTATTATTCGAACTTTACCGAATAGTTCAGAAATCGGATCATCTCTTGATATAAATATTTAAGTTTGTCATTTTTAATACCTAATCTATTATGTTATCAGTATATTGATACTTTAACTATTATTTAATTATAACATTATTAGATACGAAATTTATTGGAAAGTTAGTAGCAGTAGCTTGATGATGAGCATACTTGAATTGCTGAAATATAAAAAGTGGAATTTTTAATTATCGTAAAATTCATGTGCTGTTATTGCATTTTAAATATAACTAAAAAGCACTTAGAGTGTTTATCTATGTTTTTGAGTTTAGAATAAACGCATGCGCGTGCTAGTTATTAAATAATTAAGTTTTCACCTGTTGATTGAAAATTGAAAATGAATAATTATTAATTATTACACTCTTTATACAAGTCAAAGTGGTACTAATTGGCAAAATTAAATCCAACCTTTATTCTTATCCAGAACGAATTTATTGTAATAACTGAACAATAACAAGCGTTGAAATTCGTTATTCGCACGTAATTTCCAGTGAAAAAAAAAATCCTGCCTCAATAGCTTACCCTAAAATTAATCAAGTATTTAGTCAGATACACGGTCCTTTGTTCACATAGACATCTTTGAATTACCTGATCAATATTTTCTTAACTTAAGTCGCTTTGAACACGATATCGAAACTCCTTTAACGCGCATCTCATTATACACCGTTACTAATGCCTGAGGTTTTTCACACTTCACATAGTTCGTGACAGATAAACATTATTTTATACAATTGATCCAAATTATATAATTGCATAGTAAAAGAAATTTATAAAACTAGTTTGGGCTTTTGCCGAGTTAAAGATTAATGGACTTTGTAGCGAATTGAAAATTGGCACTCCTTATAAATACCATATTCGCATTTCCATTGGACATCTCCAAAAAAATCCAGTTCCAATTTATTATACTTGAAGCATTCCCTAAACTCAAACAAAGGTCAAATATGTAATGTTGTATTAAATTGCAGCTGAATCGCTTTTTCTGTTTATTTTATAAAGTCGATGTGAGATCATACCCTGAACAAATGTTAAATATTTCATGTTGCACGGAAATATATTTTTTCAGTTTAGTTATTGTTCATTTTTCTATATTTTATTCCCAAGATGTAAGCTCTACAATAACTTGTGCTCCAACTCTTGGGATTCAACTGCTGAGAGACTATTATTTTTGATGACAAAAATCTTGAAACTTTTCTATATACCTTCATATTGAATTCTCTTTTAATTAAGACAAATAAGATTAGAATTTTGTGCACAGAATCTATTTGAAAGAAATTCTAATTACCTATCAAAAGACAACCAGACATGATTTATTTTAAATTAAAAAAAATTTAATCGCATTATAGTGCAAAGCTTTAATGAGCCTTCTGAAATTAGGATTTCTTACTCATTAAAGATTTCCTATCAACAAATTTAAATTGTTTGTTTTAATTAATAGCTATATATCCACCAGTTAAAGTTATTAAAGATTATTTACACTAATGAATTTTGCGGTTAGAATTTCTATTTCTAATTAGGTTTCATTGCAGGAAATAGTAGTAATTTTTCTTTAACTATAAATTGAAAATATTTTGAAATTAGAAAAGAATCAATCTGAACTGATTAAAGCAATTATAAATATTTATTGGTGTCACTAATCGTTATTATTAAAAACAAGCGACAGTCATTGCTGCAAGAATAATATAAGTTTTAGATAACATTTAATAGTTGAATAATGTTTTATTTTATGAAAAATTTTGCATCTGTCGCTTAGACGTAACGTCGAAGTAAAACTTCGATACTTCATTAAATTATTCACAAGATCGAGCACATAGTATAGATCAGAAATAGAATATTTAATAATTGCACGAATGTTTGTATGAGTATTAACAATTAATTTAGAAAGATACTTAAAATATATTGATTTTTTTAATAAAGTAAACAACTCCACGTTTACTTTGCTATAAACCAATTTATACAACAAATTGTTTGGACTCCACAGTATTATTTTATAATTATTTACTTGTGAATAAATTTCAAGGAACAATGCTTTTACGGTTTGATGTTTTGACTTTCAAGTAAAAACTCCCGTCCTTAGGTTTTATTTCATAATCTTGTTTAGTTGAAAATGGTTTTTTCTTGTTTTAAATAATAGCAAATTACTGTAGCTGCGATCTCTAGAATTGATAGAGAAAGCAAAATGCGTGTTATAAATGAAAACTTCAATGGAATCTATAATTTTGTTTTGAGTAGTAGTTCTTTTTAATGTCATTGTCAACACGTAACATTTTTCTTTTGTAGTTTTGTTTGGAGTTCTTTGACTGAAGTTTTTCGAGATTTTTATCTCAGTGTTATTCGGTCATATTTGTAGAATGTGTGAGGATAATTTTATTGATTAATGTTTGGGGTAACGTTTGTAGTTGAGAGCTTGAGCGCTGATTTGGAAAACTCGAATTTAGGAAGAAGTTGAGAATTTCCTCCAACTAAATAAATAGTTTAACTTTCAATGATTTTCAGTTGGATAATGGATTTTACTTTGTTTATTGAATAGACTCATTTGAAGAGGTTTACGACTGTAAATGACTATAAAATCTAAAATTGTCATTGGGAAAATGTTTGTTATTGTATCAGGAAATATCCTTGTTTTTATCGACTGAACAACGATTTATTATTGCATTGCATTAGTTTGAAACGTATTAAATGCGAAATTTCCCAGCAGGTGCAGTTTCACATAGCTGGGAAAAAAGAATTATGTTTTAAATAAATTTATGTAAATTAAGTTCAATAAATGTTTTATTTCAGATTAACTCATCCTAATATTGTACAGTTATTAGAAACGTTTGAAGATAAATCAAAAGTTTATTTGATTATGGAACTGTGAGTTAATTGTTGAATTGTGTTAAATCCAATCTAATCAAATCGGTTGTAGAGTAACGGGTGGAGAATTATTCGATCGTATTGTTGAGAAAGGTTCATATACAGAAAAAGACGCTGCTGATCTCATAAGACAAGTTTTAGAAGCAGTACATTATATGCATGAACAAGGGGTTGTTCATCGTGATTTGAAGGTAAAACTTTGTCAATTTTGATATTTAATTAAATTTTCAAATTCAGCCTGAAAACTTACTCTACTATAGTCCAGATGAAGACAGTAAAATAATGATAAGTGATTTTGGTTTATCAAAAATGGAAGATTCTGGTATAATGGCAACTGCTTGTGGAACTCCAGGTTATGTCGGTAAGAAATAAAGAAAGATTTCAAGTGGTTAAATAAAAAAAACACGTTTTTAGCGCCAGAAGTTCTGGCACAGAAACCGTACGGTAAAGCGGTAGATGTGTGGAGCATAGGCGTAATATCCTATATTTTACTCTGTGGTTATCCTCCTTTTTACGATGAAAACGATGCAAATTTATTTGCGCAAATCCTTAAAGGTGAATGATCAGAATAAGTTTTTATAGCTTTAATAATGTTATTTATAGGCGAATTCGAATTTGATTCGCCATATTGGGATGAAATCAGTGATTCAGCGAAAGACTTTATTAGACAATTGATGTGCGTTGATGTGGAGAAACGCTTCACTTGTCGCCAAGCCTTGGCTCATCCATGGTAAGTCAGATTTAACGACATAATCACTTTTGTTAATTGTTTTTATTGAAGGATATCTGGAAATGCAGCCAGTAATAAGAACATCCATGGTACTGTATCCGAACAACTTAAAAAGAATTTCGCTAAGTCGCGTTGGAAGGTACTTTTCTTTATCGATTGAATTATTTTTCTAATAGCTGTATATTTTTTTAGCAAGCATATCATGCTACTACCGTTATTCGACAAATGCAACGAATGGCACTAAGTAGTGGAGGTAGTGGGGGACGTAGTCCAATACCTCAACGTAGTATGTCCACTGGTGAACCATGTGGGAGCCTAAACGGTGCCCAAGATAAGTAATCAAATATTGTAACTATTTGTTAATTTCTCTGCTACATATGCATTTTTAATTGGGATTGAAAACATGTTCTTAAAATTAGTTATATTTATGGAAGTTGAATTAGTTAAAAATTTAAATTAACTTATTTTAAGGTCATGGTTTTTTAAGCTATTATGGTCTTTGAAGGCCATAGCTCACTTAAGAGAAGACTTCCAAAACAAAATAATGATGTGATGTGTTTATCATGCAAACGTAACAGTGTGTTAAATTATCCAACAATCTAATAGCATATCTGTTATTTCGCTTTGCTAAAATGAGAGGCAGTCTTATTTTATTTTTATTATGTTTTTTTACTTAAATTTTTACTTACTTTTCAAACTAAGCTCTCTTTCTTATTTTTCTATTTACTTATTTGATTTAGTTTAGTTCGGTTTTCACACAGGCTAGTCCAGAAGTGACCACTAAAAAAAATCACAATAATTGGTGATGTTTAGATCACTTGTTTTTTTTTTCAGTTTTATTATTTTTTTTTTATTACGGTTTTATGATTTTGTCAAAAGTTCCGTAATTATACTTAGTGTATAACATAAGGATTATAAATCAGACAAATTAAATGTTGAATATCAATAAAACTAACTACTAATAATATATTACTAATTATTAATAGAAAGCAAATGTTATTGCTATGTGACACATAAATCTCGCATTTTACATTATTATTTGTAAATCTTAAATCGGAATCGCAGATTTTCATGACATAACAGAGAGAATGAACTGGAAAAAAATAATTTATTTTGTTATGTTGTTATTGTTCGAAGCAATATTAAATGTTAGAAATGTTAGTAGTATTAAAAACTAAGAACAGAAATACACAACCTTCTAAACACATAATGCTTGCTTAAGACATAAATGTATTATTCTGTGTAATGTTGAGTTGAATTATCTTAATTTTTTTCATTTTTTGTATACGTTTTGACTAATTGAAGTATATCATGTTCAATATTAATAATAATCAGAATAAATAAAAATTGGTCGTTAATTTTTCACTTACACTGAAGTATTTTTTGAGACTATTATACTAACAGTGGCCTATTTAATAGCCTATTGATCGGCCATTTTGAAATGATATTATATCCGTCCTTTGGATTATGTTGTGATTTTGTAAAATTGGCCTTGAATTTTGAACATGATATACATGAACGTAGTTTATTTTTCTCTAAACTCACAACATGTGATATGTACTATATTTCATATCTATTTTATTTATTTCCTTACAAAGTGTAAATTGTATAAACGAACTAAGTAGAGTTTCAGTGTATATTTTTAGGAATTTGTTGTTTTTGCACTGCATATATACGCCTGTGTAGCATAAAATAGGTATTTAGTTTTATATTTTTACTAAATGTACAAACTGCTACAAATGGTTTATCAGGTGTATATTTCTTAATACATTCTATGTAATTTTTTTAGTTAAATAATACTGTGATGTTATACAGTAAGACATAGTAGTATACAGTTCTCTTCCTAAATCATGGGTGAGCTTTTCTCTTCTACATAAATTTATCTCACTTTCATTAACCTGCCACCATTGTTAAACAAATTATTTTCATTTAGTGGCGACGATAATTTATGTGAAGAACAACTCATTGGTAGTGAACATTATTTCATGGAACGTTCCACATTCCAATTATGATTTACGCATTTATTTTATTCAAAAATCAACTACTATTTCGGATATAAAAACATCGATCAAACGTAAATAAAAGTTACTTTTTTTACTTAATTTAGCTATATAAATATATAATATATATTGAAAATAAAATTCTCAAAGAATTGTCGCTATATGATGTTTTAAACAAAATGTATATACTAATTTAAGCAATTGGACATGACCACTAAAAGGCAATGTAGTTTTTTGCAGGATATAGCTTTTTTGTAATTTTATAATTGGTTTATGACAATTAAACGTCGCTTTAACATTGGTTTCATTCTCAAAAATGTTCAATGGAATACAGTGTTCAAATATTTTAAATTTTAATTATTGTTAATAATATTTTGTTTCTACCATGATTAATATATTTTGTAATGTTTTATTGTTAAATATATGATGGGTTTAAAATAGACATTTTAACAATTATATACTGTTTTTTATTTATTCAAATGGTACTGGACATGCGTTGGATTATTGGAAGGGGAAAATCATTACTATTTTAGGCGCAAATATTTAAATAAAAACTCGAAAATTTAGGCGTTATGTGATTTTTATTTGAATTGGTAGTTTAATAATAAAACAACAAAAGTAATAACAGAACAATAATTACCTATATGGACAATAATAATATCAATATAAATCGAGATCGCTTTAATTTTTCGCAAAGCTTACAAACTAAACCTTATCAATAACTACCCTAAAAACAACGATTGCTTAGAAAAATTATATGTATATATGTTGTAATACTATGGTTATTCATTATATTACATGAATGGCATGTTAAAATGTAGATACAATGTATCGAACACATAAATTTTGTAAAGTGTATGTTACATGTATCTACATGTTTTATAATGAAAAAAAAAAATATATATATATATATATTAAAGGATAGCAAAATATTATGAAGCATAGTATCTAGCGTAAAAAAGTGAACAATTGAAATTTATGAAAGTTATTCACTCTGTGCTTTTAAAAATTGAACGCTATACCTAATTCTAGTAGGTAATCAAGCAAACTTCATTATTGTGCATTTTTTTACACCAGATAATTCAGTTGTGCAATAATTTCATCCTGTGAATTATTTAAATTGCTCCTTTAATCACCCACTTAAAAAAATTATTGAAAAGGAATTTGAAAGTGGAAAAGAGAACTGATCCACAATACACTATTATTAACATTAAGAATAACACAGCTACATAAAAGAGAAGCTTAAAGCTCTTTCTGGATTGTATCAATATACTGGAGTAATCACAAATAAATTATATCTAAAAAATTATTTTTTCACAGAACCACACAGTGTATTGTCAAAATCAGTTGTGTCAATTTCACAATCTTCATAACAATGTGTGCGTATTATTTAGAATAAAATGCAGCACACTATAAAACATACTATAAATTTATATCTTTGACTGGTGAAGAATTAACATTTAAAACTGCTAATGAACAAATAAATGGAGCAGTCAAAAGTTAACTTGCTTCATTCAAAAACTATCAATATTATTATTTGCGCAATGAAGCAAGCCGCAGTTATTTATCACTTAGTATTTCGTCAGTGGTGAGTGTTTGAATGAGCCCTGGTTGTTTATAGCAATTTTTTCGAAAAAATAACTTAAATTTATAAGAAAAATTTTATTTGTCATGGCTAGAACTGTATATTTTACTAAGTTAAGCTTAGCAAAATAAAAAAAAAATGCCGATTAAAGACACTGTCTGGGAAAAACAGTAGATTTAATAGGCTAAACAATTTCTGCACTTTTCCATGTCAACAAACACTAACCAAATCCGTGATCCATATAAAATTTTAACATCAATTATCTAATCAAACAACAAAATATAACAGCGTATTGTTATAAAGTACAACACAGTTTTTGAACTGTTTTTCTATGGTTATTGATGGATTTTCTTAAATATCTGCAATGGTATGGGTGACATTTTCGTTTTACTTATTCACCAATTCAACAATTATATTATAACGAATAATATGGTCCAGCCATGATAAAAAAATTTCAATGTAGAACTAACATTAATAATATACATTTGTGTATATAATTTGTACAACTCGTGCGATGAATAAGTCTTAAAATGCTGTTTTGGTGTGAAAATTAAATTTTTCGTAAGCTAATTATTGAAGCACATATTTCAAAAATAGTATAGCATGTGCTCTATTGCTGGTTAAAGTGTTATTTGAATTATTATTATTATTTTTTTTTTGGAAAAAATGTCACACATACAAATTTACAATAGATTTTGTATGAGGCATACGAAAATTTTGTTTTTATTTTAACCCATTTGCCCCTCCTTTGTAATGCGGTCCATGTAGCTTGAAGATATTAGCAAGTGAAGAAAGCACCATAATTTTATTAATAACTCGATGTGATTTAAGAGTTTATTACTAAACCTACTATTATTGTTCATTTATAATCGTTTAGAATGTAAATCGGAGACAAATTTCTGTAAAATGTTTTTACATTTTTCAAAAATTCAATCCGAGGTTGTCGTCTTAAATAGTACAATTTCAAAGTTGTAATTTTGAGATACATTTGGGAATAATGACCTCAAAAAACATTATTTGTAACTGCAAAATTTTAAGACTACTAAATTAAGTAAAGTTGTCCCGTTAATTATTTGCGTGAAGATATGGAATAGATATTAAGTTTTTGCAATTAACAGGACTTCAGTAGTAAATAGTGAGATTGATCAAGTTTTTTTTAGTTTATCATTAGTGTTGTGGAATGAAAATTGTTTTGACAAAAGTGACATCAGATGCTGGGACATTGATGTCAGCTTTGTCGAGAACAGAAGTTCAATCTTAAAGTACTTTACTGTTCATACAACTGCGATTAGCGTAATGTTCGTTAAGAAGTTGCGTTATCGGTAGCGATATGAGCAGAAAAGTGTATTGAAGATGTACGATACCTTCTCCATCAAACTACACAGCACACACTTATCCACGCAAGTTTTTATCTCGGGCGATCCAGTAAAGACGCAATTCGATGTATGTAATAAGAGGATATGTGTGGAGAACATCCGAGATAAAAAATTCGTGCAGATCGTCCACTATGGCGGCGTCAAGGAGGGGCGGGGCCTGTCTCAGACGTCTGCTGATCTGGAGCTAACGCTGGGGGTGCGACTATGGAGCACAACTTTATGTCCATTTTTTGTCGCAAAGCCATCGTTTTCGACCAAAACGGCAGTCTGGCGTGCTTCCATTTCTGCATCTTTATCGCCATCAACCTCCCCTTCGTCCGATTGATCTGGAGCACCGCTACGCTGTCTCTTATGTTTGCGCCAGGCATTCTGGATTAATCGGGCACAATACTCCTCGCGCTGTCTCCACAGCGTTGAACTCACTGGTTCGTAGCCCGGTTCGTTCGGGTGAGTTTGCACTTCACTGAGTTCAGCAGTCTCTTCAATTGGATTGCCCTTACGAGCAAAGAAGTCTTTGGTTAGCGCGTCTAAAATATCTACACAAAACATGAGATCACCCTTGCAAATGGGAATGTCCATGGAAACTATTTTGTATTTATTAGGTTTGTGAATTTGTAAAGGAGGCTCTAACACATCCAGGAAGTCAGAAAGTTGATCATAACGGATGTATTGGGTACCATCAGGATCAAACTGTTGCCAAATTTCATAGTACATATCATAATCGTCATCAGTTAAACCTTCTTGTACATCTTCCGTTGCCTGTGAATAGTTTTCTAAAATCACAGCGATGTACATGTTGATGACGATTAGGAAAGAAATAACGAGGTAGCTAAGCAAAAAGGCAATCCCTATTGTAGAGTTCCCACAATTTCCAGTTTCTCCTATCTCGTTATTTGGAAGTTTACAATCTTCTTCGTTTATAATTCCATCCAGTACTCCGTCCCATCCAGCTGATGTAGACATCTAAACAAAAAAATTATTATCTACTATCTTAAATAACAATATTTTAAACTCACCTGAAATAGGAGAATCATCGACTGGGCAAACGTTTTGAAATTGTAAACGTCATCCAGTCCACTCTTGTCTTTAACGTGCATAAAGAAAGACATTCCGAAAATGGCAAAGATAAACATTACCAAGAATAAGAGTAAACAGATGTTGAACAATGCAGGCAGTGACATAGCTAACGCGAAAAGCAATGTGCGAATGCCTTTTGCTCCTTTCACAAGACGAAGTACTCTTCCTACTTTTGCCACACGCACCACTCTCAGTAACGTCGGTGATACAAAATATTTTTCAATTATGTCACTTAAAACCAAGCCCAATATTGATAATATTACTACTACCAAATCGAATAGATTCCAAGGCTCCGTGAAATAGTGATATCGTAAAGCAAACATTTTCATGAGGCACTCGGTACTAAATATAACAATGAAAATCATGTTGAGGTAGTCTAAAACTTGCGTGAATGTTTCTTTCTGTTGATAGTGATCCATTGTCATTGTTAACATATTCAGTCCAATAAACAACATGATTATCATATCAAATTTCTTATTAGTAACTATTTCAAACACAATAGCTTGAGGTTTCCACTAAAATTCCAAAATTAACATTTACAAATTGTTTGTGACGTAAACATACCCTCGGTCTTGGAATCGCTTTCATTGGTTTCTTCGAACCCATTTTCTTCATTGCATTGTAGTACTTTTTCTGATCTTCTGTCATAAACATTTCCAATGAGCCACCTGCTTTTTTCTTTTGTGCATTAAAATTATCGATGATCACCCCGATAAACAGATTCAGAGTGAAAAATGATCCAAAAATAATAAAGAAAACAAAATATAGATACATATAAATATTCGTTTCTCTTATGGGTTGCTTATTAATCTAAAATCAGAAATATTAGATTTTTCAAAAATTAATATTTTTTGTATTACTTCTCTTGAGTCTATAGCATCATTCATAATTTGTATCCAACCTTTGAATGTAGCAACTTGGAACAAACAAAGATATGCTTTTCCCACGTGATCAAAATTCATTCTCGAATTCTCCCAGGTGTAATTTTCAGCGATACAAGCGTTGTAGTCAGGAATTATTTCGTAGCTTAAAGTTGTCTTGTTGGCGTCTACGCACTAAAAAAATGCATCGTTGGAAAATGTTTGAAATTTATGCGTAAGCAATCAAGTACCTTGAAGTATTTACCAGCGAACAATTGTACACCCATTATAGCAAAAATTAACCAAAATATTAAGCACACTAGCAATACATTGAAGATAGATGGTATAGCTTGTACCAGGGCATTGACAACAACCTAAAGGAGCAGCGTAAAAATTTATAAATGAGTGAATTTTAATCTTACTCTCATTCCTTGCATTCGTGACATAGCACGAAGCGGTCTCAATGCTCGAAGAGTTCTCATTGTTTTGAATGCTTGGATACCACCGGCGCCACAAAGAGATGCAATAAAATTAATTAATGACACCATTACAATAATAAAATCTAACCAGCACCATGCATTAGTAAAATATTTTTGGAATCCTAAGGCTAGCCATTTTATCAACATCTCAAAAAAGAATATCACTGTAAATATCCTATCCATATAATATAGTATATCTTGGAGAACCGGTCTTTTTGATAAATGAACATCTTCCAAAGCTAACGCCAAACTGCTCAAGAGAATCATTGTTATTACCGCTGTTTCAAAATATTTATTTTCTATTAGACGATATGTTTTATATCTAAGATTGGCCCATCCTTGCCAAAATGGAGAATCTTCGTCTCCTGCCAAAAATGGGAATTTTTTATAGCAAGATTCTGGACAGCAATCAGCTGAATACTCGTCAATTATGTCTTCAGTATTTGCATCTATGAAGTCTTCATTTAATTCTTCTTTACATTCACATCCTTCTTCTTCAGTTTCTTCAGCAATTCCTAATTCCTCCTTACTCGCGTCGCGTTTTTCCTCCTGTTCATCTAACATTATATCTATACTGCCTTTATGACTTTCATTTTTAAATCCATATGTATGACTTCCATATGATTTATTACTAATTTCATCATCATCTAGATGACTCATAAAATCGCTATGGTCTAATATTGAATTTCCTATAGTCTTACTTATACTATTTTTGTCTCGTTTTAAATTAACTTTTGAATCTCCTAGATAAATCCATATGTGAAAAAAAAATTTAATGCATTTGTAATCTTACCATGAACGGTGAGATCCATGCCTGTCCCTATTGTAACTTCTACACGATCCTTGGGATTCTTTTTCATTAAACCATTAGCTAGGATTTCATCTTCTGATATTTCCAACGCACATTCACGTTCGTCTGAAATTATTATATTTAGAAGTAACACAAATAATTTAGGATGTATTTACCAGATGGTTGATCAGATATTTGATTGGTGAGTTTAAATCTCACCATTTTTACCATATTTAGAACACTAGCCTTTATCCATCTAATAAATCGACCTATTCTGTCAAAGGCCTCTGCTATTTTATTTGTGTCGTTGTCGGCGGTTGGTGCCGAGAGATTAGAAGATCCAAAATTACTCAAAAGCAGAGCCAAGAAAAGATTAAGAACCTAAAAGTACTTTTGGCAATTTTATCTTTGGTTAAAAAAAATTACGTACCACAAGATTGCCGATAACGACAGTTGCTAGGAAGAATGGTATACAAGACACATCACCTACTAACATACAGTCCCACATGGATTCTATCCACTCTCCACACAATACTCTAAATACTATCATAAAGGAATGCATGAAATCTGTAAAATTCCATCTTGGAAGTTCATGATCAGGAAATCTGTCGACGTTATCTGAAGAAAAAAGTTAACTTCTGATTTTTTCAGCTGAATTTTCAGTACCTGTATAGTTTTTCCCAAACAATTGCATACCCATAACGGCAAAGATGAATATAATTATACACAATACGAACGTCAGATTTCCTAAAGCACCCATGGTTCTACCCATAATGGAGATAAGTAGATTCAATGTTGGCCACGATTTTGCCAATTTGAACACTCTTAACTGAAATAGCAATACTGTAAAATACTACTAAAATTAAGGTTGATTAAACTTACCAATCTAAAAGACCGCAAAACTGACAAACCTTGAACACCTTCTAGACCAAGTTCCAGTAACGACAATGCTACAATTATGAAATCGAAAATATTCCACCCTTCTTGAAAATAATATTTCGGACTCATTGCAACTAGTTTCATCGTAGCTTCAATCATAAAAGTAGCAGTAAAAAACTGAAATCCAATTTTAGAGAGATCGTTTTATTAAATTGAGTAACTTACGTAATTTCCACTTTTCAAAGCTTTTTCTAAATCCTTATCCATATCATGATGGTCTAAAGCCATGAATAAAGTATTAACGACGATGCAGAGTGTTATGAAGAGTTCAACGAATGGATCGAAAACGATTAAGCTTACGAACTTTTGAATTACAATCCAACATTGACAACAATCCCACACGCAAAATATATCTATGATTTTAAGTGTGTAAGCTAAAACTCGTTCCATCACAGTTGGTTCTTCTTCTTCCTCTTCATTTTCATCGTTATTATTTGCTGAGAAAATATAAACAGAAACTGAACGAAGTATTAGTAGAAGTGATATTGACACACTCTTTTTTGGGGAAAGAGGTTTTGTGCAATGCGACAGTTGAGCAGCCGTTCTTAACCGCTGGTTAAGTCTTGTAATGTCCTCATATTCGCTCATATAAGCAGGTTAAGAAAATTTTACAGTGTTTTAAGAGTATACCGCAAGAACATACAAGTAAACACCATAGATTATGCTTTATCAAATTTCAGTTAAGAACAATTAATGAGAGCCAATATACGTACTATCAAAGCTCATGCCGTTACAATTACGCAGCCAGTATGCCAATGAAATGATTTCACTTTTAGTAATACATCAATTTATTCTAACTAAATGAATCAACATCAAATCTAAAAGACCATCTAGTGAAAAAAAACTAAACGCTTTATAAATTGTTGATATTTTTTCTAGCAAAGTCTTAATTCTTGCTCCGACTAAGTTTTTACTAGCTTTTCTAACTAAAAACGCGTAATGACAGTGAAGGAGAATTTTAGCTGATCAAAATATTATCTGTGCTAAACACAATCAGGAGCTAAAGGAATTTATAAAGTCTATCTAATCATATCAATATTGGTGCTTCAATACGTATGGCTTTAGTGCTTTACATTTGACTTTTGATATTTATTTACCTAATTTATGTTTTTCTTGTAAATATTTCCTCCATTTTGTTAAAATTGTAGTAAATAAACATGTATTAGTTTGAATTGTAACTTGTATTGTTTTAATGATTCAGTGTCAATGCGGTTTAGTGTTATTGTAGATGAAAGCGTGTGAAGGGATATGTACTTTGGGTATAGAAAGCTAAATAATTTACCTCCATGTTCAGTTCCTCCGCTAGCCGCAGCTTGTTCGATGATATCGTTAAGAACCTTTACATCTAAAACAAATTTTTAAAATTTTGAAAGTTTAAATACATTTACAAACCTTTCATGTCAACGACAGTTTGTCTTTGATTGCTGTCCATAAATGAACTATCCAATTGTTTCAGTTTTGATTCACATAGTTGCCCAGTAGGACCATCCTATTGAGAATAATGTTGGTTTTGTTTTGAATTTTTTTTGAAAAATTATTATACTTACATAATCACCACGATGTGCTTTATGCGTAATTTCAAAGAAAGAGTTAGTTGTAGCTGGTGCAGCATTTCTCATGGATCGACATCTAAGTTGACTCTCTTTCGTTATGATTTTTCCACTGCCAACTAATCCACCTAGGAGATCTCCATGAGAAGTATAAGACATTCGTGCAGCGTGTGAATTGTAGGAAGAATGGCGTGACCCTTAAGTTGTAATTGATTTATCAACGTGAAGTAGAACATAATTGGAATTGATAACTTAATATTGAGAAAGCTTTAGAAAGATTTAGTGTTTGATACGTACCTAAATTTGCGTAATACATAGGAAATACCATAGCACCGTTTTCTTCACTCATGGGAGTAACAGCGTTGGAATCGTCGGCGTACGGTAGATGTTCTTGTGCGTCTAGGTACGTCGACAGTACCAGTGGTTTTCTATCACCTGGAGGTCCAACCATGTGTCTGGCGTTTCTTAACGTAAACTGGTGGCTTCCTCTTGACCCTCGTCGAAGATTAAACGGAGACCCCGGCAGACTGAGACTTGCCTGAATACGGGACATGGTCTATACATGCGTGACGTGTTTGAATCTAAAGTTTGTGTGAAATAAAGCCTAGCATGGTGGTCTACCCACAATACTATGCCGAAAAAAGCTCTGAATCTATCACTCTTCCTGAATCGTTCTGACCCGCACCGTAACAAAGGCTTAACCAAAATTTACTTGCATAAGAATGATGAACTAAAAACAAAGCAAATAAATCAAAATTGGCGTTGAAGGTGAAAAAACAACAATTGGGAAAAGAGAGTCTAACCACTATAATTGTCATGATCTTTACGTTGACATCAACCGAAGGTCTTTTGAAAGCAACATCGTTTTTAATTCAAATTCAATCGCTTTCAAATATCAAGACACTTACAGCGCTGACTTTCCGTATCTTGCTGAGATTAGGAACTCTTCTGTGTTCACTCACGGAATCTAATCCTTCGGATCTAATGCTAATCTTTTCCTTGTTGTTGTCGTCTTGGCCACTCGCTTGAACCACAAAGCTCTCGTAGCTATGGCATGAGTAATCCGACGAAGACTTTACTATATCGTGACCTCCACCGCCTTCTCCTCTATCTCCGCCGCCTGCTGCTGCCTCTTCTGCCGCTGCTGCCGCTGCCGCCCTTGCGTCTGCCCGATCCTGTTTCTCTTTTGCTTTCTCTTCAGCTTCCTAAACAAAAAAATTACAACCTATTATTAATCACACAAATCATTTTCTTACTCTTATAGCTTCCGCTTCTGCTTCCTCCTCATCTTGTGCTTTCTTTTGCAATTCATCATAAGACATTGCGACAATAGCCAAAATCAAGTTAACCAAGTAAAACGAGCCCAAAAATATGATGACAATAAAAAAGAGCATGTGCCAAGGTCCTGCCGATCTTAGAACCTTGAATTATATTATTTAGAAATAAACACAATAAATAGGGTTGGGATTTACCAGTTGATATAAATTTTCCCAATAATCTTGGGTCATTAATCTAAAGGCAGAAAGGAAAGCCCAACCAAACGTATCAAAACTTGTATACCCATAGTTCGGATTTTCACCGTAACCTTGTAAACATGTATAACCTGGCTTGCACTGTCCAGCTCCCGAGGAGTTTCCGCATAATGGCATTTCTCCTTTCTCTTCATCGAAGTACCAGTTAGCTAGAAAAAACGTCTCAAGAATTATTTTTCCATATTATAAATACGTACTTTCATTGCTCACAAATCTTTCCCAATTTTCATCAGTAAGATTACCCCAAGAACCATCCATGGGGAAGTTTTTGATACATTTTTGAGTTAGAACTCCCATGTAAATTTGTAAACCCATCAGTGCAAATACTGATAGTGAAAACATTGTTAGAATTATCACATCTCGTAGATTTTTTACAGACTCTATTACAGCTCCCACGATGGTCTTTAAACCTTTAAAAAGTTAATTTTGAAGATTTTTTTTTTATTCATTGTGATTGTACCTGGCACAATGGCAACAGTTTTTAGAGCTCGTAGTACCCTAAATGTTCTCAAGGCAGCAAGATTTCCAAGGTCTATACCCATGGTCACGTAACTGTAAAATGATTCTTTTACTTATAGTTTTCAATAAAGAAATGATATCAGGTTACTAGAAGCCCTTTTTTTTTCACATGATACTAGACAACACAGTTTACGTCATAATGCTCAAAATTTTGTACTAATTTCATAAACAGTCTAAAATCTACAAGAATTATCTATAATTTGCTTTATTTCTAATTGTTTTAGATCTAATCTATGCTATATCTTTGCTGGGACTCTAGTTTTTGGAACAAATTTCTAATAAAACAGTCAATAACTACTTGTTTTTCTACTTTAATGGAAATAGTAATAGCAGTCACAATAAACTCACTTGTAATATTATAATTGCAATTAACCAAAATTACAAACAGTCTTTTAAGCCAATAAAGTTTTGATCAAGGCGTGGAGTAAAACGTTAGATCAAATTTCCATAAGTAAGAATATTACTGAAAATGAAGGCACAAATGCACTTGTTACCAGATTTATGTAATTGTGTAAATGTGTATATAGAGATAAGAAAAATTCTAGTAAAAATAGCTGTAATTTTTTAGAGTATCCAGTGACAAAATAAAATAGTCCATGGCATGTTGAAGATAGAAAAATAAAACTGGCACTTTTGAATTTGAATGGCATTTGCTAAGAATCGGTGGAAATCTAGTCTAAATAATTTCTATCATCTAATTCTAAGCTACTCACGCTAAAGCTATGACTACGAAGTCGAGCCAATTCCATGCATCTCTAAGGTAGGTGAACGGTTGAAGAATAAAACCTCTCGCCATCACCTTCACAGCTGATTCAAAGGTGTAGATGCCAGTGAAAATTACTCTAAAATTTTGTATTTTTGTTTGTTTGTAAAGAAGACAGAAAAAAATCTTACTCTGTTGATTCTACGGTGGGTGTAGTAGGCATAATCATGAGGATACAATTGACCAAGATGGTGGTAATGATAAAAAGAGAAAACAAAGGATGCACTAGAATGTAAATGGCTACTCGACGGATTGGATTGAAGGGATCGAGTATCCACAGAGCGTTAGTTGCACTAAATCTGAATATGTCTTTTCCTTTACTAATTACTATAAAAGTCTGAAAAGAAATATTTTCCATGTGAATTCCCTAATCGAAATAATCTTACTCTTTGGTTGCTGTAATAAGGGTCGATGTCTTCAAGCGGTGTGCTGGCCAATTCTGGAGGAAAGCCACCGTGAAGACGAACTGGTAAGGGTAACCCTTGCTCCAGAGTTGGGTCTGGTTGGGGGCCTTCATCTTCGTCCTCGTCCTCATACCGAATCTGTGTACAGAGACAATGTGAAAAACTTGCAAACTGATATTTTTACGTTTTTGCAAATATACCAAAATTGTCTCGTTCATTGGTAAATCTGCAAAACTTGCTCTGTGGTTTTGCGTGTAAAATTTAACGTGTTTTGTGTAGTACAAGTGAATTATAATAATACATCCTTCCAATCAATATTAAAAAAACACACAGGCTTAAAAGATTTATAAACATTATATAATAAATTAATTGAACATAGTTGTCGCAGGTTCTTTCCTCGTTTTGCTTATTAGTACCATTTTTTTACCTCTTCTGAATTTGTAAAGAAACTACTTAAGAAAAGAAATTTGCAACACATACAACATGCAGTTAATTGTGTGGATTGTTTATTAGCTATAGATTTAATTCTAATTAACAGATTTGTACTCCGAGTTGTGCTATTTGTAGAAAACCCGTCAAAATAGAGTTTTGACTGGTTTTAAATTTTTGAATTTGGATTTTGTGATTTGTGATATGTGTGTTGGCTAAATTGTAGCAATCTACCCAGTCTGTGGCAGTCAAAAACTAAAGCAATGTTGCAGAATGGATTGTATCAGCCTTTTATTCAGAAAACTTCAAAGACTGAGGACACCCATTTCTAAAAACTTTCACTATTTTCTAAACTGTCTGAAAGAATTAGAAAGTGGAATAAAAGTCAAACCAAGCCGGATATTCAATTCATTCACCTAATATAAAACATGCTTAAACTCGAGTTTTGTGTTTTATGTGTAAAATAGTGTAGTTTTTAAATAAATTATTCTGGTGTGGTTTCGATCGTTTGAATAATATAGTGTTGGGTGGTTTCCTTGTCAATTGTGTGTATCACGGCTGGAATTGAATCGAAAATAATGCACACATTTGATAATATGCAATACTGTGGAAATGCAGTCAAAATTATCTAATCAAGCATTAACAAAATGAAGCGTTTATTAAGATGCAACTGACGATATAGAAAAGAAAGGAAATAGAGGAAATAGTGGTTTTTGTGAACCATATCGTGACGTTATACCCTTGTATAAATTTTGAAAAATCGTCAGAGGCATTAATTACCTAAAAAGCAACTCTTTTGAGCATTTTTAATGAGGAAATCTTACTTCTTTTTTCTTTTTCCTGCGTCCAAAACCGGTCTGCAATAAAGGTTATACAATTTAACATCGATAAGCACATAACATTGCTTTGCTACACTACATCACACGATTCCGTGATGATAAGTCATCATGAAAGGAACCAAAAAGCTATTTTACGTACCACAGTCATTCTTTTTTCAACTGGTATTTTGCTTATAATCATTATTTTCCACAACATCCATCTAACATGTCAATCTTTTCAAGAAAATGAAAATAAAACTCATTTTATTTTCACTTTCGATCAGTCAAAAAGGATTGAAACAGAAAATTAAAGATGATTTTTAGTCAAGTGATTTAAAGAAAATTATCAAAGCACAACACTGCAAAATCAATAAAGAAGCAAAAAATTTCCGATGTTTACATGAAAACATGAATTTTAAGTGCTTGATATGTATACAGTGTGATTTTTTTATTATTAGTTTTTTTATAAACTTACCGCTATCACTGTTCATTGAAAAAATTCAATTAGAATGATGGAAAAAAATTGAAGTGCACAAAATTATATTCTTTGAAGCTATAGTCATTTATCGCCTTTAAAATAATCGGCAAAATAAATGGTGCATAGAACCCTAGAACGATATCGATCACTTTGCCTATTTTACGTCACCTATCATTTTGTTACTTTCTTTATTAAATGTCACTTGAAAGCTTTTAAAATCTGACTCAAGCATATCTCTAGATGAGCTTTTAACAATTTTAAAGCAACCTTTAGAATTTCAATTAAACACTTAATTATTTACTTTTAAAATTAACTTCACTTTTTTACTATTTTATACCTAAATTTTCTTCAATATTAAATATACTGAATATAGTTATTAATGTTTCCCTTGTATTTGCCTTTGAACAATTAATGAAAATTTCACAAAGTGGTAGAATCACTGATGGCGAATTTAGTTTCTCATCAAATTTTAATCATTTCTACACACTAACAGCCCAAGCACTAAAATATTGATCTATTTATTCATTTCCGTGACGCTTAATTTTAGGTGTTCGCTTTTTCTGGAAAAATGTATAACATACTAGGACCAACGAGAAAATTATAAATTTACTGATATTATCAGATATTACAAAATTTACATAATACGAGAGTGAGTGCGTTTTTGAACTTTTCAAAGGAAACAGTTTTGAATAGGAAAATGTGCAAGTTAGTTTTCTGAAAATGTTTTATATTATGAAAACATGTCTGGGAAGCTTTTTATGCTGCATTTAGTAAAATTGAAATATTTCTTTATTCGGAAAGGTAAACATAATTTATGACTAAGAAACTTTATCAGAAAGTAATCTAGCTAAGTGAGTCCACATGCGATTTTTGTTTATGTCGGCATACATTTTGGTAAAGATTATGCTCGCAAGTTGAAGTTTTTTTTTCGGATTCACAATGAGTATACATTGAAGACATGCATGCTGTCAAGCACTGTTTACATACACAAAGTTTTGAGAAAATAAATACAAAACAGATATATATATACACAGAGAGTTATGTATGAAATATGTAAATATAGACTAGTAGCAATTTCAAATCCCCCTTGTTTATTTATAAATGGAGAAAAAAATCAGTAATGTTGAGTCTATTTTGAACATGGGAAAACTTTCAGTCTGTGAAGTGAAAATGAAGAATATGGCCAAATATTATTTAATAAATAATATACCTCTCCTTCAGCTCTTTTCTTTTCCAGCTCCTTCTGTTTAGCATGTTCTTCTGCAATTCGAGCCTCGATGGTCGCAAGCGACTCTCTCGTAAATGGACGGAATAGGCTGCGCTCCTCCTCGGACGATAAGTCAGAGGCGTCGGACATGTCTCCTCGCGCCTAGGCCCCCACGATACCCTGAAAAAAATAAACCGAATAAAATTTTATCCAAAATTTTCTAAACAAATCGATCAACATTAAAATAACATTGAAATTTACCAATAATTAAATAAAATTAAACTTGGAAAGCAGCTAAATATTTGCATGTTAGAGTAATCGACTAAATATTAAGCACACTTGAAGCGTTAACCCAAGGTTGGCATATAGATTTTTGAAAATTTTTCGAAATTCCAAAATTAAATCAAAAATAGATTTAGTATGTTTCATTTTTATAGTCTATAATTTAAAAGGAAACACTTTTTTAATGTATGTGTATGAGTTTTTAGCATGCGGTATTGTCCTTGTCCTGCAAAGGATAACCCCAGTAGTTTTCTGACGAAAGAGAGAGATGAAGCGAAAATTGATTATTTCCATTCGCCTTCTCAAGGAAAGTGAGACAGGGATAAATGTAATTGTGCGGGTCTCCTGCAGTAGTATGTTTATCTTTTTCTAACATATAAACTGCATATATGTTTGTTTCATTCTGCGTTTTGTTTAATTATTCGCTCAATGTGATCTAAGAGGAAAATCGTATATGGGGATTTGGAAAAAAAAATGTAAATAACTACAGAAAAAATAAAAATTTGAATGATAAAATTTACGTAGGGGTGATGGTTAAAAAAATGCGAAATGCCAACCTATGGGAAGGTATCAGAAAAATGCTTCTACCTCATTTTGAGTTCTCGATGTCATCAATTAAAATCAATGTGCTTAGTATTGGTGGAAGCTTCATTCATATGGTTCCCAATAATCATTCCTTTGCCAATTCGTAAAACATCATTTGCTTGATTGCGTTTGATCTAACATTTATCACTGGAACCACCTTTGAGTGACACAATTTTTGGTGTTATTTTAACGTTTATCGTCTTTGGATTAATCGGATTCACTAATAATTAAAATGAAAATAATAATTAGGATTAGTACTTAACTGTTTGATTCGTTAATTAACATTGCTTTAAGTTTCTGACTGGATGCGTTTGTTTCCAACCCTTGTACAAGTTTAATCATATTTATACCAGTACGCACTAAAAAAATTTAAACAGTGTGGTGATTGGCACTTGACTTAGATTAAAATTAACACAAAATCGTGGGTTTTTAGACGGGGGTTTATTATCAAACTCTTTTAGTTTGTTAACAGTTCGTTCAACCTTGCTCACGCGACCGCCATGTTCTTTCTACTCCCCTCGCGTCACGACGCCTGGCGTCGCATACAGGCGCCGCATAACCATCGCAGGTACCCATATCCACAATCTTGCCACCAGCGCCCTCCCATTTCAACCCTTTCACTTCAACCAAAATTCCTCAATAGCTGCAGAAAATAATTTCAAACCTCTTAATCCCATCACTATTATCATTTCACTATAATACAACACTTAATAGAAAAATAACAAAACGATCGTTATGTTTTGTACTAACATTGTTTTGTATCCACCTTCAGTCGTCGATTGCTTCGTTCGAAATGTTTCAAACTTTGTTTTGATTATGTTTTTCCATTCTCAACTACAGCTGCAGGAGGGGTGGTGCGCCCTCTAATGTTTGTCCGTCTAACTTTAGCGAGCTTTATTCAAACAACTTCATCAGTTAATTACTCAGTTAATAAAGCAACTTCCACAAAACCACGTAAATAAACAACATTCTATAATATTTTATTCAAATAAAAGATACAATATTTCATGTTTGGATTATCCATCCAATTAATTTACAAATATACTTGAAAGCTTTTTATTGATTACTATAAACTTTCGCCTCAGGTGTTCTACTTTTAATTTGTTATTTGGTTCAGATTGAGACTATGAAAAATATTTGCGAAAATGTCAGTTTAGGGGATTTTACTGCCGTTTAAAGAAAAATATCAACGCTGTGTTTGACCTTTTAATGATTAAAGTGTCTAAGTATAAACTTTTAGCTGCATTGAGTGCGCTTTATTGCTTTATACAATCTACACTTCTCATTTACATAACATTTTTATTTTTATGATGCGTATTCACGAATTTTAAGTGAACAACGGCTATAAAGAATTTATTGATTCAATTAAAGAACATTTTACGCTAATACAAAACTCTTAACTATCAATAATAATATTATTTTTAATTAATTAGAGAGGTGTGTTTTTGAAAGGAGTTTTTTAACTACTCATAAAAACATTATTTTCTTTCATGTTCTTACACAGTTTGACTTTTTTTATGTTATAACTGTTATAACTCCATTCTTGCGTGATGATTACAACTTTTAATCATGTAAATATCATTGTGGAAAATTTATTAATAATATTTTTACATTTCTGTTGATTTTAAATGAAAATTTAATAAAAAGCGCCTTTCTGAAATGAAGGATTATCAAATGGTGTCTTGTCTCCCTCCACCCATTTTAGATCAGTTAAAAAACCTCTAATCAGATTTAGCCCCGCCCAATTGGAATGGTAAAAACAGTGGGCGGAGTTTCTTACAAAAAGGTTTATTGTAAAAAATAGTCATTATCTATTTATGCAAAATTTCAAAAAAATATCTTCATTATTTCGAATAAAGTAATGATAAATATTAAAAATATGATAAAATAGCTTTTATTATTTGATATAGGCAATACAAAATTACTACGATATTTACTGGTTGTTTCGATGTAGCTCTGTTTAGGTATTCGATGTAATGGAGCTTTTGCTACGTGACCTTGCGACCCGCGCCCAACTTCATTCACTATTTAAGCTAAGCTCAAGCTCAAGCTGATCTAACCTTCTGTCAAAAATATGTGTCAAATGTTATCTTGTGTTATTTACAAAAATAATTGTCTGCAGCAAAATAAATAATAAAATTTTCTACGATTTTATAAATTCTAAATGTGATAGACTTATGTTAAATGTAAAAAATGTTGAAATTTGGTTCAAAACATGACAGCAATATTGTTTATAAATGTACAGTGCGGTTATTGGAAGATACGGAAATATTGGAATGTGAATATAAGGTAATAAAAATTAACAGAAATTAATTACAACTTTTATCAATTTTATTTATAGCCTCATCATAAGGGTAAATATTTACTTGAATACGTCTGCCAGCAGTTGAATCTTGTGGAACAGGATTATTTAGGATTGCGCTATGTGGATTTACAAGACCAAAGAGTAATAACTACAATTTATGAAAATCATTTGTTGTTCAATTATTTTTTTAGCATTGGCTAGATTTAGGGAAATCTATATGTAAGCAAGTGAAAGACTTGGACCCGGTATTATTTAGTTTTCGTGTTAAATTCTATCCACCTGATCCATTTCGCCTTAAAGAAGAAATAACACGCTATCAAATATTTTTGCAGTTGAAAAGAGATTTATTACATGGACGGTTATATTGTGCTACTAATGAAGCTGCAATGTTGGCAGCACTGATTTTACAAGGGGAACTCGGCGACTTTGATCCCGAAATCCATGTGGGGAATTACATGAGTGAAATGAAAATTTTACTCAAACAGACTGACCCAATTGAAGAAAAAGCAATGGAAATACATCAAAAACAACTTAAAGGGCAAAGTCCGTCACAAGTTGAAAATACTTTTCTTAAATTAGCTTGCCAATTAGACACCTATGGGGTAGATCCCCACCCCGTCAAGGTCTTTAATTATTTATCAAAAATTTATATCTAATTTTAGAGTTTTAGGATCATAAAGGAACACAGCTTTATCTAGGAATCAATTATTCCGGGATTTTAACAATTCAAGGAAGTCGTAAAACACACCATTTTCGATGGCCAGATATCCAGAAAATAAACTACGAAGGAAAAATGTTTATAATCCATTTAAATTACAACGATGTGAGTTTCGTTAAATTAAGGCAAAAACTAATTATTAATTATTATGTTTAGAAGAAGCATACTGTTGGGTTTAAGTGCCCTACTGGAGCTGCGTGTCGCCACGTTTGGAGATGCGCAATAGAACAAATGTTATTTTTTACGTACGTTTTACTGATTATTAAGCTTTTGAATAATTTATTCATTTAATTAATAGGTTGCCTGCAAGTTCCGACGCGCCTACTGTTACAGGTGGTGGATTTTTCTCTTGGGGTACAAAATTTAAATATACTGGTCGTACGGAAAAAGAGATTTTGGAAGATAGTGAATCTCCAACTCGGGAAGAACCGAGTATTAAACGCACGTCCAGTTTGAGACGTAAAGCTTCCAGTGTACCTGCAACTCCTTCAACTCCACTACAGCCTCATTTAGGTGAGATTTATTCTATGCAGACCAGTTCTTGTCAATATAATCAACAATCAAATTCCTGTTAGTGCCAAGTGGTCAAAAAAGTTCAAAATGATTGATAAAATTAGCTCTAATTTATGTGACCTTTTGTAACATGCAAATCTATGATAACATCTCAGAAAACAATTTTTCAAACTGTCTTATAGAAGTTATAAGAATGACATTTTTAACGGGAATTCATGTGTTTAGTTGCCTGAAAACCATTGACGAGAGCTCATGTGTCGGATTAGATCAAAAATGACCGATTTATAATTTATTAATTTATGGGATTATTAATGGGGTTTTCTAATAGGTTATAGCAGTTTACCGAGATCGAGCCACTCAGACGCCGGAGGTTCGCGAATGGAGTCGAGCAATAGTACAGGTTTGTTGTCAGGTTTAGATGGAACTCCTTCCCAGGTTTACAGTGATGTTGCTGCCTTAGAAACCGTCTCTGAAGACCAGGAAGCATTAGGTGCTGCCAAACTCCGTACGACTGGTTGGAAATATAAATATTTTTTTTTATTGATAATTAATTGTTTTTTTGCAGTATTGAAAGATGATTCAATGGATCGCTTCAGTGATTATTATTTCCGAGACTCATTCGAACATTCATCATCTGAATCTCAGTTAATTGATAGTTATCGTGGTTACGAGACTACGAATCCTTCTCACCGTTCCAGTCGTAGCCAAACTCCTTTGTCTCATTCTCAGGTCGATGGTCGAATTTGCCTGCCAAATACTACACATAGTTTACAACAAAACGTTAAAAAAGTTCGAAAGTTTAACGTAATGGGAGCGTTCATTCCCACGTTGATAATTGTAACGATATTTGTACTTATTGCCACTATTATATTGTTAGAAACAGATTGTGAATTATTTGGTAGCCTTAGAAACATTCCGGAAATGGTTTCTCTAAAATACCAATTTTACGAACCAATAAAACAATATTTTCGAAATAAAATTTCCATATTTTTTTGATAATTTTCAAACGCGTGTGGGAAATGGTTGCTTTTAAATTAACATTTTGCATTTCAGATTCAGCTTTATATGAAAATTCCTGCGAAATTCTATTAAAATGTAGCAACAGGTTAGTTTAGTTATTTAAAGTTGATTAGAAGTAAGAAATCCAATTAAAATAGTTCCTGCAATACTAAACCATTAGAGTAGGTTATAATTCCTTTATAATAAATTCATTTTTGTGTTTTTATAGCTTCAAGCAAAATGCACTCTTCTTTTGTGATAATCTTGGATAAAACGAAACATTCCGTTCGCGCCTCAACTACGTCAATTTTCGATTTATTACCAATTGCGTCTTTATCTAGTTATTGTTGAGGTTTTTATTATTTAAATATTTATTTTAATGCTACATGAACAAAACTATACATTATGCACAATTTTGATATAAAAACGCATGAGCAGAATTGTTACTGTATTTTGTTGGCAATGAGTTTATGTAAATTTAAAAAATCTGTGATCTTTTCTCAATCTGCTGCTATAGTAATAGTAATAATCGTACAAAGAAAAAGAATCATGATAAGTGCAATCAAAATCTATTTTTCAGTTGGAATATATTGTAAAGCTCGAAATAATTTTCATAAATGCTTAGATTTACGCCGTCTACTTAATATAACTTGTGATTTTTATAACTTTTATGTACACAAACTTGCTTTAATTGTAATTAAACAACTTTTTATAATACTAATGTGTTAATGATTTAAAGGGGCCATGTTGTAACTCAAAGCACTTTATTTCATATATATATTTTTTAAGCCTTTATTTATTTTTAACTCAAATGTTATATTTTTTGTTGTATCCTAATGTAACTCATTTTCGCCAAATAAAAATTAAGTCAATTAAAGATCTTATTCTATTGGAACTATTTGATTACACTTTGAATCCACATTTTTCACTTCTAGAAAATTTCCATATTTGGTTTTATGCAAAATCCGATTTTTTTTCTCGCTGTCAGGAATCTGTCCCACATATGAAATTTCAGTATCATTTTTATCCATTTTCTCCGGATACAAGTCATCACCTTGAAAAATCAAATAATTATCAACAAAAAAATATGGGTATTTTCAGTATGCCTACCAGGCAATATAGTGTACAATCCATTATCAGTTTTAACTCGATAAGGCCAAAAGCACTCATATCCATTTATGCTCCTATTTTTGGCAAAAGCTGAAAGTGCGTCGATATCAAGGACACTTTTAAGACGCGACATTTCATAAAACTGGGGTACTGGTAGTAAAATATTTTCTTTATTGTTCATCTGAATGCAATCTTCAGGTGTTGTCCACTGAAATTAATTATTAATTTGTTGTTTGACTGAATTACAAATACCATTAAATCTTGCGTTTCTTTTTCATCTCTGTGTACACAAGGCATTTGGTGCAAAGTCGCTAAGAAAAAAATAGTATTAAATTTTGAAGTAGGATTAGATGGTGGCGTCATCCATTGACTCCAATCGTTCAACGCCCAAACATCAGGAACAATATAAAAATGATAACACATTTTCAGAAATTCCTCAGGATTTTCATAAACTTTTTTCTGCCAGGAAATAAATTCATGTCCTCCTAAAGAATCATTTATTCATCATCAAATCTATAATTTCACTTTACCAATAAACGAAGCCCAGTTTGAGTTTATTTTAAAAGTTTTGCAAAGCAAAATTCCACATTCTTCAAACGTTTCTCTTATTGCACAAATCCGAAAAGATAAATGTTTTGGCAAGATGTTTTCTTCACTTGATTCAAATACAACAGGGATATTTTTAACTGGTCGTAGATCATCCAAAGATTGTTTATTGAACCCAAATTTTTCGTATAAATTTAACCAAGCCATATTTGTGTCACTCTTCGATACATTCCCACCAGGAAAAACATAAGTATTTGGCATAAACTGCGATTTTGAACTGCGTTGCAAACACAACAATTTGTAGTTGTAAGGGCTCGGTTTGGAAAAATTTGATTTTGCCGCCAGGATTAAACTTGCTGATTCGCGCCAAAGTTTCAAATTTGACATATTAAAATCAAGGTCGTAACAATTGGAAAAAAATTGATAATTAGTTACAAAGTATTAAAACTATCAGTTGTATATTTTTCTAATTTAAAATAATAGTTTTATTTACTTTAAGTTGTTTTTTTGTAGATTAAATTTTGGACGTTGACCTAGTTTGACAGTGAGATTGAGACTAAGTTCTTAATTGTTTATCATTCATATCATCAGCGTTTTTTTTTTGCAGACGTCAGAATTAGATTCCTTTTGTTTTAAAAGAAAGTGTTTCAAGTTTGTAGCCAATTTGTCAATTTGCATAATTTTATGTCGGGTTAGGATCTTTGAAGTTATTGCAACTTTTGACCTTGTTAGGTTTTTGGTACTTTGAGGTTGGATTTGTTGTTTTTTTTATACAGATGTTTCTTTAAAATTGACACGCAAAATTTTTACATTATTGAACGCTTGAGAATGAGTTTTTATATGTATTATTTTCAGCTAGGTAAACGGGTGTTCTATCATTCCAGGACTCTTAAACACCTTTTTTTAATTTGAATCACAACCTAAATATTTTCTTCAATTTTCATATTTTTATTTTAATTTTGAAATCCAGTTACAGCCTTCAAAATTCATATCTTGACTTGGAGTATCTTAAAATCATTAGTACTAAGAACAAAGAAACTTTGTAACATTTTAAAACAAATTTTTGATTGTTACGTGATTCTACTCTACAGTTCCTTATATAGATTATATTTTCAGACAGCCAAAATTCTATTTTTTCAAATAAAACACTATATTTTTTTATTTTATTATTATTCTATCATTGAGGCTCTTTTGTTTAAATATACATGTTGCATTCTTTTATTTTAAAGATTCTAAAAACATCATTAATAGCAAAATTGAAAAAAAAAAATGAAAAGTTTAACAATTTATAATATTAAACGACAGAGCAAAGTCTACTCTACTTTTTTACGAAATTTCAGTGTCCTGCTATTGATGGTAACACTTTGAATCAAGACACGAACTTTTAGACCTGATTAGACTTCTATAGCAAAAAATATTCTCAAAATATGCAATTTTGACAATTGTATAAACAAAAGTTTGGTAATAAAGTTAGTATCCTCTGAAGAATATGCAGTATAATTGGTGTATTGTTGGTTGCGGAATATTGGATTATGTTAACTCGACCTATGAAGAGTTGGTGACCTAGGAGGCGGAGTTATGAAACCTCGGGGTTGTCGATCAAGCGCTGTTCAGTGTTCAGTAGTCCCATCTTGCGAGTTTATGTTAAACTACGGTTAGTTTGTATAACTCGGTAGTGAGTGAATTCATTGCAGCATCGATGTAATTTGGGAATCGAATATTTTGTACATGTTCAGACACTCCCTTGACAAAATTCGAAATAAGTGTTGTTTCTGACTGAAGTTGTCTTAAAAATACCTAAAAGTTGATAGATAAGTGATAGTAAAAGCCGTTTTGACACAAAGAAATCGCGTTTCATGCATTCTTCATAGACGGTTTCAAAATGGAGTAGATGGTCATTGGATTTGTTGTTATTCTGGAGGAAGAGACGGTGAGTGATCTTAATCGAAAGACGTTCCCGAGAGCAGTCCTGTCTGTAGTAGACATCTTCGTTAATTCACCTGAAGAAAAATTCTAACTGATGTTAATTGCTATCAAAAATCAACTCTTTTTCATGTTGAGTTTATGTATGACCTTTGTGCCTTCAACTAGAGACGGACTGATCTTTTGAACGAATTAAGGTAAGAATTTAAGTTGAATTCAACTAACAAAAAAATCTCAGAGCATCTTATTTGAATTAGTCAAAACATGGATTTCTTCTCATTAATCATCTTGTCAGGTGCTATCAAAGAATAAATCTTTTAAACAGTGCTATCTACAAATACATATTTTAATTCGATTCATCTAAATTCCGACTTTGTTTATGATAAAATTTTTAATGTAACGTCTAGACTATTTCCATTAATAAACAACCATTCACGTGTTTTAAGATTACTGCATTTCCTTGTTTACAATCTTATCTTTTTGTTTGTGCTTTTTTTAATAATCCACTTTTCTAAATATTTATATAACACAATATTTTTCCGCAGGTATCATAAATTTTATACACGTCCAATTTTTCATAAGAATTTCAGTAAAAACTTGTTATTATACGAAGTTGTAAAGTGTCACGTCGCAAAAGCTTTAACGGAATCGGTTCGAGATTATTATTTTTCGCTAGAGAGATATCTAAAATTTTATCTGATGGGTTGATTCCTGCCTGAAAATAATCCTTGGTCAGGTGCCCAAGCTAATTTGGCGTTATTTCAGCAATTTTTTGTTGCGAAGAATTTGTTGTAAAGTTCAAACGAAGCGCCGTATTTATGTCTCTTTTGTCGGAAACTGAAGAAATTGAAATTTTAATATAGTTTAGTTTTTTAGAGTTAGCGATCAAATTAATTTTCCAAGAACATACTTGATGAAAGATAGTATTATTCTTTAATCAGTATTTAGCGAAGCTCTAACAGGATTAAGAATTTTTTAATTTTATGTTTGCTAACTATTAATTATAACATTTTATGGACTATTGGCCACCATGAAAGGAAGCTAAAGGCGTGGATTTCAAATTCATATCAAATATTCGTAGCTTGAAGTTCTTTTGTCATATATGTTTAATATCCGGTTTTGGACAAAGAATTTTTTTTATTTATAAACATTAATGTGCATAAATTTGATGGGGCGTATGAAGCGAGATGTGTTTATCAAAAATTTACGTCAGTTGTAAATCCGGGTTATATGACGATTTTTTAGTGGGTAAGTTGGGGTGAAATGAGTAGGTTTTCATGAAATATTCAATCTAACAAACGTGTGAAATTATGCCCTAGTGGCATATTTATTTAAGATTCCAGCGGGACATAAATCGAAATACTTCGAGAAGTTGAACCGCATGAGATTTGGCTCTAAGTTTAGAAAAGAAAATTTTATCATCTTTTGGCCATTATTTTCATGAGTTTAAGTTTTTATCGCGACATATTATTGGTTATAATTTTCGGTTATGAATCGCTTTAGAGATTTGGGAATTGGTGTAAATTCATAAAAAATTACTCAATCGTTCTGTCTCCATTCATGTTATGTCTGACAAAAGCGTATGTGAAAATTAGATAAGAACTTAAACATTAAACGAAAAACGATGTTAATTCAATTTTTGAGTCGACCCACCATTTATTTAATGTGTTGTATACTCTCAGATAATTCTGTCAATCTAACAAATACGAATTATTTTATCTTTTATTTCCATTTGTCAACTGATTCTTCTATGATGGATAATTTATTTTTAGGATGCACACACAAAGGCTAGGCCAGAATTTCTCAAATAAGCGTGATAAAATCACCTAACAATTTTTCAATTTGTTTCACTCAATGCCTTCCACTTTTTCCAGACGTTTCAAATATCAAGAAAGCAAAGAGTAAATTTTTATTTATTTTTTCGTCCGAAAAAAAAATGTTACAATGAAATGTTTGTTAGTTACGGGTGTACGAGAACACACTCGGTATAATGAGATTTAAACTCAGCTTTACCACTTTTGACTTTTATTAAATCGTGATAAAAGAAATTCCAAACATTGTTAACTTCTCTGAGAGTTTATTACAGTGAAGGCCAGTAAGTAAATTGAAGTCCGTACAATGTAACCATGTTTTTCAATAACTAATCCTTCCTATTGACATCAATCAAAATAATCAGAGGGTGTAATTTAATTTTAGAGAAACGTCAATAAAAAAAAGCTACAATGAAATTGGAAACGTAAAAAAAGTCGCAGATGCTTTTGCAAATTTTCTACGTCGCTGTTGCCATGTTCCAAAGACGATCGTTAATTCACCATAATGTACTATTGTTTATGAAATTACGTGCTTCTCTTAGCATGGGGACGGGATAAAGTGGTTTCTTCATAGATTCATAAACATGTCGACAGTTCGATTATAGACGTTGTTGCATTTATGTATTAAAATCCTGTGACTAATAGCACACTCATCCCTTGACGACACTAAAACCACTAAAACCCGACTTGATTGGAGCGTCGTTTTATGGTTTTGTTGTTACACTATTGTTAAATTAGTAAAGTTTGTAGGTTGCGATTTTATCGCTTTCTTAGATCATTGGCGTTGTCTTTAATTGCTACACAAACTTTGGTCGAGTCATATTTGTCTAATGTGTATATTTGCATTATTCTTGACACACCCTGTCGCTTTTCCACATATACTTATCTCACATTTTACATTACCATAACTAAATACATTAATCTATGGAAATAAATCAAGTTGTGGCTTTCTCAGAAGTCTCAAGAATTCAATTTAAAACCATTATCTAAATCGTGGTCATTTTAATTATTATTGTTATTGCTCTTTCCATCCGATGAATAATAATCCACGAATCCGCATCAAAAACCTCAGGTAGAAAACACTGTCATCATAGACGTAGCTGTATTCATCTAAATAGATAAATATCTGAACCGATAAAAAACTAGTTCTTAAATATTTTCAACATACTTCAGGTGAAAATCTACTCAACGTTTTATATAATGTGTAAATTTGAATTTATTCTCTTTTTATGACAATAGAAAAATTAAAAAATATCATGATTCGTGTATGCTTTGTTGTGAAATAACATTTTTGTATTTTTCTTTCATTATCAACAAATCTAATTTCCAAAAAGCCGTTTTTTGTTGCTTTTACTACGCAAAAATAATTCCTTTGTAACGATATTAATTTGGTATTTTAGTATATTACTTCGTCTGTGTGGATTTAATATTTGATTGAGCTTTCAGTACATCAAGAGATTGCTGTTTTATTTCATTTTTTTGTCACATTAAAGTTTAACTTCCGTCTAACGTTAATTATTTTTGTTACGGAAAAATAATAATCAAAGGTAGTCTTAACGAACAATCAGTAATTATTGTTTATACACCTCCACGACATCGAATCACTATTCTGTGGGTGTAAATCGGTTGGTTTTACGACCTCTAATGAGACATTTGATTTATCTTTCATTTGAATTTATTTGCCATACGAGTTAATACTAACAAAATTGACTATCACACATTAGGTAAACGAACAGTGATTTCCAACAACGTTTTATTATGTAAAAATATTCTTTGAATGAGATAATATTTTCAGAGTTACATCAATAAATGTTTTGCTTGAATGTTTGAAAAGGCTTTTTGATGTTTTAAAATAAAATGATATTTTTCATTTTTCATTTAATGCTTTCATTAAGCTTTTTATTTTACTGTACCTACTGTTAATAAGAAATTTTCTTTGATTTTTTTCCATTTATTAGTTTAAGTAATCATGAATTTTAAGTAGCCTTAATCTAAAGATCTAATTGTAAATATTTTATTACAGATTAACTAAAATTTTAAATAGCATGTTACATTGATATTAACATCTCCATATATGCTTTATGTGAATTATTCAATTTCTTGTAAATTTCAAATTTTATCTGTTGTCCCTAATGTAGAAATATTTTATAAGGACGTACCAGAAGCAGTCAATGTGGAGTTCCGATTATTATATTTAATTTAGAACATTTGGGGATTGTCAATTTCTTTATTTTTTTGTTTTTTTTTTTCTACTCTCAGATTTTTAATTGGATAAAGAAGTTGAATAATGGATCTATAAATTTACCTTGACCAATTGTTACTTCTAAAAATAGTTATCGTTCTGTGACAATCTAAATCTTTAATAAGTATCCTATAAAACAATTAATATCTTTTTTTTATAAATTCTTACAATAAATAAACCTGGATTGTTTCGTACAATTTTATTTAATTATGACAAATAAATACATTTTGTTAGAATGGAAATATTTTAATGTTAAGATCAATATCATTATAATGACGTGAGTTTTTGTGTGTTTTACAAACTGCTTTAAGTAATAGTTTATGTATAATTAATTGCTGTCGAATAGATTTATTGGAGACTCAATTTCCAGAATTTGATTATTAAACTAATGTGAATAATATTTGTGATTAATTTTATTTTTCCTATAATATTATTTTAAACATGGAACGGACAGGTGTGTTTGCATTTTTTTTTTAATCGCGCCGAAAAAGAGGAAAATGTCAGTTCATATCATGAGTTATTTAGTCTATAAAAAAATTCAAATGTAACCTGGGATTGGAAAGTGTTAGATGGGTCTTTAAAAAATTGCTTTGTTAACGGAAATGGCAGCCATTAGCAATTTAAAATCTTCTGACATTATTGAATTATTGAACGGGTGAGGTCATAAACCAAGGTAAATTAATTTTGTAATAATAGTCAAAACAATTAATTACTTTTTTAATATATGGATTTTTTATTATGATTTATTGAAGCTGGATGATAATTGTCAATTAACTTTAACAGCTCAGGTACTCGTCGTTATTTCATATTTTTTTTATTTAATTTATTGTGACGTAAAATCATCATTATTATTTTTTTTTTTAACTTATTAACAAAACATACTAATATATGTTTGTATGTTTATAAACCAAACATTCGAATTTTTTTTTTATTCTCGGTAGATTTCCGTTTTCATTATTTAAAAGGCTACTTGCTAGGATTATATATCGATTATATTACAAAATAATTCAAATTATCGGTCAACAATCATTGTTGACATTCAAAATTAGATCATGTCTCTTCAAATAGTCGCTAAAAAGAGTTAACGTCGTGTAAATAATTACTCAGTACATTGTGAAGTCCTGTAATTAAATATTTATTTAAAGGTGTCTGACAATAGTCTTATTTAAATATCATCGATTCGGAATATAATTCGAGCATTTACATCGTTAAAAACCAACAAAGGAAGTTTGAAAAATTTAATAAAGAAAATAACAATGCGCTGCATATGCGAAAATGGTTAAAACTACGGTAATTACATATTTCTTTTTTTTTTTTTTTTTAATTGTCTGTGAGAATTGTTAATAAATCCAACACGCAAGGGTCGAGTAAGTGCAGATTTGATATTGTTTCGCTTTTGTAATTCGCGCGTCTTATATCTTTTTTTTTTCTTAATTCTTGAACAAAAACTTCCCACAATGACGTATTGCTTTAATATCGCTAACCACCGTTGCTTGTTTCTTACAAGAGAAGCTCTTCTTTATCGAAAAAAATACATTAGTTTAAATGGGAGTGTTTTGTTCGACGAAGTCTACGCTCTTAGCTGGATTTTACGGGGTAATAAACAATAACAAAAGTCCTCGATGGTGAATATAATTACATCAAATATAATACGTGCAAGCTGAGATTAAGACTTTGCTATTTGTCATTGGTATGAATGGACTTACGAAGTCAACCAGAATGAATGCGTTGCATCAAATTTCTACAATAACTGCATGTCACTTATAATTTTGAGTAATTACATTAAATTTATTAAAGTGAGAGTTTAATTAATAAATCATTTTATACGCGTTTCGTTTCGTTTTAATAAAACATTTGTCTTGTTTTATGATTTGAACAATGCTGAAACAATACGAACATTTTCCAATTCATTGCACGACTACCAGACAAAAACTAAACAGAAATTTATCAGATTCATTTGCATGTAGATGTGAGTATATTAGGGAAACCTAAGATTTCAACTATTCGCTTCACGAAATTGAATGAGTAAACAGATTCCTAACTCATTCTCATCATTAATTTTCTTTTAGTTTAAAAGCAATTCCTGGATTAAAAGAAGTTACTTTCACGAAAAGATAAATAGTTTTCTGGAAAAGCAAGAAGTGAGTGCATCTTGATGATAGCTAATACTATATTACATAAATATGGGTTATTTTTAAATATTTATCCTAAGTCTGAGTCAGAGTTCTCGTTTACGTTATTTTGAATAAAGATATTCATATTCGTATAATATTTCACTTTAAATATAATAATACGATAACTTTCTTTAAACGGAAGTTTAACTAAAACTCATGAGAAAACATCAATTTGAGTAGAAGTCATTAAAATTAAAATTTTAAATAGGTTGGATTTCTAAAGAGCAGCTTCAACGAATTCATTATTTATTTTATTGTAAAAGCCAATAACTGGATTAGAAACAGCTAATAAATCCACTCTAAAATTTAATTTTATGCTAATTAGATCAAAGAATGCTTTTGATGGATTTCTTCATATTTCGGCTATTAATTGTGTCGTAATCGTAAATAGAAGAATTTGAGGTCTTGAAGTATTGTTTACAAACCAACTTTTTAATTATTGTGTTAATGGATAAATAAATATTTAGTTTTTATTGATTAATTAATTGTGGGATCGATTATAATATTGTGATCAATTCGAATTGCCGATTGTCAACTTGTTGCTTTTATTTTTATAATGAAACAATGCAATTGTTCAAGGAAATAATAAAATTATTCTAGTATTGTTATTGTGTTATTATTTGAACAGGATACGTTTGGAAAAAATGGGCACATGTATACATATGCGTTGAATAACAAAACAAGAATACACGCATATAACAGACATTTATTTGGAATAATAAAATTTTAAGTGCTAAGAGAAATTCCATTGGAGTTAAGATGGTATTCATATATTAAATTCCTCACTTGTTTAGTATTCGTCATTGTTAATTTGATAATTTCACTTTGAAAAGCTAATTTTTTTTAAATTGGTGCTTTGTGTTTCTGATTAAATAAGATTTTTGTGGGTAATTACGTGTCTGTTTGTTGTAACGTGTTGTTTTTCTCTGCTTAAACTGTATTGTTTAATAACGAAGCCTGAGGGAGTTAACCCGCGACCACAGCGTTTTTTCATAGCCCGCATTGGCTTTGTGTTTAATCCGGTCCTGCCCGCCAATCTACGTACATGCAAAGTTGTAACCCTACCTTTCTTTGTATAGAAGTGATTCAGATTGGATTGTTTTGGAGTGAGGCATCTAGGACAATTAGCTTGATGATGTTGATTAAAAAAAAATAAAAAAAATATATTCAGAGTTTTGAAAAATATTTTCAGTTTTTTTCTACACTCATGGAAGTTGTTTGGATAGAAATCTATTGTTTTATTGAAATAATGCGTTTAATCGACCCTTTCGTCTCGCAATTTTCTTAATTGTCGTCTATCGTTCTATTGACATTCCGTTTCCTTATGTACATAAAGGTGCAATCGTTTTACATCGTTGTAAAATGACATTATGGAGGTAATTGTTTGTCGGTATTTGAATGAAATCAGTTTCTAAGCGTTTGTTTTTGACAGGTAATTGTTTGTGTTTAATTATTAAAATTTGATAGCGTCTTAACCCTCGTTTCGTCTGTTCAGTTTGGCATAACGTGTGCGACGTAACAGTTTGTTTTAAGTATTTAATTGGATTATTCAATATTATTTTGAAGTAATGTGCGGTGGTCTAAACAAACTTCACATCATTACCACACCAGTGTTTGTAATATTATCGTAAGAAATGTGCTGTTTTACAGTGATATAGTATACTTGTATCTAAAAAAGTAATTCGAAGCTACTGTAAGTTTTTATGTGAAATTGTTTTAATAATATATTTTGTTTCATTTTCTTTGTAATTCCAGCCCCTTTCAATTAACTTTGTACGAGTTGATTCATTTGTTGAATTATTTTAGCTTCCCTGCTAATTATAATAGAATGCTTGAAATTCATTTAGAATTTTAGAGGTTGTAATTATCATCCGTTTTGCGTTTTATAATACAGTTTATCCTTTTAAATTCAGCGTACAGCGCTTGTTCATCTTTTTACCTGCAGCAACAATTTGATTGTTATTCTTCGTGTGCACGCTTCACGAATTCCGTGTATAGGTGTTCGACTTTTTCCAAGTAGATTTTCTAATAGGTCCACTTGTGCCAAAACCGGGATTTAACTTGCGTCATGTTATAAAACTGGATTCAATTTAGAGTTAACTTCAGTGCATAGTAGAGAGATTACGATATTTAGTTAAGTCATCGACCTCTAGTAACCAGTCGATGTTGGTTTGAACTATGAAAAATGTAGAAAAATCAGTAAAAAGATTTTTCTAATGGAAAAATTACGTTCTATTTCAATTTAGCCTAAAGCTAGCCGCATTGTTCCGCACTAACCCTACATATTCATCGTCTAGATTACAGAGAGTCCATGCAAATTGAACTTTCCTTTCGTTAACTTTGTCTTTTATTTCATCTGCTACATGTTGATAATAACCGCCACCCTGCAGTTCGAAAAATTGTTCAAAGAGATGGACTAATTAATGAAGTTTTGTTTTATTTGTGACCAATGTCCAATTCTGCTGACTGCAATCAACTATAACAACAGCAATCCAAGTTAATGTAGCGTGCTACAGTAAGTGCCTACCCTATTTAAAACTATCCCAATGTATAGTATGAAAACAGTATAATGAAATTATGGTGATGACGATCAACGGTGGGATAATGTCCTTTCAGAATCGACCACTTCTCAATAGCACTCCATCACGATTTAAAATTCTCCTTGAAATATAGTACATGACAAAACTTGATAATAGCAAGACAAATAAATTTCTTTTGCAAAATTTTTACCAGAATTAAGTGAACTTGCCGTTGACGAATCATAACAACAAATATTCATAACACAACAAACAATAAAACACGTCCGACAAACTCGTAACATAAAGGTTATCTAAAATGCCAAGATTCAACTTGATTCCGTCTTGTTTTTGTCCAAGAATTCATATAAATTTGCATTGTTGAAAGCTGCCACTTTTGATAATCTGTTCTATTGTTTTTTCACTTTAATGCTCTTGATTTCCTAGCCAATAAAAATAATTGCATCATTGTTTTGAAATTGGGCGGGGCGGAACGAAATAAAATTGTCACTCCTGTTACACTTATCCAGATTAAACAAAGTTCGCTTCTTCTTAAGTCGAGCAGAAAAAAAGTATTAACAACGCCTTCATGTTCTATTTTGTTAGTGTGTGGGTCGATAAGGATTGTTCTCAGCTATCAGATGTGATAAAAAAAAAACTCTTTCCCAAAATGTCTGGATAGACAATGGATCGAATCTTGCACCAGGAAAAGCCTCCAAGCTCTATTCTAATTAACAAGGCATTAAATGAGCTTTAATTGTGCCTCAGACTAAAAAGAACACAGGTGTTTCCATGTTTAAATAGCCGGTTTCGTATTAATAAAAGACTAATGAAAATTGGTTAACTTTTAGATCGACACATTGGAAATAAAATTCTTTTTTAATAGTTATCATTAATATTTATCAATGAAATTTGATGAGATTTATTAGTCAAATGAGCTTTTTTGAAGAGTTATAAATCATTTCCAATTTTAGTTACATCCCTAGCTTTGAAAGTTTTCCATATTAAATAGTTTATTAATTTACATTTCAAAATGTAAATTTAATTTTTTCCTTCCTACTAGTTGGGAAAAAGAGTTTTATTGAAATAAATAAACTTTAAATTAATAGATAATGTAATAAAAGCTCTATTCACCTTATAAATAATAAAAAGAGTATCTTCGCAATAAAGGAAGTGAATGCGTCATCTGTTTCTGATCAATAGCTTGTAGATATTGACGCATATTTTCATCATATTTACTTAATTAAATATAATAAAACAATGAAGGATTCCATCATTCATGTATTTTTTATCTTGAGTAAAATATCGATATTACGACAACTCAACACAGAAGTAAATTGATATAATGTCGGAATTGTTTTTGTTTTGCTCTAATAATCTGAGAATCTTTTGATATTGCTTCCGCTAAATAATTCTCATCGCCTACCTGCTATTGTTATTTTTATGAGTAACGACGTATAGCTTTGAATTTGAACCCTAATACGAGGATTTAATAGTTAGTGTTTCAATTTTGTCTCCAACCGCAGCTCTTTATAAAACAGTTTTCTTGCGTTTTTGTTTATTTGCTTGTTAATGAATGAATTAAGTCGGTCTCGTGTCGCTTAGTTTTTCTAAGTTGGAAGGTTTAATGACAACAAGAAGAGGCAAGCGAAATTCTAGGGGGGTGATTGAATTAAACAACATTTCCGTGATATAATTTCTTTCATTTTAAGAATATTTAAATTACAGCGGCTTTGAGTTAGCTAACTTTTCTTCCGAGTACCCTAGGGAGTGATAAATTTTTTTGTTTTCTCTAATTTTACGGTTCCAAAATAAAAATTCATCTAATGATGAAATATATCTAACAAGAAAGAGAACTAATTAAACACTTAAGTTTTTGTTTTCTTTCTTTTTTTATTTGTAATTATATATATTTTACATAATTAAGCAGGCAGACTATAGAAGTTAGTTAAAATGCAGAATCTTGATTATCTGACAAGTTAAGATTAAAAAAAATGAAAAATGGTCGACGAATATGGAATGGAAACCTGAGCTATAAAATCAATTAGTGACATACACTTTAATTAATTTGTGTTAAAATCAAAAAAGCTTATTTCAAATATACCTAACAAATTGGTTTAACGATTTAGAATGAAATTATTTACCATCTAGTACATTAGGTTATGAACAATTTGCATAAGTTACTCAATTTTAAGACGTAAGCCTATTATTTAGATTTATTCAAATTTAGGGAAGAAATGATTGTTCCGGAAAATCATTTAACGAGCTTCTATATTTTATTTTTGAATTAGTGTTTACTAGACTCAAGACACCTTTTCCAACCCTTCCGTTAGTGAAGCCATGTTATGAACGCCCATTGTCCCAGTAGTATTAATAAAACTTGATATGAGAATTCCATGTTCAATATAATGAGTTAAATGCTGGATTGTTTATTCCAGTCTTAATAAAATAAACTTTTAATTGGTCTCTTGTGTTTTCTTTCACAGAATTATAATAAATATGTTTGTATAAAAAAAAACAAGAGATTTGTTACCTTATTATGTATTTAATTGTACTGTTGATAACAATAACTTGTGTGTTATTATGCAGCTGAGTTGTTTTCTTCCGAAAATCATTTTTTATTCGTAAAGATCAAATGAAATAAGAATACCATGCGAGACCCTTCCATTAAAGCTTTTACTTCAGTACAGATTTTATATGGGGGGCGCTTTCATTGATTACCCTATCGGCAACAGACTCTAAATTGATCTATTCAAACTTGTTACGCGAGCCCTTATTAGATTACGTTTAGTTGATGTAAAAAAGAAGTAATGAAGTTCGACAATACGATGTGAAAAAATCCAAGCTAACATAAACAATGATCAAGTCGAACTTGGCACCTTTCACTTTCGAATTATTATTTTTTTTGTAGCTGCGTCTTTTCATTTGCGTTTTAAGAAATGAAAGCATCTTTAGTAAAAATAAAAAATACTTTTTAAATTTTGAGTGTTTGTAAATTTTAAGTTTCCATCGATTTCGAATTTCCTAAGGATGATTTACTAATTAGCTAAAATCTTTCTTTTAGTGAATTTTTTCTCCGATTTAATCCTTTTAAGTGCTAGGTAAATTGAGTTTTTGCTTAATGAGGGTGTTGGAATAATAGGGCTGCAGTTTAATTCGTACTGAATTTATACCAGTTTAGTTTGTATTGAAGTATCATCGAAAAAGCAAAAGTCTTTTCAGTTATTACTTTTTCAAAGAGATTTGAAATTTGGTATTTCGGTAGTTTTAAAACAAATTTAATGAAATGTTCTTTACTCTAATTCTCAGAGTTGGGAAAGGCCAAAACTCGACGAACAAATCCATTTTAATGGGCTATTCTAAAGGGAATTCTCGCTTATATGAAAAAAATCAAATTTTCGTTTTTTATTTACAATTGGAAGCTAAATTCTTAAATATTTCTAATATAGTATCATTCTAAAGTGGATTATATAAGCTGATATTTTTATTTTTGTTTTGTTTGATTAAACAGGTGACGTCTAACTTTGAGTGTAAAAGAATTATTTTAGTCTCAGTTAATTTAATGGATGTTACCTTTGATATTCCGGAGTATAGAAAACAGTATAATTAACAAAAGTGAAGTTCACAGATTGAATACTGTTATGCGCAATTAGATTTTCTTTGTTGAATATATGTTGAATAACATACGGTTGTTTTGAATTTAATTCCATTTCATTTAATTATTATCATTCATTGAATTTTGTACAAATGTTAATATGAATGCACAAAGTTAAAAAAAATTACGTATGTAGACAAATAGATTATTTGTTGTGTGAGCTTTTCGTTTGTAAAAATGAAGCTTATCAGCTCCATACATTTTTGGTAAAGGATAATTCAATTTTTTGTGTAAGTTTATTTTGAGAGAGAGATAACAAATTTGTAACTGTAACTCATCATTCAATTAGTTAATTAAAGGTTAAATGACAGTTTAATTAATTAATGGAAAGTATCGTTTACAATATTTTGTTTTCAATCGAAATTTTATGTTATTTATTTTTTATTCAGTTAAGTCCTGTTCGGATTTTTAATTATTTAGAGTGAGAAAAATTAGTTGTTTGAAAGGAAAAATTGCAAATTTTGCGATAAGTAACCACAATGTAGAATAAAATGAAGATATTAACATAAATTGCGGCTGTGAAAAAGATTTACTGCATATTTACGGCCCTCTAAAACATTATTTATTTGGAAGAGTAATGTATTGGGAAGATCGGATACATCCAATAAGGTAAAGATGGTTAAATAGGTTCGTGAGCTTTACTGGAGCGTCACATTGTATTTTTTGAAAAAAAGCAATTGAAAATAGCAGCGGGTGTATAAGTAAGGGTAGTGTTATTATCAATTTAAAAAGAAAAAGATTTATGGTGGGTTATCACAGATGAATTAGTGATAATGACGTCTCTTTTGTATTTGTTAGGTTGGCGGTCTATGCTTTGTGTTGTCCAAACACCGAAACAAGCATCATTAATGAATCACCTTCATTTGGTCATGGTTTTACTAACAACACCTATGAGAATTTACGCTAGCATAATGAAATGAGGAACGAAAATACGAATCCAAATTGTTTTTTTTTTCTCGGTGTGTTGGTATTTTTGTTAATCATTATGAGCTTAATAAGGCATTGAACAGCGTTGTACTTTTGTAAATGTAGCGTTTCAAAGACAAAGACTGTGGAACTAGGGTCCACTTTCCCATGTGCACATTGCATAAATAATAAATTAGTTCGAAAGGAAAAAGAGATCATAACTACCTGGCTGGAAGATGTAATCTCGAAGGCCAAAGTAAAGTCGGTGAGTTACAGCCCTGTTCGAATTTTTACGACTCGAGCGGTTCGGGCTTTAAAATCAATTGCAAATTAAAAAATCGCGAATTCGGAGCAAAGTGTACATATACGTCGGTACCGGAATTTGGAGTTTAATTTTTATGACTACGAAATAAGTTTGTTAGAGTAGCGAGAATCGGTCGAGAGAAAAAAAAATCTTTTAAGTGAGCAGAGATAAAGGCAGTTAATTTAATTATCGACAGTGTTTCTTTTTAATTGGTTATGGCTCCGACCAAAGTTTCAAACCCCAATTTCAAACTTGTTCACGAAACACATAATCTCTAGTTGAAATTACAAATTAGTTCAAATGCTCGACCTAATCGATATATGCGCGCTTTCTTAGCTTCGCTTCTTTTCAGCCTAAAATCGTTCTTATGTTTGCAAATGTAATACAACTTTCAGCGATTATTATATTACTATTCGCGCGGTCAAACTGTATTTTTGGTGGTCGGCTCTACCGGATAATCACATTATAATTTGTTCAGTTTTTGCTTTTTTTGCCTCTATAATAATTGACGTGCTTTGATTCACTGTGGCGATGACGACGGAAAAATTGTAAAATAATTTTACGTGAAATGACAGCTTTTGAAATAAAATCTTACACTTCTGGCCACAATGTGGTCATTATTTCTGTTTTTCACTAACGATATATCGGTTGTAATCTTTCAGACAGTAAAAATCCCTTTCAGAAATTTAATTACAGAAATGATGGACTTTGCGAAAGACTAAATTGCAAAAAACTCAAACGAAGAATATTATTAACACTGACGAATGATTAAAACATTATTAATATTTTTTGTCAGAAAAATGTCACGACTGGGGTTATCGCACATTTATTATTCGTTTCGTAACGGATATTTATAATACAATATGTGAAATAAATCTATGAACTTTGTCCTAATAATAGAAAAATAAGTTTTCAGCATGTCTGTAGTATAAAATTTGCATTTTCTCTTCTTTTATTTGAATGCATTTAAATTGTCGTGCTGAAAAGTTTAATTTGAATTTGTCACTAATAAGGAGGTATCTTGGCAAGCGAAGCAGTAAAATGGAAGTTTTCATGGTGATTTTATTGTTTCGTTCCGATTATCAGAGAATTCCCTAGTTTTGTGTATCTTTGTCAATAATTGACGTGCTTTGAATCAATGCGTCATGAAAGACTTGTAAAATAATTTTATGTGAATAGTAAGGCTCTTGAAGGAAAAATCTTACGGTCCTGTTTCTAATAGGGCCATTATATATATTTCCATTACTGGCATATGAGATAACGAAAAATAAAATTTTATTCGTCGATTAAATTTTTTTACGAACGTTGTTCATATGTTGATTTGAGAACAAAAGACGGGTGGGGCAAAAATCTTGCTTTCTCATTCGTCTTTTGTAAACAATTGTGTTACGACAGATGCATGAGCGATGCAAAATATGAGATTAAATTATAGCTACAATAAAAGTTGGGCTATGAAAAATTTTATTAATAATTCGGTGCAACAGTAAAAGAAACATTTCAGTTTCAATCAACGTTTTGCTGTATGGTTCTTGCAATATTCTGGAGCGTTAAAATGCATTGCATCATTGCAATAGTTTAAATGTGTTATTGTCTCATCGTTGCCACACAAGACGCTATTACATTACCAACTTAACCAATGTTCATTTCTTATTAAATTTTTATTGAATGTTTCCTATTACCGTATTAAACTCGCTAAACTTAAATAAATAACCTACTTTACTACACATCGTAAAAGCTTTCCGGCTTTACGCACTTATGTGGACCTGTCTCTAGGGCTTTATTATTGTTCTGATCACATTTTTCAACATTTAATTGTTGTTAAAAAAAAACAAAACGAAAGAATTATATTATTTAGGAGTTGAGTTATAATTGTAGATATTACAAAACTAGAAAGTCTGATCGCACACGAAATTTTATTGTGTCATATGTCATGTGTTATCTTGTATATACATTGCTTCTCGTTCTCATAAGATTTCAACTCGTTCAAGTATATGAGCCCCAATATTGTTTGTACGTATTTTCATTTCTCCTTAATCATAGTCTTTATGGTATTTCAGATATTACAAATTTGTCGGGAGACGCTTTGAATTATGTATAATACCATTTAGCACTTCCGTAAAGAAATAAAATAATATAAAGTTTTTCCGTTTAGTAATGAGTGGTTTAATGCTTTTTCTTTTTATACAACTAATAGTGTAATTTAGTCAATGAAATCAAAAATCGATCATATAGATGTCATTTCTATTGTCACGCAAATACAAAACTTATTCATCACAATTGTGAAAAGAACACAAAACTTATGACACTTTGCATGGTGTAATTAATGGTTTCGTCCCCTCGTGCATAGACGCCAAAAAAATAGGGACGTACTTTGCATTGAAATAAAGCGAACCACCTACCGATATGAAAGCAATTTGAAATGTAGTTGTAAGCCACCCTAAGTTGTAGAAACTTTAATTTCTAGTTTTCATCATGGTTTTTATTAATTATATTGAAGCGAAAACATTGAATGTTATGCTGAAAGCTTGTCCTTTAAAAAAAAAATTCGGAACAAAACTAGATTCGGATATTTCACAAAATCCACGTTTTCTGTTGGTGAAAGTATAGAATTGATTAAATGTAGATTTCAAATGTAAAAATTGAAAATATTTCTTGAAATAAATTTATTTTTGTGTATAGAAAGAGATGAAGGAATTTCGATCCTTCTATTTTATTGTTATTGAAAGAATAAAGCAATTTCGGATATTTTTGTTTTGTTATTTTTAGGTTTATGCAATAATAATTATAAAACGCAAGTGTTAAGTTTACTTTTTTGATATAGCATCGATTTATTCGTTGTTGAGTGACAGTTCAATATTTTGTTTGGCAGGTTAAAGTTAAAATTTAAAATTGTGTAAACATGCAACCTTGTTAGTATATGCATATTTTTCTCCGAAAGAAATATTGTTAGGGTTTAGTATATGATAAAAGGACTTTTGAAGACTTGCTTGCTACTATCAGCATTACATATACTTACCATTTTGGAAGTACTGACAACATCAACATAAATCAGGAGCGGATACTTGAATCTCCGATTTATACACACTATTCAGACCTCAGTCGGTAGTTACGTTAGTAATTTATATGGCCATCAGTGCTACGTTGTTTAAAATGTAATTTCCACACAACAGGCTTCTCTATAATGTTACGGTTTCTGTATCGTATGCTAGTAATGTTTTTTTTTACGATAAATGTAGATTTTATGTTACTTTGATTTTTTTTTTCGTTAAATAGACGATATTTTAAATAAAATGATTCTTTTCAAATTTAAAAGCAGCGAAATTTTTATGAGTTTGTTTTATATATAAAATTGCGAGAAAAATATTTTTTGAAAAAGCACAAAGTGTTTTACAGATCGGGATATCTAAAAGCTTTGAAAGTGGCAAAAGTTTATCTTAGAAGTGAAGATGATAAGAACGATTCCGACAGAAAAAAGAAACGGCAGTCATTGGTTTTTTTTAAGTGCAAAGAGAGAGCTTTTGTCTTTGTGAGCTGTTAAAATATTCGGTAAACAAAACAGACGACGAAAATGTTAGTTTACAAATCATCAAAGAAAAGTCATTTGTGTAAGTGTAATAATTCGTTGCGATTTTGGAGTTTGGGACCGTTTTAACATTGTAATCGGATCGAGCCACCCAAAGCGAGCGGAAGCCGTATATTTCGAGAAACATTTGTTAGTCACCTCAATTACTCTAGCTCGAATTCTTAGTGTTAGTGTATATAGTTTTTTAATGTAGCGCAGCGATGATGGATGTAGTGGTGATGGGTTTTCGACTAAAAATAAAATTCTAACAGTGACAGTTTTCGTCTTGTTAACGGCGCATTTAACAAACGCAATGAATTTGATGAATTGTTTGGTTGAAGCGGCGCGTTTTATTATCCGAAAACTCGAACGAAAAGAGTTTCACACCATCACCTGTCGCCCTTCCATTTTTTAATCAATTTTGTCATTTGTCTGACACAACGGGATGAAATTAATTTGATATGTAAAGGAAAAGACGAGTGTTCGTGATGCAACGGTTTGCACCCGTAAAGGAAGCATTGAATTAAATTAATTGAGATTTAATGCTGTGGATCAAGAGATGGGCAATATTTTTTATTCGGTTGTTAAACAATTTAATAATTTGTTTTAATAGGTTTGGTTTAATCCAATTAATACGGTCAGGGTATATTTAAATTGCACCGTTATTTATCTAATTTTTCCAATTTATTTTCATCGAGGGGTGCACGTTTTCATGTTACGTGTTATTATAACTAATAGATCAAGTTTGACCTCCCGTATATCATGGTGTTGTTTACTGAAAGGCCTCGAGAATAATCAATTTTTGTCAGTAAATAAAATATGGCGGAAAAGATTTTTAATTTTGAGCATTATTCTATTTGTTCGCTTCGAAATTTAATCTAAAATAAAGCGTTTTAGAACGAAATTAGATTTATAAAGTTGGTGAAGTTTTAAATTACGTTTGAAATGCGAACACTGAGGACCATATAGAGATTTGGGAAATGTGGTCGAATTAAACAGTAAAAAAATATGTTGTTTTGCTAGATCATTGCCATTTAATAAAAATGGGTTCTACTAAATATGTCATTTGAGGAGCACTGTTGTCATTTACATAATTCGCTGTCATCTGTTGTATGTCGACAGATATATATTTTTTGATTGCCGGATGGTTCATTTCTCACTTTGAAATGCTACACAAATACACAAGCTTACGTTTATTTTAGTCCTGTGTGTGTGTTGTGGCACAAAACATATTAAGTCATAAGTATTATTTTGTAGGTAATATATTGATTATTCGTTTGGTAGAAGTGTTCTATTAATACTAGAAGTCCACTTCTAGTTACTAGGATGCATGGAAGTTGTTTTGATGTTGAAGTGACGGCAGGCTGAGCTTGAGCGAGCCAAGATCAATCACCGTCGCGTACGCGTTTCAATGAAACACTCCCTCACCCTAAAACCTCTCACATCAAAAGATCTTCCTTCACTCAGTAAATGTCTTGAGAATTTCCCTTATTAATGATTATTTATAAAATATATTTTGTGTCATTTGATTACCCTTAAATCGGCGTAAATTGTGTCAAACAAAGCAAATTTACAAATTTAAACGGAAATAAGTTTTTCTCCTATTTTATTTTTCGCTAACTTCCAATCCTCATATTTAGCTTCGGATTACTTCAGAGGAATTGATTATTTTCCGATTATGTTCTACGACTTGTGCAATGAATCGGAAATTTTTCCCTAATGAAATACTATATAAAAACGAGAACTTTCGAAATACACGAGGTAATAACAAGCAGCTTTACGACAAAACTCATTATAACAGATATTATCTTTGTGTCAGTACGTGACATCAATTTATTTTTAATTTTATACACAATAGAGTGGCGTTAATAGAAGTTCGTTAATGCAACGCTGAAATTTTTAATTATATTAAATTTCTGCTAGCTGCTAGCATCACAAAATCACAACGAAAGCACAACACTTGCAATAAAATTGATACCTTATTTTATATCCGACAAACATGCTTTCAGTTAATGGGGGCTCTCAGCACTTGACAATTAATGACGTTCCTTAACTACTCGAGTGTTTCTTAATAAGCAAATTGCAACAAAATTGATCTCTATTTTTACAACCATCTTACAAGCGAGCACATCTAATGCACCGATTAAGGAAGCGTGAGTTTGCTACCAGACTACTTAATTTTTTTCAATTAAGCCAAATTTAGTATCGGTCGGAAGTCAGATAAAAACCGGTCTGTTTTTGGTTGCTAAGAGAGAAGAAATAAGAAATCGACAATTTGATTAGAAATGTTAATTTTTAAACTGTCTTATCTCTACTTCCAACCGTTTCTTATGTGTCAGTTCAGTTTTAAAATAGAAACTTTTCATAGTCGAGTTAGTAGTTTATCACTCAAATTGGCACTGCCATTTCGACACAAACAGACTCATAAATAGAAGTTTTTTCGATCAAAAACTTAGTCCAAATGATCGCAACTCTATGACAATAAAACTTTTATGTTTCTACCTGATCAAATAAAGAATCGATTTCGTCCATAGGTATGATTTTTTCTTCCATGCGAAAGAATTTTTACAAACCTTTTATCTTTCTTGAATTAGTTGGATTAAATGAATAAATTAAAACACATTGAGTAACAATGATGAGACACGTAAATTTATTATCCAATAAAGTCAGTTTCTCGACCGCAATAATAAGTTTCTACAGGTGCGGCTTATTTTCTGTTTTAACAACAAATATGTGAAATGTACATTAATTTACAAGTATTTATTCTACTCAGAGAAAATTGTTGAACTCTCTAGTAATAGCAATTACAATCAAATTTATACGTTCAAACTAGTAACGATATAATATTGAATCGTTACGTATTATTATAACTAGGGATATTGTTGATCCGCGTCTAGTTCAGATTAATTATTTTTGGTGCATGGGTGAATTCCATTCGATTATTTAAACTATGAATATAAAAAGTTCACATTACATGAAAGACGACACCATTTGTAAATTTTATTACATAGCATATGTGTTCGTAATTCTTGTGAATTTATGAAGAAGGATTTTTACTGCAACTGAAACGGGAGTAAAAAATTTATTTTCAGCTCAATTTTAGAGAAATTATGGACTTTATTAATTATAATTTTTCTTGGTAATTCGTTTTAAATTAAATTTTTTGAGCTTAATCTGTTTCGGCTTGTGCAGCTTTAGTTCTATAACAGGATTGTTCAAAATTGGGTAGTAAACTTTAGATTTTACGGGAGATGATTTTGTTGATTATAATCCTTCGTAAGTGCGTCGGTTGTTAACTTTGTTTTACACGTTTCGTAAAATCGCTTTTTCTTGTGTATATTTTTTTTCTCTTCCGACATAATTATGGAGGGAAATTTTCCATAAAAAAGTTAAATTGATTGAATCTTTTATTGGTTGACATCAATGATTAGATTTAAAGCAAATATGGAATACAAAGCGGATATGTAAATATTTAATTCAAAGATTGGATTTGTTTATTTAAATTCTTTAAATTAGTTTCTTTGACTTTTAGAAAACAAATTGCTTTGCTGCTAGCTCACCTTTGTAACTATGTTTACTAATATAAAAAAATCATTTTTGTTTTTTTTTTGCCTTGAAGAGATATGAAATAACCTACAATGGAAGTATGTTTTTTGTTTGTTTCAGTGATGCAGTGCGTCGCTGAAGTTGTAGCGGCCGGCCGGAGCATGCACTGGCCGCCGTCTTCATGGTGGTGAAGGACACCCGCGCTGGATCGGCGGTGGAAAGGGGTGCCAACATCGTGGCAGGCCTCTGGCTGCTGCTTTTGGCGGGGCTATGGGGTCGCGCATTCGGAGGAATGCTCCTGGCGCAATACCCGGGCCCCGCCGATCCACCGATACACTTTTCACATTTGGCGATCGACCATCAAACGAAGAAGATTTTCGCCGCTGGAACAAACCGCTTAATACAATTGGATGCCGATTTAAATTTGGAATATTCGATTATGACTGGTCCGAAGAATGACAGTCCGTCGTGTCACGCTCTTGGATGTGACGCGGCCGACATACCACTTACATTGACCGATAACTACAATAAGATTCTACTAATCGAACCGGAATCGAGGACTCTTATATTTTGCGGTTCTATTTTCCAAGGTGCTTGCTATAAATACAAACTGAACAACATCAGTGCAGAACCAGAGTTTATACCAAGGGCTATTGCGGCCAATGATGCGAATGCTTCCACTTATGCGTATATCGGACCGAAAAGCTACAACTTGTGGGGTCGTTCTAACATCTTATACGTAGGGACCACCTTTACTAACAATGGCGAATATCGACATGACGTACCCGCTATAGCTAGTAGAGATTTGGATACTTTGGACATTGCTGAATATTCATTCAGTAAACAATCGCATTTGAGTATCGATGTCAAATACAGAGACCATTTTATTGTTCAATACGTTTACGGTTTTAATGCGAGCGATTACGCTTATTTCCTTATTGTTCAGAAACAATCTCATCTTCCCGGCCAAGAGGAACAAGGTTATGTGTCTCGATTATCTCGGACTTGTATAAACGACGCCAATTACGACAGTTACACTGAAGTGACGTTGCAGTGTGTTGATGGTGATCAAAAATATAATTTGGTTCAAGATGCTAAAATTGCAACTGCAGGGGAAGAATTAGCCAATTCACTCGGTATTAAAGTTGGGACTCCGGTTTTGATCGCCGTTTTCAGACCCGCGCGCGGAATTACCAACGAACCCCAACCACATTCAGCTCTCTGTCTTTATCCATTGCGTGATATCGAAGCGAAATTTATCGAAAATATACACATGTGTTTCAACGGTAGTGTAAAATATAGAAATATGGGTTATGTATCGGGTTTGATTTTGGATGGAAAATGTCCAACTAGTGGATCGGCCGGAAATATACCAAATTTTTGCGAAGTAGGTTTGAAAATTAGTGGAGCAACTCCGATTATAAGCAATGCAGCGTTAGTATTTCCCAATATCTCTTTATCGGCTGTAGCTACCGCATCGACAGGAAGACATGTATTAGCATTCCTGGGAACTACAGACGGGAAATTGAAAAAAGTACTTCTATCGGGACCTGTTCCTACAGAATATGAGGAAGTCATTGTCGATGAAGGTAACGCAATATTACCCGACACGACTCTTTCGACTTCAGGAGATTACCTATATGTCCTCTCTACTTCAAAGGTAATGTATTGACAATAAATTTTTCAATATGTCGTGCAATAAGTAAGCTTAATTTTAGATATCGAAAATTAACGTGGAACACTGTAGTAGCTACAACAACTGTTCAGCTTGTTTAGAATCAAAAGATCCTTATTGCGGGTGGTGTTCTCTTGAGAAGAAGTAGGTTTTAATTACGTACTTGTTTCCAGTAGTATTAAGTAATTGTTTGTAGGTGCACTGTTCGCAGTGCGTGCCTGAAGGCCTCTCATAGCCCCCCTCGTTGGTTGTCATTAGGTACCGGGCAACAGTGTATAGACTTTGAACAAGTTTTACCCGAACGAATTCCGATTAATCAAATGACTACCGTCCAACTTACAATAAAAACACTTCCGGAACTTCCATATGGTGCTAAATATAAGTGTGTGTTTGGTTCCGCGGAGCCGATTGATGCTGTTGTGACAAGTTTCGGACTTTCTTGTCCAACACCTGATGTCTCAAGACGTCCACAAATTCCACCACAGCAAGATCACGTACTTGTACCACTCAGTGTCCGTTCATCGGAGACGAATAAAGATTTCGTGTCGAGAAACTTTGCTTATTATGATTGTTCTAAGCATACCACTTGTATGCAATGTGTCAAATCACAGTGGGCGTGCAATTGGTGTGTCTATGAAAATAAGTGTACACACAATACTTCAGTCTGTCAACGCAACATCATTAGCGGTGAAAATGTATGAATAACATTCTTGTCAACATATAAATTAGATATATTTTTCATTTCATTTTCCAGAATCCAGTTCATTTGCCAAATCACGGTTTTGAATATTGTCCTCAATTTCGAAGACGCGATGTTATTTTATTACCAACAAATGTGCCGAAACAAATGGTTTTTGAAGTTAAAAATTTACCCCATCCCCAAGCTGCTCATTCCGGTTTTCAATGTATTATTATTATTGAAGGTGCTACAATGTTAGTGCCTGCTCGAGTGGCATACAATAAACATATTGTTTGTGATAACACAACAGTAAGTCAAGTACTGATTTCTCGTCTAATTGTGGTATTAATTAATTAATATTTCAGTATTCGTATGAAGCTAACGAAGGGGAATACGAAGCAAATGTGACAGTTGTTTGGAATAGAAATCATCACATTGATTCAATGACAGTTAAATTATATAAATGTGATATATTAGGTTCACACCGCGAACATGCCGATTGTTCGTTATGTGTCACTCGAAACTCGAAATATCAATGCACCTGGTGCGGAAATACTTGCACTTATAGCGAAACTTGCCAACAAATACCCCACATCGAATGTCCGAGACCCCGAATAGATATGGTAATAACTCAAAGGCAGTAGGCTTCCTAATCTAATCTCTTTGCTTTATAGATAAAGCCACTGAGCGGTCCTATAGAAGGAGGTACTTTAGTAACAATAGAAGGTAGTAATTTAGGGTTAAAGAAAGAAGACGTTCAAGGAAAAATCAAAATCGGAAATGTTCCATGTGAATTAGTTAATTATGAAGTATCGGTTAAAATTCAATGTGTGACCGGTCCATCGGGTACCGAAATGACAGCGCCGATTATAGTCGGAAACGAAGCTGGTTTTACTAAATCGTCGGTTGAATTTAGTTACAAAGATATTAAACTATTCGGAATAGATCCGACTAAAGGTCCGTTGTCTGGTGGTACTCAGTTAGCAATTAAAGGCCAGTATCTTAATATCGGCTCTGAAATAACCGCATATTTAGATGATTACGTCTGTCAAGTTAATTTAACTCAAGCGTCGAGCGGACGCTTAACTTGCATTACTTCACGAGCGCACGAGGCTGTGAATATAGCAAAACTTACTTTAAGTATAGATGGCGCTAATCGTACTTTAGAAGGTAATCCGTTTAATTACACGCAAGATCCAACGATTATGGAAATTAAACCGTTGAAAAGTTTTGTGTCTGGAGGAAGAATGATTTTTGTTCATGGCACTAATTTAAGCAGTATTCAAGCTCCTGAAATGGAAGTTTATTCGGATAGTGAACCATCCGTTGCTATTAATAAAACTTCTTGTACAGTCTTAAGTGCTTCACAAATTGAATGTCCGAGTCCTTCAGTTAATCGTCAGTTTCTTCTAGCTAGCAAAAGAGCTAGAAGATCACTTAGACAACCATCTGCTATTAAAGTAAGTTGAACTTTTTCTAATCTCGGACGGATATCTCATAGCTCGCAATTGTAGATGCCAGAAGCTCAGCTAATTGTAAGAATTGGTTTTATAATGGATAATGTTCAATCGGTTAAAAACTTAGATAAACATTTTCCTAATTTAAGAAGCCAATTATTATATGTAGAAGATCCAAAATTTTTCAAATTTCCCAATCAAATTAAACTTTATAAAGGTGATACGTTAGTTATAGAAGGAGAAAATTTAAATATGGCTAGTGATGAAACTGATGTTGTTGTTACAATAGGGACGAAACCGTGCAATGTTACTGGTTTGGCAATGAGTCAACTTGTTTGTTCACCACCTGAACAACAACCACTTGACACCGACGAAAACGGTGTAAAGGTATTTTATTATACAACATTAAATACACAAATCTACTGATACATTTTCAGACTGATACTAATCTTCCTCTGGTTGTTGTACGAGTTGGAAGAAACTTAAGATTTCCGTTGGGCTATTTACGTTACGATATATATAAAAGTTTTGCTTTTCCTCCCGAAGCAATGGTCATGATAGCATCTGGTTCTATATTATTTGTATTATTTTTTTTCGCTGTACTTTTTGTATATCGTCGTAAATCCACTCAAGCTGAAAGAGAATACAAACGTATTCAAATACAAATGGATACATTAGAAAGTAATGTAAGATCTGAATGCAAATTAGGTAAGATACAAAAATCTACTTTGATACATTTTCCTGAATAATTAGAATTTTTAGCATTTGCTGAACTACAAACGGACATGACTGACCTTACTGCTGACTTGGAAAACTCTGGAATACCGACTTTGGACCATACTAGCTACATTATGAAAGTGTTTTTCCCGGGGGTCAGCGATCATCCGATTCTCAACGCACCAAAAGTAAATAATAACACAATTAAAAATTCTATTATTAATATAATTTTTGCAGCGAATTAATGGGCCTAGGACTAATTACGATACTGCAATGTTACAATTTGAGCAACTAATCAATAATAAACACTTTGTATTAGTTTTTATAGAAATTTTAGAATCACAAAAATCATTCAACATACGCGATAAGTGAGTTTTTTATTTTAATAATAGGAAGATTACATCACTTGAATATTATTATTTTTTTAGAGTAACTGTCGCGTCTTTGTTGATGGTTGTTTTAATGGGCAAGATGGAATATGCTACAGATATTCTAAAAAGTTTACTTCTTCGTTTAATAGACAAGTCAGTTAATACAAAACATCCTCAACTGATGTTACGAAGAACTGAAAGTGTAGTTGAGAAAATGTTAACAAATTGGATGGCTCTTTGTATGTACCATTATTTAAAAGAATATGCAGGTTCTTCGTTGTTTTTATTATTCAAAGCAATTAAACATCAAATTGAAAAAGGTTTAGTTGATGCTATTACTCACGATGCTCGTTATTCTTTATCTGAAGAAAGGCTTTTAAGAGAACAAGTAGAACATAGTGTTGTGGTAATTTAAATAATACTATAAATAGTGCAGTTATATTTATTTTTTTTTTTTTAGACTCTTCATATTGTTCAAGATGATTTAGATGAAAAAATTCAATGTAAAGTTTTAGACTGTGATACAATCAGTCAAGTAAAGTCTAAAATATTAGATGCTTTGTTTAAAAATACACCGTTTTCATTACGTCCATCGATTCATGAAGTCGATTTGGAGTGGCGACATGGAAGGGGTGGCCATTTAACTTTACAAGATGAAGATTTAACTACGAAAACTGTAGGATCTTGGAAGAAATTAAATACTTTAGCGCATTATGGTGTAAAGGAAAGTGCAGTTATGTCATTAATTGCACGTCAGAATGATAGTTTTAATAATTGTAAACAACCATGTCATAACTGTAAGTGTTAAAAAATGTTTTTTTGTTGTTGTTAATTTAAAGTTTTTAGGTGTGGCTGGTATGTACTTTAATAATTCCCAGTCGCCTATTATAACAACCAATGGCGATGTTGAAACTGGAGCAAATCCAAGAATATATCATCTTGTTAAACCAATCGATGATCATCAATTTCCAAATAACAAGCTTGTAGAAAGAACTCATAAAGCTATACCGGAAATATTTTTAACAAGACTTTTATCAACAAAAGGAACGATTCAAAAATTCGTTGATGATTTCTTCTTAACTATATTAACAGTAAATGATGCTTTACCACCAGCTGTTAAATGGTTGTTTGATCTTCTTGATGAAGCAGCAAGAAAACATGGAATTCAAGATCCTGAAGTTGTACATGCGTGGAAATCAAACAGTCTTCCTCTTAGATTTTGGGTTAATTTTATAAAAAATCCCGATTTTATATTTGATATTAATAAAACGAATACTTTGGATTCTTGTTTGTCTGTTATTGCGCAGACATTCATGGATTCTTGCTCGACGACGGAACATAGGCTGGGGAAAGATTCGCCTTCTAATAAACTTCTCTTTGCTAAGGTGGGTTTGAATGTTTGAGAAATATTTCTACAAATTAAAAATTTAGTTTATAAAATGTTGATATAAAATACTTAATTATGAATTATTCAATCTAGTCGAGTAAAATGCTGAGAAATGTAAAGTTCATTATCTGAATGATTGCGATTTGAGTTGTTATTACTTATTTATTACTTATATTTGTCGATTTCGATAGTCATTGATTTGATTAAGACCATCCTTTTATCATATATAACCAATCGAAATAGAATTCTGGAAAATGGATTCTATTATATGCCAAATATATATAATTATATTCATTATTTTTTGTACGCCTTCGTCAGAACTATTATTTTTAAGCTTCATTTGCATTCGAGTTTTCCTCGAACTTTTTATTCTTTTTCATAGAAACACTTTATTTTACCCAATGAGAAAAGAAACGAAGAATGTTAGTTTTTCGTGAATTTTAACTGATAAATCATTTTAATGAAAAAAATGTATTAACTATCATGTAGAATTAAGACAAAATGTTATGTTTTTTTTTTAACCAAACACTCAGTGCTTTGAAGAAAGTGAATGTCTTTTATTCTATTCAAATTTTTTAAGTTAAAGAAATATGAATAAATATTTTGATAAACTTTTCATTTCTTTGACTTTGACTATCGACCAATGAAACTTTACTTTGTAATCACTGAAACTGAAAGCTACACTCAAAAATGCAAGAGGTATCTCACTTTTAAAAACAGACATAAGTTCATGTTGTGGTTTCTCAATGAACAATTCTGTATACTTGAGAATTATTTTAGATGATGCAAAGATTGCCATATCCACTCAAGCGGAATATGCCTCATATCAAATACTCTATTTTTATTTATTTTTTGTAGGATATTCCTCGATATAGAGAGATGGTATCTCAGTTTTACCAGGACGTGGCGAGTTTGCCTGTAATTACCGACCAAGAAATGGGTTCGGCAATGCAGCAATTGTCCGCCCAACAAGCTGATGAATTTGATACTGTAGCAGCATTGAAAGAGCTTTATATTTACGTAACTAAATATCGAGAGCAGGTGAGATTAATTTTTTTTTTTTATGTGATTTTATTGTTTTTGTTTTAGATAATTGAGGCTTTAAACAATGACATCAACTGCCGTCGTTTGCATCTGGCACAGAGGCTGGATAGCGTTGCTTATACCCTAGGAGGTGAAGATCCGGCAGCTTGCTGACCTCGTCAGTCACCTGATCCCCTGCTGCCCCGACCCTTTGCGCCCTGATTCCATGCGCATTTTGCACTTGAGTCAACTCAATTAGAGAAGATAGCGAGTGCATATGAGCGTGTTATACTGTGATATGGCGCACGATCAGGTGACTGTGATTGGATGCGTACTTACCCTCCAGCGGCTGCTAGTTTCCTTCCTGAGTGCCTCGCTTCGCTGATGGGACGTGACACGGACAGTGTATACGCGCAGTGGCGCACTTATATAGCGCACTTTTGTTCGGTCCGGTTAGCTTAGTTTTAAGTAGAAGTCTATAGACATTTATTCTACATGTATTCGACTGATACTCTAGTTTTAAGTTTCTATTTGACTATTATTACTTTAGATATCAGTATTATTTTTTCTCACAATGGAGCATTTTGTCTGACATTTTCGTTATTATCAGTCGTTTATATGGTGAAATAGTGATCTGTGCCGGAACTATATTTATGTGGAATCGTCTTCACGTCCAGTGATTTGTACGTTACTATTTTAATTATGTTTAATATAAAACAGTGCATACTTGTATCTTAACTATTATATATTTTTTTTTGTAAATATTTCAATTGTGCATATAGATTATATCGGATTTATAAAAGTGTTTATATTTAAGCATTCATTCGTCATTTATTTTATTAGATTGGGTTAGATACATTTTTATCCTAACAGCAATTTTTACAAACAATTTATTGTATATGTCATGACTGCTTTTTTAAAATGTGACTATACACAATACACATTTACACATTTTTATTCAATATAGTCCTTAAGATATATTTTTATTGTAAATCAATGGAAGTTAACATCACAGTAGTCATATTTTAAATTAGCTCTTATAAATTTTTATATTTAACATATTGATGTTTAAATTCTCAAATTTAATATACGATGAAGTTAGATAAAAATGTTTGTTAAATGCAATTTTAAGGTGACTTATTTTATTTCAATTCAACTTTTGTCAATGATTTTTTAGTCGCTTTATATTTCTATTTTATATTTTTGGTAATGTGATCGTGAATTAAAGCTTTTTATATAAAGTGTATTGTTTAGTGATATTTTTTTACTCTATTAAACATGTATCCAAAAAGTTTTCATTGTTTACTCATTTGTCCTCTTGATTTCTCTTGTACAAACACTTCGAAATCTAATTGTATGCACATGACAAAACATTACTAAATGTTGAATAAATTATTTTTATTTTTAACTGCCACATTCAATACCTTGTATTGAATCCACTCACAGCAAAAAAACATCGAACAGAATTCTTCGAGTTTGGAAGAGACCGCAATTTTCATAGTTTCCCAATTTTCTTCATTTTGGGATATGCTGTTCGGAATATTTTTCTAAGCAAATTAATGAATTCTTGAACGTCACTGTCTTTAAAAACGTAAGCAAAAAATAATGATAAAATAACAATTTCGAAAGAAACAAAATTAAGAATTTATACAATTTTTGATTGTTTTTAAGCAAAAAACATTTACAGGTGAACAAATGTTTATTCTTGATTGTCTGCAGTAAAATTTAACTCAATTTGATTTAATATTATAGATGCATTCATGATTTTTTATTGCTGTCATTATTATTTTAATATTTTTTTTTATATACTTTTTATGTACTGTGATAATTTGGACATTAAAAGTGGTTGATTTATTGTTGCATCGGTTGAAATTGGATAATTTTCTGATTATATTTTTCTAATTTAATTGTTTTTTGATTTTTCAGCTTTGATATTTTTTATTTTTTGTTTATAACCTTAACACTTAGAATTTTGAGAGAATGTTTCTTTTTTAAATCAGTTATCTTAACTTTATTAAGCCTTTGAGCTATTTTTCAAATATTTCTGCTATTTTGAATCTGCCGCGTGGCGTTCCCGCCTTATCGATAAAGTCGATTTCTCTCAACTGTTTTCATAGCCAGCTGCAATCATTTTCGAGGATGCAAGGGAAGTGTGGACTGCGCTTGTGTTTTCCTTAAAAATTTGTGTTTATTTGATGTGAGATTGAGTATTGTACTGTTTGGTCATTTTAGAGTGTTAAAATTTGACTGTTCATGCGTTCATTTGACTGTGTGTAGTAATCGTTCACAATTTTGTGATAAATTTCCAACAGAAAGACAATTAATTAGACAATATGGCGGATAATACACTTGTGTACTCCGACACCCAAAAATTTTGCTTCGAGTAAGTTAATTTGATAATTCAATTGGTAATTTAATTTAATAAATCATACTCTACGTCATTTATGTTAATAAATTTAAATCACCTAATTCCAACAACAATTATCGCCGAAACATTATCGGTTAAAATCAGGGTCGTTCAAAATTATTTTCAAAATTAAAATAATAGTTAATTTTTGGTAGTCATATAATAACAATCTAGTTTTTTATCAAATGGAACGAAATATTAATCAATTTTGTGTTTTTAATCTTTTTGATTATTGTCATAATAAACGGGGGCTGCTCGAGCCAATTGGCGGGAAAACTAACGTCTTTTTTTTAACGGTCATTTGCAAAAAAAAAACGTTAGAAAAAAAATGTCAATTGTAACAGAGTTGTTTTATTTTTAAGGTACTACGAAAAGAACAGCTGTAAGAAGCTTGGATGTGCTTTTATTCATAAGAAAAAAGCGAATATTGAAGTAGTTCAAGTAAAAGCGAAAGAAGGGTTTGTTATCGGACGATGCAGTAGCATTCCTTTGTGTCGTTATTTTCTGAGAGGATACTGCACACATGCAGGAAATTGTAGATTCCGCCATGAAATTAGGCCAGTAAACAAGATGAATGTACCAAATACTAATAGTAATCAACCTTCAAGGTAGTCTCCCAGCTGATACATTTTTCTTAGTTAAAAATTCAATTTTAGCACAAATACGCCATCTACCTCTGCAACAGAACAGCGTTTACAAGACGCCAATGAAAATGTTAAGAAAGAAACGAATGACAACTCTGCCAATGCTTTTCCTGTTGCAAAACCGAATAATAGGTGAGTTTAATTATTTTCGGAATGTAAATTCAATTATACTTTCTCTTTGTTGTTTTAATAAGGAACTTTCTTCCAATTTTTTCGATAATTTTGCAACTTATTAATGCAATTTTAGCGGTTCCGAAAATGTCAACGTCATCAGTTCGGAAGGGGCTGCTTGTTCACCATTAAAAGACTCATCCTGGGTGAACGCTCCGGAATTTGTGCCAAAAAGCAGCGTGGCGAAGCCTTTGAGTTACGCAGCAGCATTGAATCCAACTGGTGCTGTTGCTAATAACAATAGCACAAAGCAATTGTGCCCATATGCAAATAAAGATGGTTTTTGCAAGTATCCGCCAGGAGAATGCAGCTATCTCCATGGAGAGATTTGTGATCTTTGTGGAACTGCAGCGCTTCATCCATTTAACGAAGAATTGCGGAAAAAACATCGTCAAGATTGTATTAAACAGCATGAGAAGAATATGGAGCTGTCGTTCGCAATTGCAAGATCTAAAGAAAAGAGTTGCGGGATTTGTTTTGAAGTTATAATGGAAAAAGCTAATGGAGAACAAAGATTTGGGATTTTGCCGAACTGTAATCATTGCTTTTGCTTAAGTTGTATTCGGAAATGGAGACAAGCTAGACAATTTGAAAATAAGATAATTCGAGCTTGTCCTGAATGCCGCGTCACTTCCGACTTCGTATGTCCAAGTCTGTTTTGGGTGGACACCAAAGAAGATAAGAATAAGCTGATTAATGATTATAAAACAGCGCTTTCTACAAAAGACTGCAAATATTTTGACAAAGGGGTTGGAAAATGCCCATTTGGAAACAAGTGCTTTTATCGTCACGCTTTCCCGGATGGTCGTGTTTGCGACGTTGGACCACCACCACGTCAACGACGAACTAGAGGTTTTGATACTGCAGCTATCGAAGTTCTGCAGGTAAATTTTTATATTCAACTCAACAGTAGATACTTGAATTTTTTTCGTTATAGCAAGTCATTTTATGGGACTTTTTGGATGAAAGAGAGAATCCATGGCAATCTTTAGCTGAGGATTTGGAAGATTTAGCTGAATTTTTTTCCGATTCTGATGAGTCAGACTGGTCTGACTATGATTTGCTCATAAGTTAGACGAGTTTTGTTTTTTGGATTTATTAAAGTTTAGTTCTTTTTTTTTTGTACCTATTGGTTTAAGTTGTAAAAAAATATTAAACAGAAATTTTTATTCCTGTTGATAATTTCTTGTAAATAGTTTGTTACAAAGATTTACAAACTTCTTATTTAATAGAAAGAGTATGGCAGTGATCTTTGAAGTTGTTAAGTGTAACTTAGAAAGGTAGAAGAGAATGTTAAAAATCTTTGGTTTTTAGCTGCTATACGTTAATACATTACTTTTGTTGCTTGAGCCATGTGTTATTAACAATTTTCTGTAATACCGTAATGCTTTTATTTAACACATAGCTTTTTGCAACTTTGTGTATTGGCCTTTTCACTGATTCTCATCCGGCCAGTACTGATTTTGTTTCAACGGAAACGTTTTGCCTTAAATACTGACATGGGAGACGTCAAAATGCAAATTTAATTCTCCTTTAATGTTCCACTAGTTGGCCATTTTTTAGTTAGGTTTTGTTTTGATAAATCGTTTCACAATTTGTTTAACATCCAATATGTACGCATAGTTTTTATATTGTAGCGCATGTCTGCAGTTGAAAAACAGAGGATTTTTTTTAATTTTTCATTGTATACAAAACATGTTTTTATTTTTTCTTTACCGTGTTTTTAAATTCAGAATCTTGTCAATATCTCTGTTATGAGTCTATTGCGTTTCTGATGGTGCTCATGCAGATTAAATTGGAAACGGGCTGCAGAACAGAGCCTCATACAGATCTGTGATTGTTAGCTTAGTAGGATTTAAATGTTTTAGTTATAGTTAATTTACTGTTTATTCAAATTTTGAACTTTTTGTTGTTTGTCAAAAATTTCAGTCAAAATAAATTTTCAAATAGTAAGACATTTCAAGCAATACTAAATGTTTACCTAGAGCATTTATTAAAATTTCCTCTTTAGGTTTACAATGTTTTGCTTGTTTATGTTCACATTAGTCATTGTATTTTAGTTTTTGCTTATATTATAAATATGTATGTTAAATACTTGGTTGGGGTGGAATAGTTTTAAAGATTTTCCAGTATATCCAACCCAAAGCAAATTCAGTTCAGTTTTTTAACAGTTTCTGTATTACGTACTTATTCCAAATAAAAATAGATGCTATCATTCCACATTTTATTATCATCAGGGAATCGGACAAGAAGAAACATCGGTTAATAGATACAAAAATTATAGAATAAAAAAATAAATGGCGAAAAAAATTGAATTCAGTGCCGATTTCAACTTATTAGAAGCTTCTATTCATAAGTTCTTCGGAATATTCAAAATTTGTTAGGAAAAAAATAAATTTTGGCGGGAAACAGTTTAACAAAATGTCAAAGTTTGTATAACCTAACTATTATCTGTCATTCTCATGTTGGATTTAATAATTTTACAATGCAAATGATCCAAGATTATTTAATTCTCTTCGTAAGTACTTATTCTTCCATTATTTATAATAAGTGATATTATTGTTTTGTAGCAAAATAAAACACATCTTCAACATGAAGACTTAATCAGTTTATTAATATATTTATCGCAACAACCTCCAGAGACAATTATAGATTTCGAATCGACGTCCAAATTAATTTTTTATATTCTATCAGAAACTATAAAAACTGATTTTAACTATCATTTTTTACAAATATTAAATAACCTTAAAAACAGATATTTTTCAATCAATAACAATAAAGTCTACGTCCACAATAATTTCATGACAACATTTTTTTTAATATCTTTGAAATACAAAAAAACTTTGTTTATATCTCCAAATGACTCTATATTTGTTTGTTCAATATTACAAGAAATAGTCGAATCAATTTGTCTCCTAACTCCTCAGTCTTCACACCTTTTACGATTATTAGAAATGATTTTGAAAAAAAGAGAAGATGTGTTAACTCCAGATTTATCTTTGTTGATTTTGAAATCTATGAATAAAGCAGCATATTCTCCTTTGATTGGTTTTAAAAGCACAGCACAAAATGTAAGCAGGATTCTAATAAGGTCGTTGCCTTTCAATACGAGGAAATATTTGTGCAATTTTAACAACCTTCCAATTAAAGGCATAGATTTGAACGATATTTTAAAGCAATGCAATGAAAAAACAATTCGTAATCAATTTTATTTCATAAACAAGCAAATTTTGAAATGGTTTTGTAATAATACTGACAGCAGAGATGCATCATTCTTTTATGAAACTGTAACTAATATTTGTAATTTTGATGAATTTGTTAATGAAATTTGGCCTTTCTATAGTCAACATTTTGATAATTTCAATGAAGGGTGAGTTGCATATGAAAATATTATCCTTTTTTCAATTTTGTTTTCAGGGAATTTTATCAAAGTTTCTTGAAATATTGGATTCCAATAACTATCAAACGTTATCAAGATCAGTTTTACACATTCATTGCTACTAAAAACGTTGATTGTAATTTAAAAGCGTACACTTTATTAGAAGTCCGAAAAAAAGGTTTCTACAGCAAAAAATTCAATCCAGATGCTTTAACATTTTTGAAGTATTCTAAAACTAGCTCTGTTGGATTAAAAATAATTTCAATTTTCATAAAAAAACAAATATATCCAGATAGATTCGACTTGGAAGCAGTTAAATTATATCTAATTTTTTATTCCCAGTTTGAATTCACTGACGATGTTTTGAAAAATTTAAAACAGTTTTTCTCTCAAATTTTTTTTGTAAGTCATATGAATTTATCCAAAAATGATGATACAAATGTAGAATTATATTCAGAATTTTTAAGTTTTATATGCAGGTTTTGTATTTTTTTAATTGATAAAAAAAATTTCGAAGTGTCGAGTCAGATTTTGAGATTGATTTGGGACATTGCATCTGGTTCTTCTTCAAATTTGATAACTTGCTATAAATTAGATCGAGAAAATGTATACGAAAGTGGGGAAAACTTGTTTTATCGGAAATTGCAAGTGTGTGGGTTTTGGCGGGAACATTTCTTAAATAAATGTTTGATTGAAAAAATGAATAATTTGGTACGAGAATCCAAGCACTGTTCTTTAACAATTCAGTTAATCAAAAATTATTATTTGGAGTTTTTGACAATTGATAATTTTGTTACTTTGGGGCAGCTTTTAGTTGATATTAAAAAATCAGTTTGGTTGCAAAGTTCTGAAAAAATCAGAGCTTATACTGATCTATTCATCTCTTATAAAAAATCAAAAAATGAGGATTATTTGGATGACGTCAAAAGCCTTTGTGATATTTTTGCCAACAACGTTGGACTTTTTGACCCTCAAAATATGTTTGTTTGTGTTTTGATCTTAGATATGTTGATAGTAATTTTGGGTTATGACGACGTAAACTTTACGTTTTTACTCAATAAAAGTTTAATTTTTTTCGAGAAAATTTTCACTGAAGGTTTGAATTCAAATTTAAACGTTAAAGATACAAAAATTTTGGAATCTTACATTAATGTGAGTAATTTATAAAAAATAAACATTTTTATAACATTTTTTTTTAGAATTATATTGAGTGTTTGAGATTATCAAAGTCGTTTTGGTCAGTTTTAAATAAAGAAGATTTATTACGTCGTCTTTGTATTATTTTGGAGTTAAGCAACATGAAACGGCCTGTGTCTTTAACAGCGAGTTTCTTGAATTATTTTGGATCAGTGTCAAATAGTGATGAAGACACTTTAATCAAAATAAAATTATTAGACCGAACTTTAAATTCCCTCTGTCGTGATAAACAAAGTGGAAAAATCAGGCGCAATCCGGAAACAAGACTCGTCATTCACGCTTTATGTCTTTCAGATAAAAATCTAACTAAGGTAGGAGTGAAATTAATTTTAACATGGAGTTAGCATCGTTGTTTTAGCTTTTTCTTTTCGATTCTTTAAATTTTATGCTTGGAGTACTCGCTAATCCATTATCAACTGATCGGGCTTTATCATCAACTTTACATAGCTTGGAAGTATTAGTTTCAGATAATTCCATTCATCAATTGACTCTTCCTTTCACCATAAAAATTATCAAACTTTGTGTTTCGATTTTTAATAAACCTAACTGGATTGTTAGGTATTGAAAAAATTGAAAAATATTCAAAACTAATTTATTTATTTTTAGAAACGCAGATTTACAATTGCTGAAGTCTTTGATTGAACGTTTTTTAGGGGTTTCCCTTGACGATAACACTCGTCCGAAAACAATCGAAGATTTATTCACGTTATTCCCAGATCTTATAACTCATTTTTATAAAATCATCTCATCACCAAAATTAAACGACGATGCGATAATCGTTCTTTTATTTTTTTCTGAATCACAAATAAAAAATCACTTAATTGTTAAAACTCTTTCAAAGGATTTCAATCAATTCAAACATTTATTCGCGAACATCATAAAGAATTATTCGAATAATGTTAGTTTTCTAGCAATTAAGGCATTTACGTCTTTGTGTTTATATAATCAAATCCCTAATGTGTTCACGGAAATTGTTAACTACATAAAACGACATTTCCTTCGCATGAATAAAAATGTTTTTGCTAATTTGATTAAACTTCTTCAGGAGTTGTACAAAAAATTTAAGTTATCGTTTGTGCAAATAGACTTTGATATTATCAGACGAGCAGTCAATGATCTAATTAACTACTTAAAACATTTTAATTGTTTTTATTTTAATTTGTTATCATTGAGACTTTGTAAATATTGGGATATAAAAGATATTATAGCCGGGTTTTCGCGACACGAGCTTGATTACAAAGAACGAATTTTTCTCAATAATTACATTCCTTTTGTGACAACCGAAATGACATTTAATGATTTAGGAAATTTCTTAAATTCTATTTTAAACTCAAAAATTCCAGAATTTTTACAAATCGAAATCCTATCAATTTTAGTTGATAAATCCGAATTAAACGACTTTCCTACTTCTGAAATAATAAAAATATTAATTCTTAAATTGTTAACACTATCTGATAGTCAGACATTATTAATTACAGCTTATTCAAAGTGTCTTTTATTATTTTACGAAAGCGTCTCCGACTTGATCTTATCAAGCGACGTAATTTCAAGGATCAGACAAGATTTTTCAACAAACAATATTTACAAAGTTTTCATTTACGTCTTAGCTTTAGCTCATTGTGATTGTAAAATAAAATCCGACAATTTATTTCTAACCAAAACTGTTAATTTATATACTGAGTGTATTACAGATGACGAAATTTCCCTCGACTTATCAGCCACTATCATACACCTTTATCAATGTATTCCTGAAACTCAGAGATATGAAATTTTAAAATTAGTTTTTTATTTATTGTTAAATGAATCAACTGCTTTCGAAATGTGTAAATTTATGTCTTGGCTCACTCAATCGCGCTGTTTGTCAGTTTTTATTAGTTTTGTTAATTTATTGAAAATTTCAAATCTTTTGAAGTTCTTAGGGGATGGCAAATTAGCGAGGGAATTGTTGATAGAATTGCATTGTTACGTCAATAGTTTACCCGATGAACTTGAACAATCAGACACTTATTATTTAATTGAAACAGACTGCTCTATCAAGAAAGAGATTCTTCAATGTATTATTGTTAAGTCTTTGGAAGATTGTGATGATTTTTTGTATCAAGGAAAACAATAAAAATATTTTCCAATCGAGTGTTTTTCAGTTATAGACATAAATTTACAATTTGTTAACAATGTTTCAGGTTTTATTCAACTAATGCCAGGGCTATGCTTCTTGACGTTTTTTGACTTTACCACGAGGAGTTGAAAGTGGCCTTGTCTAAGATTCACGCATGACCGCGGAAGAAACGTTTTCAATAGTTAGGGCTTTTACAGATTATTTATTCATTTTTTAAGTACATTGAGTCGGTGGAGTTTAGAGTCCGTTCTCAGGCGAGACTAATGTGCTTGGGAGTAATGACGCAAGTCTTCATAAAAATTTAGAAAAACTCTAATTATGATTGTTTTTGGATTTGATAGGAAATTTTTGATTAGAAGTTACGTCATGATTGATTTTTTTGTTAACAAAAGAATTAATGTAGTTCAGTTGAAGAATAAATGCGTATGAAGTTAATTAGCCTTTGGTTTTCCATCCAATTGAATTGAAAACTGTTGAGGGCAAAGGCCAAAGTAGTGTCCTCAACGTTTTAAATAAAAAAGCATTTAGTGACGTCATTTAAACTGTCTGAACAACGAGTGTTACAAGTAAATTTACAGACTTCGTTTATTTTGGAGCAAATGACGGAAATTTAACTGTTTTTTTCTTAAATTGAGGAGTTTTCTAAATTGTAAAAAATGAAGGACGATTGTGGTAGTATCGTAATATACGGTGTGATAATAAAAGAACAACTTATATTTTCGAGGGTAAGTGTCAAGTTTAATATTCAAAAAGTCGATTAAAATTGAATTATTGAAAATAAAAATAAAATAAATTGCGTTTTTGTAATAAATCAATTTAATATAAAATATTAATTTGGAGTCGATTTTTGAAACTCCGAGTATGTAAACTTTCCGTACCCCACTCTTTTTTGTTGCAGTGCGCAGCAATTCGCTAAAATTTATACACTGATGTGTATTCCAAGATCGTGGACAGGTGTAAGTTGTAATTCCGTGCAATAAAATAAAATAAAACTTAACAAAGTGACTGAAATAATAATAATTTGAGTTAAAAGTGTTATAAATCTGGTTTCTGTGAACTGTCAAATCCAAATTGTTATAAAACGGTGCGACCGGTTAAGTTAGACTGAGCTGTCATCCAGTTCAATTGTCATCAGATATTTATAATCTTGAAAAAAATCTTCATTAGAATAAATTAAGTGAAACAAAACGTTACAAATAAGTTGTGAAATAAATAAAAATGTTGGGAAATTAGTGAAAATGTTCCTCGTAAAGAGGATCAGCTTTGTTTTGATATCGCTGAAATTTTTAGGTTAAGTTTTGTTGAACTTTGTATAAACTTCGAATAACAATGTTATCGTTGAAGAAAGTGTACAGAGACGAACTTCTACAACTTGCTTTGATTCTTAGTTTATTGAGAGGCAACAGTGGACCTTACTTTGAAAATGATCTCTTTAATAACCCACCAAATTTTGATTTTGACAATGGAACTAGTTGGAGATCTTTGACACCATCTGTCCTACGATCACATTATGTTCATCCAAAGAGTCTCGATTCTGTGTTGCTTAATTATGAACGGGAATTATTTGCTGATTTAAACCTCCTGGGAAGATATAATAGGGACAATTATCGACATCCAGATGTCACAGCTTATTTACTTAATATCGAACGGACGACAGCCCCCATAGCTACACAGGATGTTCCTGCAGACATCATAACTTCAACGCAGAACCAAAATGAAGAGAATACTCTAGCTACAACAGCAAATGAGGCTTCCTCCAACCCCATTGACGTAGGGCTCGAACTCACCCAGGAGGTTTGTCTATCTTATTTGCTTATCAACTAAAACACTTTTTACTCATGCGGAAATAACAACCTCTAATTAATTCACTAAATTCTAATTAGGTAAAAACTTGATTAAATAACTAGTTCAAACAAAAAATTATTCTTAATGTTATATGTTAATTGCGCCATTATTTATACTCAGGTCCTAATTATAGAAAAATCCAGAAATCATGATGATTTGGTGACAAGTTGATATAAAATTGCCATGTCATTATCATTGTTAGAGAAATTTGTTGATACGTTCAGTCATTGTTATTAAACTGTTGATTTTTTATGATCCGTAGTGTTTTAAACACTGTTTTATCAACATATACCATTTGAAATTCATATCATATACCTAGTGGTTGTATAATAAAAACAACCGCTTCGATAAGCTTTGTTTTGATTGTAAAAATATATAAAAAATTAAAATTTCAAAATTAACCGCGAAGGTTCTCCCGATATATCACCAATGTAAATTTAAAGGGTCAATGATATTTCTGTTAGCAGCAGTGTATACAAAATTTTCGATAAAAATAACCACGAATTTATTTTCGCGATTTTTTAATTAAATCAGGTAATGTTTTTTTGTGGTGCAATATAACGTAAATGTTTATATAACTAAAATATCTCTCTTAATAATGCTTGTTTCGATCTATTAACTTTTTTGTTGTTAAGTAAAACGCACGTGGTTATTGACGATGAGTAGATTTGTTATTATAAAGTGTCGATTATTGATTTAATAGGAAAGTAGGGTAAAATAATTTTCTTATTTAATCAGAATCGAGTCGATATTTTTCAAAGCCTAAAATTATCAGAATAAATTGATAATGTTTGTGTATTTCAATCAGTTTGCTTTGATCAATGCTAAATAACATAACATGTGGTTTATGTTCTGACGTAGGGTGTTTTCTTATAAAATGAAAAATTTGGTAATATTGCGCCGTTTGTTGCGTGGATTTACCTTAACAAAGAAAGATTTAATATGGAATAATTATTTTTAACATGAAATTGGCTCATGTCCCACTATTCTGATTATTTTCGGATTATTTTTGTTCCATTCATGGAATGTTGGTAATTATTTGGAGCATAATAAATACTTAATTAGGGTATAAAAATTTTTTGCGTGTCAATTAATTGAAAATTGATTATCACTTAAAGGAATTGATTGTTTATGTTTTGCTATCATGTGATTCACATGCGTTTAATGTTTTTTCCCTCGATTTTTGACCGACTGCCAATTTAGATCAAACAAAGAACACCGGCGCAAATAAATGAAGATCTGTCGCCCTATTATTCCAAAAATACTAAAGTAACCCTCGCTTGTTTAAATCGGTCATTATTGCGAATTTTATATTGAGTGTGATGAAAATATAAATCTGCAGCAGCCTTGAACCACTTATATTTTTTCAATGATCTCATTTTTTGAAAATTTACTACTTTGTTCATGTTTACGATAATCATTTTTCCGTTATCGATAACTTGTAGTTCAACTTTTTTTAAGATATGTTGACCTCAAAGGTTTGCTTCATACATATTTTATTGCCTATTGTTTTCTTGCTTGGTACTTTATTTTGAGTCTTTTTATTATACACTTTTTTTTGACCTAATTGTTCTCATTTCAAGGATAATCAAACATTTTTGGAAACTGTTGATAACACACATCCGGCGTTTAAAACAAATTTATTTCGATTTCGCAAAATTTCGAAAATATCTAACATTTGCAAATAATATAATCTATTAATAATCCAACCACATACAAGAAATTTGTTCGAATTAACTTACAGTAAACGAAAGTTTTATACTTGTACAAATATTTTTATTGATTTCCTAAGGATTATTACCAATTAAGGAAGCAACTTCGATTTTTTTCTTCAATACAGTTCGATGATTCACTAAGTTCATTCAAGTTAAAGTCATTGTCAAACGAAGGTCAAATTATTTCCCATTTAATTTTCATATATGATCTCAAAAATTAAAAAAATAATTTAACAAATTAATTGACATTCAAAGGCCGCAATTTATCCTGAGGTTATAAAATTGGAGAATTATGAAGACCGTTTTCCTAATGGCAAACGGGACGTGCTACTAACGAAATATAATTTTCTATTGATAACGGAACATGTTAAATAAATATTTAGATTGAATGTTTGAATGTGCTTATAAAATTGTGAAAGTGATGGTAAAAAAAATCTGGGACATTATATGTTTGGGAGCAATAATGTTTTTATTAAATTTTTCTGTAAACAGATTGTTGGTAACAAACTTTGTTGTCTACATATAATTATATAAATAGTAATGAATAAAATAATAAATAGGGTGTTTTTGAACTCATAATTAATATTTGATCAATTCTATTTATATCATTAATGTATTAATACTATAAAACGAGCAAATTTCATTTCTGTATTTAAGCAAGGACGTTCAGTTGGTAAAGTTGAATGTAATGTCCAAGGAAAAGTTGATATTGTTATTATTGAGTCATCGTAAGGTAGCATGATGACAAATAAATTATTGGTAGGATCATTACTCGTTCCGTCAAATATTAGATTGTTATTCATCTAAATTAAAATTTGAAATGTACAATATTCGATAAAGTGCGACTGAAGGCAAAAAACAACCCCTTCAGGGTGCAGCGAACTGTCTATGATACCCACCACCGAAAATGCAAACGACCTCTCCAAGTGTTGTTCACATAGGCGAAGGTCGGGTTAAATAAAGATCACTTCACACGTGTGAAAAAATAAATATAGGGAATCGTAGGTATGCATTTTTTGAAGTCTGCTTTATGTACAGCAATTGTTGAAAAAAAAACTGACGCTAAACATATCAACCTCGAACATCGCCCTAGAGTTTTTCTTTGACCTCAAACCTACACAGTCTCAGAAAAACACTAATTATAATATTTTTGTACGAGTTCTTTTATTAGTATCAGCTGTTTTCTTGTTACTATGGTGTGACTTACATGACATTTAATTAGAAACCTACCCTTAACATCTATTTATAGGCTTTTATCAGTACAGAACAAAGATTCTAGGATTTGAATCATTAGTAAATATTTATTATAGCATGACTAATAATGTTTTCTAGAAAGTTTTTCAATTTTGGTGTGCGAACACGTGAATAAATTAAAAAAAGTTTTGAACTTGAACCCACTGACAGTTTAAAAATTTTATTTTGAAACTTGTTTATTTTTATTAATTGCGTAGGTCAGGGTTTATTGGATTTGAATCGTCTAGCGACATCTGTGAATGTCGAGCGTTATAAAGTTTTGCGTTGGAGCGTCATCTATGAGTTGCGGGCTGAAAGTCAAGTGGTTGCCTTCGTCGAATCTTCTGACTAATTACATTCTTAGAATTTTGTGGTACTGGTTTTGTTGAAATGCTATAAATATTTTTTCATTTTCCGATATTTTTTTTTTAAGATTGAATAATTATATAATGTGTTCTAGATAAAAGTTGTAAAATTTCAGTTTTATTAAAAGGGCAAAGGTGAATTGAATTGTACATTAAAATTGTTTATAATTCAGTTTGTTATTTTCTTGCATTTATGTGAATAAACAGTTGTCACAAATGTGTTGTTTATTGTATTGTGTCCGGTTTGTTTCGTAATGATTCAGTTTTCTCATTCTATCTTTTTATTGTAGAGTTATCGTGGAACAACCTGTTGACTAAATTGTCGATCCGCGATACGCTAATACCAGACCACGTGTTTAATAAATAATTATTGCCATACTAAAGCAACGAAAGTCAAGGATATTGAATAGGTACTGATTGTCGCTGGCGCTTTCTAGTAAATAATTTTCCAGGCTTATCCTTATCATATTTGCTGTTATCTTATTATTGTTTGAAACCATTTAGTATTTTGTAGTGATCTTCAAAACGTTGTAGTGCTGTGTGCCAGGCGGAACAATATTTTGGATAATAATTCTCCGCGAAAATGGTGAGTTATGTCAAAATGAAAATTCAACTTACACGAGGTTATCGCTTCAACTTTACCATTTTATTACTGGATGTTAGTTTTGATTATTCGTATTTTTCATCAATCTTCTTCAAGATGTTCTAATTTCATCAAACATATGCATTTTTTCGAAATGTCTATCAACAATTCCATAATAATCCTATGACGTCATTTTCCTACATTACAGTAAAATAAAAATAAATGTGTTTTGCATTAGTTCTTGTCAACTAATTGTTATATCTTTTAATGTGAAAACTTCTTTTTATATAAAAGTTTTCAAAATTTAATAGGACTGTTAAGTTCTTTACAGCGTTCGGTTTATGTCTTAAGCTTTGGCGCAACAGAGGGCGCTTGAATTCACTTCAGCGCGTATTCTTGTAATAACATATAATTACAAAACTACAATTGAATATAGTTTTTTCAATCTGTTTCATTGTTCAGATGAAGCTAAGTAATATTTATTTTTAATTTCAAGTTGGAAAGAAAATCTATTTTTAAATATACTAATTCTGTGTCCTCAGTCAAGACCTTAACTTTTGTAATAGTATTTGACTTATTGTATCTGGTACATTGTCCAGTTTCAGGTAGGAAAGGGTTGTAAAACGGCATGAAAGTCGTTGTGGTCAAGTGATTATTAAACGTAGGTAAACAATGGGCATTTGACAAATGACTTTTTTTGAATTATGGGGTGGTCAAAATGTTAGAATGACAAATGATGTTGAGACAGGTCTCAGTGCGGTGTCTTATGATTTCGACAGGACCACCTTTATACAACACGGGTACTACACAACCGCTACTATCCATTTTTCTCATGGAGATTGTCAGATTCTATTAAAATCGAAATGACAGGGAAAGCTACACATTGATCGTATCTAACATACACCTATTTGTTTCTATATTCTGAATCGAAATTAGATAAGGTCGCTATATTTGAAATAAAAACTATTACATTCCCAATTAGTTAAAAATAAATATGGTAATCATTGTATAATTTTACGATTAGATAACGTAATCTGAAAATGTATCTTTTTTTTTTGTTTTATCAAAATTAACAATAGGTTCTTAATTTGTGAATCATTTTTTTTTCAACTAACTGTGCGCTGTTTTATTATCTTTACAATAGACAAATCAAGATTTGGTGGATGCAATAATTTACAAACAATATTGAGAAAATGATTGAAAAATCACGTTTAAGCGAAATGGTTGAGTGTTACTACGAGGACGCTTGAAGTTTGTTTCCAACTGATAATTTGTTAATATTGACAATTTTACCAGTGAAGTAAATTTTTCAGCTTTGTAAAACTTTTTAAAAACACTCATCTTTATCTAAAATTATTGAGCCAATTATCACTTCACAGAATTTCAGAATTAATTGATTTTTAATTCCGGAAAAATGAGCAAGTTGAGTTTATTAATAAACTCGTCGTTGCTATTTTCAACAGTTTGCTAATTATTTTTTTCGTCTTTTTGTTTACAAATAAGTTACTCACAAGTGTGAAATTGCATAATATTACAACATTTTTCAGTTCTTTCTATCATCTATATTTGGATATCATCTTTAGAAAGATAAGAAGGTTATCATATTTCAAGTCTGCATTAAATATAAACCGATGTCATATTTTTGAAAGTTGAATTGTTTGAGACATAATATCAGCTATAAAAAATTGTGATTAGGTTTACCTTCGTGTATTTCGTTTGTTAACGATTTAAATCCATGGTTCAATAAATGTCGACCTATTTAACAGCGGGGGTTTTATAAAAATGGCGGAATATAAAATGTAATTAAGAAATCCATTTCGAAACAGTGTGGTTTTTCATTTAATTAATTGTTACTGATCCTAGATACATTAAAAGTTTGAAAACATTTTAGTTGATTAAGCTTAAAATGTCAAGAGAATTTTGGAATTAACAAATAGGTGGACATTGTTCTTTATCTTTTCCAATGATCATTTATTACTGTTGTTTGAAAGTCATTTATTTATCTTCCCTTACAGATTATTAAATTCTTAATGTTGCAATGGTTTATATCTAGACAACTTCATGTCGCTATTACATAAAATGACAACGAATTAGACATTGCAATGACAAATCGTAAATTACTTTGCTTGTATATCGCATTACGTCGATATTATCAAAGCAATCAAGATCTTTATTCAAAAATGGGATAGTTAGAAAGAATTTAGTGAAAGGTTCTGTCTAATTGCCAACATTGATTGAAATAAAATGATAATAAAATCCACTCCGGCGGTCTTCAATAAATCCGCACTTAAATGATAATGCTTGAATAAAGAGGTTTGTTGACAGTTGTTATCAACTTTATTTACATATGTTTTAGCATCTGACGCCATCATACCTATCAAATGGTACACATTTGAGATTTTTTCTTAAATATTTTCCAACCATAGCTGCTACACTTATTTGTATTTTCAATCATACGTTAGTGAATAAATCATTAAAATGTTGTCTTTATGTTTCTCATTTCATCATTATATATTGAAAATCTATTACTTTGGATCATTGGAAACCAAATTCTAATTTAAACTCTCATTTTCGAGTACTAAGCACTCATTGGCGGATTTTATTTATTTATTATTACATTCAATTTAGAAATTTTAAGAGTTTTAATTTGTCAAAAAGATGTAAAGCGTTTTTTATGGGAATTGTTAGCTGTGATGTGAACATTATGAAAAATCGTTATTTTTTTTAGAAGCATCGAAAAAATTATAAAATGTTTTGAGACTGCTGTATGTGAAAGAGAATATTCACAAAGGAAATTTGGTAATTTTGTGAGTCGAAAACCGGTTGAGGTGATAGTCCTACGCCGTGTTAGATTGTTGCTCAATATTTTCAAATAAGGAAGTTGTCAGAAAACATATTAGGTAACGCCCCATGAAGCTATGCGATTTTGTCAATCGAGTATGTTAAAAGTCCTGACAGCCCAATGACATTTAATGAAATAAATCATATGCAAGCGTAAAATGAGATTATCTACAGTTAACAGTAGTCTATGATAGGATTGTACAGGTTTAAAAAACCACTCAGTTGTAGTGTCAATTTCCCGAATTTTCTTTAAGAAATGTTGGAAATTGACTATTGATTATAGTATGCGATAAGCGTTTGAATTGTTAACATGTTTGATAGCGATATACAATGGAGGCAGCGCGCTGAACGGCGCCGAGTCCCAATAAGCTCAAGTCGTGGCCACAGAGCTTCGACAGGCTCGACAGCCCCGGTCTGATCGTGCTGTTCAAAAGTGGCCGCTGATTGGTCAGCATTGATTATGTCGGCGGGTTCTTTTGTCAAGCCGTCATGCTTCATTTCTTGCCGTCTGCTGACCTCCGGACCACTCGTCTGCCCTCCTTGTCTTTTGATTTTTTATCCTCATACCACATCTTAAATTAATTATTCCTCCATCATGGCTACCACAAAAACCACGTCAGATAACGAAAAACACGAAAAACTTCAACTGCGATTCAATGCACAAAAAGCTATATTTTTCCAATTTTCAATTTGTAGTAACGCCTTGTTGAACATAGTTCTATAACTATTTAAATCGTGTGCACTTTTGATAGATTCTTAGAAATGTTGAAAGCGTTAACGTTTTGTCTGCGTTGACAATACGTCGATTCCGTCAATTTTATGTTTTACTTGGGATTTAGCTTTAACAACATTGTTAACTTGATTTCAGTTATGCTTCTTAATCCACAATTGACAGTTTTCATGCAAAATGTGATTATTGAACGGTTTGATCATTACCCACTCAGTGAGAAACAAGAAAAGAACTATGTAATGAATACATTGTATATCATTTGACCAATGTAAGGCAAGTTTCATGGTTGCATGATCGGCATTTTAAGACACTCATATTGATACAGTGTGTCATCAGTTTTATTTGAAACTTTTACGCCCTTTTATTTATCAACTTAGATTCACTTGATGCATTCTCGACAAAAAACAAATAAGAAAAAAACATCCGCATTATGTAACAAAGACTAGCGATTATTACATAGATCAAAGTTTTTTCTCAATTTAGAAAGTTGTATTAAAAATTAGTGTCCAGAATAGCAATTATCTACTTAAAAGTTTCAAAAAAGACCAAGCAACTGAAAAATCGTGGTAATTATATTGATAAGTAAGTCATGTTTGTGTGAGCGTTAGCAATGTGGTTTTGTATTGGTTGTCTTTTGTATAGCGATGGTTTTTCTTCGTTCCTTTCTATGTTGTCTTTGATCAATGATCAAGTATGTAATTATTGTCAGAATGATTAGCGATTAGCGCGCAAATAAAACTAACATCTTCAACAAAAGCGTTAGTTTGTTGAATTTTTGATCGATAATTTTTTTATTATGGTTGTAAGTATATCGTGCGAATTTTGGCAAAATGCTGCCAATTAATTTAATATTTGTCGTGCGGGTGGAAGTAAATAGAAATGGAATGTTCTATTGAAAGGAACGATCGATTTTGAAGGAAAGCCATGATGAATGTGAGTGTCATGAACTATTGAAATGTGCTCGAAACCAAGTCTTAACCTTTACCGAGTCTACAATGGCCGTTTCTAATAGTTTATAACAATCTCATTATTCATACAGCGTGAACGCACGATCGGTTTCATATCGCTAAATTAGAATCGATTAAGAGAGTATCTAGCAGGAGGTCAGGTCCCGATGGACCCGCCCGTTTTGCGGCTTTCTCGAACAGGGAGACCGTTCTCTTCTATCGGCTATCTTATATCATTAGCGGTATCCTAGCAGGGCGCTTTTAGACAGAGACGGACTGGGATTTGCAGCTTAAATCCGGTTCGTTGCTGGATCGGTTTTGTTAAAACACTTTGTCTTCGCTTTTGCTATTTGCTAAGCCCCGGGAAAATTCCTTACCCATAGGAAAAAACCCATCCCGATGGAATAATCGAACACGTTTTCGTTTCAACTTGAAATATTTGGTTTGTTTAACCGAAGCCGACCCTGTATTGTTATCTGTAAATGCTCTATGTATGCATGTATGCATCAGTCCTGTGGCGACAGATGATAAATGATACTTCTTAATAGGAATCCAGTTCCTTGTGAATTGCTATATCGACCATCTTCATTGGTTAAAAGCCTAAGCGGCCCTTCTCTTCTAACTTTAATCAACCAAACACCAATCGTTCGTTCCATTTAATAAAACTATCCCGCATCTTCGAGCTTCATGTTTTATAATTAACTTTTACTCCCTAACTCATTAATGGAAAACAACTTCAATTGCGGTTTTGTTATAAAAAAATTTAAATTATTCCATGCATATGCAAGGCCTACAAGATAAAAGATAACAGCTTTTGTCACGCTAAACCCGTGATTAATCGTCCTGTTATTGTAATAATATTACAATTATTGCCTTGATTGACATTTAATTTTAATCCTCCATCAGACCCATTTTCAAAATTTCAGGTGAGGTTTATTTTTATTGTTCAAAACACGTTTTTGACGCTGTTTCGTCTGTCGTAAAAACACACATCAACTAATAGGATTAAAATTGGGAATGTTTACTTTCTGAAAATCAATATAATCTTTCACTATGTTTTAATAAAAATACATGTTTTATTTTCCGATTATCACACTATATAAATTATACAGGAAATTTGGTATTGAATATAAAATAAATAGTTTTTTCTTACTTAATCTTTTGTTACTTCAGTATTACCAATTTCATATTAGTTATTAATCAAAGAATTCTATATTATAATTTCTATTATTTGCCTGTCATTATATTGAGATTCATTATTTCATATTTGGTAAACATAATCAAAAATGGTTCCTGACAAACCACGCCATACTTTCTTAATCATATATTCAGCAATTAATTCAACTGATTCAAATCCTTTAAATATATATTTATTGCATGTATGAAGCTCACCTATTTAGTCTATCTGGAACAATATGATAATTTATTTTAATTTGCCGTATTATAAGAGGTAAATTTGCAATTCAGTAGTATGTTTATGTGATGTTGTCGAAGATAGCCTGTGTATCAGTCATATTAACTGTTCAGTTGACAGTTTTGATTATAAAAGTAATTCATATGAGTAATAAATCAGATATTCATTATAGAAACAAAACGAAAATTTTTATTTTTCAACTGAGATAATTAAAAAGATACACCATTCATACATCTAGCAACAAGAAACATGAAGCTGATAATAAAATTGCGAATTGAGTTGAATAACTTCATTTTATCGGAACCATTTTTAATTCTTGAATGTTACAACAATAAATAGGTTAAGAATGTTCAATTGTATTAATTTTGCTAGCAAATGGCAAGCTTTTTGTTTCAATGTAATTGCAAATTAAAAATAAAATAGTGAACAAATAAAATAAGTACGCTGTTATCTTAAATTACTTCTTGATTAAAGATAAATTGAAGAGCCCCCGAAGAATGTGTACATAATAACGTAAAGCTTTTTATCAACATAATTATGATAATAAATAGTAAGTTTTTTCGAAGCATTGTAATTTATAGAGTTGCGGTGAAGTCAGTGATTATTTTTCTTTTTGTATTAGAGTGAATGGAAAACCGAAATTTGTTGATATAAGAAGTAAGAAGTGATCTGAAAAAGATTAGTTTTAGTTAGTAAATAGAGCGGTTTAGATAAAATAATTTTGGGGCGAGTTACCGAATTAGAAAACAATGTAAATTGTATTCAGTTATACAATGGCAAACAATATCAAAAATGACTGTTTGTTCAAGTGTTTTTTTTATTTAAAACATCAGTAATGAGTTGTTTGACTAATTCTTTTTAATTATTTTTTTCTTTAATATTACGATATGTTAGATTGCATGTCAAGATTATATCTTTTTGTAATTACAGCACTCCGCCTAGTTGGAGTTTATTATAATTCGGATTTATTTTTGTTTAACTTTAATTAACTGACTTGAAGTATTCCAATGAATATGTAATGACTTTGAGTTTCTTAAACACCCTTTTAAGATGGACTATTCAAAAAAGTTGACATTTTTATTGCCATTGTGGTCCAAAAGGGTTTCACCGAAACCACTGTGAAATTTTGTATTTACTTTTATGTACACCTTCTCTATAAGAACTACCACGGTCTATTACTTAATGTTTTATTTTTGTTAAAATTTTCAATATCTGTTCTATTTTCACTGATACATATATCCTGTATTTAACGCCAATATTACTTAAACAATTGTAATGGCGTCTCAATTGTTTCTATTTAAAATAAAACAATGTCGCGTTTGAGAAAGAATTTTATAGAACGTCGTTCTTCATAAAGTGTAAAACGTTTTGTGGTTATTTCCTCTTGTGCAATAGACCTAAACCGTCACAGATCAATCGAGCTTAAAAAGTTCCTTACAAAACGGAAATCTAACAAATTTTTATTAGGTCGACTTTTTGCTGGAAAAATATTAAGCGTTTAATTGTTTTTTAGATACTTGGTTATTCCTAACCACGGCGATTTCTTTCAATTGGCGATTAAGTAAGGACAGCTTTATACAATCAGTTTTTGACCATAAAATCTTATTTTTCAATTATTATTGTAATTTCTCAAATTAAAAAATTTAAGTCGGGAGGTATAAACTTTGGATATGCATTTTTGGAATTTTATTCAAATTGCTGAATATAAGTTTGAGGTTTGTTTGAATTTTCTGTCTTCTTTTGAGTTTGAAATGTAAAAGAGAATCTAGGAATAATAAAATATTGAAATGTTCAAAAATGACTTAACTCGATTTTTTTGCAAGCATTTTTATTGAGAGAAAAATTAGAATTTTTTTTATTCATTTTTAAAATATAAATTACAGAGTCTTTTTATTTATGTTATTTATTTTCAACTCTGTAATGCATCGAAGTACAAATACATCTGCTAACTTTGTTTTTTTCAAGTGATAAATTACAGTTTTTTTGGCATTTTTGTATTTATCTTAAGAGTCTTTTTAACGCTTTCTTCTAACTATATCTATATCAGGAAATGAAATAAATTTTTCGCAGTTCTTTTAATAAAATGTTTGATTTTAAGGTGAAAACTTTATTTCGATTATTTATCTATATAACTCTAAAACTTACTTTTTAAAAAAGGAACTCCACTGAAATTATGTTTTAAAAAGATTGTTTAGGTATTGGAATTTGATTTTATTTCTTCAAAATGATTAATTCGTAGAAAAAACTGGAGCTGTCAAATGGTACTTTCATGATGTTTCTCAATTTAGAGTAAATTTTAAATTATCTGTTTAGAATAAATTTTCTAACGGCCAAAGTTTGTTGGAGCTCTAATGTTTGCAAAATATTCTTTATTCTAATTGCAAGGCTTAATACAATTTCGCTCACAAATTCTGAATTTTATTAATGCAAAAACGAAAAAATTGAGTTTTTGTATGAGTGTTTTTGCAAAAAAAATAATTCTTTCGGTCTAGTATTCTCTGAGATTTTCAATTGAAAATATACGCCATGTTTTGACCACTGACCATAATCATTCTCAGACATAAAATTATTTTTTTTGTGATAAAAAATTGTCTAACGGAGTGAATCCTATATTATTGCAGCAAAGATCCTGCTTCTGTTTGTTTTTGGTTTTTGGTGATTATTAACATTCAGAATTTTTTCTTTTTTTACTTATCTTACTTTTTCAATCACACTGCCACAATAAGATTCTTTGAATTTTTAGATTATAGTCTTTGAGAAAAATTTCTGGTTTTATAAAGCACTTGTTTCGCGTTTTGATAAGAATAAGCATAATTTTTTATTTTCTAGCAAAAGCTTATTTATTGGAGAAGAAAAAATGTTATTAAACATTTGATGTATTTTAATATAATATAATATATAATATATCTATAAACTTTTAAACATTTTTTGCTACTATGAATATTTGTTATAATTCAAACACCTTGAAAAATCGTCTTTGTTTTCAATATTTTTGGGACAAGTTCAAACCCATTGTAAAAAATAGAAAATATTTGCATTTAACCATTCAATTACATAAAATGACCTCTATACTTTTATATTTTGTCTGTTGTATGCAAATAAAATTTTTATAAAATGTTCCATAATTTTAAAGATTTTAGATATACCACAGTCGTTTGTAAAATATTTGCAGAATATTTTTGTTTGAGTGTTATTTAAAGTGGTATTGTACTCGTCTGTGACTGTTGATAATTAAAAAAAAAAAAAAAAATCGTTGTCGGTTATATGATTAAACTGGGAGGAGCATAAAAGACAATGGGTGTTGGTTAAGTTAACAGTAGGGTAACAGGGAAACGAGAACCACACCTTGGTCTCCCGCTTGGTTGAACCAGCCGTAACCGAGTCTGCTGGAGTTTCGTCCGCCATCTTGTCGACCCGCAGTGATAGAGCGCTCCTTTTACTTTTTCATCATCTAACTCATGCCGGGCTTTAATTTTGTTCCTATATTAAATAGATTCTATTTTGTTTTGTTTATTGACGAATATGTTGATTAATAGTAAAGTTGAATCGATGTCTACTAATTATCTAATTATTTTAATTGAACTAACGCTACATGACCATTTTTGGATAGTTTTAATTAATGTTCAATAAGCAGATGGTGTAAAGAAAAGAAAATAATTATAAAAAAATCTAATCTTTTTATACGCAAATGGATTGAAATCAGTTCTCGGCATTCCCTCAACCACGTGCTTTTATCTTATTATTAAATATTACTCAATCTTAACATTAGATAGCAATGTTTTTGTTAAATTCATTTCACTTATCAGTCAGTTCCAGTTATTATGTGTTTTACATTGAATCTGCATCAGTATTATATTTTAATTATTTAGTTTAAAATTTTTTTTGGTTTGGTGCAGGATATGGATCTAATTGAAGTTTTATGGAAGCAAGATGTGGATTTGGGTGTTTCTTTGGATCTCGCAAATGGGAAAACAGATAAACCGGAAACAGATCTGCAAAATGGCTCACCTTCTTCATCGCTTTCGATTGAAAATGATGAAATAGAAAAATTGAAGACATTAAAAGCGATTAATGAAGACAGCATCAAAGTTAGTGTTAGTTAAATGATAATTTTTGTTTTATTTAATTTATTACATTGTCATTATAGGAAGAACCGGAAGCTGAATTGGTTGATCCTTGGGCAGGATTCAACTACACCATAGACACAGAAACAGGTTAGTATAATTAATTCAGTAATATCGTTGATTGCTTTTAATAAACACCCATGCGTATTTAAATGATTTTGTTTTGCATAATGGATAAGAAGAATTATCAATTACAAGATTTTACGGTTGATATTATAGACAGCTGTAATGTTACGGTTTAATGCAACTAATTTGAATAAATTGAGATGGTGACGATGTCTCTTGAATGATTTGTATAATATTGAAAAAAAAAAAGAAGTGATGTACGGAAAGTAATTGTTTATGTTGAAGTAAATCAATCAATCAGCGTGAAAGGTTTTAAATATAAATAAATGGAGTAGAGAAGAATAATAACGTAGTAATGCATCTCCCTTATAGGAGAACCCTTGCTCTTAATGTAAGAACACTCCGCTCCATGCTGTTCAGATTGATGAAAAGCATCGTTCGCTACAGCCAGATTAATAACTTAACAATGGAAGTTAGATTTCGTGCTCTCTGTCTAAAATATTCCTACGATAGCTTACTTTTATGAGTAATGATGGTCGTCTGACAGTTGAACCCGGACCGTGATGATGTCGGCAAAATTTTTCTATTCTTTGGGGATCCTTTGATAATTACACAAAACTTTTCGAACTCATTGCATTCATGCACCGTTTTATGACAATATTTCACTAGAGTGATAAAGTTTGAAATGGTTTTGCCTCTGATTCTCAATACATATGTCTATATACGTTATAATTCGAAAAGTCTAAGTTGGGGTGGGTCTTCTTGGAAACATTCTCGTTCCAGCGTTAAAATTGAAGAGTCATTCTGTATGTTGTATCGAATAAAACCGGGGCCAAAGCCGAGTTCTCTTTCACTGCCAGCACCTGTCTTTAAATTAACTAATTTAAAATTTTATTCCACTATTAGTATTTATTATGGAAGGCAAAAAATGACAGCTCTCGAATACGTTCTAGAACAGTAAAGGTAATTATAGGGCACTGTCTAGAAGGTATTTGACATTTCTCTAAATCTTCAAACAAAACTGTTATATGCAAATCTGGAACTAGAATGTTCGAAAACAAATTACAGAAACATGCTAAAAATGCTCAACACGAAATCCGTCGTTGAAAAACGAACTTTCTATTGTAATTAGAAAGAAAAATGATTTTTGTTTTTCTGAAAAAAATCGGAAAACAATGCGATCTATTGATGAATTCAGGGATAGCATTTTGATGGATTAGTTGCGGACTGATTACGCATAATAAAATATGACAGCCACCAATTTAGGACATAGGTTAGGTCAGATTACAGACAGGTACACTCACAAATATTGACTAATGGTCCATCTGTCATTCAGCAGTGATAGATGCCCATTTACACAGAGATTTCAAGTATTGATACGAAATATGGTATAGATGAAGGCTATCATTGTTTTACATGCTTATAGTCTGATTGAATTACGCAGATGACATTTGATCGGCGTAAAGCGTATTGTACTAATTGTGCAATGTAAATAATAACATTTACAGTAAAAAAAAAGATAACAATGTACTGTAAATATAAACAGATAATAGTATAGATGAAAGCGATTTTTGATGGTGAATACACCTGTTGCAGGCATGAGTCGACGGTCAAATTAGCATATCGAATAGCCAATGAGCTTGCATCAATGATGTAGTTAGCTTTACGAGTGTTACAATTAGAAAAGAGTCTTTGTTGGACACTCGGCACAAATGTTAGCCACTTTAGATGAGATGCTTGCAAGTTGTCATGACTCCAGACTTTGGTGTTTTCCTTGTGCATGACGCCACGCTTCTTAGGTGATACAACAAACAATGTAAGCACAATTCATTCAGTGGCCAATGCTGGGGACAGACCTTACTAGACACTATGCAGACTAAAATGACTAGGTGTTTTACAGGAATTTACAACCTGACTACTTTATTTAACACGGCATCGGATTACCCTGCTTACAAGCTGACTGGGTCAAAATTTAGCACCATCACATCTTTCGCTATTTTTTTTTGCATATTATTATCAATTTAATACATTTTTTTTCGCGTAAGTGAAATTGAAACTACACGAAATTTAGTTTAGGCAACACTTAATTTTCGCCTTTTATCTTATCAGGTATCCTTTCGATTTGAAAGATCATTTAAACAAATTAGAAAGCTTAAACGTATAGTGATCATTAATTTTTTCTATTACAATTAAAGATGAATATAATTTGAACGGAAATAACCTAAAACGTATTTGCTTTGAGTTGAAAATTTCTTCTTCCTTTATATTGGATAAACGGGAACTTGGTTTCAAGAGGCTCAACTGTAGAGTGTGATGTCTGTTAAGTTAAAAAGTCAAAGCCTGTCATTAAGTGAATATCTGAGAAGAATTTCTTTGCTACCTTTTTAAGTGGATTATAGTCAGAGTCATCCTTTGTTAGGAATTTAAGATTACATTGTTACAACACTCGAGTGGGCCCAAGGTCTCGTCATTTTCATCTCTATTGTTAATAGTTCTTCGGTTATTTCCCCATAAAACAATAACTAAAGAGAAAAAAATTCACTGTTGGATTAACTAAAATTCAAGTAGATTGTGAGAATAAGCAAAAAAGTTGCAGCTTTTTGATAGAAAGTTGAAAAGTCAATAACAAAACTCCAGTTTTTATTGATTTTTCCGATGAAAAATTTCAGTTTTTATGTGTTTAATGATGAAATTTCCAGCTGTCTTGGCGTTTCCTGCAAATTTTTATAAAAGTCTTGCAAAGCCTGATTGAATTTGTTGGGAAAGATCATTAGTAAGGGTTGAACGCAGTTCGGTGTTTATAATTGGATCTGTTTTTCCCTAAGTTGCATCAGAAAATGTTTAATTTTGTCCTGATGGTTATTCAGTGGACTGGTGTGTACTTTTAATTGTTTTTTTGGGGGGTTGTGTGTTATCGTAGGGGTCTGAGGTAAGTCCTGGAGGTGGCAAATAGTTCGATGGAAGATTATAAAAAAAACTTGCACTGCAATGCTATCATCATTCGGGGTTAGAAGGAACCGGGGTTCTGCCCCTCTCTTTGGAGCCCCTCTGTCCCCTGAGCAAGTTCCCTTTCTCTGGCCCCCATTGTCTGAGTGGCAGCCATATTAGCTTGGAGCTCGCTCTGTTGGGCTGGGTCCTGATTGGCTTTGCCTGTTTTCAGCTCCGCAGTCATAGCTTCGATAGCACACATTCAATTCCTGCTGCTCGTGCTACGGTCATGTGTCGATTTAAAATGTTTTGTGCCCTTTGGTTTTGGATTTGGTTGAGTTTTTCTGGTGAACTGTGAATGGACATGATATTTGGATATAGTGTATATTTATCTGTGTTACGGTGATTGTGTTCTTAAGGTATGTTCGATTCGTAAACAACATCATTTACTTTTCTGATCTGATCTTTACCTATGAATTTACGTTGAGGATCATTAGGACCAACAATAGAGCCTCTATGAAATATTAATGATTTTTGTTTGTCATAGTTTTCACTTGTCAAAAATCTTATATTGTAGCCAAATTTATGATTAATGATTTGGTCTAGGTAGGCATACTCCAGGGAATTGCACCATGACATGACGAAAATTATTTTATTTTCTAATTTTGAGTAATGGTCTTTGGACCATTTTGGACGTTTTTCATTTTTTCTTAAAATACCATTATGCAGAATCTACTATACTAAGCACATGGCAGTTAGATTCTTCCAACAATCAAACATATTAACATAGTACAAAAAAAGCTTTCACATCTCATTAACAAAATCATAAAAATGTTTTTTAAATCATTTTTTAATGATGAAAATATATTTATTCGTGTGGAATTCCGGCGGGAAAATCCGGGACTCCGGGCTCCGTCGGCGGCTGAAAAATGAAAGGTATTTTCCGTCGAGTGGCGTCGCTTTCTTATTTAAGTGCTTCACAAATAAATTAAAATACGATGTGTTGATAATTTAATCTTATTTTATGATAGTAACCCAGATGTCAAAAACCATCATTTTTATTTTCGAAAATTTTTTTCTAAAAATCTGATATGATCAAAGATTCTTGAAGAATTCGTATAATTTTATTTGTTTCTGAGAAACCATTAGTCCAAATGATTCGAAAATGAAGCACTTTAAAAGGTGAAAATTGCTGTTGCTTTATAATATTTCTAAAGATTCCTATCTTAAATAATGCGGTTGAAGACTGGTCTGAAGTACCCTTTTTGGACCTGATGTTGTCCGTCAACGTTTCCTTTGTTTTGTTTATTTATCTTTCCTATACAAGAAATGATGATTTTTGACACTTTTTGTGTCTTGAAGTAGTGAAGACATTCTAATGAAGCTATTATAAATCAAGGGAGGTTATCTTTTTAAGCGCTATCAAAATAATTATTTTAATAAAAAAGAAATATCTAGGTATCATAGAACTATAGAAAATTTACAAATTCTATTAAAAACTGAAAAATCTGAGATGACCTAAAAAGGTACCTTATTGTGATAGAAATATTCTCTCACAATATAACGATTGTGATCCTTTTGACAAAAATTGTGCATTGTGGTTTAACATCTTATTCAAAAAATGTAAATAATTTGGACGTAGATAAGTGCGTAAATTTCCTAGTTTTACCACGGATGTTATTTAAATTATATTTAACGTTGTTGAAATTTTTATTCTTTGATTAAGACAAGAAGCTGATAAATAACGTACTTTGAATTATCATAAATGAATCATTTTAGTTGTAAAAATATTAAATACATTTATTAGTACACATTTCTTGGAAAAAATAAATGAAATTGAACAGACTAGTAATTTTATGAATATCAATAATAATTAGTTTTTGCGTTTTTAGTTAGAAGAATTGTATTAAATAAAACATAAATCTTGAACGTGATGTTTTGTAATATGCTACAATTTTCTTTACATTTAATTTGAACCTATAGTCCTATCTGCGTTTAAACTTCTATAAAAAATGATGAACAAGTGATAAAAACCGCTATCGTTGTTGTTATTTAATGTATTTTACAAAATGGTTTTTGAAGCTTTGAAAAAGCTTTTATTAACTTTCCATTCGATATACATTGAAAAAGATGTTTATTTTATTTTTTGATTATTCATAAATCATTTTGTTGTATATCGGTATTAATTTCGATTAATATTTGTGGAAATCCTATTATTAATTTCATAGTAGAGCCGAATATGTTTGTTACTTCTTTTTTAATAAATCATAAAGACAAATAATTGGAAATTATTTAGTTTCACAAGTTTAGAAAACAAACAGCGATTCGCGAGTTTTATAAAAAACAAGTGTCAGATTTTTGCGTATTTGAACATTATTGTTAGGGACACAAAATTATGGAAAATTAATTTCTTCCACTAAATATGGTATTTTCAATTCAATTTTGATTTTTCAGTTTTTTGAATATTCAAAAAAAAACCTATACAGATTGTCAAAGTTATCTTCAGTATGGTGAATATTTATTCAATCAAATCTATTCTTTGACAATTTCAATGAAAGTATTGATTTTATTATTTCTTGGTTAAAAGAATATAGCAATATAATAAGCGAACCTTTATTTAACAAAAATATTTCTTACATGAATGAAAATCGAGTAAAACTTGATAATTAAAAATTGAGCGAATTTTTTGAGGCGAAGATTTTACTTGTTAAAGTGAGTCTAAAATTTGGCAGATAGGACTACGTATTTTTTGGAAAATGTAGCAGACTTTAAAAAAAAATTATTCTATGGACTTGACTCTTCTAGTTTTTATTTTGAATTTAATAAAGGTTTAAGTATTGATTAATCGGCAAACATTTTTTAAGAAGTCAGAATTAAACTCAATGTTGCGTTTTCCGAAAATAGATAATTTGTTTGAAAAGTCCGAATTTTTGGTTGACTAAGCATTTCGAGAGAAAATTGTTGTAAAACAGTCAGCATATTGTCTCAACATGCTTGTCTTAATGGCTTCAATATTATAACAAATGCGTGAAACTTGATTTTTTCCGGGAAAGTTTGAAGAATAACTGGCAGTGTGGAATAAAATCAAGCAAAAGATTTTACTTAAGATTTTTCAATCAAACGATACATCTCGAGGGAACAAAGATTATCTAATAAAATTTCAACAAATGTTGGAAAACTTAATTTTTTACTTATTTCACGTCTAGTATTACCGGAAATTTGAGTTTTTATTCTCTCAAAACATATATCATTCACTAAAATTATTTAAGGAAAAACTTAATTTTAAGCTTAATTTTAATTTTTTTGCCTAATGTGCAAGCGATTAAGCAAAACGATAGTTTGAAATGGCTTTCGACGTATCATATGTAAATACGTAATTTTTCTATTCATATTAGCTCTTATAATGAGTGCATGAAATAAAGTTCAGTATAAATGTATTGTAAGTTACACGCCAATATTTGAAAAATTTTCCGCACATTTTCAAACTTTTTAAGTCTCTCATCTTTCTTTTTGTTTAATTCAGTTGAATTGGAATTTAGATTATAAATGGTTATTTTGGGCACTTAAATTTTCATTTTTTTTCCACAATTGCTGGAACTTAGATATAACTATTCTCTTTGTTTAAAAGAGCAAAATAACAAATCATTCTACAGTTAATTTAGGGAAATAATACGTTTAAACAATTCGTAGATATTAGATACCAAAAAAAAATTGCGATTCTGTCAAGGCATCAAAGATTCTGTATCTACAAGAATAAGATACATAAATAAAATCAATCAATAATACCTTCTGGTATTTATAGAAAATTTCTAAATTTAGAAATTAAAGATCACTTTGAAAATTCCGAATTTATTGAATTTGTATTGCTGTTTGTATATCTAATTCTTAAAATAACTTAACAATTATCAATGATTAGAAAAATGATTAGAAAATAAAACTATGATAAATTTAGTTTGCACACAATAAAATATTTGTTGATTGAAAAAAAGATAAATTTTGTTTTTGCACACAATAACGCTACTAAGATAATTTTCAGCAGTATGGAAATACAGAAAAAACAATTATTTATTTACTTTATTACAAAATTATTAAAAGCGCTCGGAATGATCTAATTATTCTTAGAATTGCTAAATAATAATCCTTTCATGTTTATTAATCAAAAGAATTGATTTTTTCTCATTAAACTTAGAAAGCAGTTTTAATTGTAAGTTGTAATTAAGAGTAATAATTTAATTTGATTTTTTTCATTTAATTATTTTTCAGGACTTTTTCAATAGAAATATGCTTGAAATTCTATGAAAAGTTAATATTTAATGATTCAAAAATTGGTTATCTAAATAGATAGAGTTTTTTGTGGTCTTTGCAAGTTCCAGATTTTTATCGTTATTATTTACGTATGTATTGACTTGTAAGTAAGTCGGCGTTTTTGTTGTCTTATAACGTGGTATTTATTTGAATTTACTTCGTTAAAGAATATTCAATAATGATAGTAACAGAGTAGATCAAGGAATAAAATGACTATAATTCGTGCATGTTTTTTATATTCGTAATAGGAGGACCAACTTATTGATCATGCGCTTATTACAGTTGGTGATTTCAATGCCGGCATATAGCAAAATTTAGATTTTGAAAAAAGTTTGTAAGAAATTAGATAGTGATTTAAAATTTGAAAATTATCGAACTTTTTTAATGTTAATCCATTTTTTTGGTTGATTTTTTTCGGTGTTCATTAATTTCCTCATTTGCATATGTATACAGACATGATGGCTGCTTAAGACAGCATATTATCAATACACAAAAAAATAATCGCACGTATGGTGCGTTTTTCTGCAACAGACTGCTCATAAATAATGTAATTATAAGTATTATTTATCAACGCGTCCACACGTCTTTATTAATGTCGGCACCACAGAGACTCTCTCAACAAAATGGCTTCCAATGGCGGCGCTCTTTGACGTGCATTCTTTATACGCACAAATGGCTTTCCGGCACACGGCAACATAATATATTCGAATTTAATTTTCAAGTAACGCCTCTTCACATATAAAATAGTACATTAATCATTGGAGAAAAATGTAGGCTTTTTTTTTCGGGAATTATTTCACCAATCAATGGCCGAAACTTGAATTTTAAATGAGAGACAACCATGTTGGATCAATCCGTTAATTAATCAACAAGAAATGGATCTGAATTTTTTTATTTTAATTTTTTTGTAAATGTTTGTAAAATCATTGACACAGTTAAGGTCGGTCGCATCAGTTTCACTAACAAATAGGATTTTGCTGAAACACCGTGATACAGCATGTAAAAATACACGTTAGATACATTACCTTGTAACTTTTCATTTTGTTCCTTTTGTACTCTTTGTAGTATTGTAGTGTGGATGCTTATTTACTTATTTCTATTCATATGACTTAATGTCTTTATCAGTGAAATTGATAATATCGTCGCCATCTTGACAAAATTATCAATTCGTTGGGGTTGGCTTGAAAATGGTAAAATTCAAGGTGTTACATTTAACTAACAACCAATAGGAGATTAGAACTAATTCCATATAGTTGTGTGGGGGTTTCTGAACTCTCAGGTAACAATTGTTCGACCCGCGACGGATCATTTCAGTTGATCTCATTAGTTCATTCTCGGCTTTTTTTATTTTGTTTTTGTGCTATGCGCCATCTTAATTCGAGTAAAATGTCGAAGCCGAAAATAAATTGCTTTAAGTAATAGCAACAATTGGACAGCAGACGCAATTACGTAAGTCATTTAAAGATCTTTTAGTTTTTTGCTAAAACAAACGTTTTGTTTCGCAAAGACATTAAATTATTTTGGATGCGATATTCGTATTGCGTTTGAATAACGATGACCCTCAAAACATTAAACATTCTTAAATTGACAATGACATTTGAATCCTTTTATAATTAATGTAATGATAGTTTATGTGGAAAAAAGCAGGTTACATAAGTCGAGTTTGTTTTTCAATTTTTTTTAGGGGAGTATGTAGTAAAAGCTGAGGAATTATCAGACAATTTGAACGGAGCGGATTGTGGCCCCTCATGTGATTTGCCACTAGGGGACCTGTCTCTGCCGCTCCCGGAATTTCTTCTTGACGAAGCTCTTCGTCTCGTCGAATTAGACGACACACCCCAAGTGAGTTTGAAAAAAATCAAATAACATAAATGATGGGTTTATAAATATCGAAGATTTTATTTTAATAAATTTTTATTTTAGGAGGCTATTAATGTTAAGGAGCTCGAAAATATTCCTGAGGAAACTACCACTAACGATACTGAACCATCGACAAGTACATCAAAGTCAAGCGAAACACCGTCCAGTTCGAAGGATTCCGACGACGATTTAAGTATTTTAACAGACATGATCCAAACGTCACAATTTCACCATCCCCATCACAGGGCTTTTCAGGTATTGTTATTATTTTAACAAATAGGACCGAATTTAGTTAAATAACAAACGAGCATGGTTCCGCTGTCTACCATCATTCGATTTCCTATTTGGAAATGGTTCTATTGTGCTAGCAAATAGTATACGCTAGTTCTTTTTTTACTTTATTTAAACTAGTTAACGTGAAGGTTACCTGAGAAGTAGTGGGGTTATAAAATAAATCTTCAAGACCAGTTTGTGTTGTGAATTCAGAGTTGTGTCGTCTTTTTTCGGTTTTTTCCCCATTTCGATGATATAACTTTGGGAGGAAAAAAGTTGTGGTTATGTTTGATAATCATTATTGTTTTTAATCATGTTTTCTTTCCCGGATTTGAATTTTTCTAAAGGTAAGTCGACCTCGTAGTTTTGTCCTATTTGGCGAAAATTACACGTTTTAGAGTTTACATTTCTTAATCCCAGGAAATACACGCATATACATCGTATTAAAATAAAATTAACATTACCTTGTAATTTTATTGTCAAGGTATTTTTTTTAATAACTACAGTATTTTTCGTAGATGAATCTAAATCAAATAAGACTAATTAGTTGATATTTTTGGTAGTCGTATCTTTCAGTAATTAGATGTTTTGTAAAGAAATTGTTGTCTTGACGTGAGAAACAAAATTTTGTTACTGCAAAATTGCTTTATGCCTACCGGGCTTCTTTAAATAATTATTGAATCGTTACGATTTCCATTGAGGTAATTACTTCACACTTATGTAACATTTGATTAATTATTTTATTATCCTCACTAATCATTTGTTTATAGCAATTACGGTTTATTCCAAATTCGAGTAATACCATCTGTCAAAAAAAAAAAAACATTCACTAATTGTGCATTAAGGTTATTGTGTCGATCTCCTCCCTTTTAAGTCAACTTAAAGTGAAACTTTTATGATGACAGATGAATTGTGGGCACTAGGTAGTGACTTCTTCTTTGTAATTTGCGGGCTCTCCTTGTCAAATTATCATCATGTCGGGTACCATCATCGGCATCCTTCTATCTTTTGTTAAAAATTTCTTTGTACCTGCGTTGGTATCAGGTGTAAAAAAGTTTTTTTTTGAGTCGTATGTATATGCAGTGGAGTTTTTTCCTCCTCGAAATTTTTGATTAATTATCATCGCTTCAGAATATCTTCGCCGGAGCTGTACAAGGGCCTCGTTGAACTCTTATAAAGCTCTTTTCATTATAGAGCCTTCCTACTTACATGCCTTAAATTGTTTTAATGTTGAGGCGTTTCTTCATACATCAGGCATCTGTTAACCACTCCGATTTTGTCGACATCTTAACCTTCATAAAATAAATTATATATGCAATCTTTTTTTGGTTTTGATTTCAATTTTTTTTTTTCGATTAACTGCCGTTAGAAAGTGGTAGATGGAAAAATTTATACGGGCGTAACGAATCTCATTGCAAAATTCCTGAGTTGGGCTCGATTAAATTATAGCTTTTTTTTAAATATATAATTTAAATTACTTTCAATTCAATCGTTCCGTGATTGAATTTTTTAAAATGTGCCAAATTTTAATCGATATTTGAAAAAAAAAATGATTGACAAGTTTTAATTAAATTCAGAATTGCATCTGTTAGTATTTGTCGATTTTTTGGATTTTCGTTTGGATTATAGTGAATATATTTGTTTGTGTTTATTTATTTAGTAAGAGTTTCCGTGGGAATGCACTCTTCTGGAATCAAGTGTTTTATTCAACTGTCAACTGAAGTGCTTATTTCCAGTGGATGAAATTAAGAGACCAAAACATCAACCTGTAATAAATCCACATTTATAATTCATGGTCTTTTGGTCAATATTGATTCTTCTTTCGATTGCACTTGACAATGTTTACTTTGTTTAAATTATGCAGCTTAAGAAAGGTACGACGGAAGCAAAATTGTCACTTTATTTATAAAATTTCCCGTAATTAAAGTTGACAATAAGAAAAAAATTCATTATTTTCAGAGCCGTATGCCATTTGTCCGTACTATGAGCATGGAACAAAGATGGCAAGATTTAGCTAATTTGCTGAGTCTGCCAAGTCCAGGCGACACCAGTGGGATGCCCCATCCTTTCAGTCACCATCATCCCCTTCACAATTACAGCCACCCTCATGCCCATGGAATGGGTTACAGTCCAGAGGCAACTCGAGGTGTCCTTTTACATAATGCCACACTTACCCCACCAATGGGTGATATAAACGCGACAGTGCCATACAGTAATATCGGTAAGATCTAAAATTAACATTTTTGATTTTTTTATTCAAAGTATTCGTAGGTGGCACAAATTTGGGAAATGCTGTGGCCACTTCTATGAATCTTACTAATAGTAGTGAACCAATGGGGGAACCCAGTTCTACACCCCATTATAAACTAGAGTCTTCGCACGATATGATGTATTACCAGGTAAAATAATTTACATTTAATTAGCTATAATATAATTACAATTTTTCATTTTATTTCAGAATAGTACAACAGATCTCAATCAGACTGAAGGATTCTTATCTTCGATTTTAAACGATGAAGATCTTCAGCTTATGGACATGGCAATGAATGAAGGTAAGAACTAAACATTGTAATGGAATTTTTTTTGTTACGTAGTTTCGTTATCTATATGAAGTACATACCTTATCAAAGATAATCCTCAGGCGCAAACAACAGATGAGATAAAATTTTATTTTTATTTGCGAAATAGTACAAAATTCATGACATGCGCAATTGAATTTTTCCTCGAAATTAAAATTTTGAACAATAGTAAATGATTTATTTATTCAACGCTATGTTTTTGAACTGATGTAATTGCGTATAGTATAGTACGAAGGCCAAATTACAGTCATCGCAGGTTGTAGGAAATAAAGATGATTCGTCGGGTGCAATGTAAAGAAATGCATAATTCCCAATATTTTTGCGAACAATCGCGAAAGAATTACGCTGCGTCATTGTTAAAATAAGGAAAAACGGCAATGTGTCTAGACAATTATTTTTTTCGATTTCCGCGGAGCTAAGAATTCGAAGATAAAAATATGCGTGTCTTAGGCTATTTTTATATTTAGCACGTACAAGTTTATTAGATTTAAATGAACAGGTGGCGTTTGATGTTAACAAAAGCGCGCTAGTTGCATATTAATAACGGACAACGTATAGATTTTTTCCGTACAATATATTGTTTGGTCATTATGTGAATTTTTGATTCGTAATAAACGGTTCTAATAGTGATTCTTAATGAGAAAAATGTTGAATCATCGTTCGGGTTATCCTTGAGACTTGCCTCAAACTGATAAGGAATTCACAGCCAATGAAACATTGTTTTTAATCAGTCTTTTTACTTTTGTGTTCGAATTACAATGTGTGACAATTTCCAAAGAAATTTTCGACAATTTACCGAAATGAAAATTTCTTCTATTTGCGTTTATTGTCAAGATTTTTGTTGTTCAAATCTGTGTCGTTGTTGTTGTTGTTGCTGTTGCTGTAAATAAATTCGTAAGTTTTTTTACAGATTTAAATAACAGTTTTTGTTAGTTTTCTTATAATTGAGGTATTATTTCCTTTGATTTTTTTGTCGCGAATTGAATGGAAATCTTTTGGAAATTTATCACGTTTGCACATCAACATATTGTTGATAACATGGACAGAGTACATAACGCAATTACATGAATTGGATGATTTCGATTAAATGAACTATCGTTGTGTTAGAAAAACTAATGCTTAATTTTGATTTTTTTCAATAAAATTGAGAAAATGGATTTGTCTTTCAGGCATGTATACAATGCGTATGTTAGATAGTAACAACGCTATCAGCAATTTGAGCATGAATGGTGCCGCTGGTACTACATCCATGTCTCGAACGGATGTAGAAAGAATGGATACTTCCAGCGATAGCGCTGTGAGTTCTATGGGTTCCGAAAGAGTACCATCTCTATCAGATGGAGAATGGTGCGATGCCGGTTCTGATTCTGGCCACACAGCTGGAGATCACTACGTAACCGATTACCAAACGTAATACTAAATGAAAAAATATTTATTCTTTTATTAACTTTAAATTAATTTTAGTAAATACAGACCATACGATTATAGTTATTCAAGTCGGCAACATGCAAGCGCCTTGGCTGCGTCAGACGCAACAAGGTTGCCACCTGTTGCCCAAAAGAAACACCAAATGTTCGGTAGAAGATATCTTCAAGTAAGTCAAATAGCATTAATTTAATTTTGGTACTATTATGTTTGGTACTATAGGAACAAGGTGCTACTAGTGCTGTTGCCCATCAACCACCTGTTAAATACGAATACAGGGATCCAACCGCTGCTCCATATAATAGTTCTCAACCGGAAGGAGCAGTCGGTCCAAAACCTCCAGAAATGAAATATTCTTGTTCTATGGAATTTGGACGACACAACCATTTGGTTAGGAACTCTCTTGATCATATTCAACACAACCATACTTACCATTTGCCAACTGAAAGTACAGGAGCTATGCAAAGACCAGTTTCGCGAGATAAAAATAAATCGCGTAAAGGAGATGAGGAACATTTGACTAGAGATGAAAAAAGAGCTCGCGCTTTGAATGTTCCTATAACTGTTGACGATATTATTAATTTACCAATGGATGAATTCAACGAGAGACTATCCAAATACGATTTGAGCGAACCGCAGTTAAGTCTTATCCGAGATATTCGTCGACGAGGCAAGAACAAAGTTGCTGCCCAAAATTGCAGAAAACGCAAATTAGATCAAATTTTAAGTTTGGCTGATGAAGTCAAAGAAATGAGAGATAGGAAAATGCGGTTGATAAACGAACACGAATTAATTTCAAGTGAATGTAAAAGAATGAAAGATAAATATCAACAATTATATAGACACGTGTTCCAGGTAAGTTCATTTATTGGAAAAATTTTGTTTTTTTTTTAACAAAGTTTTATAGAATTTGCGCGATCCCGAGGGAAATCAGTACTCGCCGTACCAATACAGTCTTCAGACATCAGCTGATGGTTCCATATTGGTGGTACCACGTTCAAACTCCACATTAAGTAATCCAGAACGTAAAGACCATCCGCCTCAAGGTCATAAAGAGTGAAATGTTGACTAGTTTTATACGCAAAGATTTTTCGATTTAACACTTAAATGAATGTTCCATTTCTCACTTTGCTCAAACATAGATTTTTTTTTCAAAAAAATTACTCATTAAGTTTGAAAAGAAAAGTACAGTTTTGAGTTTTAAGTTTTTTATTAAGTCGATCGGCATTTAAACAAGATTTTCGGTTTTTATGAGATGATTCACTTTGATTTAATTTACATTATTGTGGCTAGAAAGCAGCTAATTTATATTCTCTCTTAGTTTAAATGCTTCGATTTTCTATAGAACTATGATAATATATTTTTGTAATACATAAAAAAATATCAGGTGATGAATATGCCTTTTTTTCATAACATAATGTACATAGTTGTTCTTAGTGTATGTGTGCGAGTGACTGAGGTAATTGGTGGTAGGAAATGGGAGTAATGGAGTTAATTTTCATGCCAGTTAGACCTTCTATAATTCATCATTTTTAAATGATGTATGTGATTTATCGTAACCATGTTATTTTATACAACTGTAGTACCGTACTTCTTGGTTATATTTTAATTAGTTATAACATCTTTATTAAAATTAGGCTAATGTTTTTTATAAATCATATAGGTTTTGTACATTGTATATCTTGTAAGTAGCTTATTAAGTATACCGTGAATGTGTAGCATTTCGTCAAGTGAATTGCTGGGTTTAATCTTTAAACAGTTTGTACACTTAACATTTGCTTTTACGAGCAACTTATATTTGGTTATTGGTGCCAATAAAGATCTCTACAAATAATCACTCCAGTCATTCCACTTTTTCTCAAAACAACTTTTATTTGGCCACAAATTGAACGAACCATAAGTCCGAAAATTGAATAAAAACAAGACTTGAGACTTTCAGACTAAAATAACAGAAAAAATTTTTAATTGAATTCTCTTAAGATATTATGACTTTTGATGAAAACAAAGCAATAAACGCATTGGTATCGTCGCTAATAAGCTTGATAGCTGATGCAGATTTTTCTAAGTAATTAATTATGTAAGATTAGGTATAAGGGGTTGCCCGGCGCCTCCACCATATAAGATGGCTCATAATTTTGGTACAGCCCCCGAGAAGAGCAATCTTACAATTATAACTACTTTCATTTAAAAAAAAAGGAAAACATTTTAAAGTTTAGGCAACCAATTATACAATATCCGTTTTGAATAATTATGTTTTTGCTTTTTGATATTGATGAAATCATTTACATTAATAACATCTGACTTATGGTTTTTAATTATTGATCGAAATTTAATGGATAAGTCCAGTAGATTTCTTTAGAACTGTTCAGGAACTGAGACTCTACCTATTTTTTTCCAAAATTCAAAAGTTGTTTTTAAATTAAGCCACAGAAATTTGATTCAACATCATTCTGATCCGTAGGGTTTCATAAGCATTAAAAAACAAAATTGTTGATAAAGTAATTGAGTTACAGCATTTTTGGTTGCGTCAACAGATGACGCTTAAGGTTTAATTCGGGAATTATCGAGCGATTCGGTAATATATTCTGGAGTTTCGTGTGACTAACGACATTATTCAATAGAAAAAAAAGAAAGGATTTTCTGGCGTCCTGTTTAATTTATAAAATTGATTATACCTTTAACGCGGTTAAATAATGGATTGCCAGAAAATAAAGTAAATGTTTAAGCGCAAGCTCGTAGAGAATTGAATCAATATCGAATTCGTCACGTGTTAGGAGCTCTCGCGTGAAAAAATATGAGGGGATGGTCGACATTAACTATCGATGGGGAGTTAAACAAGTTTAGGGGATGCAATAGTCAACGCTACGTTCAAATCGAAAATCAATACTGCATCGGCCACCACATGTAGTTTAAGGGTAGTTGAGATCAAACTCGGAGTTTTTAGAGTCTATTGGGATATCTTTGTGGCGATAGTATAAGCAATGAATGCTGGCGTCGCAAGCGTCGGAAGCGTCGCGTTCAGTTGAGTCACTGACATCGCTGTGTATTCAGTGAATCTTGATTGAGATTTAGGCAATGGAACAATGATAATAAACAAAGACGTTTAGGTGGTTTGTGTTTTTAAAAAGTGTTTTAGTTCCTCAGCGTCGATTGCTATCAACAGGTACAATAACTAGTGAGTTGATAGCATGTGAATGCCCATCAATTTCCAAGTTTCGATTTTACCATTTAACCATTAGAATATTAGGGTTGAATTCTAGTACAGTAGATGGTTGCCTTGCTATTTAAGGCAAATGGTCGCCTTTTCTGCTTAGTTATAGCAGTTGAGTTGTTGCTATGTAGACTATGTTCCATGGTAGAGCGCTCCGATTAACACCATGCCTCAAGGTTCTCCTTCACCAGCGGATGTGATCCGATTGGAACCCATGGGACGGTTCAAGCAAACCCAAAACGGCAATGTGCGACTTCAAGGTGGGTTCCATTTCGAACTGTTATCAACAAACCTCCACAACCGCCTCGCAACCCAAATATTTTACAAACCTCCACTGCTTAGTTCCTGCTTATTTAATAATTATAATGTGTAAATTTAGATTCGTTTTTGTTAATCTCCAGTTTATAGATTAATTTCTATAGCACAGAGTTTTAGATTTTTACAGTTTCACTCAGTGCTGGTTTGTTCCATTGCACGAAATTACATTTACGTCTCCAATAAACGTATCGATTGCATGTCTAATAAATATATAGTAGTTTTCAAATCACAGCACGTGGTTGCATGCGCGAACTGCGGCCAGTCGGTTATTTTGCCAAAACATGGAAGCATTGCCGCCCTTTATAGTGGCACATGCGTGAAACGTTTGGAAAAAGGACGCAGGTTTCCGGGTTCCGGAGGGTCTGGTGCGGTGATAAAGTACAGCTTCGTATAACGCGTTTCATGTCGTTCTTATAATCAGTTTACAAAATCAAATATATCACGAAAAGTACAACAATAAGCATCAAAATTTGGTAAAATTAAAACAAAACTAATTTAGAAATAATCATTAACGAATATTCCGAAATCAAACTGATGATATCAACACGAGTCACGTCGTTTAATAAATTCTGACCAAAACGTGGTGTTCAACATTAAATAATATAATGTAGAGAAAAAATTGTCTATCTTCCTCAAGTGCTTAGTTTTCGAGTCCAATTCTTAATCCATCCATCTACTAGTGTAAGAGTTAGGAGTTACTGTGGAGGGTAGGAATCGAGGCTCTTTTGTAAAGGTTTCAGTAGTTACTGGAGACCACAGCATCGAGGCAGTTGTCTGGAGACGTGGAGAAAGAGTGATGAGCGAACAGGATGTTGATGATGTTGCGTTTCTTACAGGTACAAATCATACCGCACAAATCAATCATTCCATCTGTCAATCATCACCACTCATACATAATACCTGTGACACAGGCGGTGTTGCAGGAACAGAAAGTCCTGCTGGTGCAACTAAGAAAAGTTTATATGAGAATAATGGAGTCGCTGCATGCTCCCACAATAGAGCTCTTTGTATTGCAACAGTCGTTTTTGCATTACTATTTACTATTGCTGTTATTATCGCATTTACAGGCCCTCAAAGTGGTGAGTAATAAAAAGTACGAATTCAAAACTCTTAACAATATCTCTTAATAGACTGCACTTGCGCTGGCGAAAAACCTCCAAATTTTGTCGACGAACATTGGAACGTGACCAAGGCTTTTGTTCCTCGTGCAACTAATGGCCAGATCTTCCCTTGGAATAACATCCGTCTTCCTACTTTCGTAAGACCTACAAGATACAACATTACTATCCATCCAAATCTCACCACCCTCGATGTTAAAGGTAGCTTTACAAATTTTTGTCCAAATTATCATTAAAACGATTTTTCCACAGGTCAAGTTTCCATTGAATTTCACGTCGAGAAAGACACACATTTTATTGTTCTACATAGTAAGAATCTGACCATAACTGATAAAGTGATCCAAGATCGTAAAGGCCATAGCATGAGAGTAGCAAAAATGTTGGAATATACAGGAGCGCAACAATTGTATATTGAAATGAAAGAAAAATTTCGAAAAAGACATAACTATACTTTAATGATTAAATATACTTCTAAATTAGGTAGAGAATTTGAGGGTTTTTATATTTCTAGTTATATCAATAAAGACGGAGAAAGAAGGTAAAATAAAAAAAATATATAAAAATATATTAAAACTAATCTGGACGGTTGTAGATATATGGCTACAACACACTTCGAACCAACTTATGCTCGAGCTGCCTTCCCATGTTTTGATGAGCCACATTTTAAAGCAAAATTTAAAATGTCTATTTTTAGAGATAGATTTCATATAGCACTATTTAATATGCCTGTTGTTAATACTGCAGACGTCGGTTTCTACATGGGAACCGGACTTGTAAGATTTTTTATAATTATCAATTTGATTTCAAATATTGATATAAATTCTTTAGCTAAAAGACGATTTTCAAGAATCTGTCGAAATGAGTACTTACTTAGTCGCCTTTATTATATGTGATTACACTCACCTCAGCCGACAAACTCAAAGAGGTGTATCTGTATCTGTCTATACACCCCCACCATACATTTCTCAGGCATCTTTTGCTCTGAATACGACAACTCATATTCTTGAGTATTTTGAAGACTTTTTCGGTGTTCCATATCCATTACCAAAACAAGGTTACAAAATTTTATTATAAATATAGTTTATACTCAAAATAGTATTTTATAGATTTAGCTGCGATTCCGGATTTTGCAACTGGAGCTATGGAAAACTGGGGTTTGATAACATACCGAGAAACTGCCATTTTATATGACCCCATTGAAACTTCAACAACAGCACATCAATACGTTGCTGTTGTTATCGCTCATGAATTAACCCATCAATGGTTTGGAAATCTTGTAACAATGAAATGGTGGAACGATTTATGGTTAAATGAAGGATTTGCTAGTTATTTAGAATATTTAGGTGTTGATAATTTATTCCCAGAATGGAAAATGTTGGATCAGTTTATAATTGATAAAACACAGCCTGCTCTTGCCTTAGATGCTCTTTCTAGTAGTCATCCAATTTCCGTAGCTGTTCATGACCCCGCGGAAATCGAAGCTATTTTTGATACCATCTCTTATAGCAAAGTATTTGAATGTTCTCCACTTTTTTCTTTCTAAAATTATTTATTTAAGGGTGCCGCAATTTTATACATGTTGAGTAAATTTCTTCAACAAGAAACTCTCCAAAATGGCCTTAATGATTATCTAAATACATACAAGTTTAGTAATGCTGAAACAAAAGACCTTTGGAATGTTTTTAGTAGAAACACGAATCAATCACTAGAAGTCAAGGTGGGTAATGAATAATGTAAAATTGTTTGTGATAAATGTTTTCAGGCAATTATGGATACATGGACACAACAAATGGGCTTTCCTTTAATTACGATAACTCGAGAAGAGAATGAAATTATTGCAACCCAGGAACGTTTTCTGTTGACTGTGGAAAACATGAATAGTTCTATCAGGAATTCCCCAAAATCGAAATATGACTACAAATGGTATGTTCCCTTAACCTACTTCACCAACAATGATACTCAAATCGTCTATAATATATGGATGAATATGACAGATGGTATGTATCAATTGTTTTAATACAAAAGCGTATTTAGGAAGCTTCTATTCCAGTCCGGTTCGAGCTTGATCCCAATATAACATGGATAAAAGCAAATGTGAACCAGTCTGGATTTTATCGAGTGATGTATGATGAAGCAATGTGGAAAGCATTGGTCAACGTTTTGCGTAACAACCACACTGTGTTTAATCCCGCTGACAGGGCTAATTTGATTGATGATGCATTTACCTTATGCCGGTAAAATTATTAGTTTGCTGTTCATTCAGGTGTGATTTTACTACAATTTGCTTCCAGGGCTGGTCTTTTGAATGCTAGTATTCCACTAGAATTATCTCTCTATCTCACTAGAGAACGGGATTATGTACCTTGGGCTACTGCTATTGAACATTTCCAGTCCTGGAGTCGCCGATTATCGGAATCTCTGGCATATAAACTATTTTTAAAATATATGCGGAAACTACTTACTCCAGTTGCTAAATATGTAGGATGGGGAAACCATGGAACACATCTTGAAAAGTAAGCTGAAAAAAAATTAAATCAATTTTTTTATAATAGAAAATCAGGTTAATGCGGACCCAGGTCTTATCAACGGCAATTTTGTGTGAGCTAAACGAAACAGTAACAAAAGCTAAACACGAATTCCAAAAATGGATGCAACATAATGTATCAATCTCTCCGGATTTGAAAGAAGTCGTCTATTCTGCTGGAATCAAATATGGAGGAATGGCAGAATGGCAACATTGTTGGAATTTATACAACTCTACAACAATCCCAAGTGAAAGAAAGTTACTGTTAAAAGCATTAGGTGTCGCATCGGATCCTTGGCTTTTACAAAGATATCTTTTAGAAACTTTAGATCGAAACATGGTGAAACCTCAGGATGTGAAAATTGTCCTAGCGGTAGTTGCTGCTAATCCTGAAGGAAGATTATTAGCTTGGAGACATCTCAAAGCTTATTGGCCTACAATGCATTCATTGTTTGGTAATGCTACCTTTATGATGGGTAGTCTCATATCAGCTGTTACTGCTCACTTATCAACACCTTATGATTATTATGAGGTGAGTTTTATCAACTTCTTCAATAAAATGTTATCATTAATTGAATAAAAAATTAGGTTTCTACTTATTTCAACGGAATGAACGTAGGTTCAGCCACAAGAGCATTGGAACAGAGTTTAGAGACAATTAAGCTCAATATAAACTGGGTGTCGCAAAATGAAGCAGATATATACACTTGGTTGCGTAATTATGTTAAGTAGAAGCTTGTAGAGTTTAATTGTGATGTATTAATTATTTTGATATTATCGTCTTATGTGATCTATTTTTATGTCTATTTTTTATATGTATATATTAAGCGTGCTATTTTCTGTAAAAATGTTTTGTCAATGTTGATATTAATGTGAATTGAGATATTATTTTTATATATTAGATACCTCTAAAATATCGTCTTCTACATATGAGTGACTATCATCTTATTTTCTATAGAAATCCTCCACGCCCGATATCTACGATACAATCTAGACTACGTATTCAAATTTTTATAACAATTGTATTTTTTATTATACATTCAACACTACAACAAATTGTATGAATGTTTAAATAAAAATGTTTTACCATCAATCTTAACTTTTAATGTCCCTAAGTTGAATACTAAAATATGCAAGGCATAAAAATATATCTAATAAGCTTGAAAGCTTTTTATGCGCTTTTGAGATGAGAAGTCATGGTTTGCTTACTTCCTGCTTTCGATTAAATTTGGCCAATAAACTGGATTCGGCGCTTTTATTTTCAGGTGATCAGAAAGCTAGTCGTTAGATGGCGCGCGAATACTAATTCAAAAGCTCAACAGAACAAAGAAATTAGTATTCATAAGATTTTCTTGCAAAGTTATGGTTTTAATTTGTAAAATAAATATTAGATTTAAAAATTTGAGAAACATACTTTTTGCTTTTATTCAACGCTGCTGTTTTAAAACATTACAACTCAGTTTTCTCCATTTAAAAAACTTTTCGGCAAGATTTAACAGTTATTTTTATAGTGTTATTTCTAAATTCAAATTATACCGAGTTGAATCGTTAATTTTATAATCAAATAAAACTAAAAATTTGTTTTTAATAAAGCCTTTAAACACAATGGAATATAAACCCGACAGTTTTAACAAAGAACAACTCAAATATTAATTACAAAGTTTTATTTCTTTTTAAACTTATAATTAATGCTTTACAAATCGTCGGATAACAAAATCAAAATATTAAATGGTTAAAAAGGCGAAAATTGAGTTAATGATTTACTAATTGTAGCTTGAAGAATAAATTGGAAAAAGAAGATATAACTTTTTAATTTTAATTAAACATCAGCCTTTTATTATAAGAATGTGAGCAAATAAATAAAGCGGGAGTAGCGAAAGCTGTACACAATTAAAATTTTATCCCTGCGAGGATAAACAAAAAAAAAGAATGTTGGTTATCATATATCGTTGTGCTGTAAGAAAAGAATAATTAACTAACTTTGTTGTTTAAGAAAAAAAGATAAAACGCCGTCTTTAGAAGAAAATTTAAAGTTGCGTCTTTTGAAAAATTAAATTTGACTTGCATCAAGTTTCACCTGACTAATGGAGAAATGTGATACTTGGATTATAATGAAATGTTAAGTTTTTGTAACCAAAAACAGAACAATAATAGTCTGTGTAATTTGAAAGACAAAAGTTAGAATAAGCTAAGATATTTTTGCGAGGTGTAAGGAACTTGTATCATTTGTTTATCTCAAGTTTACAATGCACCCAGTTCTTGGTGGAGCGGATATATTTAATGAATGCGTATTAATCTTATTAATAACGTCAATAAATAACGTTTTATTTTGAGTAAGATAACAGACTTGGAAGTTGGATCAATATGTATATCTAGATCCGTTATTTAAACATAATTTCGTTATCTACATGTCAACAGGCAAGCAAGAGGAAGATGATGTGGTAATTTATGAATAAGCCACGTCGTCGTTAGAGTTAAGGGATGCAAAGTAATATTCAAGCTCATAGCAATGACCACATTGTCCATTAGCAGCACGTTCGAGTGATCACATTAACAGGTGTAATATTCATCTTGTCGACGACATCTAATCGATATTAGTAATTGATTACATTATAAAGAGTTACTCTAACAAAATTTTACAAAGCTTCACACTTCCCCTAATGAAATGCTTCTCCACGCAATTCTCCAACGTGACACTGATACATTTATTCACTTATTCTAATCTCTAATAACACCTACAAGCATAATGGTAAAAACCGCTGATAAATTTACTACTTTACACGCAAATTATTGCTAATTTGTGCGTCAATCACAATACACATCTACATATTTATTATCCTATTATATAATCAAAATGCTTCTTCCGAGAAGCTCCAGTTTAAACTTTATCCATACTAAGTAAATGTTATTAAAAATTAATGCATAAACTCGATCAAATTCGAATTCATCCACAGTTAGATCATTCAATTAATTATTTAACTCAGATCTTGTTATGTTCTTTATAAATGATTTATTTTTCTTGAAAGGGAGGTAAACAGTGAAAGTGACTTAATAGAAACAAAAACTAAGTTTAAAATTTTACACAACATTTGCAACTCCATGGTTTATTTATTTGAGTTATTCAATAACTCAAAATTTCTGACATAGTTTATATTTTCCTATGACAAATATACCCTTTAACATCACTATTCGCTTGTTAATTTATGTAACATTTTCGATGAGGATTTTCACACAACAACACGACAGTAAATTCATGTTTGAAGATTTTTTTTGATTAACATATTTGTAAACACATCTGATACTAGCGCGATTAAACACGCTAACTTTCAATTATCCATTTTTTCGTGCATTTTTATTAAAATTTCATGTCAGTATTTCATCTCAAGTTGTTTAGAAGATTAAAGGAAAGGTTTTTGGTTGAAACATACTTTGTGTTATAAGTTTAAAGAAAAATCTCTCGAAAAGTTGTTTGTGTCATGAGGTTTTGAGTTACATATTTTCATATAATTGTGTACATTTTCAACATCGAAAATAACATTTCATGTGGGTTAGAAAATAACTCTCTTAATTAATTGTGAGAACAAATTGTGTTTACATTTTTTTTTTAGTGTTGTAATATTTACACGATTATATCTACTATGGAATAATTTATGACGAATTGATTTTACTATTTGATATCGTAATATCATTGTAATATTCTGTTAATTACTGTCAACTTTTATTGAGTGCTGGTTGAATTCTCAATTACTTACTTGATTAAAACTATTTGAATCATTACTCTCTCAATCAATAATAAACAGATTATTGTTTGAAATATTGATTGGAAATATTCGAAATTGTCTTATAAATTGAACTAGCTACATAAATTACATGATACTTATTTTATTTCAAACATAAATTCCTGTCGCTGATGTCTCCCTCATATCTTTATTTAAATTTCACGCTAGAAATCAATAAAAGAGATACCTACATTTACACTACCCATACTGTCTAGAATGATAAATAAAAAAGTTACGAATGGTGAATGCATTATATAAAATCGCTGTGAAAAAGGGGCGATAAGACTTAATTGGAATTTGCGCCCCCAAACGTTTGTTCTTGCGATAGCATCCTCAAAAGTGAGATACCTCATTTTAAGCTGTAACAGTATTTTTAAAATAATTTTCACTTGTTTGCTCTTTATCCTGTTATGTTTTATGAATAGTGCAATAAATAGCTTCTCTATGAAACATTCTAATATCAAAAATGTTGGCTGAAAGTAGTCGCTAGGGTTCTGCAAATTTCATTCTATTTTTTTTTTTTTTTTTGTAATAAATAATAGACTGCTAATCGCACAGCGGGAAGAAAGAAACTGTGGACAAATTCGAATATGCTCGAGAAATAAATTTGATGGATGAGCTCATATAACGCCTTAGCAAAATATTGCTAAAACGATTATGTGGAACCAGATCACTAGAGTTAGCGTTTTGAAGGCAGCATTTTTCTGTCCAACTATTTTATGATTTTAAATTTGTTAAATGGATCACATCGTTTCAATAGCGGAAGCAGTGATGCGAAAAAAGCGTATTCTTATGCAAAAGGCTAAAGCTTTTTTGTTATAAAATTTTACAGCGACATTTTCGGAAATTCCTGCATTAAGATAAACATATTGGGGTTTGAAAGCGATATTTAGTTAGTTTTTATCGCTAAACCAGTAAAGTTTTGAATTTCATTTTCAAAGAAATTACTATAAACTGTTTCAATATTCCACACAATTAAAAGTTTTACATACACGTGAGAAGTAAAGAAAAGAAAACATTTTAAATAAATGTTAAATTTGCGTGCTCGAGGCAAAGCAGGTGCGAAAGACGTTGATTTATTCAAAACAACGTTAACATGTCAACGTCTTAAGCACTATGAACAAAGATTTTTTTAATTCATGATTTAAGTTGATAATGTCGACGATAGTAAAGTTGACGAAGATTATTTTATTTAAAATTGTGAAATTATACAAAAGAAAAATATGGTTTAGGTAGCTTTGCAAAACTACTTGGAGGATCAATTTAAAAGTGACTTTTTCACTGAGATAAAGAAAAGTGAAAATTAGATTTGTATGCTATTTCCCTTGTCGCTTGTGTATCAATAAAGAAGTTTCTGTGTGTCGAAATCAGAATGATCAATATTGTGGCACATCAAACCAGAAACGAAACCATTTAAGATAATGGATTCGTTCTATGTTATAACAGATGCATATTTATGGCAGCAATAAGTTTTGCTTTGAAATTTCCTCCGCCAAATCTTTATTTCTTATATCGCGTTTTGTTACTACATTGTATGAAAGTTGAGAAGAGCTCTTTTAATATCTCAGCGATCTGTAATTTGTTGGTTAATGCAAGAGGTGGTTTGTAGAAAATAATAATGACATCAATCAATAAAGTTTTTTCTTTGAAAATCGGTAAACAAGTGGTGGAATAAAATCTTTCATTGAATAGACAGATAAGAGGAATATTACAAAAAGATGAAATTTTATTGCGGCATGTGGATGATCTTTTTAATTGTCGTCTAGTGGTCCCCTTAGTCTCGTCGCGTTCCCCATGGCAAAATTCAATTATCTTCATTCATTTCTGAAATATCAGCTAGGGGTTTGAGATTATAGCGGATAAGAGTTCACTAAACATAGCCATAAATAAGCCGCATTGAAAAAACCACCCTGTATAGCTATGAAATATGGTTGGTAGTAAATTCTGTGCTTTTAAAAAACAGGCTTAGTCTTTATTGTAATTAACAAAGAGAAGATTTGAGAATGTAAACTGTATGAATATGAATAGAAGTGAAATAAAAAGTCAAGTGTTTGATTCGAAGTTTCATTAGTCTTTTTCTTTTTGTCTTTAATAGTTTTAATTGTCTTGTCTGATATCCATGACTGACATTAGAAACGTCGATGTAGAAAGAGCCATAGGCGTTTAAGGATGAATCCTTTTCTCTTTGTCGGTTTTGAATAGAGTGTACTTGATGGCGTTATGCTTGGCGTGTTTCTTTGTTTGTCAATTGTAGTGCTTTATGAGATGGAGTTTTTAATAAAAAGTTACTACCCTTCAATTTGGGGAAGGATTTAAAGGAACCCCTTATAATTCCTGATGCCTTAAACGGCTCAATTAATTCGAATAGGGAGAGCGCTGCCATTACAGCAGTCAAGACGATTATACGCGATATCGTAATAAGATGTACGAGGTGTGGTCAAGAATTTATCTCAATCACTAAACAAGGAAGAGACGATGCGGCATTAAAACGTAATGACGGGGCTAAAGCGGTGCTTAGGTGTGTTAATTAATAGCGCTATGATATTAGACCGAAAACGGTTGATATATGTATATTAGTTAGTGGCGAATATCGTCGAGGGGATGGAATGGAAGTATAGTAACTGAAGCAATTGAGTAGAAAAGTCCATAAGTTATGGAATCCTAAATCAAAATCTGTCGTAGGGGTGGATGTAAATGTAAAAGAGAAAATGTGAATCATAATTTAAAAAAGATGATACAGTAAAACAGAGCTACATAAAATTTTCTAAAGCAACCTTGATTTATCAGACGGGTCCCAGATTGATAATTAAGCGAGTTTATTTGTAGAATTAACCCCACGTCCGGGTCAAAACAAGTCTCTCGCCGCAGTTCTCATTCATTAGTAACTCTTGTCGCTTTTTACAGCTACCCAACTTTAAACATGAATCATAAGTAACGTGTTACGTTCCGAGTGTTACCCGACCCGCTAATAATTATATTAAACGTTTCATTTTGCTTGGAAATTAAGGTGTAAACTGAAATACAACACGTCACCAGGTTCGTGAACTTGGATCTTATATTGCAATAACTTTATTTACATTTACGTTTATAACTGATTTTACCGACTATGTAAATACATCCTGCTTTTAACAGGTAACGTTATTTCCAAAATACCTCAATTTTAGTTCCGCAGAACTACTTAAAACAACTTTTTAAACAAATAAAACAACCTCTAGCATAAAGAACGTACGCCACAAAATATATACCTAAAATTTCACTCCAGCTTCAAGCAATAAACATTATTTATATCTTGCAAAAATTATAGCATAACTTTATCTTCAAAAAACATCAACCGGCTAGAAGAACCCTCTTCCAAACTAAACTTTAAACAACATTTAATTTTTTTTTATAAAGACTGACTGATCCCTTTTGTTCTACGTACTGGGAAAGTATTTTACTCAAACAAAAACACATGAGTGGTGAGTAGCCTGGATTAAAGGACACTGTGACAGCTCACATATGAACTTTACTTACTGGAAATCTATACAAAAACAATAAAAAAAAAATGTTATTCAACTTGAAACTCTCTTTGAATCAAATTTTAAAATTCATCAAACGTTTCTGCTTAATCTATGAACTATCTATATTATATTTTGGTAGTTTGTTGAGAGTTAAGTAAGTGGACGAAAAAAGTTTCCAATGTATACTCGAAGAAGATAGAAGTTAAGTGAAGAGTATTAAGAAGTTATAGAAAAAGTTCTGAACAGCAAATTGTTAAAGATTTGATAAATATTACGGAAGAGCAAAATTTTCATAAAACAAAACTGACCACAAACTAGCGGTAGTATACGCGTATTATGTTGTTGACTTAAAATTTGCAAATTTAATTGCTTTGAATTGTTTAGTAGAAACTGTAAACATAAAGAGGGTGTGAATATGTGATCTAGTTAATGTTGTGCACTTTATGAAACGTATCTTTAAATATTTTTGTTTGTACATTTTCTATCTCCAAAATTATCACTAGAACTCTGAAAAAACTGCGATCGATAAGAACGAATTTTATCTATATAAAAACTGTCGTCTTAAAAAGTTATAGCCCTCAAAAGTTTATACAAACATTTTTAACTTCCCAACTTATTAACTTTTACAATAAAAAATTTTAATTTACTGTACTGTCAGCAAACTATTATCTTTTTGTTAATGCATAATTATTAATTCGTTAAAAGGTAACCAAAAGCATGAAGAATTTACTATTACAGTTTCATTTTCATTTACCTTTGTGGTAAAGTTCTTGTTGCAATAACGTGTAATTTTATGTATAGCTGTAGTGGTCTTCATTTCTCATATAACTGCTCTATGCTTTGATGTTGAATTTATTGAGTGTACCTATTAGAACTAAAGAAAAAAAAACTAAAAGCTCACTTGAATAAAATCCAAATAATTTATAAATTTTGGGTAAATAACTGTGAACTGCATTAAAAAAAGTGAACACATTTAAAGCGCAGCTATTGTCAAGGATATTGCAGTGACAACTTCGTACATAACACAATAATTACTTTATGGCTGTGATTGTTCTGTAAGCTAGGTTTTGTGGTTCCAAACTATGAAACAAATAATTTAATTGCTTGACTAATTGACAAATGTTAACAAGATAATTCGATATTCATATTTGATGTGGGTGCATAAATTAGATATTTAAGTCGATCAAAGCGGTTCATTTTGACCAATAAACTTTCTAATTTTCAATGGTTCAATAATAATAGCGAAAAATTGTCAAAATGTGTTATTTTTGTATTTCAAACAAATCTGTTTTCTTGAATGGAGAATGTATCTTCGGAAAATAGGGATTTCGTTGAGTTTCGTTCGGTTTAGTGGTCAGAAGCAATATGAACATAGTCAGCTTTTTGACTTTCGCTTTAGAATTTACTTCGAGCGTTAGTCAGATTTCAAGTTCTTGTTATATACTCAATGCAGGCTTTTTCCACTGAAGTAATTTCAAGTAAGAATCGTGCATAATATGATGGGAGGACAAGTTATTTAAATTTAGAAAAAGCTCTCATTTAATAATGGAATCACGAATTTCATTCCAATGCACAAGTCACTTACGTATGTACACAGCACATAATTGAAATGTAAATGATCTGTGAGTGCTGCTTGTAATTACTTGAACATGAGTTTTTCATTTATTCGACTTTTAAGGACCAATCAAATATTTTTATTTTAATGGTTCTTATTCATGCCTCGACAGAAGAGAACCCTAATTATGATAAAAAGTAAAGATCTATATTTGCTTTAAAGAGCTAATTTATGAAAAGGATAATGAGTGAGTCAGCAACAGTTAAAATGAAAACGACTGAATTCTGACAAAACATCATGTCTTTGTTATCTGTACTAAACCACGTCTGTTGCTCTTAATAGATTTATTATCATAATGAAAGCTTTACAGTAAACGCAAACCAGTATAATCTTGTTGTTAAAAAAGTAAAAATTTAAAGAAATATAATAATTAATTTCTCTAGATTATTCTTTAGTGAAAAGGATTTTTGATGGTAGTTGTCAGTCAGTTTCATAATGTTGCGGCAGTTGATGGAGGTGCTGAATAAAACCACCTATGCATTCAAACAGTTAATTACCAAAAATAATTGATTGAAAATAAATTAGTTTTGTCTACAAAGAGCGGTGCTTTTATTACATGTAATTAATATTCCACAAAGTAATTTTATTTCAGTTCACCTAAGTACTAATAAAAGTTAACTGACATCGTGGTTTTATTAATTATCAAATTTACTCAATGCACTTAAGTATCGTCAGATTAAATTAAGATGTGGTTGTTAGTTGTTGTAAAGCTTTAGATGAAAGCTCGAAATGTGAGAGGCTGTAGCTATTAATATTTAACAAAATACAAACTTGTAAAAAGAGCAAAAAGAAGCAAGAAAAATTCGTTCAAGAGCAACTATTGAAAGCATTCACATGATTGTAAGTGGAGGACATCTACTTAAAGCGTCGCCATGTAATTAAGAGACGAAGGATCTTGAATTGCAAACTTTACGGAGCTTGCGTGAAATGTGAACTCCTATAACGATCCTCCAACATCGGTCGTCAATGTCTGCTTTTTAAACTGTTTGCGTAGATCATATCGAATGGAGCATCGTAGTTTCTCTTAACGGCCGTTATTTGCCGTCTCTGACAATAAAAACAAACTATGTGTTTGCGACATGAGATAAATTGAATTATAGACTATTTCAACTTTGTAAAACACATATTCTGTGTAAATTACGCTTTAACTATTTCTCCACTCAAATTTAATTCTCTCCAATTTTTAGTTTTCACACCTGGATATAAGTAATACCTCAGTGGTCTCGGACCATATTTATCCTCAGAACTTTCCAGACAAATTGCTTTATAGCACGTGTCTACAGAAATATAAAGTAGAGTAAAATCTCCACAATTTTCTAGATTAAAAAATACATAAATACTGGAAGCTTCTAAGAGGCTTTTAATCATTACTTTGCACTTTCATCATTGCAGAAACTCCAGTTCGACAACGCAAACGACGGATGATAAACAAAATTTACCACCTCTATAAAATTTTTATTTATTTCGGAAATGCAGCTTTTCTTTATATACTAGATTTTATTCTTATCACAAAACTTGTGCAACAAAAATTACTACGAAAATATACCCTCTGCAATATATCTGTTATCTTTATTTCTGATAAAGCAAGAAAAGCTCCTCTCCTAACAACAGACTAAAATATTATTAATGTTTAAAATGAGAGATAACGTCGAAAAACCACATCTTGACAAAGTTGATTATTTTCTTAATTTTCAAGTGAAATAAGATAAAACTTCTTCAAAAAAAAAAACAAGCCAAGGGAACATTAAAAAGGGTTGTTTTCATTTATATTTAGCAACGATTTCCATTGCTTTGGGAATTAAAAAATACTTAACTTAATAAAATCTGCCGAAATAAATTAAGTGTGAAACAATTAAAACATGAAATTCCATTTAATTTTGTAATCGTTGCATTAAAGCACTTAACGTCTTTAATTAAAATAAAAAAAACTCTACTTGCATAAAGCTACTCCAAAATAAGGAAAATTAACTAAGAGAATGCTGGAATTAGCTAGTTATTAAAGCAAATATTTCATAAACCAAGAAAAAGTTTCAGAAAATTCAAGCAAAAAATGAACAGTCAATTTCTCAGTAAACTAATTGAAAATGACAATATTTAATTTATTGTAGTTATGTTTAAATCAGCGTGGAAAAATTTGACAACAGAGATTAAAGCGTCTTCTGCAGATCTACAATTTTAGAGAACGTATTGTTAAAAACGTCGAACCAACAAATACATTGATTATTCTGTGAACGGCGTACCATGTGCACGAAATGTTCTTGTCGGTTGCACTTAATTGAAACGAATTGATAGAAAGGAACAGTTTTGTTGGTTTAAAAAATGCTTGTTTAACAAAAAATGTTTTTGATTAGTTTCAACGTTGAAATGTTCGGCAAAATAATTAAAAATGTATATGTTACGTCGCTTTGATTTGCTTCTCGTTTGAATAAAATATTTTTGAGTTGTAATCAAAATTTAGCTTCTTTTTGAATGTAGATTCTGTTGAAAACAAAAAAACCACGATGAAAAACATCAGTTCTTTAAATGAAAACTAAAAAAATACGAGATGCTTAAATGGTAGTTTCATTTAAAATGCAGGAAATTCGATAAAACTCAGCTCATTAGATAGCAGAGTAAACATTCATTTAGCTATTTAAGGTAATTGAATTAGCAATGGAAAAAATTATACTAGACCAGTTCGCAATTAAAAGGATTTCTTTCAAAATGAGCAAAACTAGAAAAGAGGTTGCAAAATATTTACAATTTCAATCCTAATTGGTAAATTCCAAATAGATTGTCCATTAGGAAGATAATGAGTATTCAGACAACAGTATTATCAGTTTTAAATGTCGATTAATGTTTATATATAAATATGCAGATATTTTGCATTTTCTGACAGTTACGGCAATATTTTTGACGTGGTGTAAGATTTTTGATTAAGCAGCAACTTTTCTTTGAATATAAAAGTATAATCTTTGTCCTCTGACCTTGCTATCAGTTTTTGGAACCTTTGTAACCTTTGAAATAGTGAAGCTTAGATTAAGTCATTATTTAAGAAAGTATTGTAGAAGTTTGTTGTGTTTGATAGTAGTGAAACGAATGAGCAGTGTTTTGTGTAGTTTTGTAATACCCATGCCTGCTGTTCCAGAATGAAGCTGTTCTTTCGGCTGACGTTAGCTTTTCTTCTAGCGACAACGTCTTTTGCTCACAACAGTAAGTACAACCCGGATATTCATTTGTATTATTCGAAAGAACGTATAAAACTCAGATGCCTTGACTAAACTAATAAACAATAAAATGAAACATTTCGCTGTCGCTACCTCAACACTAAACACAAATTTAATTCCAGTAAAAATGTCCATAAAGGAACAAACTTCTGGAAAATTTTCTACGTTTTTTGGAAAGAGCTTTTCGACTTTTATAAGTTCTTGTAATATTAAAGCAAGTTGATTTTATTTCTCACTCTGTTTTGGATTTATATCAAACTAATTTTGCATTGAAACTTTCACCTAATGTAAAACTTTAGATTCACCTGGAACATTAGGCTTCTTATAACTTCATCGTGTTTGTTGAGAACAAACTAGTCGTACTTGACTTTTGCCTTCTATCCTCTTTACTAATTAGCAGGAACTTCTGTTAAGACGTTTATCTGAATATATAATCATACACGAATAAGAAAGCTTTTGTATCAAAACTAAAACTTAGCTTCAACCACTTACAAAGTCATTTTCTTTTGGTTTCATTAATAATTACATAACAAAAATTGTGTTCTAAACAAAATTACAGTATTTCTTTTCTTGTAGAAACTTCATGCTAAAAAAGGCGATAAATCTTTATTTTCACTGAAATAGCGCAACGTGGACTTACATGTTTTCTACGTTCCAAACTCATCACCATTTTTACTTATTTAAATAAATTTGTCTATTTTTCATGTGAAAATTAATCAAAATTCAATTTGTTAATCTGATTGTGTTAGAACGTTTAAGGATATGAACTGCGTAAGTGGGAGAAAATTTGACCCGGATTAGTAATGTTAGAGGTCCATGATACTGATAAGCGTAACGAAAATAGTTTCGCTTTTAAATTATACATATTTTTAGTAGCAATTTCATTAAATTAAATCAAGATATAGTTGAAAACTTTTATAATCTAAACGGTAGAGAAGATGTATTTTTTTAGTTTCATAAACATTTAATTAATAAATTTATAGCTTAGATAGGAGTGTATGATAAAATGAAAAATGTGATATTACTTGTCAGAAGTTGACTTTTATTTATTTTATAAATTAAATAGATTCTCTTATAATTTCTACATCAAATATACTTAACGGAAGCTTTTAAATTAATGACAGACTAACTGTGATTAAAATCACAAAAATTACAATAAATTAATTATATAAAAACCTTTAGTAAATCAATGTTCTTTTTGAGTAGTCTCAAACAAAATATTTTTGTTGAAAATCCTTGAATGGAGCTTAAAGCATAAAACAACAAACAAGAAATAATAACAAAATTGTGGATTACGACCGACGCCTCAAATTTTTTTTGGTAAGATTTAAGCTTCATAAAGATAATTATGTTTCATTTTGAAACAAATATTTTTTTTTTTCTTAAAGTCAAATGTAATTAATTTTATAAGTTAAATAAAACTAAATCGAAAATTTTATTATAAATGAAAATTAGTCCTTGGGAATGTATTTCTTCGTTTCATTATTATCCTGATCCAGGTATGAGGTTTATTTCCCAAGAGATACATTTTCTCGTTAAAATAGAAAAAAGTGCTAGCGTACTTGAAGAATGAACAACAGTAATTGTGTTATAAGTGAATCAAGAAAGGTGTATGCTTTAATTTTGAATTTTCTAAATTTTCACTTGAAGTAAAAGGGTTTGTAGAGAAGAAAACGTTAATTATTGCGTAATTACATTTATTGAATTTTATTATTTAATTGGTGTGTGAGTGTTTCCTAAATATTTAGTTTCTTTGTAGAATTAATTACGCTTTTGCTGTCAGATGAGAAATAGAAATTTCCTGGAGTTTGTGATGACCAATAATAATCTAACACTCGCGTGCTTGAATGAATTAATTACCTTAAATACGTCGTAAATATTAATGATTCCTTTAAAAATGTTTTTCTTTTTCTAGATCCTTTGAAAGATCCCAATGTTTGCGGAAGACCGATTTGTAAAGGTAAGTCTATTATTTCGGAAATGTTATTAATAATTCAGCCTTCTACAATAGTTAATACCTTACACATAAACCGCAAAGCTGAATTCGAGTTAGTGTTCTGTTCTTGAAATAAATTGCAGGCTTAAGGAAAGCACTTTTAGTCAAGCCAATTAAAACTGAAAATTCTCTATTTCACGGTAGCATTGCACAACCTAATTTGGTGAATGATTCAGGTTTCAGACCTTCTATAATTGATGAAATTCGAATATAAACTGACCAGCGACAAGATGATAAACAAATATGCAGATTTAAGTGTTAATTTAAACACAAAAGTGTATTCTCTCTTTCTGGATAAATTTAGGACAATTTGTGAATATACATGTTATTCAAGTTTTACATAAAATGAACAAAATGGGCTCATGTAAAAAGTTTTACGTGACTGTTGGCCTGCGTTGTAAGCGTAAAAATTAGGTAACAAAACATTTCCCGTCAAATGTCTGTATATCATGTCACGTCACATAATAAAAGAAAGAAAATTACATCTGAAAAACTTTTTGCAAAATTGAGGATATCTTATTTGTTCACTAGAAAATCTTTTATACTGTTGTAGTTAAACTAAAAAAAAAAAATAGAATTTTTACGTTTATCTACTTCTTTAATAAAGCTTCTTAGTTAGACTATCAAAAATACCGCTCGCAAAATGCGAACATTTATTCATCTCAATTTATTTTTATGTTGTTAGTAAAAACGGAACATGATTCTGGAAAGTAATAAGTTCATCCCCTAACAGAAAGTTTTGATAGGTATTATTAATGTGAAAGCAGGTGAGAAAAATCTGCTTATTGTTGATATCCTTCAAATCCCACGAATTTCATCTAACATATTTTTGCAATCTATTCATACAGGTATATTCACGTTATCTCTTAAAGCTCACTTTTATTTCCTTTCACCCCTTAAAATTCCAGTTATTATATATTTTGGTTTCTTCAATACAGGATTCAATAATTTCTAAACGTGCTTTTTTGTGCTGTCAATGGAATTGAAAACTTAATGCTACGGTTTAAAATTTCAAATATCGAGTTTTATTTACTCTTCGGTAATTTTAATTTCCAATTTAAATTTAAAAACAAAAAATTAAGTTATCAACTAGTGTTTGCATCTAATAACTGTAATAGTGAATTCGAGTGATTTATTTCGTTAAATTGATGGTAGAATTTTTCAAGTTGGACGACTTGTTGAGAGTTGAAAATAAGCTTAATTATTAACTACGAAGACGCTATGTTGAACAAGTGAATACTTGTTAAAGGTTTAAGCGGATTCGATGTTCTTTTAAAAAGTTGTGTACGTTTTAGACTACCAAATGTACTGTTGTCGATACAAAAGAAAATGTACTTAGAAGAAAAGTTTCTTTTATTCTTTTCATTTTTAATTTAGTCTAGAGTTATCAAAATGTACAACTGAATGAGTTAATTTAATTAGTTACTTGAGAGTATAAACTGTAAATACTTCAAAGATATTTGATGTTATTAAATAAAGAAGAAAAAATTAAAGACTTTGTATAGACATTCGTTTGAGATGTTATATGAAGTGTAAATTAAAGGCACATTTCTTATTAAAAGTTGTATATCTTAATGAACGTTTATTTTTGTAAAGATGAAACGAAGTTTTTCGTTTCCGTAGAGTAATTTATCTTGAAAATTGTTCAAGATTTAATTGATTTTAAAATGACAAAATTCACTTAAAAAACTCATGTTCCAGAATGAGTAGATAAGTAATTCATAATTAGTCAGAAAAGTATTAATTGGTGCGCATAAAACAGCGAATAATTCAGCTTTCCTGGTCTTTATTTATTACAAGCGTTTCTTGATGATGCTAACTAAAATGGATTTAAAAGCAATTTTAGTGGCGCTAATTTCGCAATGTTTACATTGTCCTCACTAAAGTTCGTATAAATTTCTCTAAACGTAGTGTTCTTATATTGCTATTTGAACACAAATATATAACACAAATTCCAAGTAATGGTGAGTTGTTCCAGGTACCGGAAAATTCAAATACGGTCCAGGCACTCGGCAAAATTACAAGTATTCAGTAAACGTAAGGTCGTTCTTTAACGGAACGAGTAAGAATGAGTCAAGCTTACATGTAGAAGGAACCGTGACTCTGAATTTCGTAACACCTTGCGACGGACTCTTGACCTTATCCGATCTTAAATTAAGTGAAAACCTGTCCGAAGACGACCAAGAAACTTTACCGCATGCTAATAGTCAAGAATTTTCTCAGATGATAAGCGAATTTTCTCTTAGATTTTCATTTAATGATGGGATTATCTCGGAGTTATGTCCGTTCGAAGAAGAGAAAACCTGGGTTTTAAATTTCAAGAGGGGCATCTTATCGATGCTACAAAATACGATGAAAAGATTCGATTTGGACTATACCACTATTGAAGAAGATGTTAGAGGGAAATGTCTCACACATTATACTGTTTTGGGAGCAAAAGAAACTAGTTTACTTTTAGAAAAAACTAAAGACTTAAATGCTTGTCATAATAGAGCAAAACTTCATTCTGTCGTTCAATCTGTCCCTTACAATTTTGGACCCGTAAGTTTTATCAAGATCTTTTTTAAAAAAATCTAAATTTAAATATCGGAAGTAATCACGCTTTTAATACTCAATTAATCTAATTGTTTCCTCATTTCCATAGTTAATTGCGGGATAAAGTCTTAAATGCGTTGTTTTCTTCGCTTTCCTCAAAATTTCCATTACTTTTCACACAGCTCATCATACGAACTTCCAACATCTTAATTAATCTTATCACAGATTCATCTCTAACAAACTTCTGGAAACAATGTTGTCACTAATTCCGGCAGTTCTCAAACTATGAAATCTTGATTTTTATCAAAGCACTCTAAAAATATGATTCAACTCTACTGAAAACAGTATTTGATTTTTTTCAACAATTCTTTCTCTGACATTCTGTGGTGTAATTTATCCATTTTTGCTGTGATTGTTTCAGGAATTGCAGGAAGGGAAGAATTTGCTGAAATCGTCAAGTAGATGTAAAATGTCGATCGATCACAATGTCTACAACGAAATCACATGCGAGGAGTCTCACGTTTTACAGCCATTTTCTAATCAGGACGCAGGTGCAAGAACTATTGTAAAGCAAAGATTGATCCTGTTAAGTGAAAATGTCGAAACATTGGGAAAACAATTGGAACTATCAAGAAGGACTTCGATACTTTTCGACCACGTTCTTTCTCCTAGACGTACGTATGGTGAACTGAAAACAGCCAGAGATCTGATCAAGAAAATGTGCAAGCAGAGTACAGATGACGTTCAAATAGAGTTCTCAGATTTATTCACAAAATTTATTCAAACTTTGCGAATTCTTTCCTACCCTACACTTTCTTCTCTATATCAACACGCGGGTACAACTTGTCCTTCTGGAAAGTATGTTGCTTTGGAGTTTTAGTATATTTATAACTAGCTTTTATTTTCATTTGAAGAAAACATATACTGGACGCGTTGCCTTATGTGGGCACTTCAGCATCTGTGACACTTATGAAAGACATAATGTTAAAATCAGGAGTAGCAGAAAGCGTCACTAAGGAATGGGTAATGTCGTTGGCATTTATTCCGAACCCAGAGGAGGAGATGATGAAAGCAGTGGCACAACTATTGCAGCAAAAACCTTTTGACGCAAGCATCGCCTTTAGCGTAACGGCGTTAACTCACACCTATTGTACTCTACATTCAGAATGTATTGAAAATAAATCCGTAGGCACGATTGTGACTTATATTGAAGACTTGATTGTTCGTATTTATCGGTGGAAACAGTTTGATAGAGCTTCGCAGGATAAAGTATGTTAAAATTGAATTGAAAATATATGAAATTTTTCTTTTTTTTTTTTTTGTTAGATTATAGTTGCACTTAAATCTTTAGGAAATATAGGAATAATCTCAGATAACACAAGAAGTTATCTAGAAAGTATTATTGAAGATAGTCAAATTGATTCAGCTATACGCGTTGCTGCTGTTGAAGCTTATCGCCGTTTACCATGTGCAGAGACTCGCAATTATTTTGAGAGTTTATTTAGAAACCAAGATGAAGACGTAGAAGTGCGTATTGCCTCCTACTTACAAATAATGCGTTGTCCTAATTACTTGATGATACGCACAGTTAAGCATAGTTTAGAAACTGAAGAAGTGAATCAGGGTATTGTGGAAGATTATTCGGTTAATTCTGTTTAAATAATGTATATTTCTTACAGTCGGTTCGTTTGTTTGGAGTCATTTAAATAATTTGATGAAATCTTCCATTCCCAGTAGAGTGGAAATACAGGGTCTACTTTCCGATCTAAATTTGGTTAAGAAATTCAGTAGTGATGTGAGGAAATTTTCGCATCATCGTGAAGGATCCGTATTTTTCGAGGAGTATAATGTTGGAGCTAATTACGATGGTAATGTAATTTTCTCTCCGTCTTCTTATGTTCCCAAAACAGCAATGTTGAACTTGACGGTGGATCTTTTCGGACAATCGATAAATTTAATGGAGGTTTGTGCTATAATTGGGCTCGATCCGGGTGATTTTTCAATTTGCTCCAGGTGTACGGACGACTTGAGGGTTTCGAACATTATTTGGAGTCAATGTTCGGACCTAAAGGACCATTAAACTCTGAGAAACTGAAAGAGAAGATCTCAAAAGTACGTTTCAGTAGAAGTGTATCGGAAAATGAAGTCTTGAAATCCGAGATCGATAGATTACCAAACGTCATTGAAAATACGTCGAAAACACCAAAGGTATTTGAATTGGTTGGCAATGTTGGCATCCGAACCGTACACTACATTCTTTAATGATTATTGTTACAACAGGTGTCTTTAGGCCTTAAAGTTTTCGGCAATGAGTTGAAGTACGTTTCGTTCGACGGAGACGAGGAGATAAAGGCCGCCCTGCAAACCCTCAACCCCGTAGATCACTTAAAGCGAATTCTCTCTGGGAAAGTAAGTATTTAGCGGTTCGGTTCAAGCAACCCGGCCACGACAGCTCATTTAATTACTTTCATTACAGGAAATCAATTACAACAAAGCGGCAATGTTTCTGGATAGTAACTACGTTGTGCCTAGTGGAGCTGGATTGCCCATATCCTTAAATGCCCAAGGGACAGCCTCAATAAACTTGAAATTATTTGGCTCCTTACATGCTTCCAATTTTATCAAGACTAAAGAGTTAGACCTCAAAGCTGATATTAGACCTAGCATATCTTTAGATCTAACAGGTTCAATGTCAGTAGACGCCTTTTATGCCACTACTGGCATTAAACTCAAATCAAGCATGTATACATCAAGCGCAATAGAAGGCAATATAAAAATACGAGGCTTTAAACTTGTCAATGTTAAATTCAGCATTCCACGTCAAATATCCGAAATATTTGGCGCCAAGTACGTGGAATTTTGTTTTAAGTAGAAAACCATCATACTATATAAAATTTTCTAGATCCGAACTTATAGTAATGAAACGTAACGTTGAAGAAATTCAGAGTGGTCTTTCAAAATATGGTGTCGCCAAATCGATCTGCTCTTGGCCAGCTGTAGACAAGACTGTCGGTCTTAAGCTCTGTGGAGAATATCATTTTATAAACGTGACTAAAATAAATAAAGCACCCTACTTTATTTTAGCAGGTCCTGCTGGATTTAGATTGTTTCTTGAAAAATCTGATCCAACCGCTAAAACTTATTTATTTGAATATAAATGGACTGAGAAGAAGGATTTAAGCGTTGTTTCGCTAACCTTCGATACTCCTGGTTCTTCAGTGAGTCGACTTTTTTCAGCTAACTTCACTGTTGACAGACAGAGCCAGAATTTAACTCTTCTTTTACAATCAACGGCTGGAACAGTCCTTGCACGAGGAAAATATAAAAACACGGAAGAAGAAAAATATTTACAGCTGGCTCTAACGATTAACGATAAAAAACACTTTGATTGGAATCTTTCGTTACTTCGACAAGATAGCAAACACGGCTTCACTTATTTCCCTAGGATATATCTAGGAATTAATGGAGTTAGAGTTTTAGAATTGCAAGGTATTTATTTGATTTTTCTATTTTAAATAATGTTTAACATTTTAAATTTAAATAGTTTAATTTGCTTTTGTTACTGAGAGACAAATTATTTACGATTTGAGACTTAATCAGTATTCTGCTCAGAGATACAAACAGACAAGCATCTGAAGTGCACCAATCAAATTAAGCATGTTTTGCTCCTTTTATTCCCGTTTGTATTATAAAGCTCACCTTTAATGTCGTGTAGTTGAAACAAATTCGTACAAACACTTCGCACTTAAGCTCTATTTAACCTGATCATGATTTATGTATCATGTTTGTTCGTAATTAGTAATTGCATTGAAGTTTAATTATACCAGTCTTGCCACATTCAATTAATTTTGATACAATTTGATTTTTTTATTATAATTAGTATCTCAAGAAATTTATAGTATGTTTGCATTATTAGACAAACAAACGCGAACAAAGGCTACACATTTTCCAGAAAACATACGATATGGTAAAATTTAGTTGAAGTTTTTAACTCAATTAATTTCAGGAACATTAAAGTTGGTTAGTAAGAGGGGAACATCGCAATACGACGTGGACCTGAAATTTCAGACCAAGCGTTTGACCTCGAAGCTTTTCGGTTATATATCAAGGACGGACGCATCGGTGGCTGCAAATTTAAAGTTGGATTACAAATTTGCTTTGACAAAAGAACAGAGAGTTATATTTGCATTCTCTTTAGCCAATCGATCGCCGAAAAATTTTCTAGTTATTAGAGGAACTTCCAGTCTCTTCAGCACCTCTTATCCAAACTTTAATTTCGACGCAAACTTTAAACTTCAGGTAACTTTGTTATGACGTTGATTCAAAATATAAAGTATTTCAATTTTTAGAAGGGTGTGGGACATATTGAATCGAAATTCGACTTGACTTCGAGCCCATTAGAAAAATCTCATCCAAATGCAGAGTTAGAAAAACTTACTGTCGAGTGGTTGTTTTCTTATAAATCATTACCAGACAGCACTCGAACTTTAAACACGATTTTATCTGTTAACAAACAATCAAGTGGTTTAAACTTGAAAGGAGAATTTACAGTTCAAATGAAAAATCCAAATGTTGATGTCTTGTTAGTTATTAAATATGGAGAAGATAAAGAAGTTTCCGTGTCTGTGTTTTGGTCACATCCACGAACAACGTTGGAACATATGGAAGGACGTATTAATATTACCGTTCCTTCGTTTACACCGATGATCTTAGAGGGAAAGTTACAAGAAAAAGTTGCATCTCAGTATATTGTAAGTTTTCACATCAATTATTTTTGTGTCTCGAAAAAGAGACTTCAGTAGGAAAGTTTCTGATATAAGTAAAGTAGAACGTCTCAAGAGAGCAAGTAATAGATCGTTTGTTCGAGTTGGTTGTTAGTTAGGATATGATACGATTTAAAACATCGCTTTTACTAATGGACTGGCACATTACGTATTATCATAATTGCTTTATTTTAGATAAACTTGTTTTCAGGTAGATGCAAAAGGAACTTGGTTTAGCGGACATAGCGCTTCCTTGCATGGATTTTATCAAATTAAAAATACACAAAAGTCTCTAAATCACCACTTAAAATTGATGATCAAATCTCCTAGTTTCAAAGAGATTGATTTGAATTTACAATTTTATCGAAGTAATGATGAACTGAAGATTGATTTCAAGGTATATTATTAGTGTTTTCTCATTATTTAGCTGTCTTAAATGTTGTAATTTAACAACGACTAAACAAATGCTTTTGTATCTAAATTATTTGAGACGTGTTCCAGGCAGATCATGACACAAATAATTACTGTCTCTACCTCAAACACACCGTTGTTTCATCTCAAGAAACTACAACTAAGATCGAAGTGAAGTACAAAGCCCAACGCTACTCAATGCTCAGCTCTGTTTACTTTGGGGATCATCGGCGAGTTTCGCTCGAATTCCACATTGACCAGTAAGTTTGAATTAATTCACCTATAACATACTTATAATCAATACCTTTGAATTGCCAGACTTCGAGACATTCACTTTGCAATTTGGGAACATAATAAGGAAACATACAAAGCTGCAGGACTTGAATTGAAGTGGGACGCTAACCGCGATAATAATCAAAAACTCATGATTACCGGCAACTTCACTAAGTTTAAGTCTTTCAATTATGCAGGAAATCTTCTTATTTATTATCCTGGGAGAACAATTCTAGCAGATTTTGATTTCCTTTTAGAAAGTGAGAACTTTCCCTAATTTAACTTGTTCCTATTCTGTTTATTCTATTGCTAGGAGGCCATTTTAACACCCTCGTTCGATTATCCTGGGCCGATCAACAGTCATTTGCAGTTAAACTTCAGGTTGATTACAATACGGATCGCCAAACATATATCGTAATTAATTCTGAGATCGTTACCCCTTTTGACGGATGGCAAAAAACCACGATTAATGGAGGGTAATAACTTTTAGCTCCACCACTACGCGTTACCAAAAACATCAACATTTTAGCTATCACCACAGCCGCAACATGTATCGCATTAACGGCAGTATATATTGGAAACACGACGAGTACGTCACTTTAGATTTATTCGAGGATTATTCAATAAGTGACGCAGCAATTGAATGTAATCTAAAAACCTCTTTAATAAGCACTTTGAAAAATATACCAACTCTCAGTGCCTATATCTACCATTATCAAAATACATCGAAAATGGACACCATAGTCAAGTTAATGGTATATAAATTAAAAGAATTAAATTTTTATTTTTAGTAGTCAATAACAAATCAAACATTTATTTACAAAAGATTAGTTTCGTTTCTATCCGTAAATCGTAAATTTTTCAGTATGCCCCAGAGCAAACAATAGATATCCAGAGTAATTGGAAAGTCGATAGAAATAATCACTACACAAATTTAACCGGTGCTATAACGGCGACAACTCCATTCAATGTTTGCAAGAGAGGTCATCTGATTAGTAAAATTTATTATACCAAAAGCAAATATATAAGGGGTCTAGCAAATCTCGATTTGGACCATAAAAAGTTTACAGCTAGTTTTGAAGGTAAACAATTTATAGTTAATATTTATATTTACGATTATTGATTTATTTACTTTTAAGGAAATTTGCGTAAATTAACAAATAGTATGATTGTTTGTAATATAACAACACCAATCGAAAAATATAAAAACATGATAGCTCAATTGGGTTTTTCTGAAGAGCGACGTCACTTAGTCGCCCAAATTTCATATCCCACGGGTAAGTTGGGAGTGGAAATTCTTTTAGAAATGGTGTCTCTAACAAATTTCGATGTAAAATTGAGTCTGGCTACTCCAATATCATTTTTGAGCGAGATTTTTGTCGTGGGAAAACTGAAATCAGATACGGTAAAGAATTCTCTTTCAAATGATAGCTTTTAATAACTTGATTTTGATCTTTTAGGCTGATTTTCGAGCGCGATGGAATTTGCTGACGTTAGGATTCACTGGTGTTTGGCGTTATGTAAATGTCATAGACTTCGAATACTCATATAAGATTTACACTCCCATCGAACGTTTTGAAGAAAACGGTATCGTCTCTAAACTCATATTCAAAGAAGGCTTAGACTTTGAAGTTTCCATCAAGCTATCCCACTATAAGGTTTGTATATATGTGTTATGGAATACCAATCTTTCATCTAGAGAGCGACAGGATTTATAATTCACCTAGATTGAGTAATGCTCGGATATCCGTGCTGTTTTGAGAAGCATCCATTCGCAAAGTTTGCCGGTGTCGCTTATCGATCGACCGCGTTTAAAGTGAAAGCTGCAATCTGAGTCCGAGATCTTGGCCTGCCAAAGCCGCTATTTTACTGCCGAATGCCGCCACCGAAGTCACGTGTAATACATCTCATTACGGTTATCGCCACAATCTGGCACATCTTGACGCACCCAACTGTCTATTCACACACCTAATAAGCAAATACCTATATTTCATCCGACCTTTCCTCTATCATTTCACATTTAATCATCAAATCAATTAATATTATTGGATTAATATAATTTAATCTATGACAACTATAAAATACAGGACGGAGCTGTTGAGCTTTTCCACTAAACTCTATCTTCTACAACTATTAGTTTATCCTTTGAATAAATTCTGTCACAAGTTCTATAAGCAGTCTTTAGATTGTCTGTGTTTCGCTTAACTTATCAAAGATACTATTCTTAGAAATATCTATCTACAGGGTATTATGGAAGTCCACGTGGAAAAAAACACCTCCCGAATTTGTAATTTTGAGCAACTTTTTCTTATAGAATTTTTGCGGAATCGCATTTATTTTTTAACGTTATGGATATGGTCTTACTTTTAGAAGACCTGCCTTTGATTACGCGACGTGGTATACGGTATTTACACGATGCAGTTCCACTTCATCATAAGAGACGTAACAAATTGACTGAATAATAATTTTGAAGAAAAGTAGATAGGTCGTATCGGTCCTGTGCTGTGACCTGCTAGGTCTATGGACTCAAATCCGTGTGATTTTTTGTTATTGAGTCATATGAAACAATTAGTGTACGCGAGTCTGGTGAACACAGTTGGAGAACTGACTAACTGTATGATGAAAGTGGCCAAAACTAACAGAGGAAATCCAGCCATGCTAGCTCGAACCCAGCGTTCTTTACGAAAGAGGGTGCAGATCTGCATCGAAACTAGTAGTGAACATTTCGAGCAATTATTATGAATGTTAAGTCAGAAATCTTATAACTTATAATTAATCTACTGCAATGTCTTTACGATCAGAGAGTTTTTGTGTCCAATTTTTACTTGAAAGTGAGTTTATTGATAAAACTAAACACACTGAACATAAGCGGGTGAGGGATTCTGGGCTCAAATTACATTAAATTTTAACTCTGAAACGGTTGAGTTTTGGAAAAAGTTTTAAATAAAAAAGTTCTACTAGTGGTTAAAACTTGTGCATGGACTTCCATAACACCCTGTATAGTTATAGTTTTACTGGAGCAAAGTCGAACAAAGTTTAGATTATGAGGATAGCTTCTTTTAGCATTTTTGTATATAAGTTTATGCTTTTTTTTGGTTATATCGTAAATTTTCAGTTAGGAGCGGCCATACTTTGTTTACCTAAACCAAAACTGTTCAAAGAAATGGGTATTAAAACAAAAGAAATTTATGAAAGGACATTACAAGGACATAGTTGGTATCAAAATAAAAATGGAGATAATGCAAATGATGATGAGAATGAAGAGGAAGAGGAGGAGGATGAGAGTGAAGACGACAGTCTTAATTGGACTGGTAGCATCAAAATCGATGCCATCATTTATCCAACTATGGAAGGCACGTTAGATATCGAACAAGAAGGCCCAGTGTACATTTTGGATGCCACATTAAGTCTTCCCGCTGGTAACGCCACACTCAACGACGTGTTTGAATTTATTGTAAATACTTGGTCACACTATTAGCTTAAAATTAATTTTTCACATTTCAGAACGTCCTGACAATGAAAAATGATCTCAGAATAACAACACCGTATGATACTTTTAAAATCATTACTTCCTTTTATAATTTGCAGATTATTCCCGGACATAAATATGAAATAGAACTGAATCTGGATTATCAGAACCACACTCGTTGGATTAAGGTAATGATTAAGGAATTTCTAATTAAAATCGTTAAAATTCACTACTTTTCAGACCGGTGTCTTGGCTTTGTACACCATTAATATAAAAGAGAAAGAAGAAAGATATAATGCTACTCTCGAACTGTACACTCCTTTGCAAAACTTTCCTAAGCTCTTCGTCCGAGCCACTCACGAAACAGAGGCTAAAGTATACCGGACCAATTTATCAGTGACTACAAATAGTAGCAATATATCAGTGACTACCAAAGCAGAGGTAAACATGTGAACTCTCAGTAAAAGACATGATTTTCAATTCGAGTCTGGACACGTCAATTTAAACTTCCACGTCTGATTCTGAAATACACTGATGCTGCTGTAAAGTGTAGTTTCTCAAAAGCGACACTTCGTACCGATTCATGCTCTTAAAAATGTATATCAATATTGGCTATTCTAGAAGAGAAACAATTTACTAGCTAGGTCTATTCGCAACTCGATATGCTCAACTTATTTAGATGTATGCGCACATATTTACATAGCTTATGTTGGTTTGCCGCAACCGTTATCGCGATCATGATGCTCAGATCGAATTTTACACTTTAGCGGTTTGTTATCAGTAAAGCTTGCGAAACTGCACTGGACAGCCCCTAAGAGCATCAGAGTAATTGCAACTTCCATTAAGACTCTGCACTAAATTAAGCACAATTTCAGGTATTGCTCAACGGTTTATTTAAAGCAGCTGTATTACTGAAGGCTATAACTCCTTCATTCGTAATACCACCCACAAATATACAATTTAAAAAAAAGAACATCAACGATGATAATTCAATTGAAACTAGAATTAATGTAGAAAAAGTTCTAAAAAAAGAAGTAATTTCAATTCAATAATTCTATAAAATTGCTTTTAATAAATATAATTTTCAGATATTTTTCAAATCTAATTGGATGTACAAAACATTTAGAAACTTTTACATTGTCTTACATCTTGAAACGCCTTACAAAGGAATGGAAAACACAGAAGCGGGACTAAAAGTGCATGTTGGAGATAAAGAAGTAGATATGTGGACTATGTTAAAAGCTCACCCTCTAGAAATCGATATGAATTCAACTTTATCGAGAAATATTCTTGGATTAACATCAAATATTAATTTCAACGAGAGAAAGTAATTATCGGGGTAATTAAATTAATTTCTATTACAAAATGTTGCATTTAAAGGTTTCCAATAAAGCTTACGGCGAATATCTTGCAAACCTCGATTAATTCAAGAGACTTTTATGGAAATTTGTATTTGAAAGATAAGGAGTTTAAAGTTAACGGTCATGCGAATATGTTAGGAAAAATCCCTGTAGACGCCCAAATCAAGTTGACTCCCCAAGATGGTAGCGATCCGCTGAATTTCGAATACAAATTGGAGGCCAAAGAGGGTGGAAGTTATATATTGAGTGGTAGTGCGCAACATTCACAGAAATTTACTAGATTTGTGGCTAACTTATTATCAAGACATAAATCTGACTGGCAATTAGACATACAAGTACTAAATTGCTGATCTTACGAAAAGGCAATATTTAATCTTCACATATTTTAGGTAGACACATCACATGAATTGTATAATAAGTTTACAGTGCAAGCAAATGCAACATCAACTACGGCAAGCAGTGGCATTTCAATAGAAGCTCAAACTACTATACCAAAACTTGAAAATCCAAAGTTAGGAGCTTCAGTCTCGTAAGTTCTTCACCTTATGAGTATGCACTTGACTGTTTAGATTTTGAAAGACATTATCAAATCTCTTTAATTTATTACTATTTTCCTTGGGAAAAATTTATTTCAAAGATATCGTTTAATTGAAAAATCGATACTACACAAATATGTTTTCTTATAATGGTGTAGCTTTACGTCAGAATTGTGTAAAATATATTATAGCTTGTGGTAGTATCGCACGTACCCTTGTGCGTGGTGATAAAATAGGGGGTGCTCTAAGCCGAAACATCCACTCGTAACATATAACCTCACAATTTGTCGCATACGGTAAAAAGATGATTGATTTAAACAATCCCCAACGCCCGGAGCCTGGAAACTACAGCACGCTCACTTTTCATCGCTTTCTACCGTACGCCACTCCACGTCGAACGACAGAGCACATAAAGATACGTCACATATAAAATATTAACTGCAAACTTTTCTTTATAAAACGAATTATCGGCGATAACCAATACGAATTCAGATTTGCCTTTATCAAATTTTAAAGATACGTATCCAAAAAAGACACACACACATTTTTCAAAGACAAGCAGTTGAATTTTCTGCTACTACTACTTCTTCTTTTCAGATATTCATCTACTCTAAAAAGCATTTTAAAAATTAACTTCAGTGTATAATCTTACGATTGAGCAAAAAATAAAATTATTTTCTTGCAGTTTTAAGTGCACAGAGCTTTGCAATCCATCTCAGAAACTAGGTCAAGATTTTAATTTAGTTCTTTTTTATAAATGGCGTAGCTTACCTCAATTCTAACGAGTGTGGTATTTATTTGTAGAAAATCACAAACAAAGTCCTTTTGGCCTTTAATCTACTCCTTTAGCTTATACTTCTTTTTTTTTTTACTTAAGAAAGTGAGAATAATCATCGTTTGAATCTTTTACACTTCTGATAAATTCTTTACGTAGCAATTTACATTTGCACCCTATTGTTTCAATAGAATTGACTTTATATTTTCTTTTTATTATTCCCTTAAATATCCGCGACGACTGTACGAATTCAGTGAAACTTCGAGTAAGGCCTCTAATGGCTGATGCTTGTTTATAGTCAGTATGACTCAGCGTTTCTCGTGCAGAGCCCCCCGGGTATTGCCTTTTTCAGACGATTTTCACTTAGTGAATTTTCTTATCGCATTTTTATCCATCAGACTGTTTGTTACAAATACATTTTACAATAATAAAAATTTGAATGAATCATTTCAACAAAATATAAACATCATTTATTTGACAAATTCAGACAATAAAACTACGAATCTTTTTGTTTGAAAAAATGGATTTGTAAGCTAGGTCAACATTTGCATAACTATGTGACGGTAATAGAATTAAATGCTTCCAATACTTCAACCTTAACTCTCTGGCATTGTTAAAATTGTGTTGCCGTACGTACCGTATGTACCATCAGGTGCAAAAAGAGACATTTATTACCTCTGATTTACTGCAACCTATCTCAGAACAGGCGCATTTCAATATAACAAATCATCAGCTTGTGGTAAACGAAACGAGATTACCTGTCTTTCTAGATCTATGTCTACTGCTGAATCTATCATAAAAAATTATTTTACATGATATTATTAATTTTTTTTTTTAATTTAGAGTTCATGATGAGAAACGTATTGGAAGAGCTTATTTTGAAATAACTGAAGTAATGGGTGACATTCAGATTGAGTGGATTTGGATATTTTTGGAAAATATGTATGTTAAAGCTATAGGAAATTATCAAAATCCCCATTATAAAAGTCAGTCTCAACTGGAAGGGTTCTATATTAATCCAAATCAATCGTATGAATTTATTAAAACAGGAGGGGATGTAAATGTGGACACGTTGTGGTCGTATGTATTGATTAATTTGTTAAAATTTGGTTAAATTTCAAGGCTGGATTGTAGGGCTGGTGCTAATGTAACTTTATCTCTACCGAATTACCAAAACATGAATTTGGAAGCTCATGTGAAACTCCCTCCTCCCATTAAAGAAGTTTATAGTTTGTCAGGCAAGTTACGTTACGATAAGGATTTGAGGACCGTTGAATATTTAGGTAAATATAGAACAGCCAATTCAAAGAAGACGTACGGATCTTGGGGAAACGTAAGTTCAGATAGAGAAGATAATAAGTTTGATTGAGATAGCTTCGGTATTCAGGTCTCGTTAGCTGATAAGACACGCATGGGAGGAAATGTAGAATTGGAGTGGAATAGCAAACGTATTAACAATTACCTGGACTTGAGAAGGTCTCAAAATACTTGGAATGTCGTATACAAATTACGTACACCAAAGTTCATTGATAAAGAGACTCTCGTTACGAAACTTAGCTATACAAATTCAAATGTATATCATAATATCACGTAAGGTCATATACCACTTTAAAATGATCTACTATTGAATCGCCAATTTCCTAGGTGCGAGGCATTTTACCCTGAAAATCGCTCATTTGCATTCACCCAAGTCGATTACAAGGGACTAGACAATATGAACGGAACATTGAATGTGACTGTTCCATTCAGAAATGTTAGTTACGTTGGAGCCCATTTCACCACAAAAACTAATGCGTAAGTAATTGTTGTTTGTGGTTAGAATGTGCAAGATGAGATGGAAGTCGTATTTCTTGACAAAGTTCGTTTCCTACACTGGCTTTCAGTTGTTGCCTTTCACACTAAGAACTAATCGTAAATTATAGCTATTTTCCTTTGTTCTAGACGGTTGTATAATCGACATTTAGAAGTGTTTTGGCCCAGTGATAATGCAATTTTGGACTGTCAAGTTGTCAGTGAAACGACCACAGCAGCATTGAAAAATAGAACAGGTGTATTGATAATTGAAGTGCCGTTGACTACTAGGCACATAGCAAACGTTCAATTTAACTACGAGGTGAGGTTTTAGTAGAGTTTTGATGTAGGATAAAGGTTTCCCTAACTTTGTCTAACGTAATTATAGTCATCTGGTGTCACATATATCTTTTTCGTTGAATCTACTCCCATTTATGAATTAAAGGGTACCTAAAACAGATGGTCATTTAATAGGTCTTTTATTATTTTGCTTAAAATATATAGGTATCTAATATCTTAATAAATGAAAAAATGTCACTTTGATATGTTCGGTGTTGAAAGTGATTGTGGAACGTTATTGCGATTTGGGTTGTGTATTAGGCCGTGCGCGAACAAGGGAGCTGTAATTTTCCAATTACGAAGTGTCTTTTTTTATCAAAGTTATTGTTCTGTTCTATTCTCAATGGTGTTTCAGGAAAGACCCAAGCTGAGCACGGGCCATACGACGGTCGACTATAACGGAAACAAAGTCCTGGAAGGCAAGTATAATTGCGAGTCGGAGTCACGAGCAGGCTTCGATAAGGAGAGGATCCACGTGGAGGTGCAGAACAAGTTGGTCCCCATCGGGGCGAACTATGTTCACGGACACGAAAGCGGGGCGTCGAGGGACGACTCTAACGCTCCGACTGTGGTGGGTGCATCAAATAAATCAGCGACTCCTATAAAATCCACCGTAATCTATAGCCGCCCGGCGCTGTTTCCCTACCTACCATACAGTCCTTACCCCCGACCCTATTTTGTACTCCAAACCACAATGCGGCCTTCTTTATCTCTTTTGCTGACCGCCATTGGTTTCATTATTCGGTGTTCAGTGCGCGTATTTTAAACCCTTTCTGCTATCAACTGTTTAAATCAGTATTGATAGAAGCGAATCTTAACTACAACTTGTAATTGTTCTTAGAGTAATCATCTCTATCAACAGTTGAGTTAAAACACTCGTCTTAATCGATTTGTAATTGAAACCGTCGCGCGTCGACTTGATCCAGTTTTCGCGGATGCAGTTATTTATGAACGTTTTTCGCGTTGCTGACGAGTTTGATAGTTTTATCTCCATCACTCAATATGGCTATATATCTATCTCAGTGCATACACGAACCGCTATTGATTTAAACTTTGGTATATATCCCGAGTGATGAATGTGAGTCGTGCTGGGCTATCCATTCGCCCGTTTGAAACATGAGCCAGCCGAGAAAAACAAACGGTCGCCGGACACAACTCATAAGCACGCTCTAGCTTGTGGCAGATTGCGATTTCTCCCTAATCCACCGGGATGTGAATTATCACCAATTTAAACTTTTAGAAACGGAAAATGTTTTTCATACGACAGTTAGTCACTCGACAAAATTAAGTTGATGCCATCAGTTCTTGAGAAAATATTATACCTATGTCATCATATCACGATATCAAACAATAGAACACAAGCTATGAACTTCGCCACAAATTTTAGCCGAAGCTATTCAGACCAAACTGCTAACTTGTAACCACTAACACTTTATCGTTACAGACAACGCGTTCAACGAAGACCCCTCAAACTATCCGATTCTACAACTAAATTCAATGACTACACGCGACTACCTTGTCATCAGTCTGCATGCTTGATGTAATTGCATCTTCATCAATTCAAAGTTTCAGCGTACTCTTTTTGATTACACTCAAAATATATCACATACTCATTAATATTGCCTTAATTAAGTTCGTTCTATTTAAATTTGTTTCTAAAACACAAGATAACTTTGTATAGATAAAATAAATATATTTCTCGTGAAAATTTCAACAAAAAATTCGTTTTTTCTCTCATTTATATAGAAAAAATAAAAATTCTTACAGTTCTTTTCGGATGAGTAGAGTTCTTATGAAAAATGTCAAACAAAAAGTTGAATCTCACGATTTTCCAGTGTCAGAAACAATGGTTTCAGTCATTTTTCCCGTACAAGAATTGTTGATAGTTAGAGTGACATTTATAAATGTTACCTTTTCTATGCCCACTTGAAATCTCGAAATGAAAGATTTTTTTCTGAAGATTCTTGTTATCCTCTAGAATAATACGTTCGAATTTAATTAGGATACTTTCACTTTACGACAATTTTATAACAGAAATGGTCAGTTTTGTTGTAAAGTTTATGTGTGCTTTTCTGGCAACTGTTCATCGAGACATGCTTCTAGCTATGTGCTTGACTGCGTCCGTTTATCCTCGTTTAAAAATAATAAAACGGTAATTTTTTCAGGATACAAAACATTTACATCTTTATCATTTGAAAAATCTGACAAAATTCAACATAACCGGCGAAATGAAAGTGCAAACGAGTTTAACTGGCCGGAAGATAGAATTTTCAGCTACCCATTCAAACCGAACAGTTAAGTTGTGGACAGACTATGATGTATTAGAGCAAAAATTCAAACAGCACTCGCGTCTTGAATTGAGTTCTTCTACTTGGATTGAATACGATCTCAATGTGCTCAATAGAACTGAGGTAATAAATGTCATAAAGCACTCATTCATTCAAAACCCATCACGAACCTATCGAAACATCTCTTTTATACAGAGTGAAGCGTTTGAATCGCAGCAAGTACAGATCGACGTGGCCTACCCTCGCAGAAATTTCACTGCAAAGGGTTTCTATAACATAAGTGACTTGTCAATGTCTACTGACGTTTCTCTAACTTGGGATAAGGATAAGAAAACAGTACAAGCGGGACTTGATTGGAGACGTTTTGGTCTTCATCGTGACGAAATTCTAATGGAAATAAAACATCCGTCATTTAAAAAAGTATATCGACAGTTTTCAATGATTTGATTTTAATGATTTATTTTAGGATGTTACTATTCGAGGAGAATATGATTACGACAGTAAAAAACTATTAGATACTAAATTAACTGTTGATTATTCGCTAGATCCTACACAAAAGCTTGTACTCGGAGCGAGGGTTGACGATAACTCTTATCCTTCTAAATACAACTATACTTACAAACTCTGGGCATTGCATGATGCTACTAGACTTAATTTAAATACAGAAGGAGGTTTTTACTGGAATCCTCATGGGTACAGCACTGGACATTATACTCACTACGGACGATCCTATCTGCCTTTACAAACAGTAGAAGCACTGGCTCGTGTAGATCTAATTCGAAATGAAATGGAACTAAAGGTTTGTAAAAATATTATCAGGATATTTGAAACTGGAACAATATAAATTTAACTAGATTGTTGAATTTTATTTGGAAATTTTCTATCTATCTCACCCAATTTCAGAAACAAAAAGGCCAAGAGTTGTCATATTTGTGGTCACGATATGGAGGAGCATTTCCTACTTACACAGCAAATATATCAGCAAGCCACGAGATGAACAATGCCTCAGGAGAGTTTTACCTCAATTTCAAAGAAAAGTTGGTTCAACTCAACTTTAACATGACTACAGGTATGAATAATTCGTAAAAATAGTAAAGTTTTCTTAAAAGACACTCCCTTCGGCGTTCTGTCACTCTATGTAATTTTATTTTGTTGATTTAAGATGGCAGCCAGAGTCTTCATGTATACGGTTTTATTCCTGATGCCAGAAGCGCCACATTTGATATTTGGCGTGATTACGAAGATATTAGGGTTTCAGACGTTGCCTATTATCTACGTTTGAATCATTCGAGACTTATCACGTCCAGTTTGTTATGGAGGCCGGATCTAAAGCAGGATATACAAGTAATTCGAGCAGGTGTACAATGGCACGTGTAATTGTTTATTTTGTGATTATTGTAGAATGGTATACGATCCACTGTTAAGCAATTATACAACGATGTGTTGGAGGGAATTAATAATACAAAACAATATATCAGAGCAGAAACTAGCGATGCTGTACGTGGTATATGGGATGAAGCTAAACCAACTTTAGAGCACTTTTTACAAGATCTCAGAGATTTGAAAATAATTGAACAAGATTTTGAAGAATTTAAAATTTTCTTAAATAAATCATATCATGCTAATGAATTTTATATTAAAGATATTGTTAGCATGTCTATGATGATGTTCGATGAATTAACACTGAAAACGCATTTCGAATCTCTTCCAGCAATTGTTTCAGAAATTTGGGAAATTATGGGAGAATCAGGAACTAAAATTAAAGCAAGTGTCGAGTGGGTCATTAATAAGGTAAAGTACAATTTAAAAACATCTCTTGTTTAATAAATATAATAAACGCGAAAATGTTAAAAGAAAAAGATAATTTATATTCAGCTATTGAGAACGGAAAAGAATTAATTTTACGACTTAATTGAGTTTATTCATTTTTCTGTTCTAAATTGTTTACTTCTTTTTTGGAGAATGCCGCGCTTTGCTATTAAGAATTGTGCGTATGATTTATGATTGTAGTGGAAAAGCGCGAAGACTATTTACTTTATTAAACATGATGAAGTCACATTTTTCTTAAAATTTATTCTCGATGGAATTAAACAACAAAAATCGTGTCTGTCCATTCAACTGTTCCCATTACCAAACGATAAATAGCAACATAAAAACACTTTCGAATAAGCAAACGCGCTTTCACCATCTTCCCCAACATTATTTCATTTCCTTTTCGCAACTACACAAAGTACTAAACAAATAAATGCAATTCCTCTCCTGAAATGATCCATATTTATCACTTTTAACGCCACAGTAGAATGAACATTTTCATTTTAGACATCGTTTCCTACGAAAGCTTTCCACAATCCTATTGTATCAACTATTTCTCTTTGTAAGAGAAAAAAAACTGTTATAATAACGTAATCGCGTGATCTAAACAATGGCGATTATAATCTGCTCATGTGAAACTATAGTAAAAAATGGCTTAAAAGTAAATCTCGGAAAATAGTGGTTTCCTCTCTTATTGAACGTCGGGCTTTAATTTCACGTTTCATACGATGCGCTGTGCTGTTATACTTCTTTCATAAGCATCACAGAATACTGTCAAGACTACCACTGAATTTAATAATAGCATTAAAGTATTACCTGTAAAACTGAAATGCTTGCCTGCTTAAAATGTTTTCAAAGTGTAATAAAATTACACTAAACGATATGAAAGATCTCTGTAAAATCCACCAACCTATCTTTAGTGAAATCTCTAAACTCTAACTTTATCAACTGAATAAATATCTCAAATTAATTATAATCGACTTATAGATGTGATTAATGACAGTTGAATGAATGTTGATTTTATAAGTAGATCTAATCGACACTCCAATTAATTTATTTCTTTTCATCTTCTCAGATTAAGTCATATTATAAAAGTACGGCCGATTTCATTCGAGGTTTGTTAGATGGAGATCCTATACAGCACCTTTCGGATGCTTTTAAAAATATAGTAGAGCAATACGACGCTTTTATAAAAGATTTACACGTTGCTTTTATTCAACACATGGAAAGATTATGGACGCAAACCTACGCTTTGATCGTTAGCAACTGGTATAAAACTCTGGCTGCAATAGAGCCGACTTTTATAAAAATGGTTCATTACTTGGAATCCATTGTTTGGAACACAGGACGTGAATTTCTAGACTTTCTATATATTCGTAAAAGTGAACTAATCGAATCTCCTTATTTTGTTAAGTTTTCAAATTTCACTCACGACTTGGATAGATTTTACAAAGACATTACTGGAAATAATACGATTGCTAGCATTGCAAAATATACGAAGATAGTTTGGAACTTTTTAAAAGAAAAGTATTTCAATATGGTGCCTTTTGGAAAAGAGCTTCAAGATGTAGTACTTGAGATTGTGGCTGAAATAAATGAGTTGAAAAAGTTACCTTCTTTAAAATATTTAAGCACTAAATACGATGAAATTTATGGTTATGGCAAATGGTTATATGATTACTTTGATATGGATAGAAAAATCCACGAATTTTTAATACTCGTGCGTCATAAAATAATGGATATGTATCAGACTGCGTTACAGGCTGAAAATAGGCAAGTAAAAGACAATTTTGTTTTGAAAAATAAATGCTTACACTTTTCATATAAAATTCAGGTACCGCGTGGCGAAAACTAAATTTATTTTCGAACCATCCGAGGGAATCATGTTGCTCGAACAAAAATTGCCCATGTCGTGGCATGCTTTCAACGAAACTCCTAAATTCCAAGTAAGACAAAATTTATATCTAAAATTTTTACTTTAACCAACTCTTATTTTCAGGAAATACCCGAACTGAAAACTATTTATGATTTACAAAAACACTTGTCGAGTTTTCGCATCTCTTTCTGGGATTTTTATTACTACTATAAACCTTACACTGAAATTTCAAGCTGGTTACCGCCCTTTAAAGGTAAGTCAGTACCAAATTTAAAACAGCTTATCTAAAACCAAACTTTTTATTTGTAGCGCAAGCATTGTTAGTTGGCTCTAGATATTATGTAACATTCGATAGAAGATACTATGAATTCCGCGGAAGCTGCTCATATCTTTTAGCGACAGATTATGTCGATCGTAATTTCTCTGTAGTAGTATCGTACGATAACACAGCTCAAACACACGAACTCTTCCTTGTAATCAATAAAACCGTTGTCCATGTTAATGTTTTCACAGATGTAGGTGAACCGCGTTCGAATTTATTCCGATTGACCTCTTTGTTTTAGAGTATTAAAATCGATGACAACGGTTTAAGTCTGCCTGCACAAATCGGCGACACTTATGTATATTTAGAAGATAAAGTTTTCACTGCAATAAGTCAACGAGACTTCATCCTTGAATGCAACATGAAATTCGATGTGTGTGTTTTCGAGGTGTCGGGTGAGTTTAAGTGAGATTACTACTGGAGAAAATTGACTTACAATGTTCTCAGGATGGTACTTTGGTAAGACGGCAGGACTCTGGGGTACTATAAACAATGAACCGTCTGATGATTTCTTGACTTCCCAAAAAATAAAAGCTAAACCGGAAGATTTACAATTGTTTACAAACAGCTGGGCGCTTAAAAATTGTAGCAGCAATCCGAATATAAATAAAATACGACAGATTAGTCATGAGGTTCAGATACTTTGCAATGAGTTTTTCAGTAGTAAATTGTCATCATTGGCTACGTGTTTTCCAAGAATTCCCAAAGAGCCATTTTTAAACATGTGTCTTAATAGCACAAACGCAAAAGAAGCATGTTCTGCAGCATTGGCTTATATAAGTTTATGTTCTTATTCTAATACGCCTCTTCGAATACCCGACGTTTGTGTTAAATGCAGTTCTCCGAATGGAACTCAATTGGACGAAGGAGAATTTCTAAAATTGGATGGCCCTGATTTACCTCAAAGTGCTGATGTTGTCTTTATAATCGAAGCAAAAGAATGCAATAAAAATCTAAGAAGAAATAAAAACTTCGATTCTATTATAGAAATGCTCGATAAAGAATTAACTGATTATCATTTAATCGATAATAGGTACGCTGTAGTATTATTTGGCGGTGACGGTGTCTATGAAGAGCCTCGCAGTTTGGTTGTGAACAATAATATATTCGCAAATGCTCAGCAAATAATAACCTATTTTGATTCAATTCCAGTCGGTGAGTAAAATTTTATAACATTTTCGAATAGATTTAAATTTAACTTAGGAAAACGTGAAAATTCTGTATTATATTCACGACGAGATTCTAAATGATGTGTCGCCGGTTTTAGGTAGCGGAAATTCAGATATATATGCAGCTATAACATATGCAATGAAATTGTTGTTTAGGCCCGGAGTATCAAAGAATTTTATTCTAATTCCATGCTCTGAATGTACGGAATACAACATGAAGGTAAGAAAGACGAGATAATAGGCAATTTGGAGATAGGTCAGAAAGTCGTGCATATGGCAGTTGCAGTGCATCGGACCAATTTAAAAAATTGTGAATAGGTCGGTACGTGTCGCGTGCAGAACGATCGGGTCAAGTCGATGCAATAGCTGTAGCTTGGTGGAGAAGTCCACTAAATCTGCCCCGACCACACTGGCCTTAATCCAATTCGCTCGCTGGAGACAAGACAGTGGGGTATAACACTGAGTTATTTTGTAATTGCTTTTCAGCTCGACTATGCCATCGTACACCAGTTGCTGGTGGAGAGCGACATCACCCTCCACATATTAATGAACCAAGAATTTTCAGCACCCAAAATGCGAGATAACAAAATTCCTTTCGGTGAGTATTTTTCTCGGCCAACTTAAACGACTCCGGATTCGAAGAAAGTTAATTTCGATCGTCGGAGCTTTGAATTTAAATAATCGACAAATCGTAATTTGGACTTGCTCTAATATATGATACCGCGTAGAAACTTTCACAGCGTCACTTGCATCCTAGCGCTAATATTTACTATCCTAGTGCTGATTTATCGCAGCGCTTGCATAAAATGCAAGCTATAAAGCGTAATCCATTCATTAAATACAAATTCATTTGCAAAATAAAATCCAAGATTGAAACAATGACATTAATAATAAAGCGTTAACCTGAGTTGTCTTAAATCGGTTTGTGTCACACCTTAACGCAACTTAACAGCGCGTTCCGGTTTATAATTTACAATGTACACCCCTTATATGCTTTAATTCTAAGTATCATTGTTAAAATAATCTCACTTCTACCGCAATTGTACGTTAGAATTTCAATAGTTTTGATGAAAAGGAATGTAACCGTTGTCATTACTTGTTTCAATGTTGGTAATGAATAAGAGTATTAAGTTACAATTACACAAAGCTTTATCATGCTTTAGTAAATCTACAAATCTCTACTTTAGATTTACAATACAAGTTAACCTTATCGGTTTTATTGTATAACTTAGCATTTGCTTTATTTAAGTAAAGAAAGTTCTAAAGACTCATATAAGCTTCTTTTTAATTAAAACCTTAGAAAGTGTGGAATGTCCTCAGGATATACTTAAAATTTTCTCAACATTTCATCTCTTTTATATAATGCGACTAAATGAAGCGTAAAAATGCAAGTTGGTAGGATACTGAAGATGAGTTATCATATCATATTTAGGAAAAAAATATTAGAAGTGCTTAGATAACTAAAAAACAAAATTATACGATGTAGAAACACGAAACAACAGCTTTTACGTCTAGTCTCATAAAAATGATAAAAATCATATCTCACTGTTTACATTACAAGGTTTTCTATTATTCATGCACTATGGTGAAGCTTATAAAAAGCGACTTGTCTCTATTTTAAACGAACTTTTGTAAACAAGATTCGCACTTGTGCTGACTATAATAACAATAGAATGTTTATGGTTTGTTTAAACGTTGTCGAGTTTCTTCAGATAAATAAAAATTAAAGGAAAAATTTGAACGAATATCTTAAATGTGACGTGTGACGAATTTCCTGCTAACAATGAAACGGTAAATAACACAATTGTGTTTGGATAAAACGATGTTTTTTTGCCATAGGCTATTTTTTTAATCATGTAAGGTTTCATTGAATTTTTGATGAAAATTTAGGATAGTTAGACTGCAGTTACAATTTGACTTTGTAGCAAGATGGTGCAGTAAAAGTGTGATTTTTGTTAGACATGATGCGTCCCTTGGAGTTATAAAATGCTGGCTGTATGAGCACAGATTTAATCTGAACGTATGTGGGTCTGATTTTCGAGATAGCATAAACAAATAGCAATCTACAGTAATACACAATTTTCGTGCACGTGCTGCGCTATTCACATTACAAAATGTGACCCAGCGGTGTCTTTGCAATGGGCCAGCGGCAGACAATTCCTGTATCTTGGAAATTCATTATATCTCAGCGTCATACATATATGCGTGTTCTAAGACTAGAGACTCGACGCGGGCTTGTTCTGAAAGCTGTTAATCTATTGTTGTCTAGTCAGTAAATGGAAAATAATAGAATCCGCGACGTAATTAATAAATTTGCATATGAAATAATTTGGTTTAATGCAAGTTGTACTCGCTTGAATGTAAACAGGTACCGTTAAATGCTTAGTCCTCTTTTTTATGAATAAACATTCATAAAAAATTAATTTTATCTGCATACCTCTAACTGCAACCCCATTTGCGCATTTTTAGTTATCTAGAATTGCATTATGCATAAAGACTCAGTCTGTAAATCTCGGAAATGAGCGTGGAAGAATTGTGGTTGCACTTTTATCTGATTATGGAATTATACAGGTGCGGAATGAAGTTTTTCCGAATGATAATTGATAACGCAACTTGACTAATTAATTAGTATCAGAATTCCGACCGAAGTTTGCTTGTTGTAGGTTCTGAACGGAATAGCTAAGCGTCGACTATCTGATAGACCCACCTAAACTCGATAACTAGGCGTCTCCAATGTACACTATAATTTCAGTTGGCTATACGTAATATATGCCACATACTGCTGTATCTCAAAGTCATTCGTTCGTTATTACAAATGCTGATTGAAACCACAATTGTTAATATATTCACTCTGTATGCATAATGTGGTAACCGGTTACATCCAGCAATTTCCAATATAAGGACAAACTTGATTAGAAAAAAAATCGAAAAATTTCAGCCCCATCAATTTTTATTTTTATTCAAATGATAAAATTATTGTAAGACAAAGTGTATCATGAATAGAAAAAAATACTCCGAACTTGTCGGATTGGAACTGTTCCAATTCAACTGTCAGTTTCAATCGCGCCCTTGATAATTGATAAAGATAGACGCAAAGAAATGTCGAAACGCTGAACATCATGAAAGGTATTTCCAATGATCCGGAACATTGCTTGGTTTTTGTCGTTAGTTTGATGTGTTTATTTAAAATTTATTATATTTCTGTGGTAAAGGAAAAAAATTCAATTCTACTAATACTAAGTAAAAAACTATACAGGACAGAATGGCTCCAATTGCTTTGATGATAATGAACTTATCCACTTGAGATTGCAGTACTTCATTTCATATATCGTCACAAAGAGTATGAAAAAAAAAAAAAAAGAATTTAATGACTTTCATATAAAACGTAAAATATTAGAGTGGTCGCCTATTCCTATACTAAAAGTGTTGAAATTCGAAATAAAATTCGTATTATTTGATGACGGTTGACGTGCTTTTTGCAATAGCATTAAAGTGAAAAGCACTTTTCTCGTCTTAGCCATTCGGTTTAGTTTGAAAGTAAGACGTTGAATGTTGAATTTATTTTCCAGGTGTTGATAGGACGACTGCATATAGTAAGAAGGATATTCGTAGCCTAGTAGGAGATGTGGCTTTACGAAAGCAAGTCAGCCTTCCGAAATCTACTTTGGGCTATTGTGCGCCTTTGGCGTTAGAAACTAATGGTAAGTCTGTCTCTGTCATGCTGAATATATCCGATGCTATGGCACATGTAGTCCGAAATGGGCCATTCTCTCGGCGCGCCGCCGGTCAGGATCCGAGATAAACCTGATGTTCGCTGGCTACCGCCGTCACCCGTCTCCTATATTCACAGGATTCACAACGGATCCTCGATTCTCAGTCTTCGATAGACGGCACGCAACGTTTAATGGATATCTAAAGAAAACTGATGCTTTCCTCCTTTATTTTGAGAGCTTCTCGCACTTTAAATGTTTACTCTAGAGTGATCCTAATATTTACTGATTCACAAATTTTAACCATCCGATCGTGCACTCACATCAAGCTTTATGGATACTATGGCTTGTCTTTAGTGTCATATGTAAATTACCGTTTATTACGACGTGTTATATAAAATCAATTACATTATATCAATAATTTGAAAGATATAAGACATTAACGAGAAGGAAGAGACCTTTTGTTTGGCGGAAGGGGTGTCGACGGCGTATCTATTCTCAATTCGTATCAAACACTCAGCCGTCGTGCCCTACGGTTAAGGTTTCGATCTATCGAATCGCAATCTGAATTCGAATCCAAATGTATGTCCTCACCTGACCACCATCTATACATCTTACTGAGTGATAGATTGATGTATCGACCATCGTCTACCAACTAACTAGTTCTATACGTTTTCAGGCACTATTTTTAACGCGAAAAACTTACAGTCTGACAAGAAAGGCAATGTTAAGAAATTTGCTACAGTGTTTGGCAAACGCGTTGCTACTTCAGCTCGACCCACTAAATGCGTGGAATGTGAATGCACAGCTTTTGATAATGGAGTTTCTTACATGGATTGTTATCCTTGCATCTATCCAACTAGGACAAACGTTGATTACGTAAGTACATGCGTTTATAAACCTATTAAATCGTCGCCTTCAACCGCACGCGTTGCGTTTTGTAATCCTTCACTCCAACAAATGGTACTTCTCCCGAACGGGATTGCCACTAAGTTGCCCGTTGCTACTTCTCATGTCTCACGCCCACTCTCAATTCAATCCAGAATTTATATCCTCACAAAATTTATACGACACTTCGTTGTCGACCCTTTTTCAAACTATTCATTTTCTACTTTATACTGTTCACTTTGCTTCAATCTATTCTAAAGAAAAAGCTTTAAAATTATTAATTTTCACATTCTATTTTCAGATGATGTTAGACGACGACTTAACACAGATCCTACCTGATGATGACCTATCCTTTGCGGAAACAGGTTGAGTCGATCGTAGGGATGTTCGCTCTTTACTTATTTATATGAATAGTTTAAGTGATGTTTTCTAAGTTTCAACCGAAAATGTATATAGTAAAATTATAAAATTTTCAAATTCAAATCGGATTTTTTTTTACTTTGTACACCTTAGCGCCCTTAGTCTTTCCTAAGATAGCGATTGTTAAAGCTGACAGTGATGTACGAGAATAATTTAGGTGATGTATAATATAATAAATAATAAAGGTTGTCAGTTCGGATATTAAGTAGGGTCGGTTTATGGGACTTGTACATAAGCTTAGTCACTGCGCCAGCAGAATCCTGAACTAGTCCCACACACGCGTTTACTATTTATGAAGAGTATTTGTGTAGAGTTTCTAATTATGCACAATCTTCATTAAACACATATTTGTGATGCCACAAGGAATATTCTCGAGCTTCAGTGCATTTACAGACTTTCAATAATTACTCGGAACTCGGCTCGTTCACAAGTCACAAATAACGTGCTTTGCAATACACCACGTACATTCAATTCTTTTCTTTTGCTGCAGGAAATGGTGAGTCATTTAAAGCTGATAGCAAAGACTCGGGTATTTTAATTCTAAATGTGGAAATTCACTTTATTATATTTTTTAGTGTTTTCAAATCTAACCAATGTTTGTTAAAAATCCCGAAAAGCGTAGAAAAGAAAATCCAGAATAGGTCGAATCTGATCTCACTAGTTTAAGTACAAACATCAAAGTTGAAGTTTGCATTAATGATCCAATTGTTTATTTTTCCAAGATGACATTTTGAAAAATTGGAACATTAGTATTCAAGTGAAGGCAGCCAGACAAACCTCGGAAAGAGGTTGAAAGTCAACCCTCGCGGGACTAGAGAGAACAATCTTTCGCATGACAACCAGCTTGAGTTTGCAGCAACCGTCGCTTCACTCAAGAAGGTTCAATTCTCGTCACCTAGAAATTGAAACTAAAATACATAATAAAAACTACCTGCACTGTATTTGAAATTTTGGTGAAGCGTCGTCGCGTGCGAAGTTTTAGTTCATTCCACGTCTAAAACAATTATTTTGATGTGCATAAATCACGAGTGTAGTGGTGTGATTGCGATGTGGCAAAGACTTAATAGGAAAAGATGGTATATATGCGAAGTTGAAGAGCAAAGTAGTGATTTATTCGCACCAGGTATGAGAGGACAAGCTTATCTTTTGAATGATGGTCCTTGTTAAAAATCCGTAGCCTATTAGGATGTCGGTGGGGAGTACGCTGGCAGAAATACGGCTGCCCTGAACGCTGCCCCCCGTCAGCCGTCCCGTGGTGATGCTGCGCTCCTTTGCTCCGCTTTCAACCTGACGCGTGACAGAAGAGTTCAATCGTATTTGTGCAAGTACCGGAATGTGAAAAGTTGCGCTAGAAAGGAAAATCGGACAATTTATATTATATTAAAGAAAAACTAGAAAAAATCAATTATCCATAATAAAATGATACTAAAAAAATAGCTTTAAAATAGGATTATACTGAAAGTTAATATAGTTAAGTATTATAGATGACAACGCAGTGTATTTAATTAATCCGTGCGTCGAATAACCTCGGATTATCCACATAGGAAGGTCGTAAGTTCTTTACGGCTGCTACATCAGCTAAGATGCCTAACTCTCTTGAGTTGAAGCAATTTAACAATCTATTGTACCGGAACGATATGCCCTACCTAACTAAACCATAATGTTAAAACACCCCAATTGATTCAATTTTACCCGAGAGGGTCGGAATAAAAATGTTTTCGATCCCCTCTCTTTTCGAGCTCTATTTCTTTTTCTCTAGGCATAGCATAGCAGACACACGGATGAGCAAGCTGGGAGCTATTATTGGATACGTCGTTAACATAAATCATTTTGAAAACAATAGTGTGCGAAAAAATATCTGTTACAGAAGATGTTCGATTTTTGGCCAGCGAATAATCGCCTCTTGTAGTTGGCGAGAGGGTAATTTATAGCCAGATTTTGGATAATAACTGAAGCATGTGGGTCTCGTTCAAGTTTTGAGCTTAGTACAGTGGATTTTCTCGAACATGGCGACGTGTGAACACCTGGGGGTTAGTTATGAGGGCTTCGATTGCCGATCTCACTTACAAGTTGAAAATCGGTGCCGAAACACGGATTCGTTTACGCAAAAGATCCGCGGGGCACGAGCTGGTGGTGGCGAGGGTGCGCGAAACCGCGCGTCTTAGGGCGCACGCCTGTAATCGTGAGGAGGGAGAATGAGTCGGGGGCGGCAAAGCCAGCGGCTATGTGATTTAGTTTCTACCCTCTCCACGCGATGTCCGCACAACTGGTGTTCGCTTGTAATATTGGGAAACGTCAGTACACTTGCACACGCGACTCGATGTCCAAAGAAGCGCGCTATTTTGCTCATCATTAATTACGGACGATAGATGTGTTCTTGTTTCCGGTGCTTTGGAGATGTGACAGTGCAATTAGATATGATGGCATGTGCGACTTCACTGTGTTAACAACTCGGTGCAGTCGCCACTATGTGGACGTTTTTCTGTTATTTCACGGTCCTCGCAGCGTGGATCTTCGCGTATGAAAAGCGCATCTTCGGTAAGACACGCTCAACTCAACTCGACTCCCCCCTTTGTCTCAAATCCACACGTGATTTCCGTCAACGACTAATTGCTATTTATGAATCAACTAACTGAGTTCAACTCTTGTCTTGTATCTGTCTGAGACAACCGTCAACCCTATGATTGTTTATCACACTTTCATTAAAATTATTACAAATATCCAACAGATGAAATTTTAACATTGAGATAAAAGTAATAACTTTTCATTTCACAAAGTCGACACTCGACAGATTACCAAGCATTATTATTTATAACCGTGTCACATTTACTGTCAGAGTAATAACACTCTTTCCCAGATACAAAATCATTTAATAGCTTTTTAATGATAATGTATCAAGAAAATTAATCGTTGATGCCATATCGTGCAATCCAAACAAATCCCCTCAACCAATTACCTTGATTAAGAAATCACATTTGGAATATAATACCAAACATAAAATAATATTCAATCTTTTTTTCATGAATTTTTGTTAATTTTATAATGCATCTTAATGAATTCTGAGATTTCTAATACATATGTTCATTATCAGAAGTGACAAGATATTAAACATGGCCTTGTCATATGTCATTTTTTACACACGCGTGCTCTTTATGATAGATTTTGCAGATAAATATATACGGAAATCAAATATATAAATATTATATACGTCACTTGCAGAAATTACTTGATAAAAAATAAAATGATTATTTTGAATATTTTAAATAACTTTCTATTACAAAAAACCTTTAAAAGCCTCTTTAGCCAATCAAGACTTTGAATGGGAAAAAAGTAACGTGAAATACTTGAACCGTTCTACCTGGTTTTTATCCCAAACATAAAACAAAATGCTAGCATCTTCATTTAAGTCTGGCACAGAAAAGTATGCCTGTTAAAATTGCCCTTTACGTTTATGGCCTTATTATTTTTAACAAACCACTCGGAAGCTGTAAATTACCTAAAATATTTTAGCGCTTCCACAGTTCAGCTGAAATCTGCTCTCCACTTTTAAAACAAATCACAGTTTACATACAAGAAAAATCACTTTTTCAATTTGAATTTTATTTTCTACGTGGACAAACAAAGATTACATTAGTCTCGTTATAGAATACCTTAACGTTGTAAGAAAAAAAGTTTTTTAAAATTTAACTGGAAAGGTTTAGAGATTCAAATCGTGTCATCATTTTCTTTCAACTTTCAGAAACTATTCCTGAACAATCAGAAAAATTATTTCCTCTAACTGGTCTAGGTCGGTTTTAGACTTGAAAAGCATTAAAAAAGAACAAGTCGTCGAATCTGTGATGCTTTCAGTAAAAACGACTAAAAAGGACAAATAAATGAACAAGAATTCTTTGTTAAAATCTAAGATAGACTGAAGAAAGTTTTCTTAGTTTTACTAGAAAATGCTGAAAGTGTGTAATAGTTATATCGAAGCGGGTGTTACATGTAGCATGAATAAAAGTTTGGTGAAAGTTTTACGACGGTGTTTTAGCAGTCGAATAATTAGAAGTGGGTGTTAAAAGAACAAGGTTTAACTAAAATTAGGAAAACAAACGGAAATTCTTGGGAAATAGGGTAATTATTTGTAAAGCAAGTATGAATGAGGCATTTTCAAGAATTATGCTTAGGAAATAACATTGAAACTGCTGTGGTAGCAACATATATTTTGGAGACAAATGGTTGTAGAACGAGAACTAAGTGAAACAGTGGACTGAAATAGGTGAGAGCCGAGAAATGTGTGGAATTAGCCTCGAATATAGCCAATGAAAAGAGGATCCAGCCGCGCCAAAAACTTACAACAGCCGTCGGATCTCAAATAAATATACCTCACACTTGGATGCACCATTTCTTACCCTCTGTTTAATACCACTTTCTCATCTTTTTATCCCTGCTTGATAACAGATAACACCATAAGAAAACTCCGAATATCTCCTCTTCTACAAACTTTCTTAAATAATTATACTCTCTTTATGTATTGTATTATTATCCACACAATCAATTACATTGTTTTCTGACAAAGCAAAAGGCTTTTCATCCTTTGCATAATACTGATGCGTAATAACGCATGGATTATATCTTCTTTACATCAAATATTTTCCTTAAACAAAGAAATACAGTTAAATTATTACTTCACATGACCGTTCTATGAAGACACTAAATTTGTGACAGGGCTTTATTAAAATTTTAAAATTTTCAATCAAATATAACTATATTTAAATTAAAATTGGAAATTTTTGACCCGTTTCATATAAATAATCTGTTTCTGGATGATCGTAAGTAAATTGAAGATTCCACCGATCCTACACGGCGCTAAAGAATTTTTAATCTCTCTTGGCTGAGCTTGATCGATAGGTCATTTGACTGTTAGAAACCTCACTGCTCTAACAATAAACGAATTATTGATGAAGATGGGAACTGAACTTTCTCACTTTCCTAAGAAATAACACATCTACTAATAAAATAAGAAATTTAATTAATTATTAAACACCTTTGAGGTTATTTAGTATTGGCAACGTCTGGTTTATAGCATTATATTATTTCATTACAGAAAAATCATATTTCAACCCCACGCTACAATGTAAATTAGAAGAGAAAAGAGCCACGCTAATACGTAAATGTGACAGAAAATGAGACGTCGTTGTTTTTTTATTCCCCAAATACTGTGTGTTTTTTACGATATAATCCAACATTAATTTTAACAAAAGTTTTTTTGTTGAACTGGACTTGAAGTTTTTCCATTTGGAAAATCAGTCTACAACTACTATTGACAGCGACAAAGACTTAAGAAAATCGAATAAAACGTATTATCTGCAAAAATAAGAGGGTGGCACCCTAAATGCATCCCCCTTAAAAGTCAGCTGTCTGTCGACAGTATCTACTAATCCATAATTTCATTATTCTTGGAACTTTCCTTTCGAAAATATTAAATATTATAGTGAAATTTTTTTGCATTGAGAAATAAATGAATTTAACAAGTTTGCGAAAGAAAGTTAACGGTTTTTGACGATAGTGCATCATCACTCATCTTATTACGTTAGATAAAGGTTTCAAAACATGTTGGCACTAGGGTCCATGGAAGGGATAAGAAGAAATATGTATGTCAATATTGAGGATGAACTGACCTGAACCGAAGAGACAAAAACTATCAATAATCCCTATCATAATTTGATAGTAAATGAACAGAAAAGATTATGGTAGGAATTAAAGCAACAAAATCAATTGATATCTTAACAAAATTCGATGTTCATCACAAAACAAATAAATTACAATTTAAATTTTGAACCTTCCTGCAATTACCAAAATTACACAATACGAAAAATGTTGTAATCAAATATTTTGCAGCAATTACAATTCTCAATTACAAAAAAAAAATAAATTTTCACAAAGTATTGGAATTTCCATTTATATTTACATATAAATTGGAGAAATTGAGATGTCGGATTCCCAATAGAAAAAAAACCTTAAAAGAAAACTTGATTGAATCTCCAGATTTCTTGAGCAGTATCATGTTTCAATTTGTTTATGTTGTTTTACGCTCCAAAACTATGGAAAACGTTTGATTTTGGAGCTTTTATCCAATTATAGCCTATGAGAATTGACCTACACAATGATTTGTTCAATCGAAAGTGCCATCGAGAGTTTAGTGTGACACAAATAATTCAAACAATTAATTCAAGGTTCATTAGTAACTGATATTGTCGTATTTTTTCTTAATTTATGTACCCTATTTTATCAACAACAACAAAAAGTATAATTTAAACTTTATAGAACCAATTTCAAGATTTGAAATGCAATCATAAAGAACTTATTATCTTTGTGTTGAGAGGTTTCTCATAAAAAACAAATAAACTTACTCTGCAGAAAACCGGTGGTGAAGATATTTAAGAAAAAAATCATTTTGCAATAAACTGTATAAAAGAGAGGAAAACCTGAGAAAGGAAATGAAAGTTTTTCTTTTATCTTAATAGATGATATTAAATAACAAACAGTGAGAATTGTTTCAATTGATAATTTCTAAAAATGTTTTAAGCATTGCATTCGAAAAAGTTAAAATCAATTAGCTTTGTTTGAAGTTACTTAGATGGCATTTTCATAAACTTTCTTGAGGGTTTATGATTAAGTATGGAATTGAATGACAGATCCTTCTCTGTTGAAGTTTTGAATCTAAGTGTTTCTTTAAAAGCGTTGTTTTTATTTAAATTATAACTCCTGTGGTGGTTACTTTATTTGAAAAAAATACATTGAAAAAAGAATACTGATTGAATTTTCAACAGGTAAAAGAATATATCAGTGGAAGAAGAAAAAAGCCAAGAAACATTGTGAATATTGTTAAATATGCATGAAGCGAAGGGGTATTATTACAGACGCGGTATATCAAAGCTCAAAAAACTGAGTAACAACAGGAATGTACAATCTGCAAATTTAGTAGTTAAGTTTGGAAAACTCCCTTAAGTATCTGGCGTCTACGGAGAGAACTGATAGGATCAGAGAGAAGACTTTTGCTTAGAATTTTATTTAGTAAGGAATCTTGAGAATTTATTCACGTAACGCTTATGAATAAAGCACGCGAGTATGATGACTAATCTTTAATAGATGTCGCGAATAATCTACTATTTGAAAGCTTAAAGGGCAATTTTGATCTTAAACTGTTAGATGCGAATATGATTTTTTTTAAAAAAATGTCACTTACAGAATATTACAGATCCTCCGATCGATATTCGTGAGGCAAATCAAGCTGCTTCAGTGTGAAGAGCATTTCAGATATGACGCTCCTGACATTTATATTGCTTTTTTGTATTTTATATAGATGTGAGTATTGTAAACACTGTAATATATCGTACGGCCTTTCCGCCAAAAAGAATTTTGTTGCATATAAATCAAATTCATGATTGTTGGTAAAAATGACAAGAAAGTTATGGAATTAATTAATCACGTAAGCTTCGTATCACATTTCCATCATAAACTGTACAGTTCACTGTCTTGTTTGTTTTATTTTACAGATGTAACAAACCTGCCTGTCCAAAGTATCATCATCAAAGCTGGAGAGAACAAATCTCTTGCTTGTCCTGGAGTAAACGAACACTCTTTAGTACTAGCGTTAGAATGGCTTTCTCTAACTCACCATGTCAAGCTTGTGGAGTTCATGAGTGATTCTACAACAGTCTGGGATAATCAGCATCGCATTGCACTTCTTCCTGATACGTTCGCATTAAGTTTTCATCCTGCTATTGCTGAGGACAGCGGTGATTACATTTGTTTAGTTAATAGCAGACCTAAACCGGATGGGATTGTCCGTCTCATAGTTCAAGGTATGAATTTTTATCAAATTTTGAAGCTTTCATTGCAAATCCTTCCCAATTATATGTCCGTCTCTAAATAGGCTTAGCGTTAATTATTTAACAAATCTCGGTTAGTAGAGCCCCGGTCTGGCACATCTGCTTGTTTGCTCACAAACTGTGGTTTACTCTCATTACTGTTATCGCAAATCGTGCAGATAATGTTGCATAAGATGAGGAAATTTAGTTTGTTTGAAGAACTTTCTCAGAGTGTGCCGAAAAAGTTCACAATGAAAAGCAATGTATTATTTCCTTCTTTAACTCTTTAAATCGCTTCGAAGCCGACGAAAGTTTAACGACCTAATAAATCATCCTCCTGGTTTTAACATTACATGTTTCTTTTAGATTCTGACTTTTTTGGAATGAAGAGTTGAACAGAATTATTGAAAAAATCTACGATTTCTTAGACTATGCAACTGGTACCTTATATTTCATTCAAAGTGGTCAAATTGAAAATCTATCATTCCGACATTACGGGATTTTCTTCCTAGCTTAATTCACTCACCACTCTACTGATATGTGTACTTTATAATTACGTAGTTTTAATTAATCTATCCGTGTTCGATCGAACTTAATTATTTCCGTTTGGAGATCACACTCAGCACGATCAGAATTTAATACAACGCAAACCGAAATCAAAAGTTTAACTTCAAATAAATACCTTTCCTATTAAATAATAAAAACTAAAAGTACTGGAATTTACATCAAATAATAAATTTTTATGAAAAAAATATTATGTGTATAAAAAATTGATTTTAAAATTCTGTATTTTACAATATATTTTATGTTAAATAAAATCAATTTGAATAATCCAAAGCATTCGATTAAAAAAGTTGGTGTTGTTATAAAAGCAAACAACACCTATCGAGTTTTTAATAACAGGGTTTGACTTTAAAATTAATTTTATTCACTTGGTACACAAAACTCCCGTCGTCGTACTCACCCCTTGATTTTTATCTCACCCTTATTTCTTATTTCGTTAACGCTGAATGTCAAGATTGCTAATTGATTTATAAAAAAAATCCCAATTGAAAAAACAAATTGAAAATTCCTGTTGAAAATAATTACGATTTATTTTGATACAGAACTGTAGTTAATCCGTTTAAATTAAATTGGCTTTTATTATTAACAAAGTGTTTCAGATTTGATAGAAATTATTGAAAACGATGCAATTTACTCAAAAAGTTAAATCTATTTATTTAATGAAAGATTGCGTCTGTTAAGCTAAATGGTCAAAACTTCAACTGTGAAAATAAACCAAATTTGACGATGGTTTTAAACAGGAAATACATATATTTGAAATGTGAATAATTTATTTTGTATTTTTGTGAAATGCGTTAGTCAAAACTGCAACATAGTTTATTTAATAATAATAATTGACACTCGTGGAATTGTGAAATTATTCATTTTTGTAAGATGAGTGATAGAAAATTTCGAAATGTGTATCAAATGAGATTAAATGAAAAACTGTCGTTTTCCCTTCACATTTAATGAATGTATTCCCAAAAGGAGAAGTTTGTGAAGAAATTTTGAAAAATTGTTGAGATTAGAAAAGACCAACGCAAATAATGTTGGAAATTCAACTTCCTCATTCACCACAATTAACTTTAATTTTGCTTATTACGTGTTTTAATAAATGTTAGAAAATTGTAACTGAAGGATTATTCATATTTCCCTTTGAGACTTGGGAAGAACTAAATTCGTATCATTATTTATGCAAAACAGAAGTTCCGTTTTAATACGTGTATTTAAACACTCGTTCGTTTTATTCTACCACTTAACCGAAATTTACTGGGAAATTTATAATACCTTGGTTGTGACAGCTTTAGAATAAAATAATCGTCGCACAAAAAGCATGACTCCTAACTGGTGTATTTTTGTGTAAAAAAAAAACAACACACAGGATGTTATTGAGTATTTTCAAAAACTTAGAAACAAACATTGAAGCAATTGTCTTTTATTATGTCGCTTGCTGTGACATTTTTATGTTGTGAAAATATTTTTCAAACAATGATGGACTTAAATGATATATGACTGTGGTAAAACATAAAAACATTAATAACAATAACAGCCAAGTTAATTATGTTAGACCTTTATCTTTCATGTACTATAAGCGTGTTGATTAAACTGATTGTTCATGGTATGTGGTCGATAATATGGGCACCCGTACAAGTGCACTGAATTCTATGACTGATAAAGTGATAAAGATTAAAAATACTGTGAAGCCAGTTATGCCTGGAGAACAGTTTGTTAATGAAAGAATCTAGTAAACAACTTCCCCTTTGTTAACTGAGAAACTAATTTTCAAATTTTCAAAAAACTTCATAATAATGAAAATTATAAAGCTAATATTATTGATAAATACTAGATATATCAAAAGTAAATTAAAAGCGTTGTCTGAAATTGCTGAGCGTATTTTCTCCAGCTGTAATAGTTCCATATACGATATTATATTTTTTGCAGTTAAACGAGTCGTACTTCCTAGCTGTAGAAATGAACATTTGAATGGTAGATTCGGTTTCCAACATGCTGCTTTATGAAAAGTAGATGGAAAGCAGAGTAAAGAAATTATTTCTCAAGAGAGAAATATAAATTTTCTTTGAACCAGTGTCTATTATTCGATACTTGTCAGGATTCAGATGCAAATCTTGACATTAACCGCGAATTCGGGATAAGAAAGATCGAATTCGGTTCGCGCAATAATATTAAATTATTGATAAGATCGCGTTGTATAACGTTGAGAAAAAATGGCTTTTCAGAACCTGAAAAAAGTTATATTCCGGTAGCAATCTTCTTTCTTTCGTTTTATTCGGGCGTCCAAAAAAACCGTCTATTAATATTCATGGGTTAAATCGGCGACAAGAAAGCTGCTATGAATTAAATTGAGCGGTTGAATTTGTAAGAAACTCTCTATATACCAATGATTTTATTGTAGAAGTTGCGTAAACTATATCGATTAGATGCTGTGGCAAAATGTAGATTGTCTCGGTGGTTTTCTAATAGTTTATGGAAAGGCGAATTGAATGAACGATTGCCAGTGTTGAATAGGCCTAATGTAAATGCAATGAAGGTTTGAACAGAACGAAACACCGAAACAATATAAATGGATGTGTGCGTGATAATTTGCGAGAAGTGCGTTATACGCATTGGTAATTTTGTTTTAACAGTTTCCCGAATGAAATCTGTCGGTTGCATTTAGAGAAAATAGTCAAAAATAAAGCATGATGCAAAATATACGATTATTGACAAGATTTCCTTTATCTTTGTAGATATACAAAATAGCAGCAAAAGCTCGCATGGTCGAAGTAGGGTCCGTTTAAACGAGGAGTTTTTGTTCATCGCAGCACCTTTATGATCATTAAAAACACCATTGAAATTCTAGAAGCGTATACACACGATTCTATAACCCTTTTGTGTTTACTTTTAATCCGGGAATCGGATTAGCAACTATGCAGCATATAGATATTTACCGATATCCGGAAACGATCGAGTTAAACGCACCTATTTCCCGGAAACTGCGCCCCATTGTTCTTTGATTTCGTTTAAATGCATGAAACATGAAATGAGGTGTTAAGCCCTGGAGATTTAACTACGCAGACAGTCGTTACGCAAAGAGAGGACGAACGGCCGTTTAAACTCAACCAGTCGCTAGCTCCGGTCGCCGTCGCCTTTTCCGGTAAACTGCAAGTGTTAACTGAATCGATTCCGGAACGTTATCGCCCCGCGAACCGCCTCTGCTCTCATCCTCGCGTGCCACTGCCGATAATTACACTGTTTAACTAAATGGAAAAACGCAAATTGTTTCCCGCAGAATAAACCGGCTTACTGGCGACCATCGATACCACCTCCAACACCCACAGCTTTGCGACAGAAGCGTTCAACTATCGCTCAAATCCCAGCACATTCCGACAATACCCAGAAAAAGAAATGTCTACTTTCTGCTAAAACGCAAAGTGAATTTCAATGCAAACGCTTACACGATTCACAGAATTTTTATAACTAAATAACTAATTCTGTAAATTAGATAGAAACGTTTTTTAATTGTTAGAATTAATATTATACAAAGCGACGACAACTGTTTACAATGTTTAACTATTATGTGCGGAGTTATCACTGAGTGATTAAGTTAATTTTGTCGACGTGAGACGACCTAACCGGTAGGTGACACAAATTTTCATCATCCTTATCATTCCAATGTTAGAAACCGCAAAGTATGCTTCTACACACCTTTTAGAGGATATTAAACAACTTTATTATGTTCTTCCTCTAGTTAGATTTTTTTTATTACAAACGCGTGCACAAAATTCATTGTTGCCGTTGCCTAGAAATGCAATTTAAAATATTACCAGCTGTGTTTACTGTAACTTCTTTCGTCGGCTACGTTGTTTTAAATTCTACGCTTTTGCATGCACACACATTTACATAGATTTCTTAAAAAATATTGTCATAGACATAAAGTTGACGTGTTATATAACAGGTACTAAAAAAGAAAACTGCCGTATCAGGCTTCTCAGATTTATTTTTACTAAGATTTACAACTGTTGACTAATGCTTTGCTTTATAGGTGCAAAAATTTCAGATATAATAGAAAATATCGTCACTGTCCAAAATGATAAAAATATGTTATGATGGTACAAAACGCGTGTACCAATTCGGTCGTTACTTTATATTTTATTAGCATATGGCTTTCCGTGGCAAAAACCCCGCACATATTTCCCAAATCGCGTTGTATTATGTGAAAGTTCTCCCTGAACATGTAAGAGCTCTCATGTTTTTGTAGTAAAAGAGTGTTTTTTTTTACGTTGTAGATGTGCCGGATGCGCCGGGTCGGCCTCTCATCGTCAGCTTCACATCTAGATCGGTCAACCTCTCTTGGGCCCCTTCCCAAGACACACACCACAGTCCAGTCACCCACTATATCATCCACACTCGGTAAGTAGCTGAGCAATTTTGAAAAATGTCAAGGCCATTACTCCCACTCTTAATATATAACCGATAATAATCGCCATTCTCATCACCCTCATCACCTGTCAAAGCCCGCTCGGAGTTGTAAAAGCATTTCATTTTCGTGAAAACACAACCGTACCCCAGTGTCATTGTGGTTTACTTTCGTACCAGGATTATGACGAATGTTTGTCGTTAATCAAAATATTTAATCATTTCAATGCGCTCTGAAAACTTAATTGTCAGAGCATTTCATAAAAGAGTCACGAATTTTTATCTATCTAATAGTAATGCGTTTTTTTATTATATTGTCTATTATACAGTAAAACGTTAATGTATTACAACAGTATAATCAAATTTCGCATAAATGACCACTAAAAGCAATATTTAAATTAAAGTAGTTCACTATTGCAATAAAATATCGATTAGTTAGATTTTTATTATACTCTATAGCTACTATAGAATACCAAAGCAAGGTATCAAAATGGTAAATAATAAATCATTCTACCTCATTTATTATCCAACAGTATATAGATTAGAAGAAAATGTTCAAACGCTAGTGTGCAAATTCAATATGAAATTCCTGCAAGTGTAATATTTTCCTGATAAAAGTATTAAAGAATGTGAAGTATTTATATGATTTTATTCAAACATTATTCCCTTTGTTGGAAAAACATTGATAAAATCGGCTATGACAATATACTTTTTTCTCTACCATAAAATTATGTTAGCTTCAGCCAAATTATTAAATTATTCAATCACTGCTCTCCTATTAATATTCTTTTTTTTCTATAAAATTAGAGTTAAGCTTGACTCACTCATTGGATGTTTATAAAAATTTTGAAAATTTCCCAACACATTTTGCTTTGAAGATCACCTTGTTTAGCGTTTTGACTCATAAATCATTCTCTGGCTTTCAGCTTCATATTCAAGTCTTTTCAGACGTTATACTAAAGACACAGTTTACCTTTTACATCATTGATATTCTTAAAAATCTACATAAAGCTCATACTGCTAATAACAAATTAACATCCAGATTTGTCGTTTTGATAACTTGTGAACTATTTATGACGAAGACTTATAAAGCACTAAACAAAATTTCAACTGGTTACATTAGTTTCCGACTTTCATTAGTAGAAATGTTAGTTATATTTACTTAGTACAAGTGTGCTATTGGAGTTTCCATTGGTCAGATTTAGACGATGGAAGTGCGGAAATGCGTTTCCATTAGCTTCGCATACATATACAAGTAAAGCACAATTTATTTACATAACGAAATGTATACAGTTAGAGCTTACAATGTAGAAAATGTAGCAAGAAGTAGAAAATATATAAAATTGTATAAAAACAAACAAAGATTAAGTGTGATTGAATATAAACCCTTTTGAAGTTATCGAATATAGTTTATACAAACTGATATTGATCCAAGTGCAAATATTAAATATAATAGAAGTTACCTTTGAGTTGGCTGAATTTTTTGTGTACTTTTTTGAATTTTTAAATAGATTTAAATGGCAAAAGTGCAACTACATACTTATTAAATGCATTTGCGATGTTGCTGTCATACAGAAAAAAAAAACATTCGCTGTGCATAAGATAATAAATTTTTAATATTAATCTTTAAACGTTACTGTTGCTAAAAGCATCATTGCTACAGAAAAATCCCATTATTTTAAGAACAGTAATACAAAATCATTAAAATTCAAAATAAATATAAACATAAATGCATTTTGACTAAATGGCAAAAACGAGAAAATCTTTAATTTTTGATTAATAAATTGTTTATTATTTAGAATATGCACAATGTAAAACTACCATTCCAGACTTAATTTATTACTGAAGAGTGTCAGACAATCCGTTTTCTGTTTTACTTTTATCCAGACTTACTTAAGAAAATGTCATTAAAATACGTTGTCATTAGAGTTTCCTGTGAGAGCTATTTTTAAAACGTCACTTTTTGAAATCATGTAATGACTTGGTTCTTGAAATTAAATTATAAATACTGTTTTATTTCGAGAAGTGCTGATTATACGGGAGATAGCTGAAATAATAATTAGTCAAATAATTTTTTAGATTAATTTACGTGTAGTATGTTAATCATCTTTACGTGTGATAGTGTATGGTAATGAAAAAGAATGCGACATTTGCTAAATTTAAGAGTGAAAAAAAAATGGGGTAAATGTCGTAATTTACGGCTATAATTTTAAAAGCAGTGATTTGGGTGATACACCTACTCCCTTTGTAATCCGGTCTCATCTATTTTCAGTAGCTTGATTTACCTCAAATTTTATGGAAATAAAATAAAAATATATCTGACGTATTTACGTATATTTAGCATATCGGGAATTCTCATGAAAATTATTTGAATTTTAAGTTTTTTTCAACAAACATGAGAATACACAGTTGAATTGATTAACTTGCATTGAAGTTGCTTTAATTAGTCATTTTTGGCGCATTATTGACACTTACAGCTTTAACATTTGCTTTTCATTTAAGTAAACACAGAAAGGAGATCAAATAACATTGTGAACTTCGTATTTACTTACTATTTAAAATAACACTTTCTTATTGAAGTTTCAGATATCTGAAATAATAGTAAAAATTTTGATTATAAATTAGAGAAATTTATTTTAATTATGTGGGAATGATGTTTGTTCACCAATGGAAAATTGGGCTTTGAATTTCAATCAGCACTTTTCATTTAGGAGATGACAGTGATTTGTCATTTATTTTTGGAATATGCAAAATGTTAATCTGTCGTGATCAGAAACCATACATATTTATGTATTTGCCCTTCAGAATGTAAAGTTATTATTAATGCCTTATTGCTTGGAGGGAGAACGCTCTTGGGAATCACCATGCGTCATATCGACGACATATAGTAAATATGTTTGATTTGTCAAAGGGAGAGAACGCACGCACCCACAACTGTTTCACGGAGTTTAGTCACTTTTGGTGGAGAAATTATATTAGCTGGGCGTTGTCACCTAAACTTGCCTATGTGGGTGTGAATGAAAAATTATTGATATTATTTTAATAGCAACGTTATGAAAGCTCTAGTGGCACTTATTTATATAAAATAAATTGCATATAATGATAATATGAAGAAAATGTAAAATGATAAATTATCTTATGAAAGAAATCTGAAACTGTTTCATCGACCTTTTCTATTGGGGCGTTATGCACGGTTGCTTTTGTAAAGAACATTTACTTTCAGATCGGTTCTAGTACTTCGAAATAAAAATTTAAGCTGGAATTTATATTCGCTTTTAACAATTCACTGAAAGAATTTTATTGTATGCAGATTTGGTTAAAAGCGCAGTTAAATGTCCAGCGTTTTAAACGACAAAAAAAAACTGACACAGGTGATAGATGAAAAAAGAATGACCAGAATCATTGACTATAACATGAAATTGTGTTGAGGAACAAACAAATTACAAACTTCTTTCGTATCCACTTCCTCTACTGGATTTGATCTAGAAAAAAGGACTGCATTGTTCAAACGACATATGTTCATGATTTCCTTCTCAAAACTTTTTCACTCTTTCAAAATTCGAGTCGAGCAAACTTTGTTGAAAGTTCAACGCATTTTTTACAAACTAATTCGCAAAATTGTTAATTAAAATAATTTTATTCTATCTAATCTCATTCAATATTCTCTCTGTTACAAAAATAATGAAACCACAAAGAAAAGCCAGCTTTGGTGTTTACCTGAGATATTTATCCCTAGATAGTAATTTCCAAATGTTACAGTATATTAAATCGTGTCTAACCATGCTCATTCCCTTTTATCTTTTGCAATGCAAGCTGCAAATTTCCAAGACAGATTATTATAATTATACTTTGATTTCTCTTACGTTGCTGATAATGGTAGACAACGCAATTAGAAACCAGAAATTCTAAAGAAATTCCTCTTGTTTGAAAACTCATTATCTAAAGTTCAATTTAGTGAGTTAGCAAACAGAATATTCCAAAAATGATCTCTATGAAATTTTTGATTAATATATTTCACAGTATATTTTCAAAGCAAAATTTGTGAATAGCAATAAAAAAATGCAATTCTCTATTTATATATCTGCATCAATTCCAATCTTTGTTGTTTATTTACTCATGTGTAATTAGTTTGAATAACAAACCAACTGACAGCTTTTAGTATTGAATTCATTTGAAATTGAAAATCGCTAGAAGTGTGGTTTCAATATTACTGGATTGTAACGTCATTCATTGTGATACTTTTTTTCACGTGATTAGATTTTGATGTGTTAGGGCTGAAGTTCTTTGTATCTTAGCGTAGAATATAATAGACAAAGGGTTTGCCAAGAGCTCTAAATGAAATTCAAATCTGGTTTCATCTTTCACCTTACTCGATGTAATAGAATTGTTACTTTCCTGTCATGATAATAATAATAATAATAATAATAATAATAATAATAATAATAATAATAATAATAATAATCTTTATTGTCCAACGAGGTTATCAGTTACAGGACAAAAATAAATATTGTTACAAAAAATAAGAAATTATAGATGCAGGTATTCTTACACTAAAAATAACGAAAATTAATATAAATTTAAAATGTAATAATACAAATAATAGACTTAATCTAATTTAATCCCATTTATGATTGGCCAGACTGCATATTATGAAGAGTGGTGAACGACGCAAAATGTTAGTTCTAGGTGTTGGGAGCCGGAACATAATTTCATATCTTGAACATATGCGTGGGACATTGAACGGAATCTGAGCCAATAAGTTAGAGCAGTCGATCCTATTGCTGAGTAATTTATCTAAAAAATTGAGACAAATGTGCTCTCTTCTAATGTTAAGTGCAACTATGTTATGTCTTGCAAGCAGCTCGTCTTGGCTGGTGCCCACTTCTGGATAAGTTCCATCCAGTTTAAACGACAAAAATTTTAAAAATCTGCGGTGGATTGAGTCTAGGAGTATAGAGTGAGAGATATAAATTGGAAACCATATTAGACATGCGTATTCAATTTTACTTAAGACAAAAGCATAATAGAGATTTTTTAACAGTGCAACATCAGAAAAATATTTACCCATACGCATAACAAAACCTAACGACTTGAAGGCGGAATTACGAACATTTCCGACATGGATAATGAATGTCATAGCTGAGTCAAAAGTTATACCGAGATCTTTAATGGCATCCTTTTTTTCAAGGGCAAAATTGTTAATAGAATATGAAGATGGAAAAGGAGAACGACATCGAGAGAAAGAAACTGTGCAACATTTACTAATATTTAAATGTAATTTATATTTGTTACACCAGTCTGCAATTTTACTTAAGTTCAGTTGTAACAAGTCAGCATCATTTTGATTTGTGATAGAATTAAATATTTTTAAATCATCCGCATACGCAAGAACAGGACAGGATAAAGACAGTAACAAATCATTAATAAACAGAATAAATAAAAGTGGCCCCAAATTTGATCCTTGAGGGACTCCAGATTTCACACAGTAATTGAAAGAAGAAAAACCATTAAAGGAAACATAGGAAACTCTATTTGATAGGTATGATTGAAGGAGGAGAAGGGAAGAAGAAGAAAAGCCGAAGAAAGTTAACTTATGAAGCAGGATATCATGACTAACTGAATCAAAGGCTTTAGTAAAATCGGTGTATATCACATCTACCTGACGCCCAGAATCCAAGTTGGTTGCAATGTACTGTGTAATAAGCGCGAGATTCGTAACCGTTGAGCGCCCCTTAACGAAGCCATGTTGATCCGGAGAGATGAAATTTTTTACGCTATAATAGATATCCTGATACAAACACTGCTCAAAGACTTTAGCAAAATTAGAAAGTATAGAAATCTGTCGATAGTTACAAATAATAGCATTGTCCCCTTTTTTGAAAACTGGACATACCCTAGCTCGCTTCCATAATTCGGGAAAAGTAGATGTATTAATTGCAAGATTGAATATCCTTGTTAACGGCTGAGCGAAAACATCGCTACAATCACGAACAATAAAAGAAGGAATCAGGTCATCACCGGCAGTAAATTTGTTTGAAAGCTTTTTCATAATAGAAACAGTTTGATCCAAAGATATTGAAGAAAACTGGAAATTTAAACCCCAGTTACATGTTTCAGGAAAGAGTAAATTTTCCTCCATGTTTATGAGTGCAGCCGAAGAAAAAAAATGAGCAAAGCCATTAACAATACTTTGAGGATCAGCAAAGTCAGAAGATTTATCTTCAGTAAAAATTCTTCCTGGTATACGAGAACAACCTCTCTTTTGATTTAAAAATTTCCAGATGTCGGAAGAATTGGAATTTATATTTGTTTCCATATGGCTGACATAAGATTGATAAGCAATCGAGATTTGTTTCTTAGTTAGACTACGTAATCGTTTAAATTCGTTATAATAAAACATAATATTTCTATTACTTTGTAGCCATTTTTTCCTAAAGTACCTTTTGGTCTTAAGATTGTATTTAATTTCAGGAGTAAACCATATCGGATAACTAGACTTTTGTCTACGTTTTTTCGGAACATACAAATCAAATAGTTGATAGATAACCGAGTAAAATGACTCAATAGCTTCATTGACATTGGAAAAGTCATTTAGAAAAGACCAGTTGATATCACAAAATGCATTATATAATAAAGGAAAATTAGCTTTGTGAAAGTTATAGACTAAGCTATTGTTACAAGGAAAAGAAGGATAATTTAGGTTTTTTGTTACTTGTAGAGAGATAGATATTGAAGGATGATGGAAATCTTCGAACACTAATGGAAAGTCACACTTAGTGACGTTTAGGTTCATCTCACTGGAAGAAAATACAAGATCCAAAAGATTGTTGTTAGGGTTCATTACTGAGTTATGCTGAATAGCGTCAAGGACATTTATGAAGTTGTGAAAAACCTGCGATTTTCGGGATTCGTTTGTTTTCCCGAAATCAGGTAGGTTAAAGTCACCAAACAAAATAAACTGATGGCCCAAAATAAGTTGTTCTAATCCAGCGGTAAATAGATCAAGCTCATTTGCCGTGACATTTGGTGGTATATAGATAACTCCTAGAGTCACACTTTGCATATTTATAAGACATTTACACAAGACAATATCAATTAAAGGCACAACGGCAGAAAGTTCAGAAGTATTAATTCGGGAGAAAGTAATATTATTTTTGATAGCGAGTAGAACACCACCTCCCTTCGACAGTTTAACCAGAGAAAACTTACGATCACAACGAATCACATTATATTGATCGGGTAGTAATTCAGAATCAAAGACAGAATCACTTAGCCAGGTTTCCGTGACGCAAATAATATCATAATGTAAATCCAAACAATTAGAAAAAAAATGATCCGTTTTAGAATTCAAACCTCTGACGTTCTGATAATAGATTTCAAATTGACCTGATATGGTGTTGGACAAATTTAGTTTTCCGAATGGGACTGATTAATTATGGTGGGAACACCATTACGATATATTATTTTTAAATTCTCCTCACCATTTTGTAGCCGCATAAGTAACTCCTGTTTCACCGTTTTGTATAATTCAATTTGTCGAGGAGTTCGGTCATAAGAGAATGCCAACGCTGAAAATTTTTGTAAACCTTTCAGTTTTTTCACATTTCTAATGACATTCTGAACTAAATCAGCAGAAAACAGATTAACCTTTATTGGACGTGATCGAACTGTATTGGAAGCATCATATTTTCCCAACCTAACCGGCTTGATTTGTTGAGTTGCTGATGAGCCCAAATTGTTCAATATATCCGAGATCAAGGTACAGTCTAAGTCAGATTGTTCTTTCTTGGACGAACCAGCTTCCGTTACACCATAAATAAGTAAGTTAGAAGACCTTTTATTTCTTTCAGATATTTCAGAAATAATTTCTTCCATGACCATAGGAGAGAGTGAAGTATTAGAACTAACCGGGTTAGAAATGTTTTCAATCTTTTCGTTTAACTTATTGATCTCTTGTTTCAAGTCAGTAACTAGCGAGAGAATTTTTGGAAGCTGATGCAACCCCTGTTCACAGTCCATACAAATATATTTAAATCTACGTTTAGAATTTGGCCTTAACTCAAAACACTTAATTTCAGCAGCCGAGAGATCTGAGCAATTTACATGTACCGGTCTTTCACAACCATCGCATTTGATAAATGATTTAGTTTGATTTTCATTGACCGGATCTTTACATTTTAAACAAGAAAAAGGCATTTTGAAAAATTAAATGCTAAATAAATAAATAATTCAAATAATCAAGAGTAAGAAAAAGTAAGAAAAAGTGAAGATAAACTGAAGATATCTGACGAGCAGCACGATAATCAATCGTTTGAAACCGATAAACTAAATTCAACTAAATTACCTTCGTTGTAGTACTCAAGATGACATAAGAGAAATCACTGTTACATCAAATGATGCAAAAAAAAATAAGCAATACACTGATGTAAAATGCACTAATTAACTCAATTTATTACTTCAAAAATGTGAGACCAAATGCACTGCTAAACTTTTACAGTGTTCTCGCAAGAGAGTCGATCGGCATTTGCATCAATAATTGAATTAAATCGAATTCAGCTATAAATTATTTCCACGTAACGGTTTCAAAACAATTACTTTCGTTGTATGGCAGTGATAATTTTGAAGAGAAATGTCTTCAGTTGCTTCGACTTTAATTCAATGGCTGATGGTGCCGGTCATCTATCAATAGCAACGCAAGAAATGCAACCAATATAATACTTTTAGGATAAATGTGCACGTTTTGCATGAAATAAATCTCTCTTTTTAAGAACAATAAATCTGTAACCTAATGAATTAAAAATTGATTATTTTCGACGTATTTATAGTCAAAGAAGCATTTAAACAATAGAAACACCATTCTATCAAACTTTCAGCGTCGATTGTTAATTTTGTTTTGACTCAACTTAAACAATACATACGATATTTCATTCTATTATTTCTTTGTTTTGTAGTATTCGTGCCGCACCAAGTGATTCAGAAAGAACTTCCGACTTAGATTGTAACTCAATTAAAAGCTACGCCTTCAGAGATGTTGTAAAACTGATAATAACATCAGTTTCAGAACTTGCAACACGGCGGTACTAAACTATATTGATTTATTTAGCAATAATAAAATTATTTAAACATTGCTTCAAATTAATTGCATTGTAAAAGCTTATTGTCACTATAAATGTTTTGTAGAATTAGAATGTTAGAGAATCGAGTAAATGCAACAATACATTTACATCATTGTATCTCTATAATTTAACACCAAGTGATTAAATCTAAATGGAAGCTGTGAACAGGTGTTGTAGAAGTATGAACTTGTATAACTTTACCAACCTTAGGCGTCTATCTTAACAACTTTTTCCTTTTTTGAATCCCACTCTGGAAATTTTATTACTATAGCACTAGTTTCACAATCTAATTAAACTAGAACTTTAACAGCTAAGAAAAGCATACATACATGAATCAGATCTTAGTGAAGTTCTACAAACTCATTTATTTGATATCAATTAAAATCTCCGACATTATTTGAGTTAACTAAAATGAAATTCCAACGTTTTTTCTTTCTTTTCGCAAAGTTTTTACAAGCGGTGGTTTCAAACTTACTGAGTTAGATTCTAATTTATAGGTGCTTTAACTTGCGTTATTAAATTTAATTCAGCTAAAATTAGCAAAAATTTCTGCGTTGCAGTCTTAGAGATCAGCGCATAAAATATGGTTTAACTTCGAACTGTTTATGCAAGCGAGATTTATAATTTTAAAGGAACTCGTGCAACTGAGGTCTGAAGTTATAACAAAAGAAAAGAAAAAACAACTCAAAGTTATTTAATTAGTTTCTTTTAATTACTTCAACGTGTGAATATAAAGTATTTCATTATTTGCTAATTAAATTTTGTTTATTTCATCTAACTTTACTTAGTTTTGATAAAAATAAATGGGTAACCAAGTAAATCAAGTTTCTATTTTATTATTTTATGAAATGTTGGTTGCGATTTAATTTCTTGGAAGGATTAAGGATCTAGAGCAATGTTTCAAGATACTAATCTGAGTTTATATAATTTGAAGCGCACACTTATGGCTTGCGTGGAAAGTACTTAAAGCACATTCATGTTAGTTGTTCATTAGTTGAGATAAAGTTTCACATTTTTATTAAGTTTTGATTATGAAGCTTATAAGAGCGTTTATGTTGAAACTTGGTGTTTTTAATAAATTTACGAAAATTGTAGGCAAAGAATATAAGTGTATGGTCCTTTATGTAACGTATTATATTTTTACAAAAGACGACGAAAGTAATCCGTTATTTAAACTTCGGTTGTCATGGCGTTCTGTGAGGATAACGTTTTGAAAGTGTTCTTTGGAAGGATAATGGGGGTAGATTTTATAATGCGGGGAAAATCCAATATTACCAAGAGTCTAGCTCCATTATTTTGTGAGAAAAACATTGCTTCAATATTTCATGGTGTTTGTTGTTAGTTTACAGTTGCTTCGACATGAAACAGTCTATAAAATAAAAGGGTAATGACTAACTGCTGTTCATAAGTTTAATAAAACAATAGGTTTAAGGTACACGTAAATGTTTGCATTGTCCAAGAAATTTAGTTGTTGTATCAAGTATAGTAAGAGGTTTTTATTTACTTTGTTAGTGAAGGGTACATTGACTGTCCCTACATTTCGAATGGTTTGTTGTTTATGTTCTCGTACTCAAACAAACAATACTCTGTGGTATTCTAGGTTTTAAACACAAAGCTCTCAAATGGTATTACGTAGTTCAATGGAATATACGAGATAGTTTAAATACCCACGACTTGAGTTGCCTCTAACATACTATTATACTTATTTGAAATTTTCTATTCAACTCTTCATAAGTTTATCGATTTTGAAGTGATTTATGGCAAAGCTACATTTTTTCTAAATATAAGTACCAAAGACGAATGAATCTTCATCTGCACCAACAAACCTTCTCCCAATTTTAAATGAAATCCTTTATCTTTTATGACTGTCTTTTAGAATGTAATAAAATCAGTTACTGCCCCACTTCTAACTTTTGGATCTGGAAAAAGCTTTCAGTGCAAAATTATAAATTGATGTTATCCTCCGTCAATAACGTTCGGATTTTATCCTGTGGCTTCCACAATTGCACTATATCTTCTGACGCGATTCCATTGATTGTTCTACCAATAAAATTTAACCTATTTCTTCCGGTTTTCTCGTCTAATTCACCAACAACACACATTTAGAAGCACTTTTGTTTACAATCATAAACAAACAAAGATAATACAATAAATTCTCTAAAGTGATCAATACTTTACTCATCAGAAGAAGACCACAACAATCAACAAAAAGCGCAAGGCCTAAAACCTAGTCCAACTTTATCCACTTGAAAATCCTCAAATATCCATACCCCATCATCCACGGACGCTCACAGAAAGCTTACACAAGATTTACCGATACACATATTTCGCCAAATAGAATAACTGTAAAAACTCTTCTTTCAGTTTACTATTATTCTGACAGCAAACATCTCTTTTATTTTCAGAACTGAAAAATCAATAATTGTTTATTTCACAAAAACCTGCAAGCTATGAAAGTAACTGTCAAAATATAAGTAGAATTCTTCCGTCTATTTTAAGAATGCATTGGACAAACAATGCGACGTTACTTTGCATATAATTAGAAGTTTGATAAAAATACCCCTAAAGCTATTTTACTAGAAAAAGTCGTTTAAGTTTCCGATAATTCTAGTTGGAACGAAAACACTTTGCAAGGAGGCCTTATAATCCCATAATACCAACGATGTCTGCCGCTAGCAATTGCTCTTCTTTAATTAATTTTCTTTAAAAAGTCGATGATTTGTCTGATTTCTTTTTCTACTCGTTAAAACGTTAGAAGCTGTTTACTTACTGCGTAAATTACAGGTAGAGCAATGAAATCATGAAAAAATGAAATATAAAATAAGTCTTTATTTTAAGACCATAAGGTAACTTTTATAAAAGTTAGTTTCCATTTATTTTTGTGAAGCTTATACGACGAACAAACTTTATCGGAAGGAAATTTGCGACAAATTGAGATGGAAAAATCCGTCTCTTTTGTTTTATTAAAGTTCTTCCTCTTGCTGCATAAAACATGGAAAGCGTCTCCAGGATGACGACTGCAAGTAATTACATCACATTAAATGCAGTACCTCGTAATAACAGGAAATAAAACAAAAAAAATAGAGAATGCTTTAGTAAATGTAATAGGAAGTAACACAAAAATAATTGAAATGAAATTTAAGTGCATCATTTAATATTAGAGCAGACAAAAAAAGTTTTCACATATAGCTGAATTGTACATTTACTATTTTAAAAATCACGAATCCTGATACCTTTTATGTAACTGGTGACAGTGATACACAGCAGGATACTAATAGCTTTGAAGTTATACCAATCGTCTGACAAATGGTTGTCGATTAAAACTATGCCATTTAACTTTATGACAATAAATCAGAAAATGAATAAAATTTTTGTACAACGACGATGATATGGATGATTGTCTGGGTGGAGTTTTATGATGTGAATGTGAAGAGAAAAATAATTAATTTCGAATAAACTTTGCAAGAGAATGAGCGAATAGAACGAACGGAGATTACATTATATGATGAATTTCGATGACTGAAATTTATTAATGTTCGGTTCGTGCATAGCGGGACTCCTATATTATCATGAAATGTAAAGTAAACCGTTGAAGCAATTAGGTGTAATGAAGTGAACCGTGCTAATTTTGACCTAGTCAATAGTCACTCCAAACAGTTTGAAATTTTATTAGATTATAAATTCAACTTTGTTCGGTTCGAAACTACTAGTATAAAAATAGCAGAATGGGGCGTATTCGGAAAAATAAAATGGAAAGATTTACGAATACCTGTGCAAGTAAATCTTCACCATTTTACTGAAAGCGTGCCGCTAACACCCGTAATGGTGAACAATGAAAAGGAAGTAAAATAGGGAATGAATCGGTAACGATGATGTTGTCGGTTGGCAGCAATGGCAAATCGAGAATCGTAAAGATAGCGTCCTCGAATGGGCAGCGAGTAGTTGCTTTGATTCGAAGGGTACTAGAACTTGCCTAACGGCGCATTCGTTCTATTGGGAATTCCCAATAAAACTTGGCAAAACTGAACGTTCAAATCACTGCAATCGACGCATATATTTCAAAATCTCCCGTCCTTTTGTTTCTACGATATGTGTAGATATATTTCAATTTCGCTTTAGTTCCACTGAAAGAAATCGGGAATCTGCCAAAATAAAACTTTTATAAACTTCACCCCATCTGTCATAAATTTCGTTCGATACTATGCACTTATTCGGTTGAGATAAATTCATAACGGATCATTTTTTTCGCTTTTCATTAATACCGCTCGTTCTTATACCAACTTGAACACAAAGTCAAATTCAATAACATTACATTTTGTCTAGGAAAGTCAAAATCTTCTCAACTTTGAAACTTCTACCTTCTACCTCATACAAAACATTAGGTAGTAAAATCGCACAGATAATTAACTCTAAAGTTTAACTTATTTCTCATTAGCGGTAGATATCTAATTTTTATTACATTCTCCCGAGATAACTGTCGGCTTCATTTAAAGAGCTGAAAAATGCAGCAGAAAATTAAATTAAAGTTCAGATGTTATGATCTTAAAGTAGTAAAACTGAAGCAAACCAAGCGGGGGTTAGTAATTACATTATATTACAAACATTGGTTAGATTAAATCCTAAATTTGTATTTTCACTTCTAATCTAGTGTTTTTTATTGTATGTTTTCCAACAACACAAATAGAAAATAATCACGCAAAATAAATCCTCACTACCACATTTTTGCTTTAGTTTAGTTTCTACAAGAAATGTTTTTTTCGTTTAACGAAATTCAGCGGAAGACAAACAGAGAATCGCACTAACATAAAATTGGCCAATTTATTTGTTATTCTCCAATTCGTCTTTCTCCTTTCCCAGTCAAAAGTTTACGTGCAAATAGATTATCAAATTGTTACATTTTTCACTGGAAATAGAAGTAAATTTTAACTTTCGATTTTAAATTAACTAAATAAAATCTGCTTTTCAGCTTACATAAGTAGTATATTTGTAAGCTTGTTCACTTTTGAGTAAAACTTTTGTTGCGAAAAATTCCAGATCAAAAGTTGTTATATTGTTTGTGGTTTTACTTTTCAAATCATTTTAAATTTGATTGATATTTATGAAATCGATTTATATTTTTATCTAAAATAAAATTCACTGTGGTTTCAGAATAAATTTGGATTAGGGCATTTATGAGGGCAGATCAGTTGCTTTTCTTGAATCTTCCGAAACTTTGTCTCGGAACGTTGAAAGGATTATCATGAATTGAGGGGAGGTGATGCTAAGCATGACAAATACCTCGGAGAAGGGGACAAGCTCTAGTAAAGTTGAAACGTAAATAAAAGGGCTTTGTAAAGAGTGAGGTGAGGTGCGTTATTAATTCAGCTGTCCGAATATGTGTAGCTGTGGCCATTGTGAAATTCTTCGGGTCTTTGCGTTAGTCGCTCCAGCATTTAAATTAATCACTTCCAATTTTTCACCAGCAAGTGAATATTAGAAAAGGGAATTCGGAATATAACTCGAAATACAGCTTGATTCAGATGTTGTAACATTCGTGAAATGGTAAAATGGCAATTTTCTGTTTCAGAAGCTTCATTAAATTGGTATAAGCACAACACACGTGCCATATAAGCTAGTAATGGTTTTTCTTGCAACTATACAACTTTTACGTGATATTCGACTCTTTTTTCAATACCATCGAACGTGTTAAAAATTTAATTTTAATCCTTCTTTAAACTAACCGTTAGTGTGTGAATAGTCAGTCGTTAGAATGAAACCATGTTGTTCATGTGCGGTACTGCGAATTGATAAGGAATTGTGCTTTGGTGATATAAGAATAGAGTCATTATGTATGTGTAACGCAGTTGTTCAGTTAGACGAAAGTTGTAACTACAGTGTAACATACTGTAATGATTGCCGAGGATATAGTCAATGATTGCGATGAACAGAATTATGTAGCTTACTATGCAATGATGTTTGTAGAGGTTGCACAAATGTCGTTTCTGTATGTTTGAATAGCATCGAGTGAATGCTGGGTCTAGTGTCCCCATGATTATGTCGTAGCATTGTGTATTAAATCGAAGAAGTTTCAATTAAAAGCACATGACCCCAAACATATTGGTATGTTGTTGTAGCATATTAGTTGTTGTATTTCTGTCAAAATGTTCCGAACAAGCTGCAGAGAGAAAAGACGATCGAAGTTCTAATTCAAATCCCTCGAACACAAGACGTAGGCTTTCTTCGTCACAATATCGTATAACACCCTCGGTTTTAATTCTTATTAATTGCATTGGCGTACGAACATCGTTGAGTGTTCTAAGTAAAGCGGGAAGGTTTCTGTTTACAGCGTGCGCTTTTTAGGCCATTTATCAGATTAAAGCTGATAAGTTTCCCGAACAGGTGCATGAGCTGAAACTTTTGAATCCAGAAGTTCTGTTTGATTAAATACTTTTTGTTCAGACCAATCGATGTGTTTTATTAAGTTTTAGTTATTTTAAGTGGAGAAGAGTAGCGATCTGCCATAATCTGGCAATTCGTCTAGAAATTGGGTCCAGGCTGTTCGGCTTAAGTTAGACCGACAAAATCTTAGGTATCTTGACGATAAGGGTTAGAGTGGAAGTGGGTATAAAGTCGAGCTGTCCAGCACAGCTGAGCTATTTTAATAAACTCACAAATCACCGATATGCCTCAATATAGGACATAAATACCAGCCAAGTAAACAAAAAGCTGGTCGCATCCTGCCGAGAGATCGATTTTAGATCGGTCAGAACCACCCTGTTTAGAACGATATCCCATCATTTATTGAAATAAGAATACTAGCCCAACATTATATTCATCATTTTCTATCTACTGACATTGCGGCATTGCCATTAACGAACTCAACTTCTCTAATTCACTTTTCACTGTTAGATTCACCCTGTCAAATCCTTTTTAATTAAAATTTCTTTCTCTTTTGCAAAATTGCACTCCTTTACAATATAAAACAGCTGCAATTACACTTTCATCAAATAAGATACCACCACTTTAAGCTGTCCTTCTTTCTAATTAATATTTTCAACATGATGCTTCACAACAAAAGCTTTCTTATTAGACAAAAATTACCTCAGAGCCATGTCAAAAACAAACACAAAAATCTTAACGGCTAAGGAAGCGAACGTTAGTTGAAAGACCACAAAAATTTCTCTAAAAACTTCGTCGTTTGTCTCAGCGTTCATCGAATTTTGCCTTAATTATCTCAAATACCTCATTATAATCTTCTGCGCTCTAAATATTTAAAAACTTTTAACGGTTCTTCAAGCAATTTTGCTTGAAACTGTAGTATAGTTAACGCTCCAGTAACGAATTATTATCATCAGAGGACTCTTAACAATTGGAGCTTATTTATTTGTATTCGAATATAATAAGTTATTTTTATATAAATTCAAAAACGAAGGATAAAAATTGTTTCACTAAGATTTGAAAAGATACTTTTAGTAGTTGCGACGAAGCAGCAACATTGTTATTAAATGACCGTTTTAGATCGCTCACGAACCGTTACTAAAAGTCCGGGAAAAGATATGTGTGAGTTGATATTAAAACGCTACAACTCATGTTAATGTTGATTTAATGGGGTTTTGGTGATAACCTCTAAAAATCCAGAATTTAAGTAAAGTAAATGACTTATAAAAGCTCTTGCAGCTAAATGTTTAGAAGCAAGATGTAGTGAAAATAAACAAAATCATACTGCAGATGGTTGGGCACATTTTTGTAATAAACTCAAAAGAATATTTGTTACATTAAATTCTACAGACAGTGTAGACGTTTTGAGGAAGAAAATTTTCAAATATTCTCAATCTAGTAAATTGAAGAGAGTAGAAACTGGGTTAGATGAGAGAATTCTCTATCTGATGAAAATTTATAATTCCATGATTGTTTAGAAAATTTGAATGTATTTGAATAAGATATTCTTCATAAATTTGAACCAGCTTACAAAATTAGATGCCAATAAGATTCGGCTTTTCTTTGGTGTTAATATAGTAAGCAGTTCATTTATCAGGGCTATATTACAGCTTCATATTGAGAAGGGATTTATAGCAGCACACCAAACGATAAAGTTAGTATACCAGGGAATTAAATTTTATTGGTCCATTCAAAACTCCATTTGCTGCTATCTTCCAACTCATTTATAGTTTAGAAATAAAATAGCAATTAGAAAAAGAAGCTGAAAATAAAACAACAGTATTTTCTAATTAAATTCAAAAGAAAATACAAATAAGAACAATTGAAATTGAATCTGCTTTTCAATCGATAACCGTAAAAAACAACACTTAAGTTCAATTAACGTATGCAAAGATGAGATAAGTTTAAACGAGTAAAACAACTTATATGACAGAGGCAAAGCAAGAAGCAAGCGGTAACCCGAACATACACCCTTGGGCACAATTCTACTGGAATTTCCTCGTTAAATAACGCATTTGTGCGTTATATGCTTTAAACTTGCTTACTTAGAGACGATCCTTTAAAAATTCAGGTCATTCTAGATGACAACACGCAAATGTGTTCGTTTTCAACTTGAAAATTGTTCGATTCCCAATTGCCATTCCCAGACCGGTGCAAATTAAATTAACGAACAAACCGGGCTTTATAACTTTGAGTTACTTACGTAAAACTAAATTAATTTTGTTACTATTTAAAACGAAATACATTTAGGTTATTAAATTTCTAACTTTTTGGTTACATACTAAAATTTTTACATTCAAACTTTCTACTAACTTAAATCATAATTAAGTTTCCGGATGGCTCCAATAATACGATGGCATAAGCAAAAAATGCGATGAGTAGCCAACGACGATTAAATCAGTTGATATAATTCTTACGTCTATTCTGCAGAACCTATAATGAATTACTGTTCTTCCCAAGCTTTGGAATTCTACTAGTTAAGTTTTTTTCATTAGAAGCTAGCCAACACGACCTGTCCGGATTGCCTTAGCTTATTTTTCTTTCAAAACTTCAAATGAAAATATATTGAACGATCTATACAACTAATGAATCAGCTCATAAATCTGCGAATATAATATTTTTCTTCTAACTCATAAAAAAAAACATAAAGATTACATGAGATAACTTTTTGTAATGCAAACTTCATTAAAGTTACTCAAGTGCGATTTTACTCAAATATAGCACTTGACTAAATTAAAGATAGAATTATTAGACTTTTTAAAACAATTTCACTCATAAACACGCAATGCTATGAATAATAAACTTGGTGATTAATTTATCAAAGCTGAATACAGATTTAACTAAAATAAAGACAAATAAAATTAATGTTGTTTGAAATGAGAAATTTCTTAGAAAAAACTTCTTAGTTTATGACGTCTGTGTTATATTTATAATGGAAAAAGTAATTTACATAGTAACATCGATTTTCAACCATAAACATGAAAATAGGTATACGTAACAGAATTAATACAAATAGATGTTTCAAATAGATTACTTGCAATGTTTTAAAGGCTTAAAATTTTGATCATATAAAAATAAATCAATATAGTATACATAACTCACCCTCAGTATTCTGTCACTGCTGATAACGTCATTACAAATGTATATTTTTGATCTAAATAAAATATTATTGTAAGTATATGTAAACGAATCGAATATCGAACAATAATTTATTAATGTCAGAATACATTCATTTTGATATTAGTTTTTATTTGAAGAAAAATATTTTATTTTCACCACAAATAAAATATGATTTTAATCAACAAAACATAATTTTTTGAGATTTTGATAGCTATAATTTGAAATTGAAATATGTACAAGCTGTTATACGCGTGGAACTGCACATAGAATGTTTAATGGTTCCTTTGTTGTTTTGCCACCACATATTCAAATGATTTGTTTGATAAAACATCAGAGTGGACGTGTTGATTATACCTGTTGGTCTTAACATTACATTTAAGACATAAATACTCTTATCAACAAAAATAATAACACAGTTTGTTAGAAGCGGTAACCTGCATTTGAAGTGTTGAATGCCAAGCAGACCCAAAAACTTCCAAACAAAATGAAGGATGATTGATCCTGTTTTGGGTCAGATTTGAAATGTCGCATAAAATTGTCGTTGATTTGAATAAAAAGAAACGATGGCAGTGTTTTTTACATCATTTTTTTGTGTTTTTTCGTATAATATTTCAAAGATTTTCTTTATATTCTGCTTCTTAAATCTAGTGATGCTTAAGGATATCGAAATACCTTTATTACGTTTCTGTATTGTGGTCGCCAGGATTTGAGGATTTGAAGGTAACTATTGAAAAGGCGATGTACAAAACAAAGATAAATATTGGTTTATTATACAAACGACTGAGTTGCCAGAAAAGGTTTAACTCTTCTTTTGTGAATTTCCAAAGAGTATTTTAAACTAAATGAAGAGCAAAGAAATCTGGGTTTTTAGTTAGTTAAACCATATTTACTAACACCTTATATATACTGGTTCTTAACATTTATTTAAAGAGTGAGTACCTATTTTAATCACCGGCGTTGCTTTCATTTGTATTAAAACAGACTAAAGCAGAAAATAATCGTAAACAAGTCCTCTGAGACTCGACCAGTATGTATGTTTATTTTGAATTTCACATGGGATTTCGCACACTTTTACTGTAATTAGCTATTCGCATTACAAATGAATTGAATTTTTCTTTTCTATATTTTTTGAAGAAAATCTAATTTTGCGAAAAATTCGAAAAAGTTAAAACTTTTGGTATTATGTGAATATTTATATGTTGGAATAATTTAAAATTTCAGCAAACATTCAGCGAGTGTTGTAAATCTTGGTGATGCTGTAATATTAAAATTAGTACCTAAGGAATTTATCAAACAAAATGAAATATTCAACACGTATAACTCAGTTTGAAGAAGATGTCTTTGATTTTATATTCGTTTGATTTTCATCGAGTAAATAAATATTCTTGATGTTAGTTTGCAGCAGATTAACTACGGAAACAAATCTGAAATAAGAAAGTAGACTGGTTACTAAAGATTTTCAGAATAAAATTGCCTGAATTCGGAGTGTGATTTCTAACTAATGCAATTACTTATGATAAAGGATGTTTAAAAATGTCGATTGCACGACTGATTGGTGTTCTGATTTTGACGAAAGAACCATCAAAAATAGTTCGTGCGGCAAGAGACATGTTGACAGAATCCATTTTAATTGGAATGTGTCAAAATAGATCGAGCTTTGTTTCAAGTAGAGCTTGAACGCCAGAAGTTTTAGTTCTAGTTGAACGCGTTTCGGTTAAAAATTTATGCGGCGATAAAAATGTGTGCATTTGAAGAAATTTTCAAGTACGTGTAGATTTAAGTTAAAAAGTGTTTTTAGGAAGAAGCACGATGTTTTAGGAAAGTGTTTATGATGTGCTATCTGCCGTTTTGCAACGAAGGCGGTATAGTTAATTGCAAATATTGGCGATTGGTTTTCGGCGCACGTTTAAGAGATTTCATTTCCAGTTCCGGGAACGATATTCAAGGCACGGAAGACCGACATTCGTCCTTGTTCGCTCACAAATGTCCAGTTATAAGCGATTGCCTTTAAAAGGAACTAAAGTTGGCTCTTCCTTCAAGGCGCTAGCTCGAACCCTAATTCTAAAGAAAAACGAAGACAAAGTAAAGCTTCGTCTAAACAAAAACACAGTTGGTGTTTATGTAAGGCGGGGCCGTGTTTGTGCTCCCCCCATAAAGACTCCTCTACCCTCCTATCCCGGGAAAAGTGGTCAGAACAATTATGCTTTGGCTTGTTTTTCCTTTCTACAGATTCAGACAAGAGTGTGCGAACTGTAGGAGTTCTCGAAATGCTTCTATCGCTTCAGTCAATCGTGCTCTTAACTTGGACGGCTCGTAAAAGCCATAACCAGTTTACTGCTACCCTGTTCACCAAATCCACTTTTTCCATGCATATTCATTTTATTTTCAACGCACAACTTTCTCTCAGCCGTAACAGTTTTATTTATAAAAGACTTTGTTCTATAACATTGTAACACCTCGAAGTTCAACTTTCTTTAAAAAAATTAATAACGCCTCTAACTAATTATCGAACATTTCTTACTTTTATTTAATTTACTTGAATTTCATGAAAGTCACATTAGGCAATTTACCTTTCCTTCTTTTATTTCCTTCTTAAATTTGCACGTACTAGACATTGGAACGAAAGTAACCTTCGAAACAGGCAACTAATTAGATACTTTTTATATTAAGTAAACTTTCAGCACACCAGAATTACTCCCTCTTACAGAATGAAAATACGACGACTTTTACAAACCAAATAAGAATTAAATTATTTAATGCTTTATGTACTCAGAAACAACACTAACATTAAAATTAATGAATATAATTCATGTATGTAGTCTGATATTGTTGTTAATAAATTGTTATTCAATAATAAATCTACAAAACAATTACTATTTAACATAACTAACTCGTTATCTCTTTGTGCGTATGAATCTTCAAAATTATTCAGTGATTATAATTATCCAATTAATTACGGAAATTTCAGTACGTATGTATATGAAATTAAATATTTCATGTCAAAATACAATAGAAAATTGATATAAACATATAATTATAAAGGTAAAACAGTGACTGTTGCTGCTAAATGTTTAAATGTTTTTTCTCGGTTTTTTTTCTTTCTATATGTTATTTTAATACAAAAGCATCATATTGTTTAGACATAAATCTGTATCATGATTCCTTTAATAAAAGCAAATGAAGACTTTGTTACTTAGAATTCACATGTTGATCACTCACCCGTATCTTAATTTAAAGTTAAATTACACAAAAACAATTTCATAAACAACATAAAAATATTAAAAATTTTGTAAAAAAGGAAAACTTCCAATTTAACAATCTTATGCCGCTTAATTTACAAACTCATAATGTAAACAGCATCTTGTTATGTATTAAAGCACTTTCCATTATTAATATCAAAGTATTATACTGTGTAAACGCGATGAAATTTTTTTTAAAAAGAAATCTATTTTTGTTTTCACGTCTTTACGAAAATCCAACTAATAAATATTAAGGTGTAAAAGTAGAAGTGATTCCAAGCTCACGTTTTAAAAGATTTATTGGAGAAAAGTCTTTCTAGAAAAAAACTTTTCTTGCAGTGCTCACATGCATAATGTATGCATGTAAAAGAAAATTAGAAATACTAGGAAACTTTCACACAAGTATATATTTTCACACAGTTTTTTTTTGAAAAATACTTTTCCATCATTTCTTTTATTTACATACTGTTGAGACTACTTGTGAAAACACTTAGATGCACTATGGGAGGTCTTTTATTCCAATTCAAGAACTGAAATCCCTTGTGCTATATACAGCTATTCAATATAATGTCTTTGCGGTACTCCTTTTTGATTTATTTTGTGTGTTACCGTATCTCTATAATACCGTTAATTCCAGTAAATCCCGCTGTCTAAAATCCAAATAAAAGGGAAATGGATTTTAAACTTCAAAGCTCGGAACTAATTCATTACATAAGTAAATTAATTCTTGACATTAATAAACAAAGATTTTTATATTAATCCTTTGATACCTGCATACTTTTTTATAAATAGTGCAAAGATCAATTGAACCATATTTATTAATTCAGCTGAGTCAATTGAACGATCAACAAGCTCCAACACTGCAAGGTAAATTATTCATTATTCGTTTTTTTTTTTTTAATTATTTATTATATTTATTTTGTCACGACAACGTAATCGATACAGGACTTGTAAGCACAGACATTATCGGACTCTAGAAATAGATGATTGCTCATCAATATTTTCTCAGTTGTCTTGCTGTATTTTCTGTAACTGAAATGTCAAATGTCTAAAAATAGAATAATATCAGAGGGAGGATGCCTTTATAGTGTCGGTGTGCTGTGGCAGTAAAACTAATGTAGAATATTAACAATAAACTAGCCGGGTTAATGTTATAAACGTATTTACTTTGGAGTTGAAATGCAACATTACCATAAGCAGCAGCAAAATGTTACTGTGAATTATTTTGTAAATGTGGAGTAACAAAATCTGAAGTCGATAATACTTTTCTCTTTGATTTTGTGTAAACTAAGGAAAATAATAACACTATTGTCGGCATTATGTTACCGTTTCCTTCAATAAATTTAAGCATAGACATCTGACGTTTTAATTAAAAACCAAAAACCCATCAATCATAGAGTTTAATTAAAATAACTCTCGACCATATTTTATTTAATAAAGTTTATTGTCATTTATTTTATATATGTTTCAAAGCCTGTTATAAGTTTTATTCATATTCATATTCATATTTTCCATAAAGCGACATAGAATGTGGAAACGCTCTGTTGAAATATTGTGAATATTTGAAGCCCCGTCATTAAAAAAATATATATCACAGACATCGATCACATTCTCTCCAATATTAGCCCATTTTAAATACAAAGCGAGCGAAAATAATAATTCTGCGCCTTTGATGATATCAGTAATCTACAAAGAGGAATGACAGGTATCATTTACACACTTTTTTATAGAATGAATTCACAAAAATTGTAATGTGCTACGCTTCAGTGAAAAATAGTCGTATTCAATATAGAGTTTTGAACTGAATTTCTTTGAAAAAAGTTCTAAAACGAAAAAGTTCCTTTTAGAACAAAGTGAATGTATACAATCAGATGGTTTTAATTAGTCACAGCTTTATGAGTGTCGGACAAAATACATGTATACAAATAGTTATAACACATAATTGGAGTAAACGACATAATCAAAAATAATGATGTTTATTGTGAGAAGTAAGCAAGCTTTTTTGAATATTTTATTATATAACATAGTCAGATGACAACTGAAAATTCAAATATCAAAGACTAACTAACTTATAAAAAACAAAAGAAATTTTATTATTTTCCTACTAATAAATTTGTTTGTGCACGTACGGGTAAATAATTTTTAATTCATTATTTATTCAAAATTGCATCATTAATAATACATAGCTTAACGAGTAACAAACGAATTAAAAAAAAAGCTCTACTAGAAGCGCTTCAACTTTTTGGTTGTTTTAATTATAACGAATAAAGCTTTAGTAAAAATCGAGAAAAGGATTTCAACTTTAAAATTTGATTAATTTAAATAAAGTTGAGAATGTTTGCAAACTATTTGAGAAAACGAGACTTTTCATACCTAGCCTACATAAACTCAACTAAAACTAAGAAAACATAAGGCCCTCAGATTTGAATTAATCATTAGGGAGATCCAACAAATAATTGATTAGTACTGCTTAGAATAACATTGTAAATATTTCAAGCAATGTAAACTACAAACAACACACAAGGCACTAATAAAGTTATTATTTACAATACAAGTAAAGATTATTATGAAGTTATAATAATATGAACCATAAGAATGATTAAAAGAGGAGAATATTTTCAAAGGTTATTAAAAATTCCTGCTGCTAGATTCAAATGGAGTAAAATCTGCATATATAGCGATTTTTGATATCGTAGTCAGTACAAAACATTTTTCCATTATTGTCTTCCGATATTTAACGGCTTCATAAAAATCACAAATACAGTTGCAAAATGAAAAAAGCTGTACGTTGTTTTTTTTTTTTTTCAAACTGTGAATATAAAGGTGTTTGTCAAATCTCCAAAGAATAAAAGTTTTACGAGAAAAAAGACGAGCTTCTTGCTTTGTCCACAGTTTTGATGAAAAGTCTCATCTTTGAACTAGTTAAAACTTCAATAAGTTTTGTGACTGGTCATTTTATAGGAGAGAAAAAAATGTGAAATTGTTTCTCCTTAAAATATTCTCTCGTAAGTTAATGCTTGAAACTTTTCTGTGTTGTCTCTATTTTTCAGAAGGATTTATGCTGCGCGATAGCATTGAACGGGAAGAATAAATTGTGTATTGGAGTCTATTGACCTTCAGTGAAATGGTTTTAGGAGAAAAGGCCGACTAAGGCACCCGGAACAGCCGGAAATGTTTGACTTTGCATAGAACAAATTAGGGAGTAGGAAAGTGTTGTGAATTTCTCAATTCAAATGCACTGAATGTTAAAAGTTTTTTGACGTTATGAAGCATCCAGATCGTTTGTTTTGTAATAGTAGAAAACTCGAACTTAATTAAGTTATAAATATTAATAAAGGGAGCGAAGAATACGACAGTGCAAAAGTTTAGTACTTTCTATCGGTCTTAATTAGTTTACAGGGTCGCTATAGCCCTTGTATTTGCAAAGAGCACGTTTGCTACCTACATTGTGTTGTAGGTCACTCCCAGATTTGATTTGCAAGCTACGTTACACGCTGATGAGTGTTAAATAACATCAAATAATCGGAGACTCGCTAGAGAATATTGTAAGCTTTGTATGTAACAATATGTTTTTTTCGGTTGCCTTCGCGTTTAATTGGTATAATAAATATATATACGAAGATAGGGAAATTTTGATGAAAGCATATTTTTCAATTGATAAAGTATCTGTAAAGAGGAAGAGCATTTCATTTATCAGATAAAAGGATCGTTGTATTAAAAACTGAATTAAAAACTTGATTTAATTTCAAGCTGAACTTTATTGATTTTTTCGTAAAGGCTATTGGAGATGTTACATTACCGGTTGCTTCTTAATTAAGTTGGGAAGTTTTAAAAATATACATTTAATATTTTGTCTCCATATATTCCCTAGATATAGTGTCAGGAACTATTTGGGAAGTTTTTATTAACTTTTCAAAGTGTTCACTTGAGAAGTTAAGAAAGAGAGGATGAGGCAGGGCTTGTTACCATTCACCCGGCGCCCTCAGGTTTGGTCGGTATCGTTTATCGACTCCCCCGTATTAATTAAAACTTGATAAACATATTTTCATCGTATGCATGAATTATAATTGATGGTTGAGATAGGATAGACCCGTTTGCCTCTCTGTACGATGGAATATCGCCTAAGGATTCCGATTATACCTTGCCAGTATTCACTTGCTAACGACAGCTTGCATCCAATAACCGCACTGAAAAATCAGCACGATTCCGACACTATTCGTCATCGATTACGACGGTAAAACACCCTATTTATCGACGGATGTATCAAACGACCTATCAATTTGCTTTATTTCCTGAATACTCTCGCCTTCCACAACTCAACTTAAACTTAAATTACTCCACTTTTAAACAAGTTATGTTACAGCTTATCCTCCTGTGACATTCATTCAAAATCTAATAATAACTTCGCTAACTCCTCTTCCTAAATACTTTGTAATTGATGACTCAATCTCTTCTTCATACTCAACAATATCGCAGCTAATTTACATTTAAAGGTGAAATCCCTACACAAATTACTATTTCTAATCATCATCATTCACTAATATGATCCAAATCATGCTGTGATTCATTTCATAAAATCTATTGTACTCTCGCCCTTTCAAAAAACCTCAACCAAGTAAAGGAATAATCATCTTAAACGTTTAATTCCATAGTATTTTGAAATCCATGGAAGCAGATGCTCGTAAATAACAATAAATGCGTTTTCAACAAGCTGAACTCTTTCCTTGTTTGATACTATCAAATGAAAAGAGTAAACAAATGTGCCGACGTTTTATACTATAAACAGATATACCGTCTAATTTAACTCCTATTAGGGTAAGAGTATTTACAGTGTTGCACTGTACACTCTCAAAGAATGATAATAGAATATCACGTTTATGTTTTAGTAGATTTATTATTCCAAACATCTAGATAATAAGCTAAAACAATCTCTCTACTAAAATTCTGGAAGAAAACTGCCATCACAAGAAAAAGATAATCTAATCAAATCCAGATTATCTTTCGTTATAATTCCCCTTTAACACTAGGTTATCATCCATAAATACAATAAAAACGACATAGAAACACTAATAAACAATTTCCAAACATTCATCGAGTTTCCGTCAACTTTGTTGAATTGAAAATTGAATTGATTCTATACTTGCCGAAATACGTGCTAGCGTTATTGTAAATTGTTCTGTTTATGAGTACTTCTCTGCTTTGTAAGTCACTACAAACACTGCACTTGTAACATGTTGTATAAACAAACTACGACTGATTGTTTTTTAGAAATATCAAATACATTCCAACACCCATAGTTACAAAAAATGTAGCTGATATAATATAAAATATAAATCCACTTCATGACTGTGACTCATTTACTAATTATCAAGATAATATTTTATTATTCAACAAAAAATCTCTATAAAAACCAACCACCACAAACATTAATCTGAAAATTCATTTTTGCAAGAGCTATTATATAGCAGGGGTCTTCGATGATCCGTATAATCTTCGGCTAACGTTTTCAACGTCGAGTTTAGTATTAAATTTTAATTATTTTAATGTATTTTGAAAAATTCTACATTTAAGCAGTTTATGCACGTAAAACGATGCATTTGTCAAAAAAGCAAATTTATAGCGACACATTTTATTTTCAATTAAAAAATTTTCTGTATCATCAAAAGGGTTGCTCAAACACTAACAGACTTCAAAGGAATCTTTGTGCTTGTCGCTTTAAAAGTAATTGTGTAAATTCATACGTATCGCTATCGTAAATAAAAAAAAATAAATATTGACATCATTTTAATACTGCAGGTTCTCTATAATTATTTGATACAAGTAAAATACACTTTGCAGAAATAAAAACAGAACAGTAACTTACTTTGTTACTGTTATTTTCTATTAAAGTCGTTTCCTATTATTTGCAAATAATTTTAATTACAATCATGTATTATATTGGGAAGTAATTGCACTGCTAGCGTTGGTACATAGTACATACCTCTAACATAGCAGTTCTGGTTCCAAATTGAGATGTCAGCAATAGCTCACTCAGAAAGACATTTACATTACAAAAAATGTACAGCATCTCAAGGACTGGAGTTTAATTTAGTGAAATTTGATAATTTGCAATATTTTTTCAAAATAATTGTATATATATTTCGCGGACAATAACAAACATATAAATTCCATTACGGCTAGCTTCACGGGTTATAATTGCTTTTTTTGGTAGAGTTTGTGAAACTAATTTACATCAAATTGCTGTCACAAACTTTTAGTGGATAAGTAATTACGTGTTTATGCTTTTTGCCACAACACGATTATCTGATTTTGAACGATAACACATAATTGAAATCACATCTTTAATTAAGTTTTTCATCATTAAATTGTATCACAAATTTGTTCATTCCAACCACTCGTATTTTCCATTCGTATATCTGAATTGGCAATACTTCCACGATTAAAAATTTTCGAGCAACTCTACAACACTGTTCGCTGAGTAGGAACCGAGTAAGCAGAAACAGAATAATTTCGTTTGAAAATCGAGTTCCCGTAAAAGTGTCATTAAAAAAACATGATAAAACGACTCAAGTGACTTATTAAGCTGTACAAATATTTCAAAATTATCATATATACATATTTATATTTACAACGCTAAAATGAGAAAATCCAAAATATTATATTAAATCATCAGACCTTCAAATCGGAAAGCTTTTTGAAGCTATATCCTCGCTAATAGTTTAGTCTTCTATATCTTCACAGCCTCCAGTTAACTTTCAAATTATCGGATGTCGCCTCAAGGTATAAGCGTTGTTATAATAACTCCAGGTAGAAGGATTAGTAAATATTTCAAAAAATAAATGTTTTATACGATTTTATATAACCAAAAAATTTGAAAATGTTTAAAGAGTTTAAAGAGAAATATTGACTGTATCATCCAATTGTGATTATCGAAGCTACTAATGCTTTAAAATTCAAGAAGCTTCGATTATTTGGTTAATTCAACTGTATAGTTCATTACTAGTCTGAAACTTTTTCAACAACTCGCAGTTTGTAAATGAACGTAAACTGTTTACATCATTTGCTGATGGTGTTAATATTGAAAAGTTCTCCACAAGTTCACATACTGAGTCTGCAGTAAATTTCCTAACTTTTTTTTGACATTACAATTATAAGTTATTATGTTAAATGCGGATATAAAAACTTTTACACTGTTGTTTTGATTTAATGAGTTTATCAGCGTCCAACACGCGAACAGCACTGATGAATATTTTTAAAAAAATTAACAAAAATTCTCATTTTTCATATAGCTGACTAAATTTTATGTTTACTAACTAAAATTATCACCGTGGTACGTACAAGATTAAACTTTCAAGATAAATTCAACAAATTATTCATAAGTTTGTACAAATATTTGTTCATTTTTCCTCTATTTCCACTGAAAATTTCTAATTAAATCAATAGTAATTATATTGATTTGTGAACAATAATAACTGACAAGGAACAAAACTTGCTTTCTCATAATATAAATAAAATTAGGTATTCTTTTAGCGTGTGACTTATCAAAATAAGATATCTACTAGTATACACGATGTAAAAAATCTAATCTTTTATTTTATGACTAGTGAACTTTTGTTATTTAATCCATTGTTCTAATTTATATAAAAGCAACGGAAATATTAATTGTAAACGGAAAAATTTAAATGATGTGGGAACTACACGTCTAATTAGCGTAAACGACATCAATTGGTTGAATGATGGATGGCTTGAATTAAAAAAAAAAATTGCTTCATCGTTTATCAACTCAATTTGATTTGCACAATTTATTTATACTCTTCTGACAGAACTTTTTTATTTGAAATATTTACTGATGAATTATGGATTATGGTTTGATTTCCGATTTGATTTTATTATGTTTGAACTCAATTAAACAGAATACTGTCATATGGTTTAAAATAATTAAAATTAGTGAGTTCAACTGAGATAATAAATAATAAGGAAATGTGGAAATATAACTAAGCCTGCATTTCCATTATTAAATTGGAAAAAAAGTGAACAGAGTTATTAGTCTCTTTGCACAATTGTTTTGTATTTTTATTGTAAGTTAATTTAGTAATTGATGAAAATTTGTTCAAACTCGTGCAAACAAAATTGATTTATTTGAATTAGTCTCTATTTCAGTTTACATGTTTATCATGTTAACATTGTTGAAAATGTTAAAAAGAAAGATAGCCTTAAGTGAGATGTATGAGAAGACTTTAAATGATTTGATTAGTTTGTTATTGAATAAAGTGCTGTGAGAAGTTAAGTACTTTGGTGGAGGAAGTGAAGTTGAATAATCCATAGATGATAAAATATTACTTATTAACTGAATCAAGTAATAAACTAAAGCTTTCAGAAATGATACATTATTAAAAGATTGCGTTATCTTAATATTATAAAATGTCGAGTAATGTCGTGGAAAGACAAAACTGAAATGTAACCTTTGGCATAAAGTTTTAAACTGAAGTAAAATTGTTCAACGATATTAATGAATATCCAGAGGGTTTATTAGAAGAGTTGAAATTAGTCTTGAAGTGTCAAAGAATTGAACTAATTTTAATCGACGCTTTGCAATTCTGCACTTAAATCGTAATGAAACACATCGTCAAGAAGTAGCTTAGAATTCAGCGCAATATCTCAAGCCCAAACACGACAGTTTTACTATTATGTGACTACCATTCTGTATAGTCAATTTTATCTTAGCCGTGCAGTTTTCCATATAGTTTGATCGGATCTAAGCTATACCTGCAAATTATAAAGGGACATGCAAGCATGCTTTTACAGTGTTATTATGATAAACATCTGAACATGGTTGGCATTAGTTTGATCGATTTCAATAATTTACATATTACCGAGTTTATTTTATTCACTATCTGTTTGAGCTACATTTCCATATGGAAATTTAATTACATTTAATGACCTGGCGTTGAAACACTTGTTTTGTGTTCGACCGACATGGCGCAATATCGCCATTAATGCTCAACCACTTGCACTGTACCCAAAAGCTGACAACACATCCCCCTCTTCATCTTCTAAAGCATTACATACTCTTTCACTCAACATTATAGATTTACTTTTTTTATTTTTGATTGAATCAACGCAACATGTTGTTAACTGAAATTTCTTCTATAGATTTATGCTAATAAATTTCGGGTATAGAGTCCACACAAATCTCTCCATACATATATCTCTTTCGTGTTTTTAATCTAAATGCCATGGCGCATATTTCATGTTTAAATTAAGCTTAATTATGAATATGAAAGCTTTTTGCAGGATGCTTAGAATTTATAGAAAATATGAACTACTTACATTAAGCTGAGAACAAAATTGTTTGACTTCTATCATCAAAAATTACTTTTCTCCCAGAATATCCATAAATCTTTTCTAGAACTTGGTGAACATGTGCAACATAACCAGCCATATTTAACCTATATTGCGCACTTGCATTATTATATTTTTCTCTATCTGAAATAAAAGAAAAAAACAATTTTAGCATCCATAACAAACAATAAAAAATGAGGTTTAGGTGAGATTCTACCGGACATAATTCGGTAGATGATACGCTAACCTTATCTTAAATTGCTTTTCTACAGAGTGTCCCACAAAAATGGGCGTCTTCTAATTACTTAAACAATAATGCATTCTAAGGTAAAGAATAGTTTTTTGCTTTATTCCTGCTGAAAGTGCTGCCGCGAACTCGATAGTAGTTTCAGTATTTTTTGACTTATGCTTGGACGCCTTTTTGTATAACAAAAAGTTGAATATGAAGTTTTATTATCCGAAATTAATCAATTAAACATTAATTTATAATTCAAATATCAACAAATCACCATTAAATTCACCTTTTCGTTTTCACTTTGAAATCATCAGTAAAATTATACTCTCATAATTCATAATAGTTAATTTATTTATGCAACATTATTGTTAGTTGAGGCATATAATAAATTGTACCAATAAAATAAATGTCAATAAAAATTAATAATTTATTTTAACTAGACTAAAACGTATTATAAAATTTTCTAGTAAATTATAAACCTTTTTATGAAGATATAATGCTCTATTATTTAGCTGAATTATTTACACTTTACTGCATTAATGTACATTTTATAATATGATATAAATTCAAACAATGATTTGGAATTGTGACAGTTTTTTAATTTATACAGCAACAGCAATGTAAGACCGGATAATAACAATCAGTCAAACAATATTTTATGAAAACTGCATTAATATTAAAATTTTGTCAGTACTATCCTGCACCTGACTCATTTGCATTCACATGCATACCTTGTGATAAAATGTCACATCCTGTTGATACATGTTGATCATTTAACAATGTTTGAGATGAGCAATTTGGTGTTACCTCCAAGTACATTAAAAATTTCCATTTTAAAACGATAACAATAGTACTAATACAAAGTTATATTTTTGATTTGAATATTATGAAATAAATGAAAAGCTGTTACAAACTACAAATTATCAATAATTTAAACGTTTGTTTGGTCAACAAAAATTAATAATGCAGCAGATATCAAACAGTTTAAATTCTAATACCGTTCCGGTGATGAGCTTACAAGACAATCAAGAACCATTATGTTTAATTAATGATATTTTATTGTTATTGCTATGCATTATTCATAAATGTGTGTGGCGTTGAATAATTGTCCTAAAGACGATGAAAATCTCTACTAGGCTACATCCATTGTAAATCCCCGTCAAAGACTGTTGTCCCATTAAAATGTAGAATTTTTTATGCGTAGTATCAAAATCAGAACCCTTCAAAATCTCAAACTGTTCTCAAACTTTTACTACTCTAGTTCGTAAATGTATGTTTTGTTTCACTATTGTAGTACAAGTAGTCGTGTCTTTTTACGTAAGACGAAAGACTTTGAGCTAAGTTGTTAAGTATCTTACAAGTTGATCTTTTATTGCGGTTCTCAGAGCAGTTTACGACTTACACGTACAAGTTTTTTACATCTGAGGCGGAAAACAAGTTATGAATTTCAAGATTTGTTATAACTTTTAGTTAAATGTTCACATTAAGAATTAAAATAAATAATTTTATTATAATAGAAGTAAAACAATTGTGCAAGATGTAAGCTGAAATTCGAAATACTAATTACTGTAGAATCTGTGAATTCGCTTGCATGGCAAGTCAGTTGCCCAAGAACAAACTAACATAGTCGCTGTAATAAGTGTCTCAAAGGATTTGTTAAGCGAAACTAGTAACGTTTGGTGAAATTCCGTCGATCTAAACTCAATTTTCATTTCAGTAATTTCCGTGTTAATTTGGTCACGTAGAAGCCCAAAGAAAACGTGTAGAGAAGGCAGAAGGAGACAAAGAGCGTTATATTGTAATATGTATGTTGTTTAATTTCACCATAATATGTAAAGAGTTGTTCATTTCTCTAGTCTACCAGACGTTCTTGGAACAGGGCCATGTCGCTTAACAAACTTAATATAGTTACTCCAGCAGTAAAGAGAATATGACAATACTTACAAAATACTACTTTTAAAACATACTTAATGAAATTTCGAGCAATTCAATGTTTAACAAAATATAACTTTAATGTAATAGCAGATTACAAATTTAACGCTCAGTTCAACTTCCAATGATGTCACCTCCTCTATCATATTAAAGCACTGATGAGTACGTAATATTAAATGCGAATTTCATTTCACAGCATAACCGCAAATCGTATTCAAATTGCCAATTCTCACATGAATTTCAAAATATCGCAAAATCGTTTAGTCAGTTTATAACAAAAAAACATTAATCAAAAACATTTACCGAATTTAATTTTCAAATCCAATTGCTTCATTTAAATGAATAGTTTTTTTACGAATTTGCATCATCAATAGACCGCTATTAAGTGAATCACACATTCATTTACCAAAACAAATTTTCGAAAAAGTTTTATTTATTTGCAAATTTTAAAGATTTGCTAAGCGATTTGTCGCAAAACTTTGTTTCAATATTTTGAAAAGCAATGAAGACCAAATACCCAAATGGTTTTTGGTCAGTTATATATTTTCATAGGGTTTTCCATACTGATCGCTGTGCAATAAAAAATATGTTCAACATTTCATAACAATCGCAATTCAGACATCCACCATTCCTCAACATTCACATGGAATGGTCGTTCTGACAGCGACGTATTAATAAATACAATTCATGCAATTCCACACCAAACCACCAACTGTCATTTTACCTATTTCATTTCAGGTTTAGCTCATTTGTTTCTAAAATTTTCTCTGAAATAAAATGTATTCCATTAAAAGTTATTGAACTTTTTCATTTTCTTAATAGAAATTTAATATGATGTTTTTGAAAGAATATCAAGAATTTTTTTATATTACTGGACGCGAAAGGCTACTATATAAAAGGTTCATTACAAGGTCTTATATTTTCAACTGCATTGTGTTTCATATAATCAGAAAACGATATAAAGAAAACTGCAAAGAAATACATTTCATCTTTTGAAACATCTATAAAAAGTTCTTTATGATTTACGAGCAGTTGCTACGTCAATGATAAATTTAATAATGTTTCCTAATATCCTAACAAATTATCATCTCTATAAACTGACAGAGATAATTGAAATTCAAAAATATGTTTATAAAGTTTAATAAGGTAATTGAATATATAACGAAGTTGTAGACATAGTTAATGGATTATCCAAATATCCTAATGTTTGTTTTTGGTAAAAAGATCCAGACATAATGTATTTTCTCAGTAAAAACTCTAAAGATTGTTATCTAGAAATTTTAAGTTTTTAAAACTACCAGAAAGTAATAACTTTAATTCTATACAGGATGTTATGGAAGTTTACGTACAAATGTTTACCACTAGTGGAATTTAGCAAAATAAGCAACTTTTTTCTTTGAAACTTTTTTTCTTTTGAAATTTAATGTAATTTGAACCCGAAATCTCTTAAATCTCTTGCTCATGCCTCATGTGTTTAATTTTATCAATAAACTCACTTCCAGTAAAAAGTGGACGAAAAAACTTTCGTATTGTTAACACATTGAGGTTATAAGATTTTTGATCTGACCTCCTTGGTAAAGAACGCTGGGTTCGAGCTAGCATGGCTGGATTTCTTCTGATAGTTTTGGCCACTTTCATTACACAGTTAGTCAGTCCTTCAACTGTGTTCATAGAACTCGCGTACACTAATTGTTTCATATAACCCAATAACAAAAAATCACACGGATCCATGGACTTAGCAGGTCACAACACAGCACTGAAACGGCCAATCCACTTTTCTTCAAAATTATTATTCAGCCAATTTGACCATTGACAAACGTTAAAAAATAAATGCGATTTCGCAAAAACGCTATAAGAAAAAATTGCTTAAAATTACGAGTTCTATGGGTGTTTTTTTTTCACGTGGACCATAACACCCTACATGCTCTTAACTCTGTATAAAATTTTCTAAATGTAAATTGATTTCCTGAGACGACTTAACCAACATTATTCATTGTGGAATTTATGCATTACAGTAACGCTATTTTTAAGCTGGAAATGTAATTTTCAATCTGCTGATGTGACGTAACATAATATAAATTAGATGTAGTTGTTGTCTCATATACTCAGACGCTCAAATAGTAGCTATATTAACTTTGAGTAGTAAATAATGTTTCAAGTATCACTATTCGAGTAAGCAATTTAACATTGTACATAAATTCAATCTCACTATCACATAAGGCGATAGATAATACGTGAGTCATCTTGTGAGCACTCAACTTAAGACAGTTTACACACAACATGTAGCTACCTTGAGTTCTCTCTTCTAGTAAACTTATCCAATTTCCACACCAATTTCACTGACATAAGCCTTTGATATATTTCGCTCAGGATGTCTTTAATTGAATCGTACAGCTGTCAAGATAAATTTTGATATTCTACACATCCACCAAGAAAATCCCTTGAATTTCTAGCTTTTAAATGTGAAATGTCTTGACAAGAAAATGGAAAATAATCGACTTGGACATTACGACGAAAAGTTTTGTTTCTGGAATTAAAACAATGTATTTCTAATTAAAAGCTTTCGAAAGATAACTGAAATGTATAACTTTACAATATAAATGGAAATTTTTCCCTAACCGTAATTTAGCAAAGAAAACCACCTAATTTCCCAATTTAAATACTTCTATGGTGAAAAAATAGTTTTAAAGATAATACAGTCTGCATAAATTTGTAGCAACAATATCCTCAAGCATTTCTTTACTTCCTATCTCCACAGAAATTAAAACAGAGCCGTGATTCGTATCCTGAATACTGAACATATCTTATAATGATTTTACACAGTTGACTTTTCATCACTCAATATGTAAATTTCTAGTTCTCTCCATCCTAGAAATGTGTGGTGTGAGTGGTGAATATTCTGAAACCAATTTCAAAGCACGTGGCTCTACTTCAATGACACAATTTCTATGCACAACCTTCCTCAAAACCATCCTTATCACTGAATAAAAATCCAAGAAATGATTGTTTGAAAGCTTTTAATCTTATTAAAAATTTAATACAAATGAAAATTTCACATTAGGGGTTTTCTAAATAAATTCACAACAATTAAAAATATCTTCCAAATCAGATTTTTTTTTTCACTTTTATAAGCGACTGGAACATTAAGATTTAAGACAGATGATGCTTTCAGTTCCCTCCAAGAAGCGTTCTCTCTGTCAAGATTGATATCATGACATAAAACAAGACATCTAGTCAATGACGTCTTCATTTATAACAGGAAATATCGATTAATGTTATGTGCGTAATAAACCAAAAAAAAAAATTACAGATATTATTATTCTACAAAATCATGTAAAAAAATCACCAATTATTGTAATTCAATAGCAAATAGAGGTTTTTTTTTGAAAAATAAAGATAATTCTGGAAAATAATAATAATAATCACATCAGTTTATGTTAGGTATTATTTATGTTATAATTAGATTCAGCAAAATTATTTACATTTACATGTAACCCCAAACATTACTCATATATTTCCATAATATCAAATTAAATTCCGTCAGAGAACAGCTATAAATTGAAAGCTGTAAATTAACTTACTCTCAAAACATTTTGTTGATTTCTGTACAAAAGACTTTTTGTTGGCATTAGAACTATTTCAAAGAAAAAGAAACCCGAAAGTTGAAAAGATTATTGAACAAAACAAAATTGATAAGTTTGCTGACATATAAATACGTCAAATCAAAGTTTGGAAATAAAAGAATTTGAGAATGAAAATTGTAGTTTTGCGAATTAAACTAAACAGCAATAATACCACTCTAAAGAAAATTAGTTTATGCAAAATCCATTTCCGTCCAGCAGTGTTATGTGTCGGGTACGATTCCATGCACAGTGCTTTGCATACAAAATGAAATCTTACATGTGTATATATATTTTCCGAGACTAGGATAATGCACAGCTTTGCTTGTAGTTCTGATATCAAATAAAATACGTTTATGGACTAGGTAAATTATAGCATAATTAATCTCTTAAAGAACTCAATTTCAAACTTAGTGAAAAACGTGTGTTTAAAATGTATACAAAGCCATTTTCAACAATAGTTTGGACTTGCGGTTCTACATTACAAATAATTCCTGAAAATCTAGTTTCAAGTTATGAATTTGAATAAGCTACCACATTTCGTATGTATGCAATTTAAGATTCAGACCGAAAATTAAGTATTCACAAGTTTACAATTTTGATGTAGGTGAGTCCGACAAATTAATCTGCAACGAATGTTTATATTCCAACTTCTACATGATTTTGTTAAATAATAAAATTTGTCTCTTGAAAACTTTCTCATCCAAGTTGCAAAGTGCAATCGCGACAAAATTAGACATGTGACTTTTGTGAAAAATTATATGTCACACTATCTACCGTTAGCGAATCAAACGAGAAATAACTTTTCTTTAGGAACATTTGACCAAGATGTATGCCACGCTACAAAAATGGAACGAACAATGTCTGCATGAGAAATTCAAATATTTCAACCAACCCTTTAGACACTGTGAAATATAAAACAACTTCTTCTATGTTTATATTTATCTACAGTTTAAATGTGAATCCCATAAATAATTAGCATTTAGTTAACCCACATTAGAGAAGTGTCACTGCTAAAAACATTGAATTCTCTTAATCAATACAACAAAATTAATCTGCATACGACTACATGGAACACTGAAAAGACAAATCATCCCTCAGAAATATAATTTAAAATTAATGAGTAACGCTTTTAATAATTAACGTTACTTTAATGAAGCAAACTATTAATTGATAGAAATTGAGCTAAGAAGCTAACAGAAAATTAATATACATAATATTTCACAATACTAAGATGTTTCTTGTAAGCTGACCAATTTTATAAAAGATTTGTCTCAGTAAAGTAAAAAACAAAACTTTTATTTGCATGCAACGTACAGCAATAATAAAAAAAGACAAGCGATATCAATATTTGCACAAAACTTGTATAAACAAACTGCCGAAGAAAATGATTATGATCATTCAGTCTCAATATACTAATACAATTACTAAAGAACTATCTGTTATAATTACTGCAAATTACCGTTGCAATTGCTCTAACATGCTATGTTTCAAATTAATATTCCAAAGAGTTATTTGCTAAAAAATTCAATCAATCGTTAAAAAAATTCTCCATTTGTTCAATTATGGTAACTGAGAAGTCATAGCAGCAAAACGTATTTATACATTAAGTTGTGACGTTTCATTTACAACAATTATTCGTAACAAAAGATGACTCTTTTGCGTGATTGCAACACATTTAACAAACCTTTTAAATGCTGTTACACAAAATCAGAATAAAAATTTTAATTTAATTCTGCAAAAGCAGTGTGTTGATGTGTGGTTTCTACTCAAATAATTTATATTATATATATTATAAAAATTAAATCAATCAATCAATGCTAGAGATTAAATTATTGAAAATTGAAGTGTTCAAATACAATGTTGGATACTATTTTGTATGGAAAAATACCTAAGTGTTGCTAATAATATAAATAAAGAAAATATAATATGGAAGTTCTATATTTTATTTATGACAGTGATAAAACTGTAAAGTAAATTGTCAATATCTAACATTTTTGTAGCAGTAAAAGCTTGATTCGATAAAAACTCGTCATTCTGTAGCTGCGTGAAAACGGCATTGACCCATAATAACTCACTTGTAGTTGTGATAAAAACTCTCGTTCAGAGAAGATAATATGAAACTGCAATATTATTTCTAAGAATAACATGAGAATTATGTAAAACTCTCATTTTAGTAGCGTTTATATTTTCCTATGTTTTTCGAATTAATAGTAGCGTAACCGAAACCCTTCCACTTGTCAGCAGCTTTGCTTTAGAATAGCGAGGGTTCATGATGAGATCTTGAAACTACTTCAACACAGACAGTCTACAAAGATGAATTCTGTCAACACAATGTTTAGAAAAAACAGTTGTAGAATCGATTTCTGCCAAAAATTTCATTAAAAACAAAAAAAAAAGTTGTTCGTTGGAAAATAAAAAGGTACGTTGTCTTTTGCCTTTAATGCTTGAACAACCCCCAAGCTTTCAGTCTTCCCTACGCATTTACATTTACTACCATTCTTTTTATATCGATCTCCACATTATCGTCCACTATATGTTTAGAATTTCTTTTATTTGTAATGTTCTAGAGATTCTACAACAGAACTCTGAGCATTCTGAAAACGGCAAACGCGAAAAAGATTTCCACATTTTGTATAGATTTTCCTATATTGCAACAAAGTCTGCAATATCACCCTTAATTTTATTACAGCATTTCACCGCAAACGACTCTGATTTTTCTAAAACTCTTCTACCATCAAACGGCATCTAATCCAAAGAGCTACCAATAAAGTTTAACAAAATATACCCAAAATCTATAGCAAGCTAGTTCCTTGGAACTTTATGTTTTTTCCATGACTATAATACCGTTTTTTGATATAGTCTACTTATCTTTAGCTTACAATTCGAATCGTTATCAAGTTTAATACTTAAATATTAATATCGGATTAAATTTGTGCTTGTGAAATAAGTTTACAAAACAGACTAACGAACTTTACAGGAACTTTGTAAATATTAAAAGCTATGAATCATTCCAAATCATTTATTATATTTGTAAAAAAATAAAACATAGATTTTCAAGTACAGGGTGGTGCATTTTCGATGTCCGCCTAGGGAGACCTCCAAAACTAAAAGGTTTTGAAAAAAACGAATGACACATTTTCGAGGTCGTTTTTGAGAAAATAATTCTAATGAATACTGTGAGTTGATATCGCCTTTTGTTTTTTAGTTTTGAGCAAAAATTACCAATCTGTCAATAATTTCGAAAATTCAAAACTACGTTAATATTAAAGTTAAACAATTGAAACAAAAACTGGATTATGCAGTTTTTTTCGTAGAAGAATTTAGTAATACCAATATATATTTTTTTAGATCATTAGTTTGGCTGCATAAATGCAAAGTTGCATTTCTTTAAATAGGAAGCATAATTGGCTGAGACATTTTTGAAAACCTATTTTTTTTTTAATCTCGAAAATATAAATATGTTATATTATATTCCCAGGAATTTTCTAGAAAAGAAATATTTTTTTCTAATATGTTATTTGTTAATAGTTGCCCATGTGAAAAATTGGTTACTATAGAAACTGAGTGTTCAAGTGTAAATAATTTATTAGATTCTATTCTTTCAATATTATAAAACATTTGATTATACTAATTAAAAAACAAATACTTTGTATAATAAAAAAATTCTATGAAGAAAAAACTGTGAAAAAAATCCAACATAACTTATAGTTGTTGATTGGCATAAAAAACAAAAGATTATGTGCTGATGACTACTTTGCATACTTTCATAAATGAAATAAATATTGATTTTAGTATAAATCTTTGAAAACATAATTTAATAATTTGCGTTTTTAGATGAAGTTATCTCTGGATTCCACAAACGAGAAATGTGGTGTCCAACAAACCAACTCTGTCCATGGTACAGATTTTTTTTTTCACTGCATTGAAAAAAACATTTTTATGTAAAAGCACTAACAATAGGAACATCTATCAATCGGAAAGTATTATCGAATCTAGTTGATATATTGCTAAATAATCAATTTCTAAAAAAAAAAAACATTTGTTTCCATAGCCAACTGCATATTAACAACAAAAAATTAAAACAATCTATTTTTCGGAACATTTCGTAAAATCATTGTATAAAATTCATATATTTTCAAGATCAGAAGAAAAATTAGCTTTTTAAAAATATCACAGCCAATTTTTTTCAGTAATCTAGTCATTTTAAGTAAAATCTAATTAGCTCCAGAGGTGGTATTAGGTGTCTTCTCACTCTAGGTCAAATATCATGCAACTGCTAACACAATAAGTTAGTCTAAAACACTTTCGAAAATAAGCGGATTTTGAAAACACAGCTAGACTGCTGAATACTTTTTCCCCGGACGTACCATTCGTTTTTTTACAAACCTTCTAGTTTTGGAGATCTACCTATGCGAACATCGAAAATGCATAATGTACAATCACATGAAATCGCACTTCTTGTAAATATAAAGTTTGATTTTTATTTTTGTTATTCTTTAATTTTAGAGTAAACTGAATGAATTAATTAGTGTGACAATTTACTTTATAATAGACACAGCGTCAGTCTAAAACATTCACTGAAAATATATTTCCGACAAATAATTAAAACGCTAATGCATACTTATTTAAAAATTAAACTCAGTAAGGAATGAAAAATTAATCCTATGAAAAAGGTAAATACAATTTTTGTTGAAAAATAAATGAGAAGCATAATAAAATAAGCCAACAGGATTATCTATATGAAAAATTCTATAAAATAATTTAATAATCAAAAACAAAATTTAAAAAAAGCCAGTAGTTTTTTCAATCAAAATAATTCATAGAAAAATTTTAGAAAGCAGATTTTTTCTCTAACAGATATATAATTAAAAAACAACATTAAAAAGTGATAAAGTTCTTTCTCTCAAGAAAATAAGTTTCTTCTTTTAAGCAACTGGAATGGTAAAATATAGAAAACCCAAGTCCGAAGCTTCGGATTCGAACAGTTGGCGTTTAATTAGAGTGAAATGGGTGTATTGAGACTTTACTAATTATTATTGAAATGCTGGATGTAATTAAAATGAAACAAAGTGGCGTGGCATGGAACTGATTTAAAAAAGGTTCAGTGGTCCGATTTACGTCGTGCGAAATAATTTATTTAACTTTATATAAAATTAAATTGTCTTTCACAATAATGATTTAAAGCATTGTAAAGGCCAATTAATTTTAAATTCTGTGTATTATTCACAAAATCATACTTGTCAAATTCTGATTTAGCTTCACAATGATTGATTATTGCAAGTTTGGCAAATCTGAATACCCTCTAGTAACTCACTTGATTATAGATAATCATCGCTATCGTTTGCCTGTTATGAAGCAATTTATTACAGAATAACTCTTACTTGATCAAGAATTGTTTCAATTATTTATAAACTGTCAAACAACCATGTCCTCACTCTATCAATTTATTGTAATGAAGATTTCCTTTTCAAAATTAACGAATAACTTGATATTTCCAATCCAAAATATAAATTCAATTTGTGTGTGATATGATCTTGACATATTATTTGATTGTTTTCAAGCAAGTTTTAATTATTTTAGAAAAACATCCTAAATAGCCAATTAACTCATTATAAAGCTCTTATAGATCCACAACTAGTTAAAAAGTACAAGGGATAAGAACCGGCAAAGTTACTTAGAAAATTAAAATAAATTGGCTTAAGTTCGTACAACAAGAGATTCAAAATAAAGCACGTAATATTAATTTAAAGTTCAGTTCAAGAACAATAAAATTTATTTATCAAGGAAAATGTTCTTTGTTAGAAGATGTCTAAATACGAGTTTTAGCTATGAGAAAACTGTTTTACTTAAAAAAGAAAGAAAATAACGAGAAATTTTTAGCAAAATTATTGCTTTTCCGTGAAGTCTAACAATTTACAAACATAACTGTTAGTAATATTTCCTAAAATCTTCCTTTCCCTAAATTATTTTTAGCATATGTACATTTATGTTTTCGCAGATGACGGTAGAGATAATTCAGAGGGTGTTCTTCCTTCCCGTAATAACGAGCTTTTAATGAGAGCTCGAAATCTCCCAATTCGAATACCTTGACTTTAATTTTTACAACGATCTCCACCATCATTAACAACCACACGAAATTGATTTTACAGTTAATTGCACTAATTATCTGTGGTTACAAACTCTTAAATTAGATAACATTCAAGCGGCTTTTAATGTTTTTTTTTTTTCAATTTTGATTCTTTCTATCTAGATACTCTGAACACATTTATCAATGTCCACTCGTCACGTTGGTCTACTGACTCCTTCGGGCTATCATATTGACATTATTCATCATTCGACCGTAAAAATATTAAAGTGAACACGACAAAACAATGATCTCAACTGCTTCCAGTGAAAATGATTGGTGATATCAAATTTTTGTTATGTTCTGCTTCAGGTGTATTACAATTACTCACCATATCGTTGTACGTTTTCTAAATTGAATTTTTTTTATCTGAAATGATGTTGTGGATTCAAAATAAAAAAGATCGAAGATATTACTCATACCTCCAGACCTTTACAGCGAAAATATTTTTATCCGTACCATCTGAAAAATTTCAAAAAAAGGTAGACTTGGAGTTAAGATAAACCAAAATAAGTTATTGAAATCTTGAGGTGTATTTCGCCATAGTAGATAATTTGTACCCTAACAAGGAATGTACTGTAAATTGAACATAAATTTAAAATAACTTCTACATATTTGGGATTGTAGGACGGAAGCAATTTATAGCTAACTATGTAAACATTGTTACCTTTTATAACAAGATACAAATACATAATCCAAAATCTAAATTGTACATTCAAAAGTTATTATTTGCCTACTTGTGGTAGGTACTTAATCATTTATTTGAAAATTAACTATTTTATATCTCTTATCTGCAATAATATGTTCAGGAAACAATAATACATAGCTTCATATAAAATTTAGTTAGAGAAAAATAGAATAATTCACAAGTGATAAATTTCAATAGGAAGTATTTTTTCGAGAATTTATGTGTATCCAGCGGATGTTTGATTCTGCATTTTATGCAAATTATACAAACATTAATAATGTATCTATACCAGAAACGTGACATTTATACCATCATTTTTTGATACACTAATTTGAAGGTATGTTAATTGTAACATTTTTCACAATATTTGCATCAACGTTCGATTACACCACTAAAGCGAAATTGCCGTGCCAAACATAATTACACATCCCCTTGTTGTATCATTACATCGTTTAACAGCAATAGATGCATTCATGGGTTATGCCAGTTCCACAAAATGCAAGTTTCCAAATACATATTTCAAAAAAATTCTAAGCCACATCGATAATTCTTCCAATCAGAATAAAAAAGTAGTTAGTTAACCAGAAAATGATCAATAACAACGTTTTAAATACAATGCAAATTGAACAAAAGTTTTTGAACACAATTCAATTAAATTTTCAACAAATCAGTTTTTACACTACGTTAGACACAGGAAATTGCTGACTTGAAAACAAGTAACACGTTACAGAATTTTTTTTCAGGTTGATCATTATTTATGGAATTTTCCTCAAAGGCTGATGGAGGAATTATATAGCAGCAAACTTACAAATTACAGCGTTAATAAATTAAGTCATAAAACAAGAAACTAAAATCAGTTTCAAGCAATATGTGGCATCGTTAATGCAACACGTGACATTGTATTTCACAGGAAAATGACGGTTGTTTGATCTACTTTAGGTAGCTCATATTCTATTATCAAAATATGAGACGAAGGTTATCGGAAATATTCTCGGAAACGTTTGTGATTGCTGTCACAGCAGTTTAGACACAGGCACAGACACAAAAGCCATTGAAAAACAATGTAAAGGTTATAATATTTTCACATTTGTTCAAAATAGTTTACAGTGTCAATTAAAAAGTCGATAAAAAAAAATAATAAAACTCTGTAAATTCAATCTTTATTCAAAAAGTAGATAAATAGTTGTTTTGTGCGAGAAAACGCGGAACTAAAAGCATATGGAACAGAAACTTTCACTATATTTCAATTGTTAAAAATTAAAATAACCAAGAGTAAGTACACGGAACAACTTTGTACTTTAAGTAAAGTACAAGCTCAAAATAAATTGAATTATGAATGTTTTATACTGGAAAAAATCATATCTTCTAGGTGAAGCTTCCATAAAATCAATATTTAATAACCACACTTCATATGAACGATCTACTATGCTATACATTTTAAAATTGGAACTTTCTGTAATATAAATACTTTACATTATCAAACAAATTACTTTAGCTGAGAACTTATATTGCTATTGATGATTCTAAAGTTGAATTGACTTTGAGAAACAATTAATGAAGGAACTAAACGATAAGAATCTATGAAATCTTATGTTCACCTTATAGAAATTTAATGTCATTGGTTGAACTCCTAGATAATATAAATCTTTTATTAACAAAATTAATTAACAAAAAATTAAATATTTACTGACAATATTTACATCAAAGTAGAAAAACAAATCTATTTTAATAATGATTATTATTGCAATTTTGTGGGGATATGCAAACAAATATTGTACAAAATAATAATCAAGACCACAATATTGAATAAAACCAAGCATGGGAACAAAATGTAATAAACTGTGATACTTTTTATTAAGTTGCGGTGATTTTACATATGGAAAAAATTACCAGTAATGGCACAAGTTTGGAAAAAGATATTGGAAAGCTGTTTAGAAAGTGGAAAGATCTTTTATTACTTCAACAGTATCATTTTTTTATATTTAACTGACGATAAAATCGTAAGAAGTTCGTAGAGATCATAAAATACAAGGAAATGGGCAACATTTTTTACTGATCGTTTTAGAGTTTTACACACTGTGAGAATCTTTTCAGTAAGTGCTTGGGTTTTTAACAGGAAACAAAATACACCATTACGTTATTTAAAATGAAACTGGATTATTGAACTGTGTTCTTCCCATCGAACAGAATTTTAAACTCGACAACATTCTTTTTAATTACGCACGTCAAACACTTTTTAATTATCGAACATTTCTACATATTTCACATACGTTTGAACCATAGCACTTTTTTATTTCAGTTTTATTAACTAAGATAGAATTTCACTGATAAACAACTAGGAAAATTTGTACCATGTAAAACTTTATTCAGTGAAAGCTGTGGCGATTTTCTTGATGTACTTGAGTTTAGCAATGTCCGTAAAAAGTTTGTGTGGGTAAGTACAGTATATTTAGAGGTGAATGGAAAAAAAAGTAAAGAGCATCCGGAATGTAAAGCACCTGAAATTTATAACTGTCAAGAAAAATCACATAAATTAAAACGTAATGCTAGTAAACAGGGATCGTAAATTATAAACAAAATAAAATTTCTTTTTACGGTAAAAAGTTTTGAAATTAAAGAACAAATTAAGCAAATATACTAGAGTATTTATATCTTGCGAAGCGATTACAGAAGTAAACTGAAATACACTGGAACCAAGATATAATTAATTAAGAATTCATTACGAATAAATAACACATTTAAAAGTATATTATTCAATCTAATTGTATAGGAGGGACGTATCTACCTAGCGAAATAAGTTACCAGGCAGAAACAAGACAATTAAATATCTAGAGATAATGTAGCACATTAAGACGTTTTTGTGGGTCGCTCTTGGTTACGGTGGTGTTACAAATGAATGCTTCAACATTTAGTGAGATGTTTTGTTACAGCTTTGGGACGGCGATTAACAAATCTTATGCTACTCAGCTCCTTCCAATTTTCCACGACAATCACAAAACTAGAAACCTATAAAACATTTACGATGCAATAATCCAATATATATCAGCTCTGACCTTTAATTGAATCTAGCATTTGAGAGAAAAAGGAACACGTTATGCTCCAGATGATTAACTCACTAAATATCGCAAACACTAGAACGGTTAAATTCTTTCAACACTAAAACCACTAACTATACTCGTTGAATTGTCGTAAAATGGAAACAACTCGATGAGAGAATCTATTTTTTAAAACTTTTACTTGCTCAATAGAAAATTTAATGTTTTTGGCATACCTAGGATCAAAAATCTGTAAGGGTCTTTCTAATGGATCGTTTTATTAAACCAAAGCTTTTCGACATATTGTGTTTGTGATTATTTTCATCGATTAATCGCCGAACTTTATTTTCCCTCACGATTAGCTTGAAACTGGAAAGCTGATAACCCCAAAAAATAATTAAAATTTTGCCCTCTAACCTTTTTGCGAATTTGTTCCTTCGATATAAGACTGAAAGTTGAACACAAAAAAAAACAAATTCCAAACACTGTATCTTTGTAGTCCAGGTGTAAATTGTTAAAGCGACATTGACACCAACGGGGTAATCATTATACCCCCAATTAAAACACTGTTCCGATTGAAATATCGCTCGCAATTCCCTATTTAATAAACGCAACAGCGGTAAGTTCCACTTTGATCTTAATAATTGTTTGCCATACCGATTGACGTCAAATGAAACTGAAATCAAATTCCATTTTCTGCTAAAGAGAAGTTCAGGATCACAAGTCTTCCATCATTCTAGTATAGTACTGCACAGTAAAATAAAATAATTATCATCACACAACTATTACAAAACAAATTTATTTTCCTAAAAGAAACGTTTTGAGAAAATTTTTGTGATATCAAAAGGGTAGAATCTCTTTGCAAATTTTTAATAAACATGAGCGTAGAAACGTTCAGTACCTATACGTCTTTGAGTTTATGCTAAGCTTTTCAGGAAAGGCAGAATCACTGGGGTTACAGTATTGCAATAAAAGATCCCTTTCATCAAACAAACAAAAGTTCTACCCTCAAGTAATCTACAAGCTAGAAGTGCGGAAAACATGTACGCCAATAAAATTTCAAACAAAAGATTTTTCTGTAATTATTGATTGTTAAAAGTGAACTTATATCTTTTCTAAAATTTACTTAATTATATATTTTTTGTATGTGCAAGAAATTCCTGCACTTGCTATAATATCCTTTATTAGCATCAACAAGATGTGCAAGATTGCTATTTAATCACTGTAAAACACAATTTGAATGCTCTGAAGAAAATGGAAACCGAAGAACGCGCTTGGTGGATCAGTAAGTATTGAGAGATGATGAAACTGGTAAAATAAAAGGTCATGTAAGCACCCAAAGCTTTTTAATTTGGAAGTTGTTAGGAGTTTGGCTCGGTGATTGTGAAAAGGCTTATATATTCCAAGTATTTCCTTTGAAAACCAATTTAGTTTATCTATTAGAAAACCGGTGTTTTACTTTATTCAATTTTTAAACAAAACTCAAGAAGCAGTGCAGAAATGTAGCTTGAATAATTAAGTTAAAATGACCTGAAGTTGTCAGACGATGGGTTCCTCTATAGATAAACTGTATAAAGAAGAAAGAAACTAAAAATAAAGGACACGATTGGATTGTTTGTAGTGGTTTCTCCTTTAACAGCAGTCAAATAGGGAGTCATAAATTAGAGTTTGTTAGTAGGCAGATATTTGGAAATTCTCGCATAAATCCGTTACAGTTGTGCACACCGACAATTCTCGTCCCTCTTCTGTTTTACAGAATAATGTTTCATCGTCCTTTTTGTTTTATTCAGTATTTAAAGCACATTGATAATGTAAAAAATTAAGTTTAAATTTAATTGCATCTACGTTTTCTATCGCTTATGTTTGACAAAGAATTACAAATTTAATTACGTGTTTCGACAAATACATCCGGATTTAGCTTTTAATCTTTTTGTTTATGTTTCCAGACTTGCAAACATGATTAAGACTTTAAAATGTTATTAAAATCTATAAAATAAAACATAACACCAGTTTTAAATTTTTTTATCTTATTTTTATGAAGGATAGCTCACAAACAATATAATTTCATTGCCTATAAAAATTTGACAATAAAAACTTACATTGAAAAGAAAACTGCCAAAAGTGAGCTGTTTTAAGACTTCATGTATTCGTTGTAGGTATACATTCGATTTGTTAAAAAAAAAATAATTTTTAGATGAGTATCATTGCAGGTTTCCCAAAACGGATAATCTGTTTGCCATTAACTCCCACAATATTTCCATAAATCGTGTTATCCTTTAAACGGTTTGCAAAACAAGTTATAAAACAAATCTAAAATATTGCACTGCCATCTGCTAACCAGCAAATATCACACCTTTCAACATTTTTACTTTCAAACACAATAAAGTTTGGTTGAATTTTGTTATTTAATTTTTTTCTATTTTGCTAAAATACATGACGGTTGCATGTCATCTACAATAAGATTCTGAAAGGTGAAATTAAACTTTCAAGACTTTGAGGCCGCGTTATTTATGCTCTACATCACAATTTCCCAACCACCAAACAGTAGGTGGTAAATGATTAGGCGGTAAATGATTAATGGTTATAGATGAGGTAGGAACGACTCAAATATACGTAAGCAAATTTCAATAAACTTAAAAAATACCGTCTCATACTTCATTGTTCTTTGAGGGTGAACAGTACTTTAAGAGATTTTTTTAAAGACTCTAGAACAAGGCACTTTATGATAAAAATACTCGAATTACATTCAACCCGTGCTGTCATTATACCTTTTTGAATATAACCTAGAAGGTTATAAACTCCTCTCCATTGAAACAAAGAATGAAAAATAATCATTAATAATAGCAATGAATGCAGAAACCTCCAAGGAAAATTTACGTCAAATGCGCTCAAAGTTAATGGATACTTCCTTTAATGTAATTAATGATGTTTGTTACACATTTAACAAAATTTTCAAATAATTTAAGCCTAATGTTGAATTGTCTAATACACGTATACATGATGGACAGCTCATGCAAGAATAAACAACTTATATTAGTTAAAATATGGATCATTTTTTTACTTACAGATTATTCATAACCATAATATTTTACAGAGTATGATAAACCACAACGAAATAAAGCTTCATAAATAAATATTTATCAAACGTGTCATTTACAAGTAAATATAAGATAGAACAATAATAAATACTGTAATTACAATATAACATAATAAATCATTGATAACAACGAACCTAAATTGATGAAGCATTTAAATAACTAAAATCGCACCTAGTTTACAACGTGAAAATCTTCTGACCAATTCCAAAAGCAAACGACAAAATTTTATTACTAATAGAAAAGAACAACTCTTATTGAATCGACTGTGAACACTTCTTACTTTCATTCAGTGCACTCAAATATTTAGATTGAATTTCTCATTCGCTATCAGAATACGTCCACACAAACATTCGAGTCAAGTTCTTGATAAGAAAACGTATCCAAAGTATTGAATATTAACAGCATTAGAAAATGTATAAAATAGTAATTTAAAACCTGAATCATAACTTTAAAGCATTGTTAAACGCAATGATAAGTAAAACTCAATTAAATTACTTCCGGATGTACTTCTTATCTGAATAAGTTTTATGAAAGTTTGCTATTGAAAGTGAGTGAAATTTTAATCTTAATTTTTGGACTATAAATAAAAAAAAATGCATTAAAAAAAACTTCACTTACTTTAATATGTTCAAAGATGCAGCTAAAATCCAACCTTGCAAAATATATCAGACAAGTTTCTAGAATTTTAACCAATACTACTAAATCTTTGGGAAATTTCCTTTGCGATAAATTATTCTTACAACGCTTAGTAAGCCAACATTTATTCGATTTTCTGGTTTGCTTCTTCTATATACTAACAAATGAAAAGAATTGCTGTAGTTAATATAAGGGAATGTATTTTTTTCCGTCAATAAAACTAATTTACATCATCAAGAAAACTTCAATAGGTGCACTCATTTGTACATGTCAATTAATAAACTGGATCAATAGTCAAAGTACATAAAGTTCAGTAAATTACACATGAAGTAATCAGATCAGTTAGTCACACTTCATAGTTTTGATTTTTTATCTTTTATTTTTTTCTAAAACATTTAATTTTAATTTGCTGAGATTAAAATCTGCTAATAGATTCTTCTCAGATAAATAAAACAACAAGTACCTAATTGGTAACTATCTCATGTTAACAATTATAACGTTTGAAAATAAAATGGTAAATCTGATAGTCATCAATTTGAATAAATCCATCCTTTTTTCATACTTTTTGTAACTTAGACGAAAGACTTTTTTTTGTTATTCTACTCCACCTCAATTGTTTGGTATTGGATTGATGATTTCTAAAGAGAAGGGTTAATACAGCAATTGGACAAGAGACTATAACCAATAATCTTTTGAATTATGCGAAAGAAAATTACTATTGCGGTCTAATTAGAGATTGATGAAAGTCTGCGAAAATGAGGTTTCTAAAAATTAATAATGAAAATGTATTTTTCAGCTGAAAATATCATTTGGTTTTTGAATTATTAAAAAGATTCAATTTTTCAAAAACTGATGTGGTTTCCATATAAAAAATAAAGTAAATAAAAAATAATTATCTTCAAAATTAATCACCTTTTGTTAAGATTTATTTTGAAACGATTGAAAAGATATGTGACAATGACACTATGAATTATGGAAAATAGATTAATACACCGTAATGATCTGCATTGTTAAATACAATTAGAGACGTTTTTATTTAAGATAGTAGTTTGTTGTTTAAATTATAGTTTCTCCCTTGAAGTTTCAAGTTTAACTTTCTTACTTGAATTCTCGAAGGAATTAAAGTATTGATCTAAGGTGACACGGCGTTTATTAATGAAGAAAAATAACAATTTGACAAAAAATATATCAAGTATCTGACATAAACATATAAGAAAGAGTAAATTAGTAAACGCATGTGAAGTGTCAATTTGCTAAAGCAAATATTAATATCAGACAATTTGTTTACAATGTAAATATAGAGATTCAATTATTATCATATGAACAGAAGAGAATCAATAGAAGTAGAGAAGCTGAGTTACGTTAATCTCCTTTTGGTTAGGTCTTTCTGCATCAGTCTAATTGTCTGTTAAGACTTGTACAGAATCAATCTTCTTTAGAGTAAAATACTATATTGTTCTCCCAAGTTTCCTACAATAATTATTTCAAATGAGTTATTTCCAGTGCCGCGTATTCAATTTACAAATTTACGCACTTAACACTGCAAAATTGAATTGACATAGAAAGTTCCATTGCTGTTTTTCTCTCTCCTGAATCCATGAATAAATATACCGCTACTTTGTTGAGAAAACCTCTTTACACTACCAACTTCTTACTTTGTATTGTTTCACAAATACACCCAATAAACATACTTACAAAAAAATTTAAAAATGTTCTACAGACATTAAAATCTGCAATCTTTTTCTACTCAAAATTTTGCTATCTACTTGAGTTTCTCTAGGGAATTCCAGTAAACCGGAGAAAGGATAAAATCATATTTACCTTAACAAGAGCGAAAGGTTATATTGACAGGTTCAAGTAAGAGCATGCATATTCCTTAGTATAAGAGCCAAATCGTGCTATGTTTGTTACTTAATTTCGTAACTCAATTAGGGACTGTCTTTAAACCCATCGTCAACATACGAAACCTCCATCTTTAGGTTACCCCATTTTCAAAAGTAGCTATTTTAAGAAAAGACTAACGTTAAATACCATTTATCGAGAAACGGTTCTTATCACCATTTTTCCTTATCGATTAATTTCCATCTCATTAGAAAACAAAGGAGAACAAACAATAAAAGTACAAGAAATAAAACAAATCGCGCACTTGCTGACGTAAACCGTCGGAAGTTTTTACTTTCAAAAACTCAATTATATCGTATATTCCAACAATAACAAACATCTAAATTTGAGTAAGAAAAAATTAAAGACCCCTTTTAGCTATTAGAGGAAGTTGTCATTTTCGCAGTTATATTATATTCGGTAGATTGTAAAATCGATCAAAAATTTCAATAGTGACACATTGCTTCACTTGACAGCACTGTAATTAATGTTAATGGTTGCGGTCAATGTTCTCCACAAAGTAATTACATATCTATCGAAAAATATTTACTTTATTTTGTACATCAAATGATTTATTGCGTGAAATATTCTGAAAAACTGTTCACTCTGACTAGCTTACTCGGCAGAAAATATTATTGTCATTGTTAAAATTTTGTATTCTATGGAATCTCGACAAGAGGAAGTGATTATCTTGAGGATAAATATCATTCTAAATCTCTACCTTGTCAACTCTGTGGTATTAAGCAATGCTCGAGTAAGGGTTGATAGGGCTGTATCGTCTGGTTGGAGTGCCAACGCGGTTTTCAGCTTTAAGAATAATCGCCATGGAGATAACAAACAGCAGTCGTAATAATAGGTAGCTTTGTAGTACGTTACGTTTAATAGACTTCCCAAAGTTTCAAGACAAGTTTCCCTTTGTAATAAAAAACTTGAAGGATTATATCGAAACTGTATCATTAAACGGCAACTTCTTCTCGGAAAATCTTTTGATTAAACTACAAGAAAAAAATCCGATTGTAATATATTTTTACACCCGGATATAGACTCAATAAAGATTCATTGAAATTATTTCCAAAAGACGCAATTCTTTTCAGATTTACTTTTCCGCTGGATTTGAATTGTTACGTAGACTTTTAGCTTTCCCTTTTCAATGAATCTTTCTCAGCAATTTTTAACATCGATTTTTTTCTTTTTCTTCTAACTCTGATAAATCACAGCAAATTATAAAACACTAGACGTTCTATTACACCTGTAGCCCTCAAAACAATCACCAAGGGCCAAACTACAAGAGCCCATTATTTTTGTGGCTAATTGTGAGCTTAAAGCGGGATAAAACAAAACTTTTTTTAATCTCACGATAACAACACACTCATTCCCCAGAGACTTACAATTATTTTCTGACGCGTTTTTATTTATAATACATGTAACCAAAAAACCTCTGACCCATCTAATTCAGGTGCGGTTAATATTTTAATATTAAACGAAGGTAATTAGATTAAATTACTTTTACCCAACCACATAAACTAACCAACAAACGTATATTTTGTATTCTGCAAAAATCTATTTATTAAATGGTCTCAGTCAAAATTACTCAAACTTTATCCATGAAGACTGTTCTAAATAAGCGCACGAAATATCACTGATCAATATTGTATTAGTCAATTATATAAATAAATAATTCTCAAAACTGGCTAGTCAATAAAGTTTGGATGGAAAACTTTTATTTTTGTGTTTATTTGTGTTTTTTTTTAATGGTGTTAAGATCTTAATTAATATTCTGTTTATTGTTCCAGGTAAGACGCTGCTGTGAATCATCATTCTGCATGCGACTGTGGTTGGATTAAGTGAGATTTTAGTACTTGCTCTGATGTTGATGTACTTACGAGAATGATTCTTTTAATACGTTATTCCCATGCACCCTGAGATTTATAATAACTTCTTTCAAACAAGCTGGGAATTGTAAAGTTAATACAAAATGGAGTAATAATTTTTTAAGTGTCAAGTGGATATAGAATCACGAAAGTTACTTCAAAATGAGTTTTCATTGATTTTTTCATACAATCAAATCATATTATTTTAAATCTTAGAACAGTAATTCAGCATTCACATTATCTCAATGACAAATGTCCCGAGGTTGAGTTGATTTGATAATGTCGTTGTAAAGCGGAGTCGTATTCAGATTCATTCCCAAACAACTGAATCGGAAACCAATAGCTATTGTTAAGACAGGAATGGTCAACATCAGTGTCAATGGTATGCAATGGCCTGTTCATAATAATGGCCTGTTGCACCGATGCGTTAGTGTCTGATTACATAATAAACCACTAAAATGAAAATAATAGTGGTCATTGCAATATAAATTATAAATAAATATAAAATTAAAGTAATACACAAGTGGAATCTCGAAAATTTGTAAATAAATGAAAACATAACTCACACTCCGAGTTAGCAAAAACGGATAATCGTGAGAATAATGTCACAGAAAGAGAAATCAGCAACGAAGATAAGAGGTTCGCAATTAATTGCTTTGTCACTAAAACCTTTCTAATTAAATTCTTCGGATAGATGAAACTAAAAATAAAGGCTGGCCTCAAATCCATTAAATTATTCAAAGAAAAAGCTAATATTTAAATTATCTTTAATTAAAATTGTAGTAAAAACTCAAAGAATTAACAATTTCAATTGTTAAAGTTTGTACCAAGTGCATTTCCTTGTAAAAACTAAATCAGTCGCAACGAATTCTAGAAAACGTAATCGTACATTGGAAAGGTACGTTAATTATGTTCATTTATCTGTAATGCAACTTCTGTGTTTAAAAAAAGACTGATGATAACGAGCGTATACTAAATTTTTGAAACCTTAATGTATTAATGGCCTGACAAACCAACAAAATTATAACATCACTGTGTACAGCGAATGTCCATCTTCATATATTGTATTGAATAATAAATCAGTTTGATTTCGTTAAAATTTAATATTTCATTTTCCAATTAAGAAAATTCTTTCTATAAGCTGAAAATATAAAAGTTTCTGAAATTTGTATGATTACGACAGTAAGAAAGACACGTGGAAATAAAGATAAAAAAATATATACTCTAGCTAACCCTAACTAAAGAGCAGTATATAAATTCAATTTAGTCCTGCCTGCAGAGCTCTGCTGGTGTTTCCACCTTCATATTTCCTTTTACAACTATTGCGGCTGACTGCTGCACAAGCACATGACCAGTCCTCGTTTATGAACAAATTATAGCCAACGGAGAAAAAAATGCAGAATGAAGATACATAAACTTGACAAAAATGCAAATGAGACATTTCCACTCAACTTTATCTATTTCTGGTTTTGTCGTTTGCGATATATGACAGTAAAATTAGAATAATCAAAATAAACAAAAAACCAAAAAATGATCGATGAGCGTTATGACCACACAATTTTCGTGACATTTCTTGTCAAACAAACACAAAACATATTCGGGTTTATTATTCAAAACTGGCTTAATCTCGTCATGTTTTATGAATAATTATTATATTCTGGATACTAAGAACTGCAAAGATAATTTAATAATGTTCAGAATAATTCCTTGTGTATCTTTTTAATGACGTAGAAGTAGAATTCGTAAGCAGAGAAATGTAATTTTGTCATTAAAACTGAAATAGTGGAAGAGGTTTTTACTCAAGCGTAAATAATAAGTGGTTTTTCACTTAACAGGGAGAAAGTAATTACTAATCTTTGTACGAAATTCACCACCTGAAATATAAACTCTGAAAAATAACGAAAGCTTGATTGGATAGAGGGTTAATGAAGCATTCATAATTAGGAAAATATTCGCACTAATTGAATTTTAAACATGGTAATTTTATGTAAACGATAAAGATTCGATATTGGCGAACGTTAAGTTTAAAAGGGGTAAAGCTTTAGCAATTTAATGTAAAACAAAAGAACCTTTGAGAGAATTGTTGTGCTTATCAGCTTAAAAAAAGCTGTTCTCGAGAAGTGCAAACTTTACCTAAACAAAAACTAGATACATATCGGGTATAAAAGCTTTAAAACTTTGCGTTTCCTAAGCAGTAAAATCACATCTCAACTTTTCTGCTGCATATCAAATGATTTCACATACAACTAGTTCCGCAATAAATATTATGTTGAATTTGGATTACGGACTTTACCCAGGGGTAACACCTTCTGCAATATAATATTGTTTTCTCTGGATCTCAAAGAATAATAAATTCGACGGTGATTTTAGAACAGGAATTACTTAACAACATATTGGAATTTGACAGAATTAATCTTACATAAAAAGTGGAATTACACTTGACGTACGTAAAATATTTTGAAGCGTAGAACGCACGTCCAGATGTATTCACTTATATAAAAAGAACATTTCAAGACGAACAACACAATTGATGCACCTTTCAATATCCATCAATGTATCATAAATCGCGATCGATTTGAAATATAAAAGTTCAAAAGCTCTAAGAAATAACTTGAATAAAAAAATAAGAAAAAGTAAATTTGCTTAAAAGTATGCGTGATGCGTTAACGGTTATAATTGAAGTGAATAACAGTTTTACCTCAGTTCTGCCTAATGTCCAATTTTATCCTGAACAATGTAACATATAGGTCGTATTGTTTCAGGTCTAATTAAGGCATATAAACAGCAAATTTGCGTGTTCTTAAATACGTTATTCTAATTATAGTTTCATTTAACCATATTTGTGAATACGTACATGTGCTTGATAACAGTAGACGAGTTTATAAGAAACAATCTGATCGATATAGCTGTTCGCATATCACATTTAACGTTTTTTATTTTTATTTACTTTGTTTTTGAGATATATGTTTGAAGGCTTACAGCTGAAATGTTTCATCAGAAAGATTATTGCTATGGAATTTTCTTAATATCTTGAGAAAACGAGACAAGAAAATATATAAAATGATTTTATAAATCAATTAAATAGAAAATCTGTTTCTATCACATTTGAAAAAAACGTTAAAACTACAAAAATTTTAAACAGATTTACAGCTTGATTTGTCGTAAAATAGTAGCAAAGTTTATGTATAAAATATTGATGAAGCTAAGACTTTAAGCAGTATGCCTTTGAGAGTATTACTGAAAGAACTAGCTGACTACCATTCTAATACGCCTGAAAAATCCTTTTTCCCGAAAGAGTAATTTCAGCAAATAACCTAAGTTAAAAGTTAATCATTATTGTATTTTTGTTATCTAATTCACTAATATGAAATATTCACAAAAATGCTCATTCATCACATAAATTTGAATACAACTTTTGAACATTATATATTTATAGTTGCAATGAATATTTATATTATATGCACAAACGAATTAATATAGAAAATTAGAATCAGGCTACAATAATTACAATTTGCATAATGCTTGCATGGAAAATAAATTCCGTGGAAAATATGTCAATTTCGTGATTTATATCAGTAATTGAATTAATTATTATTAGCGTTTAAAAAATTACATTTATTTATTGAGTTAGCAAAAATAAATAAAATTTGTTTGGAATCTCTTCAGTGATGAGTTTTCAAAACTCATCGATAAACTGAACAATCAGCATTAACAACATTTATAGAAATCCAGAATAATTGTCTGATATTTTTTTAAATAAATATAGCTTTTGTAGAAAGGATAACTCCCACAAGCCCTGTTTTCAATGAAGTTTATGGCCCCCAGGGAACCTAATTAAACTTCATACATTCAATGAACTATACCTGACAAGAGTTTCCAGTAAAGTCATTAAGGTAAGGAAAAAGTCACTTAATGCGAGGAATACTGTGTACCAAAAAAAGAAGTATTGTAAACAAGTTTGAAAATGGATAAAATAAAAATTAACTTATGTGTGTATATGATGTTTAATTATTAGTGAAATTTAAAATAAACATAAACATTTAAATTTGGTAAAAAAAACATTAGTTAAAAAGTATTCAAAAAAAGCTTCATTTTAGTGGACACTAAGAGCGATAAGGTGAGGCGATAAAAGTTGGCGCACTTTGACAGTTCCCCAGTTGCAATTTAAATTTAATTAAAACGTGAAAACCTTGGACGCTAATATAAAAGTCCCTCCGCTGTAGTTTTTGAATGAACTAAAATTTAATAAATCTGCTTCGCAGTAAAATATTCTCAAGCGTAAAATATAGATATGGTAAATATTTGTCTAAAAAAATATGTTAATTGCAGCTGGCGTTATTACTAGTACACAAAATGTACTTTTAAAAATCTCTTAAATTATAGATAACGACATTTTTGTTCAGCGTTTGTAATTAATTGTCTTGATTAGTGAAATTTTTCAAACAAAGTCAAGACTTAAAATTAATAAATGAGTTAATCAATTACATACAAAATATGGAAGAGGTTTATTTGGATTTATTGAAAAATAGGATAAACTGAGAAGCTTGATTAATTGTTATATGGGTGCAATAAATTTCATTATATAGTAATTTTTAAAAAGAGCGCAATTACTGTAAATGCAAATTTTCGCGTTATATCCAAGGCATTTGTAGGCAAAGAATAATAACGGCTTCACCGTAAAAATGCGATTAGCTACGAAAAAAATATAATTATTTTTCTACCTTCCTTGTATCAGAGTGAGCACGCAACCTTAGTCTTGCTGCGCTTGCAATCTATACAGATAAGTAATTCAATAATTAACCTTACAAACTTTGTTAAAAATTACAACAGAATGAATTTACCTTTGAAAATTGTTAATAGCCTCGTAGCAAATTTCAGGCTTATTTCTTGTAATAACATCAGTGACGTATCTAAAAGTTAATTAAAAAAAAAGTAACTTATGATGTCATTTTTGAACGCCAACCTCCGTGTTAATTTAATTTTCATGATATTCCAACAAAAATTAAGAAACTACACAATGCAATTTAGTTCAAACCATTTTTCATTGTGTGTAACTTTTTGTACAATGAATTATTAAAAATTAACAACAATCGAAACATTTACTTTCAATTACAATGTGTTACTACTAAACAAAATGTAGTCATTTACATTTAAAGCAACCTTCTAATTGTGCTGTTCTACAACAGTTTGACCGCTTTTCATGTAAACGTAATAAATACAGCTAACATTTAGGGATGTTGTTTTAAGTCAAGCTACAGTCAAAATCAAATTACTGCTTCTCTTTAACTTAGCAAAGTGTACTTTTATTTGCAATTTGGCGCATCCACCATTTTTACAAACAACTAAATATTTTGTTCTGTTGAAGTTTTTCAATAATAAATAAATAAATTATCTTATTGCAATTAATTTTGTAGTATGAAACTGTAGCACGCGTTGTTGCCTTTTACGAACATGATTTATTGTTACAGCAACTAAAGCATACAACATTTCCCTTGCTTCAGGTAAGGCAAATAATTACTGAAACAAGACGTGCAACAATATTATTTAATCTTAGCTCTTTACTCCCCTTCATAAACACCCTTAATTGATAATTATTGCATAGTGATTTAGTCCGATGATAAGCTATTACACTCTGTTAACCTGATTTAAAGTAAATCAGTTTGATTTGAAACTTTTAAACATTATAAAGTAACGATGTTTACAAAAGATTATTTTTTGTTACTTTTTTATAAACTGATTATTGTTGACATTATTCCAACTGTCATAACTACAAGTCAATTATTTAATATTTTAATATGTTAATTCTATCACATTTATATGAGAAATATTTATTGTACCAACAACGAAATTTACCTTATTGATTTTTATTTTTTATTATAGAAAAAAAGTTTCGCATGAAAAAAGCTTAAAAACATGCCATCAAAGCAAATCTGTATTTAAACTCAGTAAATATTTTTTTTTAGTTTGCTTACTATCGTAAAATCGGTTTGATTCATTGTGGCAGGTGATATAATAATATCAATGAACATCAATATTCAGTTCCAGAACTGATTGACTTCAACCACATTGGCAAGATACACATGTGAAAGCTTATCAGCAAACGTCCATCCAGCATATAATACTAAATAATTAAATCCGAAACATGTTAAAATTGATGATTTATTTCAAATGCAGTAAAGTAAGAAAAATAAATAAAATATTCTGTCAATACTCAGGTAATAAATATTTTTATATATGAATACACACAAAAGACTGTCAATTTCTTTACAATGTATTATTCTGAAATAGTTTTTATGTAAATTTTTGAAATAGCGCATTGAATTATTTTTGTGATTTGTTTAATTTCAATTAATATTTAATCATATATGAAATTTATAACCATTAATGAGATTAAAATCAAAATCTGAATATTCAACATTTAAAATAAATTCTTTTTGCCGTTTGTGGAATACTTTCAAACGATAAAACCATGTAAACTTTATGTTATCATTTTTTGAGTAAATGCCGTTAAAACGGTATTTCGCTACGTTCAAAAATTATCCCCTTAGGAGCTAGGTAAAATTTATACACTATATAAAATGATTATTCTCCAGTGTCCTAATGAAATATATACTTAGATAATAAAAATGAACCATTTGTTTCAACTAAAAAAAAAACTTTAATAAAAAAGTCAACATGAAACGGCAGCTTTTTACTTTACAAACGATCAATCTTTGTTAACATAAAATTTTTACATCAAGAAATATGTAATCTCATGAATTGCGGAATATTTGAAATTTTTCAGGTCAGCAAATGCATTTCAGATCACAGGCAAGGTAAACAAAGTAGCTGAAAGCTAGTTCGTGATGCCTGAAGCTGTATTATTATCAGACCCTGACACTGTATCCAACAACCGATGTAAGAAAAATTCAACGAAAATAAATTTTGTTAGATAGGAAGATAACAGAATTTTCTTTTGAACGTTTAATATTTTTATGGATTTTTAAGTTACGAAAACTTCCATTCTACATTATAAAGCCTAATATTTAACATGTTTTAATAAAAATCTATGAAGTTGATATACTAACGCTGGATTTAAAATTTATTAATATGATTAAAATAACAGACAGTAAAAAATGTAATTTGTCAATTATAATAAATTCTGAAAAGTTGATTAAATTAGCACTGAGAACAAAAATTTTCAACTTCAATCCAATATACTGAACATAAAGCCAAGAAATCTTTTCTCTGTCGGAAATTATCAGTTATAAAATTTTATTACAAATAAAGTATTAATGAAACGCGATCTGTTATTTCTACCACTAAAATCCATAACATTTAAACAGTAATTTTTATTTGGTTAATGAACACTGATTTACATTAGTTGTTAGAAACAATACAATTATTAATTACGTTAAAGTTTATGTTAGAGTGTTCTGGAAAATAAAATTTATCAGTTGCTCGTTTTTTTTTTGGCATCTGAGTTAAAAAACGGCAGTAAGTGTAAATCTTTTGATCTATTATAGACACGAAGCTTCTATGGTCCGATAAGCTCACAGATTCATGCTTTGAGAGAAAATAAACAAACAAGTCGGTAGGTAACACGTAACATGAGGGAATGACACAAAGTTGGGCATCCTATATACGCATATGAGAATCGATTACGTGTATCTAAATTTCCCTCAGTAGCGTAGTCTAATTAGAACGTTAAATCACGTAAGCGCACAGGATTATTTGTTGTTAAGCACTTGCATTAATTGTTGTCAAGTACTCTGTAACATTTATGGTTATCGTAAAAAGAAATTGAAATTCATAGCTCTTGACCTGTTAGCTTTCAATTTTTACAATTTGACAATAATGGTACTTGAAAAGTTATCGTTATTAACACGATTGTAAAACCGCCACCTTTTTTTAATCATGTTAAATTCAATATCGTATCACAAAAGCAGCTACCTCTACCCATTAGTTGATTAAATTACGTCAAATTACCCAACATACAGCTCGCTAATCACATTAAACTTAAACCACATGCATCTATCCACCACTTTCCAAGTATACTAATTATTACTTTTAAAAGCAAGCCCAACAAGTTGACGCGAGGGTTCAAGAGATCGAGTTTTGGATGAAAGTTCCTAAATGGAACACGTGACTTTAACGATGTTATTGCTTCCTGCGTACATACACGTGAGTGACAACTTCCATGCATACATAAAATACTTATTATTACAATTAGTTGGTAGTTAGAGTCAGCAAGAAACGATAATGTAATGCGTTTTTGAATATGTCGATTCAGGGAAACTTGATCGTTGTTCACTTGGCTATTTGGACAATAATTTTCTTTAATTAAATAGATGAGAATCTATTAGAGCTGAATACACGGACTGACCCTTCGTGAACTCGAATAATGGCAAGCGATATCTGTATGTATTGATGTGGGGTGAAAAATGTCACACAATTCTCATTGTTCAAATATCTTCACCGCAAAACCGTTTTAACAAAAGATGCAGACGTATTTATGCTGTTTCCTACATTTGCAAAGCCTTTATAGAAGTTGTAACAATTTTGAGCTTACAACGTCTGCTAAAATTTATGTAGAATATAGCGAACTGTGAAAATGCAAGTTGTTTTCAGCAATTTGAAAGAAGATAGAACCACTATTCTATTGCATCAAAAGATTTTCTAACAACATCTGAACTCGAATTACTTGCAAGTGTTAATCATTTCCTACTGTTACTTCGTTACCTAACACCAGTGTTCATCTATGACGTTTTCATCTCGTTGGTACAGAACTTTTATTATCTTTCTATCTAAAGAGAAAATTTTATTTTATATTTCCACCGAGAGGATATACTTTAAGACTCAAATCGATACGGATTTTTAAGCGTTAAACTGAAAACGCCATAAAATTAATAGACTGATTTCGTTTTTAATTATAAAATCTGAATTAATTTCCAATTTATCCATCGTCATTTCAACGATGTCGCTGTTGAATTTATCTCTAACACGATATTATCAAAATTATAGAGTATTGAGTATTCTTTTTTGTACTGCCTCTTCACTTACAAAAAAATACAATTCATGAAATAAAAAATTCAACAGCTGCAATAAAATTACAGCTGGACAAAACACAGAAATCTATGAATACTTCCAAAACTTAAATAATAACATTGTCTAATCCAAGAGTATTTCAACGTCAAGTCACGTACGAAGCAACACTTCCACGTATCGTTTGCAATAAAACGTAAAATATTTAATTTTGAAAATAATAAAAAAGAGAGTAGTTCCCTGAAAGATGTTGCCATCTGAATAGATCAGAAATGAATAGGATCTTTCAATAACATATTCAATATCAAGTTTTTTTCATGGAAAATTGAAACGTTTTGTTGAATAAAAATTTGCACGTCATTACACAAAACTCCACTCCTTGTGATAAATATATCAAGGTAATTTTTTCACTATCACAATCGAATGACATCTCTTTGATGGTCACGCCAGACACTATGAAAAAACCTAAACGATAGTAAGCTTCTTGTTTCGTCGTATATCAAAAAAAAAAAAAAAAAAAAAAACCAATGAAAGTAAATGATAAATTCTTGTTGCTGATTTCGGTAAATTCAAATTTTTTAACACTAATCAAAAAACTATAAATAATATTGTTTTTGTAAATACTATGCCAAAAAAATGTCATTTTTTTTATGAACTTTCAAAGAGAAAATATTAACTATCAACTTTTCTGGCAATATTACAATATGTCAGTATAACAATAGTTTGACACAGACTATTTGCTATTATTAATTATGTTTGGAAATGAAATGGGAAATTCAATATTCATTGATTCTAAATGCAGTTAAAATTTTAAACATTTTTTGTAACTTAGAGATAAGACTTTTTTGTTATTCTTCTCCACCTCATTAATTTGGTATTGGATTGATTATGTCTAGAGAGAAGGGGTAATACTGCGATTTTTTTTTGAATTATGCAAAAGAATTATTGTTAAAGAAAATCACTGTTGTGGTCTCTGTGAAAATGAGATTTTTAGAAACGAATAATGAAAAAATACCTATTGGATTTCATGATGATTTTCTCCAGTCGAAACCACCGATTTAAATTTTCAAAATGAAAAACCAAATGCGTATGTTAATAACTATAATGTTTGGGAATGAAATGGGAATTTGCTAGTTGTGCATTAAAAAATTAATAAATTTAATCTCAAGTCAACTATAGCAAATGTATTCTAATTTTAATTAAAACTGATTTAATAAGTGAACAATTTGTATAATTTGGGTGGAAAAGTGCGTGCCGTAAAGCATAAGTTTATGTAGATTTTAATCGCTTTAATATTCAAATAAACATTCCACTCTCAGTACGTTCCGCTAATTGCTCTCGCAAATTGAAATAAATACCTTGGAAAAGAATTCTGAAGATGGACCCTACCTTTTCAGTGCCTGGTAACTGAAGATTAATAGAGCCTGCATTAATAAGTACTGTCTTAATAATCATTAAGAAAAATTATAACCATTTATTGTGATAAAAAAGGAAACCCCATTGTGAAAGCACACAATTCCAATTAAGAATCACGGAACCTTTCCTAAAATCTAATAAAAACAATAAAAGATTTTTTCTGGTATGAAGTCAAACCGTTCTGGGGAAAACATGTAGACTAGAAACTCTAAAAGTTGTCTTTTTGGTTTTCGCTAATACTAATAAGTCTTACAGTATAACGTGACTGCAACAGCGATGCATTTTGTTTCGCGTGTATTTAGCTGATTATCATCTATAAAACTTTAAATGAAATTATTGTTAATTGCCACTGTATCGACATAAGAACGATTTAGGAAAACATTTGTAAGCTGTCAAATAAATTACGAACAACCTTAATTTAAATATAGATTTAAAAAACTACCAGCTTTAATTTCTACAGGAATATCCACTTAAATAATTTGTTATTGAACTTGTGTTACATTGGTTTATTTAATCTCAATAATCAACGCCTAAACGTGCTCAAAATAAACAAAACTAATAATACATGCATATTTTAATAGCATGAAGTTTTCGTCATAATAATAGAGCATTATAAAATTGATAAATACATGTTTTTTGCTGTTACAAAATACGCAGTTAATGCTCGAATATTGTTTAATAATTAACAAATATTGAACGCTTTTGAAATATAACAACTTAATAAAGGTAAATGAAACCACGCTTTTGTAGTTGGTAAAAGGATAATTATGTTTTCCGATCGAGTAGATTATTTCTCTGACAATTTATGGAAAAAAGAAGGTTTAATAAAAAGAGCTTTTTTATAAATGTGTCAATGTCAATGTCAATGTCAATGTGTTGTTATTTGAATTGTAAGAATTGGGACTTTATCTTACATTATACTGAGCTAAACAAAGCGGAACAGACAAGACGATTTTAAAAATTCGATAGTAAAGTTCATCAGGAGTTGGCTAAAGTAAGGGGAAAAATTGTCTTATGAAGATGAGTTTGGAGCCCGTGGCAACACGACCGTCTCCTTCATGCATACGCAATTGTCTTAACCTCCTTCTCTTGTATTAAGCTATTACGCAATATCCCATCTAGCGGGCTATTATGTTAGCATATTTGGAGCCATATACTAGTAAAGTGTGGCTAAACCGGCGCAACGAAGACCAGGCTGAGGCTGGCTACTCCTTAATTAAGGATTTGGCGCATTCATATTATACAAACTGCAACTTCTTAATAGCTTCTTGATTGCGACTATACCAATTCTATCCCTCGCAATTTTACATTATATCCCAAATTCATCATTTCAAGTGCTCTTATTACTTATTAGTGGTATCATTTCTAAAGCCTGGGACAAAGACACATTCCTTGGCATTATCAGAGCCACAGTTCTCTTATTCCACTTAAATCCTAACTAAATTAATTAAATATCTCCAAGGAGCTTTCAAAATATGTTAGGTAAGGTTTAATTACTTCCGACCAAATACTTCGTAACCTTACATACGACAGATGCTGAAAATTGCAGACTCACGCTGTGTCACTACAACACAGAATTAATCACATATCAGATTTCAACCTTAACACACTTTAATCTCTTCTCCCCTATTTCCTGCTACTCATTATTTTCCATCATAATCAACATAAGCCACTATATCCCCTTGATACTTCAGACATGCACTCTATTCGCTCGATTGAGAAATGAAAACTTTAGACCTCTTAATTTATAAAGCAGTCACAACGAAAATTCAAATAATACGGAAAATAACAAAGCCAAGGAAGAGGAAATGCAACTTTATTTTATTAGTTACTCTCGGGACAAAGTCAAATCCATAACGATTTATTAAACGCGACAACTACAACATTACTAATAAAAAATAAATAAGCTCCAGAGTGGCGCTATTCTATTTGTTAAGTAAATGCTTTTGACATCAGCAAAATATTTGAAAATTCAGCGCTTAAAGATAAATCTAAGCAGAATGCATGGAAAATGAGAATTCTATCGAATAGAAATTGGGTAAATACGATTCTGTATCCTATTCTGCAGTTCATTAGAACGACAAACGTCAGTATTTGATAAATTAGTGAATCAATGTTGACTTCCAGAGGACATATGGCGCTGATGTAATTTAGAAAATTATTAATTATTGCAAGATAATACCTACACAGTACAACCCTACTAACACATTTGCAATTGATGTATTGATATATACAGTTCCCCTTTGTTTGAGAGCACTGAAAAGCAAATTGTAAATTTGCAAAAATATGAAATCAGCGTTACTGCTTTATCATTGCGTTGTAATGTAAGATAGGATTTAATTAGATATGATGGAGAATTTAAGTGCAGAATCACACAAATTACGTCGATGGATGCACACATAAAAGCTTTTAATTAAAGTAAAATTATTATTTACTTAAACGTTACCGCAAATTTAATAATAGCTCGTAATAATCGGCTGTTAGACAAAATTGAATTAACCTTTGCCTCATCAATATACAAAGCTTTTTCTGTATATATACAGATACAAGTTCATAATAAAATTGATTTATCGACTTAATTTCAGGAAAATAAGAAAGAAATATTTGAAAAAGAAATGACTGAAATGTCAATATTTGAAACATATGCCACTGGCCAATATAATATAATTCTCTTCAGTAATGTACATTTATGGAAAATCAATTCAATTTTTAATACTAACATTTGAATAATCGATAAAACAGCTATAGATATTAAACATTAGTAGGATTACTTTCAGTTATGTTTATATTTCCACTTCAAAACAAGCCGGATTTGGGTTGGCGAAACGTCGTAAATCATAATAATATGTGTAGAGGCACTTTTGATAAAAAATGTAGACAAGAAAACCTATAGATACGATTTAGTAAAAAATGAAACAAACCACAAAAGTTTTTCCAAATATTAAAAATATAATTTGTGGTGACAATTTACAAATCCTTAAAAAAATCTATACGAATGTATAAAATTTCTTCTTTGTGTGTTAATAAATGATAAATTATATTGATCGATTTGCTCAAAAAACTCAGATTCAGGAAAATCTTTTGAATGTTATAAATTACATTCTTTTCAAATTCTTCACCTTCCAGCTCTGTTTATTGGATTAAAAATACATTCTTCGTGATCTCTGAAAGAACCTCGCGAAGCTGAATAGTGACTGGTGGTTATTTAATTGATCCTAAAAGCTGCTCCGAAACGTTTTCAATAATACAAAAGTTGCGACAGATTCTGAATAGCTCAAAGTACAATTCCATGAAAAATAAGAATATCCTGTAAAATAAAGGAATTCGCAACTCAGGCACATAATACTGAACATTGTCAACATTTTATTTGCTCACTGTTCAAATCAAAGATACATTCGTGCATTATAGCGTTCTGTGTCGCCAATAGTAAACGAAAATCGTCTAGTTGGAACATGGTTTTATCGCATTATTTTGCGTATACGTCTATGTTAACGCAAGTTTTGCTTTAGCATCAAAATAAAAAAATATTCAACCCATCATTTATTATTAACTATAAATTCTAAGTTGAAAATATGTAATACTACCTTCTGTTTACTGTTTAGCTCTTTCAAAAGTTAACTTACCCTTGGACTGTTTCTATAATATAGGCAACCAAATATACGCTACGCCTTAATTTTTCTGTTTGCCAAAACATCATAAACTTTTCATAATCGCAAAGACCTTAACAAGGTACAAGATCTCTGTGTATATTTTAACTATAATATTATCTTCAAAAATTTTTTACCAAAAGATTTTGTTAATTAAAACCGTCACTTTGTACAAAAAGGCAAAAAACCGTGTTCAACACTTTCCAAATAAAATATGGCAATTTTGTTAAGGATTCCCTTGTCGCATTAAACCTTTTAAATAATTGAGGAAAGATATTGAATAAAATATTGCTTTGAGAATGTCGTTTGGGGAGCAAGATTTTATTTTAAAAGTTTTATTAACCTATAGAGTCTATTTCCTCTGTTTAAAACTAAATTAAAATTCCTTTCTTGTAGAGTTAGTAGAAGACCCTCTCAAATATTATTTATTTAATAACGCATCAAAATTCCTAAAGTAAACAAGCATATTAACTTCCTATATATAATATCAAAAATAAATTAAATTATGAAAATATTTGCTCTTGACTAAATCTGTTTTTGTTAAAAGTTTAATTTAAATTTGAAACATTGTAAATAAACTGATTGCTCTTGTGAAGTTCTTATTTCATTTAATTCTAAAATTTAATTCCCATGGTGCATCAGAAAATATTTCGAATTTCATTTGTTCGGCATGTTCAGACTTCAATATCTTAAGTTTGAAATCCTCCAGAGAATTACCAAAGCACAGACCTTTCATACATGTGTATATTGATATGGCTTTTATCAAATCAAAAGCTCCAACGTTTACTTCAGACCAAAAAACACCATGTTTGATTGATTATTTTAAAATTGTGTCAAGTGAAATTATTTTTTTAAGAATGGTACCATGACCTATACGTGAAAATTTATTGTGGTTTTTGGTTAACCGCTAACAAAAAAATTGGGATCCGGAATAAATATAATACTTTGCATACAATGAGGTATAGAATGTCAGACAGTTTAAAACGATTTAACAGCTTATCAAACTTTGCACGGCTGTAATGAAACGATAAGCCATTATTATGGCTGCATATGAAATTGCATTTTCTCGTAAAATCTCTAGAATAAAAGGAGGAGTAATTTCAAATAAAGTCACTAATTCGTATCAAACAACATTAGACGTAGCATAAATTTACAAATTCAAATGAAAGTTTTTGTTACAATGATTGATATAATATATTTGTTCAGAAGAGAAATGAGTGAATAAAGTCGTTGTTTTAATGTATAATTAATGTAGAGGTTTAATGAAACCGTTTAGCAATTTAATAAATCGATGCAGAAGTACAGTAATTGATCAGAAAATGATATTATTCCCCAAGTATTCGAATTATTCTTGAAAGAGTAATTAGTCTGGTGAAATTAATCCAGGTTTATTTTGTTGAATTTTAATTTCCTAATTTAAAATATAAATTATTTGAGCAAAATTGATCTGGCAAATAAAAACGTTAAAATGTTCATACCACAAAGTAATAATACCACAGACTAAAGGGTTAAACTGTTCTTAATAAAACAGTAAACTAGGAGTAAAAGAATAAAAATACCAATTACAATTTCAACAGAGGTATAAAGTTTAAATTTATTTATAGAAGGGATTGAAAAGATTTTTCTTGAAATTTAATGCAGCCGTTCTTGTTTTTGTTACCTCCTTGCAAAATAACAAGTCGCGTTAGGTTTTCTGCGTGGTGAGGAAATTGAAAGGAGCTAAAATTCAAGTGAATTGAATGCATTTTCGCAAAGACGTCGGAAAGTCGAGAGAACAGAATGATTGATTAGAATTTCCTTAACAAGGCAAAATGCGCCTTTTAAATTTCTTAATTAAACAAAAAAATTAATTGATTTTTCTGGATCAATAAATCGGAAGCGTTTTTTTCCGTTTCTATATTCTTTGTTACAATGTGGCAATCTGTGTTTTTTTTTAATACGACCGCTTTGCAACTCTCATGAATGTTCAAGGCTCCTAGGGACAAAGTCATAAACTGTAAACTTTGTCGTATGTACTGCAGACTAATCAGTTGGACCGCAAGGGTGTTTTGTCCACACAGTAACACAGCTACAATTTGAGCAAAGTTCTAAAAGAGGCTGCGGTAGACGAACGTTACTCTCGTCTTGTTAGAGCCAATACAGCTCGTCATCTTCAGAGTAAATCCCATTTGGTTACGGGCTGTTATTGTATGTGAATTTGTGTGAAGAGAGCATCGGATATTTGTCCATAATTCTCTAGAGAAGAGAGTAGGATATGTAAAGTCTGTATTTACGACATTTCAACTCTTTTATTTATAAAACTCTTCAACTTTTTTATGTTCTCTTAAATAACCTCACTACTTGAAACTAAATCGTAAATCTGAACCAACCAAGTTTCTTCTATATAGAAATTCTTCCGAAATATAAAAGTTGATCGAACACATTCACTGACGCTATGCAAGCAGTTTTCGCTCGCTTTTATGATAAATGAATAAACTCAATGCTAACTTCACACTTTGTTCATTTTGTCTATAGACGCATTTATAAAACCTACACCAAAAAGAATGAAACTTATAGAAATCGCATTTCCAAACAATTCTACCGTATTTTATCTAGGCATTAAACATAACGAAACATTTTTTTACTCCAATTTGTTCTGTTTTTTTGAAATATTCGCATTTTTTTTTAATTTGCGCAATTCAAATTTATTAGTCTAAAATGTTAGTATTACAATCTTGAACAAAGCTCTATTTTCTTTCAGCTATAAATTATCAGAAAACGATTTTCAAAAATTGACAGTTGACATAAGTATCGTCATGCATTTTCATCGAAGGGTATCAACAAACCATGAATATTTATAGAGAACAGAAAATGTACAAATTTCCATCATTCGTGCATAAAAATCAGCTAATGGGCGTAATGTTCAATTAACCTTAGCATTCTTTCCAAATAATGGCAACTAAACTATTGATGGAGATTAAATCAATTTTACAAAAAAATACCAACAATACAGTCGGTTCAAAATTTATTAAAATTTGTAAACGTCCCTTAAAAGTTCTAGAATCACAGCTGGATGAAATTAAAGATCAAATCAGGCAGTTTTTGAAAAACTCAGTTGTCAGAGATGCTAACGTAAATTAGTGGGGGACTGGGAACGCACGTGCTCAAACTCCAAATGGGCTCCCAAAAAACATTTTGTTGTGTACCAATGCTTTTCAATGATTTTGCTTTAGAATTTGTTCTTTCTTATGGTCAACTAATTTAAAAATAAAAATCGAGTCGAAAATCTAATCAAAGTTTAAGACTCAAAACAGAATCTTATATAGAAAATAAATAGAATCAAAGAGCATTTTAAATTACTTTCTGCGTTTTTTACAAACACTTCAAAAACACCCCAGGTTATTAATAAAAACCTTGAAAAAACATTAATGCTCCCAATACACTCATGTTCAAACAAGTTAAATAATTGAGGGTTTAAAATAAATAAAAGGCAGATTTGAACCTAATATTTTACAGTTTATTTAACAAACTTAACTTATTTCTAAACGTATTTTAAAGACTGCTCGGGAAAATCCAGTAGGATTCAAATTTCAATTTAATTCTGTTTTACTACCTAAAGCTTGTAACACTTTGTTTCCTTATATTTAATTTACCGTCAGGTTAAAAACCAATAAACAATGAAAGTGCTTTTAGTAACTTAAACGAAAATCTCAAAAAAACTGAACTTATAATAATACCTAAATCAAAACGCTTTAAATATAAAAAATGAATTACTAAGTTAATTGAATTTCTCTGAATATAATTAGCTGTATTTAAAAAAAAAGTTATGCAGATCATAAGCAAAATTATATACAGAATTTAAAATAATAGCATTACTTCAGCAAAATATTCATGTTTAAATAAAATTTAATATTTGCTTGTTGGTGAAGTGATCAAACATTATCTTCTCAAAATCAGCAGTTAAACTTGACAGAGTAATATTGACTTTCTATTCAGTAAAATTTGTAAATATAGGTAGTGAAAGACAACCGCAGGTATATTTACAATGGACGAGCTAAATCGTGATTGATGTATTGTGTATATTAGATTACACCTCAATACATAGCGGTCTAAAATGTTATAGATGTTACATACTCTGTCTGTGCGTTTGAAAAACAAACTCGTGAATTCAAATTTCAATTTTCAATAAAAATCCAAGAAAAAATGAAGTAAACTTTTGTAAGCTTAATAGATATATATATTATGTCAGTCTAATTACATGCAGCATAGATTTTAATTAAGCAGAGATTTTTTAAAGCGTGCGGTTGAGTTAGAAGTGGAAATTTTTGCGTAAATTCCATTTTACTCCACCTGATTGTGATAAATTGCCGTGGAGTGTATCTACAATTTCATGGAATGTTCATGTCGAGCTTTGTGGAGTACAACTTCTTAGAAAGTTAGACGGACAACCACAGTTTTCCCAACGTTAAAGTGACATAGATTAATAACGAACTATTGGACAGTTATAGTTAGAATGGACTTACCACAGTTTCATAATAAGTTTGTCTTTTTTATGAAAGTCTGCTGGTTGAAACATTATAAGCTCTAAAGTAACTTTGTACAATAAAACATGGTCAACTATTTAACCATCCAGTTTCATTCAGCTAATGTATTATATATGCTGTTTATCTATTTTGAGTAAAGTATCTGGATGGTCTCGTCTATCAAAAACATAGTAGATTAGTTTTCGAGGAAAATTTGAATACATAATTCTGTTGGTCAAGGAAAATTACTAAAACAAGTATCTCTGTAGACGTTAGTTTCATGCGCCGCTGAGTAAATTCATATGGTAGATTTCAATTGTTCTGTACTATAGTTACATGTGATATGTACGTGTAAGGTTTGTATATGGAGACGGCAATTGGAGTTGGATGTTTTACATTTGTATTCCATCGCAGCTATCCACACAATGGGGCATATCCCTTATCCATCTAACTGAATAGAGGAAACATTACACTAATCAAAATAATACAACTCCACTTGACACCCCGGGCGCCCATTTGTATCACATGAATGATGAATTATACAAAGATAAGACAAAAATACGTGCAACGAAACTGAATGCGACCTTCTTGTGAGCAGGATGAGTTACGTTGTTAGTGTTACAGTTACGAACCGACATAATCGAGGTTCGTTCTACTGCCACATCGCACAAAGCGTTGATTCTTTCTTCATTCAATTTGAAACCTTGCCAACCCACGATATTTTATTTTTATCGAGAACGGGACACCAACAAATGTTACAAAATAATTTAATCACTTGATTCCTTTGCGATCGTTGGATTCAGTTGAATATTGAATATTTAGCCAGTCTTTTCATTCATTTAATCAGCATTTGGATTATAGATACACTTCATCTGCTCTCACACATCAATTAATTTCTTTTTAAATCAACAAAAGCAATTAATTAAAAGGCAAATCATCTTCTCTTCATTGTTTATATCATGCAGGAAAATTAAAATATAATCGAATATTAATTACATTATAATACAGTATTCCCAAGATATTTGTATTTTTTGATAGAAATAGATTCAAGCCTGTTAAAACTTCTTCGAAATTTAAGTGTCATATTGTTCAAAGCAATTCTAATTTCAACCAATTTTCTATGAACGCTTTTGTTAGAAATTTGATCTAATCGCGGTATATGCATATCCATCACTAACCCAATTTTGAAGTTAAATGTGTACAAAATTTCATTTTCTTGGAATAAATTTAGTCGATGTGACAGCTTCAAAATCATATTTATTTTTGACACCCTCGTAGTTACTATAAAAAAAATTCGTATAAATTTAAACTTGTAAAACTTACGTAACTTGTTACTTATAGCAATATCTAGTTACTACCCCAATAAGTATAAAAAATCTACTGTAACGAGCAATAACCAATTTTGTTTTTAATCAGTAATGTTTTGCTTGAGTTTCAGAAATAAAAGTTTTGCGGTACGAAAACATGTTTATAAAACGATCGGTATATTTAATGATTTATAAAAAAGGTCTTGAACGTTGTCTAAAGATATATATTCCACTGTAAATTTGGGGTCGATGCATTTTTAATAAATTCGGATTTGGTTGAGCGGCCCCAATACAAAAAAGTTTTTTCGTTGGCTGCGATTTTGTAATGATATATTTCAGCGGACTAGTTGGAATATATTGGGCTCTGATTTAAATTGTGCTATAACCAAAACGCAGTGATAAACTGGAGTGAATTAATTTTCTTTTTTTCATGTAGCTAGTAAATTCATTTGATTAAATTTTTAAAGAGCAAAAAGAGCTTGTTTGTACCATTTTCAATATAAAAAATGGGATAAACGAATTATAAATTCTATATCAAATAGTGCAGTGAATTAGAACGAAATGTAACGGGATATGTAATATTAAGAAAGTTTGATAAAAGTATTGAATCTTTCATGGTTTCTTTTCTTTCATTGCACTTTAGGGATGCAAGGAGAGGTGGTCAATGTAGCGTAGAAAGAAACTTGCGGTAAAAAGTGATTATTGGATCACACAACCCTCGACAAGGAGCTTAAAATCCTAATCTACTAATTACAACCGGTATCTTCTTTTCTCTTTTACTTTTATCACTACTTCTTAGACTATTGTGGTAGTACATTTACATTTTTTCGCCATTATAAAAATTTATACCCGATTTTTGTAATCTCTTCTATATAAAGAACTTCTTCAAACTAATTAATTTGGAAGCTCCATAAAAGCTTTTCGACAAATAGTAACCGTATACGAATTTAAAAGCAATTACAATGGAAAAAAAACACTCAAAGCATCTTTCTTTTATCTGTATATACACAAATGCTCATTAAAATAATGAAAACTTTCCACACAAATTTTCTTTTTCTCTAACAAAAAATATTTTTCTTATAAACATTTTTATATTCCAGGCGAACTGATTTAATGACACAACCTTTCACACATAGCAAAGACAAAGCATTTTTATGGGAACTCTACTTTTGTGCCACTGATGAAAAGAAAAAACGAACAATATTTGTTATGAGAAAACAAGTCACAAAATGACATAAAAGTATATTGAACAAAAACTATATAATATACAAAATCACAGTTTAACAATAAAAGCCTAATTAATTTTGTTTGCCGATTATTGTAATCGAAATAAAAAAAACTTTGATATTTAAATGGTAATTATTTATATATCCTTTTTAAAATTCAATTGAAATTTCAAAGGTACTGAAAGTCTTTTGCTTTCATGAAATAACAAAGAAAAATTTTTTTAAACACCATTCATGTTTTAATGAAACCATTTGACACCGATACCAACATAATAGCTAGCCCTTACGAGCAACAATAACTGCTATTTAATACAGGTAAATTTAATGGTTTTCACTTAACTTCTGTTTCAGTCGATGTAGGTATATTAACTGAATAAAATTTAGCCTATTTTTATTCAGAATTATTATGATGATAATTTAATTCTTTTGGTCAAAGAACAGCTTGTCTCACATAAAGAAATGATCTATATTATCAATCCACACTTCCTATTCGATACATATAAGATATAATCTATAAAACTTCTTTTAAGAATGATAAATGACGCTGTCAAAAAATAGGAGATCTGTATATGAATAATAATTTTATAACTCTAAGTTAAAAAGCGTGAAAGTTATAAATTTCGATTATTTTTGAATGATCCATAAATGATGATTGCTCTTGAGTATGCAAAATGGTGGAAGCACTAAGTGTCTAAGGTTTTCTCTTTATTTTTGATGACATTTTTATTATTATTATTCTACATTAAATTAATGTTACAGCAAAAGGAAGTGGTGCTGTGTAATGCAGTCTAACACAAACTCTAACCAACATTACCAATTTATTCAACAAAATATGTAAATTAAATTTTATTTTTTTGCATTCAAGTTCGCAACCCTCCGCTTTCTCTGTACATCTTGAATTTAATAAAAAAGGTTTACCTTTGCTTTTCTAAAGAAAGAAAGTCTCCTAATTTCGTTTATTCATATTTACGAAAATCTTAATCTTATAAGTACGTTTCAGACAATTTTATTTTAACTTAGTCGGACTTGAAAATATATCTAATATAATATTATAAAAAAAATAGTGATTTTTGGAATGCATTCTACTACTGGTTCGCGTGAAAAATCTTTATTATTTAGAGAAATTGCTATTCGTGTCAGTGGAAATGCGACAGCTACGATGAGATGTTGATATTAGATCTGCCAAGATAGCTGATTAAATGAATAGTTTAACGTTCCACTCTTTTTATACATTATTTGATTGACATTAATGGACAGTTTCACGTTAGAGTAAACCTAGAATAGTTTTTTCGTGAAATATTTAAACATGGAAGCATATATATAATATTGAATTCAATTGAAAGCCAAAACATGTTAAACGGGAATGGATCCACATGTTTGTTCTATTGATGACACCATAAAATGCAGATTAGAATTTTTATCACTTTTGTCAGCAAATACTAGATATTAAAGTTTATATCTTTACTTTCTTTCAGTAAAGTGCTATCAATTAAAACTTTTTTCGATATAGACGGCAATAAAACTAGAGCAACTATTCCAAAGTTAGTTCAATACGAATCACATATTACAAAGAAGATTATTTGACGGTTATTGTGGTTATTGGAACATAATTTTTAAATTAAATTTTACATTATTCACTACTTTTCAGTGTATTTAATTACTGTGATATATTGATCAAAAATCCTGCTGTTGAAAATCTCAGTTTAATCGGGTATTATATTAAAGTACTGTTTGTTTAAAAAATAATATTTCTGTTGAGAAAATGAAAGATTTTTATACGATTATTTTCATTTCAGGGTTGGTGAAAATGGCGAATGGAATGTGATAGATGGAATTCTTACTCCAAACAACGAGAGCAGTTACCAAGTTACAAACCTGCACCCTTATACAGTATACAGTTTCAGGGTGGTGGCCGTGAATGCGATGGGGGCCAGTCAACCAAGTAAAGAGTCCTATTACATGGTTACACTTCGAGAGGGTAAGAGCAAGAAAGAATTACCCTCGACTGCTTTTATAACGAGCACCAAGAATGTGTCGAGATCCTCCCAAATTGTTCATTTCTACCTTAACTCATCCACTTTAACAAACAACATTACATTATAAATCATAAAATCTCTGAAAAACAACTTAATTACAACATTCGTTCAACATTTATGTCTACAAGCGTTCTGAGACCTTTCAAACGTTTTCACTGGTAGATTTTTCATAAAATGTTTCGTGGCTGCCAGATAAATATATCGCCCCGGACAGCCCACTTAAAATTCTCCAAAACTCTCGCAAAACCACTGGAAAGTTAAGTTCAATAGCTCTTTGTTAATTATTCCGCCTAATTACGAAACAGAATGGACCGAAACGGTTCATAAAAAACCCTTTTTAATTATCCCGAATTATTGGGTTCCCCCGTTAAATATACAATTACCTTGCTTGGGTATTATATGGTTTAGTTAATGTCGGAACATATAGTCTTAAGAGCAAATTCCTAAACAAGTCATTAAAACTCTACTATGTTGTTATTAAGGATATCCTAAACCTAAAGTTGACCTCCATAAAGATTAACATTTGTAACTCTATAGCTTTTACTAAATTAAATAAATCCATCCGTGCAAGTCATCTAGAAACATTTTAAGTAATCGATAAATATGTCATACTATTTATTCTTGAAAAATAATAACTCAACTTTGTTTCAAATGATAAGAAAATGAAACATTGTAAACAAAAATGTATTTCATTATTTACAGAGATATGCAAATAAAATGTGATTTTTTTTTTTAGTTATTTCGATTTATATGTTGGAATATACCATCATTACTTCTCATGATCTTATATCAAATTAGATAACGTGAAAAATACACTTGCTGTTTGATATTGTATGGATGGTTGACACAATGTTCTTTTTGAAACGAGATTTTGTATATGTATTGTATATATGTCAGAAAGAAAAGTCAATAAACTAGGGTCTAGAGAACACATTGAAATTCGTCAAAATTTGAAATTTACAGAAGCTCTATCAAGTTCTGGAACCACATTACCCAAAAAAAAAGGATAATAGCGTTTGGAAGTTTAGTAAAAGATCGCTGCATGAAATCAATACAACCACATTAACATAGTCAGCGTGAAGTCTAAATTTGAACTTGGTGAAACATGTATGAGACAAGTACAAGAACATTGGATAGCTTTTACAAGCACAAGAAAGTAAACCACTTTGTTTTTCTTAGAATAAAATCAGATAACTTAACCAAAATTTTTCGTTCGAACTAGTTCAATTGTTTATTTATCGCTATAAATGTATTTTTATAAAAACGAGAAATATTATAAATACCCAAATGGATTGAAACTAATTTCAAAAAAAATTCCATTGAATTTCTATCCATACAATAAAACAGTTTCCTACATTACATACTTAATTATACAACAGTTTTAGGAAATTTGAAATTTAATATTCTCTCGTATTGAACTCTATAGTCTTCAGCAAAAGAGAAAACAATGACGTGTTTGAAATTTGCAATCGATTTTCTGATAGAAGTACACGTATTCACTTCTAATAATAGATAGTCCTGTGGAAATCCTGTTCTTCTTTAATTAAAAATTAAACGTATATTTTATAGACACATCCTTTCACGCAAGTATTGGCAACACTTACCAATGGTCGAGTCAATTAATATTTAATAGCTTGTCGCAGTGAAGCTTGGCTGAAACAAATAAATTTTTAACTTATACGTCACTGTACATTAACTACAAATCACTTAAAGTAATGAACTCTTAATGTGCTTTTAAATTAACCAGTAAGTTGATTGTTTTATCAGAAGTAAGTTTTTTATAGATGAGAATATTTAGAAGGTTTTTTTAGTGAGAAGAAATGAAGTAGAATTTCAATAAAAAATTAATATGTATACATATAGATATATAGATAAATAAATTCTTCAATAAACAGTTTTCCTTTACATTGACTGAAAAATAAAGTAAACAATATACAGCATTGTTATCGTAAATATAAAATCAATTTCTGAAAACAAGAAAGTGTGAGGGTGACGCGATACTGCTCAAAAGTATACAGTTTCAGTAAAGCGGCATTTCCGACTTTATGCCTTCAGCATTTCCACCCCCAAGCGAGCACCCCAAATACACAACTAGCAGTCGAGTAAGACAAGCGGAAAACGAAGAACTGTCATCTCCCTGGAAGGCACTAGACGACCATAGAGTTGGTACAAACCGACAAGTTTGTACTATGTTACTTTTGATAACCTATTTATTTATAGACAGTAAATTATCTTTCAAGGTAAAAATGAAATCTGAATAAAACATAATGGCTGTGTTAATTTAATACTCAGTAGTATTTGGAAAATGTTTTATTTGAACAGCAGATTTTCATTTATGTCCTAAAATAAAAGCGCGTGAGAGATTGCTGTTATATTTTTATTTTGTCAGGATATTGATTCCAGTCCATCTGCAGAGGAGAAACATTTGTGGAATTTTGGTGAAGCGAACGAATAATCTCATAAGAAATTCTAACACATTTATGTTTCACTGAATTTTGTGCTGAATATTTTTCATTTGATTCATGTCATTACGTGTTGGTGGCGTTTTCATTTATGTCTGTATGAGACTGATAGGACTGTTACCATTAAATCATTTATTTATAATGGTGAATGTTACCTATAAAATGAATACTGATAAAATTGGAGATTGTTACATAAAATGTGTTACGATTATCTCAGCAGTTATTTTATACATCAGAAGGATACAGCTTCTGGCAATCAAAATTTGAAGTTGCTATAGAAAGACAAAGACAATTCCATTGATACTCCGATAGTTTGGATTTGCTTTATACTTGCTTCTGTATCGTAAAACCAAACCCCTGTTACGTTGGCTTTCAAATCAAATACATCGACAAATTTAAAATTTACAACCAACCGGAGGTTTGTTTTTAAGCCAAAAAGGGGACGTATTTTTAGATTTTAGCAAAAGTTTAGCCCTCTTTTACCCTTTGCTAGAATAATCTGATTCAGATCTTTATTGAAAAAACGTCTATGTACCTGTAAATTTCGCTAAAACAAATATCCTTTGTTATAATAGAAACTTTTATTGGTATTCACCACACAATAACCCCCACTGACTGCGCCAAGCAACAACAACAAACACTGAACCAACATCAAAATTAATAATATCAAAACAACTCAATCGCATTTAAAGCAAGCAAGCTGCGTAAATCAATAATTATCGTTGAGTACCCTGTAGGCTCAAAACGTAATGTTATAAGGTAAAAAAATTAAACAACATAAGCATAAACATTTTTTTGATAAATCTGTGTTTACATACTTCATGCATGCATTAATAGGAAAGTTAAATAGATTATGGTTGAATTGTTCTATGTTATGTAAAAGATACTGACCAGTTGTAAGACGAGGTGAGAAAAATTTGATCTCTTTTGATGCTTTTGATGTATGAAACATGGAATTTGAGGAATGTTGTGAACGGAATGTGTCGAAATTCGGCTGTTACGACGCACATCACCGTTGCGGATGATTAAGCTTTCTAAATTTCAATGGAAATTAAAGGGAAGAGAGAAAGGCATAGATAGTTTTATGTAGTATCGGTCGTCATGGAGTCTAATAGTGGCTATGTATGGATATCTTTATAGAATCTGGAAACAATCTATTTTCCGAAATATCCGTGTTATTGACCGTGGAATGTCTGTTATAGTGTAGGTTGAACAAAGGGTGGCGAATTTATGGGAGATTGATTGGTGGTAAAATGGGTTTGTTTTGTATATGAGTATGTGTACATGGTGAATATTTATAAGTCAATTCTGAAATAGATTATGCGGAAACGGCAAAGCTTATGGCTGTTGTATTAGTACACTAGTTATGGTTCATATGACAGCAATCAGACATCAGTGTTTTGGATCGGTATGACGAGTCAGCGAAGTCGTCAATCGCGATTTAGTAAAATTGGCATAATGCTGAACTAAAGTCCAGCATCGGCCATGACGTGTATCGATTGAGCCCTATCCCTAAATATCAATAAAATCGGCAGTTTGAAAAAAGCGATCTACATTTTATTACTAACTTTTCCCTCGGTTTAACATCATTACTTCCCTCGGATGCATTAAATCGTATTATGAAAAACGAACTCGTAAAAGTTTGGCCGTGTCGGCGGTTATATTTAGGGCGGACTCGTCCATTTTTTATTGTCTTTATAAAGTTGTCGGAAATGAATACGCACCATAACGCGGTAACGTGAGGCGATAACAGTACCGCTGGTCGACAGAATTGGGGGATGCGGGATGCAAAAAGTGACCGCACATTATCCGACTTTATTTTACTTGGAAGCGAACAAAGTTCTGTCTCGTCTAAGAAACCCGATCTAAGTGATCGGATCGGATTAAAGGCGTGTCGAAAAACGCTTTTGAAGTGATCCTTTTGAACAAGATCCGAAGTAACACTATCAAATGCTAGCTCTCTAAACCATTCGATGATAAAGTAAAGTCTTTGTGAGAAGATTTCATCTAATCTATGGTGATGCACGTTCGATGTGCGTTATTGCTAGCCATGGCCTGCATCAACATCGCGATCTTGCTTCGATGGCACCCGAGCCACTTTCGAATCGAAGCAATTAGAATCGGATCAGACATCTGGGGCTCTCAAAACCCTAGACTAGTCGAAACTGTATCGTAAATTCGAAACAACTTGGAAGGACATCATCTACACCAGAATACAACCTATTATATTTTTCCGCTTTTCTGCGTTCTGCGTGTCTGTTAGAGTCTCGCGTGTATTCCTACTAAATATTTCCCTTGTTAATCTAATTTTAAACAATGCTCTTTTAAACCCATGCCAGAATTGATTTATTTCACAGATTGATCGATTTTTAACGAAAACGTGTATTCACTTTCTCATTCCAGAGAACAAATACAGTTTTATTAACCAACGGAAAGTGAGAAAAATTCCACCTTGATCCCACATAATTCCATTATTTTTTATTTCATGGTAATAGGTATTCATGAGGATTATTTCTGTTTCTTTTTGGCCGTTGAACAAAAACATGTAAGTCAGAATACTTCCCCATTTCACGAAAAAATGTAAATTTATCTATCTCGTGCTTGCGTCACACTGATTACAAACCGCAAATGGAGATGAAAATGTTTAGCCTGTTAACAAAGCTGATGATCTATTGATTTATCAGAAAAACAAAACTCCAATGTTTTGTTAGAGAAAAAAAAACTATCATAGCTTCTGCAACAAAAGAGAAAATTCTGTTCTATGGTCTTCTACAATAGTATTAGTAACCTCACGCTATAGATCGTTCTCAAATGTTAGTTAAGTTGAATTAAAGGCCAACATTATAATCACTGAATTGGTATTTGTAGTCTAAAGAGAATTTATATTATCTAAAATTTTCGTAAGCCTTCTGATTCTCACTAAGCTTTGGATTTGTCCTTCCCGCCGTTCTTGGTGCAAAATTTCCTAATAAAATTCATTCCCCAATGACTAATTATTCCAGAACGCCACAAAATATCAACAGTAAACTCTTTAAAGCGAAAAACCATCAAAGCTCTCGCTTAAAGTTGAAATTAACTAATCTTGCAAATTAAAATCCCCCATTCATATATTCACAATCTGTTGGGTTTTAACTTAGAGAAAACTGTAAAAAATCATTTAGTTTACAAAAACTCAAACAACAGTATTCTTTGAAAACTCTATCAGATTTTTGTTTATCCATTTCACTCACATGTATTAACCCTTTTCAGTGAATTTGAACATGAAGCACTTGGCTTAAGGCTAATAATTCAAAAAACCAAAATATGTGTGAGAAAAAAGGTTTGAGGTCGCAATTTTAGCAGTGTGTGTTCGCACGTTTTTCTGCATTAACACGAAGTTTTATCTCCAATAACTTGCAGGAAAACCACTAAAGGGAGCTTTAAGATCTTTTATATCTTCGTCTGTCGCAGAACTCTTAACACGTATCGTCACTAAATCTGTGAGAGGCTCCAAAAGAATTCCTGTGTGATACATAAGACATGAACAAATCGAATTTTTGCTTCTCCTAAATTGAATTCAAGCTAATTAAATTGATCCGGTTTTACCCGCTTTCCAATTTAATTAATGCCTATTGACTTTTATACAACATTTTGTTTGGCTAATATTTCTATGACCAATGTCACTGTGAGCTTTCATAGCACCAATAAATATCTACCACAAATTGCAAAGCTCATTTATGGAAAAAAAAATCTATAATCAATTATAATAACCAACAACTGTGTTATTGTACAATTAACTTGATTACATTAGTTAATGACTTAATTAAATTAATTTTCAACAACTCATATAAACACATTGGCATGTCTGGGTTGAATAATGTATAGAACGTTGTAATTAATTTGTGATAAAATTAATTTTATACTAAAACAATAACATAATTTATACAAAGTTACCAATTCTCAATATGTTTTTCATATTACATACCTTACATACTGGAATTAGCAGGAAGAAAAAAAAAATAAAAACGAGTACCAGTCGAAGAGATAAGTTATATTGATCTAATTTTAGCACTACTTATCTTGACACCGATTTCAAATTTTAATCAATTGCCTAGAAGGTCGTCAAGCACCTGTTGATAGTTTAAAAATTATATAACTTCATTTTTTAATAAACTATTCAATTTTGAATACGGTTAATCATAGAAAAATTTATATATAAACTTGTAATTACTTTCATTATAAATTATGAAAAAGTGTTAGTTAATTTGAACAGCTTCTAAGAGCTATTCATAATTCGTATTGATTTACCTAATTAATTATTCTATTCCAACTTGAATATCACACTTTATTTGATTCCCCTTGTATATAAAGCAAATACAAATTAGCATAAAAGTAGCAGTTGTGCAAAATCTGAATAATATATTCAATCATTTAGTTTTAGTTACGGTTTTAACTTATCCTCTGCTATTGACAGCTACTTCCAATTTCTGCTAATTGTGGCTTACCACATTTTCTAATAAATTTGATACTGTCAGAGTTTGTCATTCAATTTATGCAAATCATTAACAGGTTGTACATGGACAAACAATGACATAAAATACCGCTTTTGTAACTTAGTTAATTAGAAAAAATACTAAATGATAAAATTAGCTTGTTTGTTGGTTTTTACGACGACTGAAATGTATCAGTTTTTCGCCAGTGGGTGTTTCGTTTCCTTGAATTCATGATGGTTCGATTAACGAGAACTTGGGGAAGGTTAATGAAAGCAACGTGTAAAAGGGCCGCGAGCATCAGGCAGGTAGGCACGTCGTCGAGGGTAGATTCTATGGGGAGTTTGAGGGTGGCAACGGTGGCATGCAAAAACCACCGTCGCACTGTCGTGTTTTCGCCCCGGATTAACGCGGAGAGCGAACGTACCCCACATTTGCAGATGTAGCTTAGTTAAACGGCAAAACGGAACAATTAACGCTAGTTTGTATTTACGTTTGTGGTGCATGTGTGTGCGATGTATATGTTTAAGTTGCAATGGAGGTCTCACGGCAGTACGACGCCTAAGGTTGGAGTTCGTGTGTTCACACTCGGTTTTATGATTATTAGTCGTCTGCCTCGACCTACTATGTGCTTTCCCAACGCGTCTATTCAAGCCCCGTTCAAGCTCTTGCAATTTATTGTTCACATACGAACTGTTCTGCTAATCCCTCCGAATGCATCAAATCAGACTGTAAAATTTTTTCTCTAGAAAACGAATAAATGGGTAACAAAGATGTAACTGCAGTGGATATGAAAAGTTTTCCTCTTCTGCTTTTCGAAGAAAATCATCAATCTTTAATTAACGAAACGTCACTAATAAAACACCGTTTTTATTCAAAGGCATGGACTTTACGCTCCATTATATCCTCAACTACATTAAATCTGCTTAAATTCATACTGAAATTGGGGAAATTTAAACACAAATATTTTCAGCGTTTCAAACACAATAGGCTCGGACTGCCTGTTATGAAACCGGAAAGTATCACCGAGATATTTATAAAATTAAATTAATTTCATACTTCTATTCAATCATTTCATCCACTCTAGAAGCTTTCAAATCTCAAGTATGTTTCAAACTTTACGGAATAAATTTCAAAGCGACTTTCTGTGTTTACTAACTAGAAACAAATTCTAATTTAATCAGGTCTAAAAATACGCATAGTTTTTTAAACTTCAAATTAGAATGTAAATCGTCATAACCACTCATAAACCACTCATTTAACATAATTAGAAATATTCCTATTTACAATCTAAGCACTCAAATATAAAACTCAAAAGAAATTTTCATCTGCCACACAAAATAAATCGATTTTTCTAGAACTTAATATAACTATAGATTATATTCTCAAATCACTGGAATAATCTACTTTATACATGAAAAAATACTATTGAATAGAATAAACACAATAAAAAAATAAATTTTCAGCAGAGTTCGCTTTTATTGTATTACAGATATTTTAAATTTGTATCAAAATGGTATTTTATCAATTGGATTTCAAAAGGATCACTGCAGTGAATGATATTTTGAATAGAATTTATGATGATATCATATCGTGCATGTTGTTGCTCCTTTCTTTGCTAATTTATAAATTCATATATTAAACAGATACAAACAAGGTGCGCCATCTATAGAAATAACTAATAAATTCTTACTTAAACAATTAAAAGAAATTTGTACATCGCAATTTATACACGATATTTGATACACCACGCTTCTCATATGGTTAATAAATCATATAAAAACTTATTAGTAAAGAAAAATGAACTTTAGACACTTATTAAGAGAATCACAATTCGAGATAATTTCACCCTTTACGTGATCAGAGTTCTAGAGTTGCAGTCTTCGTTAATTGTTGAAAGATAAGAGTTGTATTTACTGCTATTTCTGCTTTTTGAATTTCCACCATGATTTTTCTTTTCATTTTCAAGAAAAAAATAATGTAAAAATAAACTATGTAATTACAGTTTTCATAATTGTAGAAAATTGAGTAGATGCATCGATATATTTTTTCAACATTTGACTAATAGTCGTAGACCAGTGCAAATTTCTTGTTGTAAAATGGGAAACAGAATTTTGTAGTTATTTAAAGTAGATGCATCTCACAAAGCTTATGTCTTTTATTAAAGTGAAAATAAAATCAAGCTGGAATTAAAACGTATCGTTATAAAAGCTCATTGAGAGTGCACTTCTTATTCTTTAGATGCATTTAGAAAAGTAAATAGAAACGCATATGATGCATATATTTTTGATAAGGTAAAAGTGCACTTTCGTGTTTTTTTGGTAGAATGAATTATGAAGCACACGATTTATGTCTTTTCATTTGATGTCGAATGAATATTTTAGTTGTCACTTCAATGGAAAAGTGTAAGAGCCTTGTATGGTTAAGTAAAAAGCGTTCACTATAAATCTAAACTTGGAAAAAAGGTATATTGCTGATGTTTGTTAAAATGTCGATTTAAAACGTGCATCGGACATTTTTCTTTTTGTCTGTGAAAGTGAAATGCTGATGTAAGACTTTGTTTGAATTTTTTGAAAGTTGAAAATGGATGAGTTGAGTCCCTGGGAGCATCTTAAGTTGTCAATATATTATTTGTGTTGGATATGCACCATTATGCTTAAACTGTAGTAGTTGTCTAAATGTAGCAAGTTTGGTAAAGTGTATTTGTTGCAGCTCCCGCGGGAAAACCGACGATCACAACTGCGCATAATACGTCGTCGACAGCATTGCACATCAGCTGGCGACCACCTCATCATGAGACCATCCATGGAGAGTTCTTAGGCTATCGAATCGCCTATCGTCCCAGAGACAGAGGAGACGAAGCTTTCAAAGAGATATACATCCGAGACCCAACAGTAGAGGTACGCATTGTTTGAAATAAATAAACGAAAGAAATTGGGCAAATACTTCGGAGAACTTTCAGCGAATTGCTCGATTTCAAACCCATGGGAAATCACAGAAACTCCGTTAAACCTCTTAATCCAATGACCTGTCCATTAATAGGCCGTCGCAGCGATGCCTGAACACACCGTTCGTATTAACAACCATATTCCATTTCGTCCTCAATTGCATTCGTCGTTTTTAATTAAATTCTGTCTCTACCATACTCTAAACCGAATCATTTCGCAAACAAATCTCATGATAACGTGTATATGTGTCAAGACTTTCTTTTTTCAGACTTTAAGCACCTCGTCAAATCTGAATAAATTTCAATAATAAAATGTGATGTTTTATTTTATAAACTTTATAACAAATGAGTTTTAAATATTTTTATCTACCAAATATTCAACTTTCTTCTTCTTGATTTTTAATTATTATTCACTTTGAGTAATGATACGAAATTATAAAGACGCAAATCCTTAAAAACAGTTTATTTTACTTCCATTTCCATAATTTCGCTAATATAACACTCTACAATCGAGTCAAACATTAGGAATTTCAGTTTAGGATTATTAAAGCTTCGCTAAACGACACTCCAAACCTGACTCACAGCTTTTGTAGCTGTGTTTGGTCTTCAATTGCATCATCGTTTTTAATTAAACCCCGTCTCTGCCGCACTTTAAACCGATTCATTCGAAAAACGACAACTCCCACACTGACGATTCAAACAAAATTGATTTTTATTTTAACTACCATTGGCACGGTACGTTACGCCCAAGCATTCTAATCACTACATATAAAATTTAGTAACCACCAAAAAACCAAATGGAAAACCAATAAAAGAACGTAGAAAAAAAATTCTATTCCATTCATACAAGCAAACTGTGAACCAGTAGTAGATTTTATAATTTAATAGCAAAATTTTGAAATTTTATTGACACATAACTTCCAAGGAAGAATGAATTCATTCTACCTGTAGTTGCCTGTCAACATACCTTGCTCTTTTCAAGTATAGTGTGCTGCATAACATTTTCATTTTACTTCAATTCAATATAATAATATGGATTGTGTTTATACAAACTTTTTGTAACAATGAAAATACATTGGACAGTTTTAGCAAATAATTGTTTTATTTTATTTGCCAAAAGATTATTATGTTTTTGACTGATAGTTAAACCACATTTGTATTGTAGGAAATAATGCCCAAATAGGTAAAATTCAGACTTATTACATATTGCTTGCATAAAAAATTAATGATGGAATTGTATACATAATAGTAAAATAAAATTATGGTAAAAAATTTTGTGACTGTAATAAAACTGTGTTGTGTTAAGCGATTTATGTGCTGCACAGTTTCGTAACAATGTATAAAATACGCTCTTTTACATGGTTTTTATACGGCTTATAAATTTCATGGATTTTAACACACTATGGTAATACTTATTTTATCTATGGAATTGTAATAGACTTATGAATGGTGAAATATAGTTCATAATAACAGGATTTAACATATATTTACTCCAAAAAAAAAAATAAATAAATAAATTGTGATGAATAAAATACTGGTATTTTTATTTCATAACTAGATATATGATAATTCTTTGAAAAGACAGCAAAATATAGGATAGAAACCGCTTATTGTATTTCAAAAAAGTAATGTAGTTGTTGTCACTCCCTAAACTCGAGTACCTTTGAGAGTTAGATATCTTGTTCTTTAAGAAAAAAACGCATATTTTAGAAGACAAAAAGATCATAGTTTTACTCGAAATTCAGTGCAAAAAAAAAGTGCAAAAGGCTTTGAATTGTTGAACTCCAATCTGTGCAAAAACTCTTGAAATCTGCATTATGTGATTGTCTAGCATCTCAAAGAATATCTACGAATTACTGAAGATCAATGAAAAATTCTTTGATAATTGTAATTAAAATAGTAATGGAATTATAATTATGAATCAACATTAATATATATTTTATGTTTATTTATTGGAAATGTATAATTTTTTTTTGAGTGACTAATGGAATTATAAAAGGTTTTGATTTAACTTGGGCATTGATGATATTTCACTTTTACGCCTTTATAATTTTAAAGAAATAACGATAGCGATTTTAGAATGTGATAAGCTGTCGAAGTTAGATAATTTGTTTCCTCAGCCTCTGTTAGACTTCTTTCGCTGAGTGTTTTTTAATGAATGTTGATAGAAGAAAAATCAAAACTCTTCCAGATCACATAACAATAGTAAACCACTAAATTAAAAAATTAAACATCATAAGATACAAGTATGGTCATAACCGTATAAAACCACAGAGATTATCTCTTTTATATTGACTCATTGAAATGTCCACAGTTTACTATAAAATACTGTAACTTTGGCCCGCTGTCTTATTTGTCTTCAAATCAATATTATTGCCTGTTTGATTGACAATAACATAACCATAAAATTTGTTTACATTTCAATTTGATAAGACGTTTGATCACATGTCACTAGCCGGATGCTGTTTATTTGTAAAAATTTTCCTAAAGTACATACTCCAACAAAACTTCATGCGTACAGTCCCAAATTTTGAGCACCAGATGGCCTTGAAAGTCTCTAAGTTGCTGAAAAATCATATATATATATATATATTCATTAAGTTTTAAAACCAACAACAAGTAGTCTCAAAAAGTTGTGTACTTTGTGGAAGTCAAGATGAAAAAGATGATTCAATTCTTGTTTATTATTGCCCATATTGATTCGGCGTGTCAGTGAAAATTTTCATTTGTGAAAATGTAACCAAGAACGTGACATTTTTACGTTTTTGTTTTTTTTTTCCAAAAGCTTATATATTAGGAAAAGAAAGCGTCAATTGTGTGGTAGGGGAATTATTAGTTTCTGTGGTGGTGTGTTATTGACTGGTTCTATTTGTTATATATTAAATGGAACGTTCTTCGAAAGTGACAAGTTAAGTAAGGGCCGGTAGCGTAGATAGTAGCGGACCAAAGCGGCGTAAATTTCTGCAGTGAGCCTACACGAAAACCACAAACGTCACACATGCTAGATCTGTGATATCACAATTGCACGGTGACACGGCAACGCGACGTGCTGATTTAATGTGTGGCCATGGGGTTGCGGCACGCGGCTTTAACGAACTTAATGGAGTAGTGGAGAGTTCGGGCAGAGAGCCGTAAAGTAGCAATAAAGACGGTCACATTCATTACGATTTACTAACATGAATTAGCGGCGAGTGTGCAGGACTCCTTCGACGCTTCGCCGATTCTACCGATACCGGCAGCTCCTTGCGGACCGCTTAAGCACGCTGTAATCGCACACGTGTTTATTTCGGTCGGGTCATCAACTTGGGACTCATTCCTCTACATTATCTCTTATTGTTCCAGAGCCACACCATACAAAATTTGGAGACCTACACCCAGTATCTGGTCTCGCTGCAGGTGTTCAATCCCGAAGGACCCGGGCCCAACACTACAGTTCTCGTCATGACTGACGAAGGGGGTAAGTTGTCTGCACTACAAAATTATGTCTCCTTTAACAACAAACTCAACCTTATAGATTAAGTCTCGTTCTTATTAGGACTTATCAATACATACGAATATCCTAGTTACGACAAACATACCACAAATCCTCTTAACGTCACCCGAATATAATATCCGAATGAGAGATGACAAACTTACTTGGTTAGAACAGTTACATAAGGCAATGAATAGTAATACAGCAATATCTGCAAGTACCTTCAATCTACTAGAATAAAATTAAAAATATGTTCAAAATATGATCAGTTTCATGTTCTTCATATGAGTCCAAAAGCCTAATAAAAAAAAACAATTTGTATTTAGTAAAACTTTTGCAAGGATTATTCATAGCTGCTTTACTAACGTTTTTATAAAGCTGCAGAAAACTCTTGTGCTCTCTTTTGTTCTTCCAGTATCATTCTTAACATATTTAAATTTGTAAATATTTAAAACAAGCATTTATCACCTTAGTTTTGATATATCGCTTCTCGTATTTAAATAAAATTAATGTCGGTAACATTGATTAGTTAAATCAATTTACTTTCTCTTGTCGTTTTCACAGAGACTTTTTTTGAGTCAAACCGCATACTTCGCTGAAGTGATTTTGGCAAAGTTTTTCTCGAGAACGGATTGTGCTCTGGAAACGCTTATTCGGCTGGGGTGCCATAATCCCCACCTGACTGAGTAAAACGAAGCTTTAGGGATATCATTTGCAGAATTTCCAGCCTCATGTGGGAAGTTGGCTTGGACGTCTCATCTTGTTTGTCCCCGGGTCTCAGACTATCATTCGATCAAAACGATTGATTAGGGCAAGATACCCGGATGGTTTAACATGTCCATTATTTACGCCAAGACCGTCCGTACTTTTAACCCTGAATTTATATTTACCAATGACCGCCGGTTTAACATTGAACATGCAAAGATATCCTCATTGGCTTTTGTTTTTTAGCGACAAATATTACGGGTAGCTTAGAGACAATGTTGTAGTAAATCTAGTCTTAAAGTTTTGCACCATGTGCTCAATCCGCTTCGAATGAATCAATACACCAGCCCCTAAGTAAGGTTTCAGGTCCATGTAAAGGCGCCTGCGCTCCCTTATCATTACAGAACGACTACCCTCTCCGCACTCATTATTCCTCACATGATCCCTTCATTATCGCTTATTTTCCGTGGAGGAATTTGGTTGGGTCTCAACCGTCTGATCGACGGTGAGTCACAGGTCAAGTCCCTCCGTCGCTTCACGGTCGAAATCCGATAAAATAATAGCGAATTTCGTCGAAATGAGGCAAGCTGCCTTTGCTTGGCTTTTGTTCTACGAACAAAGAGAAACGAGTAGCAGGTGGTAAGAAGAGAGGTGGATAGGGGACATGGGGGTCGGCATCAAATGGAACAAAGTAGCGAGTAATGAGCACAGATGCAACCTGCAAAACATGTGACTATGAGATGCTGCAGCAAAGCAGCGAGATGAGCAGAAGTATGTTTTGCTGTTGCGGGATAAAAGACGCGCAGAACGTGAACTTCCCACACCAGTGTGCGTATGCGCTTCGTTCTTCTGCGACTATCGCTTAACTATCCGGTCTCCCGGTTATGTCGGTCTCTTGCCCTTAGCTCCTCTCATCCCCGCTTGTTGTTTGCCGTGCTGTCATAGTTCTGGGTGGTGCTGGTTGTTCTTAAAGAAAATCACCAGTTAACAGCTCAAAATGCGGCCTCGTTCCCCAGACCACTTTTGCTTTCCATCGACGCCATCGTTTCCTCTGTAAACATGTCGAGTTGCAATGGAAACTTTTTCACAACATTCAATTAGTACTTTTAAGTGAACACTTCATTGTGTTAGGATGGGTCATGTTGTTTATTTATTGGTCGCGATTTCCGGAATCGTCGCCGCTGAACCGACTACAACTGAATATGACATCACGTTAGACAAAGAAGGTATTCTAAACTTCTTCATTTATCTTCTCTAACCTGATTAACTTTCAATTTACAAGCCTAACTTGAATCTCTCTTGACACACCTACTGTTTTCAGTGCCCAGCAAACCACTCAATCTCACTGTGTTGGATGTCTCGTCTAATACCATCACAATCAAATGGAACCATCCTGAAAAACTCAATGGAGCCATTGAAGGATACAGAGTCTATTACATGTACAACAACTACACTGATATGAACAGAGACAAAATCAAACATGTTTCGCCGTTTATAACATACAATCTCACAGACTTGAGTAAGTACTATTATCCCACACTCAATGTTTATTTCTACTTCTTGCAATCTAATTTTTTATAGAACCATCGACAGAGTATAAAATTTGGGTAAAGGCTTATACACGAAACCACGAAGGAGAACCGTCTGATCCCATATTTAGCAAAACTGACATCAGCGGTCCCAGTCCCCCCAGAATTTTGAATCTTACTTGCCAAACACAAGACACAATTTTTTTACAATGGGCTAGGCCAGAAATTTATTTCAATTCCATTGATTTTTATTATATTTATATAAGTTTAAATAATCGGATCTGGAGGAATATCACCTTGGAGACGTCCACTAATCATCTGGAAACCTCAGTAAGTTTTAGCGCCTAATTACTTAAGATTTAATTTTTAATTCTCTATCAAGAAATTTTTATAAATTTGCTCAAGGCCATGAACTCAAAATGCAGTAGTGTAAAATTGATTAATATTAATCATATTATACACATAATTATCAGTTATTAATACTCTTACGTCATTTACATATTTAATGGTGTTTTCTAAAACAAACATTATAAACATAACTCACATCTTATTCGGAATATGTTCATTTATATTCTGACAGAAGGAAAAAGATATGTAGTTGACTATCGATTTTTCTAATTTTTTGTTTTCTTTGTCGATATAACATGCGTGAGTGTGAATAACAACTTTTTCTGATTTCAAATAAAAATTAATTCTATTTGTCAATAGAGGCTAAATAGTATCTAATGATCCAACGTGACCTTTCTTGAAGGTCTCTTTATGATTATAAATACTTTATACTTGTTCGGATATGTCCGTGCTAGGAATAATTAGCAATTAATAAATAATTTATATTAAAATTTATATTTTTTTTGCAACGAAATCATGTTAATTTTTTTTTTTTTTCAGTATCCTGTTGAGAACGTTACCACAAATACTGAGTATCAGGTTCAATTACAAGCATCAACGAAGAGTAATCGTACAAGAAAGTTAGTCCGAGGTCCTATTTCCGAAACAAAGACAGTATTAATGCGATCAGATTGTGATAAAATGCAAGAATACATGCGTCATACAACTCATGAATTAAGCGCTGGTGTTCTAGCTGGAGTGATTTGCGCCAGCTTTGCATTTTTGTTGGCCGTCTCAGCTTTTATTCTCTGGAGGTAAATATAAATAGCTTAATTAATCAGTTCCCCTTTGATTTAATAAATGTCGCATCCTGTTTACTTTTATAAATGGCGGTGCTTTGTTTCAGAAAATGTTTCCGCGTCTCGTATTATTATTTAGACGATCCGCCATGCTCAGTTCCAACGGCTTCACTCGATTGGAATGCGCCTCCTGATGGTAATAGCGAACACAAAGGGGCGATACCTGTGCACCTTTTCCCTAAACATGTGGCTGAGCTGCATGCTGATGGCGATATTGGCTTCAGTAAAGAATATGAAGCCATTCAAGCTGAGGCAACTACTGATGAACATACTTCGGAGCATTCACAGCATCCAGACAATAGAGTTAAAAATAGATATTTGAATATTATTGCATGTAAGTATGGGAATAATTAAAATTCCTATCGGAAAAAATAATATTAATTTGTTATAGATGATCATAGTCGAGTCCAATTGTTACAAATGCCGGGCCAGAAGAAAAATATCGATTATATTAACGCGAATTACATTGATGGTTTCCAATGGTCAAAAGCTTATATCGGTACTCAAGGCCCTTTGCCTTCAACGTTCGACTGTTTTTGGAGAATGGTGTGGGAGCAAAGAGTTAATATAATTGTGATGATAACAAATTTAGTGGAGCGGGGCAGAGTAAGTTATTATTTTTTATCTGTTTATGCATCAATTACTAGGTAGTTTAGTTTATAATTCAATTGTTTTACTAGGGTTTACTTAAATATCCATACGCCAAGTTTGGTTCAGACCAATTTGAGGTATTAGTGTGATTGATACCCTTGAATTTACTAATGCCACTTCTTAGATTAGAAATTTGTTTTAATTTATTTCACCCAACTAAACTGTTTGTTTAAAATTTCGATTATAATCATGTAAAAAAAAATATTTGTAGCGCAAATGTGATATGTATTGGCCCAAAGAAGGTACAGAAACATATGGAGTTATCCAAGTTAAACTAGTCAAAGAAGACATTATGGCAACTTACACAGTGAGAACGTTGCAAATAAGGCATCTTAGGGTAGGCTATTCATAAATGTCGATGTAATCACTCATTGTCTATTGTTTTTCAAGATTAAGAAAAAGAAAGCGGCTATGGCAGAAAAACTAGTATATCAGTATCATTATACAAATTGGCCTGATCATGGAACACCTGATCACCCTCTCCCAGTGTTACATTTCGTTAAAAAGTCAGCGGCGGCAAATCCTCCAGATGCAGGACCAATAATAGTTCATTGCAGGTATTTATTATTTTTATTATTCGTTACAATTTTTCTAATGTTTTTTTAGTGCTGGTGTTGGTAGAACTGGCACTTACATAGTCTTAGATGCTATGCTAAGACAAATTAGAAGTCGAGGTGAAGTGAATATTTTTGGTTTTTTGCGACACATTCGTTCCCAAAGAAATTTCTTGGTGCAGACTGAAGAACAGTACATATTCATTCATGACGCATTATTGGAAGCTATAGAATCTGGAGAAACTAATATAAGTCGTGAACAATTCCCTCGATATGTTCAAATGATTCAAAATCTCGAGACTGAAGAAAAGAGTGAGCTTTGGAAATCTGTTGACATTCAGTTCAAAGTAAGTACTTAGTATATTTAATTTTGATTGTCATTAAATTTTTTATTTTATTGTTTAGTTGGTCACAAGTTTTCAATGTAAAGATTTCAATCTCGTTTCGGCCAATAAAGTGATAAATCAGCCAAAGAATAGAACGACAAATATTTTGCCTGTGGAGAGTTCTCGTGTACATTTAACCCCTAAACCAGGAGAAGACGGATCTGATTATATAAACGCAACATGGATTCAAGGTTTTCATAGCTTACGTGAATTCATAATTACGCAACATCCTTTAAAGACTACAATCAAAGACTTTTGGCAAATGGTCTGGGACCATAATGCACAAACAATTGTGATGCTCAGCATTATTGATAATCAAGAATTTGAAGTATTTTGGCCTATGGATCAAGAAACGGTTGATGCTGACTCTTATAAGGTTAAATTAGTTAATGAACAGGCTCAATCGACATATGTTACTAGAGACTTCACAATGCAATCGCTACAAGATGATTATGAAATCCCAGTTAAAATGATCCATTGCACTAATTGGCCACATCATTGTTGTAGCATCACAGAAATTTATCATCTGCCCAATACCGTACTGGATATGGGTATCCAAAATGGACCTATTGTTGTCGTTGACAGGTACGAACTCAGTCTATCGTTTTGAATTAAATCTAAAAAGGTTTAATCCTAGGTTCGGCGGTACAGAAGCAGCATCTTTTTGTGCTTTAACAACCCTGAAAAAACATTTGATGTATGATAATCATGTGGATGTATACATGTATGCAAAATTGTATCACAATAAGCGGCCAGGCATTTGGAGTTCCTGTGATGATTACTTGAAGTTACATTTGGCCGTTCAAACATTATGCAGTCCACCTGAAGGTACTCCTGATTTGTATGCGATGACAAATGGGGCAATTAATGGATCATTATCAAATGACTGTGTTCGAGTACCTCCTGAAGGTATGGAAGCAGTGGGGCCGCGGCTCACCGTTGCTTAAATTGCAGTTATAGTGTAAATATATGTGATTACCGTATTTGTTACAATATCCATATTTGTGCCACTGGTGGCAGGTGTAACTAAAAACAGATTAAAACGTACTTCTCTGATGTAGCTCAATCATTCTCTTTTTATATGCAATTCCTATAGGTTTGAAATAGCAAAGAGAAGTATGGATGATCAAAATGTTATGCTGACTCACTGTCATTCACCTATCATCTTCAGTGTAAGTCAATAGCATCACATTAATAGTTATGTTTGTTAGACTGAACAACGTAGGTATAGACATGTATTTTGCCGTTAAGATCAATTTTTCATGTTGAACATCATAGTTAGTCATTATCAATCTGTAGTGCCACGCTTAGCTTGCTATTGTCTCACTGTGTCGTTTCATTTTTTCTCCTAATTTAAGGATTTATATGAATCTTTGTTTACTTACAGAAGCCCCTCTAATATCCCAGGACGTTAAGAAATGTATCTGATTATTTGACTTGAATTTACGTTCTTACATTTTACTCTTGTAAGTGGACAATAGTGCTTCAAATGGAAAAGTACTAATTTGATGTTGATAGAGAGAGGCCAAGTGAAATGTGATGCACTACACCGAGATTTCATTTCTTAAAATAATTTGCCTCCTTCCATAGACTCAAGATGTATAAAAAAAATGTAGTTATGTGTAAAAAGATTTGCGTGAATATGAATTTCAGATATTTATATAATCTGTGCAGTGTAGAATAATTCAGTATTTATGTAAGTGTATAGACTTAGTTTTTGTATGATATTGATTTATAATAAGAGTACATCGATCATGTAAACATTTTAACTTGTTCTGGACCAATTTAGTAAATAAATGAATTTTTTGTGGTCCTTCAAGGCATGACTGCTCACAAGTCTCTGTGAGATGTCTATTGACTTTGATGTGGCATTTCTTATTTTCTACTGTAGCTACTCAGCTTATTGAATAGAATAGTATCCGTCCACCAGGCGATATTGACAACACTTTAACTCAACAAACTCTTTAGACATCTTTCCAAGACAATATCATGTCCAAAGCTTATACTGAGAATGCCTGATAAGCTTTTAATTTGTAATGTCTAGTTATTTAAATGGATATCTCTTAAACTAATTGAAAATCAACTTGTCAATTTTTTTATATTTTTTTAATTTTGCTTTTATCAACAAGTTGATAATCAATTATTACATATTATCAAAGAGAGACTGTCAGTGTTCAATGCATCATTTTTTAAAACTTTTTTTGACCTATGTCTGTATAATCCTAAACAGCAGAGTGTAGTACTCTTTAAAGTTTTTCAACACCTTGTGTATGTTGCATTATATTTGTGTTAAATAAAACGAATTTTTAATAATCTTTTTTTCATTGGAAACCTTTCAATTTCTCCAATTTCACAAAAAAAGTTAAAAAAAATGTAAACGATGAGCTGCCTTTAGAATAAGAAAAAAGTGCAAACAATGAGTTAATTTTAGTACAAAAAAATGTAAACAATGAGCTGACTTTAGTAAGAAAAAAGATGAAAAATGAATCAAAAAACATTCCATGTTTTGGAGATCCAATAAACTTAGTACATAATTTTACTAGCGCTATAATGCTGTACTTTAATGCTTTGCGCTTTTCAAGTTTCTATAATTTTGTAGTCAAATATGATAAAGTTGCAAGAAAAATTTGTGGTATCAAAGTAGGCGGTGAAATTTTAACACATGATCAACTTTAGGATAGTTTTAGCCTGAAAATACAATTATTCAATAGAAATCATAAAAAAAATTTTTTGTAAATTTTTTGTCGGTAAAACAGTATTTTTTCGTACCGATTAGTAGGTTCTTAACCTCAACCCTAAAACCACGAAGAATTAAGATTTTGATTCCTTTTTATTCAATAATAGAAATAAAATTTAAAATTAATGTAGAACGTTACCATAGTTACTCAGAATTCTGTTGTTCGACGTTTCCTTGGAGCTACTTTGTTTATTTTATTAGTTTTGACATTCGCGTTTTTTCTCAAGCTTTTTTTTTCTTTTTGTGGGTATTTTATGCTAATTAAAATGAAATTGTGATTGAAAATTGTTTTTTAGAATCTTTTTAACCTCTACAAGTGTTATTTTTGCCGTATCTCAAGCACAATTTATCCAAGATGGAAAGTGTAAAACATTTGAAAAAAACTCTGATTTTTAACGTTTTGGAATTCTTAGCCGAAGAAGTTGGTGGATCGGAGTTATCAGAAGAAAAGAAAGAATCCATAGAGGTCGCAATCCAGTGCTTAGAAACGGCCTACGAAATTACCAGTGATGATCGTCAGAAGTTGAATAAAGTTGACATTTTGAGCCATATTCGTGTTAGATATCAGGTCAGTTCATATAATATCCTTTCAGGATCCTCAAAAGAACATTATTTTCGTCTTAGGGAGTGTCTGAGGAGCAATTACAAGCCGCAGAACATCATAAAAACTTAGGTAACAATGCCATGAAAAGTGGGGACTATGTAGGTGCTGTATCCCACTATACCAAGTAAGTACCCTTTAACTAATATATGGACTTATTCAGGACAACAGTTAAATTCTCAAGGATTATGTCCTGTCTTTAAGGTACCTTAAAACTTAAACTCAAGGTAAGATTATAACTTTTCCTAAAATATCTCAAAAACAGGCCAGAATTCTTAAAAATTTAACTGTTGTATTAAAAAGTTCTTTAAATTACAACGTTTTTCTTGAACAGAGCAATTGAAGCAAATCCTAAAAATGCGGTATATTTTTGTAATCGGGCTGCAGCGTATAGTCGTCTTGAAAACAACGAAGAGGCAATAAAAGACTGCAAACAAGCTTTGATTTTGGATCCAAATTATGGAAAAGCGTATGCGAGACTGGGTATTGCGTATTCAAATCTAAATAACTGGGCAGAAGCAGTAAAAGCTTATGAAAAGTCGTTAAAATATGATCCACAAAACGCAAGTTATAAGGCAAATTTACAACTAGCCAGAGAACGACTTATAGATTCTATGGGTAATATTGTTTACATTTGTATAAGTTTTTATTGAAAGAAAATTATTATAGAAAGTGCAGCGCCGCCACAACATCGTCCAATAGATATAACACAATTCATCAATAATGAATCGTTTCTTCATATGGCGCGAGAGATGATGGCAAACCCAGATTTCCAAAATATGTAAGTACTTTAATTAATAATAAATATTTACATAATAATCACTTAAATACAATATGTTATCTCATTTCTGTTTTTTTTTACGTGGCATTGTAGAATGTCGGGCATTATGGCAATGAGTCAATCAGGAGACACAAATTTTGAAGCTCTTTTCCAAGCGTAAGTTAAAAGTGATTTTAGGTTCCTGGTTTATTACCTGACTAGACCTCACCTATCCTGATACGATCCAGTTTATCATCTCATGTTCCTATCTATTTTTTTTTCTTTTTCCATTTTGTGGTATTTATACATTTTTTCATTTATTTAGGGGCCAGAATCTTGCAACGAGAATGCAGAATCAAGACCCTCGATTTGTTGAAAACCTTAGACGACAATTTGATCCCCAAAATCAAAATAATGCACCTGATTCTAATCAACACGACGATGGCTCGTCAGGAGACTTTTAAATTTTCCGTAATTTTTCAAAATTATTTGTATGTGAATTATCAATGTCCTAAATTTCAACCCATATTTATTTGGCCTGTGACATTAATAAAGTAAATTGTCTATTCTATCTAATTTGTTTTTTGTTATTATTATTATTATTATTTTTACTTTTATCTGGTGGGAATAGTGTTAATAAACTTGACGCTATATTTTGACATTGTGAACGATGAATTTTATTCCAATGTTGTTAAAATATATTTTGAATTTTAATGAAATTTGTGGCAGCGAACTGTTGAATGAATGAGTGTCTGTACTGAGAAATAATAATTTATGTATTGTTGACGTTATATCTAGATAGAATATTGATTTTTAGTTCTTTATATTTTGCTATAAGTTTTGTTTGTGTGGGATTCTCATTTTCTTTTTAGTCTTTATGAAATTATATATTATTTTTCAATTTTTGTTGGATGAATAATGAATAAAATAGTTTTGATCAAATTTGTTTTTTTTTCTTCCATTGATCCCACGAATTTATACCAAATTCAAAAAGTAACAATTCTCTTAAAAAAATTTTGAGTAGATAAGACTAATGACAACTGAAAATAATATAAATAAGGTAAGTTATTTTTACTTAGGAGTAAAATGTTATAAAACAGGTATCATATTTTACAAAAAAAAAAAACGCAGACTGCTAAACATAAAAGCATCCATCAACATGAATCATTTCTGAAGAATGTAAAATTATTACAATTATGAATGTTACATGAATTGATAAAATGTATAATACGGGCAATAAAAAAACTGATCAAAGTAAAATCGTCTATACAGATCAACCAAAGCAATTTACAAATTAGGACACGACAAATCTTTAAATAGATGCATGCAGAATGTAGTTTATTAGATCGTTTATTTGATTATATGTTTCTCTAATCCAGTGCAGACTCACAGTTAATCTTTTATAAAATGAACACTATAATTGAAACACAAATTGACCGGTTTTTATGGGATTACTTATGAAAAATAGATAAGCGTCCGCATTTTTCCATTTTTTTTTATTACAATCTTTCATAATATTACGAGCTATTTTTATCAATAATACTGAACTTGAAATGTGTGATGCACAGATTTGAAATCCATATTTTGTCAATTTGTTAAAAAAAATTCTAATCATACCAAGTAATTACCTGGCGCATCCACCATAAATTAAGTAGTAAGAAATATTTTTACAATAATACTTTACATTACAACAGTGTCAATAAATGCTGAAATGACATTATAGCTATTAAAAAAAACCTGTTTTAAACTCCATAATATATTTTAATACTGCTTTAAGTTTTTCGTAGCACAAAACAGTAATAATAACTACCAAACTGCTCATTCATTTCCAAACTATATAATTATTATTAACATATGTATTTAGATTTCTTATTAATAGTCTAAAATGTTAAATGTGTTGTCAAAATTTTGCCTTTAGAATGAGTCTCAATAAAAGGTACTTAATTAAGATAAATTAAGACGACTTGCAGACTTACTCAAATCAGTGACTATTAAATTTCTCATCTTATTTTCAAACTTTATAATTATTAACATATGCGTTTAGATTTTTAATAAATTAATGTAATTGTTAAACGCCATTTTAAGATACTGCATACAGATTAAAATCTCAATAAGAAGTGATTAATTGTTATAATAAATATTTTGTGTTTAGTATTTTCTACAATAGAACCCAAATAATTTTTGAAAAATTAAGTCTTTTTACAAATTCAGAAACCGAATGGTATTTTTGTTTGAAAAACTCATCATTAATTTCAGTAGGTATTTCCTCATTATTCGATTCTGAAAGTCTCATTTTCAAGTACTTTCATCAGTATTTAATGAAACCACAATAGTAATTTTCTTTAACAATTATTTTTTAGCATAATCCAAAAGGAAACTGGTTATTAAGAATTAATTTTTTATTGGTTGAAATACGATAAATGACTGTTGAATTCTTATTTCATTTACAAATGTCATGGTTATTAAGAATTAATTTTTTATTGGTTGAAATACGATAAATGACTGTTGAATTCTTATTTCATTTACAAACGTCATGGTTATTAAGGTAGTAGCAAACAGTCTGTGAGACAGAGAGCTTACGTTTTATTTTATATAACAAAGTTTATCAAATTTCATGCACTAAAATATAATAACTGATACTAAAGCCAAAAAATGTAGATCCAAAAAATATAACATTTTTTATGTTATGCTACTCTATCACATGATTTTTTATTTTATTTATTCTTATTTAAAATTAAATCCAAAAATCTTGTTTTTGCCAAGTAGATTTTTTTTCTTGCAATATGTGCATTACAATGTGAGTCAGTTTTTTTAATGGAAAAAAAGTATTACAATCGTAAATAAATCAAATACTAATTTAGTAAACAAATTTTTTAAGTTGAAAATGTTTACAGTTTTTTCATCAGACTGATTAAGATTAATATAGAATTTAAATTTGTCTGTGTTTGTACTAAATTGTGCAAAAATATCTTTCTACGCTTGAAAGAAATATGGAATGTGAAAAACAGTCGTGCAAAATACAAAATTTCTTCAAGCATATGTTTCTTAAATATTGGTGAACAAGAGAAAAATATCTAGGAATGGTTTAAAATGAACAGAGTGTTTCAGTTTCAACATGTTATATTAATAACACAAAAAACAAAAATAACAAAATATCTGATCTACTTTCGGTTAATATAAAACCATTCTGTATTTTGTTACCGACAATTGAATTCTGAGAAAAATAGATCTTATTATTCTTGCATTGGTGCCCTATATTTATTTTGAGAATATAAATTGCTCAGAGAAAAAACATTAAGTCTATGTTGCAATGTGTCTTCTAGATGAAATCGAGTTTACTGGTTAAATTGCCTAGATTATTTAATGTTGTGGTTAAATTTATTGCTAAAGATTCGGTATGATTACGTTCCAATTTAAATTGGATAAACAAAGATAATTAAGTATTTACGAAAATAATATTTTTAACCTCAATGGAAGTGCTGAAAAAATGCGATATGATTAAGTCGAAAAAATACTATTTACGAAAGCAATGTTGCCAAAGTCTTTTGCAAACTTCTAACACAGTGGCCAGGTTAAATATAGCGCGTGTGCTAATTTGAGTAACACATCGTCCTACTGAAATATCTAACACACGCCCTCTTAAACTGACTCTCCTTCTCAAATCGAGGATACGAATCTTTTTCGACTACTTTGTTTAACACATTCAAACAAAATATGAGTGCCAGTGTCAGCTGCGCAAGCTACTGCATCTTCTCACCCACACAGCTGTCATTGCATATTCCTCATATATCTATTTTTTTTTCTTAATGCACCACTAGTTAATCGACGTCATCCAACGATATATAAAGAAATTTTAAAAAAGCAAAATTGAAAAATTTTTGAGGTCTGAAAATTGAATTATAAAAAAGCAAATCTTGGCAAGCAAATAGTTTTAAACTTAGAAAGCGATAAAAAACTAGACGAAGTAATAATGATTTGTAAGAGGACAAAATCGTCATGCCTAAAATATTTTTAAAACATGTAATGACAGTAGTAATGATACTGCATCAGAAAAACATTTGGCTCATTAAATTTGCTACTCTTTACAGATATAAATAGTTTAATAAATAAATAAACATAACACCTACAGGAACTTTCTCATTTCGGCAGGTTAGAAAAATATTTGGTCTCCTGATGAACGGTTTCAAGAAACAAAATGTATGTTTTTACTCAAAACTTAATATATATTTAGAATAAGAAAATAAATATTCATAAAAGTATTTTTTACTCTTTTACTAACAATTTTTCCCCGATGCCGATAATTTACGGTATCCTTTCAAAATGATATGCGTCTTGACAGATATAAATATTTTTAACTTCCATGCTGTCCAAAATTTCGTAACTGATTGTTCTAGTGACTAATCGATCATTACTAGAACAACTACTAATGTTCTCCTTTTAATAAAATGAAATCTCAAAAATAATCTATCGAATAATTAACAAGGAATCCACCAATGAATAATTTTTGATTTTTTTCACACGCTATATTTTAATGATTACACTCCATTTGAATTCAAACAAACAACTTTTAGTCGTTAGTGACCAAAAATATGTCACCAATAATATCCAACAAAAATTGGCACTTTTATTTTTTATATCTGAAGGTTCCATCGTCAAACAGGTGAAAACAATCAATTTGGTTATCTAAGAACTACATTTAATTTAAATATAAGCAACTTAATGCTTTACATGAATTCTGAATCAATGTTTTGTAAACAATTCAGTCCAATTCATTTATGTCAGATTATTTGCAACTTTACTATTTAAATTCTTTTGTAGGAAAAAATAACTTTCGGCGCAAGCAATTTGTTAAAAATAAATACGAAAAATACATGTGACAAATATTTCCTTACAATTAACTTCAAGACCTTGAAACCGTTTTAACACATGTAAGCCAAGTGAAATAAAAATTGTGGATATCATTAGCTTTTGACACACGTAAATTAAGTTAGATATTACGTTACAAATACAAAACTAAAAAATACAAAATAAAATAATAAACCATAAAATTGTTAGAGAACTCTTCAAGAGTGTCTGTATGTGTATAAAGAGTATTATAGGTACACTCCAAAATTATCAAAAAAAGTGTTGAACAAATTATATTTTTTGAATATAATTTATATTTAAATATTTAATTAAGGATAAATATTACAAAAATTCTTGACAAAAATTTCTCTGAGTTGAAAAAATTGAAATTTGTTTAGTTGACTCAAAGTCAATTTTAGCTAACAATGCAAATGATAAAAATGGATCATATCATTATTTTAGTTACTAAATATATCACTTTTATTCCACCACAATTCAACGTTCCACGCATAACAAAAGTTTAAAAATATCCTTAAAAAGAAGTTTGGGTGGTTTCTAGAAGGTTCATATTTACAAACAGTCTGGGTTTCATGAATTAGAGTTTATTTGTGAGGAAAGAGATGTTGATATTTCCGAGAAAAAATAAAAAGAAGCCGCTAATATACGTGTTGAAGTTTTAAAGGCATTACCCACAGTAATGTTGTTGAAAAAATTATTTTTACAGGAGCATTAGTTCTTGCTAAATGTAGGTTTCTAAGTTAACATACTATTAATGTAAACAGTGTTGATTGTGGTCATTTAGTCGGAGGGAGTGTGGGGCGCCACCGTCGGGAAGAGGAACGGTCGTGTGTGTATCAGTAGAAGCGACGCAGCTTCGTTGGGTGGTGCTCGAAGTTGGCGTCGAGCAGCTTGAGCTCAGCTCGTCGCCGCGACGAATACTGTCGTTCACACTCGATCGTGCCGCCCTATATGGCTTGGCATGGCTCTCGCCTATGTATAAGATTACATCTCTTTTTCTTTGCTCTCTTCTAAAAATACTTGAGCCCACGGTTATTTCGAGAGAATTGTATACATGTTTTCTTATAATGAGATTCCCATATCGCTTCTACAAATGTGGATCCATTCATTATTTTTCATTTTCATTACATTCTAATGATTTCCTTTATCAAAATATAAAATTTGGCAATTTATTTGCCAACAAATTAAATGATTTTAATTGAAAAAACTTCAGATTTTAAGAAAAAGTAACAAAACGTTAATTTTATATCACTATGAAAATCCTGTGGAACATTTGTGTGTATGAATCAGCGCGATGATTTGTTTTTTAAGAATGTGTTCATAGGGCTAGTTAGTTCGCAGGTGTTTACAAAACTGAAGTCATGTACTTTGTGATACACATGATCAGATTTAGAATACTAAGGAGCATCTTTTCAGTCATCATTATTTTTACACCTGTGATGCGATAATTGGCGCCCAAATCGCTTTTTGTTGTCGATAGTGTCAGGAATTCCTGCTCTAGGTGAGTGATGGAATGGTGAATTCGATTAGTCATTAGAGAATAGTGGAGGTGGTTGAAAATATAGTACCAAAACGGCGATGTAGAGCCGGTCGAGGTTGAGAAAAAACGTCTCGACGCTCATTTTTTAGAGTGGGGGCTGATGCGGCGCTTGGCGGGGGCATCGTCATGCTCTGGTTTAGATTCAGGGTACACATTACACTCCTTTAGTCAGTGCTTTGGAGGCCACGAAGCAACCTCTAAGATAGACGAACGAATCGACGACGCGTTTGTGCGACGGGATAGCCCAAGTGTACACGCGATAACGCAAAGTGTGTGTGGTGAAGTGGAGTGCTGAGCTGTTGATCGGCTTCTGCACCCTTTTCAAGAAGTAAGTTGAGTGATTCCAGCTTCCTGCCTGTGAGTGCGAGTGTAATATTATCAGTGATGAGAAGTGCCTCGTGATAGCATCAAAAGGAATACATTCTGTATTAGTCTTACAATAACAAGAACACCTTCTGGTGCTCATAATATCTGGGTTACAACCAAGAGCTCGTAAACTAAAGAAGGGCTTACTTAAATTCATTAAACTGTAGCATCATTGGCAGACGCTGTAGCACCTGATTCATTTATCTTACAGCAAATCAAATTTAGTAATCTATATAAGTATCTTATAAATCGATTCGAATTTTAGGGCCGGGTTAATGTCCTCGTTTTCGGGATAATCAAAGCAGAAAAAGCATGGGAGTGGCGGAAGATTTCGCTCCCAGCTTTACCCAAAAACCTCAGCTACGGCAAGAAGATGATGGCAACAAACTTATTTTCGAATGTCAGTTGCTATCAAATCCAAAACCAGATATCCAATGGTTTCGAAGCGACACACTTTTATCCCAAGACGGGAGAACAAATTTCAAAATACAGTCCGTAGGCCCAAATAAATTCCTTGTGGTTCTTGAGCTAGATGATGTTATCGAAAGTGATGCCGGTCTTTACAAAGTCAAGGCAAAGAACAAAATGGGAGAAGTTGCAGCTTCCATCAATCTCAACTTCAGTCGTAAGTGATTTTTACCAATTGATTTAAGAAAAGTCATTTTAATTTAATTTCTCAAATTAAAATTCATTATTTATTATCTTTCCATATTCTGAATAAATATTGTTTATTGTTTTCAGCTATGGATGAACCAAAAGAAAAGTAAGTAAATTCTAGGGGATCGAATAACTCTTGGTCAGTAGAAGGCTGACTCTGCCTACGCACCAAATAACAAACTTTTGCCAAATTTTGGCCTCCACAATTACTCACCTCTCTTGGACACGTAACGTTTACGTCACGGGTCATGTTTCGATTTTAACTTAGAAAAATACTTTAACAGATTAACATTTATATTTGTAATTATCGGAGATTTTAATAAAAAAATTGATCAATTTTTGTAGACAAATTGACGGTCTAGCACCAACTTTTGCAAAGAAGCCGAGTATTCGACAAGAGGAAGATGGGAAAAGACTTCTTTTTGAATGTCGAATTCAGGCAGATCCTCGTCCAACCGTCAGCTGGTTCCATAATGCCAACCCAGTACATGAAACTCCACGTCATAAGGTACATTCTTATCCTGATCCGTAAACCCTGACACATTTCCCATGCAAGCATTTTTTTTTAATAACTATTTTCATAGACAATTTATACGCTTTCATCTTGGCAACGTGTATGATCTATTTTTATATGCACCATATCTACATATGACACCTGCTGTTTTTCTCTTTGTATGCTTTCACGTTAATAAACTTAAACTCAATTATATGCTGTTTCGACCACTAGATATTTAAATGGGCAGTGGTTTTGACACAATATTATATTTCAAGCTTATTTTGACAAAACAGAAAATGTATCTAACGTAGTGCTAGTGAACATAAAGATGCGCAAAGCTATTAATATATATGCATACATTCAGTAGAATAGAATTTCAGTAATAATGAATTGATTTAGTAAAAACTACCATCTAGACGTGGTACGATATATCTAGAAATATAAGAAAACTAGCGCTGATCAGTAATTTGCGATTGCGTTTCAGTTGAGGATAGACAAAGATGGACACTCGTACTTTGCAACCCTTGAAATAAAAAATGTCACGGTTGAGGATGCTGGCAAATACAAGGTGACTGCAAAGAATGAGTTGGGCGAAAGCAATGCGACGATCAGCCTCAACTTTGATAGTAAGTTCTTCTGACGTTTGGCGCTTTATCTCGGTGTTGTTGCAAAAAAGCTTTTTCGTATGGGCGTTTTAATAGAAATTTAATAATTATTTTAATTGATTGATTTAACAAGCCCAGAAGCTTAGACTTCGGCTTTCTAATTATGCAGCGTCCTAGTGACAGCTTCTTTGCAGTTTTCTAATTGAAGTACCTCCTATCTTTCCCAAAAATCCACACTATATACCTACCAAATCATTATAGCAACACTTTTACACATACACGCAATTTCACATGCTAGGTACTCCGCTCCCTACAAACACAATCACTGTTGATTGATACTCATTGTAAATACTCCGATTGTTAGCCACCTCTGTTGGGGCCAAGTAAGTCAGCACTCGTGCACAGTACAATGGACTAACCGAAGCTTAATCTCAGCTCAGCTTTTAATTTTGCAGTTTTTTAACATATCCAATTCTAATCAGTGTACATTGCAATTGACGAAAAATTTTGTGTGATTTATTACCTAAAAAGCTTAGATTAGAAATCAGGCTAGCTCTTTTCCCCAAGCCACTTGTCTGCTATAGCTGGATAGTACGTCGGTGGCAGGATTATTTTATTTTACATTTTTAGCCCCCCTGTGAAGTTCTTCTTGGACACTTGTTAATTTTAACAGTTTTTTTTTGACAATATTAAAGGCCATGTTCTTGCAAATGTGACACTTGTATTTCAGAGTCGTACCACACAGTATATCATTTTAACACTGTTAGACGTAACTATTAAAAGCTGAGCTTTTTCGGTGATCATTGTTAAGTTGCGCGAGTGTTGCTGGCTGTCCTTGTGTCATGATAGCCAGTTTAGAAGAGTTTATGCACTAGGCGATGAGGCTCCCGTGCCAGACAATGGCATCAAACCGACGTTCACAGAGCGACCTGTTATCCGACAGACTGATGATGGTACCAAGATCACCTTCGAATGCAGATGCGTCGGGGACCCCAAACCTGTACTCCAATGGTACGTAAAATATATCAACAATTAAATAAAATTCAAATATCAAAAATATACTAGGTTCCATGGCAGAGAGGAAATACAAGAAAACAGCCGATACGTTGTTTCTATGGTAGAAGATCAAAAACTTTATTTTATAGCTCGTCTAGAAATCAACAACGTTAAAAATACAGATAAAGGAGAATACCGTGCAGTGGCGAAAAATATGTACGGACAAGGAGTTGCAGTTATTAACCTCAACTTTGAAGGGGCAGCTAAACCCAAGTAAAAAGATGTCAAACCATAAATTGCCGTCATAAACTGATTGATTTCACAGAATTCCGGATGGTAAACCACCTCGGTTCCCAAAGAAACCAACCATTAGACAGGAAGGAGATGTCTTAGTGATGGAATGTCTTCTTGAAGCGAATCCTGATCCAGATATTACATGGTATCACGGCGAACAAAGTATTGCAGATAGTTCGAGAGTACGCATGCTTAGGAAAACAACTGGCAAAGACACATATCTTCTTACTTTAGAAATATCGAATCCTACTCGTCAAGACGGGGGAAATTATAGATGTAACGCTTTCAATGTTTACGGTGAAAGCAATGCAAACATAGCGCTAAACTTCCAAGGTATGCCGCGTAGGCAAGCAGAGTCTCCCCTCTATGTCTGTGAATTGTCGACGTTTCGATGTTATTCAACCTCCTCAAATCTGTTTCAGCCAATACCAGATCAATACGACCAATACAATAACTTTGCATGAGCATGGCCTTAAACCAAGCAAGCCTTGTTCTCGAGCACCTCGTAACTTGTTATATTTCCAGGTGGAGACAATGCCGCTGGTTTTGCACCTTCCTTCATCGAAAAACCCAAAATTATCCCTAACGAAAGCGGAACGCTTATTACCATGAAATGTAAATGTAAAGCAAAACCTAAACCTGAAGTAACGTGGTTCCGTGGAACCACTGTTGTTAAAGAATCTTCTAAAATAAAAATTAAAACTTTAGATGTAGAAGAAGACATTTACGAACTTACGCTTGAGATAAAGGTATTTGATAAAAATAATACGATTAATTTTAAAATAATGTTCTACTATATTCAAGGATCCTGCTGCACCTGATGGTGGTACATACAGGTGTCACGTCAAAAATGAATTTGGTGAGAGCAACGCCAATCTTAACCTTAATATAGAAGCCGAACCAGAACCAGAAGGAGACGGACCAACGTTTGTAGAAAAGCCACGAATAACATCTCATCAAGGAGGAAAATTAGTTATAATGGAATGTAAAGTCAGAGCTAATCCAAAACCCACAATTGTGTGGTATCGTGAAGGTAAACAAGTAACGGAATCGTCTAAAATTAAGATATATTTCGAAAAAGTCGAAGAAGACGTATACTACATAAAACTTGAACTGAAAGATCCTGGAACCGAAGATTCCGGTTTATATAAATGCAACATTAAAAACACTTTAGGTGAACTTAATGCCAATTTAACGCTCAATATAGAAATTATCCCAGTAATCAAAGAAAAACCAAAAGTTATTAAAATCATTAAAAAAAGAACTGTTATCGTTGAATGTAAGGTTCTTAGCAAATTTGCACCAGACTGTACTTGGTTCAAAGAAGCTGCGGCTGTTAAAGAAGATGCTAGGCACAAAGTTCAAGTTGAACAAGTCAAAGACGTAAGCTGATTTACTGAAAATTTAGAATAAAATCAAGAAATATAATTTTAGGGAGAGTTTGCAATCAAATTGGAAATTTCAGACGTCAATAAAACTGATAAAGGTTTGTATAAATTAGTAGCAAAGAATGAAAAAGGTGAAGCGACTTCACAAACGGTGGAGGTAACGGAATTACCTCCTGAAGAAAAACCGAAAGGAGAGAAACCAAAACTCACGAGACTTACAAATGTCGTAAGTAGCTTTAAGATTTTATAATTTTTGACATGACAATTAAAATATTTTCTAGAGTATCGAAGAAGGCAAATCTGCTGATTTTGTCTCTTCGCTCAAAGTTACTGATAAGACTGTCACTATAACTTGGTACAAAAACACAACTGTTATTAGAGAATCTTCCGACATAAAAATTTCTTTTGATGGTACTACTGCCCATCTTAGTATTTTAAATTGTAAGACGTCTCATTCCGCCACTTATAAAGTCGTAGCGAAAAACGAATTTGGGGAAGACGAAACTTCAGCGGTCTTGACAGTTACAGAAAAGAAAGAAGAAAAGGTAAGTACTGATTTCTATACAAAAAATATCTACGCAAACGTGCACACTTACAAAACTGACATTTAATTCCAAAGAAACGCAACCAAGAAAAAAAAGTAATTGAAAAAAGCACAAGTGAAGAAGAAACAGAAGAAGAGGAGGAAACTGAGGTACACAAAATACACACATACATAAAACACATTTTTACTTTTGATTTTTGTTAGGAGATTTACACAAAACAAATGACACTCAAAAAAGAAACAGAACCAAAGGTAAATTCCTATCACACTTACACTAATTTCTGGTTCTACTTCTTAGCAAATTTTACACATGTCGAATTTTTGTTTCAGAAAAAAGAAGAAGAAAAGGTTGAAAAAAAAGAGGAAAAGAAAGTAGAAAAGAAGGAAGAAAAAGTAGAAGAAAAGAAAGTTGAGAAAAAAGAAGAAGTCAAGAAACCTGAAAAGAAGGTAAAAATTTGTTTAATTTGTTTATTGTTTAATTGTTACATTTTATTCCACTACTTGAATTTTATTGTCATTGTAATCAGGAGGAAGCCAAAAAAGTTAACGATATTAGTAAAAATGCTGTCGACAAAGTGGAGGTAAGTTTTGTTCTATCATATCATTAGTGATGTTTATGTAAATGTCTTTAAAATATTAGGAAAAGAAAGCGGCGACAAAGAAAACAGAAAGAAAAGCTTCTGTACAAAAGGTATGAAATGGTGTCTTTTTGTATGGAGTTCTAATTTTTGTTTGTAAATGTCTAGATTGAAGAATTCAGAAGTGAATCTCGACGAAGCTCTGTTGTTGAAACCAAAGAACAGGTAATATTGTTTAATTTTAATGTGTGTCTTGTTTATGAAAATCTTGTAGATCATCCAAGACGGTGAAAAAGTTTCAAGTCGTAGATCATCTACGCAGGTATTTATTTTATTTTTTTAACTCTTTAACTTTGCATTTATAATCCTCTGTTTATTTAGATTGAGGAAGAAAGTAAATCTCAGTCTAGAAAATCTTCTATTGCTGAAGAAAAGAAGAAAAAGGTATTTTTGCTGCTTTTTTAAATCGCTGTTATTCCAATAATTATCTGAATGAATATTCTAATATCATGTTTTATTAGGTACAAACAAAGAAACTTGAATCGACAGCTGAAGTGGTAAGTAAATTAAAGTACATTTTGTCATTTATCCTTTTCTACTTTAACGACATTATTAATGCATTTACCATTATTACGCACAGACGACACCCACAAACAACATAGAAGAAAAACTATTAGACACTAAGAAACCAGAATCAAAAGCAGCTCTTGCCAAAGAAGCAGAAAAAGCTGCACTCACTAAAATACAATCAGAACTCGAAAAGAAACCAGAACTCAAAAAGACAGAACCTGATAAGAAACCTGGTCTTAAAAAACCAGAACTAGAACCTGAAAAGAAACCTGAACTTAAAACAAAAACTGATCTGAAAAAGGTAATGGACACTAAAAAATCAGAATTAAAACTGCCAGAACCAGATAAACCTAAAAAAACTCCTGCCAATAAATCCGAGCTTAAAACACCTGAAATTGTTGTTCCCGAAGAAGCTGAACGTCAACCTATTGTTAAGGTAGACAATTTTACCTTTAATTACTCTATTAAATGTCTTTTTGCAAAAACTCTAATTAACAAATTCTGTGTCTAACTTTAGCCTAAATACGATCCTATGAAATTTGTCGAAGACAAGGTAGTACCACCTCCACCCGTTACTACTCCAGAACAACCTGTGGTAAATTATTTGATTGGCAAACTGAAGAAAAAATATAATTATTGGCTGATGATGTGGTCAAAATATTCATCATTTCATCAATCATTCGACTCCATTTCATAAAAACGGAATTATTTTGACCACAAATTTCAAAACAAACTACTTAGCACAGCATTTTATTTTTCGCACACAATTTATTCTAACAAAAAAATGCTTAAAATTGGCAAGTATGAATATTCTGTGGCATAAACATGAACAACATTTTATACATGCTTGTCCTGATTCGCTAAAGTAAATTTGATACAACTTTGCACAGCGATGTGTACATAAACAACTTAAAAAACAAAAAAACTTTTTAGAGGAAACCTAAGTACGATCCCATGAAATTTGTTGAAGACAAAGAAACTCCGGTCGCACGTGTGGTAAATTTTTTGACTGGCCAAGTGAACAAAAAATATAACTGGATGACGATGTAGTCAAAATGTTCATTATTCCATTGGTTGTCTCACTTTATACAAAATAAAAGAATCATTTTGACTACAATCACAATGCGTAGTATTTTATATTTCACACAGATTTAATCTAACAAAAAAATGCTTAGAATCGGCGTATATGAATCAAAAGCAACACGCTTCTTTTTTTGAGATGCAGTAAATTTGTTACACTTTAGCACGATAATGTGTAAATAAACAATTTATAAACAATAAAACTAAAACTGTTAATATTTTTAGAGGAAACCTAAGTACGATCCTATGAAATTTGTCGCAGACAAAGAAGTTAAAGAAACACCTGTAGAACCTGTGGTAAATTTTTTGATTGGCAAATTGAACAAAAACATATGATTGACTGATGATGTGGTCAAAATGTTTATTATTTCATTGACAACACACGAAAAGTTATTTTGACCACAATTTCGAGAACAAACTACACTGCACATTATTTAATTTTCCGCACACAATTTAATCTAACAAAAAAAATGCTTAGGTATATGTAAATATTGTTTAGCATCAAAATCAACGCTTGTTTTCGTACGCTGAAATAAAGTTACAAGTTGCACAAATATATGTATATAATTACATAAACAATCTGGAACTCACTGTTAATAATTTTAGAGAAAGCCTAAGTACGATCCCATGAAATTTGTCGAAGACAAAGTAGTTGAAGAAACTCCTGTAGAACCTCCGCCTGTACGAAGGGTAATCATTAGAATGACAAAATTATTTTTGAAATATCACTTTAAGCACGGCAAATATTCGCACCATTTGCACAATTAGATGTTATGAAACAACTATTTGAATATACCGTTTATATAATTGTAAATATTTTATGACTATGTTAATTATTATCAAATATCAGATATAATAATGGGCTTGAATTTAGAATAACTAATACGCAAATACGCACTGTAAATATACGCACCAAATTTTACTCACAACTGCAATTTTTGGTTTTACTTCTCATAATATTAAATAAATAATTAAATAAATAATTTTCATTCAATAGAGTGACTCACGTAAAGCCAAAAATGTGCAGAGTCAAATGATAAAATTTCACATATGGTAATTGGTAAATATATTAAAGGTTCCGAAATATGATCCTATGAGATTCATTGCCGACGATGACGACAGAACTCCGTCAAAACCGGTAATAAAAACTGGCTACATATATATCGTTCTAAAAAATAAGTAGATGCAGTTTTCAAACAACTAAAATTGGAGTTTGTTGTTAGTATAACTGGTAGATTACTGAAAAATTATATGCACACTTAATTACAAACTCACAGCAAATATGTGCAAAGTATAACACAGAGCACCTTTATTTTTTTTATGCACAAAAATAGTAGTTATGTATATTTAGTAGTATTCATTTTCACTATTTCACTTATTAAAGGTACCTAAATACGATCCTATGAAATTTGTTGAAGACAAAGAAGTGAGAATAATTCCAACAATCAACGTATCTGATGAAAATAAATCGGTAAAATATTAATTGGCATGGAAGTCCGCAAAACCAATGATCAAAATATTTTTTCCATTGCAAAATTTTTTGATCATTTATATTTATAAAACACCAACAAGAGCACGCATTATACAGCACTATTCTCGCACATTTTTCATTAATCTCAAATCTGATTCCTTCATGATTATGTTGAAAACTTCATTGAAAAAATAATGCTAATACAATTAATTTATGTTTCATGTTTGTCCGTTGTCTCAACACAGACTGAAGAAAAAGCCGCTGAAAAAGTGCAACTTAAGGTGAGTAGATTTAAAATTTCAATGAATATTTAAATCGCGTTTAAAAAAATCGGACGGGAATGGAGTTAAACGTGTATGATTTGTATAGCAAACTGACGAGAAAGTTAAGAAAAATATACCTCCTCGAGCAGAGGCCAAATCGAATACTTTTTTGAATATACAGTTGAAACCTGTGGCAAAAGAAGTCAAAGAAGTAGAAAAAGAGAAATTAGAAGTTGATTTGAAGGTAACATGAGGAGTACATTGTATGGTTGGTTTAAACGTAGCTCTTCTATCTCTTCTTGTATTCTTATGTGTCTAAAAACGTTCTTCAACTATATGTTTTTCGCATCATTACATCAGCTTTCCTTGTTCTTTATATATAGATACTTTAACTTTCTTGATATCTTTTGTATATAAAACTATACTGTCTCTTGATAACGTATTATGAATGTGTATTTAAATGTATGTCCATTTATCAGAAAACAGCAGAAAAAGAGAAAAAAACAGAAAAGACCAAAAAAGGATCATCTGCTAAAGAGGAAGATCTTGAAGCTTGGATGAATATTCCTGATTATGACCGACCAGTTTTGGAAAAATATGAGCCTAATGCACCACCAGAATATGCAGGCAGAGAAAAAACTAAACTCTCGAAGGTGAGATGTAGAGATGATGCTTCTGCCTTGAGTTTATAAATGGATGACCAGCGCTTATTATGAATATGTGTTGCTAAATATGAAGCAACTGTTCCATAAAGATACTAATTAGTAACACCTTAAATATTTTGGCAGTCCTTTAAATTACCTATTGACAAAAAATAAAAACATTAAAAGAGCAACTTATAAAAGAAGCTTCAGTTTGATTCTGGCTCGCTTTCATATTTGCTATTTTTATTTCTTCATCGCTTCTGCTTTAATCTGATAAATCGTCAGTTTGCTGAAAGCTATCGTTTGTGTAGGATAAACCAAGTCTTCCACAAATCAAAACACCTGAAGCACCAAAGATAGCAGTTGTTAAAGAAAAAACACCTGAACCAAGGAAACAATCTTTGGAGCCTAGTGGACCACCAAGCCGACGTGGATCATTGATTCCACCAGAGGCTATGGGCCGTAGGGCCAGTCTCATCATATCAGACGAGGTACATTTTTATAAAATAATTTTAATTTTTTTTTTAGCCGCTAGGATTCATAGAAAGGGTGGTAGTTTTAGTTTTTTTCTTCAGAGAAGGGGTGGTAGTTTTTGTATTTCTTGTTGTAAATGTCTTGAATTTTTTTCAATAGGAACATAGAAAACTTCGGCCTGGAGAGGTTGTAGAGGAAAAAAAGGTAACCGTTCTATCAGTAAATGCATCGTACGCCTGCCTCCTCTAATTTACAGTGGAATGGATGCAGTGCCGATCTTGATTGTTTGCTTTAGTCTATTGGTCAACTTTATTTCACATTATTTAAATTTTTACTTGTTTTATGGGTGTGAAATAATTTTGACTGGCAAGTTTAGTAACAACACCAAATGAATGAACTGAGTGTTGTTACTAATTGATAAAATTCATTTTCAATAAAGATCTTTGATTGTTACGTCCAAGTGCATGATGACTACCACACGTGCATAGCTGTGTACAGCTCACCAGCAGGCCATGACCATTAAGCAGATCATCGAGTATGTGCCCAATATATATAAAAAAACTGTTGTAGATTAGTAGTTAAACTTATATTATGCCTACAGGGTGGAAAATTGCGTCCCGGTGAAGTACTCGATACTAAGGTGAGGTTTGTGTTAGGAAACACAAAACTGACCTTGGGTTTGGCACGACGAAACAGTGTCAAACAATTTTTAACACTATAATTTTTAGTCTCTTAGTTGATTTTGCTTGTTGGTTTACATTTTATTTAGTTTGGTTTTTTTATTTAAAGCCTAAAGGCAAACGACCGGGAGAATTGCAAGCTTCGAGCGAAAAACAGGTTAGGGAGAAATTATAGAATAGATCAATCGAAATAAATTTATGTTTGTGTCTAACGAATTTTTAGAATCAACGATAAATTAGAGTAGATCTTCATATCTGAATTTCCGAAACCAAATCTGTAATTAATTATATGTTTAGTATAGAAAAGTGGCTAATCTCCCAGGAAAATAAATTACAAATATGTTAAATAATTCGAATTTACGTAATTTTTCTTTTATTTTTATAGAGGCTAGTACAAAACTGCTCGAGTTACAACAGTACTTAGTCTCTAATTTAAAAAACTGTGGCTAATATTGTGTTTTTTGTGAAATTAAACTATACAGCGCCTCGTAGACAAAACCATAGTGTTTTTTGTATAATTTAGTGTACATACTCGCTATTTAATAAACGCTGTGCTGAAATTAACGCTGAAAATTAAGCTTTTTTTGTTAATAAAGCCAAATCTAAAAGGAAATAAAACAAAAACTAATTTATAAATGAATATATAGCGTCGCCGTCCTAGTGGAGACGTCCGCAGACCAAGCATTGCAGACATGGAAGGTCTTATTGACAAACCTTCAACACCGCTGAGACCAGTTGGGCCAGCAGGACCACCAAGTATCGTAGATGTACAAGAAAGTTACTCAGCAGTTGAAGGTTTTATATGTCAAAACAAATTTTAAACTAACTTCTTAGCCCTGACTTTTCAGATCAAGTTGCTTACCTATATGTTGTTGTTGAGGGTGATCCTCCACCAACATTCAAATTCTACAAAGGCATGACTGAGATTATAGAAGGAGGCAGATTTAAATTTTTAACAGAAGGAGATACTAATACAATCACACTATGTATTCGCAAAGTCAAACCCAACGATGAAGGTCAATACAGAGTGGTTGTTTCTAACATTCATGGTGAAGACTCTGCTGATATGCAATTATATGTTTCCGGTGCGTAAAACTATTATAACTGTAAGAAGGAAATTTAATTTCTAAGTAGATTCTAGTGGTATGGACTTCCGTGCTATGTTAAAAAAGAGGAAGTACGCAAAATGGGGTCAAGACAAAGAAGATCCCGATTGGGGTGAACTTAAAGAAACTGAGAAGCCAATGCCTGTTCTTAAAAAAGTTGAAAAGGTCAGGTTGATTATATATTATTATATTATAAGGCTTTCAGTAATATAATTTTTTTAAATACTCCTCATTTTTATGGTTTTGGCACTTAGATTATTTTTCAAATTTTGCGTTCTGAATTTTTAACATTTATAGCCCCAAGGCGAAAAACTAACTGGATGGTTTCAAGAAGGTGGAATTATTACAGTATTTCTAGATGGGACATTAATTGCAGAAGCCCCAGCTGATAAAGTTGGAAGTGACAATTGGAGTTGGTTAAAGGTTGGGAAATTTTCTCCCCACCGCCCTTATGTTATACCCTTTGAATAATTTTTTTCCTATCCATATCACCAGATTTTACCTGTACATTTAATTTACCGGTAAACCTGGTGCTATATTCAGACAAAGTCCAAAGTCTTCCGTCAAAATTTGTCCTGGAGAAGAAAACCTTTAGCCAAAGCTGATTTACACGTGAAGTGTTATAAAGATGTGTCTCCATTTTGATTGTTTTTTAGGGCTATATTTTTTTGCAGTTTTGGCCAGCCAGAGGAGTAAATTATCTGACAGTGTCTTGTCTTGTTATTGTTCTTGTGATTGTTTGTGTTTAGTCGAGTGAGTAAATGAGCTTTTTCTTTAATTTGCGATACGCTTCAACTGTTTACTAGGCTGTAACTAGTCTGTCATTTTCACAGAGCGCAATTTCAAAGTGCAGCATACAGCGATTTTCATTGGCAGGAAATATACCAGATTGGCCTCAACTTAAGAAAAGAGAGGTTTCGTTAGCATGCAATCAAAAATTTATCTCTAGATGTGATTATCTTTATTTTATTATTATCTTTATTATTATTATTGCTACTCGAAAAGCGCTTTGCTTTTTGGAGACGCATCTCTATAGCTTGCAAATTACTTGTAGTTTAGAACTTCTATCCTGTCTTCTTCATCTTTTCTATTATCCATGACTAACGTTTGATTTATTTATTTATTTTCAATTTAAACTTAAATTTATTAATCCATTCTGTTTTTTCTTCCTATTCTTCTATTCATATCTGTTCTTATTTTCTAAATATCTAGTAGAATATTGTGCTGTAGATACGCTTGATGGCTCAGATTGTACTGCTTTTTAGGAAATTTTTCTAATTCAGCGCAGACCGTCGCTAGTAGAAATTATAGACGATTGGCCGACACTAGTGGTTCGTGAAAAACTTAAGGTTGGCATTAAAATTGGTTTGAAAATTTTTCAGCCAAACAAATAATTCACACGCTTATTTAATTTTCAATAGAAAAATGCTAGCAATAACAAACACCATTACACATATATGCTTAGTTACTAAAACTGCTCTGCTTGATTCAATTTTTTTGCGAATTTTGTAATTATTTGATACAAAACGCATGTTTTTATGGGATGAAAGACGGAGTGAATGATTTTTCCAAAAGTAGGCGTAGGCGTAAACCAAAAGTTTTTTTTTATAGAACCCTGTATCCTCAAGAAGGCCTTCATTGGCTGAATTAATACCAGACTGGCCCATATTACATCATTTTGAGAAAAAGGAGGTTGGATGACAGAAACGTCTCTCTCTTTGATGTTTTTTTTTTCTTATAAGTGTTGCACGTTGTGTACCATACCACACACCTTCCTTTAGTTTCCATAATTTTAACCCCTGTTTGGAACTAATACTCCAAGATGGATGTTGTCTTGCATCGTGGGATATTCCTTTATTCTTATTCTTTGTACATAACTATGATTTTGAGAATTTTCTTCAACATTTTTATTTTTGTATTTTTAAATTTTTATTTTTACAGCGCACTTTTTGAGAAGCGACGAATTTTTAAAAGCAGAATCAACATGTAAAATATTTTTCCTTGATGTGTTTGTCTAAATATTTCATAAAACAAGTACTAATTATCATTTTTTCTTTTATAGAAACAAGAATCATTCTTAAAGCCTCTTGTCGATAAATATGCCAAAGAAGGAAAAGACAAAAAAGTTGTTTTTGAATGTGCATTTTCTAAACCAAATGCTAAACCAAAATGGTTATTCAGAAAAGATGTAAGTTATTAAGAATAAAAACATACTGAAATATCCAAAATAAAAATTATAGGAACTATTTACGGGAGCAAAATACAAATTCAAAAATGAAAATGAAATCTATCAACTTATAATTATGAATCCTAAAGTTGAAGACAGCGGTAAATATAGTATTGAAATAGGGGGAATATCTTGTACAGCATTCTTGAATGTCGACGAGCCCGATCCTTCTTATTCTTTTACTAAACCTCTCAAAAAGAAATACGACGGTTTTACTAAACATGAGGTTACAATGGAATGTACAGTTAGTAACAGTTTAGCTATTGTCGGTTGGTACAAAGGAACAACCAAACTAGAAGATGGAGACAAATATACTATTTCAAAAGACCTTAGTGGCATTTGTCGATTAGTGATTAAAAACGCTGATTTTGACGATGCCGGCGAATACTCTTGTAAATTAGAAAAACAAACTGAAAAAACTACCACCCAACTGAACGTGGTGGAATATCCATATAAATTTGTAAAAGTTCTTAAACATCAACAGCATGTTGAAAAAGAAAATATTACATTTATTTGTGAACTTGATGATGCTGGTGGTGATGTAAAATGGTTTAAAGGAGAACAAGAAATTAAAGCAGATAAAAGAGTAAACATAACTAGAGATGGACGTAAATGCAAATTAGTTATCAAAGATGCGAAAGTCACAGATGCTGGAATGTATTCTTGCGTTTCTAATGCTGACAAAACTGAAGCAGAGCTTGTTGTAAATTACTTAAATCGTTTTAATAAGAAACTTAAAGATACCGAAGCAGTAGAAAGAGAAAAGTTAGTATTAGACATAGAACTACAAGATCAAACAGCACCAGCTGAATGGACTTTCAACGGAAAACCAATTGTACCTTCAGAAAGAATTGAAATCAAAAACCTTGGTGGAGGTAAACATCAACTAGTTTTCAACAGACTTGAAATGGAAGATGATGGTGAAATTATGTGTGAATCTGGTAAACTGACATCATCAATGAAACTCACTGTTAAGAAAGGAGAAAGTAAACCTATGATTGACTTCCCAGATAAATACGAGGCACCTGCTAATAGACCAATTACAATGCAAGTTCCATATAAAGGTAGTATTTTAATTTTACATAGCAAATATTAAATTTTGAATAATTTCATAGTAACTGGAACGAAGCAAACACAGGTCGAAGCAAAACTTGTAAAAGATGGTAAAGTGCTCCCCTTAAAAGAAGTTGAAGTCGTAGTACGTGACGAAGAAGTAACATTTAAAATTAAGAAACCATCAAGAGAACTGTCAGGAATGTATCAAATCAAACTTTCCAATGGTCAAGGGGAAGATGTCAAAGATGTGGAAATAGTTATGCAAGATGTACCCTCAGCTCCTCTAGACGTTAATGTCACTGATGTTTTTCAAACTCATTGCCAAGTTTCATGGAAATCAAGCAAAGACGATGGTGGATCTCCTCTTTTACATTATGTTGTTGAACGACAAGACCTTAGTTTGAAGGCTGGCTGGGAAAATGTTGGACAAGTTTCACCAAGCGAAAAAACAACGTTTAAAGTTGAAGGACTTACACCAAAGAAAGAATACAAATTCCGTATACGTGCTGTGAACAAGCTTGGCTCCAGTGAACCTGCACTTTTCGCCAAACCAGTACTTGCAAAAGATCCCTGGGGTAACAAAAAAATTAACTATTCTAATATTTTTTTTGCTTTCTTTAGGTTTTTCATGTGTTTTACTGACTGATTTTCCATTATTAATGAATTAATTCACAGTGTTTATTCAGTGCTGAAACAGATTTTTACACACTGATTTTTGTTTTTACACAAACCGTAATTAGGCTTAAGAAGACTTTAAAAAATCGAAACGTCAGCACACATTTTTTGAAACGTCAAAACGTCGACAATTTCGACAATTCCACATTTATTTTTCAGGACATCAACAACCTAATGCTTCTTATCTAATTCAACTGTTTCATTCCAGATGAACCAAGCAAACCCAAAGATGTTGAAGTTGTTGACTGGGATAAAGATCATGCAGATCTTAAATGGAGTAAGCCTGACAATGATGGTGGTGCACCTATTACGGGATATGTCATTGAATTCAAAGAAAAATTCGGAAAAGATTGGTCTACAGGTATTGAAGTACCTGGTGACCAACTTTCCGGAACAGTGCCTGGATTGAAAGAAAACTGCCAATATGAATTTAGAGTAAGAGCAATAAATAAGGCTGGTCCTGGAGAACCAAGTGATGCTACTAAACCAATTATTGCTAAATGCAGATTTGTTAAACCATTTATTATCGGAAATGATTTAGTTCCTCTAATAATTAAAAAAGGTCAAACTGTAAAATACGATATCAAATACGGTGGTGAGCCTGAACCAGAAGTTAAATGGATGTTAGATCAGACTGAAATTAAACAAGACATAGAAGAAAGAATAACATTAGACAAATATGAAAGAAATACAGTAATAACTGTCCGAAGATGTACTAGGATAGACAGTGGCAAATATCGATTAATTTTGACTAACAGTTCAGGAACTTGCGAAGGTTCAGCAGAAGTTGTTGTTCTAGATAAACCCACACCTCCTAAGGGCCCACTTAAAGTAGAGGAAGTACGCGCAACACATGTAAAAGTTGCATGGCAAAAACCAGAAGACAGTGGTGGTACCGAAATTACTGGTTATGTACTTGAAAAAATGGATATGGAAACCGGCAGATGGATTCCTGCTGGTGAAGTAGGTCCTGACGAAAACTCATTCACATTTAAAGGTCTTACTCCTAAAAAGAAGTATAAATTCAGAGTAAGAGCTAAAAACAAGGAAGGAGAATCTGAACCACTTGAGACTGACGATGCTATTCTTGCCAAAAATCCGTACGATGAACCGGGAGCACCTGGTAAACCAGAAATTGTTGACTATGACAACAAAAGCGTTACACTTAAGTGGGCCAAACCAGACAATGATGGTGGTAGACCTATTACTCATTATACAATTGAAATGAAGGATAAATTTTCACCCGATTGGATCGAGGTTGCTAAAACTGAAGACAGCAGTCCTGAATGTTATGTAGGGAATTTGAAAGAAAACATGGTGTACCAATTTAGGGTACGTGCACATAATAAAGCTGGGCCTTCAGCACCTTCAGAACCAACAGACAATCATCTATGCAAACATAGAAATCGTGAGTTTTTTTTTAATTATTTTATATCATACTAAGTTATTTATTATTTAAGTTAAACCTCGTATCGATAGAGAAACATTCAAATCAGTTACAATTAAAGCTGGTCGAACACACAAATGGTCTGTAGACATTATCGGTGAACCTCCACCGGAAAAAAAATGGGTATGGAGAGACAATATTCCTTTGACCAATACAGAGAGAATCAAAATAGAAAATACCGACTACCACACAGACTTTACAATTGTGAATGCAGCACGCAGAGATACTGGAAAATATACTTTAACTGTTGAAAATGTAAACGGCAAAGATACCGAAACTGTTGAACTGACCGTTCTAGCTAAACCAAGCTCACCTGAAGGTCCATTAGAAGTAACTGATGTGACCGCTGAAAAAGCTAAAATTTCATGGAAAAAACCAGAAGATGATGGTGGCAGTCCGATTAAAGAATATGAAATAGAAAAAATGGATATGGCCACTGGAAAGTGGGTCCGTGTTGGTCGTGTACCGGGTGATAAAGTAGGTCCTGATGGAAAACTTGAGTATGACGTAGCAGGTCTTAATCCTGGTTCAGAATATAAATTCCGCGTAACAGCTGTTAATAACGAAGGAGAATCCGAACCTTTAGTTTCAGATCGTAGTATAGTAGCTAAAAATCCATTCGGTATGTATACAATGCTTTTTAATTTATTTTATTGTAAACAATAAATTGCGTATAGATGAGCCTGGCAAACCGGGAACTCCAGAAATTGTGGATTATGATAATCTAGGAGTAAATCTTAAATGGGAAAAACCACAAAGTGATGGTGGTGCACCCATTGAAAAATATATCATTCAGAAGAAAGACAAATATAAACCTGATTGGGAAAAGGCTTGTGAAGTACCCGGAGATGCAACTGAAGCTAGAGTAGAAGATTTGAAAGAACGTGGAGAATATCAGTTTAGAGTTATTGCTGTTAACAAAGCTGGGCCTGGTGAACCGTCAGATGCTTCTAAAATGCAAATTATCAAGCACAGAGCTCGTATGTTATTATCATTTACTAAATCAATAACCGTTATTAACATTTACATTTGAATTTCAGTTAAACCTAGAATTGATAGGACAAATCTCAAACCAATTTGCGTTCGTGCTGGTAAAATTATTAAATATGATGTTGACGTCCGAGGTGAACCACCTCCAACAATTACTTGGTTCCAAAATGACAAAGAAGTTAAATCTGAAGGCAATATTGAAATCGTGAATGTTGATTACAACACCAAAATAACAATCACCAATTCTATTCGTAAAAATACTGGCGTTTATAAAATAAAGGCTGTTAATGAACACGGCTCTGACGAAGCTGAAGTTGAAGTAACAGTACTATGTGAGTATTTGATATCTTGCTTTGCTATAAAAAAAATAAATAAACGTCTTTCATTCATAGCATCTCCATCTAAACCGAAAGGACCTCTTCAAGTCACTGACGTTGTTAAGAATGGTTGCAAACTCAAATGGGAAAAACCCGAAGATGATGGTGGTAAACCAATAACAGGATACGTCGTCGAAAAATTAGATAAACAAACAGGTCGCTGGGCTCCCGTCGGACGAACAAACGATACTGAAATGGACGTCAAAGGGTTATTGGAAGGTCACGAATATGACTTTAGAGTCAGAGCTGTTAACGACGAAGGGGAATCCGAACCTCTTGAAACAGATAAGTCTATAGTAGCAAAGAATCCTTATGATATTCCAGGAAAACCAGGAACTCCAGAAATTCTTGATTGGGACGCGGATCGTGTAGATCTCAAATGGTCAGCACCTAAAAATAATGGTGGCGCTCCCATTACCGGATATGTCATTGAGAAAAAAGAGAAATTTTCTACTTCTTGGGATGAAATACTTACCACTTACTCCCCTGACACAGAAGCATCAGTTCCTGGTCTCAAAGAAGGCAATACATATCAATTTCGTGTACGAGCTGTTAATAAAGCAGGACCAGGAGAGCCTTCTGAACCTACAGGCCAGCATGTTGCTAAAGCCAGACATTGTAAATTTTTATCATAGGAGAAATATTGCTAATACTAAACATTTTTTTCCAGTACGTCCACTTATCAATCGCGAAAAATTACATACTGTCAAAGTTCGTGCAGGACAAGTTGTTAAATTTGATGTCGATGTCAAAGGCGAACCTCCACCGAAAATTACTTGGAGTTTTGCTAATAAGCCTCTCGAATCTGGTGGCAACATTAAAATCGAAAACGAAGATTACAATACCAAATTCACACTCTCAGATACGGTTAGAAAACATACTGGTACATACACAATCAAAGCGGAAAACGAGTCTGGTTTTGACGAGGCACCAGTGGAAGTAATTATCTTAGATAAACCTGGTAAACCAGAGGGACCATTAGATATAACAGGAGTTCACAAAGAAGGTTGCAAACTCAAATGGGAGAAACCGAAAGATGATGGTGGTCTTCCTATTACCGGCTACGTTGTTGAAAAACAAGACACTAGTACAGGTCGCTGGGTACCAGCAGGATTTATTGATGCTGACAAAACCGAACATGAAGTCACTGGCCTTGAACCAAACAAAAAATATAATTTCCGTGTAAAAGCTGTGAATGAAGAAGGTGAATCTGAACCTTTAGAAAGTGATACATCTATTATTGCTAAAAACCCATACGATATACCAGCACCACCAGGTTTGCCTGAAATTGTAGATTATGACGAGCATTCAGTCAAACTGAAATGGGAGAAACCCGTACGAGATGGTGGTGCACCAATTAGCGGTTATATTATTGAAGCAATGGACAAATTCAGCGGCCAGTTTGTAAAAGTAGCGGAAGTCGGCCCTCAATGCACTGGAACTGTCAATAAATTGGAAGAAGGAAATCAATACAAATTCCGTATCCGAGCTGTCAATAAAGCCGGTACATCTGATCCATCAGAACAAACTAACTGGCATACAGCTAAACCTAGATTCTGTAAGTCAACAATTATCATGATGATCATGTGGTTTTACGTCCATAATTGTTTATAATTCATCCTTTTCTGTTAATGGGATAAACAACAAAAATAGCTAGTTTTATTCACTTTTGTTGACTTTTGTACAGCCCTGAAGAAGCTCTTAACCAATAAAGAACGAAACGTCGGCAAAAATATAATTATTTGAACAGTCCTTATCCCGTTAACAGAAAATGAATTGTCATGATGTTCCCCATATAATATTTCAAATCTTCTTTCAGTGAAACCATTAATCGATCGCACTAACTTGCAACCATTGACAATCAAGGCTGGTCTCACTATTAATCTAGATGTGAATATTGCTGGTGAACCACCACCGACAGTTACATGGTTTTATGAAGGAAAAGAGATCACATCAAGTGAAGAAATTAAAATTGACAATGTTGATTACAATACAAAATTCTTTATATTACGAGCCAAACGTTCACAATCTGGAAAATATACTGTTGTTGCAAAGAACTCTGTTGGAGAAGATACCGCCGATATTGAGATTTCTGTTTTGAGCAAACCATCTACACCTAAAGGTCCTCTAGATGTTAGTGACGTTACCAAACATGGATGTAAACTCAAATGGAAAAAACCAGAAGATGATGGTGGTAGTCCCATCGACCATTATGAAATTGAAAAACTGGATCCATTAACTGGACAATGGATCACTTGCGGTAGAAGCACAGAACCAGAAGCTAACATAACTGGTCTTCAAGAAGGTAAACCTTATAAATTTAGAGTTAAAGCAGTCAACAAAGAAGGAGAATCAGAACCACTAGAAACTGAAAAATCAATCATTGCTAAAAATCCATTTGGTAAGTCTTAACATGTTTTTTAACGTTTCTAATTTTATCGTTCTTAGACGAACCTGGAAAGCCTGGACGTCCAGATCTCAAAGACTGGGACAAAGACTTTGTTGAATTGGCTTGGGCTCCACCAAAAAGCGATGGTGGGGCTCCTATCGAAAAATATATTATACAAATGCATGACAAGGCTGGACGAGGCTGGATAGATGCGGCTACTGTCTTAGGAGACAGAAATACTGGAAGAGTCACAAATGTAGAAGAAGGTCATGAATATGAATTTAGAATTGTTGCAGTCAATAAAGCAGGACCAAGTGAACCAAGTGATCCTTCTAAACCAGTTATTGCTAAACCAAGATTTTGTAAGTAGATTTCTAAATTGAATTGAAATGAAATAATATATGTTTATATCTTAGTGGCTCCGCATATCGATCGCAAAAATCTACAAAAGAAAACATTGCGCACTGGTCAGCTACTCCGTATTGAAGCTGATGTTAAAGGTGAACCACCACCGGTCATCACATGGACTCTCAAGGAAAAGACATTGAAGACCACTGAGAGACTTAAGATTGAAAATGAAGATTATCACACATCTTTCACACTACAAAAAGCTAAACGTTCTGATACTGGTGTTTACACAGTGACAGCTAAAAACGACTCGGGTGTGGATACTGTCGATGTTGAGATTCAAATTCTCAGCAAACCTTCTAAGCCTAAAGGTCCACTAACCGTGTCTGATGTCAAAGCAGATGGCTGCAAACTCAAATGGGAACCACCGGAAGATGATGGTGGCGAACCTGTTAGCGGTTACGTCGTGGAAAGAATGGATGTGGAATCTGGTAGGTGGATACCAGTTACAACAACTAAAACACCCGAAGCAGATGTTACTGGATTGAACGAAGGCAAAGATTACTTATTCAGAGTAAAAGCTGTTAATTCTGAAGGTGAATCGGAACCTTTAGAAACTGAAATTCCTATCACTGCTAAAAATCCATATTCCGAACCGGACACACCTGGTAAACCAGAAATTAAAGACTGGTCCAAAAATCATGCTGATCTCAAATGGGCAGCTCCTAAAGAAGATGGTGGTGCACCAATAGAAAAATATATTATTGAAAAGAAAGATCCAATTACTGGCAAATGGCAAAAAGCTGTTGAAGTTCCTGGACATAAAACAGAAGCTAAAGTACCCGATTTACAAGAAGGACAAAAATATCAATTCAGAGTAAAAGCTGTAAACAAAGGTGGAGAAAGTAAACCATCACCACCGTCAGACACTATAACAGCTAAAGACAGATTTGTCCCACCTAAAATTGATCGCAGTACTCTTAGAGATCTTACCATTAAAGCTGGTCAACATGTTCGTTTAGATGTCAAAGTATCGGGAGAACCGCCACCAACAAAAACATGGTTCTTGAATAAAGCGCGTATTGAGAAACGTTCAGATATTACTGTAGATTTCGAAGACTACAGAACTAAGTTTGTAATTGCTGCAGCTGAAAGAAGTCATACAGGTACATTAACTCTAAAAGCCGAAAATAGTTCAGGAAAAGACGAAGCAAGTATAGAAATCAAAGTTATTGACAAACCCGGTAAACCAGAAGGTCCCCTGAAGATTAGTGATGTCCATAAAGAAGGTTGCACACTCAAATGGAATCCACCACAAGATGATGGTGGTGTACCAATTGAATATTATGCTGTTGAAAAGTTAGATACCGCTACTGGTCGTTGGATGCCAGCAGGTCGGGCTAAAGAAGCCAAAATAGAACTAAATAATTTAGAACCTGGACAAGAATATAAATTCAGAGTGTCAGCTGTAAATGCTGAAGGTGAATCAGAACCTTTAGTGGCTGATCAAACAATAGTTGCTAAGAATCCATTTGGTAAGAAGTTAAATACATTTACATATTATTAAAACTAATAATATAATTTTCAGATGAACCTGGCCCACCTGGCACACCAGAAGTAACAGATTGGGATAAGGATCATGTCGACTTAAGATGGACTCCACCAACTAATGATGGTGGATCTCCAATCACCGGATACATTATCGAGAAGAGAGAAAAAGGATCACCAAAATGGACCAAAGCTGGAGAAGTTGGACCACATGAAACTAAAGGAACCGCTGATCATTTAGATGAGGGAGTTGAATATGAATTCAGAGTTAGAGCAATTAATGCTGCGGGTCCTGGAGAGCCTAGTCAAGCATCTAAATCAGTCATTACAAAACCTAGAAAATGTATATTTTTTTTTTTTTTTTAATTTAAAATAGTCAATAATAAAATATAATTTCAGTGGCTCCAAAGATTGATCGACGTACTTTGCATAATCTGACTGTTAAAGAAGGCGAACCTATTTATATTGATGTGAAAGTTAGTGGTGAACCTCCTCCAGAAGTTGTGTGGTATCAAGATAATAAAACCGTCACTCAAACAGCACACCGTCGAGTGGAAAATATTCCTTATAATTCCAAATTCTTCAACGATAAACCCGAACGGAAGGACACTGGAATTTATAAAATCGTTGCTTCTAATAGATACGGCCAAGACACAGCGGAAATTGAAATTACTGTTGTTTGTAAGTTTTATTTATAACCAAGTTCAACGTCATCTGAGAAATGATTTTTAGCAAAACCTGGACAGCCAGAAGGACCTTTGGAAGTTACTGACATTCATAAAGATGGATGTAACTTGAAATGGAAAAGACCGAAAGATGATGGTGGCGAACCAATTGAAGGATATGTTGTCGAGAAATTGGATCCTGAAACAGGCATTTGGTTACCAGTTGGAAAAACAACTGGAGACGTACCAGAAATGAAAGTAGATGGTCTTATTCCTGGACATGAATACAAATTTAGAGTAAAAGCTGTCAACAAAGAAGGAGAATCAGAACCATTAGAAACTGCTGGAACAATTACTGCGAAAGATCCCTTCAGTAAGTTTTTTCTTGATCTTTTGTGAATAATAATGGCTAATCGAAAAAATCTTAGCTGTACCAAGTAAACCAGGAGCTCCAGAACCTGTTGATTGGAGTGCTCAACATGTTGAACTCAAATGGACTGAACCACCGTCAGATGGTGGATCTCCAATAACAGGCTACATTATAGAGATGAAAGATAAATACAGTCCTTTGTGGGAAAAAGCTCTAGAAACAACCACCCCTAGTCCCACAGCAGTCATTCACGGATTAATCGAAGGAAATGAATACCAGTTCCGCGTAATAGCTGTTAACAAAGCAGGTCAAAGTCCTGCTTCAGATTCAAGTAAAACCTTCACTGCTAAACCAAGATTTTGTAAGTAAAAAACATCATAATTGAAAAAAAAATTTCAATGATTGTTTTACAGTGGCTCCAAGAATTGACAGAAGACATCTTCACGATGTTACAATTTCTGCTGGATCTCCACTTAAATTTGATGCCAACATTATTGGTGAACCTCCACCGACTGTAGAATGGCGTTTCAATGGCTTTACCTTGAAGAACGACAACCGCATATTGATTGAAAATGTTGACTATAATACTAAGATTGCGATCAGACCAGTCAAACGGGATGATACTGGTGAATATACAGTAACAGCAACAAATTCCTCTGGAAGAGATACCCACACTATCAATGTAACAGTGACTGATAAACCTTCGAGTCCTGAAGGACCATTACAAGTATCAGATGTAAATAAGAACGGATGTAAGTTGAAATGGAAGCGTCCTAAAGATGATGGTGGCACTCCTATTGAGTATTATCAAGTTGAGAAAATGGATCCAGAGACTGGCACCTGGGTACCATGTGGAAGAGCAAATGAACCTAGTGCGTTGTATACCTATTATTTGTAAACATGAATAACAATACTTTTTTCTAGATTTCGAAGTGACTGGTTTAACGCCTGGTAAAGAATACAAATTCAGAGTATCCGCCGTAAATGCAGAAGGCGAATCTAAACCTCTAGAAACAGAACAAGCAATTCTTGCCAAAAATCCATTCGACGAACCTGGACCACCGGGTAATCTTAAAGCTACCGATTGGGACCGAGACCATGTTGACTTGCAATGGACTCCACCAAAAGACGATGGTGGTTCTCCAGTTACAGGTTACATTATAGAGAAAAAAGATAAATTTGGTGAATGGGAAAGAGCTTTTGAAGTACCAGCAGATCAAACGAAAGCTACTGTCGGAGATTTAATTGAAGGACAACCCTACGAATTTCGTGTTAGAGCAATTAATGCGGCTGGTCCTGGTGACCCAAGCAATGAAACACCAACAATTATTGCTAAGCCCAGAAATCAAGCACCTAAAATTGACCGTACTAATCTTATCGAGGTGCGAATCAAAGCAGGTGCACCTTTCAGTTTCGATGTTAAAGTATCAGGTGAACCTATGCCTCAAACTAAATGGTTGATGAAGGGTAGAGAAATCAAATCCGGAGACAGAACTAAAGTGCAGCATTTGGATTATAATACAAAATTAGCTGTGAAGAACGCAACTCGCGCCGAAGCAGGAACTTACACAGTAACTGCTGAAAATGTTAACGGAAAAGATATAGCCGATGTTGAAGTAATCGTGTTAGATGTTCCTAGCCCGCCAGGAGGACCACTTAAAGTATCAGACGTTCATGCTAATGGTTGTAAACTAAGCTGGCGTCCACCAGCTGATGATGGTGGACAACCAGTTGAAAGATACGTGGTTGAAAAAATGGATGAAGCTACTGGTCGTTGGGTTCCTGCTGGAGAAACCGATGGTCCAGAAACTTCTCTTGAAGTGGATGGATTAGTTCCTGGCAAAAAGTATAAGTTTAGAGTTCGAGCTGTTAATAAGCAAGGAAAATCAGAACCTTTAACAACCGCGCAAGCTATAGAAGCCAAAAATCCATTTGATGAGCCGGGAAAAGCTGGTAAACCAGAAATTATTGATTATGACTCTGATTTTGTCGAACTTAAGTGGGAGCGACCAGAATCTGATGGTGGATCACCAATCACAGGATATATTATCGAAAAACGTGATAAATTTAACCCAACCTGGGAGAAGTGTGCTGAAGTTGAAGGAGATGTTACAACGGGGAAGGTCAAAGATCTTATTGAAGGGACACCCTATGAATTCCGTATTCGCGCTGTTAATAAAGCTGGTCCGGGAGAACCTAGCGACGCCTCAAAAACTCATGTGGCTAGACCCAAAAATCGTAAGTTGAAAATAAAAAAAAAAAAATCAATTAATTGATTCCAATTTATTTTTAGTTGCACCCAAAATCGACAGAAATGCACTTCTTGATATCAAAGTGCGTGTCGGTCAATCCTTCGAACTTAACGTTCCAGTGATCGGAGAACCGCCACCAACCAAACAGTGGGCACTCAGAGACGACGTATTATTTGACACAGACAGGTTTAAGATTGTGAATGAAGATTACAAAACATATCTTAAAGTTGTCGATGCTAAACGGTCCGACAGTGGAGTGTATCAGTTGACTGCAAAAAATATTAATGGAAAAGATGTTGCAACTGTTAATGTAACAGTCCTAGATGTTCCGACACCACCAGAAGGTCCATTGAATGCTGATAATGTGACAAAGAACTCTCTTACCTTACGCTGGAGGCCACCCAAAGACGACGGTGGTTCCGAAATCACTCACTATACTGTAGAAAAACAAGATACCGAAACTATGCGATGGGTTCCAGTTGGAGAAGCAATTGGTACATCAATGCGAGTACCAAATCTTACTGAAGGACATGACTATAACTTCCGCGTTTGCGCTGTTAACAAACTTGGAGAATCAGCTCCATTACAAACAGTTGAAAGCATTACTGCTAAAGATCCGTTTACAAAACCAGACAGACCTGGTGCACCCACGCCCACAGATTGGGATAAAGATCATGTGGATCTTGAATGGACTCCACCTAGAAAAGATGGAGGTTCGCCGATTACCTCATACATCATTGAAAAAAGACCAAAACATGGGTAAGTTATATGAATTTCATAGAATCATTTCAAAATATTATTTGTAAATAATTTATTCTACCAGCATTTGGGAAAAAGCTGCTGAAGTTCCTGGAAATCAGACAAAGGGTACAGTTCCCAATTTGACTGAAGGAGAAGAATATGAATTTAGAGTAATAGCTGTGAATAAAGGAGGTCAAAGTGAACCAAGCGAAGCTTCAATACCAGTCATTGCCAAACCTAGATTCCAAGCACCAGTATTTGATAAATCATTGCTTGAAGATATTACAGTGAAAGCAGGACAACGTTTTGGATGGACTATTCCAATAGAAGCTTCACCTAAACCTACTGTCAAATGGACCGTAAATGGAAAAGAGATTACCCCGAATGATAGAATAGACATTGCTGTCTACAATAATAAAATGTCATTCGATGTAACTTCTTCCGTACGTGCTGATGCTGGAAGATACACAGTAACATTGACCAACAATTTGGGAAGTATTACTGCATCTGCACAAGTAACAGTGCTCGATAAACCAGGTCCTCCACAACCACCACTCAATGTGAGCAATGTTACAAAAGAAAGTGCTAGAATTGCATGGAAACCTCCACTGGACGATGGCGGTTCTCCAATTCTTCATTATGTTGTCGAGAAAATGGATGTATCACGAGGCACCTGGTCTGATGCTGGAATGGCTACAATTACATCGCATGATATAACTCGATTGATACATCGCAAAGAGTATTATTTCAGAGTTAAAGCAGTTAATGCTGTTGGTGAATCCGAACCTCTAGAGACAACTAAAAGCATCATTGCCAAAAATGAATTTGGTAACTAAATAAATCAAATAAAATAAATAAATTTTCTTACAATCAAATTTCAGATGAACCAAGTGCTCCTGGTAAACCAGCCGTTACTGACTGGGACAGAGATCATGTTGATTTGGAATGGACTGCACCAAAAAGTGATGGCGGTTCTCCAATTACTGGATATATTATACAGAAGAAAGAGAAGGGAAGTCCTTACTGGACCAATGCTGCCCATGTACCTGCTAATAAGACAAATGCTACTGTGCCTGATCTAACAGAAGGCCAAGAATATGAATTCAGAATAATTGCAACTAATACAGCTGGCCAAAGTGAACCTTCTGAACCATCCGATCTAGTTACGGCTAAGGCCAGATATTGTAAGGTATTAAATCAAAAGTTAGTTAAATAATCTTGAGTTTTCAGTGGCTCCTAAAATCAAAACACCGCTCAACGATATCCGCATTAAAGCTGGCCTTATTTTACATGTTGACATTGATTTCATCGGTGAACCTTGTCCTGAAGTCAGCTGGACTGTTGGTAGCAAAGCCCTAACAACAGACGATCGCACTACTGTAACATCAATTGGCTATCATACTATTATCCACACAGTAAACGCTAAACGTTCTGATAGCGGATTATATCACCTTTCTCTTAGAAATAATTCAGGATCAGATGAGGGCTCGTTCCAAGTTATCGTTTTAGGTATGTTCCCTGAAAAAATTGAGGTGAGTACTTCTTCATAATGCATTTTAGATCGTCCTGGACCTCCAGAAGGTCCTCTCGAATATGAAGAAGTTACGGCTCAAAGTGTTACCTTATCATGGAAACCACCAAAAGATAATGGTGGAAGTGAACTAACGTAAGCTTTAATTATTTCTCTCATTCTTAAAATAAATTGTATGTTGCAGAGGCTTTGTAATTGAGAAAAGAGATTTAACTCATGGCGGTGGATGGGTTCCTGCCGTGAGTTACGTAAATCCAAAATACAATCACGCAGTCGTTCCGAGACTATTAGAAGGAACTAAATACGAGTTTAGAGTTTTTGCTGAAAATCTTCAAGGACGCTCCGATCCTCTGAATACTGACAAACCGATAGTGGCTAAGAATCAATACGGTTACTATATTGGGCATATTTTCTTTTTGATTTAAAACTAACTTGTTTTTCTTATATTTCAGATGTTCCCGGAAAACCTGGCAAACCAGAACTTGTTGATAGCGATAAGGACCACATTAAAATTAAGTGGTCTGCACCTATTAGCAATGGTGGATCTCCGATTATTGGATACGACGTCGAAAGGCGAGATCGTGCAACAGGACGCTGGGTTAAACTCAACAAAGAACCTACGCGTCATTTGGAATATTATGATGATAGAGTACAAGAAGGACATCAATATGAATATAGGGTGTCAGCGGTTAATGCTGCTGGAGCAGGAAAACCAAGTGACACATCAAACGTATTTATTGCGAAACCAATGAAAGGTAACATTTCTTCTTGTCTTTGACTATTTCGTTTTTAACACTATATTTAATCAACAGAAAAACCAAAATTATGGCTCGATGGAATAATTGGACGTAAAATTAAAGTACGCGCTGGAGAACCTATTAATATTGACATTCCTTTGAGTGGTGCTCCAACTCCTAAGATCGAATGGTTAAAGAAGGGTGTTGTCATACCTGAAACTAACAGAGTTTATGTAAGTTTGTTGCATATTATATAAAATTTGTTTTTGATAACGTTATATTTTAGACTGAAACAACAAGTGAACACACAGCTCTTAGAGTAGAAGTTTCTAATCGTGATGATGCTGCCAAATACACAGTTAGAGCTAAAAATGAATACGGTTCCGATGAAGCTGATATTGAAGTTATCGTCGTGGATAAACCCGGAATTCCCAGAGGACCTCTACAATACACAGAAACAACTCAGGACAGTGTGTCATTGTCTTGGAATCCACCAGCTGATGATGGCGGTGGTGAAATCAGTGGATATATCGTTGAAGTTAGCGAGTTTGGTACTGATAGCTGGCGTCCATGTCCAGGATTCTGTCCACGTCCATCGTTTACTGCACGTGGTCTAACAGAAGGAAAAAAATACGTTTTCCGAGTTCGTGCAGAAAACATCTATGGCGTGTCTGAGCCTTTGGAAGGCAAACCTGTGATAGCAAAAAGTCCATTCGATCCTCCAGATGCACCAAGCCAGCCAGAGGTTACCGGTTACACCCCATCATCTTGTTCTCTTAGATGGAATCCTCCTACTATTACAGGAGGAAAACCAATTACTGGATATTATGTTGAAAAAAGAGAACGAGGAGGAGAATGGATCAAAGTTAATAATTATCCGACACCCAATACTCAATACACAGTACAAGATTTACGAGAAGGAAACAAATATGAATTTCGCGTTATTGCCGTAAATGAAGCTGGCCCTGGTAAACCAAGTAAACCAACAGAACCAATTATTGCGCAACACCAAAGATGTAAGTTTATTGTTAATTTATTTTTATCAAAAATGTTTTATTGGATTATTTTTAGTCAAACCTGATGCCCCTGAGCCTCCCAAACCTGACCGTATCACTAAAGATAGTGTCACATTATCTTGGAGACCACCACGAAGTGACGGAGGATCAAAACTTAGAGGATATTTCTTACAAAAGAAGGCTAAAGGTGATGATGACTGGAGTGACGTCAATTCTGTTCCAATCACCGAAAATGTTTACACTGTTCCAAAACTCAAAGAGGGTGAAGAATATCAATTCAGAGTTATTGCTGTTAATGATGTAGGCAAATCTGAGCCAAGTCGACCAAGCAGCAATATACTTATTGAAGAGCAACCAAACAAACCATGTATGGATCTTGGAGGTGTCCGAGACATAACCGTCAGAGCTGGTGAAGATTTCAGTATTCATGTTCCGTATGTAGGATTTCCTAAACCCACCGCATCATGGTTTGCGAATGACAAAATACTGGATGAATCAGACACAAGAATTTTCCCGAAATTGACAGACGAAGCAGCTAGCATAATTGTTAAAAATTCAAAGCGTAGCGATACGGGACAATACAGATTACAACTTAAAAATCCATCAGGATTTGATACTGCTACCATTAATGTTAGAGTATTGGACAGACCTGGCAAACCAGAGAATCTTCGTGCGGACGAATTTGCTGGAGATGCTCTTACCTTGTATTGGCAGCCACCTAAAGATAACGGAGGTGCAGACATTACAAATTACATTGTTGAAAAGAAAGAAGCAAAATCACCAACATGGTCTAAAGTCAGCAGCTATGTTACTGTACCATTCATTCGCATTCGTAATCTGACTCTTGGTAGAGACTATGAATTTAGAGTAATGGCTGAGAATCAATACGGACAATCAGAACCAGCAGTTACAGCAGAACCAATACGTGCTAGACATCCATTTGATCCTCCAGGTGCTCCAGGCGCTCCTAGAGGAGTCGAAACAACTGAAGACTCAATCACAATTCAATGGACCAAGCCCAGACATGACGGAGGTTCTCCAATTACTGGATATGTTATTGAAAAGAGACTTATTTCTGAAGACAAATGGACCAAAGCTTCTCATGCTTTAATACCAGATTTATCTCATAAAGTTATCAATTTAATCGAAAATCATGATTATGAATTCAGAGTAGCAGCTGTTAATGCGGCCGGGCAAGGACCATGGAGTTCTTCTTCTGATGCAATTACAGCTAGAGCTCCACCATCAGCACCTAAAATAACATCAGATTTAAGTATTCGAGATATGGTCGTGATTGCTGGCGAAGAATTCAAAATCACTGTACCATATGTTGCTACTCCTAAACCAAGATCTTCTTGGTCAATTAACGGCGATGAAGTCTTATCAGACAGCAGAATTAAGTTTGAGACCACTGACATTGCTTCAGTCTTTATTAATAAATCAGCAAAGAGAAGCGATAGTGGAAGTTACACCATTAAATTAACAAATTCTGAAGGATCTGACTCAGCTACTTGCAGAGTTTTAGTAGTAGACAAACCACAGCCTCCACAAGGTCCTCTCGATATTTCTGATATCACACCAGACAATTGCTCATTAGCATGGAGACCACCTTTAGATGATGGTGGCTCTCCCATCACTAACTATATTGTTGAAAAATTAGATACAAATGGCATTTGGGTTAAAGTAAGCAGCTTTGTTCGTAGCACACACTATGACGTTATGGGTTTGGAACCAAACAAAAAATATAGCTTCCGTGTTCGTGCTGAAAATCAATATGGTATCAGTGAGCCTCTTGAAAGCTCAGAACCAATCACAGCTAAATATCCGTTCACTGTGCCTGATGCACCTGGTGCCCCACGTGTTACTGACTGGACCACAAGTAGTATCTCAATAAGCTGGGATAAACCTGCCAATGATGGTGGATCACGTATCCAAGGTTACAAACTTGAATATCGCGATGTTGCTGATACTCACTGGACAAGCGCCAGTGATTACTTAATCAAAGAAACTCACTTTGATCTTTATAATATGACAAGTGGACACGAGTATGAATTCCGTGTCCGAGCTAAAAATGCAGCTGGATTCAGTAAACCGTCTCAGTCTTCATCTAAATTCAAACTCAAGGGTAAATTCAACGTTCCATCTGCACCACAAAATCCAAAAGTTGTCAAAGTGGGTAAAAGTTATGTTGATCTTACCTGGGAACCTCCAACTAGCGATGGCGGATCACGAATCACAGGATACATTATTGAAAAACGTGAAATCGGCAGTCCAATATGGCACAAATGTAACGAATACAATGTTACTGACACAAGTTATACTGCTTTGAATTTAATCGAACGTTCGGACTACGAATTTAGAATTTACGCTGTCAATTCTGCTGGCAAGAGTGAACCAAGTGCTTGCACAACGCCTGTCAAGGTCTGTGAAGTTCTAGGCGGTGAAAAACCAGAATGGGTTCGGCCTCTTGGCAATCAAACTGCCCCTCTTGGGAAATCTGTATCTCTGCAATGTGAAGCTTCGGGTAAACCACCACCAACCTTCAGGTGGTTAAGAAATGGTCGTGAAATTAAGATTAGCGGAAGGTTTAGAACAGAAACTAAAGGTGGAGTTGCATGGTTACATATCACTGATCTGTTAGATATAGACGATGGCGATTACACCTGTGAAGCTAGCAATTCTCTAGGTTCGGTTACAACTACTGCTCGTCTAAAGATTGGAAGTGAGTTTTTGTTTATTTTTAATTCATTTGATGTATTGATTTTTATATTTCAGCACCTCCAAGAATCGAGCGTCTACCAGGAGATTTGTATTTACCCGAAAATGACAACACGAAAATTAAAATCTATTATTCCGGAGATCAACCGCTGGATGTCACTCTTACTAAAAATGGACAAAAGATTGAAGAATCTACTCATATTAAATACACTATTTTCGATGATTATATTATTATCTTTATCAAAGGTATCACCAAAGACGACGCTGGAAATTATAACTTGACTGTTAAGAATGATAGTGGAAGCGCATCTGGAAACTTCACAGTTTACATCACTGGACTTCCGGGTCCTCCGACAGGACCTTTAGAAGCTACAGATATTACCAAACATACTTGTACGCTAAGTTGGAGACCACCTTCTTACGATGGTGGTTTGCGAATCACGCATTACGTTGTTGAAAGAAAAGACGTAACTCTAAGCCATTGGATTACAATCAATAGCTCATGTAAAGATACTAGTTTTACTGTACAAGGATTGAGCGAAGGGCAAGAATACTTATTCAGAGTTATGGCTGTTAATGAAAATGGAATGGGTCCCCCACTTGAAGGACTTAATCCAGTTAGAGCCAAAGCTCCATTTGATCCTCCATCACCTCCTGGTGTTCCCAAAGTTACTCAAGTTGGAGGTGACTTTGTTAATCTAGAATGGGAAAAACCAGATAGCGACGGTGGTGCACGCATCCAAGGTTATTGGATTGATAAACGAGAAGCTGGCAGCAGTACTTGGCAGAGAGTTAATGTTTCAATTTGTCTTCCAACTCAAATCAATATTTCTAATCTAATTGAAGGACGTAAATATGAGTTTAGAGTGTTTGCTCAAAATAGTGCTGGTTTGTCAGAACCATCTTCTGCTTCAAATACAGTTGTCATCAAAGATCCATTGGCAGCTACCCCTCCAGAAATTGTCAAACCTCTTAAGAATGCCAATTGTATACAAAATCACAACGCTCAATTCCAATGCACAATTACTGGTGTTCCTAAGCCTACAATTACTTGGTACAAAGGAGCCCGTGAAATAGTTAGTGGTTCTAGATACAACATTTATAGCGAAGACGATGTCCATTACTTGGTTATTAATGACGTATTTGGAGAAGATGCTGACGAATATGTTTGCAGAGCTGTCAATAAAGCAGGCGTTAAATCAACCCGTGCTGAACTGATTATTATGAGTAAGTTATGGAACAAACTCCAAATTCATACTCTTATTTTTTTTTTTTCAGCTGCACCAAAACTGAACATTCCACCTCGTTTCCGTGACACCGCATATTTCGATAAAGGCGAAAACGTTGTTATTAAAATTCCATTCACTGGTCATCCGAGACCAAAAATTACATGGGTTAGAGAAGGTGAAGTCATTGAATCTGGTGGTCATTATCATGTAGAAGTTAAAGATAGACATGCAATTCTCACTATTCGTGACGGCAGCAAGTTAGATAGTGGACCATACAGAATTACAGCTGAGAACGATTTAGGACAAGATTCTGCAATCATCAAGATTCAAATTTCTGATCGACCAGATCCTCCAAGATTCCCAGTTGTTGATAATATTGGAACAGATTCGCTCGCCTTATCATGGAAAGCACCAGTTTGGGATGGAGGAAGCAACATCACCAATTATTTGGTTGAAAGACGAGAACATCCTCTATCCACATGGATTAGGGTTGGAAATACACGTCTCACCACAATGGCTGTTAGTGGATTAACACCAGGACATCAATACGAATTTAGAATTTACGCTGAAAATATTTACGGTCGCTCTGATCCATCAGAAGTAAGCACTCTTATAACAACCAAATCTACTGCCAAGAAAGTTGTACAAAAACGTAAATATGAAGTCGATGAAAATGGCAAGAAGATCCGAGAATCACATAAAGAACAAGTTAAGGATTATGATCAATATGTATTCGATATTTACTCCAAATATGTCCCACAACCGGTTGAAATTAAATCAAGAAGTGTTTATGATGACTATGACATTTTAGAAGAAATTGGTACCGGCGCATTTGGTGTAGTACATCGATGTCGTGAACGTAAGACTGGAAACATTTTTGCAGCTAAATTCATTCCAGTATCTCATGCTATGGAAAAAGAACTAATTCGTAAAGAAATCGATATTATGAACCAACTTCATCACCCTAAACTCATAAACTTACATGATGCTTTTGAAGATGATGATGAGATGGTTCTTATTTACGAATTCCTATCTGGAGGCGAATTATTTGAACGTATTACAGCTGAGGGTTATCAAATGTCTGAAGCCGAAGTTATTAATTACATGAGACAAATATGCGAAGCTATTAAACATATGCATGAAAGAAATATCATTCACCTTGACATAAAACCAGAAAATATCATGTGCCAAACACGTAAAAGCACTAACATTAAATTAATCGACTTTGGACTTGCCACCAAATTAGATCCCAATGAAGTTGTTAAGATCTCAACTGGAACAGCTGAATTTGCTGCACCAGAAATTGTGGAGAGAGAACCAGTTGGTTTCTACACTGATATGTGGGCCGTCGGTGTATTAGCATACGTACTGTAAGTATCAGTCTTTTTTTAATAATAAAACTTACTAATATCTTTCTGTAGCCTCAGTGGCCTATCACCATTTGCTGGTGAAAATGACATCGAAACATTAAAGAATGTCAAAGCTTGCGACTGGGACTTTGACGAAGAAGCATTTGCTTGTGTTTCAGAAGAGGGAAAAGACTTTATCAGAAGACTGCTACTTAAAAATAAAGAGTAAGTCTAACTTTTCTTTATAAGATTACAACATAATTCCTTTTTTTCCTTCAGAAAACGTATGACAGCTGAAGAATGTTTATTGCATCCATGGTTGAGTGGTGACCATAGTGACAAGACGAAAGTTATCGACCAATCGAAATATTTGAAGATACGTAATAGAATTCGAGAAAAATATGACAACTGGGAATCATTCATTCTCCCTCTTGGTAGACTCTCAGAATATTCTTCACTTCGTAAGCTACTTGTCGACAAATACAGAATTCATGACGCATATTTCGGTAAGAACTACCCAAAAATATATTTAATTCTTAATCTATAACATTTTGTAGATCGCAGACAAGCAGCTCCAAGATTCGTCATTAAACCTCAAAGCGCATTCTGTTACGAAGGACAAAGTGTCAAATTCTATTGCAGAGTTATTGGCTGTGCTGCGGCAACTCTTAGCTGGTATCACAATAACACAGAGCTTAGACAAAGTGTTAAATTCATGAAACGCTACGTTGGAGATGACTATTACTTTATTATCAACAGAGCCAAATTAGAAGATCGAGGCGAATACATTATTAGAGCAGAAAACCATTACGGAGCGAGAGAAGAAGTTGTATTCCTCAATGTACAACGTAAGAAACAAAATTATTAACAATGATAACAATTAAACTATTGATTATTTTATAGCTCTCCCAAGAGTTGTTCCTGACTACAAACCATCAGAAGCTCAACCAGTGCGTAGACGTGAGCCACTTCCATACACATACTGGGCTGAAGAACAAGAATGCGCTCCAAGTTTCACCTTCTTATTACGTCCTCGTGTTATGCAAGAGAAAGACACTTGTAAATTATTATGTTGTCTTAGTGGCAAACCATTCCCTACAGTTAAATGGTACAAAGATAAACGCGAACTCAGTAAATATGAGTATTCAATGTCCACTTCTGATGGTGTCATAACGATGGAAATTGTTGGATGCAGACCTTCAGACTCTGGAAAATACACATGTGTTGCTACAAATCCTCACGGACAAGACGAAACTTCTTGTGTTGTTATTGTTGAAGGGGAAACAAGCACCGAAGAACAAACAAGGATGGCACAAAAACTTTTATATTCCGGTGATAGAAAATACATTGAACAACCTATTAAACCAGCACCTGTTACTGTGACTATTAAGAAACCTATCCCAAGTGCTGCTCCTATTACAAACAGTCTCAATCATTCGCCTTCTACTCTAAGTGTAGGTGACGGTGAAAGAAGACCACAAAAGAAGTACGGTCGATTGGATTCAACAGGAAGTCCTAACAGATCGAGAAGTACCACTAAGGAACTTGCATGTAAAAAATTTAAAACTAACAAATCAACAAAATTATTAACTCATTTATTTCAGTACCACCTGATTCAACAATGTGCGCACCCAAATTTACGAAGGGTCTAACGGATCTTACAATTAACGATGGAGAAAGTTTAACGTTGACTGCTCATGTAATTGGAGATCCCGAACCTCAGATTGTTTGGACTAAAAATAGCAAGACGCTATCATCATCTGAAGTTGTAGACTTGAAATACAAGAACGGAATTGCCAAATTGCAGATTAACGAAGTATATCCTGAAGATGAAGGAGAATACGTTTGCAAAGCCACTAATTCAGTAGGAACTTCAGAAACGAAATGCCGCCTTACCATTAAACGTAAGTAAAAAATTACATTATAACAACTATTTTATCAACTTTATCCTAGCAATGACAAATGCCACGAATGGAAAGAAAAAGGATGGAGAAGATAAGGCTCCGAGGATTGTAAGCCATCTAGAATCTGCTTTCGTGAAGGATGGAGAGCCCGTTACTCTATCCTGCCGTATCATAGGAGCTAATAAATTTGATGTTATTTGGTTACATAACAACAAAGAAATCAAACCTAGCAAAGACTTCCAATACACTAATGAAGCTAATATTTACAAACTTATCATAGCCGAAATCTTCCCCGAAGACTCTGGTGCATATACTTGCGAAGCTTTCAACGATGCTGGAGAAAGTTTCAGCAGTTGTACATTGAACGTGATTGTGCCAGGCGAACAGCCAAAGAGCCCCGTGTTCAAAACATTCCCGATTTCCGCCACAGTATCTGAAGGAGAATCCGCCACTTTCGAAGCAGAAACAGAAGATGACGTTTTACAAATTAATTGGTTAAAAGATGGCAAACCCATCAAAGAAAGCCGATCCAAATATAAATTTACCGCTGACGGAAAACGATATACCTTACAGATTGTGTCTTGCGACTCAAATGATATCGGGCAATATCAAGCAAAAGCAATCGGAAAGAAAGGAGAAACTTTCGCGGCCTTCTCCCTTAACGTTGTTCCACCGGGAGAACTATAAAAGCTCTGACTACACTGTTAACGCTAAATAAACGAACGACTTGCTCCGAGAAAACATGTACTTATGTATCATAATGTTGTGTATAAATAATCTATTTATAAGTGTTTTATATCACGCGGCGATCGGAAAGGAGGTAGCTCGGCATAGAGCCTATCCAAGAAGTCAACAGCATCCTCAACTTACCATCTTCGTGACGACTTTTTGGACATAGATTCTATGCCGACTACTTCCTCGACGACTCGAAGCATTATCGCACCGCCATTATTAATTTTTGTTTTCCATTTTCATTTGCGAATAGGGAGCAAAAATTCGAATTTATTTAACGGTATGAAAAGAGAAAAAATTTTATTTAGTGTGAAAGTGCTTTTTGCCATCCGTTCATTAAGCCATCATTGTTCATTAATTTTCATATTGCATTATCGCTTTTGCAACGCCGTACCAAAATTGTATCATACATGTAAAATAAAAGAATATATAATTTGTAATTTTTTTTTATATAACGAAGACCTTCAACCCACTCCTATCTTTCTCTCTTTCTGTGTAATCCTTGTTAATGTTATTTCGATAAGAAAAAGCCACAGATAATGAAGTTCAATGAAAATAAAATTTTATTACTACAAGAAAAACAAATTCAAAAAGATTAAAATATTTAAAAAATATTCGAAACTACCTCTTAACATGGAATAAAAATACACCTGTATATGAAAAGATTTGTACACAAAAATATAAACAAAAAAATTGCTCATCAAACATTATTTTATTAAAGACATTTAATATAAACGTTATAAAAATTATTCTTAATTAGGTACATACGTTAATAAAAACATATTAACAGTCAATTAAAAAATATATATCACAGAACTACACACAATCAATTTCGAGATCCCAAAAACGTAGGTCTTTGTTCTGCAGGGCGTATAGTTATAGTTTCTTGTTCACCAAATCTAGATTGTAAGTTTTGTTGATTTGCGCCATTCCTAGATGCCTCAATATGATCAGCATTAAGAAGCCAGAATGGTCGGTGTTCTCTAGGCCATTGATTTAATCTATCAACTAATTGAGAATCTCCGCGAGCATCAACTGGAATTTTAGGTGTTGAACCACCTTCTCCTATCCTATTATTAAGATTAACAGTGGTAGATTCTTCTGTATCCCGAAAACGACTTGCAAGTTCTGGACGCCCGATAGGGCGAGATCCAGCGTAAGTTGGGCGTTGAGCCATTGTATAAACGAAAAATCCAAGCAAAATAATAATGGATTTCTGAAAAAAAATAGTGACTTTGATAAGAAAGATAAACTTTAAACTTTTAGAAGAAATGAGATCAAATTAAGAATTAAATCCGCGAAAATGTAATAATTTCATAAAAGAATAAACAAAATAAATACAAAAATGAATATTAAATGAATATTATAATAAAAAAAAATTAATACACTACTCACCATGTTCACTATAAAACTTCAATTAACTGTCTTCTTCACTGCTCTGACACTGAGACAAGAATGAAACTGAAAGTCCAAACGAACGTATTTATGTATAAACTCGTTCGCAGAAAATTAGAAATCGTCGCTTTAGGTGTTTCTCAAACATCGATAAGTCGCTGTTAAGGAAAACCCCAAGATTTAAAAATTTACCACATATACGAAGCAGAATTAAAAAACAGATAATGCGTTTTGTGGTTTTACTACAACACAATGAATATAAATCATAAGAAAATCGATAAGAAATCGAGTCCTTGAGACTCCTAAAACCTGTTATTATCATAGTCGAATGATGTTGACAATTTTTTTCACAACTCAATAAACGATGTAATAGACATTTTAATGTAAGTAGACATATAAAAAAAGCTTTTGAGGAATTAAACGAAGGAGAATTATTTTTTTTTTTAATTACGCACTAGTGCATTTTATTAATTATTTTTGGTTATTAGTTCATTCATTCATGTATTTCATAAAAATAATAATTAAAATAATATAATAATCATAATTTAAATCGTATCACTATTCTTCGAATTTTAACTGTTATAATCGGAAAAATGTACCATAATTAAATGCAAGAAATCAAGTCGCAGACGTCATGAACGTGCCGACGTCATAGAGAATTCCCTCACGTTATAGTTTAGTCAACAATGAAGCAAATTTTTGAGAATAATAATAAAATGAAAAACCGGCCCTAATAGTTTCCATGTTATTAAAATTAAAGAAATAATAATGCAATAAATTCTAATAATGTAATTCTGTCCTTGAAAGCATTGAAATTAATCTTTACCTTAACAATACTGTGAGTGACTTAATTATAATAATTATTCAAGAATTTTTTAATTTTATTTATTACACAAAAATAGTTGTAGTACAGCAAATATATACAACTATTGTATATGTCTGAATATCAATGCATGACATATGAAGTGTTTCCCCACATTTTTCATGTACTGAAAAACCACAAAATCAGCCGATTTCATCTGATTTATTTATCTTTCATAATTACACATTAAATCAATTGTGTTCACTGATATACGTGTCGTATTTGAAGTTGTGGAATTACGAGAATACAACTAACATAAAACCACTGGGAACATAAAAGATAATTTGTGGTTTAGTAGAAAATTGTTCTAGAATTATTAAATCCCACAATAACAAAAACACATATGTTCGATAAACAATTTGTTAAATTTAGAAAAAAATATGAGTGATGTTCTAAAAGAAGCCAAATTTTTGGAATTACATTTTAATTCTCCTTACAGATAACTAGTTTAGAGAATAGGTATTTTATATCGTTTTATCTACTTTTCTATTAGTTTTTGTATTATTTTCAGTGTCAGTGTAAATGCAGCAGACTTAGATATTGAATTGAACGAATTAATATAAAAATTTTAAAATGTTGGCCCAACACAAAGAATTAATTTATAAACATTTTCCAGAATTAGTTGCCAACTGCAATTTAGTAAAAGTTATTAGAAATATTCCGTTTGAAGAATTTTTAGAAAATAAAATTGCATCAAATGTTGGCTTTGTAAGTAAAATTATGAAAATTATAAAAATGATATTATTATTATTACAGGAAGACGACTCTCGTCATAATAACCGATTGATTTTATTTAATTTGTTGAAATCGAATTCTGATACAGTTTTTTATCATTTCACTCAGTCTTTGAAAGAATGTGATTATCATGACATAGCCCACAAACTAGAGAATAAACAATCGATCGCAACTCCTCGGCTCTATGGTAATAATAGAATGAATTTTTATATAATTTACATAAACGATGCAAATTACAACAATTGTTCTAATAATGTTAATTACAAAATATATTACTTATTATTTCAGAACCAAGGAAACAGACATTATTACAAAGAGAATTAATCAAACTTGTAACATTTTTAATGGTAATATTTATGAAGATTTTTCCAACAACTCTTTGATTAAGGTTAAGAATAATAAAAATCCTTAGATTTGATTTAAAATGAAAGCAAATTTGTTATGTTGATAACTAAAATGTGGGTTTTTTATTTACGGTATAAGGGGTAAGTGATGCAAACAATGTTAAATTGATTAAATTTTTATTTTTAGGTATAAGGGTTTCAGAATATTAACAAATTATGTATTGAGAAAATCTAAATTTTTTTTACTATTAAGTCTGTTGGGAATCAGGCAACATTTATTTTATATAGGGTTATTTTTTTTATTGAAACGCTTATTGTTTTATAATAAGCCAATGAATGTATTATTATTTTAAAAGCTATAATACACAAAAAAAACAGAAATATAAAAATTCAAACTCTAATTTCATTATTTTATATAACTTTTTCATTTCAAAAACAAAGTAATTTTGAACTGAGAAGAAACAGAATCGGAAAAATTAAGTTGAAGGAATTATTTTTGCAATTCCAAAAATTTTGTAATCATAAATTAAAATGTTATATTTTAAAAAGTTAAATTTCTCAGAACGTAAACTGTTAATAAACCAAAAGCAATCAAAGAATAAGGAACTTTAATTTTTAAAAATTCTCAGACTACTTATTATTTCAGGTAAAAATAGCTTGCTACAATGGATGAGAGAAGCAAAAGAAGAAAATACAGACCTAAAAAAACATCATTGGAAATGAATAAATGTTCAGAACTTGGAGAAAGAGTGCAGAAACAGAAAAAAGTGGAGGTGACTGTAAAGAAAGTCAAAGCTATTATATCGAAGGCCTGAAAAGCTATTGTATTAAAAATCCAATTGATATGTTCATTTGCTATTAACCCTGGAATAACCATTGCCATAACAATATAAAACATATACTTTTGGGTCCAAGGGTGTTTTTGAGTTTTGAATAATTTTAATAAATTATTACAAGGAACAAAGATTGAAAAAGTTGATTTATAAAAGACTTAAGGTTAAGAAAAACTTAAGTATATTCAGCAAATTGATCAAAAATGTTTATATTCACTATTAACCATGTCTGAAAATAAGAAAAACTCTTTCTATGATTTTACTCAGAACTTAGTATTTTAACTAATCCCAAGAAGGCATGAAATTGAATAAATTGAATCATTTCTAAGAATTTTTAGAAAACAAACTTTAAAGTTTACACCCATCACGTAAAGATGACGCCAGCTACAAGGCAAACTACTATTTTATGTTTATCTGCTCAGAACTGGTGCATTGGAAATTAGGATTAAAAGTTCAAAACGCGTTGAAATTTGAAATTTTCAGTTATTTCAAAGTAAACACTCTAAGAGAAAACTAAAATGCATTTGTGCTTAATAAAATCTTGTAAATTTTCCTATAGAATATTATACTATAAAATTGCTTAATGATTATAAAAAAAGTTTGTTCCCGCAAATACGCGTTTGAAATTAAACAAATTTTTATCCAACGTCACAATAAATAATACAAACAATATATAAATAGACCTTTCAAACAACCCGAAAGTTATGCAGTAATTGGTAAAGAGCTTAAACTTAGCTTACCTAACTATTAACTAATTGCTTACCTTAACTTTTCTGCCAATTTCCATTGTGACAACACCGGGAACACACAATGTTCACAAAACTCACTATGTTCACAAGAAAATTCACACGCGATTAATTTTCCGAAACTTTTAATTTGTTGATTTCAAAACAAATAAATTTGTTTATAGTCAAGAAAAACAGCACAGCACACTTTTATGTGTGCTTTGAAAAAAACAATATAATTAAAATAAAATTACAAATTTTGTTCATTAAATAAAATTAGAAACAATCACAAAAGTTCAAAACTGCAAAAATATCTTTATTAATTTCTAAAATTAACACTTAAAACTTCAAAAGATTTTTTTATAATTTGAAAATAATAAGTTCTGATCGTGTATCTTCGGCATTTTTCGTTTACGAAACCACGTGAGCTTTTCAACTGTTAAGATGGTCACATAATTCAAAATAACCTTCAAGAATTTAGTTTAAATTTGAAAAAATTTAATCAGTTTTTTGTATTTGACTTTTTGACTCTCCTTATCATATTTTCTCATACCAAAATTCAGTTTACTCAGTTAAGAGTAAAAAAGACTGACTACTATATTAGAAGTGATTAATTGGAAAAAATGGGTGGAAAATACTCTTCTTTGGATCCCATGGAAGTGCAGGTTCCTGAAATTGATAAATTATTATCCAGAGATCCTTACTTAAAACCTTACGAAAAAGAAATCAGAAGACGGTGAGTAAAAATATAATTTTATTTCTTGTGACATTGACAAGGTCAGTAACTGACATGTAAACAAATTCAATAAAATATAAACAATTTGTTTTGTTTTTATAATCTGCAATAGGTATGCGTGCTTTAAAGATTTGATTGAGTCCATTAATGAAAATGGGGGTGGTTTGGATAATTTTACACAAGGATATAAATACTATGGGATTCATGTACAAGCTGATAATAGAATAATATGCAGAGAGTGGGCTCCTGGGGCTGTGCAATTATTCCTAACAGGAGAATTTAGTGAGTTATATTACTTGTCAAATAAAAAAATCATTTAAACTGATAAAAACAATATAGACAAATGGAATAGGGAAAGTCACCCATACAAAAAACTGGAATTTGGGAAATGGGAATTAGTAATCCCACCTTTACCTGATGGAAGTTGTGCCATTAAACATTTATCTGAACTGAAGGTATGTATTCCTTATTTTCAATCCCCAATTAATAAAAAAAAAAAAAAAAAATAGGTTGTTGTAGAAACCCAATCTGGAACCAAAGAAGACCGGCTTTCACCCTACGCAACTTACGTAGAAGAACCTCCAAAGAATGAAGGTACTATTTATAAACACAAATTTTGGAATCCTCCATCATCTCAGGTGAAATATAACATTCCCAAAAAGTGTACTAAACTTAAATTTCCAGAAATACATTTTCAAAAACCCACGCCCTTCTCGCCCTAAAAGTTTACGAATTTACGAGTGCCATGTGGGAATAGCCACTTCTGAGTTGAAAGTAGGAACTTACGATAATTTCACTGATAATATTCTATCCCGAATCGTTAAACAAGGATATAATACTATCCAACTTATGGCTATAATGGAACATGCATATTACGCCAGTTTCGGGTATCAAGTAACAAGCTTTTATGCTGCTTCTAGTCGATATGGAACTCCGGAACAATTGAAACGTTTAATAGATAGAGCGCATGAGCTGGGATTGACTGTTCTATTAGATTTGGTTCATTCTCATGCTAGCAAGAATGTGATGGATGGGTTAAACCAATTCGATGGTACTGATTCTTGTTTCTTCCATGCGGGGAGCAGAGGAGAACATTCACTATGGGATTCAAGATTGTTCAATTATTCCGAGTTTGAAGTTATGAGATTTCTTCTATCTAACATCCGTTGGTATATGGAGGAGTATCAATTTGATGGATTTAGATTTGATGGAGTTACATCAATGTTGTACCATTCTCGAGGCATAGGCCAAGGATTTAGCGGGCATTATGATGAATATTTTAGTTTGAACGTTGATACAGAAGGGATAGTTTATTTGATGTTGGCTAATCACGTAGTCCATACTTTTAATCCCAACGCTATTACCATTGCCGAAGATGTTTCTGGAATGCCTGGAACTTGCCGTCCAGTTAGCGAAGGATGTCTTGGTTTTGACTATCGTCTAGCTATGGCAATCCCTGACAAATGGATAAAACTACTAAAGCATTATTCTGATGAGGATTGGGACATTGGTAATATCGTCCATACTCTTACTAACAGACGTTGGATGGAACCAAATGTCGCTTATGCAGAATCTCATGACCAAGCTCTTGTCGGCGATAAAACCATAGCTTTCTGGCTTATGGATAAAGAAATGTATACTCATATGAGTACTTTATCCGAGCCTTCGCCTATTATCGACCGTGGGATTGCTTTACATAAACTAATCCGGTTTATAACCCATGCTTTAGGAGGAGAAGCATATCTTAACTTCATTGGAAATGAATTCGGCCATCCGGAGTGGTTGGATTTTCCTAGAGCTGGTAACAACAACTCATACCATTACGCCCGCAGACAATGGAATTTAGTCGATGATGAATTGCTAAAATACAAATATTTAAACGCATGGGATGCTGCAATGAACCATGCTGAAGAAAAATATGGATGGCTACACGCAGGTCCAGCTTATGTCAGTTGGAAACATGAAGATGATAAAGTTGTAGCGTTTGAGCGAGCTGGACTTCTATTTGTTTTTAATTTTCATCCTACAAAGAGCTTCGTTGATTATAAATTGGGTTTTGATGGCGAAGGAGAGCACTTCATTGCTTTATGTTCTGATGATTCACAATTTGGAGGGTTTAATAGAATTGATACTTCCGTTCATAATTTTACTAAACCCGAAGGTTGGGCCGGGAGGAAAAATTCAATCCAAGTTTACATCCCTTCCAGAACTGCTATTATGTTAGCTAAAGTTTGAAAAAAATGGTAATATATTTTTATAATCGTTAGGAAAATAAAAATTGTTTATTGGTTTTGCATTTTTTAATAACGGCATCACAGAGTTTTGATATGGTCACAACTTTCTGGCCGTTAGTACATGGCTTCTTGGAGATATTTTAGCGTCAAACACCGACAAAATCTCACCAAAATTTCCTAAAAATAAAAAATGAAAATGATTATCTACATTAAAGATTCATACCTGACTCCAAAATATATAAATATCTGTCTAACAATATAATAGATTCGATCAATGGAGCAAATAATAGACGCAGCGAATAAAAAACAACAACTTCTTTCCACTGTTTCAACAAACTTTCAACGTCAGGTTTTTGTAGATTATCCACAGAAAAATCAATTTTTAATTTCCTAGTCGCTTTGTGACAGTAACTGAATGGAACAAATTAAAGGATCAAATAACAATTACAGGACTCTACCTTTCAAATGTTAAATCCTCAGTATATTTAACGTTATTTAAAGCACAATGGTGAAATTCTGGGCACTTATTACAAATTATTTTCTCTAATACAGCCCTATAAGTGTGTATTTTTAATCTCCAACATTCATCTTTTTTCAATTTTTCGATGTAATTTTCAATTGCGTGGCAAGCAATTTCTCTTGAATGATAACTTAAAACGTATTTATTATTTTCACAAAATTGACTAAGCGGAAAACCGTGGACTTTGTTAGGCCTGTAATAAAATTAAATTAAATTTAGCTTAAAGTATTGCTAGACAAAAAAGCGCACTAGATTTTTTTTAACGTTGGTACAAGTCTTAGATCTAGTGCGTTTTTCATTTCTAGCAAAACTGTATTATATATGGGAGAATACCATGTGGTTAGCTTCATATAACAACATCCTACAATATTTATAAATTGGACGTTACTGCATTTGTTGAATAATTTTAATAAAGTTGCGCCTAAATCACCACAGGGATGCAGCCCTACAATTCCAAATCTAAAATCATCATACTTCGTTTTAAATGCGTTTTTTACAATCTAGAAAGAAATATTAAACTTAAAAAAAATGGCCATTATTTTCAACCTCTAAAAACTCGTTCGTTGATATTGTTGATTCAATTCTTTTATGAACATGGACGTTTTGGTTATAATTTATTTGATAATTGCATTTCTTTTTCAAGTTTTCTTCAAATTCGCGATCTAGAATCCTGAAAATCAAAATTATTAAAAAATAATTTACAATAAATTTCGAATATACTGTGCCTGTTGACTTAGGGTTTCTTGCGCTTCTATAGTACACACTTTAAAGCCATATCCATAATTCAACATCCGGCTAAGATGTCCAAGTCCTGAACCAATGTCCACAATATAAAAGCACTCAGTTTTTACAGCAGATTCATAACAAATCTGAAATTTTTTTTATAAAAGATTTTACTTATTTTATATTCCTTACCTTTGACATAATTGATATTTCGTGCCTTTTTTTAGCTTTTACGTTTTTCCAAAATAGTTTTAAAAGTTTTTCATTTTTTGTAAACTCGGGGTTTTTTATATTCAGGTTTAGCATTTTTCTGGGGAGAGATAAGGAAGTTAATATTGATTTTAGAGCCAATATTGATAACGGCCATATTCTATCCCTATAAAAAAGTGTTATGAAATATCTACAAAAAGTAAAGGGAAAAACCTCATTTTAGCCTCATAATCTAAAAGTGTTGATATTTCTGAAGATGTTAAACCTTTGAGACTAACTTGCCAGTTTTTGAGTAGTTTATTCCAATGATTTTCTGTGAAAAAATCCTAAAATATGAATATCAGAGCAATTCGAAAAATTTTTCTGTATTTTTTTACCAAGACATAACAATTTAATAACCAAGAATGTGCTTCATATATGGAGAAACAAACAGCAATTTGTTGGTGTAATTTCTCAATACTTTCCATTTTATTGTAATGATAAATTTATATAAAACAAAATCGATTCAATAGGTTGTTAATATTCAAAATATGGAAAAAACATTGCATATAGGTTATGAAACCTAACCTAAAATATTAAACTGAATTCAGCAATGCGCAAGTTTGCATAATTTTAAATTCAAATAAATAAATAAGCTTAAAGTTTATTAAAATTGATACTTTACTAATTAAATAAATGTAAAAAAATGTATTCAGAATAATTTGACTGAAATCTATTACTTCCTTTTCTGATTCAATCGCTATATTTTTTGTATCATCAGAAGAATGCGTAATAAAAGATTTTTATTTATAAAACTTCCCTTGTTTTGTTAGTTCTAAAAGATATAATAATTAAACAAATTTATTACATTTTATATCATTAAAATAAACTAATGCTTTGTTTAGGCAACCAACAATACACATCTGTTTAACATAATAGACTATAATCTATATCACAAAAGACAGTTATCCACATTACTGAATTATAATTTGAAACAAACACTCGAAATAAAAATAAGAACAAATTATTTCTATTGTCTGTAATATAAAAAAATACATTTTTTTAATTAATTTTCAATTAGGTGTTGAATTGTGGAATACTGAATGAAAATAAATTATAAAAAAATATATATAGGTAGGTACATTTTAGGAAAATGATTATATTGAAAATATTGAAAATTAGTTTTGTTTATGTAATTTTTTATTTTTATGTTATAATAAATGAAAAAATGAGAAAACTGAGAATTAAATCATGTTTTTGTAATTTGAGCTTTCCCAGCGCATCCACCATTTTTGTGATTATTTTATATTTGAAAATTTTATGATGAAATTATGTTCTGTAGATAGATATGTCGTTCTGTCGGTTAATGAAGTCTAAAGTCAAGCCAGTGCACTTTAATATGAAATATATTTGACATAAATCTAAGAAGTCGTTCTCGTTTGTCAAGCGTGAAAGGAAGCGCTCATTGCTTGCATAGCATGAAGACAGTGCGGGTTTACCTAACGCCTGGAAAAGTGTCTCGTATAATTAATATACAAACTTAAGATTACGAAAGCTGGTTAGAACTTACATGAACCAAATGTAGCCAAGATTAATTAATTAATTATATAATTAAGATGCTCTAAAATTTACTTTCCTATCCGTGGTTGAGACTTTGAATAATTCGATTACGCTCATAAATTAAATGTGCTGATGGCTTCATAGATTTAGATTCATATTGACGTAGATCTTTTAGCTTGTATGCATAATTCAAAGCACTTGGAATTTAACGAAATTAATAATATTTTATTGACTATAATTTAACTTAAAATCAGATAACAATTGTAATTGTTGTACATTTATTAACACAAATGTTATCTCTATTTTCAATTAAATATCGTTTATAGATCGAATAGAGGTCATAACCATGTGTTAAAATTTATTTAGAATGTCGTTGGTGACAGGTAATCGAAGTTCAACTTCCGACATTGTGTTACATGCAATAGTGTTACAATTGAAGTTTTAATCACTAACTGTTAAGTTTAGTTTCTGTTGATAAAAATTAATATTTATAATTATAGTTTAAAAGTAATCACAAATGATGGAATAACTTTAATATAGTTAATAATTAATTATAACTTTTCAGTATTTAATTAATGAACAAATTTAATTAGTTTTAGAAATATATAAAAACAAGTTTGTTGTTATTAACAATTCAATCTAATGACACATTTTGCAGTTATGAAAGTTAGACTGTAGAGTTAAATTACTAACGAAGGTTCGTGATAGTGGGCATAATAAATTCAAACGAACAAAAAGTGCGGAACGGTAGACTTATTATGAAAGTTTGGTAAACTTCGGAAGTTACAATCAAGAAAGAAAGCTTACTACCATTATTCAATGAAAAATATCAAATGCGTCTGGACTTGCTGAGTATCAAAATGTCAACAGTATTCGTTATGTGTTACTTTTTCAAAAGTTACAACAGTTTCCGAAACGATTTATTGTGTGTGTTAACAATAAATTGAATAGTGGTGGAAAGTAAGATTTTTAACTTCATGTCGAATACATCGAATAAAAAAACGATGAAAACCTACATTTCAAAACAACACGTTCTACGATTTAAAAAACTTAAAAACTCTTCACTGGCTTGGCTCCAGATCGCCTTCCAAGTTATACTGCATGTCTGATAGCAGTTTGCTGTTTGATATTAATTTCAATTCTTGAAATAACACGTTCTGTTCTATCGAAAAACTTCAAGATGAAAAAGAATAAGAAAATTTTAATGATTTCTCTGCAATTTATCAATTAAAAATTTTTAAAACAACAAACATCAAAAATAATTAATTCCGTTATCTACATTAATTTAAATTAAAATAATTTTATGTTATTTCATTTCTCTTTAATGTTCTGTTACTGCTACATTTTGCATTAACTCATTCAAAAATGCTTGTTCATATTAAAGAGCATTTATTCCTAATCCTATTTATGTTCGAGTTGAATTTGAATTTCTTGCAGTTAAGTTGTTAAAAGCGCAGTAACCACATAGTAAACTAACTGAACATTAATTAGTTTTTTAAAATAGGCCAATAATGAATCTGTTTTATGAGCGAAGCTTTTTATAGCTTATTTTTATGTTAATCATATTTAAGTGTAATAGATGAAAAGTAATTTTTCTGAAAAAAATAAAAGAGCACCTGAGATAATGTAGATATGGAATCTGAAAATATGAATGAGAGCAAAAATCTTTTGAATCTTTGATGCCATTACGAAACGAGATTTTTTTTGAAGATAGTGTCAAGGATCAAAGCGAGTTTAATTAAAGTGAAGGGATTAATGTATGGAAGACTTTCTGATGCATTTAGAAGAAGTTATAATAATCTGCTTTATTCCATGATTAAGTCATCAAAATTGTAAGTAACAGTGTGATAGTTCCCCATGTGGTGTATGCGAATAAGAGTACATAAATGAAATTTGCATTACCAAGAGACCAGAGCTTAGTAGTTTAGTAAACTCAAGGTAGAAAGCTAGATAATCAGCTAAATGATACATTAGATATAATCTGAAGTAATTAATTAGTTTCGAGGCGTCAGATCTTGTAGAATATTGGGAAGATGATGGTGTAGAGGCCGTCGTTATATATTCATGATGAGACCGGTGACAAGCAATCCCATAGAACCTTTTCACGCTTTCACTCATAAAACAACGTAATCCTACTAAATTTATTAATAGATAAAAAATGTCAAATAACAGTTGTTCTTTCAAATTATCTCGATTTTTACTCATTTTTAATTCTTCAATTACATTTTTAAATTAAAAAATCATAAAAAGAATTAATATAATGAACAAACATAACAAATAACTTCTGTCCTAATAATCCTTTGCTATTTCAAAGTCTGTGTTGGTATTTTCACGTTGCGTTTTATGTGGTCTTAGGTAATAAACCGGACTTCTTTGTTATTTCATTTTTCTCGTAATTCACTTGAGATTTACGTTGACTGCATTATTTTGGAACGAATGAACACGACGGTTTATGATTTGGATGTTGCGAATTTTATCTTATCACGATTTCCGTAGAACATAACTTCAAGTTATTTCTTTAACTTTTTAGAAATTAATAGGCGGTTAAAATTTTTCTTTTTACAAAATTCCAAATATTACACAAACTGCTAATTAAGCTGAGACCTTACACTCGTCAAAGTACAAGTTTACAACTTTTCTCATTAACAGAATTCGCATTTTTTACACTGAGAATGCTTTTAACATCAAAACTATAATTAAAAATAAATAAACAACTGTATGTATTTCATTCAATTTTAAAATAATTGTATATAATTGATGCTGAATGTACAGTTTTGTATTTGTTATTGATTTATGAAAGCGCCTTTGCTTTGACTCAATAAAAGACTATTGTTTATAATTAATCTTTATACTTAATTTGTCAAAGTAATTTCTTTAAAAATTAAATATTTATATAAACCGGCTTTATTTAAACACGAAAAACAAATGCTCACTAATCAGTTAATGGAAAACGTATTGACATTTTTTGGTAACAAAACAATACATTTCCCCTCTCATTAAATTCAGGATAAATTGATAATTCCAAAATTCATTCATCCATGAAACTAATTGATAGAAATGAAATCTACTCGAGTATTTCAAATTAAAATTTTTAATAAAGTGTTATCTAAGCATTGTATTGAACGATGAATATAACTTCAGTTTTGATCAAAATAGATAATGTCATTAGTGATACAAATCATATGTGTTATCAATTTTTATAGTTCTGTCAGTAATAAAATATTAGTTCATGCAACGGTAAATTTTATGTTTCAGTTGAATAAATGAAAGAATTATTTATTACTAATAGTCATTTAATAATGTAGAAACAGCCCATCATTACGCAGTTTTTATTGTCTTTTAAAATCAACAACAATAAATTGGAAAAAAATTGGTTTAATTATAAATCCTAAAATCCTAATGATTATTATCACGTAGCTAAAACACGTTTTCAATATAATAAAATATTTATGTTATTCAGTATTATTTTGAATAAATTTTTGCATTAGTCTGAATATATATTTTTTTTAGGTTAAAAAAGTGTGTGGTTCATCAACATGATTAAATAAAAATTTGTTAATACGTGGGATGATTTTTTGTATTTTGGCATTTTGATGATAATGCATAGAATGAAGTGTAAAGGCAACGGATGAAAAACAAGCAGCTCATAAACCATTAATTATTAGCATATTATTATCATTTTTGATAATCTATTGCACGAGCGTCATATAAATGTTGGAAACAGCAACACATTTAAATTATGTTGTCGTAAATCATTGCAAGTAAAAATGGGTTTATAACATGCCTAACATAAATTTAAATCCTTTTATAATTTTAACGTTGTTAAATAAGCTGTTGAAAATTGATAGCAATTTCGCTTAATTACTTTCGCCAAAGGAACGTAAAAGTATGCTTTTACTACAAGTAAAACTTAATATTTTGTGATTTTTTTTTTTAAATTTAATCTTTGATAAGGTTGGATAACATTAAATTAGCGATCTGAAGTTTTCTGTTTATTTATGGCTGAAAATTTTCATCGTTTGTGTAAATAATTTATTCGGGAATTGAAATATTGGAATATTCTTTTAAGCTGGATTAGAGAAAGTTAAATATCGGACGTTGATAATTAATCGCGATTTATCCATCTCGTGGTGTGAAGTCATCTCTCTCGCGCATAGTAACAAGCCCCTTCTTGATTTCTCTAGAGACAATGTTTGCTACCCATTCGTTGTAAAGAAGCCTGTTTTGTACCTCTTGGCTAGCAAGGCATCAGAACTGGTCTGTAACCGCACTTTGTTCCCTGTGGTATTTTCACGGTTAACATGCCTTCAATTGTAAGTCACGCTTCGCTAAGCAAACTATTGTACACAAAATTGCACTTGTTGATATTTTCATGATTTACCTACCGCCTGTCTCTGGCAAACTTTATTCTAATTCTCTTTGATTCCACTGAACTAATAACCAACTCTTTAAGCCCAAGGGATGACACATAGCAGCTTGTACAAATACTGACCTATTCTACGTTTCTAAATGTCATCCATTCATCAAAATTAACACAATTTTATCAAATTATTCCAGCTAACACAGCCAGATGAAAATTGCTACTGTAAACTTCAACAACCGTAATAATTTCAAAGCGCTTTTCATTTACTTCACACTACTCATAATTGGAACCAATAAAAAGAAAACCTAATCCAAAATAAAAAATATCCGTTTACATTTTCATTTTGAAATAATTCTTCGAAATCTGTTTAGTTTCAACTTCAACCGGTTTTTTTGCTGTGCACGCCTGGACGTTTTAATTATTAATTAATGGTCAAGTTGTGTTGTTTTTGGCGACACTAACGAGAGATTATCTGACGAATGTACCAGTTTGAATGTTTTATTGTACATTCTGCCAACGACTAATATGATTATATTGCACAGTGCAATTTAAAGTTAAAATAGGTAACTATAACAAGATAAACAAGTTGCAGATAGCTTATGCAAATCTCTGTTTGTTATTCTCTATAAATTGATGATATTGTAGAGTTAATTTTCATCAATGGAAAATGATGATAGCTTTTACTTTGATTAAATTTGAACAGGTATCAAAATTAACGATTAACGAAATGTGCAAGCGAATATAAAAATTAGCAAAATTAGTTTTGAGAAAACAGGGTGTTGTGCAGAACTTAAAGTTGTAGTTGAAGTTTTTGCGAAAGTTTGTTTGCCAGCAAATAAATCAGTAGTATTTGTTCTGTATATTTGAGAAAATTGTTTTCATACTATTGTTTGCGCTTGCCTGCACTTAAATTTATGTCTTGTTTTTTTATTTTAAAATGACCAGGTCTCATCAACAATTACAAATGAAAAATTTCAAATTTTACATTTTCTTTATTTTAAAAATGAATATTTTCTTAACTCTTGAGACATAAGGATGATTATTTATATCTCATTTCATACTTTATTTTCTGAATTTCCATATATTAAAAGTGGTGAAAGATTTTTGTCGTGGGAATTTAAAAACCAGAATAAATTTCAAGAAAATGTTGTTTCAGAAGAATTTAACAATTTACATTGCTAACTGCGTTTAATACTCTTTCGACCTATCTTGTGAACTTTGCTTCAATTCCTAAATTTAATTGTACCGTTTTTATGAGTATCTATATTTAGAGCTTTTATTTAACATAATTGCTTTTTTCTTAAAACGTTGTTCCTTGACTTCATACTTTATTCATGATGCGTATAAATACTCAAATATTAATGAACAGTAATAAATCCCGAGTTTTTGCACTAAGACGTTTTGACGTAAAAAGGTACAGAGAATATCTTAAAACTGGTAATTTGAACAAATTGCAGTCTCGCATCTGGCGCTTAACAAAAGGTAACGATTTTAGAAAAGTCATTAAAAATTTCATCTTAATATTATATATTTTTAATTATAGAAAGGGACAAAGTTGGAGCTTTTGGAGACAAAAGTGTCATTCTAGGAAAGAAGATAATAAGTGTTTACGAAATGCTGTCGCAGCAGTGATGAGTTTGGTCCTACATAAATTTTGGCTTGTGTTTACACATTCTATTATTATTCTAGATAGTGGATTACTGGATATAGATATCAATTTGTAGAAGGTAGCTAGATACGTCACAACAGTAGCTCAAATGGATTTATAACTTTTAGGGAACAAAGAGAAGAAATAAAAAGGAGACGATCAATTATTTGTTTGTATAGAGAGTTTCTAAATAGAGCTGTACGATTTATAGAAGCGTTTTTACTAGCTAATAACTTAATTAATATAAACTTGACTGTTGTTCTACTTAGGTTTTTTATTTGTTTTCTTCGAGTGACGAAAACTTTAAAAAGAAATTGACAAAGTTATTTAATTAAAAGAAAGAAACTTTGTTAATACATTGCTTAAACTTCAATAACATTTACAAAAGATATTAGAAAATATCGTAATCTGAAATTAATTTTGAATTTAAGAGAGAAAGGTTTAAAAATTATTGATTAATCATCTTAGCAGTGATTTAGTGATATTATAGCGTTGGATAGAAGGGATCGTTCGAAAAAAAAATGTAACAAGATGTTTACGTTTAGAACTATGACGGACGAGAGATATAAATTACAAATTGATGGTTGTATGGTTATCCAAACAAGGCGACAGATTGGATTGATTGAAATCGGCAGTGGCAGGTGGTAAATTTATTGTCTAATGGTTTATATCCTGAGCGGTTTTTAGAGGGTGTTATAATAACAGGGAGTTAGTGTCTCCTGAAGCAGAGCGCTGATATTTATCACGTGTGACAAGGTCAATGGATGCGAGAGACATTTCTGCGATAGATTTACACCAGCTAAAATACTGACGATGTGCTTTTTCAACCACTTTTTACCTAACTTCTTTATTTTTACACGGAAAAGAAACAAATACATCAAATAAATACTTGAAGATAGTATTTTTCTAAAGATATATTGTTATAACACAAAAACTTTTTTGATATATTAAGGGCAACTTTAAGGGTCTCTTCTAACATTATTATTTTTCATTACAATTTCCTAACAGTAATTTTCTCATGAAATTTTCATTATCACAAATTATTACTTCCTTCCGATGAATTTTTATTGAAAAAATGTACGGCAGAATTTGTTACGAAAAATTATATTTTAGCCAGAACATAAAACTTTCCGCCTCTGTAGATTTTCTCGAAATAATTAAATTATCTAAAGTACATATATTTTCACCGAATCTTCACGATAAATCCAATTTTATTCTTGACGGAAGCAATTAAATACTCACATAAACCTTGTCCTGTCTAATTTTGATATCAATGGCTTGTCGTCAAGACAGTTCTTTTAGAAAATACAAAGGTATTTATCGTATTTATCTAAGGAAAACGGTGACATCTAAAGGTTAACGTGAGGAAAGGGTCAGAAAAAAACATCTAAGAGAAGCCCAGTAGCGAACAAATATTGACTTTAATCGCTTTCTTTGTGAAGCTACGATAATTTGACAGAAGGGGATGTCTTCTAACTTGAATATCTTTCTTTCTTATAATCAGTATATAAATTTTTTAGCTCATTCTAGAAATATAGATATCATTTTTCTTACTCAATAAATACTTAATTATAGCTCTCCACGTGAATTTATCTTTTATTAATATTATACATTATGAGTTGTCCAAGTTTCTTGGGTGGAAATGCGCAACATTTCATTGAGTGTCATACGTTTAATAATATGTTATTACTACATTATTAATCACGATATAGTTTGTCCGTTTTAGATAGCGAACATGCGATGGTGCTAGGTACGATTCACCCCATCTATCGTTACTCACCAGAAAGAAGAAAATTGGCAGAAAATGTATTCTAATATAAAATTGACTTACCACCACTAAAATAGTCGAATATTTGTTTCTAACTATGTCAAAAACTGTCGACATTTGCGATTCTGCAGATGAATTGTCTCTCTTCTCAGAAATATATTGGTTTTGAGACAGCATTATGAAGAGATCGCAGTAGCTTAATTGAATTTCGTTGACAATGGCCGATAATAATTGTGTTCAAATAAAATGAGTGTGAGGCAACGTGCCTGTTTTGGATTGTTATATCACAGGATCGTGCATGTAATATGTTGAATGGTGCGTGAGACTCACGCTTGGGGTCACTCATTTTCGGTTGTTTATTTAGTGGTTGTTTAGATAACATCAGCATGAACACCCTCTGTGATTCTCATCGAACACTGAAGACATGAGAGTGTTATTTGAATAATTTACTGAGGTTGTTTATCGCTGTGTCATCATCAGTTAAATTCGCAAATTTAATGCAGGATAAAGTTGCACTTGATCGTTGATATCAGTAGTAAATCACACAAAGGTTTGAAATTGTTTGGTTGCTTGGTGATTTTGCAATACGATTCTACGAAGATAACGTGACCTCTTTGTATGTATAACTGACGAGGTGAGCAATTGTCGGTTGTTGCTAAGGCTGGCGGTAAGCTGAGTCTTCCTAATGATCAAAAATTTTAGGTATAAACACCTACGCATTCAACGCTCTCGCATTCAACGCTTTTATTGTGTCTTTTAACCTACAATCTAGGGAAACTGAACAAACTCCAAATCGTAATGGTAACATAATACATTAAGTGTTTCTCTTACAAAGTAGCAAACTAATTAAGAGAACAGTTTTGAACGAATGACAAAATTAAAACTTTTTCTTAATTAGTTCTTTAATATACCTTCTCGATTTTCATTTGAAAGATGCCTGCAGTTATTAGTATAGAAGTTGTTGTCTTGCCTTCACACTTTGAAAATCATTATATTGCAATATTATTTCCGTCAAAGGATTGGTTTCAAATTTCAAATTTACACAATGTTCTCACTTATCTTGACAAACAAAGACCTATGTTAGTGTGTGTTCTCCAGTTTTCCTTTGATGTAATAAGAGTTTGAAGTATTGGCGGTTATAGTTTTTATTAAGCAATATTTCGTTGAATGGTCGCCGCAATGTAAGAAACTTTTTATGAGTAGCTAACGACTTCGAACGTACAAGCGAACCGGTCTGCCTCTGTACCCTATGCCAGATGTTACATTTGTGTATTTTATTTCCACTTGCTCGATAAAAGGGTTTTATATCCTCGAACCGAGTCCTTGCTAATCTTATTGCGACCTGACTCAAATATAGGTTAGCCGTTTCAAGAGACGATAAATAAAATAAATTTTCGATATATTAAAAGCTGTTTCTACTTCATATACAACTAATACTATTTTATTCAAATCATTTTTCTCTACTTCAACACCTTTTACCAGGTCAGAGTGAATTTCATTCAGGAAATTATACAGCAAACTATGTACTCCGCGCTTTACAGTACTATTATTGCACTTATTCATTTCTCACGAATTGGTTTCTGTCTGCGCATTTATAAATAATTGATTTTTAAATTACACAATCACAGATAATACAGGAATATCTATTCAGCGAATTCCAATTTCATTTACTTTTTTTTTCAAAGAATAATACAACTTTTATTTGGAAGCAAATTTGATAACTGCAATCGAAAGTTTCTTTTACATAATATTAACTTTTTTTTAAATTCCAAACCGACATTTATCACATGAAATATTGATTCAAAAGTTGGAAAGTCGACAAGTACGTATTTCATTTCATTGAACTGAAAATTTATCAAAATATGATTTGTCTTTAGATTTTAGATGAGGTTAGGAGTGTAAACAGTAATTTCTGAAGTGTGAGCGAATTTAATGGTATTGTTTTAAGTAAACAGTTTCTACGGCAGGAGAGTGTGCCTACATATGAAATAAGTCGGAGTAGTTAGAATACTTAAGGAGTTAATCCATTTGTTTAGAGTAAGATATGGGTTAACTTATTTTACACTGAAATTCGTGCAAACGTTGTAAACTTAGCAGTAGCTTCAGGAAAACCAGTTTGCTACATCATAAAATGAGCAATATAAGTAAGTTTCTTTTATTATGGCATTTTTAAATGTAGTAATACGTGGTGAAATGAGAGAATAGAGAAAAGACTTTACGTTGCGTTGATGATGAAAATGAAGAAATTAAGTGTTTTAGTGATCATAATTAGACTGAGAAGTTCCTTTGGAAATTGCTGAATTGAAGAAGGGGCATGACTGTGAATAAAAATGACGTAAATCTCCAGTAGGAATTTACAACTTCATGTTCTGCATTGAAATTTTCTTGGAAGCTTTTCCTAACGTTAAATATTTTGCATGTGGTAACTAATTTAGTTGTTGTTTTGTCTTCCTTAAGTTACAAAAACGAAAGAAAATGAAAAATAATCGTGTTATAATGAAATATAACTATCACAGAAATAACATATTATTATCAAAACTTCAATGTGAAAACTTTAGCCGTTTTAATACCGAAAAGTTTTTAAGTTCGTGAAAACATTATAAAGTTCACGCATGATAGGAAACTTTATATCAGTAAATCTTAGGCATAGCTCCAGATGTTGCTTCATCTTAACTTATAAAACGTGTTTTCAATTTTATATAAAGTTGACTTTCGACTGTATATGATCGACGTTATTTCGACCATAATATATATTTTTTCAACACCAAAACATGTTATTCACACAATCATATATATTTTTATAGCAAATATAAAATTGACGTTGTTTTAGTCATTTCCCATGGCTTCCTACCTAATGTCTGTCATAAACGGTAGCACTTTTAATGCAGGTTTTACCTGGTATCAGTTAGAAGACTTACTTTAATTTTCACAAAAAACATTAATTTTTAACGTTTGTTAATATCCATATTTACAGTTGATTTACATTGAAAATTGGAATAATTTAATATGAGAGAAGCTGGAATATTAATTTCTCGTTTAAAAATGATCTAACTTTAATATTAAATGCTTGCAAAAGTTTTACAATTTATTACTTTAATGGAATCACGTTTATAGTTTCAAATAAAACTAAGAACACTATAATTCGACATTATTTTTTTTTTTGTTCTAAACTACTGAGAAGTTTTTCAAGCGTTAAAACGATGTCTATATATTTTCTTCAATCGATTTTGTTAAGTCAAAGTTTTTTGTTCGACAACATTAAACGGCACAGTTTTGCAAAATTTTAGAAAATTTTAAACAACATAAATATAAAGTTACGTTTGTACCGTTATTTGGTTATAAATAAAATGAAAAGTGCAGTAGAATGTTGATGAAAACATAATAGTTTACTATAAAAAAAGAAATGATTTTATCAATAACAGTTTTCTTATGTTGTGATGTTGTATATTGTATATTATGTCGGTTTGTAATCTTGCTGTTGTCTGTGTTAAATAAATGAAAGAGCATAACGTCTGCTTCTGAGAGTTTCATTTGTAAATGTGAAAATGGCAAGACAGAACGATAGTCTTCAGTATTACGAGATTGGTCTATGCACACTTAGAACTTCTTCTGTGTTCTTCTGTGTTGAAACACTCTGAGTTCTTGCAGCGTCACGGTCTTGAAATGTGTTATGATTACAGTAAATCTACGTAATGTACGTTGATGTGAAGTAATAGATTTTGTGAGTCTGAAATATTCCAACTTTTAATATTTGCTGAGGGAACTCCTCTTTTCACGAATTTATTTTACGAATGTTTGAAAATGATGAGTGACATTTATTTATGGGTCATTCCATATGAAACTGAAATCTGATTTTATAAGTCCAAAAGAACAAAATCTATAGATGTTCAATTTTAATAAGCGATTAATAAGTCGAGACACGAGAGTTAGTTGAAAACCATTTTTCCTCTTTAAAATGCCGTTTAACAGTGTGGATATCTTAAACAGAAAAAATTCAACTGATAGAGCATCAAAACGGTATTTTCAAAAAGTTCCAATTTTGATAGGCGGAAACAGACGATTGTTACAATCAAATATCTATAGATTTTGTTCGTTAGGACCTTGAAGAACATTACTACAAAGTTTGAGCAAAATCTAAAATGAGTCGGCAATTACAATCAGACGATTTCACATAGAATGAATGACTCTTATGTAATGTTGTAGTTAACTGGAGTTGCAGCTTGACTCCAGCATCTAGTGGTATACCAAGAGTTTTATTAGTTATTGCGTATGTTTCGAAACCGCCTATGTAACTTAGTAGCTAACTTAGGCAAGAGTCAAATTTCAGTACTGTAGATTTTGGTAGTGTTGTGTTTACCTGTATCCAAGGTCTGAATTTTCGGAGATAAACTGAAGTTGTATGATATAGTATAGCGAGGAAAGCTAGTGTAAGTATCATCGATGTGGAAAATTCGTTCTGAAATAAGTTACCGAGTTTTGGAAGTGATAATTAACGTATATAAATTTAAAACTTTGAAACTAAAACGCATAAAGTTGACAGAAGAAGCCGCAAGGAAAATATTAAGTTGTTTGCCGACGTAAACTTGAAAAATGTGGATTTGCCAGAAATCCGTTGTAATCATGGGTAGACATATTAATATTTAAGTAAAAACAGGAAATTTCCCATTAGCAATTATCGCCGGAATATATGGTTGCACGACAGGAAAGTACGAAAAGTAAAATTTCAATTCTAAACACGCAATGTGCCCATCAATAGCATCTTATTTTAGTTGATGTCTTCTCTAGCGAGTTAGAATCGACTACACTACATAAGGGTTAGGGTTCTAAACAACTTCTTTCAGTATGATTCATTGTTAACAGAAACATTCCTCGGCAGGGAACATCGTTAACGGCAAAAACAGACAATGCTTTACCAGATATATAGACAAACAATGCATTCAACCTTTCGTAAATAATCCAGTTGACACTATTTGCGCGAAATATCATAAAAATACCTCTCTAATTTCTACGCGGTGTTATTACCAGAGAATATCTCTTATTACTCTAAGATAAAACTTTTTGTTTTGTTATTTTTCAGAAGATCCGTCTTTCTATGAAATCCTCGAACAGTCATTATTTCAGGGTGATAAGCTTTAATTAAGCTACACAATAACATCTAACTTAGGTAAATAAGGCATTAAGAACTGTCCACTACTCCTGAATGATACTAAGGTAGCCCAGTGGGGGTTTTGCGGACCCCCACAACAGAAGAGCTTAGTGAAGCGCGCGCGAGGTCTCCTATGTATGCTAAACAGATACTTTGGAAACCCACACGCGCTCACGATATATTGCAGCGATTCTCAAACATCGCCACTTAACCGCCGTTGACACTCTATAGTGCAGCACATAATTTTCGCCGTTTCATTTTCACTCGCACAGAAAAAAACGTTATCATACTATCGACTACAGTTTTTGTTATTTATTTGTTTATTATTAAAAAAAATCACAATAAAATTATCGTTTTTTTTTAATATTTAGACAGTTTGAGAATTGCTGGTTTTGTGAATACACCTTCTTTGCATGCCAGCCATTTCCCGAACTTCACTACACCACACTATATAAGAATTGCGACAGTATATAATATTCTTAAAATGTCTTCATGCTTTGAATGATTCACAATCATGCTATGTATAGATTCAACACCCCCAGTTGCGTCGAAACTTTCTCGAATTTGAGTTTTCTATTTTTTGTTCTCTTATCATTTCGTAGTTACACTGATGCAAGTACTTCCCATTCTTGAAATGTAACCTGAATATATAATACAATATTTTTCTCGCATTTATCCCACTTACTTGAGCCCACTTCTTCTTTATACCACCTTTCTAACAGAAGACATTAATGACTACTTGTAATTGTATATGTAATTTATCGACTTTACACAGAGCTCAATGTTCACCTTTTGCTCGAAAATAAGCTCGCTCTGTAAAACTCTTTTGTACTCCGTTTACTGGATCACTGTAAAGCGAAACTTGCGCTTTTATGGAGTAAAGTTGTCTGTAATTGCAATAATCGTAGATTTCAACTATTGATCTCCTTTTATTAAATTTGTGCATGAGCTATTGTTATCTCAAGAATTGGAACTAACGCATAGTTATGCAAATGATCTGTAAATTCAGAGACTTCTATTAATTGGTACGGAAGTCTTAGCGAATAAGCTGTCTGAGCTTTACATTTCTGAAATAATTCCACCAAGTGGACAATAGCGATGTATTTAATCATCACGAAATTAGTTCAAGAGTAACAACAGCTCTAAATCTTCACCTCTACAATAGTCAACTTTATTAGAAAAACACTTCCAGTACGAAAACGATACTGATTCTCAAAACTTTTACGTTTTTATAGTTCAGCTTTTATTTTATGAAAAAGCTTTCAGATTTTATGATGACCATTTTCTCATATTTTATTCAGAATAAAGTCTAAATGTAGTTTTTTCAGAAGTGTTCATGCGTTTTATTTCTCCCACAATTATGTAGCAACAAAGACTAATGCATTTGAGCTTGATATATAATTTAGAAAACATTTCATAATGTCAAACACATCTACATAAATAATCTTTTTTTTTAACATAGGACTAATAACAATTTGTTTTGATTACATTAATAAATAATTGTTGTTGACAGTTTAGAACATAGTTAATTTATGAGAAGAACTTCTCATAGTACTAACTCAAAGTAGCAAACTTTGTCGATTGTGCAATAAACGTTCGATTGGAATTTGTAAGTAATTTGTGTTTTGCCATCACAGTATTAGAAAAAAAAAAAAAGTAAGTTTAAAGGTGAAGGTTTGCAATTTGGTTGAATTGCAAGATGATTATGCCAAGCCATCGAATTACGAGTAGAGTTCGTTTCAGTTTCAGGTAAGTGTTGCCTTACTGCGATAAAAGTCGGTATAACCTAACCTATGTAAAGTGTTTCCTCATTGTGTTGCGACTATTAAGCACTAATCGACGCGTTCGCGCATTTGGCGCGCAACATCATTAAAAGAGAAAGCTTATTCTGAAACATGGTGTCTTTTATCTCATGTAATTTTTGAGTCTTCATGGCACACAGCTTCAATATTGCATAAATAAATGAAATTCCAAATGAAATTTTTTCTCTTATATTACATGGTTTTCGTGACGAAAATTACGGAAAGTTCAGCTGAATCATAAATATCCAACTAGGACCGGCAAGGGATAAAGTAATAAACAAATTTACAGAAGGAAATTCTAATAAATGCCAAGCAAAATTTTGTTATTTAAACGCAAAGACATAATTTATGATTAAGTTAATTATTTCAAAATATAAATTCGACTAATTAAAAAAGAATTCTGCCAACAATAACTAATCATGATACTTGATTCACGCATCTTTGCCACCATCACATTTTCATGCAGTTGCATGTGAACTATATTTATAATAATTTACATAATTATACATTAAAGTGCAAATGTCATGCAAGTGCAATGAGTCGAATGAAATTATCGAAGATCTCATTGAGGGTAAACATGTTCCTAACACTTAATGTTAAAACTGACTTTCTTCATTACGCCAATTATATCACTTACACTGAAGTTGACCTGAACTCGTAAAAAAAATTAATTTATAAAACACTCATAAATTTTACGATCCCAATAAAATTTACATACATCAAGTGGTAAACTGCTAAAAACTAATTCAATTTTTTCAACATAAATTCATATTCCAAACTATAACAACAATAGAAAACAACTCAAAAATCAAACAACTGGCAGCGATTTCGAGTGATTATTTTATAAAAGCCAGACAATGGAGTATTTTGAAACTTTGCGTGTCGTAACATAAAAGTATATTTTATTAAATTGTAAATTATCAAGGAGATATAAAACAGGCGGTAACGTGGAAAAGTAATTAAAAATGGTATTCAAACAACAATGCTCATTCGCCTTTTATTACTCAAAAGATAAACTGAAATTAGAAAACATACATCATGCACGTTATTAAATAGTTTCTATTCATTAATAAGTGGAATTCGCACAAAATGATAGTTAAAGCTTAAAATCGAGAGATTGAGCTTTTGATCGTTAAAGGAATACTCAGATTTAATTTGAATTTCTTAGACTTCAAACGTTTAATTGTGGTATTTAGTAATTTGATAATGAAATACTCAACCATGATATTAATAACAATAAATAATAGTCTGAATTCATGTTGTATTTTTTTTGGTTAAGTTTATTAAACAGAATATTTAAGAAGTACACTTGTGTAAACTATTGTTTTCGAAGTTTATAAAACGCTTCCGGTCTTGGAATCGATTTGATATGAAAAGTTCCAAATTGTGTATAAAAACTTGGTGGGTGGTATAAATTTCTAAATTCTAGTATTGTTTATAGAATTCCTTTCTATTACATTCTTAACCCCGGTGTAGATTCATTCTTGATCCAATTATAGATTGCAATGTACACAAACCACATTTCCCATTGTCTTGTACTAATTCAGACAACTCTGGATTAAACAGTGTTAATTCTTAGGTTACAAACACGTCGCACGTGATATCTTCTGTACTCGACCTTAATTACAACGAAATATTACAGACTAATTTCGCATCAGTTACGTACACAGCAGGATTCCCACAAACAAATGCTGCCTGGAAAGACATCCAACTCCAACAGTTCTATCAAATATGAATAGTCTAACAATCTGTGTTAACTCATTGTTACGAAATTTTCTCTGTTTTCAAAACTTCTCGAAGCTATTTGCTTGTGCATCTTTAAAAAAACTTTTTCAGAACATTAAATCATGGAATAACACTTTTACTAATTTCGAATTTTTATCCACAACGTGGAGTGTACGCTACTTTTCCTGATAGATGTCGCCAGAGTTGCTAACAAGGAGCAAATAAAACATTCAGTGATTTAATTTTGAAGGTAAGTGAGAATGAGCTTTTATTTGAGCAGGGTTTTACTTTGCTGATATCACAAGTAAATCTCCATGTTTTTGTGATTAATCCAACAAAAGTACGATTGAATTATGACCAAATATGGTAAATTCGTTTGTGAGAAATTTCTTCTCACTCACTGAGCAAATAAAATGTGTGAGGATATAATGAGAAACGTGATCGATTAGGTTTCAAGCGTTGCATCGGGAGTCTCTATTGAGACTTAGGTGGAAATAGAGGTATGCTGCTTCTGAATATTGACGTTAATTTGCCTTTAGTAATTCAAGTCTGATTAATTTGGTATTCGTTACTCATTATCAACGCAGGCCGAAACTGTTAACAACAGCGTGGTATTTCAAGAGCGCCACGTTATTACTATAATAAACAGCCCTAAACAATAGTGACCGTGTTCACATTGTATCGCATTATTAGATCAAAACTATAATAATCTATCAGTTATTAAAATTGATAATTGTAGTAATAAGAAATCTTAAACCTTTTCCTACAACTAAAAACTTTTCTTATACGCCGTAGCTTTATTTTATTATTATTCATTAGATTTAAAGTTGTTTTTCTTGGTCTTTGCATCGGCTTTATAGTTTGTTGTTGACAGATTACGATTTTCCAGTTTAATGCTGAATAATCTATAATGAAGAACACATGGCTATCAAAAGCAGTAACATTTCAAAACATACCTTGAGGACATTGGCGAACATCGACAGTTAATTAGTGTTACGCCTAGAGCGTATTTATAACGTAGAACAATCTTTACTTTTCCACACTGACATTAGATTTTCGTGATGTTTAATTTTCACAATGAAAACACGACGTCCGTTCCAAACTGCCTCTACTAAATTAGAAACTTTCTCGGTTAGTTTATAAGTAATTAAACGTTTAATTTAAAACAGTTTTTAATAAAAAAAATATCTTTAATTTTGTTTCATTCCATCGAGTCTAATTAAAACGAGAACTATCATTAAGTTAATAGTCCGGTTTTGACATTGCGTCTCTATTATTTTTGAACGAGTTGAGGAATTGAGAGGAATTTCTAAAGATGGATTCAGTCTTAGGCAGTCTCCTAATTATAGTAATGCGAATGGGTGATGGAACTGTCAGGGTCAGACGCTAATTACTAATTACAGTTACCGTTCCAAATTTGCGACTTGGCATATGAACAATTCTACTTTAACATTCTTCTGTTATAATAGTAATTTGATTTATGTAAGGATTGTTTTAGTGAATAAATCGTTAAGTTTCTAGAATTTAACACAAAATGCAAGTACTACGTTTATTTAGGATACAAATATGAATGTGCATAATAGACGTTATTAGCAACAATAACAGTTAAATAGGAGTGTATCAGAACATACCTAACAGGCCATACCATGGATGGTCAATAACAGAACATTCCCGATCATTGTGATATATTGACTAATAGTAATTCATATTGTAATTATCTATATCGAACAAGGGAAATCATCCATCCGCTTTAATTCCATCGTAAAATGTGTCCGGTCAGGCAATGTAACAAAGATTAACAATCAACTATCTTGATCGAACAAGAAAAGCCTTCAGATTTACGACCAGTTTAAGGAGCACTTTTTTGCTTGATACAATTTGCTTCATTAAAATTCTAATTCACACTGCATTGATTAACTTTGCTTTTTGATATTTATACATTCAAATTTCGATATTATTATATTAATCTCTAATTATCAAAATAGTTTCTTTCTGTTAAGCGTTTTTCCTCAATTTCAAAGTTTAAAACTTTGGAAGGGAATAAAACATTGAGAGTTTAGAATTTCTGAATTAATAACTCTGATAATTGGGTTTCTGACTTTAGAAAATCTCGACTTTTGTATTTATATTTAGAAGGGCTGTGCGTCAAACGAGTTTGGTTTTTAACAATATTCATTCCAAAATTTTAATTAAAGAATTAAGTCTATTAAAATTGAATCAAGTATTCAAACTCAAATTGTTCATAAAAATTTCAATCAAAAATTACTTTTTGTTTTCGAAATGCAATAGTGCATGTGTAATTTTTTAGAATAAGAGAACGTCCAAGCGAACGTGAATAAACTTGAGCTTAAGCAAACTGAATAGAATTCAAACAAACACAAATACAACAGTGTGTGTTTAATTTGTCTTAGTTTTTGCTATCGGCTAAACTCAGTTGTTTACTTTTGAATTTGGCGTGAATCATGGTTATAAACAATTAAAGAGTTTATGAAAATTTCCTAAAGCTGGATGAAAATCCTCATGAAATAATTTTGTTGGGGATTTATAGAGTAAATTTTTCTAAAAGCACACGTCGGTTACTTAATCTGCCCTAAACAGAAAATCCGGAACTATTATAAACGTTCTAAATAAATATTCAATGGAAGCGTTAGGAAATCAAACAGGAAGGTTAACAGGTTGGATCGATAATGCCGTGGCTTAGACTTTATAAAAAAAAAAATTACTCCAAATTGATAAAAGAAGTTTGGTGCAAAGCAAAATTTATCAAGTATATTCTTTTATAATTCGACACCTCAATTTATGATTCATATAGCCTTTGTAAAAATGTTAATGCGATCGTAAATTTTAGATAACAATAAAATATATATATATATAGAGGCGAATTTTGGCTCTGAAAATTTGACCCGCCAATATCTCTTCGACAGTTTATTTTCATCTTGAACAGAAAAACTGTTTTGAGAATGTATATACTGAAATGCTTGTATCAAGCGTCAAATGTAGGTATATTGTCTTTTATTTTCTTTGCATCGACATTTCCAAAATCTAAGTGAGAAGAAATTGGGAAAAATAAACTCTGTGACATTTTCTATTGCAAAGAAAAGGCTACCACTCCTCTGAAGTAAATTCAAAAATGCTTAATAATTTTCTAACTTTGCACAAAATTTGTATAAATCTACCCCATACATGAACGAAATTTAAATATTTGATCTTTATGTGTGAATAAAAAAAAAAGGTATTTCGCGTAGTTGCTGCTGATGGAATTTTTACACTGGAAAGCAGTTGTTGAAAGGATGTTAGGTGAGTATAGCAGAAAACAAAAAAAAGAGTGAAAGAAGAACAAAAATGGAATAATGGATCGCTGTTTAAAAGCAGCGTTGAGCTGAACCCAATGGTGTTCTCGCTGTACAAAAGTTGAAATGGCCTAGCCACAGAGTTGGATTCTAACTGCATAAGAGAATTGACAATTAAATTGAGGTAACTTTTTGAATTAAATCCAAGTGTAGATATACGGTTTTTGTCTATTTTAAAGTATGTAAAAGTTGAATATTAATAATTAAAAAAATTTTGCTTTAAATTAGCTTTTCATAAAAGCTTGTTTTTAGATTTGATGATAAGTCGAAAATATTGGCAACGGAAAATGGACGCTCACGTAGCAGCGATAGCAGACGTCTGAGATCAGAAATGAGAAGTGTAGAGAGAGAGAAAATTTGGTAAACATTCGGCGAAAAGATGGAATTTTTCTTTTAATATAAAAGATATGAAATCTAAGTATTTAGGAAATTTGTAAACTTTTTGTTTATCACATATTACACTGATTATGCATGTAATATGTTACATAAAAGCAAACCGTTCCGAAAGAAGTTTATTCAGCAATAAAATGGACAACAATGCTAGGATTTAGCGATAAACTACTGAAAGCGTGTCACATTTTGTCACATTTGTGTGTAAATGTGTAAAAATAGTGTTTGAGGAAATTTGTGAGCGATAACGTTTTTACAGCTCAGTAAAACATTTTTCAAGTGAAAGGGTTATTCAATGCATGTTTCATATCTTAGCTGAAGAAAAGATGCGTACACCGAAAAGAACACGGTAGGGCATCAAAATTCGTGGTGTAGGTCGATACGAAACAAGTCGGTTAGTGTGCAAGCGAAGCGCTAGGGGGCGCACTGCAAGATACGGCGATTCCAGCGGAAGCGTCGCGACGCCAGCTAGTATCGCGAGATCTGTCGCCCTTTACAGATCATTTACGTTACTCTATCTCTAATTTACCTGTTACGAACACGCGGAATATTCATCTGGTTGAAAAAGCTCTTCTAAGTGTTGTCTTTCCGTGACAACTTAATCATCAAAAACATTTTACCTTTTGAAGCATAAACAACAATGTGTTTGAATTTATTTAACGAGCCGGTGGATAATTTTCAAAATCAAACATTGTGGGGCTAATAAAGCAGGCGTGGCCTAATTTAACTGCAACAGTGCTTCGTTTGTATGAAACTATAGTAATTCAGTGGCAGTGAATGGAAATGTGAGTTCTCAGCGATAAACTGAACACTTTACAGAGATGGGAGACGTAATGGTACCATACCTTCTAGCGGTTGCTGTGATCTTTTCTAACACAGGTAAAAAGGTTACGCTGTCTCTTTAGAATATGCATGCTTTAATTAAGACTCTGGAGTCTCCTGTTTATTGTCTTTCTGGAATTAAGTTTTATAGGCCGTTAGGCATGTTTTAGTCTCTCAACTTCTCTAGTAAAAACAAACAAACATCTCACCGTACTGGAATTATTTCATTAAATTGAGCAATCAGCCAAATCATCTAAAGTCTAAAAAATTTAGTTAAGGAATACTCACCTAAAAAGCTCATTTTAGTTATTTGTGAAAAATTATTTGGTACAAATGACGACCCTTTTTAGGTAGATGTATTCATTAATGATTTAACCTAGTTATAAAGCTAAGCTATAAATTTCAGTATCCGTAATTTCCAGTAACTTTTAGCATGTGTTGAATAAAATAATAAATATATCATAATTTATTGTAACGTAGATGGAAATTAGTCGAATATTCGCCAGAGAGGAATTCTTCACGTCAGTCGTAGGAAAACTAATATCTATCAATTTATTACATAAATTGGAATGAGTTTAATTTTATTGGAAAATGGTAAACAATTATTTGCCCGTTACCGCAACAATTTATTATACAGTATCGCTTAAGTTAAAGCTCCGATTATGGGACTATTTGCTTCAGTTAAAAATAAATTTGTTCTCAAATACCTCTTTAAACTGTTAACGGTTAGTAGAAAATTTTAGAGCTTCTTCAATGGTTAACTGGAAAAAAAGTAATTATCTTCATTGAATTATCCAAACTCTCAAACATGCCACATCCATAAGCTCAAGTGATTTTGACGTAATGTGAGCCTAATTTCACCCTGAAAACTTTACCCTTATACATGCGGTAGGCCTCTAAAATTCAGAACTAATTTAACTCATTCATAATTACCAAGAAAATGTATGATAATGAAAATATATGGCATATTTTCTGTAATACCTTGCTGAGTAATATAATGCCAACATTATCGTTAAGATAAAGATTTGTGAAATTTTCAGATTTGGCAATAAACCTGAATTTCTTATCGCAAAAAAATTAACATTAATGTATTCGTTTAGCTGAGGAAACTGATAAAAGTATTAGTGTTTACACTCGCTCAAAGACTTTAACGATTCTCTAGAGGTAATTCGAAACAAATTTCATTTTATAGATAAAAAGTATTACCCTTTATTTTTATTTTTAGAGCAAGATTCAGTTAAATTAAACTATTTTTAACGGTAGAATAAATTGTCAGTTGTCGTTTATTCTCGAGTTTTTGTTGAAACGAGAGTCACCAATTTTTATAGGCTGAATACTGTTGGCTCAGATGTGATTGATTGATTTTTTGAAGGTAGCTTTAGACATCCTACACCTACAAATACCTGAAGGCATTCAATAACTCTTCGAGTTTTTTTCACCTAATTGATAAATTGTGACAACATTGCATTTTAACAACTCATATTTATCAAATAGAAATTTGACAATAAACTTTCTTGAGTAAACAACGAAACGAAGAGAAACTGAAACAATACAAACAGAATAGATGTGCTTAATGTTTTCTAAGTTGCTTCATTTTTGTGATGTTGCTGTATCAGCTAATCTTTACAAAGACAAAATTTCAAAAATGCTTCGTCAAGCTTATAACAGTTATGAATTTTTAATATAATATTTAATTTAGTTTTTATTATTGTTCGCTTTAAATTATTGACAACATAGGTGTAAGATTTAACGAGTGGCAATTTAGTGAATTGAGAATCTAAATTTAAAATATTCATGACTCTTGAATTTGAATCAGAACCATTGAAAATCTGTTATAAGGATAACACGCCTATCACAACTCAGATTCACTTTACGTCCTTCGTTTCAGATCATGGCAAGCTTAAAATAATGTTTTCATCAAAAATGAGACGTGAAATGTTTGCAAATGCTATATTAAAAGATACCAGTCAGTCTCAGTTGAAAGATCTTATCTTTTCTTGCTGCTTAAATTAACCTGGAAAGATAACATAGTGCAAAACACGTTTTCCTATGTATTTCGCCTATGTTCCAAATCTCCTGGGATATCTACTTTGCAGGCCCTTTAATAAACGCCACCGACCCTAATCTCACTAACGTAATGCAACACTATCACGTAAAAAAGCGTTTAAATTTACTGACTAACAATTAATGACCTTATAATAATGAAAAAAAAAAAACTAATTATAGAAATGCTACATAGGTTATTAAATTTTAATGTTTCATTAAATCTAGAAGGATCAATTTGAATGTCAACCGATAAATGTAAAAAAGATGGCAATTTGTGTAATTAAAAGTCAATAAATTCTCTGCACTCATAATCAAGGAACTGATTGATTGTTATATCAAAATCGTTTAAAAAATGATTTAGTTCGTTTTCCACATCCAGAAATTATTATGATTATCTCGCTTAAAACGTATGACAAATTCTATAATTGACCAACCATAAAATGTAGATAACGATCAGAAGTAAAACAGCCAAAAACATAACCAACTTTGCCTCAAAATAATTAGATATGCTGTTACGACAGTCGCTCGTAATATTTTATGAACCAGCAGAACATAAATATACGTGCTGCAAACAATAGAAACATAGTAACGTGGATTTTAAAAATAATAGACTAGTTAGAGATGACTTTTGTGTCTGTTTTTGCTGTTAACTTTTAGTTTAATATTATTAGACAACTACATAGCTCAGTAATAAACTAGTTATATTGCAATAAAGTTGCAAACGTATAGAGTTTTCTGAATAAAGTGTCTACGTTAGTTTGTTGAATACATTTTAGTTAAAATTAGCGTTCTGGACACATTTCAACAAAGTTTAACTAAATAACAAGTTGTTTTTTGAAAAACTTGAGAAACTATATTAATATTTGAAATTCAACTTGAGTCGTGTTCTTTGCAAACATCTTGTAGTTTGAAGTGCTAAAAAGTTGCATTTTGCTGTCATGATTTACAGTTTAATTAAGCATGCAATTAATTTTGGCTTTATTGATTTGAATGCTCCAATGTTTTGTTATTCTGAACAATTTATTAACTTTATTAAATTTTTTCCTAGATTATATTTAAAGAATTGAAGAATACCTACATATAATATGTATTTTTTTCGTATTATTGCTTTCAGATCGATAGGAATTCAATTATTGAACATTTCCAATCAGTGATGTAACCAAACCACAATAAAACATATCGGTAAACTTTCAATTTCAGTAATTAATTTCAACATTGTAACAGTTAAGATTTTATTTATTTAAGAAAGTGGCAGACAGTGAAGTTTCAATTATAGTTGTTATTTATTATAGGTTATTTTGATGTTTATCGCTAGGATTTATACGTTTCTGTGTGATAGTTACACTATCATAAAACATGTTTTTTTGTGAATTTTTGAAAACTTTGGTCACGCTATCAAAATTATACCTCTTGTTTGAAGAGCACTATAGAAACTCAGTGAAGTTGAAGGAATAGTTTGACAACAATTCTAAAATGTGAAGTCAAACGTGCACTAGAGTACATTCCGATGTCAAACAATTCAGTGATTTGAATCGAAAAATGGAAGGGTCGACTGAAGCATCAACAACAATAACAAGCAACCTGATTATAATTAGGTATTGTTTAGGCTTGAGAAAATGTGGTTTGCTTGAAGTGCTTTAGTAATTCTATGCAGAGTTATAGAGCAGCCGCAGCTTCACGGTGTTTACTTTCAACTACTTCAAGAACTTGGTCGTATATTATTTAGCTTCATTATTTTCATCACTCAACGATTAACATGCTATCAAATAGATAATTGAGTGAAGCATTTGAGAGGAGAATACTACTGACTAGATAATTACCTGACCCGTAACAAAGTCGTCTATAGTGCAAAGCTGATGTTAGGAAAACCAATACAACCGACCCTATCATAAATTTAACATTCCTTTAAATTCGATCTCATTTCATTGCCAATGTAGAAACTACAAGATAAAATAAGACAAGTATACTTTTATTTATCTATTGTAATTAAAAATTTATCAAGCTCACGTTTCTGCTTAGAATAAAATACTGGAAAGAAAAATCTTTGAACTAGAATTGGATGGAAGTTGTTTGACTCGACCAAATGAAAACAGGTCGATGGGTATTTTCTTCATAAGCTTCTTTTGTCAATTTTAACTAGTAAAAAGTTAACATTGCTGGACTTTGTAGTTAACTGACTGTCGTCTTGATGTTGAAGGATTGATAACTAACTAGCAATTTTATTATATTGTGAAAAGGTCTACCAAATGGACCATTATAAAATCCTCAGTATTATTTTCTCTCTGTTATCAGAACATTGTAACAATTGTGGAATAGTGTATCCATTTTACTTTTGTTCGTTTAAATTGCTAAGGCTTGTTGGTTACATATTCCAAAGAGTTGAGCGACTCTCTCCACAATTAATGAGTGAAGGGTGGTTTTACCCCATTTGTGGAATAATTTATCCTAATAAGGGCAGTCTAACAATTTAATCTTACGTTATGTTTAGAAGACGGCAAATGGTTTCTGACCGCTTAATAGCTTTTGCATGTTGAGATTTTATAGAATAAACGACGTTGTTATTTTTAGATTTTTTTATAGTGTTTAATAATTCTGCAAAGTTAGTAGCATTTATAATTATGACATTATAAGGAAACAAAACAGTGTTTAATTGACTTCCACATAAATAAAAGGGAATTCTGACGTGACTTCCTTGTAACTAAAATTATCATTTTAATTCCTGCAGATTTACACGGAGTGGTATTAAGAAATAAATTATAGATCTAATTAACACGATTTGTAGAATTATTATATTAAAATGAACGTCGCACTTGCGTGATGTTGTAAAAATAGGTAGTCATTATTTTACGTTTGAAGAAAGTTTTACTCATTTTTTCCACGTTTAATCACCCTTTTTTTGATTTATCTAACGCGTTTTCTTAAAATATCTTCTAATAAAAATTACACGCAATTAAAATTTCTGTCATTTTGATTTTGCGTGTTTTAGAATACTGAAGTTCATCAAAGTTTTTAATTTATGCACCAACAAAGCATTAATAGATAATAAAACTTTTGTTCTTCAATTAAAGAAACAATCATAGTCAACAATCTAAACTATTATTTCCACATTTCCAGAATCATTATTTGTAAGTTTTATACAAAAAACAAAGTTATTTTTAGTTGCTCATTAGCGAGTAAAATTAAATATAGCAAACTTAACATGTTAACGATTTTTGAACTTTGTAATTATCACGCAAAATTTGAACTTCCTATCTTAAACGACATTAAACTTATTCGTAGTAAATTCAAAAGCGATATTGTTGGCAGCGTTAAAAAAATTGATAATCGATTTGGTATTCTAATGAAATTTTCTCTACCATTAAAGTTACGCTGAAAATAATTGAATCACTTTAATTTTTTTAAGTAAAAAATGTAGAGAAGACGTCGCTTTAGTTATTATACCTAAGTTAGCTGTAAATAATTTGATACACCTGACTGCGTGGAAAAATTTGCGGTGCAAGATAAACGTGTTGAAAAAATAATTGCCTATCTTATAGCGAATCCTGCGTGCGATACAAAATTTATTTCAATTTTTGGGAGAATAAAAGAGGTAAGTTATACAAAAAGAGCGTCAAAGAAAATTAAAGTTGTGCGTCAAAGTTAAGTTGATTTCTTTCTTAATGGGTGTTTTTAATTAATTACAACATCGCGTTCTTAATATGTCGATTCAGACAACAATATCCAATAATTAATTAATCGTCAAAAAGAGTCTTTGTCATGAAGATCATTTATCACCATTTAAATGGTTTATAGATACACACCTAATACAAATCACCATTTCATTAAGTTGATTGTTTCTCATTAAATTATTTTAAAATCAGTAAATCCCTGTTGGAGAAACAACACACAGATGGGTATATATTTTTTCTTCTCATGTAAATTATGCTGTGGTGATTTTTCTCGTTTGCTGTGGACTATCGTATCGCTTGATAAGCTTCAGGCAGAATAAGATCGTTTTTTTTTTTTAAATGTGACAAAACCATTTTCTACATTTCATTTCGATGTGAACTAAATTCAAGTATAGAAAATTATATCGACGATATTATAATGAGTATTTGACTTGGTGCAATGTACATAAAAGTAGAATAAAGTATTTGTAATTTCTGTGAAACGCAGTGAATGGGGCAATCGTAGATAGACAAACAGAGGACTCCTGAAGGGTTAGTCTCAGCGTTTGTTGAGTACTGTTAGACATTATCAACTAAGAGCTAAAGGAAGACTTTCTAATGGAGTGTTTCCACTCTCTTCCCATCATACAACCGGGAAAATGTTAGTACACATCAACAAATAAACTTAGGCTTTTTGCCGATGCCAGCTTCGTTTGAATAGAACTTAGGAACATTAAATGTGTACAAGGGTTGTTCAAATGAATTCATCAATCAGGATCTTGTCATGTTAAAAGGCAATGACTTGCAGTTTGTACCATGTGTTTATATGTACACAGTTTTAAAAATTTATATAAAATCTTCTCTGATAGTAAAGAGAAATGGAATCGCAGCATGAATTTACTAGAGTGCAACATAAACATGAAATTTACAACTTGATATACGTTCAAGGAAAATTTTGCATGGCTTTTTAATGTATATGAATCCAAGAAGCATCAAAATATGTATATTATACAAAAAATGTAATACTGAAAAATTAGCCTGCAGTGCTAAATCGAAAAAGAACGATATTTAATATTATTGTATGTCTACGGAATTGAAATTTTAATAAATCACGCCGTAAAAACTCATTTGCTCTGTTTGGATATTTGGAATTTAACGAGAGACGAATGCAACATTTGTGTATGGCATTAATTGCTTCGAATGACGTTGCTGTTATTTATATAAACGTTGGACGTTACTGATCTCTATACTCATTAACTTTCTCTCAAAGCGACGAATCTGTTTAAACTTTAAAGAAGTGGAGATTTGTTCAAAAACCTAGTGATTATTTATTCTATGTGAAAAATATAAAACTGAATGAACTATAGAAAGTCATGATAAAAGCACGCCATTCTAAAAATATATCTATGCTAATGATCTTGGGCAATATACATTGATAATTTATTCCATTATTTAATTAAATATGTATTAAGAAATTACTTAGCTTGAGAATAAAATTATTACGGTGGATTTATATTTAGAATTTGCTGAACAGATATGAGTATTCTTTGAGATGACTAACGAACTTGAGCAGGTGCACATGAGTGCTTTTCGGTTGTTGATGTTGTAGGTGGCATGGGCAATTATCAAACATTAGTATTTGAGATATCAAGACTGACGTTCAATATTTAACTGGTGCTAACTCACATGTGGCTTCAACTTGGGTGTCGTAAATTATCTCGTTTTTCAATAATAAATAAATATTCAAAGGACTTTAGTCTATATCTTAGTTAAATAAAAAACAGATAAATGTTTCGATTCAATACTTATAAATTATTGGGAGTTTTGGTTTTGGTATTTTTGAAGGGCGTGTCTGAATGTAAATATTGTACAATATATTCAACAGCTCTAACGCCCGCCTTTCTATTGTTCCACCTTATTTAGATGAAATCACCTGCGTAATGCCATAACGATATACTAGCTTTACCGAAATATCGCTTCATTGATTTTCGAGATTGTATTCTAGTTCCGTTTTGCTTTCAGCTGAATCTTCCTCTAAATGGATGATGATTTTCTTAATGTTCAAGTAATTAAAAGAACTGGATCAATACTCTAAAAGATTTAACAAAAAAAATCACAAATGTTTTTAGTTTCAATTACAAAATCCTTTCCAATACAGAAATACTAGAATATGAAGATAACACAAAACATTAAAGAATCGGAGGTTAGCCGAAAGGTCTTTCGGGAAAATGGGTTTCGCAGTATGGATAGGAATACATTCACAAAACATTATTTAAAGACGTTCCTAAAAAATACTAGCGATTTGGAGGGTTAATGTTACGACCTTTCTACTGTCGTAAATTTTCTTCAAAATATTAAACGAATAGTTCAGGTTTACGTGTCAATGGTTATTTCTCAAATTAATAATCTAAGGGTTAAAGAGACTATGACAACAATGGTCCTAAAAGCAAAATGTGGCTTCCCACAAGTCACTATTTGCTAAGGTCATCAATACTAGTAGAGCTTAGTGGTTTCAGTTATACATTGGTCGTGTTTCCAAGCATGCCGAACCACTACTTTAAGATACCACAAGGCCGAAGTGTAACCTTCTATAACACAATTTATCCAGCAATTTACATTAACAATAATTTTGGTGATTAAAAAATGTTCAATCAAGTTTTAATTGAAAAATTCTTTAATGACCTCTAGGGATAAATGATGTAGGTAAGGACGATGTTATTTCAGATCTTTGAACAGGGATGCTTCAGCATTAATGTGGTCAGAAAGGTGAAAGGACTATCTGCTATCTTGAATTCCTTAAAGCTGTGTTGGATATAATAAATGTGATTATTTCATGCATCTGGTTACTAATCAAAGCAAAGCTGTATATCTTTGTCATTTGTCCATATTAACACACATAATTATGAAATTTGTATACAGAGTTGATATTTGGGGATGAGTTTCGAATGAAATTTGTGCTTGAAAAGTCGTTAGAGCTTGCTCGATCTAATACATGAAACTTTGTGATTTCAATTATGTAAGTTTCTGTAGTAGCTTTGTTAGGTAATGACTCACTCTCCATTATGCCCAAAGACAAAGCGACTCGCACTGCAATAAGATTAGATATTTCGGTTTCAAACAAAGCCGAGTCATCAGCAGAAGCCTAAATTTTATTTCAATATTTTTTGTTTCTATTAATAATACAAATCTCTTGGGTAGTCGATATGAAAGATGAAAAATTCCCTCATGCACACTTCTTTTGCTTTTCGTATTATTCCAACAAGCTTTGTTCTCAAGTAAGTATAAACTTTTCTATAGAAAAATATTTGTATTCAATATTCGATGCTGAAAGATAGTTTTTTTTTTAATCTGAAACATTACATTTATTGTTGGATCTAAAACTGGTAAGTCGTAAAAGATTGCCTATTTATGATTTATGGCATGAGCTAAACTTGTCATCATTGTTCTACAATCTTTAAAGAATCGTTTTTTGATATTATTTTAAACAAAGTTGCTGTTTGTAACACCAAAGACAACACAAACAAAGCGAGCTTTATACAAGCTTTGGAAAAGCTCCGAACAGAGAAAAATAATTTTTTCATAAACGATTATTAAACCTTTTAATAAAATCGATTTATAAATGAACATATGAAGGCCAAACAGCATCGTTTTGATTTAGTATATCTGACCTTCTATTTTCTCTAATCTAAATTCGATACTTCGCAACGAGCAACGTGAAAAATTTCAAAATGTTATATTTTTCACAGACCATTTATTGGAACTTCCATTTTGTGGTCATTTTTCTTTCGTACTTCCTGAGAATTTTATCGATTTAGCTGTAAGAAATACATCAAAATGAAAAGAGATCAAAATTACACGTACTTCCATCTCACCTTCTTTTAGTCGAATCTTGTGATACTCAAAAAGAACACGAAATGTTTACACTTAACTTTCAATATAACTTCACGTTTATACTATTAGCGATATTTCTTGTGTCAACGATATTAAAATTATAGCAGCAACGGTTTTCACCGGTAAAAAATTTCGTAAATGTTGATAAATGCCATGTACATTTACAATATAACAATATTAATAGGTCATAAATTTATAGAATATGGTATATTTTTGAAATTTATTGCTGTTTTGTGCAACCAAACGTTGTTTTTACCGGGAATCAAAAGATTTATTAGGCATATTAACCGAATCACTGGCCAGAATAGAAACTTATCGCTTACAAAAATGTATTGACTTCTAAAGTGCACACTTGAAATATTCCTAAAATGATTCTAACTAATGTGGATCTTCAAAGAATTAAAGCCAATTGATTCTCAGAAAGCTTAGTAAAACTAATTTCTCTCTAATTATTTAAAAAATAAATAAAAAAAAATAAAAGTCTGAAGCTGCACTAACTCATATGAAGTGATTAAAATTGCCCTTCATCAATAAATTCACAAACATCAACGAATAAACAGTTCGAGAATTGATAATATTGATAACATTAAATTTCATAATCAAAGATCTTACACAAAATTAAAATTAATCAATTAGCATCATATATTTGGAATCACAGCTTGTTAATTCTTTATTCATGACAATTTTCAACTCAGTGAGCAAATTAATTTAAAATACTATTTAAATTAGATTATCAATTCACTCAATTTTAATCCTAGGATATAATCACTTTTGTAATTAATCATATTTATAAAATAAAATAATCATTCATCTTAGAAATCGATAAAATTTCAACAATTCCAATTGAATCATTTTCATTATCACAGAATCTTGATAACTGACTTCGAATTTGCTGTATTTACTGAAAGATACCACCAGCATGTAAATTAGTTATATTTTATTATTCAGCTATAAGCTCCCGAAAATAATTAAAATATAAACCCTATTCGATTTTCACCGGAACTTTCACCCTAAAATCAAGCCACCGGAAGCTAGTGCATTACTGCTAAGCCTTTGTGGTTTACAGCTCAACAATGTTGTAAATTATACAATCCTCACTTTTGTTTTAACATTGAGTTTTATATATTTCAACAATGGCTTTAATTAGCATTTATTGCTGAGTTAAATATTTATGTATTAAAATTTTGTTTATTTAGTTCATTTTACCAACATACGCTGAAAACGCAATTGTGGCATTTTTACAATCACACAATTTATTCTTCATAATTTAATTACTTCGTCTGGAAAACAAAAATCATTATTGTAAATTTTGAGCCGTTGATTCAAAAAGAGGTACGTTCTACGACGATTATTTAAATGTGAATATTATGCAGGAGAATAAATTTTTTTAAGGAAAATTCCAGCGAGTTTTGTTCGAAAAATTGAACCAGAAAGCATTGATGTTTTATGTGTTAAACTCATCATCGTTCAAAATGCTATGTTCGATGTTTCATACACTCCTTGTATGCAAATTTTTAGGTGGGTGAATACAAAAAATTTTTCACTACAGCATGGCATGTTCGAAACAAAATTTCAGTTACAATGATACACAGTCAGTTCTAAACAATGTTTTCCTCGATTGAAATTGATCTCGCTTTGAAATTGTTTTTTATTATATAACTGTCTAAAATAGAAGTTATAGAGGGAAGATTTATGCAGGGTATTCTACATTGGTTCGAACAACTGAACCCTTTCGGAAGCACTGTTTCCTGCCCTTAACATTGCTTAAAAGACCGAGCAATTATCTCTATATGAGCGTTTAATGTCTTCTCATCAAGTCTTTCATTTGAAAAAGTGTTTTCCGCAAACACAAGTGAAGGATTTTTTACTTCACTTTCTCATTTTTATTATTTGTAAAATGAATTTGTTGATGTCGTGCTGTTAGAGGTGATACATTGATACTTATGGTCTCCTGAAAGGTGCCATTTAGAAAAAATCGTTTTTTTTCCAAACGATCAATCACCTGTAATTGCGATATATTAAATTAATAGCGATCATAACCAGCTGCTATATTAAGGACAATCATTTTTACTACATATTCTAGTTGATGGAGCTTGAAATGTTTGTTTATCAGATACACATAATCTGCCAATAAATTTCTTTTATGGATTGTTTAAAATATTCCTGTAATGCATATACCTTATTTTCGCTAATGAGAGTCAAACACTACGTTTGTTGTTTCGGATGTTTAAATTTATATACTGTACAACATCATATTGTTAATCAGATGCCTGAGGAAAAACATGATAAACAAATATGAAATGTATTTTGAGTTCTAGTGGATCATATAAATTCTCGTGACAATTTATAGATGAACGGTGTTCAAAGTTAATCTGTTTTGTTCAAGCCGAGAGTGAGAAAGGGGTATAAAACAAAATTGATTATAAGCTTAGGCATACCTCTGCAATATTTTACACAGTTTGGTGTTTCGGCTCACTAATTGCTTAAATATAATTAATTATCAAGCGGAATTAAATGCGTATTATTTCTTAAATTTAAATGTGAAGCCATTTAGTTTCTCGTAAATACTGTTTCTTGGTTTAATCATTCTTCTTAAATTTTATCTGTTTTATTGAGGATATATATTTTATTTGCATTTAAATAAGAAAAGTTTGGATTACATTAAAAGCCTAAATTTCTTACGATTACCAATGTTCCAATGTTATTAAAACTTGTAACATTGTGAGTAAGTACAATTTTATTTCTTTTTCTTTTACGAAGATGCTTGTATATACGACCTCATTAGTAATAAAACAAGATTTTTGCATAAATTTAAATATTTATACAAAAATAGCTTAATTTGTATTCGACGTAAATCAATCGTAGTTTGAAAATAAAATTTTAAGGAAATTAATGTATATTTTAAGAAAATTCAAATTATGGAAGACAAATAATTAAACACGAAGAAACAAGAAAGTGGCGTGTGCGGTAAAAGTTTGTTGAGTGCAGCAATAATATTGTCAGTCGAAGTAAAACTTTAGAATAAGATAAACTTGGAATTAGTCATATTTTAGAGTACAAAGCTTTGTTTAAATGAAGTGTTAGCTAGGAAAAATATATGAGTACAAGCATAACTTCAGATCAAAGGAATCATAAGAACTTCCTGCAATTCAAAGGAGATATCTATTGTCGACATTTGCTCTTATTGCATTTTTATCATGAAAAATATTCATAACTTGATTTCCTTAACATCAATTTTAAAATTCATGATTCATGAATTTTATGTAAATGACTTTAGGTATATTGTACCGTCAGGATTGGGAAGATCCTTATGCCTTATCGACATCAGAAGATGCGTTGCGTTTTCTTATCATCAGCTTCAATGGACAAATCAATATATCAAGCTTACAAATAGAAATTTTTGTCACGTCTTGATAAAGCTACATTATTTTCCTTTTTTACCAGAGTATTTTATTATTTTTAAAGATCAGCATTTCTTTGTTTTTGGCTATTTGCTTTTCTACTTTTACTGTCACTGAACAACAATCTCAGCGTTTCGATCATCGCTGACCTTAGAATTGCAACATCTCAAACTATTTCATTTTCTTGCCATCGCCAGCTTTAGATATCTCTTAAAACCAGCGTGGGTTCTTGATAAATATTTATACTTAATTTTTTTTTGAGATCAGTCTGATAATAGAACGCATTTTCAATAAGATTACAGTAGATGCGTAATTCATAATAAACAGTGAATGTATTTGCAGTTTTCACATCCTCGAATTAATATTAAAAGCGTTGATTCAGATTTTTTTTCAACCGAATTTTCAAAATGGTCGAACTAACTCTGTTTGATGACCCGAAAATCCACCTTCTGCTCTATTTATCTACCGATTTTAAATCTGGCCCTTTTCTGAAACCGATTATTGAAGAATTTCAATTATTGAACTATAAGTTGTTTGGACAACGAAATATGTCGGACAAAACAAAAAAAATATGTTATATTTCCAATTAGTTGGTTCTATTTCAAACCGTTCTCTTGTTTACAAGCGATTGCGTACTTTTCTACTTTACTTTAACTTTTTCTACTTATTGTAGTTCTTTGTTCTTAAACTCTTCTAAAACAAACGCCTGTCCAATATTTTCTACTCAACACAATAGCAGGATCTTATTTTATACACCTCGTTTATTAAGTTCTTTTCAAACAAATTTTCTACAAAGGTTGAACGAGAAATAAATTTATAAATAACATTGCTTTTACATTGTTAAGATACAATTTTCGTTACTTTTCAAATAAAATTACTTTCTTTAAAAGAATTAGCTTTCAAAACGGAAATGTTAAGTTTAAATCTTTTTCAGCACCACTCAAATACAGGTCCAGTTCAAACAAAATTTCTTTGACATCAAGATCTTATTTACAACTACGGCCATTTTTCTTTAACAAACTTCAAAGCAGATTTTCAACACCTGAGTAAGGCTACTGACAAAAAAATAAGAATTAACGACTTTCTTTTTTTTTGACAATTATCTACAGAGTAAACATAATATTCATCAAATGAAATGTTAAAAAAGTATTGTAAACACTTTTTTTAAGTGAAAAAAACACAAAAGAATTTGAACAATGAAGTCATAGCCGTAGGACAAAATTGTGTTTTGAAAGATGTAATACTTTCATTATGAATTTTTCGTTTATTTGATTCTGCTGTGCCACGTTTATTGTCTGCTGACTACGGAAGAATTCTCGGATTTTATTTTCAATAGAAAAGAAGCTTAAGCTATTTTAAAATATTTTTATTTAATGCTATGAAACCCGTTTTAATGATGTTTGTAATTAGAAATTTATTATTAATTACATTAATATAGTTTGGATTCTATTGAACTATCTCCAACTCATTCAATTTTTAAATGTTTTCCTATCGTTCTTATGTAGCTCTGTCTTGACATGATTGAAAGAGACAAGAAATTGATGTGGGATAAAGAATATAAATGGCTGCTATTTTTAGAAGTTTTCCTAACAAATGATCATTTAATTAGACATGTTCTCTTATGATTTAGCAAACAATTTTTAGACTCTCTATGTAATTATTCACAACTTAGTTTACAAAATGTATATCTAGATCAATCTCTAAATTTAAATATTTCGGTATTAATGGGGTCGCTAAGAGTTCATGAATGTTAATAAACTATGAGCTGGATAAAATTTAATACGCATTTATTAATTATTCTTTTGATTTTATATATTCAAATTAAATTATGTTCAATTTGCAAAGCAGGAAATATTTTTGTAGAAAACTGATGTTTTTTGTCATAGATATCAAAAGAGAAAAAGTCCTTCAAAGCATCCTCAAGAGGCAAAACTAACTAAAGTTAAAACATGTTTTGTGCTTTTCAGAATGTTATTTCTCAATTTAAAAAAGAGATATAGAATTTATATTTTTTTCAGAGAATAAATGTTGGTTTTTATTTGTTGAGCAATATGTATTAACAAATGGTACGTCTGTTTTTAAAATTGTGTGGGATAGCGACATTCAACGAATGAATGGGAAAATATAACAAGGGAGATACAAAAGCCATGTCCACAATAGTTGTAAATATCCAAGGTTCGATATTTAAGTTCGGAGCAGATTAAAATGTATGAAACGTTGAAAACAACATAAATTTTGACAGTGTGGAAAATTTATGGTAGGAAAATTGATTTAGAATGAACGGGGGATCTCTACAATGTCATAGTAGTTATAACAGTTATTCGATTTTTTTTTTTTTGTTGAAATGTGAATAGTAATGCGGATGAGTAGAAAATTGTTATATTGTTTCTAAAGGAATTATTAGTAAAATATTCATAGTCAGGTACCAAGTAAAAACTCACTTTACCTTGTAGAAAATTTGCATAAATCCTCGATTATTTGCAAAAATGTTCATTATCTTCGTAAGACTCTTAAATGTGCTCAAGTGGTTACATTCAACCAGATTACCGAAGCTCACCATGAATATGCAGATTCTTCATATAACGCTTCTTCTCTGTTTTGGGTTGAACTTTTCCATAGTCGTTTTTATTTGTAGCTGCACAACGTGCAACTAATGGCAAACTGGTATCTGTATTAACTTAATTAATTCGTGTTAATTAATTAACTTAAATACGTAATTAAACGGTCTACTCGAGAGCACGCTGCTTGAAACGTTTCTCTTTTAAAATAAATTTGTTGCAAATTTTCGATGCACATGATTAATGCAACTAAATTATCATTTTAATTGTCACGGACCATGTCAATTTAGCTTCTCTAATGTTGTTAAACAAAATCTATTTCCAATAATTTACGAGAGGTAATTGAAAAACCTATTTCCACTTACTTCACTAACAAATCCTTGTTTTAGTTCGGTACTTTGTCACGAACCGCTATTACCATATTTGCTTTAGTAGCCAGCAATCAAAAACTAATCACTTTCTTTGCTATATATTTTATGCACTATCGAAGTCAAAATTGATTCTAGCTGAAAATCCAATTTTGTTCTGAATTTGCACTGAAGTGAACCACCGATATAGCGCAAAACGCCTTGAATTCAAAAACACTTGCTCAAACCTTTTTATTATTCGCAAACAATACGTCGATTTAGCTAGTCTCTGTACGACGACAACTGCACAGTGATCTAAAGAAAATTAAATTGCAGCCAGGGCGACTTTTATACTAAATTAAATTTCTACTATTTTGGTTTTTCACTGTCGTAGATTTTCTAAAATATTACCGGAACAGTCTTAACGCTACTACATTTCAGTTTTACGACTATTCTTTGATATCATGTTATGTTTTTCTAGTAATACGGTTATGCACTAATATTTCAATTGAGAATGGAAGAAAGAAAGAATGACAAAGGGAAAAAGAAAAGAATTGAACCGTTCATTATTACCGGGCATTAAGATGTCGGGTGCAAAAAGAAAAAATTCAAAGAAATGTATGTTGCTACATTAGATTTTTTTGCACATAATAGGACACGTAGAAAATGTGCTTAATAGCAACAGCAGTCCTGCAAATTTTAAGTCGCGGGAAATGTTATATATTACTTATATTTTTCTAGTTAGAAACATTTCTGGAAATAATAAATTGGCGTACTCTCTAACTTTCCGACACAGTCAACCCAAACCTCTTATATAATTCAGACAAAATAGAAAAACTTTAACGACTATAAAATCCATTTTCTCACTTCAATCAATAGATGTGCACTAAGATTGCGGTTTAAACGCATCTAAATAATACATTATAATTATTATTAATATTATTGAACTCACACTAAAATATTCATAAATCTATTGCCAGTGTAATGTCTTATGTAAAACAGCCCTACGTAGTTTGTTTAGAAATAAAAAGTGGTGAGTTTGAAATTTAAATTGCGATGGAATGTCAGTGATAAAATATTTCTCGTCTCGCTTTGGTTTACTAACCTTCCTATCGAAAGCTCTATTTTTAACACAAAAAAGCTTCTTCTAGTAGAAAAAGGTCTTTTATATACTGTCGATACTATTTAGGCCTTGCTGTATTCATAGCAAAAACTTGAAGTTGATTGAATTCTTCAATTTTTTTACAACTTTAAACAAATAAGGTATTTGTACTATTTTCTAATACTTCTAGCATCTTTGATGTTTCTTACATTATTAGAGTATCTTTGATTCAAAATGTCATTAAAATGTAAAAGAGAAACCGTTCTCGGGTTTCTTCTTATTCAAACCGTGATTTCAATTGCAAGGATTGATGGATATTATACAGCGGCTGAGTTAATCTGAGCTATTAAATTTGTGGATGTAGGACAATTAATTATATGGAGCTACTCAGCTTATCGTCAGACTTAACATTTTTTGATATCTAGCTTGAGCATGGGTGATTATGAGTGATTAAATAGTAATCTTTTTGTTAAATTAATTAATTTCGATGTCATTTGGTATTAAAAGAACAAAAAAGTAACATTTTTTTTTAGGTAGTATAAATAATGAGATGTTAATGATTAAATGTAAGAAAAAAATGGAATGTTGAGGTCTTGAATAATTTGATCATGATTAGATCAATTTATTTGAAATAATTATAATTCCGACACAAGCGAAAATTAAATATATAAGAGTTATAATATCAAATGGCGTGACAGGAAGTTTTGAAGAAATTCGAAATTCCATGTGAATGGCTTTAACATTGCGGAATTAAAGGTTAAACGAACAGCGGCTAGTGTTCTCGGATTCAGTTCAATCAAACGTAAGTCAAACTTTATTAGTTAATTTGCTAAAGAAGTTGAAAAATAAACAGGAAGTCTTGTTGGAATTTTTTGTTTAGGTTTACGATTCTGATTTAAATTGAAGCAGCAACTCATTCGAAGAGTCTAAACATTTCGTAGTGATTTAATTCTTTTTGATTGGATTTATCGATTATATAAACCGGAGAAAGTATAAAATTTGAAATTAAATTTGCTTTATCGTATGAAGTAAATTTCACTAACTGAAAAAAAAACTTATAATTAGAGGTTTCCAGTGTCAAAAAAGTATAAAGTACGAACGTTCAAGCTTGGAACAATGCTTGTGTTTTCAAATTAAACCATTAACTGGTGTAATTGTATCCACTCCAAACGAAAAGTGGCCATATTAAACCTATAAAAAACCCAAATTGTCACATCTGCCGAGAAAATTTTATTTATTTCACGGTTAGTTTTATTTTTTATCATATTTTACTTCGATACGGATTTTGGAATATTTATGTCATGTCTGATGCAGCTTTGCCCAGATCTGTTAGTTTTTAAAATTATAGGTTGCATTTATCCATATTTACCGACCATCTGCTAAAATTAATAGCTGTACTCAAGCTTGTCAGAACGATATATGCTCATCTATGTAAGTTTTTGATGAATAATACATTCACCCTTTTGAACGTTTCAAACCTTTACCATCCACTCTGATGAATGTCAAGAAAAAATCTTTTCTCTTGTTCAATTTCCGTTCCTAAAAAATTCAAACTCATTCATTCTCTTGCATTTAAAAGAATTCAACATTTCTATAAGTGAGTATTGAGCAATAAGCGGACGCCATTTTTAAAATATGTTGATGTTCAGTTTTATACATTTTATCAAATAAAACGGCAGTTATCTATCAGATGTCAAAAAGGAATCGTGGAAATTGCACTCATATTGTCGTATAAAAATGCGTACCATTGAAAACGTGTTTTAAGCCATCATCTTCCGATTCCTACTATAAATCTTTCTCTAAGAAAACTTACTGATAAATTGAATGTAATAAATATGTTCATTAGAAGAAATATCAAACTAAACCTTTTCACTTTTTTATTAACTTCAAAATCTATTATAAATCCAATAAAACATTCTATTTTCTCTATTACTAGTTAACTCACCCTGCTTCAATTTTCCTATTGATCATTCAATTTGCTCCAACACGAAGTAAATCAATTTCAACAGTCTCAAGCTGTTTGGCTTCAATTTATTTTGTTTTGCGATTCATTGCTAAAAAGCTAATACTTCGCTCAACTTCAACTTTTGCCGTCTTTGGATTTAACTTATGTCGTAAATTCCGAAAGAAATAATTTACTCACTCTCGTTTATCATCTATTTCCATAGAATAATAATCAGACCAAACAATAACTTTTTCATTAAATAATCAAGTTATAGTAAATTGCAACATTGCCGTGTCTGACAAGCCTGTCATATACATACAATAGATTATGGATGTGCATGCGGGATCTATTTAAAAAAAGTAGAACAAGAAGACAAATCATGTCTGATAAATACGTCATTATATTTCAAAATATCAAAAATAGAAAATAATTTTACGCAGATCAGGTTGTAAGCGTGAAGTATAGTTTTCTCTTGAGGATGTTATAACTCAATTGATTTAAGAGCATTTGAATAGTGAAACCTTCTTTTCGTAGCGACGTGGTTCAGAATACAAACTTTGCTCTATTCACCGGTCAAGATACATTTGTATCGTTTTTTTTACATAAATAGGTAATTCTCGAAGAAACATGAGTCGACTGTGTGTAAATTCGTTCCGTGCGTAGAATCTTTCATGTAATATGTCGTTTTGAAATGCATTTTGTCAGTGACAGTTGCGAAATGTTTCTGCTGTCTTTTCTGGTTAACTTACCGCGGGATTGGTTGAGATCAGAAAGTTCTTATTTTAAAAATACTGTTTAAGCTTTCTTCAAGTTGAAAGACATTTGAGAAATGTTTTTTCAAGAGAAAGAAAGTTAACAATAGACATATTCTAAACGTGGGGTTACAAATAGAGATAATTGTGTAAGGAATGAAGCGTTAAGATGCAAAGCACTAAACCCAGATATATCTTATTTCTCCACAATTTCCATACATTTCCCATATACTGCCTTATTTCGGTAAGACCAACCATCGTAACTAGATTATTATTGTAATTATGAGCATACACGGTAGATACGTGACGTAATGGGAGAACTTAATTTGCATGCAACACCGCAAAGAACAATTCTTGAAATCAACAGTTCCCATACCCCATACTACAGGTATAACCTTGCCTTGTTTAAGACTGGGATCCTCCTATTCATCCATACTGAACATCGTATTCAGTATTCCAGTGAGTTACTCGAACGAGATTGGTTCCTGTAATCTTAAGTGCTTGCGGATGCATTCATTCCACATCACCTTATTAGATTTTATAACTAATATTATCGAAACAATACTAATGTTTCCTTTCAATACTCCATAATTATCTGCAAGATTTTCCCCAAAAAAGATTCCACATTGTTGGAGAAGATCGCAGCACATCATGAATTTTAATCACATTGTTGACTTGACCCGGCATTACGTTGACATGGTTTGGTCACAGATGCATGCACCATGAATTTAATGGATCAAATATGCTGCTTATAGCTTATACCAACTGTGCTGAACCAAAAATGGCATATAACAATTATCGGTTAAATGCTAACAGACTTTTTTATTTCTTTTATCAATAATAATAATAAAATTTAATTCAATTCTCTTTCCATTTTCGACAAAAGCTCGTTTTATCTTAGTCTTTATAACAATCAATCAGATATGGTTGAATAAAATAAAGATATTTCAAACTATTAATCACTCATAGATGCGTCATCGTACTAATGGATCACAGCCATAAAAATAGACCAAAATATCCCAACTTTTATATCTCTAATGCACTCATTATTACTACTATTACTCGAGCAAAAATAAAAACAAACACATTTTTTTCCTGAATTAGTATGTGTGTCATTTCAGTGTTTTTTTTCCAATTCTGACGTGCTAGTTGTACAAATGAAGACATAGAAGAATCGAAATTGACAACTTCAATTAGTGTAGATGCCATTGTCTCATTACTTGAAAAAAAAAAAAACAACTTTGCAGCTGAAAGTTTTAATGCAAAAGTTGTATAAAAATGTGTTCGATAACAATTTTAAATTTTTGATTTCTATATTCTGTTTGTTCGTGTATTTTCATACTTATTATATCAGTTAAAAGTTTTAATTTTGTGTTCAGTAGAGGTGAATAATAGGAAATTGTGTACGGTAACATAGAATTTACACGATTTCATGTCAAACAGCAATAACGTGTTTGTTCTTGTCAACTGTTTGCGTTGTCAATTTATTACCGTGTGCGTGTCCTCTTTGTGAAATAGTTTAGCTCAGTGCAAAATTTACTGCGATTGTGTAAAAGTGGTTTCCAATTAAATGATTTTTGGTCATTTAGTGGGTAATAATTTAAAGATAGAATTATAATGTAATTTGTAAAATGATATTTACTTTGTAATTCTTTAATTTATGTTATAGTTTCTATTATTCAATTGTGAAATACTCACGGAGAGTATCAAAAAGAAAATTTACTGTATGACAGATTTTTCATCCGTTTAGAGTTTGTTGGAAACGTTTTCTTTGTTATTTATTTTTCAATAGAAATAAATCTATGAAACGGATGATAAATTTTCTTTCAAGGAAAGCGCAATACGAGGAATGGATTCGGATTAATAATTTAAACTTTCCAGACTTGATAATTTAACTTCACTTGGATAATCTAGAAAAGTAATATTATCCTTATGTACAGACTGGCGATAACTGAACTTTAGACGTCAGCTTTAAGTTAAATTTTTTTTACGGCTTAGTTTTAAGGAAATCCATTTCACGCTTTATTAACTGTAATAATTAATTCTGAGATATTAATAAACCGAAACTTGTATCAATCGAAGTGCATTAGATTTTGAGTAAAAGTTTGAAATTATTCAGAAGAAAGTCTCCAAAGTTTTTTTTAAGATATTAATCAAATGTACAAGTTTCCAAAGTTGATTATATAATTTGTGGAACCAATTTTACGTTTGAAGAGCAAAGTTGTTTTTCTTTTATTTAAGAGTGACTGAGGTGAAGATTGCCCTTGGGTAACACAATCTGAGAAAATTATTTTGCTATTTGGACTGATGTAATAACGTATTCTTTTCAGTCACGTTTATAACCATGTTTTATGTGTCCCTGGTAAAATGATACAAATATAAGAAAAAGTACAATACTTCGTAGTGGCTTTTTTATGATTATTTTATATAATTTGAATTTACTACCCATCCTTCTCGACTTTATAAAAGTTCATAATATACGGACAGTTCATTTCCAACGTAGCTCAATCAATAATAAAATTCCAACAGCGCTATTACTGACCCGACAATTGGTTCAAATTTGAAATTACAAAAATGATGGAAAAAAATTATTTTTGCAAATTTAACATTTTCGATGATAATCTACAATGTTCATCATTTTTTTGACGTTCTAAATTAAAAATCACCACTTTAAAGTTTTTCAAATGCGAAGAACCGGAAATGTTAAATTACAAAAGTTTGACTCAATTTTAGTTCAAGCTAATTCTGATACATTATTTGCTTTTTGGATTTGACTTTTTTTAATCATTTATTCAAACCTTCAAAATCCAACGAGATCGTAAATTGATACATATTCTAAAATTAATCGCTTGGAGTCGCCACCCTTTACATTTATTTTTCAAACTCTTTCTATTTTGTTTGTCGTAAATTGAGAGTTATTGCAAGGGTCTAAATATTTTAGTCAGAATGCAAATAAAAATAATATTGTATTGAAAATCAAAGTTTGTTCTATTTTTCTATATTTACGAAATATAAGTAACATTATTAATAAACTAATAACACTGTCTAGTTAATGTTTGATAGTGTAGATACAAAGACCAAAATTATGTTTGAGCGATAGCAATTTAGGATCTATGCAAATATTGTATCAAGCTATTAATGAAACAAATATTATCAGAAATCGGTAAATAATCTGGACTTTACTTTAGAATGTGTTTGGTGTTCTAAAAGCAAAAATCCTACAAGAAAAAGAGATTTTTGAGTTTGACCTTCTGGTATTTCTTTTATGAAAATGCGCCCAGTTAAGTTACTAATGTTCTTACAGATGGGTAGTTAAGCTTATCGCGTTGAACGATGCTTTATACATAAGCCGATCTTGAAACAGTTAATCGCGCAGAAAGAGTTTAGCACCAGAAAGACCACAATATCACTTTCTTCGTCGAGAGCGGAACTGATCGATATTACTGTCACCATTCGGAGACTGAAAGACGGCCGAAAATCGCTGGCTGGCTAATACCAGCATGTAACGACGCAAACGATGATACATAAATCCAAGATCAAGAATTATTTTCAATCGCTTACAATTCTTCCTGGACCATTTTTCACCAAACACTTAAAAAGTTTTTGCGTAAATTTACACTCTTCGCATTCCACACTTTGCCAAATAGTTTTATTGAGTTTCGGTCCAGTTTTTGTCGAAGATTAAGGTATTACACTTAGATGAAATTAATTGATAATAGAAAATCTGACTTGACTATGATTAATACAATGTCTGCGCTTGACAATCTAATTTTAAGCCCTAAAATTATACAATTTCCTCAATTACCTGAACCTGACCGAAACTACTCTTTTATCGATTCAATAAGTAGAGACTTATACATGCAATCTCCACATTGATTAAGAAAAACTCAAAAACAGGTGTATAATAAAGAGGAAAAACCTTTTCGAAGTTGCAGTAATTTTTATTTAATCAAAGGTTAGCTATAAAAATTCTTTTAAATATTAGAGGAGAAGTTTTGGTATAGGTCTAAGATTTGATAAAGGAAAGGTTCGAAGTATAGCAAGCAATTTATAGGGTCTTGGAAGGGTTGGAAGTAAATTCACATAGAAAAAGCATTTTTCACGTAGTTTTTGGCATGTTTCTGATTAACCCAATCAAGCGAAGTAAATGAGACAAATGATGGCTGTCATACAACAAAGATTTTTGTGGATTTATTTGATGCAACGGGCTTATTCGTTCAGTGGATTTAATAAAATAACGAGAAAATGTTTTCGATATAGGACGTACACAAATCACTGTCACTATACAAAATTACGAAAATGCTTTCTATTTCCTCTTATACATTTACAATGGATCAGTTTAGAAATGAATATAAACCCTTCGCTTTTAGATGCAAAATTCAAATGATGAAAGTTCTAAGTTAGATTTCACATACAGCAAAAAGTCATCAGAATGAAAGGCATAAATGACAGTTTCATCGGAGGATATTAGAGATACCATTAATGAATTCAGTATGATAGTAGCACTTAGTACTTTAATAATTGGTATTGGTTTAGATCGTCCGGCAAAATTTCACTCATAACGCCCAACTTCACTAATTAAATTTGAATTATTCAATTTCTAAAGCCGATTTGCAATTGTAATTAAATTGTATAAATTCTCTTCTCAGTTTAGCTACTGGATCTAAACAAATACGAAATTAATCACTGCGATCCTAATTTTATATTTATAAATAACAATTTTTTTTTTTTTAGATATAACCCTTATTTTTTTATCTTCTTTGGATTAATAGGAATTTAATTAAATTTCTTTGTAGAAACAAAACAACACGTGCCCGCATTTCTTTAATCTTTTTATATATCAAATTATATAGGGGACTAAAGCCAGATGGGTCAAACATCTGAAGAAATGCAATTAATTTCTGCCATAGATACAAAACAGCATAACTATATCATTGTTTGTCAGCTTCGATTTATGTACGTCTGTAGTTTTTGCTGGAGTCCACGGTTGGAGCTCGGTCAGAATATAGTCCCATTTTTCAGAGGAAAAGGAAAACAAAAATAATAAAAAGTTTATGTATATCAGAAAGATATGATTGTTTTGGAATTTATAAGCAGATTTCTTGTTAGCAACTTTTTAAAAAAATCAAATCGTGTTTGCAAATATATGCCGGAATTTCAAGTTGATGCAAGAAATTCAAAAGCTCATCAAACTAACTTGTTTACTAATTACACAAAAACTTCCTAAATTTTTAACGAACCAAGTTCAGAACAGTTGCTTTGTGCATTTGATAAATAAGACTAAAATTTGGTAAATGCGTCAAAAATCTGAATGTTCGGCTTTGTGAAAAAGCTATTTTATAAAAGCGTTTAATTATGTTACATTTCCGCATTTTCTGTCCATTTATTGTGAGCGTACCTATGCTTAAGCTGCTTTTTGTTGGGTATTCTAAGGGTCAGAAGATGAAGTGGTGAAAAAGTGTGCAATATAGCTGACACCATTTGATCTTTTGAAGTGGAGAATGACCTAATTATGACCAGACTTGATATAGTGAATGCGGCGTTGTGAGTGGCAGGAACATGTGCTGAGATGCATGAGAATCGGACCCCTGAGTGGTTGCGTACAAAGGGCTTCATTGTTTATCGTAAGATGAATGCTCAATCCTAGTTGTTTTCAAACAATCCTAACGCCAATGTTTTGTTTCAGGTGGGATTCCTCGACTGGTCTCGCGTTTGATTTTCGCTATTTTGATAAGTAATTTTTCGAAGGGTATTATATATAATGACGTTTTGAGGTAGAAGTTTTCGAGTTAAGAGAACAAAAGGGTGCATTCGGCGATGAATTTGAACGTCTGCTTGTTTAATCAATAGGCGATTGATGTTGAAAAATGACTACGATATGATCTTCACTTTTGGAGTCAATAGCTTTGTTTGTCAAAAGGTTATCGCTGGAGTTGGAATACTTTTCATCGGTTAAGTGTCAAAAACCGTTCCAAACCTGAAATAAATTATTAAGACAAAACAAATGTCGACATTTAGGGCGTTTTCCAAGTCGACTCGAACGCGAACTAGTGATTATTGAAAACGTTTCGTATCGTCTGACATTCATTTTAGTTTGCTAAAACTAGAAAATGTATATACCGGCGATTTTGGTTAGAACTAACATTTTGGCAAACTTCCAAAACATTCTGTTGGCCGAGACTAGTTAAAAGACGACAACAATCCTAAAATTGGAAATTTTGTTACGATGTTTTTACAGAATTATAAAGCATGCGATTTCCAATCCTGAAAATGTTAGTTCATAATCAAAATGAATCTTCGACTCGCTGTTTCTACAAACATTTTTACAATTAACTGTTTTTCATATGTTTTCTTTTACTTTTTGGATTTATTGATCGATATTTCATCCTAAGTTAGGAGGAATTTTTATTTTAATGTGATTTTTTTTAAAAGCGGTAAGTTTTCTAGAGCGGTGATAAAATCTCCCCTCAAGAATAAATCGAGCGACACATTTGTAAAAGTGTTTTCCGGGATACATTTTTATTATAAACAATTGCTCGTATAAAATACTCTTTTCTAATAAATATTTAATATCTTAAACTCAAGAATAAATTTTGTATACGTCTCTATGGATAAAATTTCAAAAAAAAAAAATTTAAGTTTTTTTTGTGTGAATTCACCCTTTTGTAGCCACAACTTACATAAATAATCTCTTTTCATTATTCATCTGTTTGTGCCCTCGGAGTATTTTCCCCTGTTTATTTCTCGCAGGACTACCCTTACTAAATGTAGTAAACACAAAATCTAAAAGTTTCAACCCTTTCAACCCTTCCGTGTAAAATAATCCTTTTGCATCCTTTCGTTTATAAAAAGCATAAACTTATTTAAACTTAAAATCAAAATTGTACTCTCTTTCCAACATCATTTCGGTAAATCTCGCTCAGCTCCGTAGTATTCGCCAGTTAACGGAAGGAAAACAAAGCGATATAGAGCGCTTTGTTTTTAGACTGTAGAATAACTTTCAAGTTGCCGCTTCAGCTGACCCGAAATTGTTTCTTGACAACATTAAGAGAACTTTTTTGGTTTACATATTAAAACCGATTAAGTATTTCTCAATAAAAAAGTGAAAAATGTTAATGTAATTGAAGGTTTGGTAGGTCATAATCTGACCACGGAAGCATTTAATTTCCGAAATATGAAGGGAGACGCTAGAGAATTTATGTGTACTTGTGGTTTTTGTACAACCGTTGATGTCTAACTTTTAAAATATAGTAAACCTCCACTGGTTGCTATATCTTAAAAAAAAAAAAATGCCTTTCTCTAACATTTGCTGGAAAAATTTTGTAAGCATACCGAGACACTAAGATATTATTCAGGATCTAGAATAAAATGCAAATTTGTGTATTACTTTCAATATTATCCTTGCAAATGGTCAACATTCTGTCTATTCAATATGCCGACAGAAAAGACTTTCTTTGTTGTTTAGAAAGTCATTCAACTTTGAAAAATGGAATATCCAAGAATGTTTATTAATTTGGTAATAACGAAGAACATCGGAGAAGAATTATTTGTTGCAGGGTTTAGTCTTTAGAGTAGGCTATTGATCAAAGGGCCGTGCTAATGTTTAACTCGAAATTTATAATGTTGTTTTTGCTGGTGTGTAAATGTTGAGTTACAAATCAACGGTTGGAGACACTAATGGAGAGTAATAGTATTTCACATACAATGCTTCTACTATACTCAGCACTAGTGCGAGCTGTAGTAAACAACTCAGACTCTATTATTGATGATTTTCGCCACTGTAGCTTTTCGTTTACCTGAAATATTCTCACAATGACATAATTTCTTTCAAAGCAAAACTCATTGCTCGTTCTCTGGCAAATTGTCAAATAATATTCCAGTCTAGACGAAACGCGGTTACATATTGCGTCTTCTAATTGCTCTCTAAAGCCAACTTTTCGAAAAGAGTTCACAACAATGTGTTGTGTACATTTATTTATAATGTGGTTGCAATGCACGTCTGTGGCTAGCACCACTGTCCAACAATATTAGAAACTCTATCGCGCTTTCTGATGAGAGAAGCCCAACTAAAGTCGGTGTGTAGTCGTGGATAGAGTCGAGCAAAGCAGAATCCAATTTGGATTTGCGGTATTGTGATTGATGATGTTATTCAGGTAGGGGTCTCAGGACAGCGCTAATCTCACCCAGTTCCATCGAAAGGATGGACAAGGATATGTTAGTACCCGTTTTGCACTTTCATCTTCATGACACAGATCTAATCAGAATTAAAACAATTCAACAAGCTATCATATATATAGACTTGTAAAACTGTTATCCTTCGAAACTAAACCTAGTTGTCTATTACTAAAAGGCGTGACATGTTTTACTAAAACTATTTAATTTCTAAACTTCGAACACGAACTCAATTTACCCAAGAAAGGATCATTTCTCAACACCACTTATCTAACATCAATACAAATTTTCTCGTATAGAAAATTCTCTTTGGAATAGCAGACAGAGTTCAGAACTGCATAATTTAATGGACATAGTTTTATAAATTGTGCAATATTGCCTCAAGCTTTGTGGTCAGTATTTACAAAGCATATGTAGTGTAATTTTAGTAGCTTTTAGGCACTTAATCAATTTTAAAAGCAAATTTTTCGCTAAATTATATCTTCAAAAGCTTTGTCTTCTCATATTTAATAGGAAATAAATCTAATGCAATTTGTTTTTAATTTTTTTTTCTTAATAAAACGGATTGTTTTCGAGTTGAGTGAACAGATAAATATACTAAAGCTTTGAATATATAAAGTAACATAGGAAAAGCTAAGCAATTGTTGATTTTTTGTGCTAAAATATACAAAGAAGTCCTTTCGTTCAGTTTCTTTTGGTTAATTACGTTAAAGTGCGCTTGCTGTTGATTTGATCTGTTAGAAGCTGCCAACAAAAATAAACTTATCCTTTCATAACGACTCTGAACTCTTGAGAGAATGAGAGGGATCGTGTAACAGATCTGCGCTGTTAATTCAAATTTTGCATTAAATTTCATTCTGGTTAAATGAATTTCTTGTCTTGGTTTAGGATGTAATGACATTTTCTGATCTTTGTGCAAAAACATCAAACGCTTTTACACGAAGCAATTTATATCAGCCATAGTCATCTGTGTAGATTTATTTAAATAATTTTCATTAAAAATTAGAAAATGAAAAACAAAAAATGAACCATTTGTAATTGACTTAATTAGTGAAACAGCAGCAAAAATTGAAATTTTACTATGAGAAACGACTTCCCTTACACTTCGATGACGGATGTACTTTTTTTACGTTCAGCTGTTGGAAATGGTTTTTTAACCCCAGGTTAAATTTTATGGTAATTACAAACTCTGTACAACTCGCTCAATTTAATTGAATATTTTATTCATAGAATAGTCACGTTCTGCACCATTCTGCATCAGATTTAAAGTGTTATTGAAAAAGCATTTTGTTGATTAAATGGAATATAACAAAATCTAAATAAAATCAAGATTTTATGTGAAAATCCCGGAATCGAGTTGAAGTTATAATTGTCCCAGCCCGTTGAATAACTAAACAGGATGCCCTTAAAGTTTAAACACTATCCACTTGAAACTGTGTTTGTTTAAAAACCATAACATGGGTTGACACAATACATTACCCTTGTTAGAGCCAATCGTGAAGCAACATTTGAGGGGACATTGTTTAAGCACAACAGAAAGGAGAAAGGTTGTCTTACTAGCTATTAAAAGACATGACTTAATGTCAAAGCAAAAATTTGGAAAACGGTTGTAAAAGAGAACATTTTCAAACAACTTAGATTTTGTCACAAAAGTATCATATAGATCAGAGTCTTTGAGCTTCTCTATCTTGAACGTACTTTGTCTTCTAATGGTGACACTGATTGTAAGGCGATAGTTTAAAATTCACTTACATCTTGAATATAAAACTTACCAAGATTTTGGCGTTTATTGTTGATGGATCGAATTTTGAAACTATTGTAAAATGCGCTGCTATTGATATAAATTTTTGATGATACGAAAGGTAGGTTTTTTATTTCTGTTTCAGGTTTCCGGTACAAGAACCTTTCTAAATAATTCCATGAAATTTTTTTGTCCTTTGATTATTTCATAAATGAAAGTATGAAAGTTATCATTTGGTTTGAGTATAAAAGAATTTATGCGTTGAAAGACTACGTGATTAGAATGTATAAAAATAATATTGAAATTTGGCCGGTCATCAAATCCGAGGTATATAAGAAAATAATTTATCTTGTAAGGGCGAGAAAACTCTACCCCATTTGTCAGGATTTGTGAAAAATTAAATATTGAAATGTTGTAACACTAAAAAGAAAGTTTACTTGAAGAATGTTAAATTCTTTTTAGAGAAGCGTATGCATTTAGCTCAGAAACTTGCTGAGCTTTTCAAGTGACAAATCTGGACCTTCGTCAAGAGGCTTTTTTGTATGCAGCGTGTGAACGTTGTTGTGAAAATAAACTAGTATAGAATACGGCCTCCGGAGAAAACACAAAGTTTATTTACAGAACACAGATTTTATGTGCTTTTAATAATGGCTTAGATTTGACGAACAAACCGTCTTGTTCTTTATTATGAATCTCCTTAACATATTTTATGGAGCGGATCAAAAATAAAAAAATGAAAATTATGGCATCTTCTTTCGTCGTTATTTATAGAAACACATTCTCGCCAACAGACAACTCACCGGAGAAAATGATAAAAAAAACACAATGTATACAATCAATTTTTACCTTCCAACAAAATATTGTCGGTTTTCGGCTACCTCCTTTCAGCATTTATTGCTGTTATCATTAGCTGTTATTTATTTCCTTGGTTTCAGAGATAATCGCAAAATAATTTTCACGCTAATTAATGATAATGTCGTCAGAATATAATAGCCGCATTTGTAATATACATTTCCAAACTTTTAAACAATCAATTTCAAAGCAACAACGTAAAAACTTTATTGCCGCTGTAAAATCTCAAGTTATTAAAATTATTTAGTTTTCCTTAAATAGATACATAAACTATTAATTTCCTTTACTTCAAAGGTTTATTTCTTTTTTGAAAAATAAATTATATCCTAAAGGCTTGAACGTTTTAATTAAAAATCCAGAAAAGCTCGTAAATGTAATTTTCCAAATTTTCAGCAACAGCTTATATACAGTCAGTGCATTACCATATTAATAAACTCTTTAGGCAAATTTTCTTCATGTTTTATTAACATGATAATTTTCTTTTATAAATATATCAGCAAGGTGTTTGTTTTAAAATACAAACAAAAAAGTTTTTATTTCGAAAAATATTGACAACACGTATTATAAGATTTAGAGTAATTTTTCCCTTGAAGAAAAAATGTAAGAAAGCCTCTTATTGTACTGCTTTACATCTACTTTTAAATTAGTTCTGTGCTGATAAGCTGTACAAAGCTCCACTGCTTTCCGTAGGTAAAGCGAATTATTGAAGTTTAAAAGCTTTTCCTTGAAGAAACAAACAGAATAAATAAAATTTTTACCGTTGTGTTGCTATTCACAAGAATTAAATCATCAAACGTAAAATAGTTTTTTGTTTTGTGAAAATCGGTAAATATAAAATCTGGTGTGGAAAAGACTTTTCTATGTAGCCACTACAGGTCAAAGTTGGTTTAACTCAAGTAAGGAACTTTTATCGACTTACAGTAAAGCTTCTCCAGTGAGATCTATCTAACGTTAAGTGAGAAAATTCAAGTTGTAGAACTTACAAAATGTTTTCCTAATGATGGTATCTAGAGAAAAAAATAATGAAATCTAAAGAAAAAACTTTTGTGAGGACATTAAAAATATAAAATTTTTCATAAGTTAATGTTCCACTTTTATAACAAGTTTTACTTCCGGACATAAATAATGCTTGTTACAAAGATACAACTAGGAAGCAAGTTATCCCAAAGATGTTTATATACACCACAACTGCTGTTGTTAGTTCAATTACCACATTAAGAATGATTTTATAGAGTATAAAAACAAGAAGAAATATTTAAGCAAAGTGCAATAAAGTTTTATAAGTTATATACAGAAAATTACTTTGTTCAAAATAAATGGAGACATTATTTTAAAATATTAATGAAGTCTGTGTTAACGTGGCCAGACGTTGGGATTAGGATCAGGAGAAAAGAGAGCATTAGTTCTAATTCGAGGAAATTGTGACCCATTTCAAAGTAAAATAAAATGTGATGCTTAAAACGCTTAGAAATTATTTCATTTTACTGAAAAGAAAAAAAGTGAAAATGATGGTGAAAGAAAATAAATTAAAGAAAAGGTCTTTGTTTAAAAGAAAGAATGAAAACGAAAATAGTTTTTTATAATGAGCTTGAGCTTGCAAATCGTTTTTAATATAATATTAGTAGTATTAAAGGAAATAAGCTAAAGAAATAATAATCGTAAGAAGTGATTTATGAATTTGCATAACTAAAACGTTTGGAATTAATAAATAACGCAAATGCATACTTTGCTCGACGTACATGGTGAGAATTTAAAGACAACTGACTGCTTAAATTAAGGAATTTAAATTGTTTCAGATAATCCAAATATTCTCAGTGTACGCAAGCTTCGTTAAATAACTCGGTGAAACGTGCAAATATTATGAGTAAAGTGGAAGCACCTAGAAGTAAAAATCGATAAACACCAACAATAAAATACGTGACAGTTTTATATAAAATTGGAGCAATATGTGTAGGTGTAATGTTTTTGCGTCGGATATTTAAACATCTTAATGAGAGAAATGACAGGTGCATGAAACGACGTTAATTATCAAGAAAGTAGCGACGTTGGCAAGATAATCTGCTTGAAATGCATATATTCTTTGAATAGTGACATTTTAAGAAATTGTGTTCATAAGTATGCATGACGAGTTAACGTGCCATAAAATGTAGCAAAAGACGTATGTTCATGTCCATTCCAACACGTCAGAGTTTCGCAGCGGACCACTGAAGATCAATAGATGTCTGCCAGAGGCGTTGGAAACTTACAAGAACAAATGTTGCCTCACTATCGGAAATTCTGTTGGTCATCTACGTACAAAATGACTCTACTGAGAGAACCAACTTCCAGTATACTAGAATCGAACATTTTCATCCAAATGGCTATTTAATTCACCTACTAGTTACCAATACTGTTGAAGTTATGTTTAAAAACCAAGCTTCCATTTACTTTTACGATTATAATAAAAACACACGAACGAGTAATAATTTTTGTATTGCTATTTTAAAACAAACAGAAGTGCTAAAAGGTGCTTAACGGGACGACGAGATGTTATTACATTATCAGCACTATACGTGAGGTGACAATCTGACCTGTAAAATAGCTAAAACCATCTCTCCAAAATACCCTAACGTTTTGTATTAATCTATTTATTGATTTATCTATTTTACCTCTGAATATTTCTATGTTAATTAACTCTTGTACTAGCGCCTCTTTGGTCATAAACATTTATTGTCGAAAAATTTCCTGTGGAATTAGAAATTCAAGTTGTTGTCTCTGCGGGACTGAACTTATGCATATCAAGTTGAGTGCTGTCATCACTACACTCCACTTCAACATGGGACGAAGCTCCTAGTAAGTTATTAATTGTAACAAAACTTAACTGAGTCCTGACTACACAATTCCATTTGTTATCAGCCAGCTCTATTTTCCATATTATTTTATTAAACATCAAAAAGATGAGTCGAATTCATTTCACTAACATTTTTCTGCCTTTATTCACATCGGTGGATGTAATTCAATTTAAAAATGTATTTTTTTTATTGGATGTATATATGACTTTTTAAATTGATTTTCGCGACTCTGTTTTATTAAATGGAAATGGTAACGGAACTTGAGAGGAGTTTTATAGCAGACTTTAACTTTCAAAATGCACTAGTTCAATGAAAATTTCAATTTTTCTAACGACTTTTTTTTAGTTTTTTAATCACTTTATGGTATGCCCAATACAGAAGTTAGCAAGCACTATAAAATCGAATCGACTGAACTGGGAATTGGGATGTGAGTAAATTAGAACAAAACCAGAAGTTTGATGGTGAAAAGTTTAAACCAATAAAATCATTATAACTGCAGTCAGGCTCGAAAAGTTCACAAACAAAGTTGAAGTGAAAAACATTCAAATTTGACTTATTATTACATTTAAGAAATATTTTCGACAATATTCTCATCAGCTTAATTTGTGGCGCCAGCAATTAAGTTGTTTAAATAATTTAGTTCTTACCAATCTCCCAGTTTATTAACGAATTTTCTGTAATTTGCAATTCATATCGACTTTAATCTACATCAAACATCTACATGTGCGTGTGACCATTTGAGTTTACTTGATAAACTTATGATAATATGTCAGAAAAAGTGTAATTATGTATGCCATATATTTAAATTTGTTTAACATATTTTCATGAAGATTTTGATTGAAACTCAGTTTCCAGTTTTGTGTTAACTGTTTCCAAAAATCAATTTTATATAGCAATTAAATTATCATAAGGCAAGTTAATACCATTTATCATTTCAGAAAAGATCCAACCACTTTACTGAAGCTACAATGTCATAAAAAATGATTTAGGACACTATTTGAGTCCCGGAACAAATTTTTGTATAAAAATATAATATACAGTATAAACATCAAAAACAAAGTTTTAGTTGAAAAATTAACTTTAATTTTAACATATTCCCTATCTGTGTGTGGCTTGTGTTATAAAGTTTTATCAGGTTACGTCTTTTTGAAGTTTTAGTTCGAAACCAGGATTCCGAATTCAGTTAAAGTTGCAAGTCCCATTTGTATTAAAAGTAAAACTTGAGATAATATATCAATTGCTGATCGATAAGTTTAGTTTGTTTCATCCCAAATCTGTCCATTGAAGAGAGTAACTTCCACGTGAGACTTAAAACAATAAAAACTTTTTTTTTGTCTAAATCGATGTTTTAATTTTCATTCTACTTAATTATTTTCCAAATTTATCATTGTTCCTGCTTTGAAGAGCGGATCGACTCTTATTAACTTTTATCACTTCTTTTCCTTTGGAAATGAGATTTAAAGCAATGCTGGAGTGAAATAAAAAGAAATATATTGAAAGGGAATCAAAAATGGCGTCTTAGGCGTAATAACTACTTTGAAAAAATTGTTTGTTAGATAGCGTTTCTACAGTTTTAATGGCCCACATTTTTGTGAAAGTGAAAGAGATCAATCCTTTTGCAAGTGTAGAACGTTTGACAGGAATGCGTTAAATTCAGCAATTTACATCAACTTTAGCAAATTAATATTGCGTGACGGGCGATTTCTGTTAGAGCTGTTTAAGGGTTTACATTTTCCTCTTTATAGTTAAACGGCTTGTCAATTTGTCAAATGTTGGCGCCATCAGTCTGCTTTACTATGCTCTATTTTGAGCCGTCGACTGGCTATTTCGACCGATTCGTGTGCTAATTTCTTTAGCTTGACATTCCAAACCATTAGAGGATAAAAGGGCTCTAACTATGTTTACGGCTGCTAAAGTAAGCCGCTTGTATTTATTGACTTTTTTCTCTAAGCCATCGCGTATTTTTACAAAAAGTAATTGAACAAATAGCTGAAATAAACTCTTAAACTTATTGAACACCATTCCATTATCCTGAAAAAATTACAAAATATAGAATTTACGTAGGCGATATTTGGAACATGTCTAACGCGTGAAAAAATACGGTGAAATTAAAAATAGTTCAACTGAAATATTCAGTTTTAATTAGCGAGTAATAATGTTTTGTTTGATCGTTGAAAATTGTTTGTAAAATATAATAGTAATTGAATGAGTTTTGAGTTACATCAGATGGGTCCGTAACAAGAGATGATATATATCGTACCCATTCAAATAATTCGAACTCTGTTGGTGTAGATCGCACATTTATCACGTCTGAATGAATTCAGAAATTTCGCGTAATCGCCTTTTGGGTTGCTTGTTAAATTTATTCGCAATACAGTTTGATGGTAGAAGTTTTCTTGGAAAAATATTCAAGTTAACTTTGGAGAAATAAGAGTACAACCTAGTTTCCATCCTGAAATAAATTTCGTCTTTCATTTAAACTGTAAGAGCATTGAATGAGCATATAACATGAATACATATTTCAAACTTGCAGATAATTGTGGTTGTTAAAAGTTTCATCTATTAAATTAAATCTACACAAAGGAAGAAGGGAATTAAATGAAGTCAACATTTGACAACATGAGTTGTTGACAAGAGGAAAATGATTTTTTGTTGTTAGATCGTCTAAGCTAGTCTTGTAGAAAAACAATCATCATTTATAAATGTTACATTTAGATAATACATAAGTAATGTTTTTTTTCGAGGTAGTGATGAGTTGGCTCTTAAACAAACATTATTCTTCAGCTAATGGTGAAGGGAAAACATAAAATATAATGAAATCTAAGGAAGGAATTGCGTGCCTTAGCGAATTTCCGTAAATTTTTATGATAAATTAGAGTGGTTACCATCAAACACAATCGTATCAAAACAAATATTATTTAATTAATCATTTGCAAATAATCGTCGTAACAAAGTGATACAATTCTTGTTTGTTATAGTTTCACTTTTGCGGTAATAACAGAATCGAGTTTTTCGACCAAAAAACGCAATTTCAGATTGTTCTATTGTCGAGAGGGTGAATAACCTGACAGTTGTGACGAATGATGTGACGCTAATGCTCTCAGATATACAAAGCGATTGTTTATCTAGGCAAACTAAAACCATACTCCGGTTTTGTTTTCAGCTTATATAAAACAGTAAAACTCTAAGCATTAAGCTTAACCTTGACACTAATATCCTCCCTTTTAATTTCTTTCAGTAGTCAAAGTGAAACAGTTCAAGTTGAAATGAAAATAAGTCGAAAAACTTCGTGGAAGGGCTAAGAAATGCACTTAATTTTCATTAGCTTAACTTGAGCCATTTATTCTACTCCACTTTCAAGATCGGTCACAAATCGATTCAATAAAAGCAATTTATGTTGATTTAAGTTGCAAATCTCTTCTTTTCTGAAAAAAACTTTTTCAAAATTAAACATAATGAGAATATATTGAACAATACTCTGAGGAATGTTACTAATTAAAAATGTTAACTCGAGTAGAAACGTAAACCTATACATTCCAACGAATTAATGTGGCGAAATTCAGTATTAATTAAAATTGGTGTTCTGACAGGAGAATGTGTTTTTAAATTGAGGATAATACAGGATAAGGTAGAATAAATTTCTATAAATTAATTTCAACGTGACAAAGGTTCCACCAGTTGACATGACTCTTTCGAATTCATCAAAGCGATTATTTACGGTGATATTTCGGAATGCGTCTATTGGGTGTAATTCGGACAAATATCTTCGCCGTTTGGCTTGTTATCTATCTATCCCACCGGATATCCCACTTCGCGATCTTTGTTACAACATAAAACAACCCTGGGATCATTTTATATGCCGATACCGATTTAGTCAGTTCGTTTAGATAATTTTAACAATTTTGAAAAGTTTATGTTTCTACGCAGTCATAAAACGGACAAGGTCCATCGTTAAATTCAAATTTCAAAACAGTCTATATAAAATTATGTAATCGATGCTTTCTTTTATCTCGAAAATAGAAGAGAAAACTGTGGATAATAGCCTTAATAAGTGCAAAGGTCTCCTGTCAAAAACATTTCGAATTATAGTACCGGAAACGGTCGACGAAGAATCATTATAACATCCGTAATTGTCTCATCACACACTGTAATTATCTCAAAGTGTCGCCTTTTGTTGTTAAACACACTCAGTCTGTCGGAAAACACCTATATAGAATTACAAAAGCTCATCATATTGGGAACTTGTTATATCTTCCAAAGTTTATGTTGGATCGATAGATGAAATAAACCGTGGATTTGTGGTCTTCTCGACTAAATCTTCTCAAGAAGAATAATGCTAAGCATGACTGTTGCTAAGCATAACTCGGTTCGCCAACTTTCTAAGCTGCTTTACCCTAAGAATTGAATTAAATAACAATGTAGCAACACAATTATTAACTCCGTCTTGTCTTACAAGTGTATTTAAATTACAATTAACACCTATCACGTTTGTATACACGTGCAAATGTGTATCTTGCAAAATAGCGAATACAATCTTAGTTCTGTATTCGAGAGCATCAAACTACATCGCACCTTTCATCACTGTGTTTGACATAATCACACACCTCCATAATTTGCTACGCTTCACTTTTTATTCAAGTTTCGGCTGTACTAATCTACTAATGACGTTTCCATCTAAAATGCACAACTTATTTGGAAAACCAAAATAAAATAAAAAATGAAATAAAAATAACGTCATTGTTTTGTGATTTTTGTTAGCCGTCACTTTTTGAAGTTGAAAGCTTTCGTGATGTCATAAATCAAGAACAAAAATAAGAGTGAAACTGTCATTATTATCAGAGTTTTCTTACGGAACTGTGCACCCATGCGTGTTAAATCTACTAGACATCACAGTCGTTGTGGATAAAATGTCGGAAAATAACCGATAAACGAATAGGTTAAATAAAGTAAGTGACAAGAAACCCAGCCACGTCCTCCGATATTTTGGCAATCAAACATACCTTCTGTCATATTTTGAAGTAGTCACATCATATGTGTTTTTTATCTCTGGAGAAAATGTCTTCAGGGACATCTTTTACTGCTTGGTTTTTTCCCAACCGGAAACATCTTAACGATAATTTTAATTTGAATGTATTTTAAAAAAGAGGTTTGATGCATTAATTATTCAAACTAATTGTAGCTTAACAATAAAGGTTTACAGATTCAAAAAGCTTCAACAAAAAATTATTCTTCTTTATAATTTTTTTTTATTATTTAACCGCAGAAGTTATTTCATTTGGCTGTGAAAACTCCATTTCTCGACGTGTTGCTTTAGAATTGAAAACAAGCTTATAAACTTAGAATGGCTATCTTCTAAGCTATGTTCTTACAGAATGCATATACAAAAATAACAAGAATTTTGTGAATCAAGGAGTATCAAATGTAATATTCATAACATCTGACGCGTAAAATCTCTTAGGAACAACCATAACAATACCTGTTCTCTCGACAAATAAGTCGTGCTTTTTCGCTTTGAAAAGAAAATAGTACAGGGTGTGGCAAAGCTCACGGCTAAGTGTGAAGATTAAGAGAAAATAAAATAACCGAGTAATTTGCTATAGTCCTTTGGGATCAAAAGCAGAAATCTAGACTTCACATTAAAGAAAATAATACCGACAAAAATAAAATAAAACCGAAATTTTTACAAGTGTCTCATTAGAGAAAAAGTTTAAAATCTTATTTCTGTGATTTTTAATTAACATAGTTCGGTTCAAATTATTAACTTTTTTCAAAGTTTCCAAAAACTCTAGCACAATTTTATTTATATGTGTTTTTAGATAATACATACTCTCTGTTTCAAATTGAACAGTTCCGTCTTTTAATAAAATGTTATCCAAGATCGAAGTTATCCCTTTAAAGCGACACTGCAATTGGCTTACAATGCACAATTTTCTCGGTGCGATTTTTGAACATGGTGCAAAGCAATACAAATTCAAATCCTTAAATCCTTTTCTTTTGGTTCAGAATACCCTTGATATTAAATTTCTCGCTTCACTAAGATTACATGCAAGTCGCGCATTACCTTAATAGAACTGAAATTTGATTAGTTTTCTACAGACCTGTATTGATTTGCACACTTTGAATGATTCGTTTATAGATTAGTTATACATTAATTCAATGAAGTCATTTGTCTGCATATTATTATATTTATTGAATCAATAATATTGTAAAGGTATATAGTCTAATATTTCCTAAGTGTAAAATTCAATTCCCCAGAAATGTTTCCCGAATCGGATGTGATGAAATTTGCTAAACGGCAATCTACGCAAGCATCGATGTATAGCTTGAATGTTTGTATCCATAAAGATTTAATGACCTGTCCATCGACAAATTGAGAGCGGAAAGAGCTGTCCACTCTTCACCCTCTTCTTTGATAAAAACCAATCATTTCTGTAAATAATCTTTTAAATATTCACCGTTTTGATTATAGTTTTTTTTTATACTCTAGTTTACTATAAATAGTTTCTAGTCATTTTCGAACGAATGATTCATTGAATAACGACAGTATGTAGCGTCGCTCCTTATCTGAGTATGTTAAGAACGGAACTTCTAAGTTGATAACGGAAAATTGCATCACTTGAAGCATATCAAAAGTGGTGAAGTAAATATGAAGATATGCTGAAAAGATTTACGTTGTCTGGAAAATTAATTTTATAGATGCAAAATTGAGAGGCATGTTCTAGCATATGTTACCAACAACGCTTGGATTTTGACTATCTCAGTCGTTCAACTAACGTATGTACAACTCGTTCTAACTTGTGTTTAATTTGCTTACATTAATTCTGTACCCTACCTTAGTTCCTAATATTATATTATATTGAAATTCCGACAATGTTCACTCATCAAGGACTTAAAATTATCATTTTTATAGACAAAACTTGTTGAAAAGGGTCAAATTACATATATCCATTCAAATTTTATTGAAATTAGCGTCAGAATTATTTTAAGTAAAATATTTACATACTTAGGGTAGTTTAAAAGCTTTCTAAGAATTACTTTTTTCCGCTGGTCTTTGTTCACTTAACGTTTTGTAGATTATAAAAGCTGCTTCTTAGCTACAACTTATAACATTTCGTAGTTGAAATATTTATTAAGAAAAATTTCTTCTCATTGTCACGTAATTAAAGCCTAAAATGCATAAAGTTTTTTAATTTTTTACGAGTTTCCTCTTTTAAATTTGTTATTAAGTCGCGAAACATTAAAGCCGAGAAATTTTTCGTTACAAAAATTGTGAAACATTATCTTAGTAAATTACATTTAAGTATTCTGTAAGAATGAAGAGTTTCAATTTCTTGCTTGTTTCTCGGAGCACCCATCTAAAACACTTATTACCCGCTAAAAGTATTACGACCTACGACTGAAAAACTGCAAGCTACAAAATACTTCTTAGTGACGCTCACGCAAAACTAAACAAATTTATTTAGAACGTTTTCTATTCGTAAAAGCTACGGAAACTACATTATTCTACTACTAATATTTTTCTATTTTAAAATCAAATTAACACTTTCGAAACTTCAAACTACTGACAGCTTAGATAATATATGACTTGACTAAAATTAATGGAACTTGAAAAACAAAACATTAATTAGTGAAATTCAAATCACAAATTTACTTGAATTCATTTCAGATAAGTCATTTTATCACGAACAAAAAGATTCTGAAAATATAACTAAATAAAAAAATAACGAATTTAATTAAAATCAACACAAAGATACTCTCTCAATCAGAATGTTACACTTTTTCATTACTTGAGGATGCTAACTCAGTTAGTGAAACGCGTTGAGAAAAAATTATATTGTTTCATCTGCGTGAAATAAAAACCTACCTCAAGAGTTTTCTTATGGAGGTTTATAAAAGAACGTGTTTAAAATATAAAACAGGAAATTGGTTCAGAAAGCTCGGGTACATAATTGTATTTGAGAAATGAACAGCCACGTCTGATCTAATTTAATAGGAATATTTTCCCATTCTTTGCCGTGGTTTCAAGCTAATTATTGTCACAATAAATCTGACAAATAACATAAAACTAGACTTTAACTGAATTCATATCTACATAAAAAACGCATTATCTCTGAATATTGCATAGAGAATTTTCGAATGTAAAAAAAATGAGGTTAATTCGTATGGAGGTGATACATCTTTAAAGAACTAAAGACTGAAATTTCGAAACTTTGAAATATTGTGTATTTTTATTGATGTTTTCAAATATCTCTTGCTCTGTACTTTCATTATTCTTTGACATAGTTGATGCAAGTTTAGTATTTAGTATATTGTTTTACAGTTGCTGATAGAAGATAAGAAGGAATCTCCTCCTTTGAATTCAATCGAAGTTGATGAAGTTGCTGCTAATACAAAACGTTGTAATCTGACAGTTGACAGTTCGTATCTCAATTAGCATACTACAAAAGCAAAGGAGTTAATTTCGTGAAGGATTTCAAAGTTTCTTATTAAATTTAAGAATTTCACGACGTAATAAATTGTCTTCTTAAACCAGGCAAAGTTAACGGAAGAAAAATGGTGTGAAATAAAGTTTATTGAGTTTGTATCCATCCCAACGGAGAAAAGTAAACGCACAAACTCTGTTACTTTATTTCTATTGTAGTACACCTCACTAAATTTAGCTGAGGATATGTTGTGGAGAAATGTTGTCATCATTTTTTTTTTTGAGACAGAATGTAAATTTAACTAGCTGAAAGCTTTCCTTCCTTTTCCGGCCGTTGACTTTTTAGATGCTGAAGAACCCTTTGGATAGCCCTTCACAAAATCCCGTCCCGTTTAAGTATCAGGAATCAGATCGTTAAACATCAAACCTAGGAAATTTTATAAAAAATCTTTAGTTCGCAATATAAACTTATTCTCGTTGTTAAGTGAACCAATCGAAGTCTGTTATAGTCAAGTCAAATGCTTGCTCCGAGTTCTTAAAAGAGGAGAAACACATTTTATTGGTTAGATGCGGATTATACTTCCTTCTACTTTATCAAACTTTGTAAAACAAACCGTATATAACCACCCGTGGCGCATATCGAAATAATTCGAAAAAATTTTATGTGTCTACTGCCTACAACAATGTTTCTTTATTTACTCCAGAGTTTTATTTTCTAAGTATTAAATTGTGCAACCAAATCCACCTCAATCATAAATATTCCAAAAAAAAGCTATATGATATAAAACTTTTGAAGAATACGAAATTACATTTTTTTTCCAAAACCAGACATAACAAAAGTTTATTGCACAAAAATTCCATATTTTTATTTTACAAAAAGAAAAACAAAAACTTTTTAACTGTGTTTTATTGATATCATTAAAACTGTAACATCTTCAGCTCTTATATGATTCTAAAGCTTTGTGAATTTCACTCAAAGTGGGTATCGTATTCAGACAATAAAAAAATTGAGCAATCGTGAGCACTCTTATATTCCGCTCTCTTGCAGCGATTAATTCACTGACAGATATTTCAGACGTTTCCTTACCAGTTAAGTTTTTCAGCGTTTGCCATTTTTTCATATTAACGTACGTATTTTGGAAAATTTTCTTAGGTCCTTGCATTTCAAAAGTAGCTGGTATTGGACGTTTATTTCCATTTCGAAAAAAAACTTTGAATTTTGCTTTTTTTGATTCGGAAAATTCCATATGACTAAAATAGTGTTCGATTAATCTATTATTGGAAACTTCAATAAAAGCCGGAGAGTGTTTTTGTTTATATCTTCCAAAATAATTAGCGTAACACAAAAGTAGAATGTCTTGTACGTCTTCGGCACAGTACGTTAATTGTGGTGTTTCCGTCATTTTAAAGACCTTTAATTCACGACGTTTCTCTTCGTACTAAATCATTAAAACAATTCCAACGGCTTGAATACCTAATGACGCATTATCTCGTTATTCATTACTTCTTTTTTCTTTATCTACTTTTAAAAATTAATATCACAGCAGAAACTTACACCCAAACACCTTTGCAATAATTCACAAAGGAATGTCTTATTGAAGCAATACCGTTGGTGGACTATTGGATGGATACTCGAAGAATTTCACAAATCTCACTTTTCAAGTTTCGAATTCTATTCAGTGAAAAATGATTCTGTTCTACAGAATTTTTTTAATTTTTGCTGACAATTGTCTAAAGCGTTCATAAACTTTTTGTTTAAATTTAATCACTCGAATAACGAAAACGCTGGGAAAATATTCCAATTCAAGATTTGACTTTTAGCTAAGCTTTATAAGTCATAAGAACTTTAGAAGCTTTTTTAGAAAAGCATTAAATAAATGCAGTTTTATTCCATATCTAGATTTAATTCAGTAACACGTCATTAAAGACCACTTCAGTTAAAATGAAAAGAAATGCATGTCTGTGAAGTTTTAGAGGATTTCATTGTCACAGTCACAGTGCTTTTCATTCGAATAAAAAAGAGGAATCTTTGTAAACCAATTTACTGGAAAACTTTCTGTGATATTTCGGTCAACTACTACACACGATATTTTTCTTCTTTTATCGTTTTTTGAATTAAATGCTGTTAAAATTGAAATCTGTCTGATGTTATAGTGCACGATTCAGTAGAAATCCAAAACAAATCAAATAAATAGAAAATTATTATAGTGTAGTTTCTTCAAATACACACAACGTGAGTTTATTTTCATAATATCAACGTTGTGTAAACTAAAATGTCTTGAGAAGTTCAGAAAAGAATTGCTTAAAGAACAGGATTGACGTAGGCTGTCAAAGGCTAAGTCACCTCGGAGTTGCAAATCTCTACGATATCAAACAGAAATCTATCAACTTTTCCATCTTTTATAAAACTGTATTAATAAAAAAAAATCTTTAGGAAAATATGTGGAAAAAAGTATTACCTGATTATTATAGGCAAAGCGAATATTTGACAACACAAAGGAGTAGGACGTGATGCCTAAAGCTACTGATAAAACGCACATCTTCTCACTTAAGGATTCATTTATGTATAGCTAGAGGTATATTTTCATAAACAATAAGTACTTGAGTTCACAAAGAAAATACATTTTTGGGAAAAATAATTAAATCCAAAACTTGCTTTCAAACTTAGAACAGAAGCCTCACAGGGAATTATGGTTACATTTAATATTAATTTCAGACTTATGGTAAAAGAAAAGTAGATTAACTATAAACATCAAACCCTTTAATTAAATTCAGTCATTTATAAGAAAACACACTCTAATGAATTAAATCTTGTTACTTTCTATACAACACATTCCACATAAATTTAATTTTTTGCTTTCTGTGAGAAAAGCATTTAATGAAGTGTTTTTATTTTAGTCCAATTAGTCGCTATATCAAGATCAAACGCTTACTTTATTTCAAACGTAGAAATGCATATTCAAGTGTCACAGATTTCCTCAATTAATTTGCTTTGTCACATTACCTAATTTAGATAAGAACTACAAAACGAACTATTGCATTTCTCACCAAAATAAGATCTAATTAGTAGCAGTTTAATTTATTTTAAATCTTTCGATAAAAATCACAGTCTAATTTAATTTTTTGGAATTTAACATTTCAATGGACTTTTCATTAATATTTATCTATATAAGAAATAACCTTCAATACATTTTCAGCTCCCTCGATTTTTATCAAAGGAAAATACATTCGTGTCGAATTTAAAAACGTTTTCTTTATAGTCAAATTTTTTTTCCGGAAAGCGAAAATTTTTAACAACAGCATCTTTTGAATGCTTCCAGTAAATTTTGAAGTACCTAACATGAACTAGAGAACGTTGAAGTTTGAAATATTTTACAACTTTTGTTATAATTATAGCTACTGAATTAACATGGTAAAGCAGTTTTATTTTTCTTGACAAAGTTTTCAAAGTAAACTAAACACATTTAGATAATAGTTTACAAGTTTTCAGATGGAGTCGAACAACTTCATTTAAAGCATTGATAGTAGTAACTTAGTTAATAATTTTAGAAATAGAATTGCAATCTTAGATTCTAGAAAAAAAATTCTTAAGTAACTGTGTGCAGAATTTATAGCTAAATGGAATAAGACGTTGAGATGAATATGTCTGTAAATTGTAGTTACATTAAAAAAGATAATTCAAGTCGTTGAAGGTGCTCAGAAAGCAGCTACCTGTTAAATTATCAAGGTAGTGTAAAATTCATCCCTCAATCTCAACAAATGCATTCTATGATGCATTTCAACCAAAACGATTCTTCTTAATTCCCTGTCTAAGAAATCCAACTCGACAACTTATCGATTTTCAACCAATTTCAAGGTTCATAAATTTGAAATGACCCAAGTTTAAAAAAGATTCACACATAATTACAAAAGTGAATCATTTACGTTAAATCTAGTAAATAGATTTCAGAGAGAAAATTTTCATATAAGATAGCATAATAGAATAACATAGTCAAGATTGATTTAATGAAAGCTGATATTGCCGCAATGTCACAGAGCAATAACTTTTAAGAAGTTTCCAAACAAGGAAGCAATTAGAAGCTTTACGACTGTACTTGTCGATTAATGCAGACCATAATGTGGGGTGAAGTGTATAATAAAAGTTCCTCATTATTCCCATTAATGTATTAAGTGAGTGTTTCATAAAAGAGCAATTCTCGCTTTGCAAGAAGTCTTTTTATTGATCTTGTTTTTCTAGAATATGTCGATCGAAAAACTGTAACATCGAGCTTTTGATAGCTGTTGGTGATGTGAATGTTTTGTGCGTGGATAGACAGACAGGAACGAAATGTGTGTACAGTGTGTTATAGCGGCTATAACCACTGCATCATCAATGTCGTCCCTGTCCGCAGATGTCGATAAACGCAATCAGTAAATCATTCACCCATTATGGAATTACAGGATTATCTTGTCATCAGTACTCATCTAAGCAGTAAAATAAAAACTTCTTAAATTTTCAAACAAAACAAATAAACACTCAAGACAAAAGAAAAATATTTTCCTGGATTCAGAAAGAATCGAAAGAAAAATCATTTTCACCGACGATTTTACCACACTAATATTTTTAATCGTCAGCTAAAATCTAACAAAAAGCTCTAGTATATTGGGTCTGCTCCAAGGTTCATTTGGCAACATTTCGTTGCGTGTCCTGGTTTTCAACCAGGAAATCAGTGCCGTGCTTAAGGACGGGTCTGTCAACGTTTCCACACAAATAAACTAAACTGCAGTCAAATTAGAGTTGAAACTCCATTATGTAATTGGTTTCATCCCTTGTTAGTCAACATTTTAATAACAATTTATGATTAAGGTTCCAGCTACGCCTTGCTTCACTATTCATTTTCTATGATTGAAAAATCATTCTATCAGCTAAATTAATTGAGAAAATTTACGGGTAAAGCCACATTTACCTTCTCCTACGTACTAGAGTGTAATGCAATTTACTTCAGTTTAACATTAAACCTTTATAGGAAGCATCTATTGCTGCGCAACAATAAATCACTTTACAGGTTATACCTGAACCTATTGCATTCATTAGATGATGTTTACATTAAAGCGATAATGAAAATATATGCAGATAATGCAAACATTTATTAGTAGTCATTTATATCTAGAAACTACATTACTCTTCGATTACAAATACTCAAAAGTTAAATTATAATTTTATTCATTTGAGCGTACTCAATGTTATATTCAAAGATTGCGTCTAATTAGTAATTTGTAACTGCAGTTTTCTTGGTTTTCGTAGTTCGCTGAAGATAAGACTGCTGAATAAGTCATGGTAGTGTAATGTCAGCATCATTAGTTTCTATTGTCTGATGTTTCAAGAAATCAAGCAACTTGCTGATTTTTCATACATATTAAACAACTAGTTTAAACTTCATAAAAAAAACTTTCTCAAATTACTAGATTTGATAAAGTTTTATAATTATATAATTCCAATAATCTTATTAAAAAGCAGAACTTTTGTTGAGTTATTTAACATCTAAACGGATGTAAATAGTCTCTCTATTTATTATTGACGATAAACTCTTGAAAACTTGGAAGAAAAACTGCTATTAAATTTTAATCGAGTAAAATAAAGTAAACTTGAGTATTATAAAGCTTTTCATTTTTTGTTAACATAATTCTTGTAAAATTATGTCAACATATAATAAGAGTTTCTTTAATGGAAAGTTGTATTTTTAATAGCAGCAGCAAGGTAGGTGAAGAAGAATTGTCGTAAATATTTTATTGTTACTGCTGGATTAAGAAGAGCTTAAACGTTCGTTATACGGAGTTTAAGTCAGAGAAATAATTTTTGGATTGGACTTCCTAAAGCTCTGTATTTAAGAGCTCTGATATTTGTATAAAGCACCTCGAAAAAATCTGGAATAGCAGAAAGTTACCAGTTCCACCACGCAATAAATAAAATCTTCAGAAAGAATTTATGTGTTTTTATGTAAAGACTTTGTAGTTTTTTGCTAATTTAACAAAAAACTTTTCTTATGGTAAATCTTTTTCCTCGTAAATGTTTAACAATTTTTCAAGTACATACTTTAAATTTTCAGTTGACAAGTTAATGTCTCTATTTCGATTCTCCCCTAAAGTGCTCGATTTGGTGCGAAGTGAGGAGTGATTTAGTTTAAGACGAGGCATAACTCTTTCACCTCATTGAGCATATCATCTAGTTGTATTTGATCCAAAAGATATCGATAGAAGATGTATGCTATTTTATTTTCATAAAAGAAGGGATTACATTTGAAAATAATCTTTTTCAACGCATTCTATTGGAAATAGCTATATTGAAAAATAATTTTTATTCAATATGAGATTATTCGAAAAAGACTTTGATTAATATTTATCAATAATTACGGTTATTTATCGGACATAACTTAGGGGTTTTAGTGACGCATTGTAGAGATTATAGGGATTTTTTGTTGGCATGCGTGGTTTGTAGGATTGTAGGGAATTAGCATTATTTACAAGTTTAATAGCAGTTCGAATTGGAACGAATAAATTTGCAAGTTTGTGTTGTAAACAAGAACCAAAAGATCTGATACAATTGTAGCTAACAAGTGACCCCAAAAAATATGAAGAAGTTTCTTCAGTTAAATAAGAGTTAATTTAGTAGAATCTTTTACAGTTTGATAGGTAATACTATTTAGAATGGATGTATGGTGAATCTAGTAAGCTTTGACAAGAATAAGCCACCATCTTGGATCAACATGGATTCCATCCATAACAGCATAATGCTGAACACGAGAAGAATACCAAATGTTGTCTTGTGCAACTACCTAACATTAAACTTGAGATTTGCTTCGAATTACTTGAGATAATACCGTCAAGTACAGACAACAATGTAATTTCATTAATAATTCTTGAGTTTAATTAAAATTTTTTTCTTGTTGTTAAAAGATTTCAAGCTTTATGGCATTCACGACAGTTTAATAGCAACATTTCCATGGTAAAGTCTAAAATATCGTTCCTTGAGAACATTTTGCTGCACCTTAAAAACCCTTCAGCTTTCGAAGCTTGAATTATCCCAACTATCGCCGCCACTGTTTCATTGCTCCATTCGTTATCGATTCCGGAGGAAAGAAATAGAGAATAAGTTTTGTTATTCAAAAATAATTCACTGAAACTATTTAATTATGAGCAAATAATTTTGTCACACACATTGAAATAAATTGATTAAATCAATTTAGTTATAGTTTGTATAAAAAAATTCTACTATATAGAAAATGAGAAAATCGACGAACTTCTAAATGAATATTTATTAATGTGGGGGAAAAACTTAGCTTGCATTTCCCTTGCAAACTGTATAAATCTCAAACTTACCGCTAAACAAAATTTCAAATTTGAAGGAAAGTTTGGCGGAGCGGATAACATAATTTTCACCATGATAGGAATGTAAGCTTAGATGTGCCGTGTATATGATTTATAAAGCTCTTTTTTTACGTTTTAGACGGCCTGCAAAACGACATAATAAACTCACTCTCCCGGATCGTTTATTAGTGTTTACGTGTTATTTGACACACCTGAGTCTCGACAGGATTTTTTTTATTTTTATTTAATTTTGGTTCTACAAAAGCGCACGTTCGAAACTGACTTTGCGAGCGTTTTCCTATTCAGCACAATGCACGTTTTTAAACGTTTTCTTTATCATCATTTAACAATCCGCATATGTAATGACTTTGCTTTTTATGTTACACATACAATGAGAAAGCCTAAAAATACATATTAATATTCAGCTTGTTTTAGCTTGTTCCTCATACTTTCCGACTAATGCAGCATTACTTTTTTTATTAAATCAACTGAGATTTTTGTATTTAAATCCAGAATTATAATTCTACATGGAAGTTGTTTGAAAAACAAATCAGTTCTAGATTAGGCAGAAAATAAGTTATTAATCGTGATTTTTTTTTTCAAATCACTGTTTGTCAAATCTCATGCTTTAGAATGACACATAAAAAAGAGGTTGGAGCAAAGAGGTCTGCAAGATTATATACCAAATAAAAAAAATTACGGAAAGCAAAAGGGATCGTAAAAGAGAACCAAGAATCATAAAATATTTGACAATATGAGCTAAATCTAACATATCATATATTATGTCCAGCCGCTAAAAAATGATATTGTACTTTAAAAATTATTTTGAATAACAACATATTTAATCTTTGAGTTGAGAATAGATTATAAATTTGGTTTCAAGATAATTTTTGAACTAGTGCTTTTAAGCTTAGTAGGTCAAAAGCTTTATGGATTATTGGTGTCGTAAATTTGGTACTTGATTACTTGATCCTATATACCTGAGTATGTGAACTAATAGATAACGGGGACATATCCATCCCTAACTTCTTAGTTACACCTCAATTTCCATCAATATTGATTTTGAATTTCAAAGGTAATCTATAGATAGCTCAACAAAGGGAATAAATCCTGTATATAGAACGCTTCTCATCGACATCATTAAAATTGATCCAATTAATTAGTAGAAATGAGCTACGTTGCGTGTCTTAAACAAATTATAAATTATTAATTACACAAACAAGCCACTACTTATCAGCAATGACTCTTTGATTAGCCGTTACTGAACTCTTATAATTTTAAAAATAAAAATAAAATTCGCAAGTATTTTGTTATGAAATTATAAAATTTTGGTTTGGAGTAGTAAAGTTTCAATTCAATTTCCACTTTTGTAACACCATGCAAATATAAAGTTTGAGTGCAAACCATAATAATTGAGAGTTACAAAGTTATATTAATTAGAGTCGCAACAGAATTTGTGTCGACAGTAGACTAGAACAATATTTAATGGATAACACAGCTAATGTACTATTTATAGTAAAGTAGAACCAAAGCACTTTCCTGTCTCATAGTTAAGCTCAATCCAATCTAAATTTCTAACGTCAAAATGAATTTCCGTGTTGATTTATAAAAACAAAAAAATTCTTAATATTTTGAGGAATCTAGAACTATCTTGGCTTGTGAAGTCTGTAATGAATGTCTTGAGTGAACTGCATGTTATTCCAGCGCGAAGCTCTGTAAACTAGTTTATTTGTCGAATCTCTGTGTGGTGTTTATATTAATAATAGCGTAGAGGACGCAGTAGTTGCAAATTCGTTGCATTAAAGTTCCTGCAAATTGGTTTGCAAGTTCCAAGTCCAAAACGCTGGTAACAGACACTTACTGGTAATCCCAGTCATGAGAAACACGTACAAAGGGTTATTATATACTGGTTTATTCAAATTAACATAACTACAAAGAAAGACCATTTTGTGTAACAAAATTGTTTCTTCGTTAATTTATTACGGTTTCAATTTAAAGCGCTGTGATATTTGTGTCACATGAATTTCGCAGCTAGCCGAGAAAAATTGAGATATGTTGAGCCTATAATGCTGAAAAAAGTAATGGACATTAAAACAACGAGCGGCTGGCTGGCTGAAAAATTCGTCCATTCAAAGGCTGCGTTTTACTTCTTATCTTGTTCAGCTATGTTTATTTGGAAGTTTTTGGTCGTTTAGTGTAACGTTTAAACGACTAGAAAGCAAAGTTTGATGCTTTAAACTGCTTAAAAATGTAACAACGGTGAATTTAAAAACGTCGAAAATATTTAAAATTATACAGAGACAAAGCTTTTTCAAGGAAAGTTATTTTATTCACGGGTCAAAAGCACACGTGTGTGATCACTGAAATTTCAGCTTTGACATTTAGTTCGCTTTATAAAGTTGCAACGCTAATAACGAAAGTTTACATGTTTATTAGTATGATACACAAAATTTCAAAATTTCGCTTTTACTCAGAAAATTTCCTTTATTGTTCACTGCAGTTAATAATTACTTCTTTGTTCTTAAGAAACTAATTTACTGATGAAATGGCGGACAAATCGATTTTGATACATTTTACTCTCCAACAAAATGTTTTTCATTTAAATTATGACAAAGACAGACAAAATTCTAATTACATCACAATTTACAAGACAATTTTCAACAAAACTATTTATTTGTAATTTCTTAACTGACAACTAAATGAAATTCTACATTTGCCACTCTGATACTGTCGAATCTATTATCTTTCTTACACAAAGAGAATTGAAAGTAAAGGAAACTGCATTTCTAAAGCATTTTATCTTACAAAGAGTTCAAGTTGCACTCTGTGTTTAGCAAGAAAAAACAGCGGTTTATAGTCAATCATCTTTTAATGTTATTCTTACAGATCTTAATTGTTTTCTCAGTGAATTAATTCAAGTATTGTCTTAGACACTTTATTATAAATTTTCATTTATAATTTTTCTTATTGTCGTACCTATTTTAATAAACAAAAAATTTGTCACCATCATTGCGTTGCTTTGTTATCTGTAATTAAATTTTTTTAGAGAAACAAAACATCAACTTAACTATTCGTTCAATGGCAACAAGAAAGTTCGAAGTTGAGAAAACAGAAGTTGCATCAGCTACACGTCTTTATGAAAACAGTTTTATTGATCAGCAATTTGTCTCAACTTCTAGTGTTATTGTTAGGAAGTAAGTAGCAATTATTGTCAAAATGTAAGCAGCGAGTGCCGAAGAAAAATAACTAGTTATAAAGTTGAGTTATTGAGGAAAATGTGACTCTTAGTCCAAAATGACGCCTTTCAATAGACTCACATAAATTCTTAAACCAGCTAGATTTTTGCTTTGGCAAAGAAAATGCAGCTGCGATTCATTTCTTATACTTGTTTTTGAGTTCTGACAGGATGAAGAATTTCCGAACATCACTGTTACAAACGCTAGATAATTATTCAAATTTACAGTTTATTGCTACTTTTAGTGTAAAAATGAAAAAGATTTATTGTAGAAAGATATTTTCAATTTTTGTGCGTCAAAATAAATATTATTGCGTTTTACTAGTATCGTTGCTTTTTTTATATTTTCCCTTCGGAGATGTTGGAGAAATTGAATTTGAGTGAATTAGTTCTTCGGAAAAAATCTGTCGATGTTGTCGATTGACTTATAATTATAAACTTAGCCACGTTGCAATCTCCGCTGATGGTGCTGACAGAACAGAAAGATGGATTCTCTGCATCATGAACTCTGTTTTAATGTTTCAAGACTCGCACCACCGTGAACTCAACTATACCCCCTATAACGTTGAACCTACAACAAAACCATTTGGCTTCGGGAAGGTCGAACTATAAAAACTTTGTTACAGATTGCCAAGGAAGCTTTCTTCTCTATAAAAACAACAATGACTTGCTTCTTGCCGAACTTTCACGAATCGTATTTGAATTTCGATTTAATTCTAACAAAAAATTCACGAAGCGAGATAATCACCGAATTATTTCTTGTTCCATATAACTGCAGAAACAGATCCAGACTGCATAAAATGCAATAAAAAGTGATTGAGAACCAAAAATCTGATTCAATGTCAAATTCTTTACTTGGCTTTATACTGACCATAACTCTCACAGTCAACAAAATTAAATATTTTGGCTACGATATCTCAAGATCGTTTCCGGATTCCTGGACATTATAAATCAAAAAGTATATTATGTAAAATCGCTATAACAGTACAAGCACTCTAGAAGAATTCACAGTTCTTAACAGCGGGATGTCTTTGCAAGCACTTGAGGGGTGAACGCTCCGCTGAGTTTAGTATCTTTTGAAATCGTGATGACTTGCTTACTAAATTAGGATTTAAAAAAACATACACAATACAAATCATAAAGGCAATCACTACAAAAAAAAAATCTAATTATAACTCACTTTAAAAATTACATTTATTTAAACGAAATAAATTTTTTCATTAAAAACTTGTTCCTTTCCATTTCGCGTTATTTTCATCACATAGACGGCGAGAGAATTGTTCTACATGAAAAATTTTAAACTTCTTAATTATTTATGTAAATAAGGAGTGTGCCGACGTGAAAAACATTATCTTATTCCCTGAATGTCACATCTAAATAAAATTCTGAATTGTTAGTCTGTTTTACATGAAGAGTGACGAGAGAATTCCTATTTTCAATTCACTCCAGCTCAGATTTCGGGCGACTGGAATTTAAGCAAAAATACCACAAGAGGACTCTTTATCGCCATCAACAAACAATTAGCATATCCATCTCAACGCGTTTTCTCTTAGAAAAACATAATTCTCACACAATAACTGATGACCTATGCTTCCCCTCACGTTTTTACCCGAACAAATGCTTTTCCCAGATAATATTTATAAAACACAAATTGCAAATGACATTTTAATTATTCTACATACAATGGTTATTTTTATTGAAAAAATCGAAAATATTTGTAACGTGTTGAATAATTGAAAGAGTTGATAATAAACTATAGTTTTATAAACTATTGATCATATTTAATGAGTTTATTACATGACAGTGCATAATTCTATGCTTAATGTTGCTTTTGCACTGACAAATATGAACTCACAATTGAATTCACTAATTTGCTTACTAAAACTAATTTGTTCAATTTGACTTGTGCTACAAATGGTATTGGTTTAATATCTATCATTATTATATAATCAACTAACTATAAACACCAGCAAATTGAAATCTCCAACTGCATTTTTTTTTCTTTCCAAGTTTAAAATATACACATGTAGTTAGGAATAATGTGGTTTCTCCACCTTCCGTGACCACGAACTGGCGGGTTTTATGGTATGCTGGCAAAATTGAAGTTCACTATTTTTGGCATGCCTTAAATTTCTCGTTTGTGATAATCATTTTGTATGAAAATGTGTGGAGAAAAGTTGCATAGTTTAAAGCCGATGTCGCTACATTCCAGATAGTTTAGCATCTTTTCTAGATATTGAATGCAAGTAGTGTCACAAACAAGTAATATTTGCTATTGAAAATATATAAAAGAAAAATTATTGAGAAAAGGAAGTCACGTTTTTGATCAAAAGAGATGCAGTTGCAATATAAGACTACTTCGTGTAGGTTATCAAGACGTAATGTGTTGAGAGAAAAAAATGCGGCAATGAGACAGCGGTCGAACTAGCCCGTCAGTAATTTTGTATGTCTGTGTCGGTCCATTTAGACCAGATGTCGCAATATCCGCAACTTCATTACGGAGCTTTTTACAATTTCCACTACAAAGTATGAAGTCGGTTTTTATTATTTTTTTTAAATATGGTACAATAGCCTAAATCTGCTTTTATGCATTCAAATATTAAATCACCGTTGCGTTATATAAAGCAGTTTCAATCCTGTTTACCGACTCCGAAAATAAATATCATATTTCATCCCTCCATTAGTAGATACAAAAAAACTGACCGTTTCACTTGAATTTTCTCAGTATTGACTTTGATGTAGGACAGACTGACCTACTCAATATGTTGATCGATGTGTTATATCCTCTTCAAAAATGGCTAAATGATAGAACTAATATCAAGTTCATTACCATCCATCAGCGTATTTTCAATCAGATGTGTTTAGATTTTCCTGAAAGAACTTTTTTGGACATGGCATATGTTTCTTATGTCCGGATCAACTCAAACGAGTTTTCCTATATAGATTTTGTGTCAAAGTTGCAAAGTACTGCTATCTGTTGACTCAGAATATTGGAACTGATCCGTAAGGCTTTTTATAATGCGATATATATTACAATGTATCTCTATACTTTGAATATTTCTTCATTTTTGTCAAAATGCAAAACCTTTCTTCTAATATATGTTTCTTTATGTTTTAGGTAACTTCACTTAAACAGTTAGTCTCAGACATAGATTCAAAACGTAAGTAGAAAGGGAAACATATTACGAATCCAGTTACATGGAAATAAGATTTTTACCGAGTCCATGCAGCTGGAAAAGATGTTCCTTTGCGTCATGAAATTTCTCTGAAATGTTTCTCCCTATAGAAACTAAAGTTGATACAAGGGAATTAAAAAGACATACGTATAAAAATATGAATTTACTTCAATAATAAAATTGTTTCAAAAGTATCATCATGATTGTACACATCTCAAAATAGGTCAAGCAGTGCTTTTGCTTAGTCCAATTAAAAAAGTGTAAAGTTTTTACTATATTATCAAGCAAAAAGTAAAGCTTTTTTCTGCTAAAAGCAAATAACTTGATAAAAAAAATTGCATAAATGCTCTGAACTCATCATATACATATCCAAAAGAAGATTACAGTGCGAAAGCAGACTTAATCTCATATAGAGAATTTTAAATTTTAAATTAAATTTTTATAATAAGAAGCACGGTTAGATGGTTATTATTTTACATGAGTTCAATTGGAATTTAATGTGAAAGATTCTATCTTTTCATACGTTGGGTACGATCAATCTTTGTAGATTACTATTTCCATTATAGTGTGACGACATAGGACGTTCCACTAGCATTTGAAGTCATTTTATGACATCACCCTTTTAAACTTTTTTCAGGACAACATTAAAAAAGCAAATAAATTCTAATAAAAGAATAAACGAAAAAAATAAGTTTTTTTTACATTCGGATTGCTGAAAGCTGATCCCAAATCGATGTCAGCTTCCAAATTAATTATTAGCGTATAGTCTCCTACGTAAAGTAAATGTTTAGCGGAAAGCTTAATTGTTATGCAACTCATTTAACGCAGTAAATATCTAATTCAGAATTAAATTCGGTCCTCGTGGGCCTAATAAAATTTATGGTTCATAAGGACAAGTAAGTTTGAACATAGCTGAACCAGCAAAACGACCCTAAGAATGTTTGCCGTTGTGGCTATATGTCGAGCAGTCGTTTTCAGCAGGATTGAAGCGGTGAAAGGTCTAAAACACGTTCTAAATGCGGGTTTGAACGCTAATGAAAACATTTCTTGGCCCGACACGTTTGAACAGGCGGACGAAACATCAAACGAAACTTGTCAATATTAATTACCTTTCAGCAAATAAGGTTAAACTTTGATCCACGTTTCACAGTTTTCACAAAGATTTTCTGTTTCAACAACAGCTAAGAGCGTCTGTCTCCTCAACGAAAGGATTACTTTGTGATTTATTTTCAGTGAGTGACAGCAACTGAAAATGCCACTTTGGACAAATATTAATCAATAAATGAGTGAAAACAAATTGTATGACACAATTTAATTATTGTGTTGAAAGCCACAAGATATAAGTTTTGCTTTAAGTCAAAAATGATTACTTTGTTCAATAAGAAAACGGCTTGAAAACAATCTTCTTAAATCTATTAAGATTAGAACTGTGTGGTAAAAAGCAAACAGCTGCAGATCTCGATTCGTATCTCGTCGACTCTTCGTCAATTACACACCAGCATCTACGTCAACTGTCATTTGTGTCATGAAGAGATATAACTTCACATGATATTGCCAGATATCTTTTCTTTGCGCTTTTTACAACAAGGAGTATATCTCTCGATAAGAAAAGTTTGTCAAAAACACTTATTAAAAGTATATTGCAAAATTTCAACTTTCTGTTGATTTTTACCTCATTTATTTCACTTCAAAATATCTTGCAATACAATTCACAACAGAATTCATTCTCTATTGATTCATGTAATCAAGTAAATAAAAATGGATAACGGCTTTCGCTATACAAAGCAAACAAATAAAAATTAATGAGCTCCATTTAACGTTGGTTGTAATAACAAAACTATTTTATTACTTTATTCTCACGGAAAGAACAGACGATTCATTATTCTTCAAAAACAGAATTTTACAATATTTAATTATTCAAGTATTTTTAATAATATATGCCTGACATACTACTAGGAAATCCGTTACTTTCAGAATTATTAAAATATCGACCGTTTAGTTTTTCTCAATTTAGTAGTTTTTTGATATATTATGTGAAGAATATGAATAGTTGCGTGTTTGATTTGTGATCTCTATGGAAATTTCTAGGCAAACAAAATTTTTAGTACCTAAATGTTTAGTTTTCCGATATACTAAATCATAAATATATGATGTTATTTAACAAACTACACATTTTCGGTTTTATTTTCGGTATTTAGATAATAAAAAATTATGTTTCACATTCCCATTGAATTAATTTTTTTTTCGCTCAAAAGATTTTGTTTAAAAGAACATGTGCTCAAATCTGGATTCAATTTAGTTGTCAAGTTTCAAAAGCAGATTGGTTTCAAAAAGCTTCAGATAAAAAAATGACAGAAGTTTTCACTTTTTTTTCAGTAAAATATAGTATTGTTTTATCTGAGACCGTAACTTGATAATAAGGAATTTTATTAGTTCATTTTGCAGAGAATAGAATTGTTTTAAACTTCTGTTTTATGTATTCATACAGCTCTCAATTTTATTACAAACTTGTAACATTTTCCATGCTTTGAATATGAATAAAATGAGTTAAGTTAAATCGTGAGCAGTGTAAGTTCGTAGTTGTTTTAAACGAAATTTAATATAAACATGTCGTGAATATTGGAGTAGATTATTGATTGATATCGAATATCGGATATCAGTCCGCGGCAAAATATTATAGGATGTTCACCCATCCGTACAAATCAAAATTTCAAAGACAAAAAGGATAGGGGGATAAGTTGACTAGCGACGCGATGGTGACCCAGTGGTGTAGTGAGACACAGCACAGCAGGGACATGCAGAGAGGCGTGGACCTCTGTTGAGCTGTAATATTGGCCCCGGGAGAGAGCTCCGCTACCAGGATTGCCTACTTCCACTGCCTCGCCCTAAGTCTCTCTCATTTCGCGTCACTACGACACATCTACACTCCACTTACAATATTTCAATTAAGCCAAACCTTGAATTGTGCTTATTAATTACAAGGTGCCGCTTCAACGAGGTCATCTCTTCAAAACGTCAAAACACTCCTACTTTTTTAACGCATTTTTTTTAATTTTGTTTTAAAGCTAACCTAATCGATAGAATTTAAAGCTTTCTTTCGATGCCGCTTAGTTCAGTCTAATCTCACACGCCTACGCTTCTATGTAAGAGGAACCAAAAACCTATCTTGAAAGGTGATGAAATTTATTTGCAGCGATAGACTTCTTGTGCTTTTAGAAAAAAAAATCTACTTTCACAATACAAAATCGTCTCCTTCACTCACAATCTCAAACATTTATGGATTAAAAATATACGTTGTTAGTTCAGATGAAATTGACTTGAAAACTCTGACTTGAGAGACTCTCGACAACAAATTATATGATCGTTATAAACCGAGAAATAGGATTAACTCAGTTAAAATTATATTAAATTCTAGTACTTAACAAAATCATCTTTTTTATACCATTTACATTTGGCCTGAGTAATTACCAACATAAACTTTATATCATTTTAATTTTATTCAACATTGACACTAACAGTATAAAAAAAAAATAATATAGTAATAAGTTTTGAAGTTTTACTATTCCCTCTTTTTAAGTTTTTAATTAAAAACACGTTAAACTGACAGTATAATGATAGCTAGAATAATAAGGCTTTTTCACACTACTTCAACCAAAAGCTTTTGTGTTTCTTAATCTTAGTTTTTCGTCGTTTCAGCTCATAAATTTCTTCAGCGAGATGAAAAAACCAAACAAACAGTAAATATGTTATTATTGCCAAAGCTCTAGAAAAATAACAAAAATGCAGTACATCTACCAAACTACTTTTCATGTTAAAAAACCATTAAGTTTGAAATAAATGTTGTGATGTTTAAATGATGACGGAACGTAATTTCAACGTAAGTAAACATAAAATATAATTACATTTCAGACATTTAAAACGAGACATTTTTTTGAAAAATTGAATTAATTTTACAAAATAGACTAACTGTACATTTCAGGGTTTATTGGTAGTAATCGGTAAATGATATCATTTGATTACATGAATACATTTGCTTATTATTATTAATATTAGTTCAAATAATAATGATGAATAAATAAAACAGGTACGTCTCATTTTATACAAATCGTCAATACAATCGAGACTAATTAGCTATTTGATAAATAAAAAGCTTGTAGTCATTAGTCTTGTTTATTTGTAATTAATAAAGCGCTGAAATAATGCAGTGTGTCGAAAACACTTAAATTTTTTTTGTGAATTTGTTTAAAGAATCCATTCTCTTGTATCACTCAAAGAACAAATGAAAAATTTATTTAAAAGAGATTAAATTTTCGAAAAAAATAGTTGACATTCTTGAGGTATAAGTTTGAGGTAATATATTGAAAAATGATAAGAACCATTGATGTGCGATATTAAACTTGAAAGTCTTTGGTTGATTTAAAAACGGAGCTACTATAAATATTACTAGGGTTCTTGTATCGAGTCACAATCATCGAAATTTAAATATGCAAATTTCGGAACGTACGGAATTTCGGTTCCGAATTTTAATCCCATATACATAAATGAGTGTTAAGGTCGATCCAAACCCCTCATATCACTCAATCTAAACGAATCTGGGTTGAAAACTAGAAGAATTTATAGAAAACAATTACTGCGAATGGGAATTAAACATGCTTTTATCTTTTTCTGACTTCCTTTAACAAATTTCTCGCAAAACCTTTCAACCGAATAATGTTAACGAAAGTATTTTGAGCACAACAGTACAGATAGACCGGATATCCTGCTTGTTTCCGATGTCTCACTAATTCTACTACTTATTCGGTTTTTTGACAGACTACAATTTGACTCAAACTTTTTTAACCTCATTCGATTTACTAGAGATTTTGTCAGTTTTTATAAAGAATCGTCATAAAAACATATTTTTAGATACCACCAATTAAACTTAAAAATTAACATATTACCAAATTTACAAATCTTATTTTAACAATTTTTATAAAGTTTGAGCACAATACGTATTTTTGATTGAGCTAAAAGATTTTGCAGAATTGGGTAGAAACGCAATTATGATATAAACTTATTCGAAATGGGTTTTTTAAATGGTGGATGCGCCGGGCAAACTATTAAGCATTTAAGTATTTTATATTTGGATGATAATTGATTGGTTATTTAAATGTAGCGTGACTATAAAGTAGTAATTGAATCGTTTAACATCATTTAATCATCATTTACTTTAAAATATTTAGTTATGACAAATAACCAATTCTACTAATGGAAGGATAGTTATCCATCACTCTAACTCTAAAATTACAACGCAACAAATGTAAATTTGTTGCATAGTAACAAATGTGTTTACTACCTCTAATGGTCAAAGCACCATTAAAATTAGCTAATCTTGTGGGATAAGTTGCTAATTCGGCTCTAGAGAACAATTAGTTGATTATTCCGCTACAGCTCAAATAGATTTAAATAAAACTACAAATATTTTGCCTTGAATCTGGCTGATTCTAACTGAGTTTTTTTATAGAAAAAAAGTGAATTTCATTTGCATAAAAGTGAGTTACCATTGCAGACCGGAAATAAGTTTGTCAAAGTTAGTAGAACTTTTCAGTATAAATAATGTTTTTATAATGTACAATATTCGGAAAGCATCATTTTAATTGATAATTGAAATTTTGCTTTAAGTCATGCATAATTTATAAGTTCGCACCCAATTACATGAAGAAAGGTAGAAATTAAAATAGTCCTTTTGGGCACATTTGCATTAGCCTAAAAGAACCAACAACAGAGGAATTTCCCCGGATTTACTTCGTATAAATTGCCTTATTGAACCTAATTTTAACGCTCTTATACACTCTCACACGAGTATTTACTAACATTAACAGGATTATTTTTGTTTCAGAGTGAACGACTTTCAAATTCAAGTCGTTAAAATAAAAATTATAGAGTTGATTCGACAGAGCTTCATAAAGAGTTACACCTCGCAGTTCAAAACAAAAGCTTAATTCTATTATACATTGTTATAAGATATTGTTTTAAAATTGCACGACTATTGACGGAATTAACATAGAACAAAGGAACAATTATATCTCTGAAGCAACTTGCACAACAATAGAGTAAACGGTACGAAAAACAGATTCGTCAAAGACTCTGTTTAGACTGACTTAGGAACTGATGTATGGTACAAATGAAATAACTTAATTGAGATAATTTACGTAAATAATTACAGCTAGCAAGCAAAGACAGTTTTGCTAAGCTTTGTATAATCTCTATCTTCCTAGAAAATATATTTGCTATATCTAAAGCACCGCAATCGAACAGAAGGTATTTAGCAAACAATCTCGTTAAATAACACCGTCATTATTTTAGTTGCTCCGCCCTCTTTGGAGAGATAACGCAAATTCTATAATTAATAGTAACTGTATTAATGCAACATCCAGAGTTACTCTGCAATGAAACTATCACTAATTCCCTTGAAACCCACTATCGAATTATTAGCACAACCGTTTGTGAATTCTATGAAAACTGTTACAAATTATTTTTCATAAAACTGATTATTTATTAGTTTATTCCACTCAATTGCGGTTTTAGTTATGAACAATGATTTATTTGTTTGCTTTTAACACCGTATTATTAATAATTGAACGTCACATATATTATTCAATTTATACCATCAGCCAACATTTAATGTATTATGTACAAACCACAAAAACTTTCATTCATTGTTACCCCAATTGTAGATTTTTAGGATTTATAAAAAAAATTTCATATCATCTCAATTGTTTTCAAAAATTTTCAATCGAATATATCTATATTTATTATCAACAACGATTTCATATTTGCATTTCATGGCTTTAGTCAATACGTTATCAAAAATTTAATCCTAACCGTGTCCGTTTTTCAACTAAATTTTTATGTGCTGTTATTTTCGTTTTGTTTAATTATATATGGAACTGCATCAAGTGGAAAGCTCTTATGTTTGCGGAAAGTAGAGAAAGATAAAAAGCCAACAATTCAAATGCATTAAAGTGGGAAACAACAGATAATTTGTTCTGAGAAGTTGGGAAACGGGTTATAAATTACTTTGGAACTCGGAGTCTAATATGTAAAAGTTCCGATAAATTTGACGAATCGCAACTACATACATTAGGATTTTAAATTATTCGTATTTTATTGTATTGCATATTGAAGTGTGAATCAAAAGTATTAGAAGATATATCACACCATAGATATCAGTTTGAATTCGACTTTTGGAGAACTTTACTGCGTATGTCTTATCTCAGTTTGCATTTAAGACTAAATTTGGAAATTTTCCCATGAGCGACATTATCCAACTTTCACTCATACTAGTTAGAAACTGTCACAATATAATTACAAGATAATTTATAGTATAAACATAGTCATAACTCAATTATTTCTCTTCATAATCTATGCAATTATAACTAAGGACGGTGAAAAGGAAATTCTCTTTCCTCTGTTCCGAGCTTGATTCATTTGCTTCATAGTTAGACTTATACACATATCTTTGAATTATTTAAATTTAAAATAACAAAATAAAAAAAAAATTTTGTATTTTTTTCTTTGGAGTTTTTATATTTTCTAGACGATGACTTTATAGCTGTGATAATAGCTGAAAGGTGAACCATATGAAAACCATATTTTTACGATGTTTGGGATTGAGTAAGGTTATGTATTCTGAGTTCTTGTATGGCACTGTTAACCGTATTTATAGAGGTTGTTCTTATTTGATGGAATAGAATTGAAGGGAATAAATATTTTGGGAGCGTTCGTCCCTGTAACACCTGCGAAAAGCTTTATATCCCTAAAAATACTCTTGAAGAAAATTTATATCAAGTAAATATACCGTGAAATTGAATATCTTTCTGACAGTGTATTTCTAATGCGTTTTTTGGAGGAAAATCCTAAGAATCAGAAGCGTTCTGTAGAAATATTGTCTTTGATTTTTACACAAAATAAGAAGATCACCAACTGCTTTACACACAGGTTAAAAAAAAATCTAACATGATCCATCAAAAATTCCTTATAATGCAAAAAACAAAGATTAATGAGTTGTGAAAGTTGAGTAAGTGGCAATTTATGGGGTGCAACATATACGCGTTATGACGTAGTGAGAGGAAGGGTGTTTTCACCGGTAACTCATCCCTTATTCATGTGGGGGTTGCAAGTTGCAAGCCAGCTCTTTATACTTAAAGCTTAATTTACACACTCCATTTCAGCAATTCACAATATCGCGTTGAAAAAAAAGTAGAATAGCTGTGTAATTGTCCTTATTGCCACCGATTAAAATGCTCTAGTTAATAGCTCTGCTATATATTGAACGAAATAACAATTTTCGATATTGCTGTGTGAACAACACATAAAACCCTCCGACCACGGCAACTCCTGACACTAAAATAGTTTCAACCCGGAAAGGGTCGTTATAACTAAGTGATATCAGAAATAAGGAGAGGAAACTCGAAACTTTCCACATGCTCTTTAAAAATCCTAATACACCGGAAAATGACAGACAAATTGGTTCGTTCAACATCCACTTTTACAGCTCTTCTGCATTTTCGCACCGAGCAATACAAATCCTAAAATCCTCCGTTTGAAGACGAATAATAACTTCTTGTACGTCGATATCCACTGCTTTGAATCATTCCTCACAAAAGTATAAATGTTTTTTCTTGAAGAATTTTTTTAATAGACAATTTTACTTTATAAAATATTAATCACTTCGTATATGAAAAGAGGATGAAGCCTACCCATTTACCTAAAATTGCATAGCTACTTACGTTATAATGGGATTTGGAAATGTGTGCCACACCTTAGCAAACTATGCAGCTAACAAATATAGCAATATAGGTAACGACTTCCTATCCGAAAAGCTCTCCAGGCGTTGGAAGTTTACTAAATAAGATAAATACAAAATTTTCCTGGTATTTAACCAAGCTAGTTGAATATGATCTTAGGAATATTGAACCAAACTTATCTTTAACAAAGTTTATGCTTACATTTTAAAATTAGTTTCAATTAATTATTGGATCTTTGCCCACCAGATGACGTTTCTCAAAATTCAGAATAACGATTAATTTAATTTTAATTATAACGCGCAACTGACACTTTTGTCTTCTAATTCATTAATTTAAAATTTTAATGAACATTCACAAACTTTTTTAGTGGAAGTAGCAATATTTTTTAAGAAGCTGTACAGTTTAAATAATTCCATAGTGTCAAAAGTTATTTCACTTTTAAAAGTATTCAAGTTAATAAAAACTTGTTTACGACTATATTAAAATGCCTGCTTGCTTGAAAAGGTAGATGCTTTACTTGGCATACTGAGAGAGTTAATAATGATAAGCAGAATTCTAAAATAAAGAACCCTAACTGATGAGAAATGAGACAATCCTTGAATGAAATATAGCCTTATATTCAACTCCAAAGATATTATTTTGAAAAAGTAATTTTCAAATTGTTATTTTCGTTTTGACTTAATTGTGAGTGGTTGTGTTTATAAATAGCTGCAGACAAAGCTGTTATTTCAGGTGGAAAAATGATTAAAAGAAACTAGTCGATAACATGATTTATTTAGCAATTTCCCTAGTACTGCACACAAGTAATGAGTTTGACAAAGTTCTTAATTACTTAAACAAGCGGACGTCACAACAGGATTGCTAATTGAAGTAGGATTCATTATGTTTGAATTGCACATCCGTACATGGGATTGAAACATAAATATTAAATCCTACAGTTAACTGAGTGTATTTTGACAAACATCATTCTCGACTTTTAAGTGTTTTTGAACATAACATAAAGAATTATTAAAAAAAGTTACTTAATTGGATGACACTATAAAACATTTATCAAATGTCTAAAGTTGAGCGCAAATAAGGTATCACCTTAAATTTTATTAATGACCGAGCGAACGTTCTAGACTTCTATTAAAATATTTTATAAAAGTAATTTTTATAAAAAAAGTCTTTAATTATTCTAACGGAAAATAATGAAACGAAATTAGTTTGATATAGCTCTTAATTTGTTTGCAAGTAATTTGCTGAAGTGTTTTTTAAGTATTTTTTTTTAAGATTTTATAAAACTCATTTGCTTTCTTGAACATTACCTACGGTTAAATCTACCTTTGAAGTTTAGTCAAAATAAACGTTTTAAATAAATAGAGGAGAAGTAAAAGTTTTCCGAGGTGATTTCTTATGCGATTCAAATCTTTTTAAAATAACAGAAAATCTGTTGAAAAGTATTTAATTTGAATTACACAAACGTATAAAACAAACTGTCCGTGGAAATACTCAGCCTAAAATCCCTACTTTTTCTCATTTGCATCACATTAGAATCGGAATGTTTTCTTGCATTCCAATTTTCCTGCTTCTGTTCTTTTCCGACTTTGTGTTTGTCGTTTATTTCCATTATTTCCAGCGTGTCTTTTATATCTTTCGCATCGATGGTTTGTTTTAGGCTTTTTCCTCTTTATTGACATATGTTATAAAGTATTACTTAGGCCCCGGGTGCTCAACCATGTAAATTGAAACAATGGATGAAAAGCGACTCTATTCGTCTGGACAAATTCTATATTCAATATCACAGCGGGCGACAAAATATTCCTCAAATACTCTTTATTTTCACCGCATCTCACACCCAATTCCCTTTGCGACTTAACGCGACCCAAATGCATACACAATACTCGTGCAATTACATTGTTTCCCTATCCAATTTTTCCGATACGAAAAACGCAATATTTCCATCAATTGTAGCCCTCGTAAATATTTATTAGTGTAATCCAACTTTCACAACTCGTCATCAGATTGTCAAAGCAACCTTTATCTTTCAGAATACATTCAAATTGCAAAAGCCTCAATTCAAACTCAAATTAAATCACCAAATCTCAAAAAAATCACTCTTTACGTCACTGAAAAAAAAAATTATAGACTCGATCCTCTTAGCTGAAAGTGAAAAATACATAGAAACAAAAATAAAGTGCTTCAAAATAATTTCCCACAGGCGATGTATTATTTAATTCGAAACATAACAACGCTGACCATAATCTCAAGAGATTTACACCCTTTCTAATATCTTTTATTTACAGCATCATAATTATCTCATTCGAAGGTGAGATAAATCGTGACAATTTAATGACATTTAATTAGATTAGAGATTTTTGTGTTAACCATGTGATAAATCTGATTTTATGGTTAACAGCTAGGATTTAATCCTGTTACAGTCGTGTGCCTCGAATTTCAAACACACGAATTTAACAATTAACACTTCCCTAAACATTAATCCAAAAGCTCAACGAAATTACAAAATAAATTATTGAGTGCAAACTTGCTGAGATTATGAGTTTTACTAAGATTTAGAAATGTATTACTTGAAATAAGTGTATAAAAAAAGACAAAGTTTGTTGATTTGTTGACGTTTATGTCTCAAGGAAGAGCAGTAGCTGGTCCAAATATGTAAGGACTGCAAGTAAAATTCATTGAATTTGACAAAATTAAAGTCTTCAAGACCTTGCTCCTAAATAAATATCACTATTTCTTTTTTATGTCTGTCGACTTATACATCTGTTATAAAATATAAAAACTTGTTTGTTGCAAATGCAGATTTGCTGAATATCTAGAGATATATTTTTTAAGACAAAATATATCTAAGAACTATATTTTCAAACAACTTTTCCAACACATAAATTGCAAATCATTTTAGTAAACAACTATTCTCCCATATGTCCCGAAAATACAAAATATTTATTTCCCAATTTATAACTTGGATCCAAAAAAATAAAAACATTATTATTGATTATTGTTATGATTTTCCCAATTTACGAACATTGGTTTACTCATAATTAAATAAAATATTCAACACATTCAGCTTAAAAGGGAATAAAAACAGCTTTGTGAATTACATTTAACCACAAACTTGAAATTAAAAATAAGCGTAACATTTGTTAAATGAAAAAGTTGAAAATTCTTGTTGAAACAAAAATACCGGCAAAAAAAATACGATTTGGTTATAAATTATGGAATTGAATCCTGTTCGAGAATTTTGATTATGATGAAGTTTTGCCGAGTTTCAAGCTAATAGTGCGTTAGACCGTTCAAAGATACACTCAAACTTGTTGTGGTTATGTTGCATGGTTGCAGAAACGCGGTTCAAATTTAACTCTAGATTAACTTTAAGCCTGAAATCTAAGTTTCCGAACTAATACTGAACTGTCTACCCCTAATTATTTTTCCTCCGGCAAATAAAGGTCTTCTACATTTACCAAAGTAGGTAATGTTATTTCAAAACTTGAAGAGTTAATTACTTTTTCAAACTATACTTAAATGTTGAAAAAAAAATCTAGATATTAATTTTTCAAACCCACATTTCTTTGAAAACCATCTGTTCAAAAAAACCACATTGATTCGTGACACGTTTTCTATTATTTACTTTTACTTAGTATAAATACCAAGAGTATTTTTGGAAATCCCTCATAAAATAATCAGAAGATATTCACGAAAAATCCTGATAGAAGTGGAGTTAGCTCGGAGCTGCATGCACGTAAGGTTTAAATCATTAATAAACTCATTTTATCGATACCAAAGCATTTAAAAGCATCTTACTAATAAGATTTCTGACAGGAAAATCGTTCCACAAAAAGGATGCGAACATAACATGCAAATTAATAGACGATTTTTATAAAAATAGAATTGGTATTTTTATTTATTTAGATAATGATTTATATTTAAGCTCTTATGTGGAAGAAGCTTTTGCTTCATCTAAAATTCCTAAGGTTAAGAGGTATATGAGATCCTATAATTATGAGAGAGGACAGGTTTCATGTCATTTCCCAGAAGTCGTGGTCGTCTTAGGAACAATTTATGGCACAGACCGAATCGTGACGTTTTTCTTTCAGAAACTGCATGCGACGACAAGAAACAGGATATCTCTGACAGAACCTCCCCGTTTTTGCAATATCGAAAAATGTTAAAGTTCATACTTATGAAAATTACCGTTCACATTTTTCTTTTAGTACAATAAAAAGCAGAGCAAGGAATCAATATTTTAAATTAAAATGTACATCAACCAAGTTTAATAATAAATAATGTATATTTTGCATTGAATAATAGAAGTTGTCATCATTTCTGTTTTTGAATCCAAGAAACTATATAATCTTTTTATTCGCGTTAATAATTCAGCAAGGAACAAATAGCTAAAGTGGTTCTATTTACGTCTACAGTCGAAATTTCTAAAGCAAAGAAACTTTTACATAGGTATGTAGATAAAAGATATGTATGCGTACGCGAGAATGTAAGCACTCACTGTTAAATGAAAAGCAATTTAAACTTATATAGCCGAGTTTCAGTAACGTCGATAACAGAAAGTTCCACCTTAGGGAAGTAATCGAATAATACTGACAAAGAAACGCATTTAAAAATCAATAGCTTTGATACCTTTCAAATATGTATGTTAAATTTGCCATAAGTTTAGGACGAACTTATAATTGAATAATTCAAGAAAAATTTACTTCAATACCTTCGAAGAAGAATCTTTCACTTTGAAGTTGTAATCTTATTTGAAGAAAAATTAATAATACGTTGTTATTTGAAAAAAATAGTGTTGTTGCGAATTTATCGATAGTTTAGAAAATTTTTTCAGTTATCTAAAATACAGCAAAAGAACACGCAATGTAAACTCCGGTAAGTGCTCTAAACAGAGAACAACTCCAAACAATATAGTGTTTTAAACGTAAGTCTAAATTGTGATGATGTTTGTTTTGTTGAAAAATATTATTAGAAAGCTTTTACTTCCATTTTCAGTAATTTTGTGAACAGGTTAAGGATTTGTAAATCCCAATGCAATCGTAAGTGTTCCAGTTTTCAGGCAAGACATAAGCGTTTATGTAACAGCCAAAAACTGGTAACGTACATAACAACTTGAATCCTAGCGCGTAAAAGTAGCAATATGGTAGAAATAATTTTCATTGTGAGTCTCTCGAGCCATAGCAGTTTCCAGTTTGTGTGTTGTTTTATGCTGTTAGAAAATAAAGTTAACGTTTCTTATCTTGTTGTCAGAATGGATCGATATTTATTAAGGGACCCTAAATGTCGGTCTGAAGCGTGTGCAAAGAACGTCCTTGTTTAAATTTCCAGATACGAAAGGATCCTAACTGAATATTGCAATAGTCAAACTATATTAGAAAGTTTGTTGAGATTTTCAAACCGGAAAAACTGTCTTCAAACAAAATAAAATCTGTTAAATATATCCAAGAAGTTGCTTTCTTATTCGGTGCGAAAACTGGAGTTCGTTTGAAAATTTCATTAGCAATTTAATCGAATTTTAAATATTTAGAACAGGAAATCCCAGTGGAGGTGCCATTGTCAGTCTCAAGGGCACTAAGTTGCGGTGTCGAGTAACGTAAGTAATTTGGTCACCAGACGACTAATACTAACAATACTAATCTTCTCAAAAAAAAAAAAATTAAATTGATACGAATAAATTAGAAACATCCAAAAATGTGTTAACATTGTTGGTTATATTCTCTCCATTAGAGTTTATTTTTAGTATCGTTTTTAGAGTAGGTTTTTGGACATAAAACAAGAGAGGATGCAACGAATGGAGTTGAGGCTATAAAATTTCGTCCTAAGACTGTAAATGACCAGTTTTACTTCCTTGTATCAGCTAGTATGAATCATCTTGTATATGCTGGTAATACCTCTGGGTATAGCGTACCCAAGTCAAATTGATGTCTTTAATTTATCTTTCACGAGACGTAAGAACTTCACTATCTGCGACGTGGTTTAAAAACCATTAAATAAAAAAGTCTATGATAAGAATTCTGTCGGGAGTTGCTTTCTGCAATTCCTGAGAATGCGCTCATTCCTCGTCCAATAACACTTAAGGAAACGACGCGTGTGTAATCGTTCTATAAAACAATATACGATAACAGATTAATTTGACATTTTGAACAAATATATCTTTGACTTTTTTCCAGATTATTATGTATGTAAGCTTTAACAGTACATTAGCTTACCACGGGAATCATGGCAGCGAAGCTTCAACGCGAAAGCTCCATTGCCCCTATTCCAGTCTCTTCTACTCTAGCTAATGGTATCTAACTGACGACCGACTCCTGTTAGCACGATAAATATTTACCTTCATCTGCATGATGATGTTATTATGCTCTCCATACTAGAGCACGTACTACTAGCCATACCCGAAACGCCGAGATCAAGGACAAATCTCAGCCAAGAATAGCTGTCCAGTATTATAGAAATGCATATTAGAGGAACAATACACAAAGATTGTAAATTTAATTTTTCGTTAAATTTCTGTCAAATTTCAAATTTCTATTATTATCTGATTACGCTTCCATCCAAATATCACAGCTTTTCAACCAAAACATCTTGCTCTGACAAAAGCAGCTTTCTAAAACTTTTCGAAAACGACAAGAAAGATCTGATTCAAAAGAGATCCGATTTCTCTTGTGAATTTTTTATTATTCTTTCTATTAAATACTCCGGTTTTGACATTTCGTATCATTAGATCTATAATAACATTTATAATAAACCGTGCATGAAAGCAAAGAAATTTTTCTAATCTTGAAAGTTTTTCTAACAATTCTTGTTTGCTGAAGTTTAAATAAAGTATTCTCACCTCCAAACGTGAAAAACTTCACATGAGTAATATGTTGAGATTTACGAAATAACGTGGTAAACCAACCGTAAAATCCACTAATGATTTATTATTTTCGTGACTGTTAACCCCTTACGTATCACGTACATTATGTACTGAAATAAAATTTATAGTTACTTTGAATTAAAAAAGGGTAGTGAAACTTTTATGTTTATCTTAGTTTTCATTAAAATTACAAATTTTTCATAAATTACGAATAATTAAGTAAAATTTTTCTGTATCACACAAAACTAGAAAATTTGTTGTTCTGTTGTTTATTCAATATGTTTATTATGCCCTATTTTTAATTATTAATTTGATCTGTAAACAAATATTTATTTAATTAAAATGCGTTCCAACAAATAAAATCGATACAACTCATATGGGTGATTAATTACAAAACGGTTTTTATTATCATTGAACATTATGTGAATAATCCATTTATTTTCATGTTAATAAACAATTAAAGAATACTATAACTGTTGGTCACGGAAAAGAAACATTATTTTCAATAGGAAAATCAAACATTTTGCTGTTAGAAACCGCAGGTTTTTATTATATTTGTTTTTCATGTAACCATTTCTATAAATAAGATAAATTTAAACACGTTATTTTTGAACATATTGAACATGTTGAAATCTTGTAGGAATTTTCAATTTTAAATAACTTTATAATATAGCTTTATTACTTACAGCTTTCAAATTAAGTCTACGTCCTTGAATCATAAAGTAAAAATCTAATAAGAATTCTTTTGAATTTCAAAATTAATTAGTTTCTTCCAGTGTGAATATTTTTTATTAGAGAAAACAATTAAAAAGTTACGAATGTAGCTTCATCTTTTTAAAATGATTCGAGCATTGTATAAACAACAGAACTGGTAATACAGTAAGTGCGAACACTCCCAACAGATGAAAATAATTAAAGTCAGGGAAACATTGCCTTAAGATTCTTTGTTTTGGTGCTTTTTATTGGAATTCCTGAATATAACTCTAATTAACCCGACTTTATATTTATGGTAAAACCATGACTTGGAATATATATTTGTAATTATCTAAGCATGTGTTTTAGCTATAATTTAAATAAACGAGAAACAGACACCAGCTTGTGTATTTCCCTTGTAATAATTTTTGTCAGCAGGTGTACCTCTGAGACAATTCTCCATATTTGCCGAAGTCACTTTATTTTCTTGCATCTCATGGCAAACTTAATTTATCCAACGAGAGTAAGTTTCGCAATTTGGAAGTACTTTTTCTCACAATGCACAGATAATACAGAGATGGATGAATCAGTTCATTGAAAAAATTATTGTCAGAACCGTGTAATAAATAAAGAACAAAGGATAAAAATTAGTAAGCACGAGATAACAAAGCAGAATTCGTATATTGGAGTGTCAAATTAAGCGTATCATCGTCCTTTGGCACAACGACCATTAGTTAATTGAATAGAAATTAGCTTGTAAATTAATAGGTCACGCGTTTGTATTAATTTGATTTCGATAGAAGCACGAAAATTGTAATTTGTAATTCCAAGTGGAAGAAAATAAGCGTAAATAAAATGAGTGAAAAAGAGAAATTGATTTGGGTTTGAAAATCTCGAACTTATTAAAAGTTTTGTTATCTAAACTGTGATGACAATAGATGTTTGTGTATTTTATGTAAATCAGCATTCATGTATAATCTTTGAAAAAGTTTATTAATATTACAAGTTACCTTTAACAATCGATTAACAACTTAAATATAATTCATAAAATACTAAAGTTGCCACGTTTGAACTTTGAACTTGTTTCTTCCAAGTTTCAAGCTTTCCTAAGATGCAAGGTGACACCTTAATCATTATTGCGCATACTCAATGTTTATTAACAAGACTCCCCCTGTTTGATTCGTTAAATTTTCGATTAACTCCATTATACAGCACTCACAACAAACGTGACTCGCTGTTAAAACAAGATAAACGAACAAAAGAAAATTGACAGCAGCCATGATGTACATGTAGGTGTGTTGTCAATCAGCATTCCAGCTCATCACATTTTTCGTTAAAATAATTTATATTGGAAATTTGACAATGTCAACTATTAAGTTATTTCCATGAAGGAAGAGTTTGCATGCTCTGAAAGGGTGTTACACGAGTACGTATCAAGTAGCTCTAATTACTAATATTAATAAAGCACAGCGCTTTTGTTGATTAAACTCGCTGCTTAATACACTTACATGTCACACACAAGCAATCACCTAGAGAATATAACACTGTACTATTATTTAGTGTAAAGTCGGTTTATACAAACAAAGAGCACAATTTACATCCAATTATATATAAATGATAGCAATAGATACGAAGACGTTCCGTTTTGATTAAATTTTTCCGTAAACATTAGTTAAATATTACTTGATAGAAGTAAACATTATCGTGAATCTTTGACGAAGTATTGACTTTTTAAGAGATTTATTTTTAGATCTTTTTGTTGAAGCAAATCAGATATTTCCTGGCTAAAAGTGAAGTTATGTTTTCAATCTTCTACTCAATAATCATAACTCAACTCTGTGAGTTTCTTCATATTCTGCTGGTGTGTCTGACGTCTAAATGTAACAAACATATAGTAGTAGTGTGTAAACTAATGAATCATTTTATCCCGCCTTGGTTTCGTTTGAACATTGCTACCTAGCGTAAGATTTGAGATTTATGTCTTATTTAAACGTAAACTTGTAAATTATACAAGCCGAACAAATAACTCACTTAAATTAAATCAATTCGTTAATTGTGTTTGGGAATAATTTTGAATCGCCGAAGCTACTAGGTGGCAATTCAAGAGAATGAAGAACATAAAATTCTAGTCGGAGATTGTTATCGTTATTCTGGATTTAAGCTCGCGATTATCCAATTACGAGTAATAACAATAGAAGAAATATAAACGTTCCCTGAGGTATTCTATTTTCGTGTATCAAATCAAAGTTTTGATTTTAAAAGTGATAATCAAGACGATATTTAACAATTTGTGAGATATTTCTTCGTCCCGGTACCGGATGGGTGTAACAAGCCCGCCATTATATTATAATTAGTTCATGTGACTGACTGGTGAACGGTCGATTTTCAGTTAAATCATAGAAGTCTCTTGAACTCAGTTAGTTCTCTGTTACTAGTAGTGACAAATCAGCTAACAATATACTGAAATTTCAATACCAGCGGTTCATTACATTACGGAAATAATTATTACTGGTGATTCATGCTCGAGTTTACGATATTACGTGATTTAAATCCATATTTCGAAAATTTCGGCCATTAGCTTTTATAATGTAGGCAAAAATAATATATACGTCGACGGTGTTATCAGCATGGTGACGTTGCAAACGCTTGAACACATTAAACAATAATAATTTGGGAGTTATCGCAGTTCACGCTAGGACATTGCAGACTACGTATAAATGCCTATTCCATCCTCCAAAATGCAAACTCACCAACCTAATGTGGAAAATACACAACCCACAAATATCTACAAAAACACATCACATACAAATTACTAAATTCTCAAAAAGTCCGAAAACAATGTATCTCAACTTCCGGTTCCCCTGATTTTTGGAGTGATTACACCAAAATACATTAACCCACATATTTCTTCCTTTCAGGCTGGTAAACACCCTCATCGATTTCTCGGTTACCCATGAACATACCTACCTGAGATGCTATTTTTAAAACACAACTAATTTCAAGTATTTTAAATTTCAACTATAATTTCCTATGCAAAAGAAACTGGAAACTCTCGTCGATTTTATGGAAATTTATGTGTATAAAATGGAAATTTACACCTCATTATCAACTGCGCAAGCGTTGCATTAAAATTAAAAGTTGAAATAAAATCTACTATTTTATTACTCATAAATAAACCTTTGATGAATTATCACAAAATAAACATTCTTTTTCGATATTTATGGACTTGGAATTTTGTTTGCAGAAACTTTGAGTTGTGTTGTCAATTTCGAATAAATAAGGAAACCATGACGTAAAAAGTACATTACTAAATTTTAAGTACATCTCATAAATCATTTTGGAGTGGTTATGTTTTCTTTCTATTCTTGAAAAATGTATGTCAACTCAAACAAATCTTTGCTGAAAACTCCCTCTAACAATTCTTTACAACAAACTTATAAAAAACTTTACTAATACTGAAATATTGATGTCTGAGGATAATTGTAGAATAAGTTCTAAACGAAAAAACTTGTTGTTTGAACTAGCAAAAGAAATCTTCTATTCTTATATTTGCTTTAGATTATTAATCTTTTTCATATTTTTGTTGTTACATATAACAACGCTATTCAGATTGTAAACATAAATAGTATGTCCATATATCAGTCCATTTTAAAAATTCCATTAAGAATGTAATTTTTTTAAAAGCCTCTAGAAAGATTTAATTTTCTGAAGTTAATATAACTCAATATTTGCGATTCTTTACTTTTGCTAATAAAATAAATTTTCGTAAAAAATAAACTTAAAAGAAAAGAGGAAAGCTTTTTAATTAGTTTTTTATCAATTTTTACTAATTACTTTCGAACTCATCTTATATTAAATACCTGAAAAACTTTCTATAAAAAAGGGAGAAAATTGGATAGATCAAAAAAAATGAGTATTATATTTATAAGTCTCAATTCTTTTTGCTTTTTATTAATAATCACAAAAATTTCCATTAAAAATTCTAAGAAAAAAAGAAATTGCTGTGTTAAGTAAAAATAATCACTTTGCATGCAATTTCTAATGTGTGGTTTATGAGTTATTTATAGAGCTACATTATCTTCACCCTTCATGTGATAAATTATTTTAGGTATTTTAGGGCACAAGGTTTACTTCAGAAGAGCAAAAGGTTAATTATTATTCCTTCAAAATCAGCTCATAAAAAATATGAGCCCAGAGTTCTATAGACGAGAAGAGCATTATTCTAGTTTATAGCCCTTGACGAAACATGTAAGATAAAAAAATTCTAAATACGTGGTAGAAGAAAGTTCATTACATAACACACAAAAAAGAAAAAGCTCAGTTTCTTATATCAGTAAACGTAATATAATCATCAAAGATGACAAAAATTTTTGTTTACAATCTTTTATTTCAGAAACATTAAAGAATTCAGTTTCTTTGATACTTATATACTAATTTTTAAAATTCCAATAATACTTTTGAATCGTAACTGATCACAAAAATTTCTACTTTGAAACCGTAATTGAACTGGTTTAATACCCTCAAAAACGAGCTTCTCTCCCCTGAAGGTAAACTTCAGGCAATTGTGATACCGTCAGTGCGAAAAAAATCGTTGAGAGTAGAAAATTCACAACGTTAAATATTAAAATCAACTGTTAGGAGATTACTGAATTTAAAATATAAATGTAAAATATCGGTTTTTGCTAGAACTGAGTTCGAGAGAAAAGCTCTATTTTGTTTTGCTGACACAAATTCATTAGAAATAGAAACTGGTTGTAAATAATGGTTAGAAAATTAAATAGGACGTTTGATCCCAAGTTTAAATGACTTTAGTTCGGTTTTCACATTGAGAAATAGTTTATTTAGTGTATTTACGTAGTTTGTCGATTTCTGTTTAATATATTCGGAACAGTTCAAGTAGTGGTATCAAAAGCACATAGCCTCTTGTAGCAGTAACTTGAAAGTTTGTGGAAAGTGCCAGCACGTACAACAGCTCGAAATTTATACGAATACGTGATATTTCTTAAGTGCTATTGTTTAACTTACGCAAATTAAATATCGGAAATTTGCTAATTTTCCTAAAAAACTTGATAATTATTCATTTTGTTGCATACTACAGCAACGCCTAACAATCTGTTATGATTTATTCGAGGTTTTGCTCGAGCACGCACTTTGTTTTATATTTATTATAGATAGACATCAACTATGGAAATTATTCTTTCAAAAATACCGTTTAAAGTGTTAATTTCATACAACAATGCTATTTTTATTAAAACTTTGAGATTAAAAAACTTAATTACTTGTCTAATTTTAGAATGGAAATTATCATTAACACATTTATGGTTGGTGGGAGTATATGAAACCACATGTAATATTGCATATCCGTTCTGGGGTGAATTCAATCGATCTGCTATACTAACAGTAGAATTGTATTTTGTATTTAAAAGACACAATTTGAAGTTGAATCGTGAAATATATAACGATCCTTTCGTGTGTGCCATCGTTAAATCTTCATCCAGTGAATTTGTTCCTCCTTTAACATCGATCTCACAGCCGGTTCTAATTTGACATCTATCCATTCCGAACAATAATCCTATGTCTAACTTGAGAAAAGAAACCTAAATTGCTTAAAACAATTCCTTAGTAAAGATAAAATAGAACTGTCAAGAAAATAATGCGAAAATTAGAAACAATAATTACTTTAATGTTTGACATCAATTTTACCTGGATTAATTAGTTGAATAAAATTTTCTAATTATACTTAGGACGTAAGTAATTAATAAAGTACAGAGCTGTTGAAAGAGTTTTTCTAAAATATGATAAATCAAGATTGTAAATAAGTTAATTAACATAAAGCTTTCTCTTGAGATTTTGTGTTATTGGATAGTGGAACATCAGCAATAATTTTCGAACGTAATATCAGTTGACTATAGGTTTAGTTGAATGCACATGTTAAACAAATTGGAACTTTAATTATTGGTTAGAATTGTTTAGGTTGATACTTTTTCGAAGTAAACAGATCGATGGGTAGTGAATTTGCAAGTTGAGGCGATAAAGCGAAACTGTGAAGATGTTAGCTAGGAGGGAGTTAGTTGAGAAAGTTTTTATTTATTAGGTTCTTAGGGTCGGTGATTACCGTATTAAGTGATTCATTTGTGCAGTATTTTTTAACGGGTGACAGCTCAGCGGATCGAGCGATAATGAAGGAACATGTTAACTAACAATTTACGAGTTGGTAAGCAAGTTAAAGTCGACGAGTTTGGCGCTGTTGTCGCATCCTGCATTGTACGGCAAGACCGGAATATGAAAGGATGTTCCGCTTCCTATGCCTTCAGTGTTTCCGTTAGATTATGCCTACAAAACCTCATACGCAGATACCTAATTATATTACGCTATCCTGTACTTATGGTACGCTCAGATATTTATTTTGCCGCCACTGTCTATTTACTTTACTCCAACTTCCACTCCTCAAATATTTGCTGCAACACTGATTTAGCTAATAAATAAAAGACATTAGCTCTCTGCCAAAAACTAATGAACGTACAACAAACAACTTGCTCTAAAACCACTTCCTCGGCCTAAAAGCATTCCAACTTCTAACCAAAAACTCAGTTTCAAAACACTCTTCACACTATCAACAGTATCACACCATATATCAAATTCAAATTCTATTCGAAAGATACAAAGAAAATTTTATTCAGATCTCTAAGACTTAATACACCATACAAGCACAGTAAAAGAAACGTACATCCGCACTTAAGCTACTCTTCTAAGCTTTTTGCTCTTGTTAAATGTGAAATATTTAATAGCAACTAAGGGTCGGATACGTTACAGAAAAGGTTAATAGGAACGAAGACTTTCTAAGGGTTTTGTTTACCTTTTATTAACTCATTTAGTATCTAAAGGTATATCAAGTAAACCCCAGGATTATTTTTAATTTTCATAATTACCTTAAGGATGAATTCAACTCACCAGATTACAGCACAATTTAATTAGTTACTAATTTATTAAGGAACTTAGAAACAAAATAGTGATAAATTGACTAAAGAAAATTATAAATCTTTCAGATAGAGTTTTTTTTTCCTATTGCAATAGTGAAATCGGAATCTCGTTTTCCTCGAAGGCATAAAAAATCTTCTTCAATATGTTTTTGTTTTAAAGCTGATTTTAACCCGCGGTGCTTTCTTGTTTCGTTATGCGATGGAAAGTTTGATGTTTTATAAATGTAAACTTCGTCAATGGAAAAAAATAAATCGTTCACTTAGTTTCAGAATGAATGAATGTGTCACTTTAATATCCTTTGGGATATTTGCTGGCAAAGTTATTAAAAAATGAAATTATTACGACATTTATAATTCAGCCACGCTCTGAACCAAGCTCACTGTGAATTTATTTTTATGCGAAATTGTAATCTCCCAAACCATTTAATAGCAATAAAGTTTTTAGCACAGTGCTATTATTATCTACATCAAGCAATTCCATAAGAACAAAAACTATTTAGTAGTTAGTAAGAGTAAAAATTCAGTGCATGGACAAATTTCAAACTATTTGCATGACAATACATTTAGTTTTCTCTTCAGTCCAGTGTCCCTTCTAAAAAACTGTTTTACGAAATTTTCAGACTGAATGAAGTTAAGGCGAACCTAAACCAGTCCAGTTTCGGATCCCGTTGTAAACTCAATTTAGTCACAATAAAGTGATTTTTTAGTATTAAAATAACGGTAGCTTTTATTCCCAGGTTGAGGTCAAACTAAGTAAAAAATTTCAATTAATAGCGATTTTTAAGCGAATTGAATCTCCTGTTATCACTAAATACTTGAACTCACAAGGGAAATAAAATTTGAATAAAATGTTAAGCTCGATCGACAGCAGTCTTTTTAATCTCTTATTTACAAAAGTTCAGAACAAAATTAAATGAAGTTAATCCAGCATCCGAGGAAATGAAGAAAAAATTAATTCATTCTTTCTAAAACATTTCAATTTTTTTGAACATTTATGTCGTTGTTGTTGAAATTTTTCCTAATAGAAGACACTCCAAACTCTTGAATTTCTTTTTAAACCAATATCAATAATGATATGGTCTTCATTGTTAAGATTGCAGACGATTTTACGACGGAGCAAACCATTTTAGCAGATCCTCAATTTTAATTGCGTTCTTGACATAGCTGAAGAGAATTTGTTAAAGCGACGTAGCGAGCTTCAGTCTATAAGCCTAACGTTAGAAATGACAGACATACCGGGTGAAAACAAAAACCATTATTTCATACCATTTTTTTACTTATTTGCATAGACTACTAGCGAGATTTTCCCATATTTTTTCAGCTTTCTCTTTTCACTTTCAGAATTCTTTTATTAGTAAAAATTTCTTTTTCCACACACGTACATATCTGAAATAATTTTTGTTATATTTCGTTAGAACAGAGTCGAATTTTGGTAAATCGTTGTATTCATTAATGGTGCTGAAAAATCTCTAAGCCGATTTGTCGTTTTCTCTATAAGGAATTTTCCGATGAAACAGCTAAGTAAAATCCTTCAATTAAATTGTGTTGAACAATAAAGCTCTAACGTTCTCTTTGGATTCTTCGTTTGATATAATGAAGGAGCGACTATTACAACTCGACCTAACTCTGTATAACTGTCACACAGGTGTCACTGAGCTTACAGCTAACTGTCGTTAAGCTCTCCTACCACTGTGGTCCGCCGCAAGCCGTACCCTCCGGTTTCTGGCATATTGAGACCGCATATCTTCCAGCTTGACGTTTTAAGGAAACAGAACGCCCAATTTTGTCTTGGCAGAAACCGATTTTATTTCTTACTTACTGTCGTCAGAACATAAATAACAAAGTTTTAAACCTGAAGCTGTCTTGCAAATAAGCACATTTATGGAAGAGCACGACAAAACAACAACTTTCATTGCTACAGTCTCTAGAAAACCAAAAGTTAAATATTTTTAATACTATTTATCTTTGTTTTAAACTGTGAAATATTTATCAGAAATAGACTTCAAGAGTTTTTTCAAGAAGATAAATCGTGATTTGTGACTGTACTAAATCTTCCACGAATAAAACTTGAAACTATCGCCACAAAAAGAATATTGAAATTACTAAATACTCTTATTTTATTCAAAGCGATATTCTAAACAAAATCAGAAAATCTTATAAATTATTCACGTTTATTTCTAAAAAATATATTTTTTTATAGTTAAATAAAAACTGTAATAAACATCCACTTTTGAGGTGGAAATCTCTGTCAAGTAAATTCCTCGATTTGTTCTTTTTTAGAACTGTCTCGCCAAAGTATTTTTGTTAAAGCTTCTTATTGTGTATTGATCTCTTTTATAATAAAAGTTTAAGCAATCATTATTGTTTCATTTTCCTCTTTCAAACCACTGGCATTCAACTAAACCGCCTTTTTTATTCAACAACCGACTATTGAAAGTTGAAATTGTTAATTTCAGAAGTAACAAATTTAGTTAATAATGTAAAAACTTATATTATATGCCATTAAAATTAAATGCAGTTATTATCGTAAGTACTTTTATGACAGACTGGAAAGGTATACAATCTGTCCTAACCTAGAGGCATCCTCAGAAAAAGCAAAACTCATTGTCCCTTGGAATTAAAGACCTCCAGCACTAATTATAAAAGTTATTCCAACAAAAGTTCTATCTAAGTTTTTACGTGTTTTATAAAAAAAGAATTATTAATATACATTTTTTATATGGTCGCTGTTGGAACCCCAGAACAATGATTTTAATATCGACGCTTTTTGGCAAACAAAACAGTAAACAGTCACGATTAACTCAAATTGAAAAACCACAAATGCTTCCATTATTAGTCCTTTCTGAATGAATATGTTTATTTTGTGCATGTATGAGTCTGTATTGTATATTGCGATTGGCTAAACAGCCAACATGTTTAAAGTTTTAGTCTGTTCAACGTTCAAAGTGATTTCTACACGTATTGAATATTTATTAAACCCAAAATTTGCACAAAATTACCTATTCCACTATTATTAATTCAATATTTTGTTTGAAATCATACTGAATTATGGAGAAATGAACGAAATGAATTTTAAAAAATTTTAATAAATTATTTTGTAAACGTTTATATTGATTTTGTGGTATCAAAATTAAACAGATTGGTTGTATAGTGCGGTACTTTATCCACACATATCAAATAGCTAAATCCCAGTGTCACTTTGGATACCAATCCCAGTGTATACGCCAAAAATTCATATTCTAAATATGTTAACAGAATTTCCAACCACACCTATTTATACGGTCAGATTTACAACTATTTTGGTGAGAAACGTAATTGCCATTGTCTTTCTACTTGAAAAACAATTTAAATAAAACACAATCACATTTAATTTTGTACAAAAAATAATTGAAATTATTCTCACAGCAGTGACATAAGAAATTTCTTTACTAAAATTAAAATTCTTGGATTAGACGACAGCAAATAATTGTTGTGCTTTATTTTAAACACGTCTTCTTCGCTACACTTAACAGACGGAAAATTTTAATTTGTCACGTAAAGATTTCTTTGTATAATGATTGAGCTAATCAATTTGCAACTTTATTCAACTTATGCCAAAACGTGGAAAGAATTTTAACCTCACAAAATACACAAATTAATAAACACTCTGTTGTTATTTCCAAATCAGGTCAAAATTCAGTTGCAATAAGAACGCATCACAATGAGAGCAATCATACAAAACTGAACAACACTCGACTAAATTTGTGTTTTAATTAAAAATGAGTAAATGTTACATTCACACGTATGTGTTTAATTAAAAACTGTAAAAAATCAAACTGTATATTTTGTTTTGATTAATTTTATTTATAATAATCAATTCAGCAAACATTATCTTGTTTGTGATAACTGTATAAATGAAAATTATGCATTTTATATATTACAATAAATAAACAAATTATTATCAGATTTTTCCAGATTTGTTTTGTTAATAAAAGGGGAACACGATAGTGTTGTTGAGGTTTTATATATCATCTTCTAAAAGCATGCTAAAACAAGCTAAAATTTAATATGTTAAAGCGTGCTGCCATCTCAAGTATACCTCAGAATTCTGACAGAGTGAAAAGCTTCTTCATCTCAAAAAATTTCAATTAAAAAAAACTACAAAAACATACTGTTGAACGTAATATTTCCAGATGTAATTACCTGCCACCAGTTATGTTATCAAATTTAATTTAGAAAATCTACATTTAGTTGAATTCCCGTTAAATAAAGAGCTAATCAGATTTGCACAAATGTAAATCGACTTCAAAGTAACTACTTGTTTACAGTGATCAGTTCCAAACTCAGTATTTAATATAATTGCTAAGTTTGTGGCAGGTAGCAAGTTGTTATTAAACTAAATCACGTTAAACATCTAAGTATTTTCAATTTTTAATCTACCTTTAGAGATGCAGCATTTTAAAGTACACGTCTAAAGCTTTAAATCTCTTGGCATTGCATTTAACTTTTCACAAAAGTTGAATAAAAGAAAAATGCTGTTTTTAATCGTGTATTATAAAAATATTAGCGAAATCTGAGAGAAGTAATTTTAATAGTGTAGGAAACGATAAAAAGGATTTGTGAGGTAGGTAGTAGGATACACATATCATACGTGACATATAAACCACAATACATCACATTAGGCTCCAAACTCCCACTACCTCATCCCATTGAAGCAGCAGCGCAGGCCACTACGTGCCTTGTATGTATTGCTAGTTATTACACCACGTTGTGAAAAAAACAACGCAGAACTGTGCTGAAAAACTCCAGAATTTGATTAATAATTCATCTAAAATAAAAATGCAGTATTCTGTAGTTACATCAATTCAAGAAGAATAAACAACTCATAGATATCAAACTGCTGCATCTGTTTACTTTCTCGAATGTGAATTTTAATTTTACTGTAAAAAACTAAGTTATTTATTCAGTATAAACTTGCAACAAATTTGCAGTTTCAAATAACGTCTAACTACAACAGAGTTTATTTCACATGTAATTTATCTATTTTCTCATCACTTCACTCGTGTAAAATGGTGGATGCGCCGGGTTGCGGTTCAATTTACTACTTTAAATGTGAAGAGATTTTAGTTGAAGTAATAGATCTTTGTTGAGAAACATTACCAGATTATGAAAGAGATATCGTAGAGAAGAAGTGATTACTTGGATTTGTTCGCTGTATTCTCTTATTAGAAAAGTAGGTGCGATTGCTGTCTAAATTGTAAAAGTTTATTAGCAATTAGATTTTGTGTAAGAGGGTAATTTCATGGTGATTAGTTTAATTTGTTGTTGGCCGGTGTCTGTTACGCCATAATGTCAGACGATATCGATTTTGTGGCTAGAGAAAATCCCAATAGACAGAATCACAAACATTGCAAATGCAACATAAATTAGTTAAAATCCACACGGGTTGCTATACTTGTATCAAGATTTACTTATGACGCTAAAGTAGAATAAATGTAATACTAGAGATGAGAAAATTTTATATTGTCGTATAATGTTGCAATAAAGTACAGACTTTTAAATTTTTATAGAAAAATCCAAAAATTTAATGATTATCACCGAACTTTCAACTTTGCTGATTTAAACTAAAACAATTAAAGGATACTATTTTGACTGTCGGAAAGAGAATTATTCAAGTCACCAAATACAGAAATCGTTGGCGAACAATTTCAGTGTAATAAACACAGAAAGACACTATTTCACTCCACTGTTAAACACAAACAATTAAACAAGAATTCCAATTCAAACGATACACATGCTTGAAATTAGACCACACTTTAATATTAATTTATCTCAAATTGAGATTAGACTTATACAAATCAAGTAAATAAATAAAATAGTTTAAATTGTTAATTTTTCACAAGCATCTAGTTTTACGGTGTCATATTATTTTACAAGACTACGCTTTATGTGATGGTTTCAAATTTTAGTTTTACTATTGTAATAAAGTCATTAAATTTTTACGATCATATAACTATTTTTATGATTCGTATCGAGGTTTCAAACGTTAGATTTACACACAGGTAATCGCTTATAAAATTCTGAAAGCTTTTAGCTATAATTAATTTACTAGAAATTTACAGAAAGAAAAAATCAAACAGAACAAATCCAGACGGACAGCAATGTCCACAGTGGTTTACAGCTAAATTGACTCTAGTTTAGGAGGAAATAGTGACATTGAAAAGCTGGAGTAATGTAGATAGAAAAATGTAACTTTGGGAAAATTGACGTTTGGTAAGTAAGTTTCAACTGTTAGATGTAAAGAGACGAATGAACTTTGGAGTAGCATTTCGCACATAATGTTCACTGTTCATTACAACGTTGAGTTTTTCTCAGATTTCCACTTTTCTTCTTAATGGACTCTAAAGTAAAATTGAGTTTTTTATAAGCATCTTGATTTTATTTGACTTTTATGGTTTAAAAAATGTTATTATTATCGCATTTTATGTGAGTTTATTATGTAAAATTAGCTTTTAATTATCAGGTTATTTATATTTAACTGAAAGTGTGTATAATTAAGGAAATTTCCACTTTGGGACATTTCCATTCCCTCGGCAAATATGCAATTAATGTTTACATCCGTACTATCGATCAACAGACCTGGTTTTGATGGAATTAGTAAGAGCATAATCTTCCGTTTGGTGGAAATTTGATATTCATGTCCGATATGCATTAGTTCTATCAGACACACATTTCCTTTAAGTATAACTCTCCATTCTCTTGACATAAAGCCATATATTCAACTTACAGCAGCATAATTTTACTTGCCTAAATTAAAAAAAAAAAAACATATGAACATTTTTAGCATCTGACGCACATTATTCTTATGTCGTCAGAGATGAAATATACAGATGAAATATAAATTACGCTATCCAAAACACGCAAATGTTTAAATGCAAATATATGTGCTCAAACTGGGCGCAACAAATCGATAAATCAACAATATACTTCCTACATAATTTTGCTTTTAACAACAAACACAAGACAATCATGATAATAATAACCGTCATCAGTGGTGAAGTGACAATAGTTAAAGCCTACTCTATCCATCCAGTTTTGCAACTAATGCAGAATCTACAAATTGCGACTCTCTGTCATCACGCTCAACTTCAAACTATTTGACAAATGTCAAATTAGAACTTCGCACAAGAAGAAGTCAATTAATTATTAAACTGTCAATTACGAATCGTCATATTTTTGTAACCGAAACCAAGCAAAAAAATAAATTAAATTTTATAAAAAAAAAAACTTGCCAGTTGCGTTATTAAATTACAAAAGAATATAAAATGAAAAATCCTAGAAAATATATTTGCTTGAAAATGGAGTGCATATTGGGTTGAATGGAAACGAATCTGAACACAAAAATTTTAACAATAGTCGGTTTTTCTGTGGACTACCTCAAAACTTTTTTGAACTTGGAAATCGATCAAAAGTTAGAATGTGATAAAGGAGATGACATTATATATAAATTGTATTTGACAAGAAATTAAAAATTCAACGTAGCTGCTTTAGTTAAAAGGACAGATAGGAATACAACAATCTGCAAACTAAGTATCGTCAGCACAAGAGACAATGAAACACAATTTCGCTTTACAGTGACAATCTGACACAGGGTAAAGGGAGCGGTTCGAGAAAGGAGAAGGGTAAAGTCACCGCCAGCTCCCTCAATGTTGAAGGATTCCCCTTGTAAGCTCATACTAAGCTGGAATGTAAACAAAACAAGCTTGCTGCTATTAATCGACTATAGCTGCCGATATCTTAAATTGCAAAATTTAACACCGGCCAAAAACCATAATGACAAAATTGAACTTATTGTCGAAAGTTGAATCTTAATAAGTTGAAAATGTTCTGTACTTAGCTAACACTCTTGTTAACGGCGTCCAGTGGTGTTTTTATAGAGTAGTAATTTTGAATCTTGTGATCACCCCAAAATCGCTCTCTGGATTTTGTGAACAGCAGCGGGTGTTCCTTATGATGTATTTAGTGCTAACAGGGTGTTGCCACCCACATAATGTGTCGGTGGAAAATTAGTGAACTGATTTACATCTAAATCTAGTAGTGCATACCCTTTAACAGGACCGTAGTCAGCTGAATAATGACCTCTATTCTCCATTAGCATTTCAACGACATTCTAATGTTACTATTGATCAAATATTATCGCTTTATCTATTCGATTTAGATTTTTCCAAAATATTATTCACGCTTAATTCTATTCCTAATAATGAAACATTAATGTCTAACGACGCTATCATAGTGGATTATAAGGGTGTTTCACATTTATATGAAGCACATCCTCCCATAATAATGTTCTTCAGTACAGACGTTTGAAATAATGATTTATTCAAGCATAATCAAGAAATTATGCATTAACTGTGGGGTACATTTGTCATAATAAATTAGAGTGAATTTAAATATGACTATGAATATTTATGTATCTGACGCTTTAAAGAATGATTAATGGCGCAATTTCTTTGATCACGATTAAAGAAGTAATTGTGCGTGCATCCACCCACGCATATACAGCCGCTTCATAAATGAGCAATTAACCACTCTATAAGAAGATTTATTGATTATTCATTTAAAGCAAAAAATAAGCATACCTAAGATTGGAAACTTTATTGTTCGAAATAAAACCAACAAGTTTGAAAAGCTAATTTAAATTGACATGCTTTTACATAAAATATTTTTCTAATTTATTATTCAGAAAATAAATGATATTTTTCTTGCCACTTTAAATTCGCTCAAGAATGCGTTATTAATATGATTTTTTGTAGTTAAGAATGCAAATCATAATAGAAATTTCATTTCAGGGTCTCTGCTAGTAAACGGAGGAATGCAGAATTCTGGTGGTAACGGTTTCAACGCTCTTCCGGAGAGTGGCACTCTGCCGCCTATGGGACCACCTGCAGCTCCACAAAATCGCTTTGAACCTTATTTTGACGCAATGACTCCACGCAATGTAACAGCTCTTGTTGGGAAATCGGCTTATCTCAGCTGCCGCGTACGAAATTTAGGAAATAAAACGGTGAGTTTTTCATTTTATTGACTTTATAAAACCTGATTTGTGAAGAATTCTTACGTACGCTTTGAATTCACTCAATATATCCACTGATACAATATGATATCGCTTATATACAGTTAATATTTTATATCAATTCTCTCCAGGCATTCAAGCAATATCTATTTCCCGACATTCTGAAATATATAAAATGGAAAAAACTATTAATAAAAATTCAAGTCAAATAGTCACCTCAAAATTCAAAGTTATTTAATAGTTAGTGTCCGCCGTATATGTGTGAAGCATAACATCGCATTGTAGCTTTTACAGCACATGTAAAGCACCCTCTGAAAAGGTCGTAAAACCAAACAAAAATTTCGTTTTTACGACCAAAATCAAAGACTAATTTCATGCGAATATGCAAATCAATAACCGCTTTTCAAACATTAAAAAAGCTCATTCATTTAAAAAAATCCGCATTTTTGTATTTAGCGGAATAAGAGACTTGAGTTCATTAATTTTTATCAAGATAAAAATTCGAAAAGCTCAAGAGATTCAATCCAGAAATTTTATTTTCATTTTAATAATTGCGATATTGTGAGAGAGCAAAAATTAGAATTAGATACCGGAACACTATAAGCAAACTTGCTCTTGTTTGCTGTGAAATTTTCAAAGTTTGTATTTATTTTTATTATTAAATCATCTGTATTCCAAAACTCGGCTACGTAAACGCTGTCAACAAAGCTGAATTGTATACAAACATTAAAGGTTTTGATTATACAGCTTATGAACATGCTAGTACTGCTACATAATTTATTCCACACATGTAAATACACGCCAAGCAATTTATACTAAACTTACAGGTATGCTTGATGTATAATAAAAATAACCTAACAAGGTATTTCGTGACCTAAAGAATATTAACTGTATTACAGGAACTAACAAAATAATTAAAATTTTTTTCCTATTTTAACCTTTTCGAAAGCTTCTTACTTAAAGCTTGCGGCATAAAATTAAAAGCCGACGTGTACATACATATTTATTGAAATTTATCGCTTAGGTACCGCGGGTTATAATTCGTGTTTCCTATTTCATCGCAAAAAGAAAAACCCACTATACACTGAAATATCAGACTAACTTCGCAACATTAGTAACGTGTAGTTACATATTTATAACAAATCCACATTTGATATTTTCTGAATTTTAATTCGAAAATAAACGAACTTGTAACAATAAACATAACAGTGAGTTATTTCTCTTTTGAAGTTAAAGGTTACTCTTATTAATATTTGCATGATATTGAAGATAAAATACACATTTTAAGATTTTCAAAGTTAAACTTTCCTCTTTCTAAAACGCCCACATTTTGCTTTGAATTAATAGGTTTCTTTTAATTTCTTAAATGCTTTGAATAACGAAAGTTGTTTAAAACAATTAAACGTTCTTTAGAAAATAATTTAAAAATTATTAAAGTTTTTGTGAAAAGAATCTCACTCGATCTTATATTCTCACATAAAAGAGAAAAAACCTTCTCAGGAGACGTTACATGTTTTATTTTTATTCAATATTCAAGTTATTTGACATAAAGCAGCTTCTACTCCTAAAATAGATGCTTTACGTAAAAGGAAGGAATTCTAATCAATAACAAGCGTTTCTACGTCTGTGATAATTATTTTTACGTAGGTTCGTCATTGTCAGAGAAAATAAAAAATGTTTTTCTCCAATTTCGCTGGTGAATTGAATCTTCAACTAAAAGTTAACAAAAAAAGTTTTCTTTTTATATTTAATTTTAATGCTATGTGACCGTATTATCAAACTTTATAAATGAATGTAGCATCAACAATTAAGTCGATTTTTATACTGGTAACAACCATAATAAGGTTATTGAAACTTTTCGTTTTAAACAAAGTATTATAAGTTTACCTTACATCCACATAAATATGCCATCAAGTAAAAATTCCGTATTGTAACATCATATTTGAAACAGCAAAAGTGCATCAAACTTCCTATTTCTCATTAAGTGCAAATGCAAAATTCTGCATTAAAAATGAAATTATTCCAAATACGATATCTTGCTATCAGAAGCAATTTCAACTGTTTATTGTAATCTTAAAATTTTATTTAAGAAACGTGGCCTGAATTGCAAATTTGAAAACAGTTAAGAGTGAATTGTAGAAGGAATTCAATTTAGTTGTGTAGCGTCTTTCATTTTGCTGAGAAACACTTTGTTATTTTCAAGAATTTAAAAAGTAACTTTTAAATTTTTTTCAACGGGTCTGTCGATCAAATAGAAGTGATTTTTTATTTGAAAAATAAGCAGTTTTATAAATAAATTATCATTGGTTTACAGTGTAAATTTGCGAAGAAGAAGTGTTAACAGCGTAAATTAGAACGACCGTCTTTATAAATGGTGTAAAGTAAACTTCCCTTAAATCAATCCACACCTCATTGACTTGCCTGGACCCAAGCGAATCTAACTGATCCAGGTCAAGTAGGGTACCTGACACTGTATTAATTTATTGTTTATCTTATACCCTCCATGAAACTATAATAAGGGGAGAGTCATCGAGCCCTAAAATTAGGAACGCATACTAATGCCAAGATTGATGCTTTATTGGTTCACGTTTTTAGTTTCAAACCGCCACGACGATAAAAAACAAAATTGCTACAATACAATGTTTCTTTATTTTATGCTCCAGATTTAAAATATAAAATTTGTATTTACTATTCATAAGTAATGTGCTTTTTCCTACTTTAATCTTTTAATGTAATTTAGGACGGTAAAGCCACTTTTACAACTAGTTTTATTTAAAAGAACCATAAAAACTTATAGATTATTTACCTTATGAATAAAATTTCAAATTTTATGTTTTTTACTAAAATATACAAGGCCATTCACGAAGACTTTCTTATTAGAAGTTTATAGAGAATACGTATTTCAATCGAACTGAAATTTTGTATATAGAGGTTTTTAAATATGTTCTATCGAAGTAAAACAATGACGACTTTGCTGCACTTCCGCTTATATCGGGAATCGGTACTAACTTGTAATTTTAAATGGAACACTCTATTATTGCATATTTAGATTTATTGATTGATTATAGTTTGGGTTTAATAACCACTTAGGGCATCTAAAATCCATAGTTTTAGAGTTATTCACGTTATTTCAGAAAATTTAACTCCTGCAAAGGTCAAGAAAAATTCTTTAAAAACCAAGTAAGCTGGAAGTTAACTGTTTTAACTTTTCTGTAGACCAAGAATGACTATCAATTGCTATAACGCATATTCATTTGTTTTTTATATCTATCACAATAACGATTTTTAAATTAATAATATTCAATCAAAAATAACTTGATTTTTTCAAATAGAACGATATGGCAGTTGTTTTACTAACGCATTCAGAATCCGATTCTCTTTCATTTGATATAAAATTTTGCACATCTGCCAAGAAATTTTTTTGAAATATTTGCAAATAATTACATTGACAGATACCGGTTATCTCTTGTCAATTGAAAGAGAATTCAATTCTGCATGCATTAGTGATACAATTGCTATGTCATTCCATTTGAAAAAATCAAGTTATCCATAATTGAAAATACTTAACTTTGAAAAGCAAGATTCTGACAAATATTGAAAACAGATGAATATGCAGTTGTGCAATTAATAGTGTCATTCTTGGTCTATTGAATACTAAAAACACTTGACTCCCTTAGTTTTTGAACAATTATTATTTTTCTTGACTCTTGCAGATGCAAATTTTTTCAAAAAAAAAAAAAAATTGAATAGCTCTAAAACTATAAATTCTAGGAACCCTAAGTGGTGATTAAACCTGAACTAAAAATTATCAAGGAATTCAGAAATGTAATAATATACAGAGTGTTCTATTCAAAATAATAAAGTTAGTACCGACTTCCGATATAAGCGGAAGTGAAGCAAAGTCGCCATTATTTTATGTCGATAGAACATAGGTATTCAAGAATTCTTATTCAATCAATTTTTTTTCAAGTATTTGTGGCCATTTCTGAACATTTCTCTAAAGGGGGGGGGGGGAGGATTAAGTAGTAGGTCTAATTCAAAATTTTTTGATATTTGCCGATTTTATTTATCATCAATAATTCGATAACGTCCTATGCTACCACTTTCAAACTTTTACATTGTTAAGGCATTTTTTTGAAACAGATATTTTGGTTTTAGCGGAAACCTTCGATTCTCATTTGTTTCTGAGTTATTAGACTTAACTTTTATTTTTTTATGGAAGTGATATTAAATTTTTGATTGCTTAGATAGTTCTTAGAAAAAGCTTTTCAAAAATGTAAGACATGTCACTTGAATCTCCATTTCTACAAGAGATATTAACAGAAAATAAATTTAATACTGATTAAAATCAGTAGGCTATGAAATTTTAGCGTCATTGTTAAGCAAATGATAAGCTATGTTACTGTCGACAATGTAAAAGTTTGAAAAACGTCAGAGGAAGCGTTATCGAGTAACTGAGAAAAATGGAAATTGAGAAATTTAGTTTTTTCAAAATATCTCAAAATTGAGGGGAACCACAATGAATTTGAAATGAGATTAATTTTGAGCATTGAGTTCTGCAAAACATTCCCCAATTAACCGTTGCTCTATCTGTTCTAATAACTAAGATATCAATGGTGAGCATCAAAATATGGACACACTGTATACAATAGGAAAGCATCTGGAGTGTATATTTTGTGCTTTATTTGTAAGAATAAGTTAGCGTTTGATAATTTGATGACAAAGTTTTTCGAAATCTTCCAGTCGAATAGTCGTGGAAGTCGTAAAATCGTGTAATGCTGCTGTTGCTATATATCAGAAATTTGTTATCGAGAGGAGTGATATTATATTTATTAATGGTGTGAGCGCGAGGTGTAAACAAATATTAAGTTGGCTGGGAACAAATCCTATAAATTCAGGATCGAATCGGAAAGGGTAAAAAGTGGGAAATGTATCAACAGCAAGTTTTGTCTTTCTTGAAAGTTGGATAGACGCAATGGAACCGGAAATGTAATTTATGTCGATTTGAAAATCAGTATTACATGAAGTAGTTAAAATTCAGGGATTATTACTTGGTTCAAAGGAATATAGAAATAGTTGTCTATAGCCGGCGTCGCCTATAAATTACAGAAATTTAGTAACAAAGAAGACAATACAAACATTATGATCACATTATATGGTAGAGCAAAAGCTTAGTATTAATCATCCGTGTAAGTCGCTGTATCCTAGCCAGACAATAAGCCCATCGACTTAGTTATTAAAGTTTAAAATAGAAATCCCACAACATTAAATAGCATGTTCTTGTTTGACACAGCTCAAGGCCCATTCTTGTCTGTTTTCAGCCATTTATCTTTGCAATGTTAGAAATTCAGCTGCATTCATAGCATAATCCAGCTCAGCGAGATACACGGCAGGGTCTCTGCATAAAGTGAGTTTGTAAAGTTCAAAACACTTAAATACCAGGTGTGCACTTGAACACTTTTAATTCTTTATCATAACTCTCATTTCCATTCGATGATTTTCATAAATCCAAAATTACAATTCGGAAAGGAGCAATTTTATCTAGAATTCTGACAAATGTTCTTTTTGTCGCAAAGTGAGACTGCAGAGAGACGGCACAAAGAGTTTTATCTCGATTGTGTCTGTACTATAGAAGAGGAGTGCTCGTGATATATGCAAGAAGGGCTGACGGGTTCACAATACCCAAAATCTGCCCGCGGGTACGTATAAATTACATACTCTACTACTTTTCCTGCCTATTCAAATTATATACATGATTTGTACTCAGAACGGTTTTGTTTTTGAGTCTACCCGATTCTCGCTTTTTTTTAATTAGAGTGCATTGTTCCAGAAAGTGAGTTTATTCCTCAGCTTCACCTGATTCCGTTTTAATACCTACTCTCTTTATCTCTTTTAATTCTCACTTTCCTCTAATTCATCACTAAAAATTGTTGACTTGTAACGTTTAACGTTCACTTCGCCACAATTTCACATCGAATAAAAATTAAAAAAATCAGACCGAAATTTAGACACGAAGTGAACATTTCTAATGTAATCTTTACTTGAAAATAAACAAAAACTTTTTCCTACTCAATTCGCGCCATTCAAAATTAAGAAGAAGATTCAACCCTCTTCGAAGTTTCTATTTCATACAATCTCGAGCCAATATAAATTATCTTGCTATCTATCTCACAATAGAAATAAAAATAAAACATTTTCCCGAGATGATCCCAAAAACAAGTCATAACTTTTTTTATTTTTTTTATAAAATAAGTCGGGTAACTATAAATCAGTTAATTAATATTAAAAAACAATAAATTTGAGATTTATGTCGTCTCGTATGAATCCCAAATTTAAATTTAGTTTCAACTCGATCTTGTCAAGATACATTTATTCATGAGGCGTTAAAATACACATAAAAGCTTTTTAAGGAATGATACATCTCAATATATTTCGGTTATTTGATCATTTAAAAGACAGAAAAAAAATCTGTTAATGCCGCTTTCGCAAGAAAGTGACGCTGAAATTTATTTAAATCCTTTACAAGACTAATCTACAATTTAAAAATGTTTTTGTGACATAGAGCTTTTACTTTAAACTGTTTAAAGATTGAAAGTAATATTCATTGACTCTTCGACAATAATTTACGCATCGGTTAGTTGGAGGCAGTTTAGTTTAAAAACTAACAAGTTTTCAAGTCCCGATTAGATTGCTTCTAGCTCAACTGACAATTACTGCCTTTGGGTCATTAATTACATTCTCCCTGTTGGTCCACTACAGCTAGAAAGCGCTACCCTTTCATTCTTTCCGACTTTACTCCATTTAAGCCTGTTCGCTGTTCTACTGAACAAAATCCCATAGAAGCTGTTCTATAAATTCATTCATCTCTTAAAATACACAAGTCGGAGCTTTATCTTTATATAGGCGGTACAAACAACAATTTTTTATTTGTTTTATCTGAGTTTTTATAATTATTAGTTTGTATAAAAGTGGTCTCGGCTAAAACTGTCCACAGTTGAGTTATAAAAAAGCACACAAAGAACAATAAAAACCCGACACAGGTACATATCAGAGCTTTTCCTATGTTTATGTTTTTTTAATGTTGCATCGAGAAAAGTGTTGGTTATACATATCTTAGAAGCGTGTCCTCAGGTTATTTTCAAGCGAGTTGTAAAACTTTATCGCATAATGCCAAATTTAATTAAAAGTTTGGGCATTAGTTCGGCTGAATATATAGACGAATTGTTGTAGATAGTTTGAACTACAACATTTCAAGTATCTTGCTTTAATACAAAACAGTTTTAAATTAAAAAGTGAAAATTGTCGCAAGTACAAAGGTTTCCGAGCTTAAGCTTTCGTTTTACGTCGTTCTACAATCTCTTTTAAGTGTCGGACTGAAGTAAGACAATTTATAGAAAATATCACAAAGTCAGATCTTTTTTATCTGATCGGAAGACTAACAAATTGGAACAATCAACTTGACAAAAGTCTGTTTTACACACTAGAAAACGTATCAGGAAACGATCTGATGTATGATAATATATTTCACTTTGCTCTTTTCCTCAATTTTCTTCGCGTTTCAACTTAATAAAATAACAGGGAAAATGATGGAAGAAATAATTTTTTTGCCAAACTGGACCGTTTTAGTGAAAATTACATTCTCACCACTATTTGTCGACGGAAGATAAATTTCTCAACACACCACAAAAAAATTACCTTCCTGTCGTGGACAAAACCAAAGCTTCTGTCAATATTTTTCACACATTTTTTGCTAACCGATGCAAAAAAATTTATAATATTACATTTTATTATTAATAGAGTTATTTCGCTAAATGAATAATCAGAATAATAAATTTAATGTTCAGTTTTATTCGTTACAAAATATCAATTATCTCGACAAAGCATTTTTAATTTTTTAATTAACTTTTATAATAGCTATTTCAACTCTTACAACTGCAACTAATTTTATGCAAACGCATGAATGTTTCATGAATAGTAGTAAATCACTGTAATTATTGTAGAAATATGCGTTTTCCCAGTATATCTTGAATTCTCATCAATTATTTCTTATTAAAAAACTTATATTGCTTGAGAAATAAAAAAGCGTCTATAAAACTCACTACCTTTGCCACATAAAAATATTCTTTTTAAAATATAAGAAGATCCAGACACGTACAATTCGTTATTAGTATTCGCATCTGTATTTGTCTGCTTTATATGAAATAAAATAATACATAAACGATGCAAGGTAAAAACGAAAACTCTATTTCCTACTCTAAAAACAGAATTGTGAGTTATAAAATCGATTGTCAAAGATACATGGAAAATAAGTTATGAAGAGAAATTGGGATTTAGGAAGCACAAACATATATCAAGAGTTCATTTTCAAACATTACAAAATTATCTCTTTTTTCATATTAACTTTAAATTAAAAATAAACATTCATGCGTTTATTTTAGAAGTCTTTTAGTTTAGATATTAAAATATTTACATTTCGTTACGGTTTCAGTGAAAATTCCCTCAAACGTGATTGTTTAAAATAATTTCTAATTTAAATTACTATAGTAGTATTTAATGGTTTTCAAATAATCTCAGTTTGTGAATTTTTCGAGCTAACACCAGTACGCGGAACAAAAAATTAACAAGAGCTAAGTAGTTAATACTCGAATGTAAATCAGAAAAGTTGTTTTTATTCCAGAAAAAAAACCGGAATTTTGTATATTCATCAAATGACGCTTAAGCAGAAACCTAATATGTGATAATCTGCTTTTAGGAAACTTGTTAGCGGTAAATCTGAACCAAATTGAAATTTGGGAATGTTAGCCTGATTTCAGCTAAACTACGAGCAAAGTTCGCATTAACTTGGAATATATTATAGCATCTGACTGAAACACACGCCAAGTCGAACTGTGACAGAAAAGAGAACATATCACTTGCATGTTATTCTGCAAGCAAAGCTCTAACTTTATTCTCAAATCCTTTTGTTTGTTGTTTCAACTTGCAACCAACCAGTTCATTAATTTTATAATTTATCATAGGCTAATGCTTTTCTTTAAACACGGAACGCCTCAAAAAATGCCGATTCTGTTAGCAACTTTTTCAACACAAATAACTGCGATGACACAGCAAATATAAAAGCTTACTTTCCAGAGCTGCAATTTTCGACATAAATTATTGTCAGTAGTCGAGTAGAAACTTCGCCAAAATTCGTTGTCAATGTTTGGAACAATTACGAAAATTTAGACAGAACAGAAAAGAAAATTAACAAAGGGTGCTGAATAATAACCAATAAATAATTGCCACAAAAACTCCTCAGTACTCTTACATTCACTTGAAACAGTGAAGTAAGCTATTAAATTACATTTTAATAATTAACTCTAATTGAAATTACTTCAATAACAAACTTTGTTTGCAACGTAGACTAAAAATAATCAAATTTCAGTCGCAGTCTATTCCAGCAGATTTCACTTCAAATAATAAAATCAATATCTATTTACAGAGCTTTCATATTGACACAATAAATTGACAGTTGTCAAAGTGATGAACATGCAGTCAAAATTCACTCATTAATACTAAACTTACAGATACGCAAAAATCATCATTTATATCTAAGATTGAATAAACTAAAATAGTCCATTAATTGTGTGAAATAAAAGTAATAAAACAATGGTTAGAATGCATTTACTTAAAGACCGATTAAAATTATTAAAAGCGTAATGGAGTTGTCAGTAGCATTCTCTAATTGAATTTCTTGGAGAAGTTATTTAACTGTTCATTTCTTTATAGATTAAATTTTTCCTCAATCTACTCGTGGTTGATTAAAATAAATGCATCTTGTAATTTTCTTTCAGGTTTCGTGGATTCGTCATCGAGACATTCATATTTTAACTGTCGGTAGTTATACATACACCAGCGACCAAAGATTTCAAGCAAATCATCATCCTGAAACCGACGAATGGACTTTACAAATCAAATGGGCGCAAAAGAGAGACGCCGGAATTTACGAGTGTCAAATTAGCACACAACCAGTCAGAAGCTATTTCGTTAATCTGAACGTTGTCGGTAAGTTAATTCACAAAAATATGAAAAAGCGCGTTTATTTCAAGTATAACAAAAACTCGAATTTTTCATCAAATTAAATATTCCTTCCCGCAAATCACAATTTCAATTGCAGCAAACGCAAATGCAACTTATTAACGCTATACTATATTCAGCATTGGAAACCTACACGGAATAACAATTTCTTAGAATTAGCATAAAGCCTCTGGCACTTCTCCACAATACCATACTGGTTGATATTGTCACATTCATCATTTATGATTTCAAAACGACAAAGAATCTTCTCACTAGGCTTTGACTTCGCACAACTCTAATTGGCACTGTCAAAGAAAAGTGCATCTTTCAGAACTTATTTACCAGCGTCAAAGATCCATATCTATAACATAAAATCACATGCAAATTCCTATAAGCATCAAATGATTCCAAGCTGATTTCCAAGGAAGCACTTCTCCGTATTCAAATCAAAATATTCTATTATTACCAGAATTCAAAGAATTTGAAAATATCTTGCAGCTATAACAACAGAAATAAACAAATTAAAAACTATCTGCAAAATAAGAACCTTCAACATTTTTTCAAGGCGTTGATTTAAATGAAAGTAAAATTATTCTTTCACTTATAAATTTTCAGCAGTAAAGTTAATTTCATGAATTTATGTAGTTTGACCCCAATGTTTTTTCAGCGCAAAATAGTATCCAGTAAAAAACTAGCTTTTAGTTTAATATTTAAATAAAATGTTTGACGTCTAGTTTATTTTCAAAGAATAAATTAGATTTTGCCTGAAAATTTCATTATTTAAAAAAACTACACGATAAAATAATTAGCCGGCACATTTTCTTAAAAAAACAATGTTACATTTGATATGAAAAATAATAAAAAATACTCAAAACATGTTTTAATTAATTCACAAACATGAATTTTTCATTATATTTTTATATTTTACTTCGCATAACAATCAAATTTAAGCTTATATTTAAACGCAAAAACTGATTTTTTGTTTTAAAATAATTTGCTTGTTAATTGAATTTGTATTATCATAAAATGACAAAAGTTCCAGTACCCAAAATTGCATAAATTAGTTGAATTGAATAAAATTGTAAATCACATTAAGTTCAAGTTAAATTTCTGTTCTCTTGTCAATAGTTTTGAAAGATTAATAATTTTGCATCCTGGCGCATCCACCATTTTTAAAACAATCTAAATTGAGTTTGTAATTCTCAATTTTATGAAGCAATAGCTTCAGATGAGTTCAATATTTTTTATGTTTTTGTTGTGTACTGAAACTATTGTTAATATCATGTTTCAGAGGATGTAGTTGGCGACGAACCATTCCATGATCGAGCTGATCGAGCGTCTAAAAAGAAATGTTGTCCAGGTGGCAGGTTGTTTCTGTTTACCAATAATCCACTAATGTCTTAATTTGAGATGAATAACTAACCTTGCATTAATTATATTTCAAGCTTTAATTATGACAGCATATGCGGTAGTTTTCGCTTTAAAAATCGATAAACCTAGTTAAGTTATAACTACAATCACGACGAAGTTTTAACCGTCCTCTAGAACAGTAACTACAAACTACTCTTGTGGTTACAGACAAGTGATTTAACAAGTTGCTAATTTGTGTCTTAATTTTAGTTCCTACAGCCCAAATACTTGGAGGACCTGATCTACATGTTGACAAAGGAAGCACCATCAACTTGACTTGCTCGATTCGGTTCAGTCCAGAACCACCAGCTTATATATTCTGGTACCATCGTGATGATGTAAGTAGAAATTTATTATAAGTCATTCTTAAATGTTTCACCAGAAATCACGGTAATAAAAATTTATGCTCTAATTACATTAAAGTAGATGTCAAGGTTGTAAATTACAAGTTTGAAATAAGTTTTTATCAAGTTGTTCATCAAATAAAAGATTTTAAATTAAACTCTTGGTTTTAGGCAAATGAAGTAATGAGTTAATCTAAATCTCTAGAGTGTAATAGGTGCTTTAATAAAGTAAAAGTAGCACTAGCAAAAATTTGCCTAGAGTAAAATACGACAAAAGTAAAGGCAGAAACGTTTAAGACACAGGAACTAAATATAACTCCCGTTTCCTTTCTGCTTTTCTCTTCAAATGCAAATTTCGTTAGCTGCGCAACGCATTTACCACGTGATCAATAATTTAAATTAAAATCCAAATTTTATTTCAGGTGATAAGTTACGATTCAAACAGAGGCGGCGTCAGTGTCATCACTGAAAAAGGGGATGTGACTACAAGCTTCTTGTTAATCCAACATGCTGACATTTCAGACTCCGGCAAATATTCTTGCAGTCCGTCTAACGCAGATGTCGCCAGCGTCAGGGTACATGTCTTAAACGGTGAGTTACGACTGCTATTTTGTCGGTATAATAACGCGAATTCCTCGTCTTGACTCCATAACAAATACTGAATAAATCCCACAGGCTAAATAAAAGAATGTGTACGAGATTACAATGATTGATTTTCAATTAGTACAGATTTAGCGCACGTTCTGTTCGTTGGTGGCAATATAGGATGAGGAGCAATGGAAATAGGAAAAGTGCAAATCAATCACGATGTAATTACGGACACAAGCTGATAGAAGACCAGGAAACTGGACCCAAAATACCTATTGCATGCTAATAATCGTGTGGCTAACGTTTTGATTATTTATTCTCAACTTAAATACATCCAAACACCACAGGATTTTATTTACTGAAAATTGCTACCTATAATTGAGTTGGAATGTGGACTTAGAATAACAAAATTACCACATCGACTTTTGCACTAATGTAAAATTTAATCACAAAACTTTCTGTCTCTTACACATTGTTATCGAAAACAAATTTGTTAGTTCCAGTGACTTTGATATCTAATTTATAAACTTGTATTATAACTGTATGAGTGTATCCCGCATTATTTCTTAACAAATATATTTAGGTCGGAAACTTACTAAATGACTCAACGTCCGATAGGTAATAATTTATCTACCCGCATTTCTCTTTTAACACATCAAGAAAAAAACGACGATGATCATAAACCTTTGAAGATTTATCTTGAAAAATCCAACTCACAGCAAAAAAAAACAAATTTTTAATAAAAATTTATTTTTATGAAATACCGATACTCCTATAGAAATATGGCTAAAATCGGTTCTGTTATTTGTTAGTTTTTGATGCAATTTTAATGTACTGCTGACGCTTCAAATAAATACTAAAATTCCAGTTCAAACATTTTCCTCGAAAAATTCCCTTCAATATTTTTTTTAATTATAGCAATTATAACCGCCCATGTATAACGCTTATAAAAACATCGTTCTAGTAATATTATTCAGACATTGTTTTTTTATAATCTTCCATAATATACGATGTTAAAGTCGTTGTGTAAACACGCATTCGCTCCAGTCCAAACAATTTGAAAATCGGTTTAACTGTTAAATTTATTATTGTGTTTTTTAAAAGATAGCGAATAAATGCCCCAAGCACATCTCCGTCTCAGTTGTTTAATAAATTTGAATTTTTTTCTCAATCGAAATAAATGATTTGAGTTATTCTTGATCTTTTTAAAACTAGACTGTCAGAAGCATTTCAGTAACATAAAAGTGGAACAAAACAAATTTTGATTGATAGAGATATTATTTTGGCATTTTCAAGTAAACTGTAGACTTATATTGTACATGTATTTTTTTTAAGTTTAATCCCGTTTTGCCGTCAATTGTGAAAAAAGCAAATTAAAAAACGGTAATCCTCAGTTTGAACAGCGTTGAAATCGTTTGGGAACGGTGATAATCAACGAGGATTATGCAGCGTTTTACTGATCGGAAACATTCAATTCATCGATGATGCCGCATGGCGGCCGTTGAAATAAGCTCAGCTTTCTGCTTAATCAACCAAAATAGTTTGTATTTTCCTATGATAAACATATCTCAACGAAGCAAGCCATCACTAAACATTATTAAACAAATTTATATTCAAGTGGATACTCTGGGACAAAGCCAATTCTCCTCAGATTCCAAACACTCTAACTTATCACATCTACATTCCCATTTTTAACAGATAGAATCAAAAGCCACATTAGAAGATATCTGGACGATGTCTTTTTCCAGTTAAATGCACTTAACTTTTTTTATAAAAATTTATTTAACCGTGCCATCGATTTTGGCTTGCTTGCCTGTTATGCATTCACGTTTGCATCTGCAAGCTCAACAACAAAATGTCTGAAAAATATGTTATGTTTTTCGCTAACACCGTCATGAAAATTTTTAGGATTAAAGTGCTTTGTTCAGCCAAAAACGTGACATCAACAAGTCGACATTAAAAGTAAAATATTTTACGTGCTATCATGTTTTAAGGTGAAAATGTACTTTTTCATAATTTTGAAAGAAATACTAATGCTTTCAAACTTTTACATCTCGAACATTTCACAAAGTTGTATAGTTAATCTACATACAGCAGCATTAAATCGAAAGCTTTTTGTCAAAATGATTGAAAATTTAATGTTGTTCCTTCTTTTCTATTCCAAACACTCGAAAGCATTTAAAATGTTATTTGACAGTGATAGATCTACATTATAAATGAAATTCTTGACATACCACCATATCCTCAGAAAATACAAATTTATTATTTAAAAACGAATGGAGCAACAATTTTGACTATACAATATGACATTCCAAAAAAAATTAAATATAGTTTAACCTTACAATTATTATGTTCTATTTCTCGGCACATTCACCTTTTTTGAAAATAAAACTTTCAATTTAATTATTGTTTTCCCAACTAACGAATTGAATTAAATTAAAATTTTTATTGTAAACATAATATTTAAACAGTAAAAATATGATTTCTGTTCGAGATGCAGATTTCAAATTATTGGCGTTTAGTCGAAGACGATTGTAATGAATGCGTAATTTCAATTTCAGATTAATTAATTAGTCTTGAATGGAAACAAACTGTAATTAATCGATAAGCGAGCACAAGAATCATAAATCAAGTAAAGTGGCGCATCGAAAATTGGAAATTGGTTGTTTTGCTAACTAGGAAAACAAGTGCGATTTGATTTAAACGTTTTCATGTTCTTTTTGCCTCAGTTTTAATTGTAAATCAAAGTCTCGGGCAAATATTACCAGCAAGTTGATAAATCCGACCCTACCTGAACCGAAATTCATTGTCCAAATTGGCATAAAACGTTTCAATGATCCCTTTCAAGCCTACGCTTCCATTGAAGATGATTACACATATGAACAGCTTGCAACCAGTCAAATACAAATTGTTTATCTTTGTTTAAAATGCTATCGATGTCAGTCGCATATGTCGCTCTGCAAATCATAACATAAACATAAATACAAAAATATTCAACTTTATATTCAAAACAAGCTACTTGAAACAATAATTAATTTTAACTTTTAAATAATTCATTTCTATCATTAAACTGTAATAATGTTTGTGACGTTTTTCATATTTTTTTCAAAACTGTTAATTATTCAAAGAGCTTTAAAATAGTAGCGTTTCGTTTACTTAGCTGTCGGTGATGACTTGTCAATGCTTACATAAATTATAAGCTGTCAGTGATTTGCGACTACTGTGCACAGTAATTTATGATTTATCGAAATCAATGAAATCAACAGTTTCCATTGTATTTCTTGCAATAAAGTTATTCAGTATGAAGTAAAAACCAGTAATTTCCGCCGAGCGTGACTAACGACCATTATCTATTAACTATTGTGTAAGTAGCTAAAAGAGATAGTTTATCAATGAAATCTGGAAACATTTTGATTCGTGCGGCTAACAGTTTTGATAGGATTTCTAATGTTGGTTTAACTAGACCGGTGTATAATTTTGTGAGAAAAATGAGTGTTTGTTTCAGGTGAAAGACCAGCTGCTATGCAAACTGGATCAGCAGGACTATCAAACAGTTCTTTGAATATCCTCGCCTTGATGATTATTTCCTACATTTATTCAGCTATTTATCTAAGCCTTCAACTTGAAACTAAAGAAACAGTGGTCGCTTCAAGGTAGCCATTTTATCAAAATGTCAATTTGTATATAAATTAAATAAAAACAAGAATTGTCAACGACTTACACAGAAAAAAGATATTTAAAAACACACTAAAAATCAATGTACAGTAACATTAAATTTAATCAAGTGTTTCAAATTTCTGTGTTCTAGAATTTACCTGCGTTGTGCTTTTAATTTTATTCATCAATTAAATTCCAATTTAGTTAGAGGATAATTTAAATTTCATTTATTTTTTTACGTTCGGTTTTGCAATTGCCGTATGGACATTTGAGAGCAATTATATAAACAAGTAGGTGTTTTTCATGTTGCATACCTAATTAAATAACGTCAAGTGTTGAAATAAGAACCAAAATTGAAACACTTACAGTTATTAAATGTTAATTGTTATTTTAATGATTGAATAATCATAGTGTAAATATGAACGTTTTCATTTTGTTAGATAAATAGTTAAAACAATTTAACTAATAGCATAATAAGGACAGAGTTTATATTGGGGAAGTTAATGTGAAATTCAAAAATCGTTAACTAAATTGTAACTTCCAATTGCAGTGAAATATATTTTATTTGTTATTGACATGCAAGCTATAACTGCGAACTAGAAAACCCAATGAACTTTTAATGGTCAAACAAAAGTGAATAAGACACTTGCAGTGACAGTTTTCAATGGCGTTTAAAACAGTGTTAAAAATGGTGTATATTTAAGAAATACAAGTAGAATTTTAATTGTTAAATCACATTTCTGTTATAAAAAATGTAACGAATTTGGTCCAGCAAATGAACTCCTTCAAAATCGAAGAAAAATCATTCATTTAGCTATTTTCTGAATCCACGAATTTATTTTCTTTGAAAAATATTCTAAACACGTATGTGTTTTATATTTTAAAAATGCAATTGAATACAGGGTTTTGAAATGGATCATACTCTTTTCTACAGAAATGCTATTTACTCATACAAAATGGCTAGAAAGAAGATTGGTTGAATGTTTAATATGTTAACACCTACCTTGGTGGGGATAAACGTTTATTCCCTCTACGTTAGCAAAGGTGCCATCAAGTTTAATACAGATTTCTGTATTAAACCAATTACATTTATTAGAGATTGCACGGAAGGTTTAAAAGTTGAATTTTATTAACATTTACAGCTTTGATGTTTTGGAATTTAAATAATTTTGAAGTAGTTCATAATTCCTATCATATGTATTGATATATTCATAAACTATTGAGTTCGCTTCAACAGGGTATATGTATAATTTTGGTCATTTCTACTATTTGTAACTTTGTAATTATTCATGTAGATAAAAATTTTAGTTGACGTAAAATAAATATCCCAATGAAATTACGGTTTAATTAATTCACTAATTATATCCTAGTTTATAAATTATTACAACAGTTTTAATGAAATTTGGAACATAACAATGTAAATTATTGTAAATATTGTAGGTAGTACAAACATAAGTCACTGCTGTGTATAGAATACAGAGACGGCGCTAGAAAATTTTTTCGAAATTATTTGAGATTTTTTTTAACTAGCGACGTCATTGTTATCGAATACAATAAAAAATCAGAAAGCAAGTTACTAACATAGGTAATTAGCTCTCTTTGTTTTACTGTTCTAAATGTATTCAAATTACAGAGTACCTATATCGACAATTCATTATCTCAAAATCAAATGTGTAGTGTGTAATTTATATTACTGTAAAGTTTATTAATAAATAAACACCCATTTTAAAAAAGTGAACATGAAGTTTTTCTATCTCCTGTTTTCCAATAACATCAGAAAGAAGGAGTAAGCGATTTTAACATTTTCCGATAAAATATCTATCAATAAAATTTGAGGTCAGACAAAATATAAAAAAAGTAGTTATGAAGTCTATAAGTAAATGAAACATTCGGTTCTGACATAGTAGATATTATTCCAAGCATTATTCAGAGGGAGAAGCCAAGTGCTTACCGTTCTTATCGAAAGCTATAAAAGTAGGTTATAAAATGTGACTTCTGAACCAGAACATTTGGCGTCTTAAAAATCAAGGTAGAATCTTACAAATTTAACTGTTTTCCCAAAAGTAAACTACTAAAAAAGGCCTAAGATCACTCAAAATCCATTAATTTTTATCCACCCCAAATGTATCCAAATATGTATAGATCACCAAAAATTGGGCACATAAAAAATAGGGTAGAATTCTACAAATTTGTTGTTCTTTTTTTTTTAAATAAACATCCGAAATGATCTAAAGAACCTACAAAATTATTTATTTTTATCCACCCCAAAAGTTCCCAAATATGTGTAGGCCACCAAAAGTTGAGCACACGATAAACAGAGTAGCATCCTACAAATTTTCTGTTTTCCCAAAAGTAACCATCCGCAAAAGATCTAAGAAACTTACAAAATGCATTGATTTTAGACACCCCAAAAATAGCTTTTCCTTTCTGGACCAAGCCAATTGGCGCATGCAAAAATCAATTAAAATTACCTCAAAACTGCTTTGAAACCATTGTCAAATCTCTAGATTTCACACACTTTAAACAGCTTTTCATTTCAAAGGACTTAAAAATTATTGACAAATAAATTTTGCATACCCCAACTGTATTCAACTATTATACGCACATAAAAAAGATACACCTAATTGTTCGAAGTCTACTAAAATATCTGAACACTCCATTATGGATTTTCATTGTTATGAAATGTTATGTATGTTATCGTAAACATGTTCGGTTTGTGTCTTAATTATCAAAAAATATCACACGTATACGACAACGTTTAACGTTAATCAAGCGTTGGTAATTTTAACAAAGATGTGAACGTAAACGTTGTCATGGCATGGAAATATTTGTTTTCAACACCTCAATATTCGACTATGCCTCCATGATAATTCTTGAATTCAGAATATATACAGAATTGATGAAAATAAGTGCAAAACATTCCGCGTTTTCATTTCGACTACAATCCGATCTAGTCTTACAGCATCTCCTCTTTCACGACAGCTTATACCGTGTATAGGTATGTGTCTATCGAGGAGAATCATCGGCACGACCATCAATCCTGAATTTGTCTTCGACTCATGAGCCTTTAGCGAATCAACAGGACAGGTCGTTGTTGTTCGATATTACTGTAAGTCATATATAGATGGAAGTGTCCCAAAACCGAGAAATGTTTTGAGAATATTTGGCAGCACTCAGTTGCCCGTTAATCTTCGTGGGTCCTCAATCTCTATGGCAACTCGATATCTCACCAGTTTAGATTCTCAATAAAAAAAGGCGGCGATAGGAATCGAACTCAAAGCTTTGTAATTATCTGTCCAACTTTTTTCAAATGAATATATTTCCATTATTGTTTCATATGCAATAGGACTGTTTCATCAAACACCACATGAAAATTAACAAGAAAACTATGATTAACTATTGATGTGTCCTAGACATGTATAACAAGTGGATTGCGTACAGTTAAAATCATAAATAGTTGGATTAATAAAATATAGGTACTTTGATCTCAAACAACCCTTTTCAAAGATATGTTATCATAATACAACAACTATAAGTAAATATGTATAAAAACTTTGTTTATTTATCATTACTCATCCTCATTAACAAAGGTTTTAATACAAACAAATTTCAAAATAAAACATATTTTTTATTCAGCAATGGTTATAACTAAACCTAAAAAATGACCAAAAAAACAGAGAAATAATGAATTAGGCCTTAAAAGTATTCCAAAAACTTAAATTGCTACGCTATAAAGTACTCTTCTTATTTAATAAATGACAAGGTTTTAAAAATTTCAATTCGTTGTAATTTATATTTAACTAGCGATTCGTTCCGGATTCTTTTGTGGACCGACTGGGTCAGGTTTAGGTACTCTAAACCTAGACCTCTATATCTAGAACATTAGAGTTTGGACAATCTGTCCGAGTCACAAGAAAGCATTGCGCAAAGTATTTGACGATATAAAGTAGATTTTGGTACAAGCTTTTTCACGTTCTAGTTATTAATTAATATTTTATTTTTATGACAGTGAAAAAACGATTACAACAATATAAAAACCACGTTCGTAGGTCAGGATTCAGTTATTTGATTTATTTTAATTTTAGACACAACCATTGAAAATGACCATAACTAACAAGTTATGTTAGTTATGTTCATGTTGGACAACAACCACAACAACATGCTGCTATGTCAACTGTCAACTGTCAACTGTCTACGAAAACTGTACGCAAACGCAACCGGTAACCGACAAGTAAAAAGCCAAACTGAATTATCGACCGAAAACCGAAACAGCGCCGCGCGCAGATGGCGCTATCCATATTATCGTTTTGCATTAAATTTTATTATAAAAATATGTAAGCTTTTTAATATCACAATCACAAAATTAAAAAAAATCTACGCAATTTATTGTATGCTTGTGGAGGATGACATTCTGTGTTATCTAGACGCTTTTAGTAAAATTATGCAGAAATATTTGCTATGCAATGTTTCGGTGGGAATAAATTATGAACTACGTGAAAAAGCTTGTACCAAAATCTTCTTTATATCGTCAAATACTTTGCGCAAAGCTTTCTTGTGACTCGGACAGATTGTCTAAACTCTAATGTTTTAGATATATTTCATTATAAGAGTACCTAAACCTGACCCAGTCGGTCCGTAATTCCATACTCCACTGAAAGAATCCGGAACGAGTCGCTAGTTAAATATAAATTACAACGAACTGAAATTTTTAAAACCTTGTCATTTATTAAATAAGAAGAGTTTTTTATAGCGTAGCAATTTAAGTTTTTGGAATACTTTTAAGGCCTAATTCATTATTTCTCTGTGTTTTTGGTCATTTTTTAGGTTTAGTTATAATCAATGCTGAATAAAAAATATGTTTTATTTTGAAATTTGATTGTATTAAAATTTGTTAATGAGGATGAGTAATGATAAATAAACAAAGTTTTTATACATATTTACTTATAGTTGTTGTATTATGATAACATATCTTTGAAAAGGGTTGTTTGAGATCAAAGTACCTATATTTTATTAATCTAACTATTTATGGTTTTAACTGTACGCAATCCACTTGTTAGATATGTCTAGGACACATCAATAGTTAATCATAATTTTCTTGTTAATTTTCATGTGGTGTTTGATGAAACAGTCGTATTGCATATGAAACAATAATGGAAATATATTCATTTAGGTAAGGTTTGAAAAAAGTTAGACAGATAATTACAAAGTTTTGAGTTCGATTCCTATCGCCGCCTTTTTTTTATTGAGAATCTGAACTGGTGAGATCTCGAGTGGCCATAGAGATTGAGGACCCACGAAGATTAACGGGCAACTGAGTGCTGCCAAATATTCTCAAAACATTTCTCGGTTTTGGGACTCTTCCATCTATATATGACGTACAATAATATCGAATAACAACGACCTGTCCTGTTGATTCGCCAAAAGCTCATGAGTCGAAGACAAATTCAGGATTGATGGTCGTGCCGATGATTCTCCTCGATAGACACATACCTATACACGGTATAAGCTGTCGTGAAAGAGGAGATGCTGTAAGAATAGATCGGATTGTAGTCGAAATGAAAACGCGGAATGTTTTGCACTTATTTTCATCAATTCTGTATATATTCTGAATTCAAGAATTATCATGAAGGCATAGTCGAATATTGAGGTGTTGAAAACAAATATTTCCATGCCATGACAACGTTTACGTTCACATCTTTGTTAAAATTACCAACGCTTGATTAACGTTAAACGTTGTCGTATACGTGTGATATTTTTTGATAATTAAGACACAAACCGAACATGTTTACGATAACATACATAACATTTCATAACAATGAAAATCCATAATGGAGTGTTCAGATATTTTAGTAGACTTCGAACAATTAGGTGTATCTTTTTTAATGTGCGTATAATAGTTGAATACAGTTGGGGTATGCAAAATTTATTTGACAATAATTTTTAAGACCTTTGCGATGTGCCAATTGGCTTGGTCTAGAAAGGAAAAGCTGTTTTTGGAGTGTCTAAAATCAATGCATTTTGTAGATTTTTTAGATCTTTTTCGGATGTTTACTTTTAGAAAAACAACAAATTTTTAGAATTCTACCCTGTTTTTTCATGTACAGAAATTTTTAATTTTATTTGGATATTTTTGGGGTGGACAAAAATTAATACATTTTAAGTGATTTTAGGCCTCTTTTAGTTGTTGACTTTTGGGAAAATAGTTAAATTTCTGAGATTCTACCTTCATTTTTAAGATTCCAAATGTCCTGGCCTAGAAGTAACATTTTATAACCTACTTATAAATATCGAACTTCGAGCTTGGAGAATTTACTCGCAATATCCACTTCGTATCAGATCATTTAAGTATGCATTCAAAACCACTAAAATTTCCTATTATTTGTGTATAAGCAATTAGAACGACTGAAAAAAGCTATTAAGGTATTCACAAGTGCGTAACGCGTTTGATTGACAGATACAACAATGGTAGTATAGAGTGAAATGGTTTACAAGTGGGTTATATCAATGTGTCAATGAAGATGCAGGTAGCTAGTTACAATATTTGCCTGCCAATTAACACCAACAACCACTTTCTGTCGATTACTAGTCCAATTGTTCAGTTGAAAGTTTAACAAAGATTTATTGTAAATTCCAATTCTAATTTCATTTCGATACGATTAATACTGAACAAAAATAACTCATCCTTTTACTTTTCAGATTCAGAAGCTCGAAGCAACTTTCTTACTATAATATCTACAGCTTTAAGTTGTAATATTTATACTATTGAGATTTAATTGTACAAAGATTTGGAATCTTTATATTATGTGAAACAATTTTCGAAACTGAATCAGATACTGGCTTTGGAAATTTGATGCGAAGGCTTTGTTTGCCAAGCCTTTACAACATTCAAATACAGTTAAAATAGAAACCAATTTATATACATAATGCATAAATTTCTGCTGTTTTATTACGACTTTACAGATTTTCTTTCACTAAATCTGACAGCTTATCTTTTATTCTACTTGTTCCTTCCTTTCGTTTCAAACAGATTATTTTTGAAATTTACGGAACTTGAGTTTTAATTATTATCATTAGCATACAATATTTTTCACTATTTTTATTAAAATAACCTATATTAAATGGTTTGACCTAGTTAATGTGTTTATTGAAAGAGTAAAAACTAGTCCAAGATATGAATGAACTTGGATGTATAAACATGAATAGGACTTTACTTGATAACATTTTGAGTTAAAACGGGATACTAGCAACGGTAATGTCAGCTGGTAATTATCTTGGTCAATTCATTTGATTAATTTTTCTCTTTCTAACAGATACATACCCTAATGACACAGTCTTGCAACAAGAAAATAGACTACCAAAACTAGTTGAAAAACATATAGACAATCTATATTAGCTTTAATGGAAGTGCTAAAGTGACCCACTAACGAAGACAACAGTAAATACGTTGTCTATTATTCAGATAAAGTTTTTTGATTGTTTTAAAGGAAGTGCTTCAGATATATTGCAATAATTCGAGCGAAATCAAAGCCTAACGGTAAATTTAAAAAGAAATCAGCATATCCAAGCAGAGATGATTTTGGTTGAACAAAGAGTTGAGAACTAGAGTTGGCAGGAAGAAGGTCTGGGCTAATGCGGCCGCGCTCTGAAGCGTCAGAAGAGGTCGAAGGCGCAAGTAATGGCAAGATGTAGGAGTCAAGTATATGTTGAGGTAAGAAACGCAAGGTAACGTAGAGGTCGTTGACCATCATCGATATATAGTCAAGGCCAGGCCCTCGTTCTGGGCGAACCAACGGATAACTGTGCACTCTGGTAGTCAGCATACGAATGGCCGAGTAAAACCAAGAAGTGCTGCGCCGAGGAGCCTTGAACCAATACAGAAGGCATCCGCAACGGTAAATTCTGGAAGCGATTCCGTATTGCACACAAGTCAAGTCACTTGCGCATATGAATGAAACAGTCGCCGCTTTCTGGAGCCAAACGATGCGCTCGTGTTGACGGTGAGTGTCGGGGCCACTTTGGAGCGATAAAATGTTTAGGACCGCCAGATTTGCTCTAGTGCTTTTGTGTAGTGCACTTGCAGGAGCTCAAGATGACTCCCTCGCAGGAAGCTTTCTTTCAGGTATGTCACCCCAATCGCTCCAACGGTATCTCAATTTACCGTTACGCATGTCAAACACCCGCTAAAATCCACTACGGAACATCCAACAACCCTCTAACTTTCTTTCCTGCAACATTTTAACGTTGCACCAACTTTTATGATGAAGAGCTTTTAGTTACTCTTTAACCGCTTCAAAACCCTATAGTTAAGTACGGGATTAAGTGAAAAATCATGTCCACTGACTTTAGATAAACACAATTCAAACTAAATTTAATTATTTTACTACATTGACTAATATTACGCGTTTCTCAATATAATTAATTGTACCGTTACTACTAAAAGTACGAATACACTTTGTCTGTCTTCCTTCTAAACTTCCAAAAATGAATCGTAACAATCGATAACGCTAAATATGACTCACAACTACCGTCTAGTTGCCCCAAATACCATTTCAAATAATTTGTCAATAAAATTTACAATTTGAAAGCGACATTATCTAAAACAACTGATTTATCACCGCAAACTTTCATAAATATCTTTTGAATTTTCCTGATGTAGAAAGAGCTTTAAACGTTTTTACAAAGTGACATCGAAGCTGTAAAGACCAAGACAGGATATTAACGAAAATTTATGACTCTCAAAGGATTATATAAAGACAAGATAATTGTTCTAAACATTCTGTCAAAACATATTTTAACAGATAGATAAATTTTCATTCTCTTTTATTTACGTGATTCACCGCAATGCTAATACAAATATCCAGATTATTCATTAATCTCAAAGCTGGCTATTGTTTTAAATAAAGACAGTATGAAATATTATTAAAGCCACAAAGTTAATAACCCCAAGATAATAGTCGACATGGTTTAAAACCACAAAATTATTTTACATATAACAAAAATACCCTTAATTAAATGTTGAGTAACACAAATACCACTGTCTTTTTTTTTTAATTTAGTCGTCAGTTAATAATACTCAGGTTGTTATGATCCTACAATTTTTTATCTCAATTCATTATCCGGGTAGTTCATTGTTCTATATACAGTTAAGATTCCCAAAATTAATGGCGTTAATCTAAGTTTTCTCCACCAAAAATAACAACACGCAATTACTGTTTTTTTAACATTTGTTATTCAACATAGATTTAAATGTAGATCAATAAAAAAAACTCACAATAATAAATATATAGAAGAGCAACGAGAATGAATGAAGTGAATGGTAAAAAGTTGGAAAATTAATGAAGTTCCTCAACCGTTAAAATATATACAAATCTACTATTTATGAGTTGTTGAACCGGTTTAAAGTCTCTTTTTAAATTAACCTCTTCAGATGAAAATCAACGAAGAAAAATTCAAAACACCTACGATTAATATTATAATAAAATGTTATTTTTTTCACTCAGGTCTTTTGGATACTATAACTAGTACAGCCGATGCAAAAGATTGTCCAGGAGTATGCGTTCATGCATTAGCAACAATAATATGTTACGACGTGTTAGAAGATGTAGTTTGTCCTTCATCTTCAATGAAATGTTGCGTGGAACCACCAGCTCCAAATTCTACCGAAAAAATACCAACAGCTACTTCAACACCTAATTTAACAACAACGTTATTAACAACAACTGTTGAAAAAACAACAAGTACAACACCACCACCAACAACAACAAATACCTCAAATCAGGCAAGTTGTTACGTTACTTCCATGTAAAGTACTCAACTTTTGCTTTTCAGATAGTCTCTGATGACAAACTAAAACGGAAAAACTCAAACGCAACTGAAGAACCTGGTTCGTATCAAAACTTTTTTTATTTATAAATATTTTTTAATTATTGAGTTTCAGCATCAACTAAAGCCTGTCCTGGAGTATGCGTAGCGGAACGCATTGCAGATTATTGTGAAGCTATTTTAACCACTGAAGATTTATGTAAACCAAGCTTAAAATGTTGCGTTTCGAGCGATGCTTTCGGCGATAAAATTCCACCGAATTTAATAATTCCAAATAAAACGAAAACTAATTACACTAGGACTGAAGTTCGGACAACTACTCCAAAACCGTCGGAAAAACAAGCATCTTCTATTAAACCGCCAATAAAACCATGCATGGGAGAATGTGTCAGTGGTTTATTTGCCCTTTTTTGCGATGATATTGATTCAGAAGCCGAATGTCCTTCAGAAGGAAGTTGTTGTATTACTTCGGTGAGTAGAACATTTTTAATAAAAATTTGTTATTTTTTTATTAGCCTAGCGAAGAAACTATAACTACAACAAGTCCAAGACCGACAACGCCAGATCCAGGTCCTAGATGTCCCGGTTTTTGTTTATTAAATATAATGGCTGCGTTTTGCGAAAGACCGTCAGTTCTTATACCACACACTTCCAATTGTAAGAGAGGATCGGTATGTTGTGATAATACTCGAGCTGCTGTTACTGTATCAAGACCAAAACCAAGACCGCATCAACCACCTCAAACAACTACCACTACAACAGTTGATCCTAGGAATGAGTGCCCAGGATCGTGTATAGTGTCATATCTCAGCTTTACTTGCTTTCGTAAGTGCAGAATATCAAAAAAGTGCCAAACTGTGATTAACTCGTTTAGGAAATGCGGAAATGACTGAACTATTCAAGTGCCGAAAATCTGGTACAAAGTGCTGCGCTCCCAAATCGCTAATCAAAGAAGCATTAGGACAAAAAGAAGATACTTCGCATAAGCAAAGTACTCAAAATAATTTCGATCATACAACAGCAGCTATTCCCGATACTTCACAAAGTAAAAAAAAATCCATTAATTTAACTTTCATTTATTTTTATAATTTCAGCTTCGGATCCTACGAAAGCAATATCAACAACTTCTAAGCCTCCAATGTATAGTAAATACGTCTGTGGCGTAAAAGGCACTTCAAGAACTGGTAGAGTTGTTGGTGGTGAAGATGGTGAGCAGTCTGAATGGTGTTGGCAAGTTGCTTTAATTAATTCTCTAAATCAGTATTTATGTGGAGCTGCTTTAATAGGAACGCAATGGGTATTGACTGCAGCTCATTGTGTGACAAAGTAAGAAACTCTCAACTCTCAAATCCTCAACTAATCTTTGTTTGTTTTCACAGTATTGTAAGATCCGGAGATGCAATTTACGTCCGAGTGGGCGATCATGATTTAACTCGGAAATATGGCAGTCCAGGAGCTCAAACTCTAAGAGTGGCTACAACATACATCCACCATAATCATAACAGTCAAACTCTTGACAACGATATAGCTCTTTTGAAGCTTCACGGCCAAGCTGAATTGAAAGAAGGTGTTTGTTTGGTTTGTTTGCCAGCGAGAGGTGTCAGTCATGCGGCCGGAAAACGATGTACAGTTACAGGATACGGTTATATGGGAGAAGGTATCATGTTTATTCCGCTTGTTTTTTACACTAGTGATTTCTGAATTGGTAATTTCTTTAAGCCGGACCAATCCCACTCAGAGTTAGAGAAGCGGAAATTCCTATAGTAAGTGACGCTGAATGTATTAGAAAAGTAAACGCAGTCACAGAGAAGATATTCATTTTGCCAGCAAGCAGTTTCTGCGCAGGTGGCGAAGAAGGCAATGACGCATGTCAGGTAGGAAAATCCCCTTTTTTATAAATCTTAGTTATTAAAAATTTTTTAGGGTGATGGTGGAGGACCGCTAGTTTGCCAAGATGATGGCTTCTATGAACTTGCAGGATTAGTTTCATGGGGTTTTGGTTGTGGGCGTGTAGATGTTCCAGGTGTATACGTTAAAGTATCATCTTTTATTGGATGGATTAATCAAATAATTAGTGTTAATAATCTTTAGTTAAGAAAAAAATGACCAAACAAGTTTTTTGTTTCATGCTGAATACTTATTCTGATTTTTATTTCAAATGTAAATACTTAATGACAAAAAAATCATAAATTGTTACCAAATAAGTACTAACGTAATTACTGTTATTAAGATTATAATCCAATTTGCAAAATAGATATACTTGTAACATAAGAAATAAAGTTCTCAAAACAGATTCCATTCATTAAAATTAACCTGTAACTAAACAGCCAATTATATTTTGTAGATAATTATACTTTAGCCAAATCTAATAAAATAACTTGGTAGGTTTGGCTGATACAACTTAAAGATAATGAATAATCTCCATAGTTTGTTATAGCGGAAATATTTTAATTAATTGCAAACATATTTAGGTTGTTTCAAAAGACCATTAGTGTAAGCAATCGACTACGACTAGAGTTGTAAATAATTCTAACAATGAAACCCAATATAAATCAAAGAAGTAATAATTCGTTGTATATTCGTCTCATCATGAATCATGCAGTGATTATAAATAAAAATTATTTTAGCAAATATTATAGAAAATCGAGGTTTTGCCAGAATTAAACGTTTTGGGAATGTCTTAAAAACATTTTGCAAAAAACTTCCACAAATCTTTTATAAACAGTTCAACTTTTAAAATCAATAATATCAAGACAGACTAGTTCACATTGCCTCAAGTCCATATTTTAGTTTTTGTTTAAAAAAATAAAACAACGTAAACTGGCCTGACTTACTCTAATCTCTACACTTACCTTTTTTTCCAAGCTCCAGCATCTTGAGTTTGTTAATCGTATGTCCAATATATGAAAAAGTTGCACCTCTGGAACTCAACTGAATTGACCACATAAGTTTAAAAAAAAGAAATATTAGAAATATTTTGTCACACATTTCACAAATTTATTAACAAACTGCAGAATTAATTATCTTTGTAGGAAACAGATTAAAACTGAAAACTTATCGTATTCATTCTCTAAGAAAACATATATCATGAAAAAACGTTTCGTAATCGGTTTTTGTTGAAAAATTTTAAATTATTAAAAGAGATGATTCCGTCTATTTAAAATGATCAGCATTTCCGTTGCGTCCATTGATATAAAAACATATCAATTTGAGTAGTCTTTTATCGGTCATAATGATGCAACTATCCCCTTTAAAACAGTCGTTTTTATTATAACATTTCATCTACAGCTGTTTTGTAAAAAAATTTTTCGATATACAAAGTATCAGCGATTTTAGCATTATCAAAACAATTCTATTCTTATATGTGTTAAAATTTCCAATCACGCATATAGCTATTAAAAGTACTGTAGTTCTTGGGAAAAAGTAAATAAAAAATATCGCTATATAAAACATATTGAACTTTTAGACTTATTAAAGTTATAATACAAAATCCAGACATGTTAGAAATTATCAGTTTTTCGCAGTTATCAATTATTGAATTTTTCTTATACCCTTTTATTTTTGCAATTTTAAAAATGCTACCAATCAAACAGCGAAAACCAAAAATTAACTAACAACAGAAAACTGTAATATGCAGATACGTTAGTTTTCTAATTTATTATAAAGTTGTTTTGAATTATTAATTGTTTTTGCTTTTATGGTAAATCGTATAATCTTTGTATTTATGATGTATGGATTTTTTTCTATCAATAAACTTGCATAGGGATTTTAGAAGTGAGGTTATGTTTTATGACAGCTTAGTTACTCATATAAAAATTCTATTTTTAAAATAATTTTATTAAACAAACATCACTACTGTACAACTTTATTCAATTATCTGGTATATTTTCGAGACCCTAAAACAAATCAAATGAATTTTAGACACTTGAATTCATTGATATAAATACCGTGATTTTATATGGACTTCCAGCAATCCTGGTGTCTCTTAAGTATTGCAAAGCTTGTTGTTTATCCATTATAGCCCTTCGATAAAACTAAACAACAAAAAATTATTAATTATATAACGAAATAGTCACTAGTAACATGAAAACTTACATTATCCACTACCAATTTGTTCGCGATGTAGGAGACAGCATGTGGAGCAGCCATAGCCACAACAATTATTCCAAAACTTGGGAGAATTTCGTACCACATCTTTAATTTGAATTGTATAAATAATAAAAATGATAAAACCTATTTCCGAATTTCGGAGTTGTCAGACTGTCAACTGTCATAATACCAGAATTGCCAACGATTATGTTATGTAACGCATTAGGGAATTGTGGGTTGCATAGATTAAAACAGCGGGAATTTTAAAATGATTCAGTTTAATATAACAAAACAGTAAAAATAACAAAACGATTTTGGACAATAACTGCAATATAAATCGAGATCGCTTTAATTTTCGCAAAGCTTACAAACTAAATTTTAATATATCAATAGCTAGTCTAAAACAACGATTGCTTAGAAAAATTATATGTATATATCTCATATATTAATACTATGATTATTTTATATATTACATGAATGAGTCGTCCAATGTAGATACAATGTATCGAACACATTCACATATCTAAGTGTATGTTACATGTATCTACATTTAATAATGCAAAATATGATAAAGCATATACAGTATGTGCAAAACATATTTTGTCTGTGAATTGTTAAAAACAAACACTTATGAAAGATATAGAAAAAACTGATTTACAACACACTGTATGAGTAACAAATATGCCAAAAAGATGAATCAGACACTGAATGTATTCAAATTGGAACGGTTTTTATTGGCAATTGGTTGAAGTATAGATTTCTAAACTGCAAACAGTGTATTGGATAAACAGTTGTGTCTGTTTTACAATAACAATGTGTGCGTATGATTTTACATCGATTTGCAGCACGCTAGAAAATATTTGCAATTCCACCAAGTATTATTATGTTTGGTTCGTTTATTTAAATAAATTAACTAAAGCTGCGAGCCAAACCATTTAGCAACAAACATTTATAGAAATATATTTATCACTTTACGTCTCCATCAGTGGTGAGTGTTTGAATGAACTTGAATGAAGGCTTTTTAAAATAATAACGAAAGCAGCTATTTAAGGAAAAGTTTATTTATGGTTAGAGTTGTACAAGTTAAGGCCTGAAACCAGCAGATTGGACAAATAAGTAATGTCGGGACCAAAATTATTAATAAAATAGCACCACGTCAAACAAACACTAACCAGAATCCGTAATATTTATATAAAATTTTAACAATAATAATCTAATTGATTTAGAATTAACAAAACATAACAGCATTGTTTTAACATAGAACGACAGCGTTTGACTGTTTAACTTTCAACCTGTTTATTGCTTCGTATGAGTGACATTTTCGTTGCATTTCAAATAGATGGACACGTGTCTTATTAGAAAAAATGGTCCAGCCATATTACTAAAAATTGCATTACGTAATATACAATTTTCGGGATTTATACAAGTCGTGCCATCATTTTTCAAAATGCTGTTTTCCTAAAATTAAGCTATCAAAGCACATTACATCCAAATTATTTAAATATAAAAGTATATGTGCTATATTGCTTATTGAACAAAAAAAAATCCTATTAAAAATGTCACACATACAGTTTGACAATAGATATATCAAGAGGCATAAAAGAATTATATTTTTTGCAATTTCAACCCATTTGCCCCTCCCATTTTTATGCGCTCCAAATAGCATGTGAAGATAGCTTGAATATTAGCAATTGAAGAAAGCACCATAATTTTATAAATAACTTTTTTTTTAAAACAGTCCATTAGTTTATATATTTTATTTATTGTTCATTGATTCGGACCCTTTTAGAATATAATTTGATGAATTTAAGAAAAAATGAATTCTTTGTTGATTTGTGCTGATGAAAGTATCCTTTTTTTTAGATTTTTGTGGAAGTGTTCGACCTGAATCATTACCTTTAAATTGGCGTTAGTATTATTAGTGTTTTTGAGAGCTACTTGGGAATTGTTACTCTCAAATAACAATTTGTTTATTTATTTAGCTATTGTATTACAAATAAGATTTTAAAGCTAATGGACTCAGGACATTTAAACTTGATTTAATCTGGACTGAGTGAAAATCAAGCTTGTTTGATTAAATAACAATTATGGATTTTATTCCTAAGTACAATAACTGATTTATGTAATTTTCCCATTAATTCAAAATTAATCATAAATAACGGAGTTTTTATTTGGAATTAATAGGATATAACGAATAGTAAAAGAAACAGATTGTTTATTTTTCATCAACTGTTTTAATGGACCAGTTTTGTGTTGAAAATTTAACAGAAAACTAGTCTGTAAAATTCACTGTTCATACAACTATGAGTTTGGCTTTGATGGTTGTGGATTTATTATTTATTTTTTAATATTTATTCTATATTATTTGAATATTATCAATAGCGATATGAGCAGCAAAAGCAGTTGACACTTAGTATACGATACCTTCTCCATCAAACTACACAGCACAGACTTTTTGTCCACGTGAGTTTTATCTCGGAAGTGGCCAGAAAATGTTAACACAATAATCGCAGTTTAGTTGAATGTACGGATTTCGATGTATGTGAGAATGAGGAATGTCTGGAGTCTAGCCGAGATAAAAAGACGTGCAGTGGTCTTCCGCACATAGTACTTTGACTATGGCGAGATTGGGGAGGGGCGGGGCCAGTCTCAGACGTCTGCAGATTTAGAGCTGATACTAGGCGTACGACTGTGTAACACTACCTTATGTCCGTTTTTGGTCACAAATCCGTCACTTTCCACCAAAACGGCGGTTTGATGGGCTTCCACCTCCCCATCTCCATCAGCAGAAGTCTCTTCTACAATCACTTGTTCGGAAACACCACCGCTGCGCTGTCTGTATTTGCGCCACGCGTTTTGAATCAGTCTTGCACAATATTCTTCGCGTTGTCGGAATAGCGTTGAACTAACTTGTTCGTACCCGGGTACGTTTTGACGTGGTTGCACTTCACTAAGTTCAGCAGTTTCCTCAATTTCATTGCCTTTTCGAGCAAAGAAGTCTTTAGTTAGCGCGTCTAAAATATCTACACAAAACATTAGATCACCCTTGCAAATGGGTATGTCCATGGAATAGATTTTATATTTATTGGGTTTATGGATCTGTAATGGTGGCTCTAACACATCCAAGAAATCTGAAAGTTGGTCATAACGTATGTACTGGGTGCCGTCAGGATCAAATTGTTGCCAAATTTCGTAGTACATATCGTAATCATCATCAGTTAAACCTTCTTGGACATCTTCAGTTGCTTGAGAGTAGTTTTCCAAAATCACAGCGATGTACATATTGATTACAATAAGAAAAGAAATGACGAGATAACTAAGCAAATACGCTATGCCAATTGTCGAACTACCGCAATTTCCAGTCTCTCCTATTTCATTATTAGGCAATTTACAATCCTCTTCGTTGATAATACCATCTAACACGCCGTCCCAACCAGCTGAAGTTGACATCTATAACAAAGCTTTTGATTTTTATCCAAAAAATCAAAATACTACATACTTGAAATAGGAGAATCATTGATTGACCAAACGTCTTGAAGTTGTAAACATCATCCAATCCGCTTTTATCCTTAACATGCATAAAGAAAGACATTCCAAATATGGCAAAGATGAACATGACCAAGAACAACAATAAACAGATATTAAACAGTGCAGGCAGTGACATGGCTAATGCGAAAAGCAGTGTACGGATGCCTTTTGCTCCTTTTACCAATCGGAGAACTCTCCCAACTTTTGCCACTCGAACTACTCTCAATAGTGTCGGTGATACAAAATATTTTTCTATTATGTCACTAAGTACCAATCCCAAGATTGATAAAATTACTACCACTAAATCAAAAAGATTCCAAGGTTCCGTGAAATAGTGATAACGTAAAGCAAAAATTTTCATGAGGCACTCGGTACTAAATATTACAATGAAAATCATGTTGAGAGAATCTAAAACCTTCGTAAAGGTTTCTTTTTGTTGATAATGATCCATAGTCATTGTAAGCATATTTAAACCAATAAACAACATGATTATCATATCAAATTTTTTGTTGGTAACGATTTCAAAAACTATAGCTTGCGGTCGCCACTAGAATAATAAAATAATGGATAATTCAAATCAAAACTATTCTTAGTTACATACTTGTGGTCTTGGTATCGCTTTCATTGGCTTTTTCGAACCCATTTTCTTCATTGCATTATAATATTTTTTCTGTGCGTCAGTCATCATCAAAGCTAAAGAATCGCCACCCTATAATAAATTGAATGAACAATTGTTTTTAACATAGAAAAAAATATCAAACCTTTTTCTTCTGTTCATTAAAATTATCAATAATGACACCGATAAATAGATTCAGAGTAAAGAAAGATCCAAATATTATAAAAAATACGAAGTATAAATACATGTATATATTAGTTTCTCTTATCGGTTGTTTATTAATCTGAAATAATTTTTAATACAAAATTTGATTTAAAGTATTTGGAGATCAATCAAACCTCTCTTGAATCTATAGCATCGTTCATTATCTGTATCCAACCTTTGAACGTAGCTACTTGGAATAAACACAGATATGCTTTTCCAACATGATCGAAATTCATTCGCGAATTTTCCCAAGTATAATTTTCAGCTATACAAGCATTAACATCAGGGATGATTTCATAACTTAATGTTGTCTTGTTGGCGTCTACACACTGTTTAAAAAAAAAATTTGAAAATTTGCATTTTATTAACAAAACACTTACCTTGAAATATTTGCCAGCAAATAACTGTACACCCATTATAGCAAAAATCAACCAAAATATCAAGCACACTAGCAATACATTGAAAATGGATGGTATGGCTTGTACCAACGCATTTACGACAACCTATGATTATTTTATGGAATAAATTATTATTTAGAAGAATAGAATTTTACCCTCATCCCTTGCATACGTGACATTGCACGAAGTGGTCTTAGAGCACGCAATGTTCGCATAGTCTTAAAAGCTTGAATCCCACCCGCACCACACAAAGAAGCAATAAAGTTAATCAACGACACCTGAAGCAAAATATATAATCTGATATTTCTTAATTAAAAATAACTCACCATCACTATAACAAAATCTAACCAGCACCAAGCATTCGTAAAATATTTTTGGAAGCCTAAAGCTAACCATTTAATCAACATCTCAAAGAAAAATATCACCGTGAATATTCTATCCATATAGTAGAGAATATCCTGCAACACTGGTCGGTGTTGCAAATGAACATCTTCCAATGCTAAAGCTAAACTGCTTAATAAAATCATTGTTATTACAGCTGTTTCAAAATATTTATTTTCAATTAGACGGAAAGTTTTATATCGGAGATTAGCCCATCCTTGCCAAAATGGCGAGTCTTCATCTCCTGCAAGAAACGGAAATTTTTTGTAACATGTTTCTGGAAAACAATCAGCTGCGTATTCATCCATAATTATATCGTCAGCATTTGCGACAATTATAATATCAGTTAAAGGTTTTTCACTTTCGTATCTTTCCTCTTCTGTTTCTAAAATATTATGATGTATAGTTGTTGGAGGAACATTCGGTTTTTTACCGTCAGTTATTCCAAGTTCTTCTTTACTTGCGTCGCGTTTTTCTTGATGTTCATCTAACATATCTTCACTGCCTTTATGACTATCATCTTTGAATCTATGCTTATGACTGCCATAAGATTTGTTACTTATTTCGTCTTCATCTAAATGACCTATGTACATTCCATGTTCAAGAATTGAATTTCCCATAGTTTTGCTTTTGTTGATGCTATTTTTACCCCTTTTAGGATCACCTATAAAATGATAGATTTGGTAATTTTGAATTTCAAATAATTCAATTAATAGTACCATGAACAGTCAAATCCATTCCTGTACCAATAGTAACTTCCAGACGATCCTTCGGACTTTTTTTGATCATACCATCTGCTAAAATTTCATCAGCAGATATTTCTAAACCACCATCTCTCACATCTAAAATAATTGTTTATTCTATAAATTCTAAGAGAAATATTCGATGTTTTTTTATTATTATATTGAATAACAGTTGGAATAAACACAAAGTTATCTAACTAGTATTTTGTTTTCTTATGTCGTAAGCGAAAGAAAATTGTTTGCTAATTTACGATTTCGTGAGTTAAATTAACATGTCCACATGCAAAACAAAACGAAATTTATCTAAATGCAAATAAAGATTAAATTTTGTCATTTTTTGATTTTGATATTGCTGTTATTTTTGTTATAAAATAGCTTTCTTTTTATAGTATTAATCAACACTTTAGATGGGAGTCTTAAAAAAATGCAAATATAGAATAAATGTAGAAACTTAACATTGATAAAATAAAACCAAAAAGAAAAAATCAAACCTAGTGAAATGTAACACAATTCGTCAGTTTTTATACGATGTCAGTTTCGCCAGTAATTTCGCCATCTAAAGTTATCATGCGAAAAGATAATTTGCTCAAAATAAGCACTACCATTGTATAGCAAGCAAAACCAGCGAGCTATCAGATTGTTGGATAAAAACCTTGGTTCCAACTGTTGGACGGTCCCTCACCTGACGGCTGGTCGGAAATTTGGTTGGTGAGCTTGAATCGAACCATTTTAGCGATATATAAAATATTAGCCTTAGTCCATCGGATAAAACGACCGATTCTTTCAAAAGCCTCCGCTATTTTATTTGTATCATTATCAGCTGTTGGTGCCGATAGACTCGATGATCCAAAATTGCTCAAAAGCAAGGCTAAGAAAAGATTAAGAACCTACGAGCGAGGTAACCATGGACCTGCTCTTAAAACCACATTTTAAATACGTACCACAAGATTTCCGATAACCACAGTGGCGAGAAAGAAGGGAATACAAGACACGTCACCTACTAACATACAATCCCACATTGATTCAATCCATTCTCCACATAATACGCGGAATACTATCATAAAAGAATGCATGAAATCAGTGAAGTTCCAGCGTGGAAGTTCATGATCAGGAAAACGGTCGACATTATCTACAATCATCAGTTTATAACAAAAAATTTTAATAATTATCTAAATACCTGTATAATTCTTCCCAAACAACTGCATGCCCATTACGGCAAATATGAATATAATAATACATAATACGAAGGTTAAGTTGCCTAAAGCACCCATGGTTTTGCCCATAATAGAAATAAGTAAATTTAAAGTCGGCCAAGATTTCGCTAATTTGAAAACTCTCAACTAAAAAATTAAAAGAATAAAAAAGAACAATCAATTGTGTGAATAATATACCAGTCTAAACGAACGTAATACGGATAAGCCTTGGACTCCTTCTAGACCCAATTCTAACAAAGATAGTGCTACAATTATAAAATCGAATATGTTCCAACCTTCTTGAAAATAATATTTTGGACTCATAGCTATCAATTTCATTGTTGCTTCAATCATGAATGTAGCAGTAAAAAACTGTAAATTTTCTATAAATTAAGATTTTTTAAATTTTATGTAACTTACGTAGTTTCCACTTTTTAGCGCTTTTTCTAAATCTTTATCCATGTCATGATGATCCAGTGCCATGAATAACGTATTGACGACGATACAGAGTGTGATAAAAAGTTCAACAAATGGATCGAAAACTATTAAGGCGACGAATTTTTGTATAACAATCCAACATTGACAACAGTCCCAAACACAGAACATATCAATGATTTTGATGGCATATTCTAAAAACTTTTCTTTAAAGGTTGGTTCCTCCTCTTCATCGTCATTATTAGCTGAGAAATAATAAACAGAAACTGAACGAAATATTAGTATAAATGATAGTGACACACTCTTTTTTGGGAAAAGAGGTTTTGTGCAATGCTAGAGTGCGACAGCCGTTCTTAACCGCTGGCTAGATCTCTAAAGTTTGTCGCAAAGAAATATACAGTCTTATTTCCTTTTTTAGATTCGTATGGAAAACAATACTGTAAATAGAAATTAGTTAACACCATCGAAAGTTGCTTTCTGATTTTCGGTTAAGAACAATTTTTGTGTTCTAGTGGTCACTAGAAGCTCATGCCGTAAAAACGCAGCCAAAAGGCCGATCAAAAAGTAGCTTAGTTATGTAACTTCAAATACAAAATTACCAATCTAGCCAAATGATCTCAACAAACCAAATCTAAAAAATCTAATGAATGTTCATCCTTCAATTGTCTAAAATTTGTTTACGCTATGAAACCAACAATTGAAGAATAAGGAAAAATGAAAACTATCTATTCATTGAATATTAAAAAGTGCTTCAATACAAAATGGAATTAAGTGCAAAACTGATTTTTATTATTATGAATGGATTTTATTTACCTATAAATTAATTTCTTGTTTACATTTCCTCCACATTGTATAAATACAAATACAAATAGACATTAGTTGGAAGGGTCTAGCAACACATATTAATGATGATATGTCGTGAAGTTGCTAGTGTTACTAATTAAAGCAAGTTGCGATGGTGTGTTAGGGTTTTTAGTGAAGGGAATTGTAAGTTTGGGGTTAAATGAATCGTAAATTTACCTCCACGATCACTGCCTCCGCTTACAGCTGCTTGTTCAATGATGTCATTTAGTACCATCACATCTAAAAAACAATTTTAGTTGTTTGATATACTTTTGAAACATTTTACCTTTCATATCAACTGTTTGCCTTTGATTACTATCAATAAATGGATTGTCTAGTTGCTTTAATTTCGATTCACAGAAATGCCCAGTGGGACCATCCTATATTAAATTATTATCATAATTTTCTAAAAGTTTATAACTTACGTAGTCGCCTCTGTGTGTTTTGTTGCTCATTTCATAAAAGGGATTAGCAGGAGCTGCTTGTCCATACCTTTTGGAGCGGCACCTCAGCTGACTCTCTTTCGTCATAACTTTTCCATTGCTTCCCAAACCGCCTAACAAATCTCCATGAGAAGTGTATGACATCCGTGAAGCATGTGAAGTGTACGATGAATGACGTGATCCTTAGATTAGAGTCAGGTTAATTTGAACTCGATAGTATTGTAATACAAGAGATCACAGTGACTATTATCAATAGAATTTTAAAAGGGAGACTCAAAAATCATTTGTGATAGTGACGTGATGATAAATACGTACCCAAATTGGTGTAATACATTGGAACGACCATAACTCCATTCTCTTCACTCATAGGAGTTACAGCATTGGAGTCATCAGCATATGGCAAGTGTTCTTGAGCATCGAGGTATGTAGACAAGACCAAAGGCTTACGGTCTCCTGGAGGAGCTATTCTTTTATTGTTCCGTAATGTAAATTGATGGCTACCGCGTGACCCTCGTCGGAGATTGAAGGGAGATCCAGGTAGACTGAGACTGGCCTGAACACGGGACATCATCTATACATGTGTGACGTGTATTTTGTTTTATATTTTGTGTCAAACAAAGCCTAGCATCGTGGGTCACCACAATACTGTGCTCCAAAAAGCTATGACTCTGTCAATTTCCAGTGTTGAAATCCAGCTCGCAGAAAGCAACCGCTGTGAATTGCGTGACAGTGACAATGCTTCCAAAAATAAACAAAAGCCAAGCAGAAAAGTTGAAAATAATAGAAAAAGATAGTCTGGACACTATAATTGTCATGATTTTTATTTTAGTCAGGTATTAGTTGAAGTAGTTTAGTAAGCAACAATAATTGTACTAATTTCATCAATTTCTCAATAAATATCAAGACACTTACAGCGCTGACTTTCCGCATCTTGCTGAGATTAGGAATTCTTCTTTGTTCACTCACGGAATCTAATCCTTCCGATCGTATGCTAATTTTCTCCTTGTTGTTATCATCCTGACCGTTTGGTTGCCCAATGAATGACTCGTAGCTGTGACAGGAATAATCAGAAGATGATTTGATTATATCTTGACCAATATCGCCTGCTGCGGCCGCTGCCGCTGCTGCAGCTGCTGCTTCAGCCGCCGCTGCTTTATCAGCCGCTCTATCTAGTCTATTCTTTGCTTTCTCCTCAGCTTCCTATACACGTACACACCTAAATCAGCAACTGTTATTAATGCAAATTTTATTTTACCCTTATAGCATTTGCTTCAGCTTCCTCTTCATCTTGAGCTTTCTTTTGCAACTCATCATAGGACATCGCAACAATGGCCAAAATCAAATTAACCAAATAGAATGAACCCAAGAAAATGATAACAATAAAAAATAACATATGCCAGGGACCGGCGGATCGCAAAACCTAAAATTATAATAATATAATAACGATTGAAGTATTATTTTATATTACCAATTGATATAAATTTTCCCAATAATCCTGAGTCATTAGTCTAAAAGCAGAAAGGATGGCCCAACCAAATGTATCAAAACTGGTGTAACCATAATTTGGATTTTCTCCATAACCTTGTAAACAGATGTAGCCTTCTTTGCATTGTCCTGATCCTGAGGAATTCCCGCATAACGGTCTTTCTCCTTTTTCTTCATCGTAATACCAATTAGCTACAAAATATTTTCATTTTTTCAATTCTTTTATTTTATCATATACGTACTTTCGTTGCTAACAAATCTTTCCCAATTTTCGTGTGTTAGGTTTCCCCAAGAACCATCCATTGGAAACTGTTTGATACATTTTTGTGTCAAAACTCCCATATAAATTTGTAAACCTATCAATGCAAATACTGACAGAGAAAACATTGTTAAAATTATCACATCTCGTAGATTTTTTACAGATTCTATTACAGCTCCCACGATGGTCTTTAAACCTTCAATACATAGCAAATTGTATCAAATTTGAATTCAGTTTAAAATTTATTACCTGGCACTATGGCAACAGTTTTTAGAGCTCGTAGTACCCTAAATGTTCTCAAGGCAGCAAGATTTCCAAGGTCTATACCCATGGTCACGTAACTGTAAAATTAACATTTCTTTAATAATTTTCACTTAATGACTATTTGGCTACTAAATTGTCTAAAAGCTTTCCGTTACATTATACGACACAACACAATATATTACATCATAATGCATGGAATTATGTACCAACTTTTAAAACATTCTAAAATATTCTACTCAAAAGTAATCTATAACTTCCAATCTAATAAATTAATCTAATCTATTCTATAGTGTGTTTTGGATTTCTAATTTTCTGAACAAATATATAAGAATTTCTAATAAAAACGATGATCTACCAAATTTTCTACTTTTAGTAATAAAATAGCAACCACAGTAAACTCACTTGTATTATTTTTAATTGCATTTAGCCAAAATTACATACAATGTTTTAAGCCAATAGAAAATATTAGTTATAGCTGTGGAGTATAAAAGTGTTATCCAAAAGAAAAAATATTGCAGATAAAAAAGTGTCAAATGAACAAGGATGAAAGTGTAAACGTTATCCTTAGGAAAAGTTTTTTTGTTTGGATTTTAATCATGTCCTACTAACTATTTTCTAAATTATTTGCGTCTGGATCAGGGTGTAAAGTTAAGTTGTGCAGTTTCTAATATTTTTTTTGTATTTTTTTGTGTGTCTTGTTTGAAAAAAGTTGAATTGTTGATATGTTAAGAGTCTAATCTAAATAGTAGTTTCTATCTAATTCTAAGCTACTCACGCTAAAGCTATGACTACGAAGTCGAGCCAGTTCCATGCATCTCTAAGGTAGGTGAACGGTTGAAGAATAAAACCTCTCGCCATCACCTTCACAGCTGATTCGAACGTGTAGATGCCTGTGAATATCACTCTAAAAAATGATAAATATTTTTGGAATTTGCGAGTTAGGTTTAAAGAGACTTACTCGGTTGATTCTACGGTGGGTGTGGTAGGCATGATCATAAGGATACAATTAACCAGGATTGTAGTAATAATAAAAAGAGAAAACAAAGGATGTACTAGTATATAAATGGCTACTCGACGGATTGGATTGAAGGGATCGAGTATCCATAGGGCATTTGTTGCGCTAAATCGAAATATATCCTTGCCTTTACTTATTACTACAAAAGTCTGAAAATTTTCCAAATTAGCTTCTACTCCATCCATCGAATAAACTTACTCTTTGGTTACTGTAAAAAGGGTCGATGTCCTCAAGTGGTGTACTAGCCAATTCCGGAGGAAAGCCACCATGAAAACGTACTGGTAAGGGCAACCCCTGCTCCAAAGTTGGATCAGGTTGGGGGCCTTCATCTTCGTCCTCGTCCTCATACCGAATCTGCACATAAATTCAAAAAATTCAGCGTTTATTCTCTTAACAACAGTGCCCTTTGACCCAATCTTCTCAAAATAAATACAGTGTTAAAAGTGTTCAGTGTAAAAATATAATTAACAGCTAGAATAATATTTCTTCAACTTGAAGTTTAAAATCAAAATACATTGAATAAGAAATATTTCCTCATGAAGAAAAATATCTAAAAACCTTTTTTTAAATGTGTATAAATGTTGCTGTGCTTATGGAAAAAGCAAAGTCATGAAAATAAATTCACAGCATACCACATGCAATTTTTTATGATTGTGCTAGAATTTACCGTTTGTTTACTCGCAATGTTTTTCTGTTTTACTACAATACATGCAGACTTTTAGAAAGATTATCATAATCCGATTACTTGGTTTTGGATTTTCTCAACAGATAGAAAAATTGATAAAATTTAAAAATGTGTAATACTTGGAATCAAATTTCTTATATCTAGAACGTTAAAGTAAATTAAAGAGGCGTCCCTTTAAAGTCGTAACCAACTTTGTTGTTTGCTATTATTCGCAAGACTAAAGTTTTGTTAGAGTTCTAAGCGAAACAGACACAAACTTTAGAAAAAAAGCGAAGAGTTAAGAGAAACAGAAAATTAAGTTAAAACTGCATAAGAATACGCGTTTTTTCTTAAGTGTAAAAAAATGATAAAGACGATGTTTATCTAATGTGTTGCACAATGATTTGTAATGGAACAAACAGCTTGGTGCAAGAAAACTGCTAATTTTTCTAGTAGTTAAAAAAAAATAATAATATAAAAACCCAAGCAGTCTAGATGTTAAAATCATCCAACTAATATCAACCATGCTTCAACTGTATAGATTCGTGTGTAATGATGTATAAAGGTACTATTTTTAACCAAAAAAATTGATTGTAGTTTCGGTTAAAAATAGTGTCTCATGTATTATAGATTACGAAATATTTTCATGTAATTCTGTTCGTAGTACTAAAGTGTGCTCAAAAAACTAGTAAAATTCATTGAATGCAAGAAGTGGGAATGCAGTCAAAAATCATCTAGTCAAGCATCAACAAATTTAAGCATTTATTAAGATGCAACTGACGATATGTTGAAAAGAAAGCAGACAGAGGAAATAGTGGTATGTGAGCCATGTTTTGGCGTATGGAAATTTTGAAAAATCGTCAGAGGCATTAATTCGCTAAAAGCAACTCTTTGGAGCATTTTTAATCTTACTTCTTTTTTCTTTTTCCTTCGTCCAAAACCAGTCTGTAATAAAGGTTACAGTTTAACATCGATAAGCACATAACACTGCTTTGCTACACTACATCACATGATTTTTCGATAAAAAGTTATCTTAAAGAGTGAAGAATAATCTATTCATCCTTCATGATAACAAAGCATTTTTTATCGAAAAAATTGAAAGAATCCTGTGATGTCATGACATGAAAATGGACGAATTTCTGCATAAAAATGATATTATAATTTTTAATTCTAAAAAAATCAATGCTCATATTATCAGGTATTCAATGCTGTTGATGAGATATTTATAAGACATGCACGTTTCGAAGCATGGTATTATAATAGAGCCGAAGAAAGAACAGAAGAAACACATTCCTTATAAAAATATGTAGATGTATATGCTAATTATTTTTTAAATTGTGTCTTCTAAATAACTTTTTTAGTCGATTTGATGAGAATAATTAATACGTGAGTGATAATGATTTCATGTAAATCAAAAAGAAATGTAGATTTACCTCTCCTTCAGCTCTTTTCTTTTCAAGCTCTTTCTGCTTAGCATATTCTTCTGCAATTCTAGTCTCGATGACCGCAAGTGACTCACGCGTGAATGGACGGAATAGGCTGCGCTCCTCCTCGGATGATAAGTCAGAGGCTTCGGACATTTCTCCTCACGCCTAGGCCCCCACGATACCCTAAAACACGAAATTTAATTTCCCGTTAAAACTGACATTGAACAAAACCAATTCCCGTAATAAAAGTTTTTTAATTGACAATGGCTATCCATTTTTAATCTAAGTTGATGCTGATTTTAAAGGAACACGCTATTGCCAATCCTCGAGATGTTTTCTAAGATTTCATTCATATAGTCTTGAATTCGGAGAAAACATCTTCCGACACATATAAGCTTTTAGGGTGTGTTTGATCCCTTTCTTTTACACGTAAACCTGGTTATATTATTGCAGAATGAGAGAGATAGTGAAAGGATTGATTATTTTCATTCGTTTTCTCGGATAGAATGAGACAGAGAAAATATAATTGGGTGGAGTCTAGTAGTCTACTATGTTTATCTTTTTCTGGACAAAAGCTCTTAGGTGGCATTATTTCTTATGTCTAACTTTGAGTTTGATTATATTTGTTCATAATACTTCAAGACAACGGGGTTAAAGGTTGAATCCAAAGGCGTAACTACCGATATTTCATATGTTCTATGAAACACCGGCCTAGAGCCTTTTTTTGCTAATTTGTAATAAATGTCTTTAGAATATTAAAAACATTACGATTTATGTTCAAAAATGGAATTTGAACAAGTTTTCTTTAACGGATTTTGAGCAGGAATTTTCTAAAATTTTATTTTTGAGGTATTTGATACGAAAATATTGAAAAATATCAAAACGCGACAGTAAGCCAGAATATCTGCTTGGAAATGAGAAATAACTTTAAAATTTACTGAAACTTGTTTTCAAAAATTTTTTAAGGAATCTACATATCAGTATTTTTTTAGAACTTTAGCTATTTTAACTCACAGTGTTACAATCTTCAAAATTTATAAAATCTTCTTAGGTTGTCGAGTCGGAAAGTCTGTTTAGTGTTAATAATTACAATATTTAGAAATAAAATGGAGAATTTGATAGTTATTGATATTAATTAGTCCATCTTTTTATCGTATTTTAACCAATTAGAATTTAAAACGTTTTTTTGTGATGATGATTGGACAAGCGACTATAACCAATTGTTTTTTATATTATGCAAAATAATTATTGTTGCAGTCTTATTATAAATTGATAAAAATCTTTGAAAATGGAATTTTTAGAAACCAATATAAGGAAACACCTCTTTTCATTCCATTGTCAAAAATCTTTATGTAATGTTTCTGATCAAAAATTGTATTGGGCTGTGGAATTTTATCTAAAACGTTCAGAGGGTTTTCCTGAAATTTCACTTTCTTTGTCACTCAAGCCCGTAGCTTTGTTGTTACGCTACTGATTGAATCGATAAAAAAATCAATAACAATTTCACGTAAAAATACAGACGGTAAGACTCCTTAAATCGACTTAAGAAATTTCAAAGAAATCGGTCTATTATTATGGTTTTTATAGAGTTCCAAACATAGTGTATTATGTGTTTTTGGAGCTTTTCATGCTTACTTCAAATGTCAATAATGGTTATCATTAATCTTTCATTGTGAAATAGCAGACTGAGCAGATACATTAAATTTAGAAAATCAATAGGTCCAAATTTTCTGAACATTGGACAAACATTTCTACAATTTAAACTTTCGCAAAGTAAATTTTAATTGTCGATGTTAAAAAAATACACTTACCAGTAATAAAATCATTTTTTAAATCAACATATACTCACTCGTAATCAGATCGTGCAAAGTTGGGGCCCAAAAACATTACTAACCTGGAAATAAAAAAACTATGGTAATTATTTTCAATAAAACTTATCAATGTAATTATCTCATTTTATGTCTTTTAATTATTTTAAAATGATGTTCTATAAACTAAGTTTTGTGACATGACTAAAATTTCTTGCATGCAATTAATACCGACCGTTCCTGATGTAAATGGCTTGAATTAATACAATTTCGCGCGGCATTTCCTTAATTATATTTGTTTCATCGATTTTCTAATGCAACAGAAATTAATGATTTTATTTGATTTTATGAGACTATGAGCAAATGTGTTTTCCACATGAGTCAACTATATTTTTATGTCAATTTTCACTTAGAGTGAACTCTCAAATAAATTTCAACGTCGTATATCTACATAAACTATAAAACCAACCCTCACATACACTTGCTCTCTTATTTATATGCAACGAAAGTCAGCTGTACACAAAAATGGAACTTATGAATAAAAAATGTCTAAGGCAGAAGTTATATTTAAAACGTATAGAGATTAGGTTCCATTCAAGTATCTATTAAATACTCAACAGGTTGCTTGAAGTAGGTTTAATAAGTGAAACACAACAATCATCTAAATTGGAAAAGACTGAGGAGGTTTTATATTCTACAAAAATAGAAAACAACTGAGAGTCTACACTTTTCTATTTTAAAAGGATGAACTTAAATTACATGCAGTTTATAGTGATTTAAAGCAAATTGAATCTAACAGTAGCCATGACATTAAAAACCTATTAATAATTCACGAGTCTTGGGTTTTGACAGGCATTTTAGGATCAGTTAAAAGTCAATCTGATTGTAATCGAATTCATTTCAAACATTGTTTTTCCAATAAATGTCACTTTCTACTTTTTTTAGTAAAATCAATTGATATAATAAAATATGAATAAATTTAAAAATAATAATAGAAATATTTTCAATTAGATTGTTTTCCTTAATTCTGATAATATTATTTTTCACAATTCATTTCATTGAGAATTGAAAGTTTTTTTTTCCAAAGCAAAATCATTTAATTGGATTAATCTTGATAATTGCCAAATGGGTGTGCAAAATTTAATCAAAAAGCAAACTGATGAGTTCTTCTCATTTGAAAAAACACTAAGGGGAGATACAAATATATCCATTTAAGTAATTAAATGTATTAAGTAGCAATTTTATAACCGTCGTAAATAATTATGTAATCAGTTTCATTAAGGCTTCAATAGTTGGTTTATTGCTTACACTGATAATAAAAGGATGATGTTCTTTTTACTGTGATTCTTTATACTTTATGATTTGAATATTATTTAATTTATTCCTTCTGATTTTTATCCAATAAATTATATTTGTTAACCTGTCCAAGGTATTTTTTCAGGTTTGATTAAAAAGATATTTAGAAAATTAATATTTGTTCTTATTAACATATTATCATAACTATGTATCATAAGATTATAAACAAGAATTGTTAGCCACACGCACAAGACAAATTTCGGTAGGTTTTGTGCTTCAAGATAAAATCTAGGAGCGAAGTAATGTGTAAAGAAATTATTATTATTTACATAAGATTATAATTTTGTTGAATTAAATTCGGCAATAATAAAAATAGATATTGAAGCATTTATTTCATTTCTAATATCTCTGTAGAATTTATTTTGAGCGGAACATTTAATTGGAAATAATAATTAAGCTGAAATCAATTTTATCTTTAATGATATATCACCTTTAAATTTATTGATTTTTGGTTGCTACTATCGTAATCATTTTATTTGTTAGTAAGGTAATTGAATACCTGCCTATAATGTACTCTTGTATTGAAACAGAATTATGAAAAAACCTCGTCAGTAATTTTAGACCCTGGAAAACTGCGTAGGAGGATTTAATTTTGATTTATCGTCGTTGCTGAACCTGTCTTTATGCACATTTATTACTTTTTTAAAAAACCAATAAAAAATTGAACATTTTCGATAGACAGTATTAATAACTTTCAAAGTAAATTAAAAAAGTTTCACAGGTCATAGAGTTACCTGAAGTAATTTATAGCTTGAGTTAGAAATCTGACGCTTTGTGTTAAATCTTGATACTCCCGACGGTTGCGATTTAAGGAATTCTCAATTATTAAAGGATTATAGGAATTATATCCCACTAGCTCACTCGCGGAATGAAATTTTAAATTCAACACTGTACTATCAAAAAATTGCGCGATAAAACTTTTGTCACTTAATTGAATACCTATACGCTATATTGATTGCTTTCAAAAAATTCCGGAAACTGAGTGCACAGCAAAATAGGAATCAAAAAACGTGCTTTGATATTATACAATTGAGAGCATTAATACCTTTCAATTATGGTGGATGCGCCGGGCGAATAATTTGAAAGAGTCGCAGTTTACTTTTTAATGAAAAATAACAACACTATGAATATTCTCTTTTCATTAGGAGAATATTAATTAGTGTTTCATGAATTACTTATTTTTTTCACATTAAATTGAAATAATTGAAGCTTTTGAATGTCAAATAAGATAGGGTTAAATGAGATGTTTTATGATTAGAAGTAAAAAACTGGGACCCACCTGCATTGAGGTCTGTCAGAATAATCACATGGCACTGTTTCTAACATTGAAGATTGGCGAAAGGCGGTTTCATGGACAGCACGAGGACGAGCAAGATTTTGAGCACTATATCAGTAACGGCAAACGACAAACGGCAACAACAACAGTGCAAGCACTGCAGAGACGGCAAGAATAAGCAGTTTTAAGTGCTAGTTGATAAGTGTGATACAAGCTCGAGAGGGTTTGTGAACGAGCCTTACAGTCACCCCTATGCGACAGAGCAAATCGATATTAAATAATGACCCACAAAAGTAACCAGCAGATAAAATTTGGAATAAAGCCATTTTACTTACATCAACTTTCTTTATAATATCTGTATGTCGTTGAAAAATCATGTGAAATATTAGTCTTCATTTATTGCTAGTTGTGATACACAGTGAATCGCCAGTTGTAAAATGATCGCGACAAGCACAGAACACATGCCGAAGACACTCGCGTTTAAGGCTTCGGCCGAAGTCTGGGGGCATGCCGCATGTTTTAGATATGGTTATTAGATACGCGTCTAGCCGCCCCCAGCACAACTCCGACTTCTTGTGCGATCGCCATTTCCTCTAGGCTACAGCGTCCATTTTGATGCGCGATTAAAGGAGGGAGGATGCGCCGCACAAGGTCCTTTTGATCACTCTTCGCGCTACCTTTTTCCTTCGATTACTTAAAGATTCTACAAAGAACAGTCGCTTTGAATACTCTTTTGTACTTTGGTCTCCTACTGTTGCTCCGCATTCAAATTCGCGGCTGATAGTTTTGCGATTGCGCTCCTGATTCCACCACGCCGCTTAGCCTTAACCCTTCTAACCAGACTGGTTGGCGCCGTGACGTCATAGACTCAGTAATGTTGCAGAAAGCGTTTCCATAGTAACTAGGCTATTATGTATAAAAGCTGGAACGCCTAGTCGACGCTTTCAAAGATCGATAGACATATCCAGGACTGCCAACATCGGCACCCAAACAAACTTAACACTTTTTACGTGCTGCTGTTTCACAACACGTGCTTTATTTAACCTCATTTACATACAATTCTCTCACCTCCATTCATATACCACATCCAATCCGATCGTTTCTCCAAACGCATGAATGACCAAATTTATAAATATAACGTTTCTGGTCTTTAACCAAATTTTATGACCAAAATAGAACTAACACGAACGTATGACATTCGTCGGCAAATGCTAATCAGAAACTCAACAGTTGGAACATGCTATACACATGTTATTTAGATTCTAACAAATTATTAATTTTTCTATTTCAAAGTGCGTACTATAAAAAAACTAAATTTTGTATTTACCAAACACCATCTATCTCAGAAATGGGAAAATACGCGATTGTCATATATATAAATATCTTCAGGTGGAGGAAGCAGGTTACTGCAAAAGTCATGACAAATGTTGTTTGATTTCCACAACTTTGTTCGCCCTCTCTGAATTTGAAAGTTGATGTATGAATTATTTTTCTCAGGAAAAATATCATTTTTTAATATCTGTAAACCAGTCATGTTTTGATATTTTCAATAGAAAAAATTTAGATTTTTTTTTAATTAGGTAAACAGAAAAAAGAATTCCTATACATCAAACTTTATTTTGGATCATCCGACTTGTGGAGCTTTCCACGTTTACGTGTCAAAATTTGCACTTCCTTCAAAGACCTGATTTTTTATTTGCTATCGGTAGTAACATAAAGACTCAACTCCAAATCCCAATGTTTTTCCAATATTCTATCTGTTAAATTTAGATAAAAGCTTCAAAACTAGAAATTATATCGATTTTTTGGGGAGACTAATTCAAAATTTTCTCAAAGTGTAAAACAGGTGTACTAAAAGTAATTAGTTTTCAAATTTTCAGAGTAAAACCAATTTTTTTATATATTATCAATATGCTGTGTATAGGTTAGTTCAAGGGTTTGAGGGTTGAAGAATTGTCGAAACTCACGTCTAGATGGCGTCATGTTGTTGATAAGCATTGATAAACCAACATTCAAAAATAAGAAGTGAAACACTCAACACTATTGCAATAATAATGAAAATACATAAAAATATTATTTTTCGCTGTTCACTAACAAGTTTTTTACTACTTTAATCATTAGTTGTTAGCTTATCATAATAAATAAGTCATATTTTTTAGATTTATTGTAATCTAAGTTTTTTGTTTATAAAATATGCATCTAAATATGAATATATGTCAGTTTATATGTTAGTTTCATCTTGAAAATTTCACAAAGCATCGTCATAAATTCGTAAATTTACATTTTCCACGGATCTTGAATTTCGCTACGCGTATGAAATAAGAAGAGAAGCGGCAGACGTCCTTTGGATCTGATATGCCTAATTTATTAATTAAAAAATACTACTTAAATTCTGAATTTATATTTTTTTTGTAGAAAGTAAAGCTCGCTTTAATTTTGTTGGTTTTTAATAAGCTACACAGACGCGCTTATCACGCACAAAAAATAAATTTTCTTTTTTGACGATTAGATTGAAATTGTATCCGCGTAAATAAATTGAGAAATATTAATTTTATTATTGTATTTTTGATTACTTTGGTGTCCGAAATGTGATAGATTTTTACGCTGTCATCTCCGCACAGTGATAAATTTATCAGAAAATAAGAATCGGAGCATTTCATTAGATACGAAGCGAACAGCAGGAAGTTGTCAAAGGAGGATGCTCTTATCATAGAAAATGCGAGCTTAAAAAGTAGTAAAAAATGATTAATCATTTATGCCTCAAACTGTTAGAAAGATGCACTTAAAAGTGTTATTTCTTTTATTGCTTCTGAATATTTTTTCAAAGGTCGTGTCTTTGGCTTTTAGACATAATAGCAACGATGTGAACAAAGTGGGAGTTTTAGTGAATCGACCTTTTACAAATCACAGTTTATCACCGAGCAATTTTGAACATTCCCGTCGGAAGCGATACTTGGGTTTGAGTAAACGCTTTAAAGTAACAGCGTGAAATTGTTATCAGATTTCTAAAATTAGTTTTTTAGATTAATAAACGTTATCAGGAATGTGTAGCGCCTGATGATGCAAAAGGTCATTGCAAACATTTAATTTTCTGTCCGATAGCTGTGTTAAAAAACGCGAAAAATGTTCTTGATTACCTTTGTGTTATTGAAAGGATGTGAGAAAAAAATGCATGTGACAGACAATTTAAATAATAGTTTATTGTAGGCATGTTGGTGTTTGTTGTCCTGATGATATTGCTTTGAGCGGTTTAGCAGGATCTCAGATAATTTCAGATCTTCCGGGAGGCGGAGAAGATTATGATAAAAACGATAACACTACAGGTGAGAGCAGTTATTTGCGTTAGGCAGGAAGTAAATTAGCCGTTTTGTTGATCAGGATGTGGAATACCCATTGAGGCAAGTACCGGAAGTAAAAAATCGGTAGGTCAACAATGGCCTTGGATAGCTGCACTTTACCGACCGAAACAATTAGCACAGGGTTTAGAACAACAGTTTTGCGGAGGAGCTTTAATTACTGAATATCATGTTTTGACAGCCGCTCATTGCACTATGGGGTAAATTCTTAACGAAATTTTAATCGAACAGCTCACTGATAAAAATAATCATTCCAGACTCACGACTGATGAAATACGCGTTCGTTTAGGCGAATATAATTTCGCTAAATTGAACGAAACGCGAGCTCTCGATTACAATGTGGAATCTATCACTGATCATGAAGAATTTGATAAAGCAACCTATGCTAATGACATCTCAATTATAAAAATGCAAAAAGCCACGAGCTTTAATTCTTATATTTGGCCAATTTGTCTTCCACCAATTGATCGAAATTTTGAAAACGAAATTGCTATTGTTGCCGGCTGGGGACAAACATTCTATGCTGGGCCTGTCAGCCAAATTCTCCTCCACGTCCAAATTCCTGTCTGGACTTTAGAAAAATGCGCCAATTCTTTTCTTCAAAGGATCACTGACGATAATTTATGTGCCGCCGGCTATGATGGCGGAAAAGATTCATGTTTGGTAAAAACGCAGCTTTTAGAGTTTATTTCCGTATACAAAATGGATGCTTTAGGGTGATTCTGGAGGTCCTTTAATGTTTCAACTAGAGAACGGACGTTGGATAACTATAGGAGTTGTTTCCTGGGGCATTGGTTGTGGAAATAAAGGCAGTCCTGGTATTTACACAAAGGTCAGTAGTTATATTCCCTGGATTATCAAACATACCATCGCTAAATGATTTGCAAATTTATCCATTTGTTTATAAAAAATAAATGTTAGGAATTTCAGCATCAGTAACATATGTTCGATTTTATTTTGACTTGACCTTTTTCTAAACTTCAGTTTTAACATTGTATTCACGCCTCCGCATTCAATTCAGGACCAGAACCTACACAATATTGAAATCAATAAAATTTACAGAAAAAATAAACTCAAACCGATTATAAGCACCTTATGTTACAACAATGTAACTGTATATTATGGGTATTAGCAGACCAAAAGAAAAAAATATTTGATATTCAATGATGTTATTTCAGGTGACTGATTTTTTTGAATCATTTACAGAAAATAAAATATATATAGAATTTCTTTGTTAATTGAATTTTATGCTTACTGATCTTCTGTTTTCAAGTATAGTTGACACGTTGACATATTGTTTGATGGAGAAATCCTTACAACTCCCAAAGGATAACACAGGGAAATAGGATTTTGTGGGTAGAAAAAATTCAAAATATTCAATTTAAAAATTTATATTGAAAACAATTATTAAAATAACCATAAATAACATATATGAAAATAGAGGAAACTGAATCACAAATTTGAACCTAACAAGAATTAGGTTTTTGGTTCAATACTGTTTTAATAATCCTGCCGTATACCATAAATAATCTATTTGACCTTGCAGGAGGATTGTTCACGCATTCGAATTATACTCTGAGGGCGACGTTATAGAAAGTAATGGCACCTCTGCCTCATTAACTGAACATTCTTGATAAGTCGCTTCGTTCAAAGCTTTGCCATTATTCGCTATTTGCCTTCTTACACTGTTAGGATGAGGAGTGCTGGGTAGCTTAGCGGGTTTTTGATCAGGAAGTGATGATTGGTTCGTCTTTTGTGGCTCGATCTCACCATTAAGCCAATAAGTCACCATTTTTCCTTTCCCCTGTAACAAAAACAGTCTATTTTTAGAGCTAAAGCATAAAAAATTCTCAAGATTAATGGAGAAAGAGCAAAAAGTAAAAATCGTGAGTGGAAAGTGAGTTTCATTGTTTTTACCTTTAATTCAACCTCGCCTCTTTTTTCGATATCAAAATTTCCAAACATTTCTAGAAATTCTTTAGTTGCTGGACTTATGTGTATTCGTAGCGGAAGTCCATTAGTTTCCATTCTTGAAGCGGTGTTAACAGTGTCTCCGAAAAGACAATACCTTGGCATTTTCAGTCCAACAACGCCAGCAACACACGGCCCGGTGTGGATTCCTATTCGTAGTTTGAGAATTTCTTCTGGTCGGTGTCTGATTTTGAAAGTTTGAACCGCTTTCAATAAAGCTAAAGACATTCTTGCTATTTCTCGAGCATGATTATTTCCATTTCGGACTGGCAATCCTGAAACTACCATATAGGAATCTCCTATAGTTTCAACCTGGAAAGAACTGATAGAAAATTGTGAACATAAATGTTGTAAGTATACTTTATAAACATCGAAATTTCCTATGATGGAATCGAAACAAGTGTACAGATCATTGAGAAAATCAACAACTTCCAGAGGAGTGCTGTTGGCGGAAAGCGCTGTAAAACCCACAATATCGCTGAAATGTATAGTAACATATTCGAAAAATTCAGCTATAACTGATTCTCCCGTTATCAGCTGCTGAGCAACGCTTTTGGGTAAAAGTTGATAAAGCAGTTCTTCACATTTACGCTTTTCTTCTAAGTAATCAGCAGTTCTTTCTTCAACTAACGATTCAAGGTTATTCGCATATTGCTCCATCCTCGCTAGGAGATTGTCGAGCAGATTTCCATCGGATTCTCTGTAATGCAATTTTGTCAATTTTACAAGCAGGTATTTCACGAAATCAAGTCGCGCTTTTAGTAGAATTTCACTCAGAAACCAATTCGAAAATAATTACATTTTGCTAAGCGAGAAATGAAAACATACTTGTTTATATGTTTCAGTTTGCTTTTTAGAGATGAAAAATCAGGTCTATCAGCCGCGTCTTCCGACCAACACTTCTTCATCATTAAAGCTACCTCTTCTTCGCATAATGCTTCCCCTAATGACGGTCGGAGCGGTTGGCTCCCATTTGCGTCTGGTCCCTTACGAACAGCATCGACTTTTTCTGCAAAAGTTTTCTGAGATTTAGAGTCTTTTTTCTGGCTGTTACAAAGGAAAGTGGGCATCAAGCCAATGGAATCAAATAACATTGACCTCAAACTATACTGCCTGAAAAATGGATTTTGTCTGACATCATTAACGTATAAATTTAATTACTTAAATTTTTGCAAATTAATACCTCTCAGATAAAAGGTATTAGTTCCCAGTAAGATCCATCACACTCAAGCTTGATAGAATATACGGTTTCCAATTATACTCTTACAGATTTATCGACTCTTAAATCTTAGCCCACGTCACAACTTTGAATAAATATTTCCGTCTCAGTTTCCTACCACAAAGTTCGAAACTAAAAGCTCATTTTCTCTTGAAATAAACTAAATGTTAACTATTAATTTATAGCAAAACAAATGACCTACATTTCCGTACTCCCTTTTCTCGTTAATATCTAGAATGTACAAAATGACCACTATTAACCTCCTAACACGTTTTTCTCAAATTAAGTTTTTCCTCCACGGAAATACAAAGCAGTTCAATTACAGTTTAAAACTTCCTTTTATTTTTCTCTGACTAAAAGTTTTATAATTGAACCAAAATTGCCGACTATCAATAACAGTTATTTATTTTCCCGACGAAAATTTCTCCGACAAATTAATATTTAATTTAACCACAAGACGATACAAATTTAGTGAAGCAGAAATTAATTCAGAACATGTTCTACACAAGAGTTCGATCTCTGGTTCCACTTACACCATTTATATTCATTGAAAATCTCCAAAGGTTCACGTGGTAGGTCCTAAAGCTAAACGTGACGGTGTTTTCATATACTACACGGAAAAGTTAATTATCTAAAAGTTATCTCAAACACAACATGCCATAAACGTGTCAAGTAGTTGAGCAATTTTGAAATTTTAATCATTCTTTTGTACTCATAAATACCTCTGGAGGTACCTTGTAGTTTGGTTTTACAAATTCGCGGAAAAGTTTTTATTAGATAATAAACTAATTTGCCACTCCAAACAATAGAAAAATAACAAAAAATGAGTTTTTTAGATCAAACTTTAATTTATTTATCATTAGCCGCCGACCCAAGAGATAATTTTTCATATATGGAAATGAAATTGTGTACACCTCATCATATAATTAATCTAAAAATATCTTCAAATACAAACATGTTTATGCTCTCTTATGTACTTAAAAAAAGAGTAACACTTTGAATCCAATTACACTTTACTGTAATTTTACTAATTACTCGTTGTAATTGAATGAGATGTAATTGCACACTTTTAGCAGATCTACGTCTTTCTCTGACTTTTAAATCAAAATATTAAATGCTGAATTTGTGAAAGAAAATTATAATCTTCTTTATAAAATTCCAATCCATCATTTGCATATTACTTCAACAATAAAAGTGATTCTTTTTATAAATGAGCGGGACTTTACGTTCAAGATCAAAGATATAAAGGATTACAAGACTTAGTATTTCTTAATAAAATGTTATTTGCTTTTGAAATGAAAAATTATAAACTTTGATTTTTAAATTTTTCGATGAGATGCGAATATAGTATTTAGCGTATGACAAAGTTCCGTTACGGTAGTTAACTAGACTGTTAAAGTAATTTGATTAAACGCTTTAGTAAGTTTAATATTCAGATGATGATGAAAGTCGCTTTAAGTAATTTCAGTGTGTGATTAAATATTAAAATATTCTAATTACCACGAGGAAAGTTAGTTGAAAATTTATTTACTTGTAATCAATCCCGAAATAAATAGAAAGTGCTAGACAACACTTACAAGTTTCTAAGTACAACATAAAAGTTTGAAGATTTTGGTTTGGTGTTTGGAACATGCGAAAGCGTGGTAAACAAGAGAAAGTTCAATGAAATTCGGAAAGTATCGTTGAAGGAATGTTTCTAATAGAATATACAATTGGTTGCTAAGCGCTTTATAAACATCAACAAAAATCAAAGCGAGTGAGGAGAATAAATTTTTGAAAATTTTATTTGAGAAATTACTACAAAAAGAGGTTCATGCAGTGCGTGATTTACTTAAATGTTTGAAGCGATCTTCAAGAATAGCATTGCAGTTATCACAATTAAGAGTGCAATGGGGCCGTCGGACTTCCAAAAGAGGACTAACAGCCCTCCGCGGTGATGAATTGGAGTCCATTTCCACCCCAGAACTTTCCGACGGAAGGGTCAAAGACATGTCAGAACTTGCACTTGCCATGTTGTTCATAACATAGCAGACGTGCGAGTACCGGTCTGAACTATGGTCGACTTCCTACTATCATTTCACGAACTGACTCGCTATCGCTATTGCTACATGCTGAGAAATCAATGTTCCTGCGCCGGTCCATTCTTAGGCGCTGCTGAAAGCTCTTACTATAGAAAACTGCCGCAAATCTCGCTACTAGCAAGTCTGGAAATTATTTCTCAGCCATTGCTTAAAATTTTTCACGCTGCGATAAATAAATAAACTGAGCTTTTATCTTCGCTCTACTTCAATTATCTCGGTCAATTTTCCTGCCATTTTAACTCACCAAATAAATAACAACTAATTAATTTCGCATTGATTACTTCACGATCAAAGAACTTTAACCAAGTGGAAAATTCACTTGGTATATAGATCCAACTCCTTTACGCTTCACATAAAAATAAAAACCTCAACAACAGCAGCTAGCCCTAATTCATGATTTATTAGAAAAATAAAAAATATAACATGAAATCACCACTTTAGTTAATTTATTTAAAAATTTCATATTCAATTTAATTTGAATCCTTTCCTGTTTTACAAACTTTCCAGTTCCTACCATGCTTATTAACTTCAATTAATTTCCGTCTACACCAGCCAGATTATACCTTATTGTTTTATATTTCTCTACTATAAAATTGAAGGATGAATTCAAATTATGCTCAGATGGTTAAACGTAATATCTGAACTGCTTCCCTCTTTTTAAACCAACAAAACTTTTGTAATTTATTAAACAGTCTAAAAAAAACATTCAAAATTCTATCGCAAAATGTAGAATATTTCAAAACTTTACACAGCGCGGAACAAAGTCAAAGGTGAATGCAAATCTACACAATTGTACTCGGAATATTCAACGGAAGAAGTCACTCAGCGTCGATACCTTTTAAAAGCTTCATCCGCTTTCCAACAATTCTTGTACATTTTTTATATTGAAATGAAATACTTGTGAAAAATTAAGCTCACCGATAAGTTTTATTCTGTTTTTAAGAGTACGTGCTTTATGGGTAATAAAATCTTGTCTAAACGGGTATTTTATTGTCGTACTTTGCAACAAATTCAGCAGTTGTAAGCTATAATAAAAACAGAAAATGTTGGCCTAATTCTTAAATATTGTCTGTAAATCCAAAAGGAACGTGATCGTATAAGAGCAGAGCGTTCTTGTCTTATTGTTACACTAATTGAGTCCTTTTCGCCGAACTGATAAATAATTACAGTAAACTGTGCTATTCTTGAAGTAATGCTATGTTCTAAAAGGGGAAACCATTCAAAGGAGAATCACAGAGAGTGCATCTCATTTAGAAATTGAATTTAATTGGGAATCCTGAGGTAGTTCTAATTAAGCATTCTATGCTTGTTCTAACATAAAAACTTGCAAAGTAACAAAAACGTAAGCTTGTTTTTAAAACCCTTTTAAAGTTGTAAAACGTTTCAAAGACGACTTTTACGATTTGTTAACTTTTAACATTAAAATCGCTTACCTTTGGCAGTTTTATACTCGTCTAAATAGAAAACTCCTTGTCTTACGATAATCTCGTGCATTATTATAGCAAATGAGTATATATCTCCTTTTTGTGTACCTTCCGGTGGTGGATTTTCCATTCGAAGTATTTCCGGAGCGGTCCAAAGTTGTTCTAAAATTTACTCAAAGGAAATGATCATCACTGCTATTAAATTCTTACTTTCCCAAAATCTATGCGCTTGGTCAGTTATATCAATGTCAGTTGAATATTTTCGTAAAAAATGAAGACCAAAGTCGGATATTTTTAAAACAAATCTACTATCTACTAAGCAATTTGTTGATTTTAAAGCTCCATGAGATTTGATCACTGAGTGATGTAAATAATACATTCCACGAACTATATCCATTATCAAGTACATTTTAAAAGTAGTATCAAGTTTTACATTTTCATTTTCTAGAACATCTTGCAAACTACCTTTCGGACAATATTCACTTAAAATACAATTTGGAATGTCTAAACAAGCACCATAAAATTTCACTAAATTGTCATGAGACAAGTCTTTCATCGCTTTTAATTCTATTAATTGTTCATGATTCAGTTCTAACTTAACGTCCTGAAAATATTTCACTGCTACACTAATTGCTTTGTAGAAACCAACTGTCGTGTACAACTGTCGATCTCCTGCCACGCTTATTCCATCATCCAAAAGAGTCTAAAGAAAGAAAAAATTATTAGAAAACAGGTCAAAAATACAAAAAGTTTTTTTTTTTTTAATTTAAGCTAATAACCGAGTCTCACGATAAAATGAAATAATGAATTTCAAATACATTTATCAGCTTTATCTCGGAAATATTGACTTAATAAAAATGCTAATTAGTTAAGGTGTGTTGTTCTTAAAAATATCGACTAAAACCAAGGAAAATTTTTATCTTAAATTAAGTTCGCCTTTAATTACAAGTTGACTTCTTCTCCGCAGTGATGTTGTTGATTGGAAACTATTCCTTGCTTTATTCGGTAGAAAAACGATGTCGTCATAATCGACTTTCCAAGCCATAGAATTAATAGCCCTCTTGAGCTTGAAATGTCTAAAAGAAATTGAAACCTGATACTTTAACCAAGTGTTGATTCTCCTCACCTGTATAAAATAATTCCAATTATCATTCCTCCTAAACACAGTATTGAGATAAGACTAACAATCAGTAGAAGTTTCTCAGAATCTACGGTATCTTGTGCTGAAAATTGTATTCAAAATAAAATAAAAATTGAAAAGATATCTTGTTTACTTTTTTTTAGCCTATTTCTCATAATAATGGAGTTTATGTCAACAAGGTATGATATAAATCTCAGCTATGATAAATTGATTCTAATCAATCAATAGAAGGAACTTTCGCGTATTAAAGAGGAAGAGAGCTTTTACAGCCTTTATAAAATTATAAAGATAAGGAGGAATTTTTGCTTGCAGTTTATTTAGAACAATATTAAAGATGTAGAATATTTCTAAACTTCTTGAAAGCATTATCGACAGATTACAAGTGAACACTTGAATGTGTCAAATTAAGAAAAAAGTAAATAGTTGATTTTAATAATCGATAATTGTTGAATTGGAATTATTGTTTTTCTTCCTTGTATTGAATTTAGTGAGTAAAACTAACAGTCTTGACGAAAATAACTGTTATTTGAAACTTAGATAAAAGCCAGATAAAGAAAAATCACGTATTTGATATAAAAAAAATAATAAATTTCAAATTAATATCTTACGACATAATGAGAAGTCATATCCACATTTTGGGGTATCTGATGGATCTCCATTAATCCATTGTACATTCCAAGAAGTAATATTATTATTAAAGCTATTATACTCAGCAACTATAGAATATTGGGCACTGGCATTCAACTGAAGTAGAACATAGTTCACTACTCTTCTACCATTAAGATCCATTCTGACTTCTCCTCTCACTCCTAAAACACACCGATGTTCCAAGTCATAACTCAATTTCTCTAAATAAACCTTCGAATGATGTAGTTTTTATCATGTTTTGTACGACATCATATCCTTTCGGTGTTCCTTTATATTCTCCCTCAAAGGATTTATTGATAGCGGATGCATAAAGCAACATTCCATCGTATAAGCTATCAAGATAAGTCGAACCTCTTCTCGATTGTTCTGCAACTCTACTAAAATCTGCTTCTTCAGAAAGTGTAAATGTGTATATTGATCTAAAAGCTTTTTTTGCCTTTTCGTTTCGTTCCAATGTGTCATTTTTGTTAAACCAAGGTTGAGAAGGACTAAAATAGATTTAGCTACAAATTTGATTTGTCTCTAATTAAAATTAGTACTTGGAACTATTATTGTAAGTTTCAAAATTGAATATAGTATATTCTCCACTTTCCATCATGTTCAACTCGTAAGCCGCAATCGCAAATTCACGAAGAGTCAAATGGCTCATGCATGTTAGAATTACTACAAAATTCTTGTTATTTACTAAATTTGACTCGAGCACTTAATGTGTATTGACACTGTATTACCACTATAATGGTAAATCAAGCACGTTAATAGGAACACGAAGCACTTAACTGTTTAACTAATCATTAAATTGGTACTTATGCCACTTTTCATTCAATCAATCAATCAACAATTTTACTTACTGCCATAATTAACTCCAACAATGCTTTTCAAAAGGTCAGTATAGTCTTTCTGGAGCAAAACAATATCACCATCTTGATAATCCAATTCTCCGGGATTCGTCGACTTTGCTTCTTCCACAACACTTTCCATAACAAATTTACAAGTATTTTCGCCAGCAACTTCAGTTTGTTGTCTTTTATCATAAATTAACACTATTTTCTTCCATTTATATCTAAGATTAAATGAAACAGTCTGTTTTTAAAAAAATCATGAACTTACTTCTTCATAACCAACGCAAAAAAACTACCAAATGCTCGAAAATCAGAAGGGCCGGTGTTAATAGTCATGTAATATTCATCCGAACATTGCGTTTTTTTCATGGAAAAAGCGAACGTAAATCCTCCTGGTGTTACAACAGGCATTCCGTGGTAACCAATAAATTTTGCAACACGAGAAACACTTGCTAAAAATTTTAATTTTTGATTGGCTATTCACTTTTATAATTTTATTCAATCACCTAAACAATAATCACAAATTGGACCAAATATAACATGAGAATGTCTATTACTAGCTGATATTAAATGTGCTGTGGCCATTTCTTGCTTACATTCATCATCGTAAAAATTTAATTCGAAATGAAACGGAATTCTTGGATCGTTTTTGAATTTGTTTAAAGTTTCATTCACCTGGAAATAATAGTCTTTGTGATTCTTTTACAGAACTGTTTGTTTTTTGAGTATTTTAAGATTTATATGACTCACTCGAACTAATTCTTTTTGTTCAGATTGTCTTTATATCTAAGATAAAGTGAGATAATTATGTCGAAGTGTTATTTAAAAGATGTGTATTTTTAGAAAATTTATTTGAATTGTTCGATACATAAGAAAGAAATGAATTTTTACAAACCTCGTCAATATTGACTATGTAATAACTTATTTTAGGAAGAATAATAGCTATAGTGATTGTGCAATTGTCTAAGCTATTACAGGTTTCATAAGGAGTAAAATCTGAATGATTTTGACCTGGAAGTAGACATTCTTTCTCATCTGAATAAGGTAAAATTGATTTCGAAGCGACGGCAGCTCCCACTATTAAGAATATCCCAAGTAGGAACATAACTAAATTCAAGACTAAGTTTACGACATAACCGTCGACACAATTAACTCGCACTTAACGCATTTTATGGAAGTTACGATTATACTAAGTTTCGATACTGATGTCGATAGCAAATATAGATAGTGCCGCCCGCGCAGATAAACAGATATCTTCAATAACAAAAGTGGACTATATGGTGACATTTCATAATTGATTAAGTACTATAAGTACCGAAAAATCTCTAATTAACAAATTACGAAAGCGATTTTTTTGAACTTTTTTATCAAACTTTGATAAATCTATCAAATAGCATTAAGCAATTCTGAACCACCGCACACGCTGTAGATAATAATTTATTTATGTATTTTTAGAAAGTAGACGTATGTTTATTGTTTATTGTATTGAGTTTGCGTTCTAATTTCTTTTGAAAAATTGTCAGCTTTTCAAGTCAATAAAATAACAATTATGAAGGCATATGGTTTTTAATAAAAGTAACATATGGGAAATATAATTGTTTTTATTATCTTCTCATAAAAGCTACTACTTTCCAGCAATAATGAATTTATCCGCAATAATCATTTATAAAAAAAATATTAATTAATTTAAGCAATGTTTAGATTCTATTGTTCAAAACACTCCAATTTTGTTTACTCCGCAATAAATCATATATATTTCCGAAATAATTTAATGAATTAAGAAATGTCCATCAAATTTGATAGAAAATGTTAAAGCTTGAAGCATAAATGCACAAAGGCTATACTTTCTTTGATACGGATGTGCGAATGCAATAACAGTGTAACTCAATTTTGTTAGAAAATGAGATTTTCCCTTTTTTATCGCTCACTTTATTTCAAATTTTTATTAAACGTTTTTTTTTTAGTTTTGAAAAATAATAATTATTCACTATTAACGATTGAATATTTTAAAACAATGTGAGAGACAATGATTTTGTATAAAATTATTCTAATGGAAAACGTTTAGAACTCCTGTTTGATAGAGCTTAAATTTTCCAACACATGTTGCTTTGATCAGTTTTATTATTATTTGGGCAAAAATGAATAAATAAGTATCGATTTTTGCTTTGTGATGCTAAATTAAAATCTGTATTGTAATATTCCGGAAACATACTTTAAATAGCTTTTACATATTTCACCAAAAATGCATTTAATAATTTCGTTTGTTTTAATATTTTTTTAGATAAAGTATTTTTACGAACAAATAAGAAAAATCAATGGATTTGTTTGGTTTCTTTATTAAACCATCTGGAAACAAGCAGTGACACATACCAAGACATTTATCGCTAAATCTCAAAATAACTAAAAGATTTTTCTAAATCCGCGAAAATCATTAGTAACTTTAGAAGAAAATTTCAAAGAAATTATTTTAATTTGGAACTGGTAATCTTTAATTTAATTTTCAACAGAATCTCAGATTATTACTTTTGTACTTCAAGAAACGAGAGTTGGAATTAAAAAACTAATTAACTATAATCTATAAGTCATGTCAGTCATAGACTTTTGTAATTTTCCAGACTGAATCTTTTTTCAAATGTAATTTTTTTTTTCTATATAAAAGCTGAATTGGATAAATCTGAATTTCGGAAGAAAATCCTTATTGATGTTACAAGAAGTAAACAGTTTAATTGGATCTTAGCTGTTTGGAATAACTTTGAAGTTGAGCAGCATAAAACCAATTCAATATTTACATAATACTTCAAACATCAATACTTGCAGGTTCTTATGTATAATACTATAATGAATACATTATTATAATTTTTTTATCGTGCTGCATTGCTTCAAGTTAAATTTCATCTTGTTATACATACAGTGCTGAACACTTTGCAATATTTAATCCTCCCGAGTGATAATTCTATGATCAAAGCAATTCCCACTCATCTCACTCTCTACAAATCTTCAACCAAAAGCATCTAAATATTGAAATTTGACAAAGTGAATGCTTTCAGACACATTATTTATTTAGGATAGAAGAGGGTGCATAATGTTTTGTTACGGCAGAAAAGCGACAGGAATTGAAAGAACCAACTCACATCTATTATTAAATTTGTATATTTGAAAAATTAAATGAAATTTAAACAAATGGTTGCACTGAAAACAACGTTACTAGAAAATGAAACATTTCCAAATTAGATACATTTGAATTGTGAGCTTGTAATTAGGAAATCATTATAATTGGAAAACATAATTAATTATACAACTAACAACACGCCAATTATTTCACTCGACAAAAATTCTTTTTTTAATAAAAACTAAAGTCGTAACGTGCCACAATAGCTTGTTAAAGACAATAGATTGTGATTTGTTTAAACGCTTCAAAAATAATTGGTGTTAAGTCTTTAATCTTGATTTTCAATTGCAGCGTCATCTAGTTGCTAAAAGCTAAACATATAATTTCATTTCCCGAAAATCACAGACACCTGTTATTTTTTTTTTCAAAATCTAATCAAAGACATTGGTTTTTCTGCATTATTGGTTTATCTGATAATAAATTAAAAACTTTTATATAACAAATTTTTATTCAAACACACGTACACCCATTTTCTTAAATACATAACACATTTTATGTTTTTTTAGCTTTTGGTTTTCTTTTCACAGCATTAATACTTTGCACAATTTGATCAATATCGTCATTATCTCCACTATACTCATTACTCTGTGATTTTTTTCCAGCAGCATTAAGTAAATCAATAACGTAACTTCCTAACATTTCTTTAAGAAAATGACTAACTTTATCAATATTATAAACAGCTAACATAATCGCAAAAATAAAAACAAGAGTCCAAACCGACGTTTGTTTAATTTCCTGTTCAACAATTCCACTTTTAACAATAAAACTCAACTCTACATATTTAAAAGAGGAATTAGCAACAAATAATTCAGGTTGAGGTTCAAATTTATTATTCAAAGTTGATTCTAAATGAACTGAGTACGTTTTACTATCAAGCGGCAGAGGTGGGATGTGTATTAAAACCCCATGATTATTCTCAGGAGTAATAATAACAGAACCTATGTCTACTTTTCCAGTATGAACAATATTATGCGAAGATTCGCAAATAACTTTCAAACGTAAATTTTTATAATGATCGGGATTTTTTGCGAAAACTTTTACTAATAAATCCATGTGAGTTAACGGCCGGAAAATTACCAACTGCAGACCAGTAACGTCTTGATTGATTTTTTCTAAATGTATAACTTCCGGAGCGCTTCTTTCAATTGCGTATTTTCCATTCGGACTATTACGTATAGTGATGTCATAAGAGCAGTACGGCTGAAGTCCTCTGATTCGGAATTGTCCGCTACTTTCAGACGTTGATTCTTCTGAAAAATGACTACAATTGCCGACTCCTAAAGCAACGACTATTATATTTTCCTCAGGTTCGTTATTCAAAGAAGTGACTTGACCATAAGCACTATATGCTACCCTTCTTCCACTGAAAATAACACGTGACTAAACTTATTCATTAGTAATTTAAATATTTTACATTAATTTTACGTTTACTGATTGACCTTCATTCACTTTTATTATTTTTGAATTTGGCTCGAAACTATATTCTTTCATCATCGGACGCAAGAAATACTCGCCAGGGCTTAACGAATGGAACGTTATTTTTCCATTTTCATTAGTTTGGAGATTACTTCTGTAACTGTCACCACCAGACAACGATAAAAGTGTACCCTGATAAAAGAAAAAGATACGAAAAATTCTGAAAATTGGAAAATTCTTACTTGTAACGGTTTATTGTCATTAACATCTACAACTTCAATAACAACTTCTGCTAATTTCTGCGCGAGAAAATCGCCGTTTTCGTTGGGTCCAACCAAAACATACGAATCTTTAGTCGCTGAAATTTTATAAGATTTTGTTTTATCCAAAGGTGTAAATCTATAAACTCCATTATCATCAGTTTCAGTCATTAACGAGTCTGAGTTTTCGCTTTCAACAGTGACTATAACTCCAGAAAGTGGTGGGATAATTTTTCCTTGAAAAACAACTCCTAACAATGCTTGAAACTTTGGACCTAAATTAATACAATCAGTGTTTCCATTCACTGATAAAATCGGAGGATTAAAATATAAAATGTCGGAATTAGGAACAATAACTGCGGTTTCGCTGGGACTTAACAAAATCTGAATTTCGTAATGATCATTGAAATAAGGCAAAGGCGGAGTCGTTGATTTAATGCCATCTATGTTAATTACAGCAGTTACATCTCCGTATTTCCGATCAGATTCAATCGCAAGAGTGACTGTGTGTTTCTGAGCGTTTAAGAAAATTTCATTAACTGGAGAGTCGGTGTTGTAGATTACTGTTTTAGACTCGTAACTGTGGCATCCACTCAAGTTGAAAATATAAGAACCGGATTTTTCTAAACAGTATGGCAATTTTCCTTTAGGAATTTTAACAGTTTTGTCTGTATTCTGCCCGAGAGGCTTGTAGCTAATCTAAAAAATAAAAATACACAATCAAAAGAAAAAATTAATAAAAAGATGTACTTGAGTCTCGTGTGACGATACAAAAACTACAGAGTATCCACTTTGCACAAACGTAGGAACTTCAACATTTATATTATTAACATTAACAATTTGTTTATCAGCTTCCCAACACATCTTATTATCACTTAAACTAATTTCATAAACTCCTGGATAAATATCAGAAATCTTATAAGAATTGTTTAAAATATCAATAACCACTTCATTCCTCTCAGTTTCTGTAGATTTAAGAATAGCTTTTAACCCCACACAATCTTTCTTATTAATACATTCAACTTTCCCCAAAATCGTGGCTTTCAGCTGCGAGAAAACAATTTTTCCTGATTGCTCAGAATCAACTTCTATACTTTGAACTTTCGGGAAAAATCTATAAACTTGAATTATATTATTGTTTTTGAATTCAAATAACTTACTGCATTCCTTTTTGCGAGTCGGCATTATCAACAACTACCTGGACATGGTACTTCCCAGGATTTAAATACTCGCAAAATTGGCCCGACTTCATGTCCGATAAAGTAGTAATTATTTTCGTGGTTTCCAACTGAGAAAAAGTGATCGTTTGGGATTTATCACTAACTACAGTTCCGCAAACTCTGTAGGACACCGGAATCAAGTCAGGGATTTGGCTGTTAGGGTTCATTTTTACCGACGTTTCAAAAAACAAAAAACCGTCTAAAAAAAAAATTTAAATTTATGAAAGTAAAAATTCAAAAACTACCAGCAACAGCTTGGAGATTATAGGTCCCAGCTTTGAGTTTCTGTAATTTATAAATTCCGTTAGTATCAGTCTCAGTTATGTGTTTTCCATTTAGGTATATTTTAGCATTAGCTAAAGGATTTCCGTTTGGGGCTTTCAACACCCGGCCGTTTACATTAAAACCAATTATCTAAAAATAAAAAAATAGTAAAATTTTCTATTTTTAAAAGTAAAAAACCTCAAAATTTTCTTTGAGTTTGAAGCTTCCGTGTTCGACAGTAAATGAGATTGAATTGGGTTGATAATAAATATTTTGTTCATTATAAAAAGGAGCGACGTAATATTTCCCAAATGGTACAGTTCCAAACGTAAAAACCCCATGTTCGTTAGTTTTAACATGACAAAGTGGTTTCGTTTTTAAATTCGAAAGTTGTGTTTTATCGCAACCATCAACTTTGATATCGCCCTAAAAACAATATTTATAATTTCTTGATTTGAATATAAGAAACACTAACAGGTGCTTGTGGAAATAACATAATAATAGCGTCTTTAATCGGTTCTCCTTCGTCTTTAACAGCGCCACTAACATCATATCCTTGAATTATAAGACTTTTAGATGGTAATTCTGTATTTCCTTCAGCTACGATAACATTCACAGAATCTTTCCAAACTTTCCACCTAGAAAATAACATTATAATTGTTAGAGAATAAAAACTATTACTACTTTGATTGGGAAATCCTAACAACGTAGTTTCCAGGATACACAGGAGTGAAAAAAAAGTTTCCATTGGCTGAAGTAACAGTAGTTCTGACTTCTGAACTCGATTTTAATTCAATTTCAATGCCTGAAGGGCCAGTTTCACTGCCTAAACTTTCAACTTTTCCTGTTATTCCAAATCCTTTAAAATTGAAGTTAATGTCTTTTCCTTGACTACAAAGATCAGAAACTCCATCAACTGTTAATTCTACTTTTGTAGGAGTAAAACTCCAACCAGGTGGTGGTTCTAACTAAAATTAAAATTTATACTAAAAAATCAAAATTCATATAAGAAAATTAAACTGAGTTTCCTAACCTCTAAAATGTATTCTCCTTTATCGTATAAAGGCACAAAGTAATAGCCATTGTTAGGAGCACAGTTTATTTTATCCTTTAAAATCCCTTGTTTAGTTAATCTGAAACAAGATTTATAATCATTTTATAAAAAAATAGACTGTCTTACAATTTTACTTCTACTTTTGAAAAATCAATAGGAACGTGGCTTTTTACAAAACCACCACAACCCAAAATATTTTCAGACGCTGCTTTTGAGATAATATTTATAATAAATAATAAAATCACAAAGATTTCATTCATTTTTTATACAAAAAAAATATATTTTAATCAAACTTCTACTCGTCAGCAGATATTTAGGGAATTTCAAGCAATTTCAACAGTTCAACACATTTGTGAACATGTTGGTGTTACTGGCACCTAAAACGCGGTTTTAATTCAAAATTTAAAAATGTATTCAATAAATGAACTTCGTGTTGCTTCTCTTTTGTTGACTCAGTGGTAAATATTTTAAACAAAATTGTTCATTTATACAGAATTAACCACGTGATGGTGAAATGGTCTGAAACTATTTTTAGTAATAAAAGAATAAATAACCAGTAGTTTTAACGCTTCACTTTCATCGTTTTAAGAATTAAAGTTAACTCAAAATATTTGTACCCTTTGAGGTCATAGGTGAAGTCATAGAAGATAAGAAATAAATTTAAGTTCATTTCTTTTAAGTTTGGCTGCTTAAGTCATTCCACGAGGTAGTGCGCGACTTTCTGGTAAGTGTTAGATGTATAAGTCATGACCTTCAAAATGTTAAGTACATGTTTGCAGATAAAATAACAATAGATTTTTTTCAATCTAACAACTAATGATAAAAAGAACTACAAAATGTACTTATCATTTTTATATAAATCCTAATATAAACAAAGTTGATTCAATTTTATTTTAAGTTTTCTTAATTTTATGAGAAACAGATGGTGGAATTAATTAGATAATAAAAATTGATTTCTTCATTTCTTTTATAAAGTTATAAAATTTTTAACTTTTTTCTGCTCTAAGTAGTATAAAGTTGATGAAGTGGAGGTGGAATAAGTCTAGTGATTGGTTGGAGTAAGAACTTAGTAAGCTACATGTGCATGTTTGTAATCACATGTTAATTCAACTAGTACTGCCAAAAGAAAAATCAACTCGAAATTTTGAAAGAATCAAATAAACCCAATTTTGAAAAATTAAATTCTGTTATCATTGATAAGTGAATATTATTAACATAAATTTAATTTAAATGCCAAATTTAAATTAGCAACAACGTGGTTTTTGCTATCGTGGCGTAATAAAAGTGATGTGTTTTAGGTAAGCCAATGAACATTAAATCCAAAAATGGCACAGGAATTTCAAAATGGTAAGTTATAATTAATGTTGAGAATATTTCTATCCCAAAAATCTCTGTCAACATTCTTTCAAACAAAACGCGCTGATTTAGCAAATTTTTTAAATTCTACGTTTGTTTTAAATTCCATTTATTTCATGAATTTTGATAAAAAATCACCTGATTTAAGTTCACCATAAATACATTATTTATTCACTGAAGGCGTGCTTGATGAATATTTTAAAACGTACCTTTATGTATTTCCGTCTTATAGGTTTGTATTGAAAAATTATTTCCGCATTCAAATTTGATAGGAAATAGTTTCTTATTTTAGATAATTCTAAATAACACAGTTTTGTTATACAAAAAAATTATTCACATTTTCTATTTCTGATAATGGAAATGACTTAAAATTTATAATTCTTTGAAAAAAAATTTAATCAAGCGCATTCTTATATCTATAATAATACTCCGAGGTGCACTGAATAATGTAAATAAAGACATTGTGTGATAAAATTCATTTAATATTACACAATTGTAAATAAAATTTGAAATGAAATTAGCGTTAGTCAACAAAATATTATATTACTTCATTTTAAATTAATGTTTACGTTTTATTTTCTTAATTCCCTTTAAAAGGAAAAACATGCAAAGATTAGAAATACTGTAATCAAAGGATTGTTACATAACATTGTCTGTAATTATGATAAGTACTATTCAAAAATAATTTTTGAACTATTTTTAACTAGATCTGATCAATATTGATGCAGTTCACATTTCTAATTACTCTACTTTTTGATAATAAAAAAAAATGAGTTCTGAAAATTTCACTTCAAAATCAAAATAAATTTTTAATGACATTTTTTTCAGAAATTAAAAAACAATCTAGTTTTAAGCAAATTTAAAATTGATAATGTGATACTTTTTTTAATAAAAAATTACTTAATTTGCGCTTTATTTTTATTTAATGAATTTCATTGATCCATTTATATTTGTCGTCATTATCAATGCTATTGAAAATGCTTTAATACATTTTTACTGTTAATTGCCTTCTTTCATATTTATTGTTACACATATGGTTAGTCAGTCGCAAAACAGCAAAAAAGCGATAAGCCCGCACAATAAATTTCCAAGTTGTAATAGTAGTGTGATAACACCAATTCTAAATGGTATACATTTCGATGACGGAATCGAATGATTCAGGTCCAGATCAAATTCTTCCTGCTGAAGAAATCACAACAACTAAAGCTGATGGAGTCGTCCGACTTCGTATTCCTGAAAATGGAAAAGCAATTGAGACAACTCCACCAATCTCAGTTCCGGGACTTTTAAAACGAACTGCTGAAGCATATCCTAATCATCCAGCTCTTGCTTATAAAGCTGACGGACAGTGGAACAAAATAACTTACACGTAATAGTAATAGTCTTAAACATTCTTTCAACTGATTGAATTTTTTAGGGAATATTTGGATCAGGTCAGAACTTGCGCTAAAGGATTTATTAAACTTGGTCTTGAAAGACATCATGGTGTCTGCATTATTGGATTTAATAGTCCAGAATGGTTTATCTCAGATCTGGGAGCTATTTTTGCAGGGTTTGTATTTACGAAGATTTAGGTGTCAAAAGCTACAGTTTATGTTTATTTATAGTGATAATATACAAATGATATGATAACGTAATTCATTACTAAACAACACGTTTTTTATTTGTAGAGGCATAGCTGTTGGTATTTACACCACCAATTCGAGTGAAGCATGTTTCCATTGTGCAAGTCATAGCAAGGCTAATATTATAGTGGTCCAAGATCAAAAACAACTTGAAAAAATTTTAGCAATAAAATCGCGTCTGCCAGATTTAAAAGCTATTATTCAGTATGAAGGACAGCCGACAAGTCCTGGAGTTATAAGTGTAAGTTTCTTCAGAATTATTAACAAAAAGTAATTTTTCATTGCAGTGGTCGGACCTCATGATAATAGGCCGCGATCAAGGAGATGAGGAATTAGAAAAAGTTCTCAAAACTATAGGGGTTAACGAATGTTGTACTCTTGTCTTTACAGTACGATTATTTTTGTTGTTGTTCTTAAATTAATTATTTTCTTCTAGTCTGGAACTGTTGGCAAGCCGAAAGCTGTAATGCTAAGTCATGATAACTTAACTTGGGATGCTTTGGCCATTTGCGAACGCGTAACCATAAAAAAGGGAGAAGAGGTTATCGTTAGTTATTTACCCTTGAGCCATGTAGCAGCCCAAGTTGTTGATATTTATATAGTAATAATGAATGCAGCCTGTATTTATTTCGCCGACGCAGGCGCTCTCAAAGGTACTTTAATAAATACCCTCCAAGAAGCACAACCAACTAAATTTTTGGGAGTGCCAAGAGTATGGGAAAAAATTTTCGAGAAAATGATGCAAATAGCTGCGCAAAACGGTGGACTCAAAAAAGCTATAGCTTCATGGGCAAAAAGTCAAGCTTTACATCATCATCTTAATCGAATTAAAGGGTACTATCATCAATCATTTACGCAAAACCTATTTTTTTTTTGTTTCATTTTAGTGTTCAGACTAACACTTGGGGTTATTGTATTGCTAGTTCTTTAATTTTTAAGAAAATCAAACAAGCACTTGGTTTCAATCGTTGCGATTTATTTGTGTCAGCTGCTGCCCCTCTTGCAGCCGATGTTAAACGATACTTTTTAAGTCTAGACATACCTATAATGGAAGCTTTTGGTATGTCTGAAGCTTCAGGAGCACATACTTTATGCTCTATGGAATCTTTCGGATTAGATACAATAGGCACAGCTTTGCCTGGAACTAAAACAAAAATTTTAAATCCTGAAGCTGGTCAAGGAGAGATTTGCATGAGCGGGCGTCACATCTTCATGGGATATTTAGAAGAAGAGGAAAAGACAAAAGAAACTTTAGATTCGGAGGGATGGCTACATTCTGGTGATTTGGGAAGAATTGATGAGAAAAACTTTGTTTATATCACTGGAAGACTCAAAGAATTGATTATTACAGCTGGTGGAGAAAACGTTGCTCCTATTCCTATTGAACAATTAGTTAAATCAGAATTACCACACATTAGTAATGCGTTTTTAGTCGGTGATAAAAAGAAGTTTTTGTCGATTTTGCTTACGTTCAAGACAGAAGTAGATTCGGAAAATGCTAGACCTTTGGATACTTTAACAGAAAGTGTGCAAGATTGGTTGAAGAGTTTAGGGTGTCCTGCTACTACTGTCACTGAAGTTTTACAAGCAGGACCTCATCCTAAATTACTTGAAGCTCTCAAAGAAGCTATTGATAGAGTTAACCAACAAGCTGTTTCCAACGCTCAAAGAATACAAAAATTATCGATACTTCCAGCTGATTTTTCAGTCGCTACAGGAGAATTAGGTAAGTTTATTAATTTTAATTTCTCCTTCAATTAAATTGTAATCTTAGGTCCAACAATGAAAGTTAAGAGAAATGTCGTCGTCCAGAAATATTCCGATATTATAGAAAAAATGTATGTTTGAGGTAAATAAAAGAAAAATATGTATTTTAGTAGTTTATATGAAAGTAGGAAATAAGAAACGAGATAATTAATGTCAAAATAGTCTTTACTTAAAAATAATATAAATAATACCTTGAGTATAATTTAAAGTTAGAATCCATCTTACATCTTTTTTTTTAAATAAATAAATGAATATGGTAAGTATACATATATGCAATATAGACATATTTTACACATTTCTTAAATGGTAACAAAATGCTAGCTACTGGGGCATGGTTCTGCCTCTGCACTACTATCGCTACTATCTGAATCCTTACAACAGCGACATTGCTGACGTCGTTTACATTTTGATCTGTGACACTTACTACATTTGGGTCTATATACAGGAGCTACTAATTCTACCTTAATATTAGCAGTGGCGGTTACTTTGGTTGTATAAGGGCCACTAGAACTGGATTCTGGACTACTGTATTCTACAGTGACTTGTGGCTCGACTACAATACTCTGATTGCAACTTTCTTCAGTGATTGTCGTTAGACTAGGCTCACGAGTAGCCTTCACCGAGGTGTTGCGACGTGGAGGTTTCGAGTATGTTGGAGTACGAGTTGGGGGAGGCGGAGGCGGGGGAGGAGTTGGAGTAGCAATACGATCATTATGTTCTAACTGATATAATTCAGCTTTAGGTCCTGCAAGTAGTAGTAGAATTGGGAAAAATACTAAGGAATTTATAGTCGAGCTACACAAAGACACTAATAACGCGGTAAATATATGACATTGGATAAATTCAAACTGGGAAGTTACTAATACTGAAATACATACAAATAGTCCAAAATCACCTTTCACAATTGGTTCAGCATACAATTCTAATGACATTTTCAATCTCCGTTCGCAATTTCCTAAAGCACTTAAAAATCCTGTCAATATGAGAAAAACGTTTCGGCTAACTAAAATAAAATGAAGTGCACCTATTGTTCCACTTAAAGCATTTACATTCACCAAACACATTAACAACATACAAATAATTATGCTGAAAATAGAACACCAAAGTTTTGTCCACTGTACAAGAACACATGCTATTAGAACAGCTGCGAGGACTGTGAGTACAAATTGAACAGCCAATAATCGATCTAATAGTAGGAACTGATTAAAATAAGCAAATATTAGTCCAATGGGATAATTTTTTAACCCACGTTGATTAAACTCTTCAGATATTTTTTTAATTTGTTTCAAACTTTCTATTATTATTCCAGTACTCTTCAAATTCTTGAGGTAGAATGGCATTTGAGTATAAACAAGAGGTCGGGACTTCGGAATTTTTAAATCAAATTCAGCCTTAGAACTATAGTGTTGACACGGTTTAGGCGTGAGATTCGCACGAGAACTTGAATATGACATTTGATCGTTGCTATTCCATACTGATAAATAGTTGTAAAAAGCTTTGGGATCTATAATACCATCAGTTACTAATTGCTTTTTGTAAATTTGACTTTTGTCTACAGGATATTCAACAATACCAGTTTGCGCCAATAATTTGAAGGCTAATACTGCTTTTTCCGTAGCATTTGGAAACCATTTTTCATTATTAAGAAAATTATTTTTCCGATTATAATCAAATTCTTGTTGTAAATCTAATAAATAATCTCGAAAATTAGCTAACCAAAAATCGTTCATATTCAAGCCTCCATTTGAATCTTTCAAAACATGAGGTACTCTAGTTAACGAAGAGTGATATTCATACAATAGCGGTTGATTCAAAGGATATTCCAATTCCGTTGTTACTAAATAAAAATTATAAAAACCAAAGAATTTATTTTGCTCTTCTAAATATTTGTACTCCTGTGTGTTCTTTGGTAAAAATGTTGATAATCTCACGTCAAATTCTACCTTTAAACCGTTGAAAACGCAAAATATTATCAACACTGCATAAGTCAAACACAAAATCACCTTCACGAAAGGTTTTACAAGCACTGATGTGAAATAACGATTCACCAACCACGTTATCAGACTCTTCTTCTGCTGACAGATTACCTCTGCGGTTAGCAAGTTTTCGCCATGTTCCTGCAACAAAAACGACACAGTTACAACGGGACTAAAGAAATTACAAATAAATATAGACACGCCACTGACTTCTACCCAAATAAAATCAACAGAATCATATTACGCGACATTTGGTTGCCGGTAGTGAAAAGTTGCATCGCTTTTCAAGATTTTTTCCACACGGACGAATTATATAATTAAAGAGTCATTTAAAACGTGTTAAGATTTATATCAGATATTTATAGACGGATGTAGAAAAAGCATACATTTGACATGAATTAATAAAGAATTATCATATAAATTATTAATAGTTAGATTGACTCCAACAATATGTTGTTGGCTCCTCAGACTGACTTTATTTAGATACTACGACCAAAATCAGAATGAAATAATTAAGGGTAAGGTTTGTACTGTGAGTAATAATTAATAATTTCAATTCATTGCGCGAATGAATTTTTATTGAATTTTTTTCGTTCGTGATGTCTGATGTGATCATGAAAATTGTATTCAGTAAATTTCCAAAGGAAGTAATAAAGAAGTCAATTGATCACCATATTTATTTAAAATTAATTGTATAATTATCAACACAACTATCTATTGTAAAACAACGATGAATATTTGTTTTTGGTTTGAAACTGGAATGGTGAGTATGTTGTAATATAATTAGTCGAAAGAAAAAAAAAAGAAAAGAATTTGAAATATTTTCATTGTTAAAGTAAAATAGATAATGAAGTATTAGTAACGTTTTTGATCTTCGCTACTAGCAGGATACAAAAGTTGAGAATAAATGAGATTTTTTTGGTGAAATTCCAGTATAGTTAAAATGCGTAAAAACTCACCAGATCGTTGTTGTTGTTCGTGGGAGGCTTGGGCTTGGTCTCGGTCCGGAAACACGGTACGTCAGTCTTTCGACAGCGCTGTTCGAGGGCCAAAAGCGAAGGGAACACAATGAGTAAAGCGGCACAATGGAATATAACTAATACCGCACATTGTAAACAAAAAACACGTAATGCCGGCACAGGTAAAACAGCAGCGGCTAAGAAAGCGGCGGAATTGACTAACGCCGCCGAAATGATGGTAGGACCGGTCCTTTGTAGCACTTCCGGTGGAGACAAATTCCTCGTGTGCGTTGATAAAATAAGGAACATTTCTCTCATGGCGACTCCAACTGTAACGAAAGGTAACACATGCGTACTTAAAAGATTTATCGGTAGTCCGATCAAACTACAGACGCCTAACGCCGCTGCAGCTGAGCTTGCTAACACTAGCACTCCTAAAGCTGCGAGTCCCGACTGCGCCACCCACCCGTAGATCGCTGCCACACCCAACACCACCCCCAGTTTCACTACGTCTGTCTTCGAAGTCTCTTTCAACATCTTATTCAAATTCGCTGTTGAGAACGTCACGAACAAATACGATGAAGACTTCTTGCTCTTTGTCAACCGCTCCACCTCCTGTGAATAAATGACAAAGCAAATGGAAGACAATACTTGAATCTGACTCTTACCTGAGCGAATTTTTTCTGCCAGGCGTTCAACACCGTAGTTGCTTTTTCTTGATTCCATCCTATATGATGCACTCTGTAATGTCCAGACCAAAATTCGAACAATTCATGTTCTCCCATTAACTGAACGACAGTTTGTAAAGCTTTGGCATGTTTTATATGACCAGATTTATTTTTATGGACACCACCAACTATTAAGTCCTCGGGCCAATGCATATACTTTGCAGCAAAACCATAACAACCACTGGTTATTTCAGCACCTATATCCAAATTCTGAGTTGAATTATAATTCGGGGCTGTCACTGGACATTCAGGGTCACGTGGATTTAAACACGGCTTTTCTTGATATCCAGAGGTTATTCCAGCACGCTTGAAATAATCCTCCAAATAATGATAATCAAACTGGGATTCTTTTTGCTTTATTTCCGATACTAACTGACTGGGGTTTAAATTTGTCCACTTTACTTGCTTGTTTGGACCATATCTACAAACACAATTCCAAAATAAAACCACTTCAAATTTTTTTTTCTAAGTTCTCTAATTAACTACTGCCGGGATAAGCCAAGTTGCTAAATTTAGGCTTAAACGAACTCTTGACGAGACTACTTTTATATGGGAAAATAATCACTACGAAACGACCTTTCAACGTCCAATGGACTTATTTTGTTGATAGTATTGCAACAATTAGATCAGTTATGATAGAAATTTTTTTTTAAGTTTTACACCTTTATTTTATTTTAAAAGAAATTCTTTAGAATATTTAGCCAAATATTAATAATACAAATGTTCTTCACGGAAAAATGACGACATAAATATTGATGAATTTTTTAATGAATTATCAAAAAAATTAATTTTATGACAAATAAAGAGTTAAAAATGTTAACAAAAAACAAATGTTTGTATATGAATTTTTTATCGACTGAAAGTTGTCTATTAACCAAAACTGAAAATATTTTTGATGAGACGAAGCGCGGTCCGTATTGAATTATGTAATAGGAGCTGAGGTATTTGTTTGTGAGTCTTTTTAGGTGCGAGTGACTGGAGACGATTGCGGTAGGTAGACAATTCGAACTGGTATATAAAAGGGCAGATGTTTAACCTGTGACCACCCTAAAAGCCGCTTGGCCATTTTAGTAACTTACGGAATATAGACAGGATAATCAGGGCCTAGCAGTTTGGATCCTTCCCAAAAGCAATCAAGAGCGGTGACGATAGAACAAGGCATCATATTTTCAAAAATTTGTTCAATGTAATGAGCATCAAAATTCGGAATACTCGGCGATTGGCAGAAATCCTTTAGCCGCCAAGTGATGTCAAACATGGTGACGGTAACTTGTGTAGCTTTTTGCACTAATGCTAGATGTTCAAGAAGGCCATGAGGATGAAGCAAATTAACATCAGGATCGACGGCAGTCTGCACAATCATTTGATGAGTGGAAAGCATCTCCTGCGGCGTGGCCTCGGCGCCAGAGGATGGTTCAGCCCACAATAATTCGATGTCGGAATGGAAGGTCATGCTTTTAAGACCCACAGAAAAAGTGGCGATGGCGAGAACGCTGACGAAGAGGAACTTGCCGGCGTGCGTATCGAGGATGCGACCCAGGGATCGCAGCTGGCGCTGAATTCGGCCACGAATCCACAGAATGCCGCGGTCTCCGCTCGCTTTGCCCTGCAACAGAGTATAACATGCAATGGACCACCCAAGAAGCGGCCTGACGTCACACGGACCACCCAAGTTGCATACATATGGATACGGCAATCTCCGCCGCACCTCACCGCATAGACTGTCCTTCTAGGAAGGATCGTCCAGCGCTAGTGGAGACTACCTACGGACCAACCATTACTTCCATCACAACGGCGATTCAACAATATTGCCAATCACTACTCATACAACGCGCTATTCCATATTTCACAGCTGTCACCTACACCAAGCCCCCGCAGTACACAAAACAACATTTAAGAATTCCGCAAATCGGATCCCTCCTATCTCAGACACACGACGCTTTAACATTCTCTCTTTTTTTTTGTTTTAATTAATCCAAAACAACAAATACACACAGTCTGCGATTTTGAACCTCTGCCAAAACCAACAGGTGAAAAAATCATTTTTAAACTTCCAGTTGTACAATGCAAATTATTTTAAGTACTGTACAACCGTAATTAATTATAAAATATAAAAAAAGAAATTAATTAGTCAAAGAAGTTCCGATGATGAATTTTTATGAGATGATAAATAAAAAATCCAAACATAACTGATTTAGTGTTTAAGAGTGTGTGTTGAGGATGTGCTGCCACGCATATTTCAGGGGTCAGCAACGTTATGTTTCCTAAGATCTTAACAAAACATTATGATAAAAAACTAAAGATGAAAGTTTATTAGTTTCCAATAAATTCAATTGTCAGATGTGTAATTTGTTCAACAATAAATACGATTTAGTAATAATTGAGTACATTAAAAGAATATTCCGAAAAGATCGTGCTTGTTTGATATAACGTGTCCCTTGTATAACGCGTTCGGCTTGTTTTGCATAATCTTATTTACATAAATAATTTCGCACAAATCTTGGTTGAATGTCGTTGTGTCATATTAACGCCACCGAGAGAACGGAAAAGATTATGTGAAGCTTTACTACATCATGGTAGGAAGTTAAGGTTTTAACAGAAAAACTTTCAATGGTTGTAATGATCGTTAATCGGGTAACGACCACAGACACTTAGTAATATGGTCGGCTCTTTTGAGAGCGAAGCATAGGCGTAGGTAAAACCAATTTTTATAGGACTTTAAATTAACATCAAGACCAAAATCCAAAATGTGAAAATTCTCAAAACATCCGAGTCAAACTTTACCACCCAGTAATTGAATTTCGGAACTATTGTGATACGTGAGTGACGGTTGAATATTTTCCGAACAAAAGCTTTTGTAAAAATATCTTTTCAACAGGAGAAATTTTAAACAGGGGTTATTTTCTTTCGATGAACGTTTCAATCCCTTCAGGTAGCTACGCTTATTTCCGAACCATTTTAGGTCATCATTACATTTTCTGTTTCATCATAATCAAGATCAGTGGGATCAAGATAACTGACGTTCCAAATTGCCACTGGCTTATGAATTCAACAACAAAAAAAAAAACTTTCCAATTGCAATGCTTGATGCTTTTCCTTTTAAATCGGTCGAGTGCATAAAGATTGGTCCAATTCCATAAACGTAACTGACTGCCGGGAATATTAATCGTACGGTATGACTCGGCAGCACAAATAGAGGACAACACAAATATATAAAAAATAACATTTGAAATAGTAAATAAATTTTGATATTGAAAAAATTTGGTAGCGATGAGAGTGAGCCTGATGAAAAAATGATGGGGTTGGGGGGTGTTCCGGAAACGAGTGTGGATGATCAGGAAGAGGGGGAGGATGCGGCGGCATGGGTGCCGCAAGGGGCGCGGTAGCGGGGTGCGGGCAGGTAAGCTAAGCAGCTAAGCTAGCGGACCACACACGCAGCTAACCCGGTGGTCCCACCAAGGCTAGCGTAACACGGCACATCGCCCACCAGACCGCAATCAGGTCGGCCCAAATCGTCTATCACACCTGATCTGGGCGCCTCGGCGTCGATGTCGAAGAATGTCAGCTCACCTGGTCCAGCTGGTCCAGCGCAACGGCTGCGTCGACCCATCCAGGCCGTGTGTAAAGGTCTGACTCGTGTCGCTCTTTATCCAAGAGCTCCGGCGACTCCGGCGAGTCCGGCGGCGCCGTGGGAGCCATCTAGTCAGGCCCGGACGCGGGCCCCCGTCGCAACGCGCATTTCACAGAGCACGGCACTGGCGGCCCTAGGCCTCCCCTAAAGTCCTATTGATCTGGAACATCATCGGACATCTGCCGCGCTCCTTCCGGAAGATTCGAGACTGAAACTTCGACGCCACTACAAACTACAACAGCACAAACACACCACGACGAACCAAAAGACATTTAATGTCTTGTAAATAAACAACAAAGTGACACGCAGCGACAAAAACGCACCTCAACATACAACAGCGTCTCCGAAACTGTTCACTACAAACACCGAGGAGCCGACTGCCAAGCTCTTGCCCGTTCATTGTAATCGCAATGCCTTGGGTCGCTCTCTACAGGCGACCGGCGTCGAGTTTCTCCGAACGAAGACCACCCACAGTATATGTTTAGAATGTAAATTCTCCAAATTACATTACTTATGTTTTTTTTTGTCACCATCATAGGATATACAACCACAGTAATAGACTTCATCCATCCCGAGCGATAATCTTTACTCTTTAAATGATACTTCACCCCTTTGACAAAGATTACTTCTTTAACACAAACCCTATAAAATACTGCTAATTCTTCACGTACTTAACTCGCGGACGTAATTAATCTCTTAATATATTCAAGTGTTTTATTTCATTATGCAATGATTGTAATGACGATTTACCTCACACAGACTGATGTTTGCTCTTCGTTTAGAATGAAAATATAAAACTCTTTAAAGCGATAATAAATTAACATAATATTGACGACGACGGCAGCTTTCAAAAGATTCCCGATAATTAGTATGACTTCCGTTCGCAATTCATTTTTGACATATTCATTCACTGAATTTAAAATTATCACCAGACAGTTTCCATTATCAACGCTTATTTATTACTCTTCGGATAAAACATCACCTTTTTGCAATTTGACCATCATTGAAATCACCGCAGTCAGAACTACACCAATCAGCTTTCCGCGCTTTCCCAAAGCAAATTCATTATCTCTAATATCTACAAAAACCAAAACTTAAAAAAACTAATTTTTCCAAAAAAGAATCAAAATTCAATATTTTCTAACTTTCAAAGAAATGGTGATGGCGATAATGAAAGGTCTTTTATTTCGAATCAACACTAAAATATTTCATGGTTCGTTTATTTGCTGACGAGTACAAAAACTAATGACAAAGAAAGTGAATAACTGCACCGGTATTTTTATTAAGCGTTAAAGTTATTTTGTTCTTTGGCATACAATTAATCAGCAATTTTTCTATAAACAAACAGTTAATTAGACAGGGTATTTATTATTTAACAACTTTAAAATTCATAAAAAATAATATTTGACTTAATAAAATCTCATTATTTTTTGCTTGAATCCAATAAATGTAAAATTAATACTTAATATATATATTTTTTAATATGTAGTCTCTTTTATCAACTGCTATTTTTATAAGTAAATTACAAAATGAACAACTTTTAGCGTTTGCTACAAAAAAAAATAACTTAAGCGTTTAATTGGTTGCCTATCATTTAATGTTATACACTGGATGACGGTTTATTTGATGATGATGTTAGATAATATCTTTAAAAATTGGAATCGTCAAAACATTACTTACCTTTCATCTTGATAACACAAAATATCTGAAGTTGGCAACTGATAAATTTATTATATTATAAGCAAAATATCTCAAGTGTATAAATACTAGAGCAAAGATTATTGTTATATTTGAAGTGATAGAACAAATAAGATTTTAAAATAAGATTTGAAATTTAGTCTATTTATTTAAATTTAAAAAGTGCTTCACAATACATATTTTACAAAAGCAAGCAAAAATTAATGCACATTTGTTCCCAAATTATCACTATCTAATAAAATTCAGAAGCCAATTAATAACAAAATAATTTGTCTAAAAATATGATCTTTTAATAGTACATGTTAACATAAATATACGTATTTTTTAACAAATTTACAGCACAAAATAATGTCTTTTATAAAAAATTAAATATTTTTTTCTCTGTAGGTATGTGCAGGAAGCTGTGCATTTAAAAAAAATGTAATTTGCTCTACAGAATTTCCTTCATACCCTAAAAATATATACAATTTGAAATTCTACTAAATAAGTGAGTGTACAATGCTTATGTTCACCATTGGTATTTCCTGGACGTTTTAAGCACTTGGCATTTATTTCATAATTGAAAATAATCAGCCAAAGGTTTGAGTGAATTGACGTAACACAAATTTTAGGTGAAACATGAAAGGCTGAGAAATGTCTTATATCTATTCAGTCTTGAGTTACATAAAGGTATTTTTTTTATTTTTTCGGAATATCAAAAAAGTTGCAAAAAGAAAAAATCAAATTAGGAAATGTAATAAATACATGTATTTAACACAAACGATTGTAATAATTTGAAAAATAATTGAACAGATATCACCTAAAATTGTCAGCTATTTTTTCCATATACAATTGAAACAATAAATAATTCCTATGTTGTTATGCATACATGTAAAGAACACGAAGTTTTTAACGCTCACTTTTTAAGTTTAAATGCAGCAACAATATTTTACAATATAAAACAATGAATGTTAATACATAATACAATTTATTTTATTTACAAATAATTTGAGGTATTCTTCATGGATTACAACCATCCTAGAGATAGGCAGTTGGAATGTATCGTTTCCTGAAGAATCTCCTCTAAAAACTAATGAAATAGCGCTCCATTGAGGTCATGTACTAAAACGAATGTATGCTGGGGTGCTATAACTTGTGATTGCTGGTAAGCCAAGTGAGGCCTTCATATAGGCCATCTCCAGTAGTGGCACAAGCAGGCTGCACATACCAATTCCTGTCCCTGATTCGAGTCAAACCCAACTTTTCTTGAATTTCATGAGGCTTCATCGCTTCTGGCAGGTCTTGTTTATTGGCAAAAATGAGTATTATTGCATCACGCATTTCACGATCGTTGATGATTCGGTGCAGCTCTTGACGCGCTTCATCGATGCGGTCGCGGTCAGCACAATCCACAACAAATATCAACCCCTGAGTCCCCGTGTAATAGTGCCGCCACAAGGGTCTAATCTTGTCTTGTCCCCCGACATCCCACACATTGAACTTCACATTTTTATAGGTTACAGTCTCAACATTGAAGCCCACTGTTGGAATTGTTGTTACAGATTGCCCCAATTTCAATTTGTACAAGATTGTCGTCTTCCCAGCCGCATCCAGACCGAGCATCAGTATTCTCATCTCCTTGTTGCCGAAGATCTTCGACAATAGCTTTCCCATGGTTCTGGAGGGCCGTCGCTCCCTTTACCACCTAAAACTGCCCAAATTCACACTTTCAAGTAATCGCTTTGCACCTTTCACAAACACACATGTCATCGGCTAATTCACAGGCGGCTTGATTTCAACCAAAATTTGACAGGAAAGCCCGACATAGGCGTGTAACCACTTAACTATGGCGGGTCACCTAACGGAATTAATCGATGCGCCGCTCTCTCGCACAATCTCTCCATACAAAACACACCCTCTCACAAATACCTACCATCAAACATTTACAATATCTACAAAAACGAGCCCTTTCGATATTTCACACAACTAATTTGAGCCATATTGCCTTGCATCGCCGGCCTACTAGGACTGCGCGTTGCAGTGACTCTTTCATTTGGAATTCTAAACGTCAACTACAACGTGACACGTACTTTCTTCTCTCTCTCTCAACAACTACTCATATTCAACTAACTATCTCTTTCAATGATACACCTACCGTGACGTCACATAATCGCGGAAATTTTACTCTTGCAAAATTTACAAAGCCATCAAATTTTTAAAACAAATAAAATCTACTTCAACACTTCATTAAATACTTTCTATATTAACGACCTTTCAAATTTAAACACTCTTATAACTCACAAACAAAAAATTATATTGACACAAACACTCCAGATTTTATAGAAAAATTCCTCAACTTTTATCGACCAACATTTACATAGAATTACTTCAATTTCTTATCTATACTTTAAATTATTATACTGTTGCCGAGAAACATCATTTGATAAGCCCACGCGTGTTACGAGATTATTTTATCTCCTAACAAAATAATTTTTATTCAATAATTTCAACATTAATATACAGAATGGACTTAAACACTTTCGTTTTCTAAATTATACTCTGATATAATTTGGAGTCCAACAAACAAAAAATATATAAAAACATATTTATTGCATAATAATTTACATCAAATCAGCAACTAAAATGTATAAACCCGCTAGAAAAAACTGCACAACCCACAATCAATTATTTACAATTTTATGCTAATTGAAAAAAAATAAGTCATGGACTAAATTTTTAAATATCACAATACATAAAAATGCAGATGTAAACTTGTGCTGATTATAACTTTTGTATTAGAAAACTAGTCACATTGTTTTGGTTTTTTATCAAGTAATTGGCATACAGCACTTAATAGATTTTTTAATATGGCTGATTGTTGGATAATATTTTGGCTGCCGTTTAATTCAATTGTTGGAATAAATCGTACTCCAGGGTCAAGAGAATGGGTTCTTTCTCCATAATGTTTGAGAAGATTTGTTCCTTGGTTGCTATTAGCACATTCACTAATTGGAGCATATTTAATATTTAATTCTTGTCCGCACTAAAAAAAATTATAAGAAATAATAAAAATTTTGTTGATTAATACTTTTTCGCCGGCATCATCTGGGATTATATTATCTGCAATCATACAAGAGATATATTTAGCTTTTAATAAAGGATCTTCAACCAAATTAATGACACAAGCGTGGATTTTATTTGCAAAACATTCCACAGCATCATGTTGACAATAAAATACAATTTCACCTTCATTTTCAACAGTCTGAAAATAAATCTAAGAAAATATAAATCAAATTTAGAAATCCAACCTTCGCTTTCCCATATGGTACAAAATCTATAATCATATAATCTTTCATCTCTTCATAAACAGGAAGAAGTTGATGGTTAATAAAGAATTTTGAGTCTGGACATAAAGCTTCATAATAAACAGAAACTTTTACTTTCTTAATTGTTTCTAAATCAATATCTTTTTCATTTTCTTCAACTGATGAAAAAATTGAAAAATATTGAAAGCATTTATATAGTGCCATTATTATTACGAATAAAAAAATTAATCTGTATTTTCCATTCATTATTTTATCAAAACATAGTCCAGATATTGCATTAGAAAAATCCAAATCTAAAATAAACAGTAACCAAAAGAAATCGTTTTGTATTTTCAAAATTAAAAAAATCAAACTTACCATTAGAGTATTAAACGTTTTAAGAGTAATACTAATACTGACTAACATTTAAATTAAATCAATCCATTTGGAATGATATAAACATTATATAAAATAAATTGTAAGCTTTAAAATTTTAGGGTTATGGTTTTTTGACGTGTATTTGACAAGTTGATAACAAAATGTTTATAAAGCTGTTCAACGTCCGAACTATCAAATACTTGAAAAAAGAAATCGCCTATTAACAAATTTTTAAAAATTATTCCACGCAATTTTAAGGCAAAAACAAAATATTCTCACTTTTGTTATACTTTTGTACTTACTGATTTATACATTTATTTCAATTTACGTAAATGAAAAATCCAATCAGGTGAGACTTCGATGCTGCTATTGAAGCTGCTGATACTGACAAGCGGTAATTTTGAAATTATCTCAATTTAGCTTCTATTTTATTCTGTATTCTTCAAATAACAAACTAAAATATATTCAGGACAGTTCATAAAATTGGTTTTACTTTTTTTTTCATTTGGTAATTCAACCTGAAACGTGTTATTATAAATTTGAACATTTTTAGGTTAGACATCAAATCTGGAATGAGTGAAAGTTTCTTACATGGCAAAATAATCTTTAAACGATGGAAATAAATTTTTTAAATGGTTATTGTTCATTATATTCTCATTAGAATGAGTACGTATTTAAAAACGTAAAAAAACAATAGCCGAAGAAGTTTTAATTCATTAAATTGAGCCATTGATTCATCTATTAAAATGAGATTCTAATTGAGCAAAATTATGGTTTTTAAATACGATATCTTATTTCTTTTTCTATTAGTTTTGAGTTGTACATTTGGCTATTTTGGTAATGTCTTAGACGATGACTGTTTCTGTCAGGTGAGTCCACACTATGTTTCAAACCCAATGGTATTTTTTTTGTCACAGCTTCATGGAAAAATCGACGATTGTTCGTGTAATGTTGATACTGTGGATCATTTCAACAATGTAAAAATTTACCCGAGACTCAGGAGTCTTCTCCATAAAGCCTACTTTCGATTTTATAAAGTTAATTTGAGACGCCCCTGTCCTTTTTGGTCTGATGACAGTAGATGTGCTATAAGGTATTGTCATGTGGAAGCTTGTGAGGATAAGGATATTCCCGTGGGATTGAAAGGAAGCATCCCAGTCACTGAAGAAAAAGCAAAAAACTTAGTATGTATTTTCGCGTTTTTTGTTAGTGCAAAAAAACATTTTTTCTTAGTATTTAACAGAAAGTTGTGAAGATGATCATAACGCAGAATTGGGTTTTTTGAACACAACAATTAGTGCGAAAATTCAAGAAGATATAGTTTTATGGAGTGCATATGATGATGCCCAGGATAATTTTTGTGTCTTAGAGGATAACGACAATGATTCAGAATACGTAGATTTACTACTAAATCCTGAACGATATACGGGTTACAAAGGCAATTCTGCCCATCGAATTTGGCGCAGCATTTACATGGAAAATTGCTTTAGAGACACAAAAAGCGATAATCCGTATATCCAAAGTTCAAAACTAGATAATATGTGTTTAGAAGAAAGAGTGTTTTATAGAGCTATTTCTGGATTGCACGCTAGTATTAATATACACTTATGTGCACAATATTTACTGTCTGAAGGTACTTTAACTGAGCCCAAAGGAAAATGGGGTCCTAATTTAAGTGAATTTCAAAGACGATTTTCAAAGGAAACTACACAGGGTGAAGGGCCACATTGGTTACGTAATTTATATTTTGTTTATTTATTAGAATTAAGAGCTTTGAATAAAGCTACTCGTTACTTAGAAAAAGAGGAATTTTATACGGGGAATGAGTCAGAAGATTGGGATACTCAGCTAGCTATTCAGGATCTTTTGAATGTTGTTAAAAAATTCCCAGATCATTTTAATGAAAGTAGCATGTTTACTGGAAGTGAGCAAGCTGAAAAATTGAAATACGAATTTAAACAACATTTTAGAAATGTTTCAAGAATTATGGATTGCGTTGGTTGCGATAAATGTAAATTATGGGGCAAACTACAAGTAAGAATTTTGCTCAATTATAAAAAACCCACTAACCTTATTACAGGTTCAAGGTTTAGGAACAGCGTTAAAAATTCTTTTCTCTGGAAAATTTGATGAAAATTCAACAATTATAGATAAAAAGAAATTCCAACTACAAAGAACAGAAATCGTTTCGCTGGTCAACAGTATAGGGAGGTAAAAATAATTAATAACACTTAACAACTTTCTAATTATTTTTTTCCAGATTATCGACGAGCATTTATGAATTGGATGAATTTCGTCAATTGTTGCGATGACGTAAATAAATTATTAAATGAATAAATTTACAGTACCGTAAATCGGAGTAATGTGCAATAAAACCTATTTTTATAAAAAAGACTTTATTAAAAAACGAAACTTAGAAACACAAAAAATAGGAAACAAAAGAACAAGAATATATCACAAACTTAAATATCAATTCTCAAGAACAAAAAATAAATTAACGCAACAATTCAGCAAAAGTAATTTAGTTTGTCAGTTGACAAACATCTGACAAAAACTTAGAAATAGTCATCATGAAATGGAAATCGGTAATCTTATGTACATCACCTTCAATGGGTCGCTCTGTAGCGAATTGAGTAGCGATTTCCAAGTCAGTTGGCTTTTTAGGTTCCGGTGGTGGTGGTCGCGGTTCAAATCTATAGAAAATTGACTTCTTGATAGTTATTTCACCTGAACCCAAAGATTCTTCACTTGAACTCGATTTGCTGCTTGTTGTACTACTAGTTGGTTGCTCACTACTTTTCTTCCTTATAAATTCATAAAAGAATTGAATTTCTGATATCAACTCACGTTTAAACGAAAACGCAGCTTCTGGGGTAAGATTTCGTTGATTGTAGAAAATTTCTAAAGCTAAGAAACCCATCAAAGATTCTAATGAATTCTTAATAACGTGATAATCTAATTTTGAAATCACAGAACTTGGGGAACCAGTAAATTCTGATTTATCATAGTGCAAAAGTGCGCTAAATTTCTCACTTGGCAAGTCTTCACTCCTTTGAATATAAATCATAAACGCTGTGCAATTATCATAAAAAGCACTACACTGGCCGAATATTTCTTGCAGAAATACCGGTTTTCGCACACTTGGATAATCATCAACAGGCATTGAAGAAAATGAGCGACGTCTTTTTGTGGTTTCAGGAGGTGGCGTCAGCTAAAAATTTGTATATGACAAAATATTAGAATACTTCATATTGAAACATTACTTGATTTAAAGTTTTGCATAAAAAGTCAGCCAAACATAACAATGTGCCATAAGTTAACTCTGATGGTATTGGCAACTCAAATCTTGGAACGCTGAAATCTGTTTCAATTGCTAGATTAACATTTTCTAAAATATGAGGAGTATTCATCTGTTTAATGATGTCAGGTTTGTTTCTTTTCAAACTGCTGCAAGTCCTATAGACAATCTCGCTCAAGCTGAAAAAAAAAAGTAAAAAAATGATTACTTTCCCTTATAAAACTTTACCAATTTAATACACAGACTAGCAATTCGGTTGGTGGATTATCAACTAACTGCAATTCTTTCCCGCGGATTCTATAGAAATTGATTTTTTTGTATCCCAAAATCGAGAGAACACTTGCGTTCAAACTGACTTTCATTGAATCCTAAATTAGATATTTTTTTTAAACAAAATCAAAATTATTTACAAATTTAACTTACCATCATGGCTTTGTACGTTTCAGCATCAGCATCACCCCAATTTGGTAAAGTTACTATTAAAATATATAACAATTTCATTGTTTCACAAACAAGATTTAAAGCTATCACGTCGATTGTATATTTAGGTAAAGTTATTATTTCCTGAATTAAAGCAATATTTTCCGTGACAAAAGTAACACAAACTGGAATAAAATCATTCTGTACTGTTTCCAAAATGGTTCTATATAATTTAATAATAAGAATATTAATCAACCACCATTCTTTCACAGTATCTGGGATTCCATTCTAAAAAAAAAACAAAACATATATAAGTAGAAAGAAGAAAACCAAACTTTAGTATTTACCATAAGAGCATCTGTTAAATTAACTGCTAATGGTGGAGATTTAACACCATCTTGAAACTTGTTGAAATCAACAGTCAAAAAGTCTGTAGATAGAGGTGTTTGCGCATAAGATATCAAAAAATCAAGCGCTAATTTCGCAAACTGAGTTGTGAATTCGAATTTCAAAAAATAGCGGACTGATTTCATCAATTTTCCAACAAATGCTCGGTATTTGAACCAGGGACCGACGACTTTCGAACTATCAATCGATAATATGTAATCTGCAGTAGTAAGAAACAAAAACCATGGTTTTAAATTTCGCAGAATTTCGTATTCATTATCAGTAGTAAATACTTCAGTGATGAAACATTCATACTCATCATCAAACATCACTCCTATTGGTTTTAACAATGTTAATAAAACAGTTCCTCTTGGTCTAAGATATTCAACTAGATTTGCAAGACTTTTATTGATTACACATAAGAGAATTTCTTTCATTTCAGGGCTTAATCGTTTATAATAAGTCGCTAATTTTTGGGCAAATATCGTCACAGCATCAAGGACGTAATTCTTTTGTTCACTTAAAACTCCCCAATGAGCAGAGCACATGGTGTAAATTTTGCACCACACGCTGATCATAGGCATATTTAGAGGTCCATCTCCTTGTGGGGTATTGATGCAATCAAGACTTGAGTTAATAATGAGAACTTTTGATTCATCATTAAAATACTCCGGTTTTAAATTTTTCAACATTGTTAGTAACTCGAACCATGCATTAACTAAACCAACATGTTCCTCTTTATTCGTTTCTGAAATCTTTTTTAGAAGTGCAATCCATTTTTTCAATTGCTCCTTATTAGTTAAAAACTTCTCCAAAACTGGTAATAGATTAGGATCAAGATTGTCAATATTTGTCGCAACTTCGAGATTAATAATTCTCAAAATTTTCAAATAAACATCAACATCTAACTTGAAATTATGGAAGAAAGGATCTCCCATTACGTTCCAAAATTCTTCAACTTTCTTTATATTTTCAATTATCGGTTGTTTTTGACTGTACCACAAATTAAATAATAGATTTAGAATACCCAATTGCAATGGATTTTTGAAGTATTCATGTGACTGCAAGAAAAATTGTTTTAATTTTCCAACTAGATAAATGAACACCCACCTTAAATCCAATTGCAAGATTTGGAAGAGAAAATTTGAATTTTTTGTACTTATTCCCAAAGAAACATTAAAAAAACTTACCCTTCTAACGTTCTTCAAATAATCATTCAAGAATTCGCAGAAGCTGGCTCCTGGCAAAACTTCATCTTCTTCAGATCCATCCCAATACATGAAACATTGAAGATTGAAGAAAGCTGCTGTCATTCCTTCTTGTTTTAAAACGCAAATGTTGATAAAATCCATAATAGCGACTTTTGTACTTTCATCAACTAATGGATCTCTTAATCTTTCCATGAATAAAGACTGAACTTGATAGTGGTCCAATTCCAGTAAGCCTAACAAAGGAACTTCTGCGTTCTGAAAACATATTTTTTAAAACAAGATAAGGATAATATCAAGACATACCTCAGCTAGTTTGGCCAAAAATCTGCACGACAGCTCTGAAACAACTGAATTGTATGAGTTGGTGAAATATGAAGCAATGGGTTTCGCAATTGATGGTAGTTGCTGGGCAAGTTGGCAATCTGGCACCTTGCTAATATGATTAATCAACAGTAATAAAAACGCCAATTGCATGTGAATACAACTGAATTCGTCTTTATACATTCCACCATCCCAATTCGGCTCTCTTTCCATTAAATAGATCAAATAATATTTGTCTTTGATGAATAATTTAAAATAAACTTCTAATACTGGCGAGCTTTTCAGAAAAGCAAAATGACAAAGTTCATAGATGTTTTCTTTTTCTGTTTCAACTTCTTCGGGTTTTTCTTGTAATATTCTGTGAAATGTTTTCAGAATTGAGTAAGTAATAACCAATTTTTGATGGTTATTGGTGAAAGTCCACTTCTGGTTTTGCATAAAAACAAAATTGATAAGAAAAGCCACAGCTGACAGATGAATTGTATGCAACAGTTTTTGCTACAAAAAATCGAAAACTAAAACAAAGTCATTAATAAGAAAAGACTTACTGTTATGATTATATTCGTAAATCTGACGATTAAGTAAGCCAACTCATGGTCTTCTGTTGATGCCTCTTCTTTAATCAATTTGAGAAAAGTATTCTTTTCAAATATATCTAGATTGAATAGTAACTCTCCTGGAGGAGATTCACGATATTCTGGTTTTAGTTTAGGAAGAAAACTATCACTAATAGGTTTGCTGTATAGGTCCCAATATAATCGTCCTCTATATTTCATGACTTTGCAAAAAACAGTCAGATAAAGTTTAACCATACGATAATTTATAGGTAATTTTTTGCAAACCAGGCAAGCATCTTTCACTTTAACAATTAAATCCAGCATTCCAGTTTCTTCCAAATTAACTGATTGGACTTTCACTAGATCGACGATCATTTTAAAACCAGCAATAACTTTCTGTACTGTGTGTTCATCAAAAGTCTGCTCTTGTGCATCATCTATCACTCTTTGAAGTAGACACTTCAAATATGTGAAATAATTGTATTGCCCTTTGATCTGGATTAACGATCTTCCATGGATGCTGTAGCATTTAATAGGACTTCTCTCAGGGAAAACAATCAATCTGCTATCATGGACTGCTTTTACTGGTCTTCTTAACGCAATCTCTGTATCCATTGAATGCCGCCAAGCTTGATCAGTTAAAAATGTTTTCAGCTTTGTTAGTAATTCCAACATCTAAAATTAATAATCAGTTATAAATGATCATTTTAATAATTAACTACAAACAATTTCTCTATGTGAGTCTACTTGTAGAAAATTTTCAGCAAAACGTGTTAATGAGTGAAAATCATAAGGAAATGAGTTCACAGCTATATCCATTATTTTATCCATTCCATTTCTAGCCTGTGAAATCACACCAGCTAAAGCTTTATCTCTGCATAATAATGCACAAACATTAACAAAATGACCACGCTCATATAAGAACTTCCTTTCTGGATACATCAAACAGAGTTGATCCAGAATACCATGTACAGCTCTGTATACAAAATCACCAAGTTTTGAATTCTGAAATTAATTACATATTAATATTCCAAACCGACAAGTATACAACTTACCAAAAACATTTTACTTGTGATTAATTTTTCTAATATAGCAAATGGTTCTCTTTCTAAAACTTCTTCAATTTTTTCACCTTCTTCAACAGATTTTGTGGCAAATGCTCGAAGCACTAACCATGCTAATGGAAGTATACTAAGTTCTGGGTTGAATCGTAAGTTATACAACGATTCAGTTATTTCTTTCCCTTCAGTAGAATCCAAAAAACCATTAAGATCACTTGTACTGAAATCAGAAATTTAAGAATAGTAATATTAAAACTAAAATTAACTTACAAGCAATTGTGAACGATTACCAAAAAACATCCAATTTGTGCAAGTGTTGATTTTTTCAAATCTTCCTCATTTGCATATTCTTTAAGTTCATGTAAAGTTGGTGTTGTACCCCAATTATTCTGTAGAAATATTTTCAACAACTGAACGATTTGTTCTACAGAGAGTTCATTTTGTTTAGCTAAGATTGTCAGTAATGATACAACTTCAGATTGTTCTCTAGTGTTGCGGCAAACCCAAGTATCCAAAGCTGGTTTATTTACATGTAAATTGGATATATTTGAAAGCTCATGTAATAAAACTTCACACTGTTTTATCAAGTTGTTGATTAACTGATTTGTCCGTATGCCTGATAGAAATGTTACATAAACAATCCTTAATCTGTCGTGCAAGCACGAATGTTCTAATAAGTGTCGCCATGTCTTCAACAAAAACATTCGTTCCGATACATAAAAAGTCCAAACATTTTCTTTTAAATATTTAGTATGTCCAATTGTTGTAACTTTCCAAAAATCTTTAATTTTGCCATTATAATCGTACATTAAATAATTACATGTAACACTGTAACAAATTCTAACATCCAAATTCTAAAAAAATTCAATTAATTTGTAAATATAAACTAATACGTGCTTAACCCTTACAATGTATTGGCTCAAATCGTGGATGAATTCTTTCATTGCATCACTTATCTCATCTTCTGGTTTAAACTCATCAAAACTCTCTTTAGTGTACGGAATGTAAATCAAGAGACCTTTTACTAAATCATCTCGAGACAAGTCTAAAATTTCGTTTACTACTTTGTTGGATGTATCTTTGTTGAAGGCCGAAGTGGTCTGATAAACTCGTCTCCAAATTCTTAACAATAAATTAAATTACAAGATATTAAAGGAAAATAAATGAACTTACGGAAGTCCGGTTGATATTTCCATTTTTTCCAACAATAATCACTTTTTTCTACACTAAACATAAACACAAGCCGGCGGCCATTACCGGCTTTCACGCGTTGATTTTAAAAACAAAAGCACGTCTGCTATTCTGCAGCTTTGCCAAGTTGACGGGCAAAAATCCTAAACAAATAAAATGAATAACTATAACAATAAAAATAAACTAATAAAATTTTAAGGATTAAGTTGATATAACCCAAACATTTCCTTGTCTAAAAAAATGAGTTTCATTTCAATGAATTATTAATTTAATTAAACTTGCAAACGCTGATAAAAATTCAAACTAGGGGTTTTAATTTTGCTTAAGTTTTGGCGGTAAAAAAGGCGTCATGTAATCGTCCAAATCAAAATTGCTTATTAAATTATTGAATTCAATTGACCGCTTGTTTGGAATATTATAAGATGTAATAAATTGAAACCTGAATTAAATGCATAATTAATAAATTTTCCTATGCTTTCTTTTATCCAGTGTGAATGCTGGAAACGCAGTGAAAACACAAAACAGACGAGGCTGATTCAAAAATGTAAAACTTTGAATCAGGTTTTTTATGAAAGTATCGCGTCGTTATGTTTTGTTATTTATGTAAAAAAAAACTGATAAATGCATAATTACTCACAAATTCTGATAATAATTCGATAATTCAGAAGTTTTCTCAAAGAGACGCGTCGTTACATGGAAGTTTCTGATTGGTTATGAGTAAGTTTACCGATAGATGACTCTGTTAACAATTGGACATGTGTCACTTTTCAAGTGGCGACTTTGAGTTGATGATGTTGGAAATGTTTTGAGTGGAAGTTAAAGTTAAAATGTTTAAATATCTGCTCTTGTTTTTGAGTGTATGGTCTGTCCATAGTGTCGACCCCATAAATCAACAATTAATAAACAAAAATGTGGAAAGAACAATCGACTTAACATCACAACTAGTCAAAATAACCGCAACTATAACCTTAGAAAATACCGGCAAAGACACTGTACGGAACTTTTTATTTGTTTTAGAACCTGAAACTATAGGAAACCTGTCGTATATTTCTTTAAAAGACTCTTTGAAAAATGAATTGAAAGTAACGAAGACTAAATTAGAAAAGAATCCAAATGAAGCTTATAGTATTCAGTTGAAGCAACCACTGGTTTCTGGTCGTACAACTGTTATTAATCTGGAAGTTATTTTGACGAAAGGGTTAGTGCCATATCCTAACAGCATAACTCAGAAGGAAAAACAACTGGTTAGATACTTCGGTAGTCATTATTTCTACTCTCCATACCCAACAACCAAACAAACTACAAGCGTCGTCCTCAACTCTCGAAGTGTAGAAAATTACACAAAACTAAAACCAGTGACTCAATCCGACTCTACTATTACTTATGGTCCTTATAATGATATTCCTGCTTTTAGTTTAGACAAAATGATAATACACTATGAAAACAACTCTCCATTTTTAACAGTGAATCGTTTGGAACGTCTTATCGAAGTATCTCATTGGGGAAATATCGCAATTGAAGAAAATATCGAAATTCTACACACTGGAGCTAAACTAAAAGGGCCTTTTTCGCGTTATGACTATCAAAGAGACACTAGTAGCAACCATCACAGCATTAAATCTTACAAAACGATTCTTCCAGCAGCTGCTCATAGCATCTATTATAGAGATAGCAATGGCAATATTTCAACTTCGCAAGTTCGGATGAGGAAGGATTGGATTGAGTTGGAATTGAGACCTAGATTTCCGCTTTTTGGAGGATGGCGCAGCTCTTATACTCTTGGATATAGCGTACCAAGTTATCAGTATCTATTCCGAAAGTCTAGCTCTGAATTTGTATTAAATATGAGACTCCTGGATCATGTTTTCGACGATATGCATGTGGAAGAACTAGAAACGAAAGTTGTTCTACCTGTTGGAGTCTCAGATGTTAAAGTAACAACTCCCTATGAAGTTGAAAGACTACCAGATGGAATTACATACAAATATTTAGATAATTTAGGAAGAACTGTCATCAAACTAAGAAAAACTAATTTAGTAGAACAGCATATTCAAGATTTGGAAATTTCATACCGCTGGACTTCATTATTATTACTTCATGAACCGATTTTGTTAGCTCTCGCACTGTATGTTCTATTTATTTTTGTTATAATCTATGTAAGACTTGATTTCTCAATTCATAAGCCTGAACATAGCAAAAAAGAATAAATTTGTTAGAGTGCGTTCACCAATTTCATTTGTTGTTCTCTTTTTTCAAATTGCTTTGGTAAAATGTAATAAAATTTTTATATATACTTTTGTTATTTTAATTGAAACTTTCTTTTAAAAAACAAAACTTTAATGTTGAATATCACAATAAAAAAAAAACTAAAAATCATAATTCAAAAGTTTTGATAAATACTATGGAATGTTTATTGCTTTTGATTTTCAGGATTTTTTATATAATTTTTTGGGAAGGTTGTAAATTCTTCTGGGCGGTGTGTTTCCATCCGGGCCTACATTTCGGATGCTGCTATTCAAAGTTTCCAAAGTGGAAAAAGTGGTCTCGATATTCTTCCTAATTTCATTCATTTGAGAAACTTGACTTTTTTGTTTTTGTTTTAATTCAAGTTCTATGCTAGAGCTGGCTGTTATTCCTTCGGCTATAACTCCTTGTTGGAATCCTTTCAATAATGCATTACAATTAGACAGTACACCAATAAATTCCTAAAAAAGTCAGATAAAATTTAAAGAAAAAAATTACAGCGAAGTTACATCATTATTTCCAGCCAGATTTCCCCCAACTGTTACAAAATATTCACTAAAATAGTCACGCAATCCCAGTCTTTCTTTATTTTTTTGGATAGTTTCTTGACTTTGGTTGATATTTCCCAAAATTTGGCTACAGATAGTCCGCGGATGTTCGTACGCTTTGTTTACCTGAAGAACAAATATAAACTCAAGAAATTTTGAAAATCTTAAATAATTACAGTTGTCAAGTACTCAGTAGCAGACTGGACATTATTAATGACATTTTCTTTTTTATGCTGATTGAGTAAATCAGAAATTTTATTATACAAATGTTGCAAAAATTCATTTTCAGCATCAGCTTCAAGTTTTTGTTTTTCAAGATCTGCAACTGTTCGTCTAACTCTTTCAGTTTCAGCTTTATCTTTCTTAATTTGATTAATCAATTTTCTTTTTTTCTCACCAAAATGATTTGACATTGTAGAAGCAAGGTTTCTCTCCAGTGATGAACGTGATTCTTTAAGATTAATACTCTTTTTAAACTGAGAAAAAACAATAAATAATTCTAATAAAACTAATGTTAAGACACTTACTACCGCTAAAACACTTGCAATTTTCTCCTTTAAGAAAATTAAACTTGTTTGTATATTTTTCATTTCTTCTAAAGCTTCAATAAACTTCATGTGAGTTTCTACCTGTTCCAAATGATGTTCATACACTTGAGTAACTAAGGTTTTCATTGAAACATATAAATCAATGTCAGAGTTTTTTGTTATTTGTTCAAACTGCAATAAGAAAGTATCTTTGTTTGTACGCATTCGCTCGCTTAATTCTTTCAATAGTTTTAAATCATTTGAATATTCACTGAAGAAGTATTGTTGGGTTGTAGTTAAATCGCTGGAATAATTAACATTTTGTTGCAAATTGTTGTGAGATATCTCCTGAATATTTTCCATAGAACTCAAAGTAACTGTTAGCATATCATTAGATATTTCTACATTACTCATATTAGAATTGCACCTAGTTTGAAATTTTTTATAAAACAAATCTTCGTGTTTCGTCGCATCGTCACAAATATTTAAAATATTTGAAGCGGTTTCATGTAATTGTTCATGTTCTTTGCTTAAGCCATTCAACTGATTGTCTATCTGCCTTTCTTCTTCTTGCACTTTTTGAAGTATTACTTTCTTTTTCTCTAAGTACTGTTTAGTATCATCAAAAGACTTCAACATATTCTCATACTGTGAATTCAAATCTGATGCATGTTGTTCCAAGTCACAAATTTTCCGAATTAAAGTTAGAATTTTATCGTTACTTTTTACTTCATTCTCCATTTTTTTATACTTCTCTGGACTGACGTAACATCCTTGCCGCCGGCGAGTAGCTTCTAAATCAGCTTTTAATTTTTCGATTTCATTATTCAGTTCTTGAAGATAATTTATTTGTTTTTTAGTAATGTTCTCTATAGCGTTATTTTGGATACTTTTAGCAGAATGCCCCACTTCTAAATTTGCTACTGTTTTGTCTAAAGCTTCAACATTGGGAGAAATAGTAATAATCATTGCAGTCTTAGTGTTTCCTCCCAAACTATCTTGCAGAATTCGAGTCAATTTTGATTTTCTAAAAGGAACATGTTTCCATTTATTCGATATAGCTTTAATCACATCAATTAATGCTAAAGTGGCGTCTTTATTTTTAACTACTATATTTTCACTATCTGCGACAACAGCCAATTGCAATTTGCCCGTTCTGATGACTTCTTCACCTGTTAGTAAGACTTTTCTTACATCAACAAAAAACGTAAACAATAAATGTGAACGCGGAGCTTGCGAAGAAGCATTTTGACACTGCTTTAACCCAATGTTTAACCAATCAAGTACATCTTGGGTGTTCAAAACAGTCACTTTCAATAGCTCTTTCAAGCAAACCGAGCCTTTATACAACGGATCATCGTAAATTCTGAAAATAATCAAATTGTTGAAGTATCAATCTAAAAAAAAATAATATAAAACAAACCTTAAAGATGTACAATCGTTCAGTAAATCGCGGACTTCTTCATTATAAAGTTCAACAAATGACACTCTAACAGTATATTCAGTCTTCGGGTCTAATTTACTCAATTTAGAGAAAAGATGTTGAGAAGCTCGCAAAACAATACCAACTGGAGACTCATCCTACACAAAAATTCCAAATAATTAACTTACATTACAAATAAATGAAAAAACAAACTTTGTTGAAACGATCTTCAATAGTTCCACTTAAATCACCAAAAATTGTATAAGTCTTGCCTGTAGCTTTCTGTCCAAAAGCAAAAACTGTACAGTTGAAACCACCAATCACGCTGGGAATCATAGGAGCAACAATTTTATTATAAATATCAAACTGTAAAGTTTTTGGACCAAAGACATAGTCGAAATTAAATCGCCGATCTTTTCGTTTGTATTCCAATAAAATTTTATCTGGAGGCACCACATATATTCCAGGTTTTGTCTTTTTTTCGGTTTCAGTTTTAGTTAGAGATCTTCAATTAAAAAAAAAAAATTAATAAAAAAAAGTACAACTGAGGTTATTTGATTTACCTTAGACGAACGTAAACTTCAATAAATGTTTTATTGTCTTGAGATGACATTTTCACAATATTTTAAACCAAAATAATACTGAAAGTTTTCCAATATGCTGAAAAAAATCAAACTCAAAGGACTCGAAAAAAAAACGGTGAATACCAACGATGCTTGAATTTAAAAACACAGATAACCAACTTAAAAGCTGTAAACAAAAGTTGGTTACATTTAATTGAACTGGAATATAGCGTATCAATCAATAAAACTTTTTAAAGATTTAATGTTTATACTATTTTATCAGAAAATAGTAACCAAAATTATTTTCAAAACGCTTATACATAACAAGGAAAACTTAAATCCAAAAACATAATTGATTTTGTAAAAACAAAGTCACTAGGCTATTTTTTGTTATCTAATGTTGCTACGTGTTTACCAAATGTCGCTCCTGTCAGTCCTGTCATTTGTAAAAATTAAATTTGTACTGTTTAGTTCTACAATTGAATTATAGATTATATTAGTTGGAGCGTGTATTAAAGTGAAAAGTATTTTAGTTTATAGTTTTTTGCTAAAGATTGGTTTTCATATGGATTTGTATCATAACTGTTGAATTGGTTAGAGTGAACATAACCTAACAGACACGTCACCTCGAAAATTTCATAATTTTTGAATATGTTGACGAAATTTGAGACAAAATCGGCCCGTGTCAAGGGTTTATCGTTTCATCCAAAAAGGCCATGGATTTTGGCTAGGTAAGTTATATTCTATAACTTTTTTGGGGCGTTCACTTTGATTAAATAATGTATCTTCCCGTTGATTGTTTAAGCTTTCAATAAGAAATCATAATTTGAAGTATTTTTATTTGTTTTTGGTTAACTGTTCATGCTTTCACCCTCTTGTTTTATTTTCATACAGACTTTGATAATTAAATGATGAATGTTTGGTTGCATAATATGTTATTTTTTTATGCTTCAGGCTTTATTTTTTGTGTTAACTTAATGATTAATGGGGATTAAAAGAAAATAAATGATGAGTTTGTTTTCTAAAAAAATTAGTTTTTATTAATTTGTTAGGAACTTGTAAAGCTATACAAAAATATGGTTGATGATTTAATGAATTACGGTTCTAAATGTAATGAGGGAACTTTGGTAGTTCTAATTACAATATTCCTTCGAAAAAGTAATAAAAAAATGATAATCTATTTATTTACTAAGTTCCACATATTTTACACTTGTGTGGTGGATTCTACTGTTGTGGTTTCTTCAGTAGAAGCAGTAGTGCTTTCTTCTTTATCATTGGAAGATTCAGTCGTTGTAGTGCTTTCTGTAGTTTTATTTTCAACAAGACTTTCGCTTGTAGTAGTGCTGCTTTGTTGAATTGTAGCAGCAGCAGTAGTAGTAGTAGTAGTAGTAGTGGTGGTAGTAGAAGTTGTTGATTCCGTTGTTTCATTAGCTTTGATAATATTATCAATATCATTAATGACAACTTTAGGATTGACAACACTTTCAGCAGCTACGTTCTCATCGCTTGAAGGTGAAGGCGTAGTTGTTGTTTGATTAGTTGTGGAATTCCCTAACTGTCTTGCCAAAGCTAAAGGAACAGTACTGGCTGGGAAAGTGTAAAAATTAACAATTCCTGGTGCTATACTTTCAAATAATTTATGAAACTCAGCTGGCTTCAGCAAACTTTGGATTTTTCCTTCAGCGTCTGGAATAGCATTAATATCAGTAATGTCAGAAGCTAAACTTCTAGCTTTTCCCGCTGTTGTTTCTTTAATATTTTGAGTAAAACTTGAAAAATCTTTTATGTTTCGTAATTTTTCTGCCTCGGGACCAGTGACATAAAAAACAGTCGATGTTGATCCATCTTTATATTCCGTGCGATAACCAAAACCTCGAAATTCAGGCGTAGGGGCTGCTGGAATATTATAAGTAACTGTTGAAGTGCTGGCAGCTGGATCTGGGGCTGTGGTGTAAGCAACAGGTGAGATTGGTGCAAGTGCCGGCAGAAAAGTTTGAGGGATGAACGGAGAAATTGGTGTTATTGGCGTATAGTGCGAGTAAAAGAACTGGCAATGCGTGGGGACGATCCAAAGGCAAAAAGCACTCACCAACTGTAAAAAAAAAGATATTTTTTGTTGAACTAGTTTTAAGTGTCTCAAGGCTTTCCAAAGAGCGCCAAAACAATAAAAATAAAAAAAGACATTTTTATTAATGGATGTTTGATATTTATCTTGAATTATTATTATACAGATTTATGTAGCAATTTTCACTGATTAAAATTGATTAACTTTTTTCAGACAGCAAGATATTTACATTTTTTTATTTTAAATTATTTCTGGAAATATCTAAAGAAAATGCCAGATTTTGCGCAATATTAAGACAATAATTGCTCGAAATTTTTTTACTGTTCCAGTTCGAAATTATAATTAAATTGAAATGTCAACAACCAAACAAGACCCGCCTCGTTCTTTCTTCATTAACAGAAGAAATTCAAGGTTGTTGAAATACCAATCAAGGCCAATGCCAATATTTTCTCATTTTGATTAAAATTTTCTTATTCTCATTAAATTAACATCAACTCAAAATAAATACTTTCAAAATAATAACTACTAAAGTTTAATTAATGTCTTGTTGAAACATGTTTGATAATTTCTTGTTGTTGATGTTCTTATTATACCTAAATTGGGATGGGCGTGCCTCTTAAAAACTAGACTTTAACCTAAATGTCATGCTATTTTTCCGTACCAAACAAGATGAATATTAATTACATAAGGAGGAGGTAATTGATTTAGTATTGCAATCTTGTTTTTTTTTTATTGTTGTTACGTCAATATAACAGTAAAAAGAAATTTTCCAAACTATTTTTTCAATACATTAACTCAGTGGAAAAGTGCAAAGACTGCACTGTTACATATACCGCCCACTTAGGTTATTTAATACTATTTGTTCTAATTTTTTATGGTCATCATTAAATATCTGCACATTTATCTTAATTATTTCAAGGAAAATATTTTGAATATATTTGAATAATCCAAAAAAACCGAATTTATTATTTAAATATAAAAGGAAAATTATTTAAATGTACATTTTTGTGAAAAATGGTGCAGATTGCCATATTTTTGAAATCTTTTTTTTAAATTGTAGTGTTGGGTAGTTTTTAAGTTGAATGTATTTTTTTTTATCTCTGTGATAATACAGTTAGGTAATTTTTTTTGCATCTGATATTCAAATTTATTACTATTCTTATCCTAAAAATTTGTTCAGCTATTTAACAAAAGGACACTTCAGCTCAATAAAATTTATTTTAATTGAAAAAAAAAATTTTGGGAGCGATTTCCCACAATTACGTTAATTCTTTTTTGCCGGTAGTAGAATGTTACCCCTCAATTATGATAATTGAAATAAACCTTGAAGCAGCACTTAGTTGAAAAAGTCCAATCAGTCTATCTTATGATTATTAGTAAAATCACAGTATACGGATATATGGTTAGATAGTATCCAAAACAAAATTAAAAAGTCTGAAACACCACACTTACTAGGTTGTACACCTTCATGATAGGGTCAGCCACTTAACACGACAACTAAGTTGGTAAAATGTAACGACTGGTTAATATTTGGGAATCGACTTGAAATTTATAGCATCGGATCTTGTTTCCCCCGTCCTCAATAACATGCTCTAAATTAGAGGGTTCACTATTGCTAATGTGGAATACTTTTCCTCAGTCAAGATTAGTAAAAATGTAAACATTGCTCAGCATCTAAGAGTACTAGAGGGTGTCTCATTATAGAGGATTTAAAGAAACAATTTTGTACAAAACAATACTTATAAGAGGCTATAATAATTAAAAACAGAAGATTAAAGCCAGTCCGTCTAACTTAAAAACTGTTGTTTTTTTTTATCAAATTATTTATTTTCTCTTACAAGTAATGTTTTTTTATCAATTGGATACTAATATTTTTTTATTATATTCTACCACAGATAATTTAATCCAATGTTTTTTTTAATACAACTATAAATCTGTACGATTAGACATTAGAAATTTGTGCAAAATACCGTAAAATTTCTTCTGATCTTGATTTGTTAAGTTTGTTTATTTTATAACAAGTTCAAGTTTTTGTGTTAATTAATCCAGTTTAGGGTAAAAACTACCGATTGTTTATTTTTACAAAAACTGTTGTTTTGTTCATTTTTAAAGAATTATTTCATAATCATATGCAGATTTTTTATGCGGTTTTCTTATCTAACTATAATATATTTTTATTGCTTATATGTGATACTTTTCTTTTTTTTCTCTACCGTCAGATATAATTTATATTGGATAGTAAATCGAGTCTTGTCAAATTAAAGAAGGTGAACAACAATTTAACAAATTGCATTTCTTTTTAACTAGCTCTATTTTAAAATATCAAACGTTGGAAGAGTTTAGTTTATTATGGTGACATTTCACTTTTTTGTGTAATGCATTTTATAATATTAATGGAAGAGTTTTTGATGTGAGTTTGGAGAAATGAAATGACCTTTAAGGCCTTTCTCTCTTAGAATCTTAGGACAACCAGTTGACTACTTGATGCCTACGAGATGGGCAACGCCCAGACTACATCTCTAAGACTAGATTTTTATTTAGCAATTTAGTATTTAGATAATGAAACAATGTGATCTACATTTTACATATCCTCTTACTTCATAAATCATCACATTACTAAACCGACCTTTATTTTTGCTACAATTAAGTATTTTGCAATTGGTCAAATTATAATTAACGACTTTTTTTCTAATTTAGCTTACATAATGGATCCATACAGCTTTGGGATTATAGGATGTGTACACTATTGGAAAAGTTCGACGAACATGACGGACCTGTCCGAGGAATTTGCTTTCATAATCAGCAACCCTTGTTTGTTTCAGGCGGTGATGATTATAAAATCAAAGTAGGAAAATTTTAAATTACTTTACTATTTCTAAATCGTTATTATCGTAGGTTTGGAATTATAAACAAAAACGTTGCATTTTTACATTATCAGGTCATCTTGATTACATTCGTACTACTATGTTTCATCATGAATATCCATGGATAGTTTCAGCTTCAGATGATCAAACCATTCGAATATGGAACTGGCAAAGTCGTACTTGTATTTGTGTTTTAACAGGACACAACCATTATGTAATGTGTGCCCAGTTTCATCCTTCTGAAGATTTACTAGTTTCTGCTTCTCTTGATTCAACTGTCCGAGTGTGGGATATTTCCGGATTAAGAAAGAAAAATGTAGCTCCAGGTCCTGGAGGTTTAGAAGAACATTTGAAAAATCCCGGTACTACAGATTTATTTGGACAAGCTGATGCTGTAGTTAAACATGTTCTTGAAGGCCATGATCGTGGTGTTAATTGGGCTTGTTTCCACCCTACTCTTCCTTTAATAGTTTCTGGAGCTGATGATCGTCAAATTAAACTATGGAGAATGAACGATTCTAAAGCTTGGGAAGTTGATACTTGCCGCGGACATTACCATAACGTTTCTTGTGTTTTATTTCATCCCAGACAAGAACTGCTTTTGTCAAATAGTGAAGATAAAAGTATACGAATTTGGGATATGGCTAAACGGAATTATTTACACACATTCAGGCGCGAACATGATCGATTTTGGGTATTAACAGCGCATCCACATTTGAACTTATTTGCAGCAGGACATGATACAGGGATGATTATATTCAAATTAGAAAGGGAACGCCCGGCTTATACTGTCCATGGGAATTTCTTGTACTATGTCAAAGATCGCCATTTACGAAAATTAGATTTCACGACATCTAAAGATGTCCCAGTTGTTCAAATCAGAGGAGGAGGAAAAACGCCAGTTTATAGAATGTCTTTTAATCCTGCTGAAAATGCAGTTTTACTTTCAATTCGTTCCTCAAATCTAGATAATAGTACTTATGATTTATACACTATATCGAAAGAATCAGATCGCGATGATCAAGTCCCAGAAGCTGAAAGTAAAAGGTCATCGGGATTGACTGCACTTTGGGTTGCAAGAAATCGCTTTGCAGTATTGGATAGATCCCATCAACTTGTTATTAAAAATTTGAAAAATGAAGTCACGAAAAAAGTGCAAACGCCACCTTGTGACGAAGTTTTCTACGCTGGAACAGGAATGCTATTATTAAGAGATCCAGAACATGTAACTTTGTTTGATGTTCAACGCAAAAGAACGTTGGATCAAGGTGAGTTTATTTTTATTTTTTTATTTTTTTTTTTACATTTATTGGTTTTAGTCAAGATTAATAAATGCCGGTACGTTGTGTGGTCGCAAGATATGAATTACATCGCGCTTTTGGCGAAACACACCGTCACGATTTGTAATAGAAAATTGGAAGTGTTGAGTTCTTTGCATGAAAATACAAGAGTTAAATCGGGAGCTTGGGATGATTCAGGAGTTTTTATCTATACTACCAGCAACCATATCAAATATACTCTAATCTATGGGTAATTACTTTCATTCTATTTAATATTATTCTATTTTAATTGTTTTTCCAAACAGTGACCACGGCATTATTCGTACTTTAGATTTGCCAATTTATATCACTAGGGTGAAAGGCAAACACGTCTTTTGTTTGGATAGAGAGTGCAAACCTCGCGTTTTGACTATTGATCCAACAGAGTATAAATTCAAGTTGTCACTAATTCACCATCGTTACGATGAAGTTTTGTATATGGTTAAAAATTCAAGACTTGTCGGTCAAGCTATAATTTCTTATTTGCAACAAAAAGGATATCCTGAAGTTGCTTTACATTTTGTCAAAGACGACAAAACTCGTTTCACATTAGCTCTAGAATGTGGAAATATTGAAATTGCATTGGATGCAGCCAAAGCTTTGAATGATAAAGTTTGCTGGGAGCAGCTAGCTCAAACAGCTTTATGGCATGGCAATCATCAAGTGGTTGAAATGTGCTATCAGAGGACTAAAAGTTTCGAGAAACTTTCCTTCTTATATTTGATAACTGGTAATTTGGAAAAGTTAAGAAAAATGACTAAAATTGCTGAGATACGAAAAGCAAGATCGTCGCAATATCATGGAGCTTTGCTTCTTGGTGATGTGGAAGAACGTATTCGAGTGTTGAAAGCTTCAAATATGACTTCGCTTGCTTATCTGACTGCTGCAACTCATGGTTATAGTGAAGAAGCCGAAGAATTGAAAAATCTTATTGGTAATGAAAAGAAAGTGCCTGATGTTGATTCAAACGCAAAGTTTTTCTTACCTCCACCACCAATTCAACAAGCTGAAAGTAATTGGCCACTGTTGACTGTTAGTCGTAGCTTCTTTGAAACAAACGCTATGGTACAAGCTGCTTCTAAGAGTTTGATGGTAGAACCAATCGCAGAATCGATGGATGAAGAAGCTGGAGGTTGGGGTGACGATGATGATGATATTGATACAGAAAACGAAAGAAAATATGAAGATGCTGCTGCTACTGGAGATGGTGAAGTCGGATGGGATGTTGAAGACGCAGATTTGGAAATTCCCGATTTAGGGACGTCACAAGCGCAACCAACTACTGATAGTTTTGTACATTTGCCAACACAAGGACCTAATCCTACTCTTCTGTGGACGAAAAATTCACAACTTGCTGTTGATCATGTAATGGCAGGTTCTTTCGAATCTGCATGTAGACTATTACATGATCAACTCGGAATTGTTAGTTTTGAACCTTTTGAAAGTATTTTTATTGGTTTATATAGCGGATCAAGAACTATTACGACGTGGCAACAAAATGTGCCATCAAATTTCAGTTATCCTCTTCGAAATTGGAAAGATGCCGGACCTAAAGGAGGACTTCCCGTTGCTGGAGTCAAACTCAACGATTTAGTGCAAAAACTACAGGTAATTAATTCTATTCCATTTAATATTTAACTTAATTTTTGTTTAGGTTTGCTATCAACTCACAACCGGCGGTAAATTTGGAGAAGCAATTGAAAAATTCCGCAGTTTACTCTTATTAATTTCTCTGCTTGTTGTTGACAATAAACAGGAAATTGCAGAAGCCGAACAACTCCTTCGTATTTGCAAAGAATACATCTGTGGGTTACAAATGGAAACGTTGCGTAAAAGTTTACCAAAAGGAACATTGGAAGAACAAAAGCGTCAATGTGAAATGGCTGCGTATTTCACTCATTGTAATCTACAACCAGTTCATCAAATTCTTACTTTAAGAACAGCTCTTAACATGTTTTTCAAATTGAAGAATTATAAAACTGCCGCATCTTTTGCTAGAAGGTTATTAGAGTTAGGTCCAAGACCGGAAGTAGCATCTCAAGCTAGAAAAATTTTGCAAGCATGCGATTCAAATTTAAATGATGAGTTACAGTTGCATTATGATGAACATAATCCGTTTAATTTATGCGGACATTCTTATACTCCAATTTATAGAGGTAAAGCTGAAGAGAAATGTCCGTTTTGTGGAACTTCGTATCTTCCTAAATATAAGGGATGTGTATGTAGTGTTTGTACAGTTGCTGAAATTGGTAAAGATAGTATTGGATTAAGGATTTGTGCTCACCAATTTAGATAATTCTAATTTGAACAGTTACTGTTTTATATATTCATTATGCTTAAAGGAAAATAAATTATGTGTTTGAAGTAATGTTATATTTGTCAAGCTGAAGTGTATGAACAACAGAGGGATAGGTACTAACATGCACAAGGACTATCATTATGTAAAAAATTTCTATTTCTACAATTTCAATCTTTTTTTATAAACTACGAATAGTTTTGTACCACTTTATTGAAAACCAAAACTGGAAAATTTAGCGCGTTGACTACACAAGAAAAATTGAGACTCTAATGCTTCCCTTCAATTTTTCGAAAGTTTCACTTTCAGTATCACATACGAACCCTATGCTAACACAAATTACCGACGAAAAAACGGTTGAAATAAACCTTATTGGGGCTTCAATCCAGAAAGAATGACAAAGAAAGAGCCCATTAAAAGGCACAGTTTGTAATAAAAAAAATCTTCGACAATAAAACTTTTTGGTGCTTTGTAATTATAGTTCTCCCACTGATCCGTGAATGATGAAATAAATATAGGCTCAGTGATGAGATTTCTATCACAATATAAATTGCACAATCAAATTTGAATTAAAAAAAATACATAAACGCTGCTTGGAAAAAGCCTAACAAAAATATAATAACGATAATTTCAGTGTAACTAGGACTATTTTGAGATTTCATATTAGATTCTAACATTCGGTTAATATTCCGTTGAAGTTGACTGATTTTTTCACCATGTTCTTGAAGACTTTGTTCAAGATCATGAATGGCCAACATAATACTAGAATTAGTTGCTGCTAATGGCATCTTCTTAACTGACTGAGTTGAATCGGAATGAAACTCTTCAGATGTAGTGGCGCTATCATTAACATCAGCATCTGAAGAAACTTGCTTCGGAGCCATTTTCCGCTTCGTCACTTTCAAAGTTGAAGATCGAGTATCGCCCTGAAAAACAATAAATAAATAAATAAATAAATTATATATTAAAAAAATACTTGTTGTGGTTCCACACTGATAATACTAGCAGTGCGTATCATCGGCGTCGGATGTTTCGTCCTTGTTTGTATAACATAATTATACTCATACTGATATAAATCATTTCTAGGATCCCAAGGTCTTAAATCTGAATGTTTATAAACCCACTGCCCTGTTTTTAAATCTTGTTGAAAATGAACAGGAATCCAGTCTTCGCATTTTGCTTTGCGTTCTTTAGATCTTGCTCTTTGTGCCTCTTCTAAAACGGTTTTTTCTTCAGTCGCTGCATTCATATCATCTCGTAAAATCGCAGCAGAAACATGCTGCCATAATCTTTCAGATTCAAACTCTTCCTGATGATCAACAGGAACTGTGTATCTTGTTAAACGTTGTCTGCGAACGGCAGGAGTTGGACTCCAAAAAACTTGCTGTTCGCCTGTTCTTTTATCTTTAATATAAATTGTTCCATCCCAGTAACCTTCAATTGTTGCTAACGTTTCTTTGCCTAATTTTAAACGACCAGTAATTACGTTCGTTTGCTCGGCTCCGCCGAGAAAAGGCTAAAAAATATTCGTTATTTTATATTAGAAAATAACAAACATACTTTTAGTTTGAATTCAATTTCTGTAAAATAGCCTGTTTTTTCACAATCGATCGAGACTTTTCCTCCAAGTTCCATTGTTAAAGTTCCCATTAAAATACCTTTACAATGTGCATACGGGACGGTAAGTGTATAGTCTTCACCTCTCGGTAATAAAGTTAAAACTGCAGTACCATCTAAAATAGCCGACGTTGAGTTTCCATAAAATTTGGACCGTGCTAAAATACTGGCGCTTATTGAAAAACCGTCTTGTCTATTAGTTACATAAAATGCAGAAACCTGAAATTTTTCAAATATTTACTTAGTTATAAAATGTGAAAATAACGTACTGGTGGATGATGGGACACTTGTTCAGCTATATAAAAAGTCTTTGACCCATTTGGATGGGACCAATAGCAGCGAAAAGTTTCGCCAAGTATCGGATTATATGGTTTTTTCAAACCTTTTGGTTTTTTATACAAACCAGATAAATACCATTTTACTACCATTTTCATGCGCGTAAAAGCGTCATCTTCCAGAACAGCTCTGAAAACAATTATTAGATTTAAGTTAATGTTAACATTTATCATTACCCGGAAAGTATATCAACATGGTAGTAAGAATCAGTCAATTTGTCTAAAAATGATCTTGGTTCGAGGATAAAGGTGGGTAATACTACTTTACTCAAATCCATTCCTGGTCTAACTTGTTTTACTAAATACCAAATAAGGGATTTATGCTCTTCTGCTAGTTCTTCAACTTGAGCGCCAGCCTACAATAAGGAAGTGAATTTTAATATTTAGTATAAATTTTTTCTTACATCTCCAAATTCTTCTTCACTATTAGGTACATATGGTGTTTCCGGCGGATCTTCATCAATGTCTTCTTCTTTAGCTGAAATTTCCGAATCGGAATCAGTCATTTCCCCATCTCCTGTACTAAGTTGAGCACCGTTATCGGGCTGACTAACATCATCTAAATCTAAAATAAAAATCTAAACCAAAAATTTGAAAATTCAAATTCTAACCATGATCAAAATGTTTTTCATAATCAGCTTCATTCCATTGTGTCTCATGATTTGTGCTTCCTGAAGCTGATTTATTACTAACAGAACGAACTAATGCAGAATCGTTTCGAATTGAGATTTCTAACGCATCCAACCAACACATTCCAGATGCTTGGGATGGGGCTCTAAAAATTAAGTAGGAACTAGGTAAAGGTTGGACAACAGCCCCAATTGTCTCATTTTCTGGTCCTCTAGGAGCCCATATTGATTGATCCAATGGGTTATAAAGCTTGAAGCAAAAACCATCTTTTTTACTCGGTCTTTCGATTACTTTGCATGAATTTAGCAAAATTGTCCCTACCCAATGACTGCTCTATAAAATAAATCTGTGTTAGTAGAATTGAAAAAAGCCCAAAATCTACCATTAAGTACGTTATTATCAAATGACCTTCAATTGTTACGTATAATCGTTTAAAAGGGAAGTCTTGTTATTTAAGTAGAAAAACTTGTTTTACGCTAATTATAAAATGACGTAAAAAGTCAACGTACTGATAGATTTTGAGCGTTAGTTTTAGATTAACAATACTTTAGCTTTTGGGCTTTTATAAAGTAGTAACAATCCTGGTTTTAAGACACACCATAGCTTAGTCCACGATTTTAAAGTTCCTCTGATTTTTAACCAATCTGCTAGAACTACAACTGAGGGATCTTTGAGAGAATTTAACAATTCATTAGTCACTCGTTTTTTCTCTTTTCTATAATTTTTCCGTTGTGCTTTATAAGACTCCTTTCTGGTTAATTTTGTGCAAGTTTCTGGCGACTAAAACTAAAGTAATACAAATAAACATGACTTTTTAATACTCACTCTATCAATGTTTAAGTCTAATTTATCAATATGGCTTGAGACACCTGAGGGAATAATATTTTAATTTTAAATGTACATTTGTCAATTGGAAATTACCAGGACTTGCAGGTCCAGGACTATTGCTGAGTGAATCACTTGAAGGGAGTTTTGGTAGGATATTTAATAAAGTTCTGGCCTTTTTTTCATCTTGTCCTTTGGCAGTTTTGCTCGAAGGAGACGTCACTGGGGTTGTATGTATCTCGTGAACAGAATGTGTACTTAGATTTGGATTTGTGGACATATTTCTTCACAAAAAACTGACAACTTAACCTTAGCGGGTTACACCTACCGATAACATTTCTTTAAAGCTATGAACTGGTAATGTTTGGCAAGCAACATTCAAGCTTATTAAATCATTTAAATAAGGAACCCTCGTCTTCTATACATTATTAATGTAACTTATCAATTAAATTGACAACAAAAACATTCAACTGCAATGACTAACATATCAATTATTTCTTTAAGTCACAAGATATTTGGCAATTTTAAATATCTCACTAACACTTTATATTAATATAAACATTTCCACGTTATTCTAAATGTTCATTTTGTTGAAAACAATGTTTCTTATGAATGCAACACAATCCATCGCGGTGTTAAGTGTCACTGCTGATCACTGACAATCTTCCAGGCAATTTTTCGTTTAACCAATCCTACCACGGTAAATTGCGTGCTTCCTCAACTTATAACATTTTTACATATTTTGGGTTATAAATCACATTAATATTTGCAAATTTATTTATAATCAATAATGATAATTTTTACACATACGGATTTTTTTTGTTTGCGTGTAAAAACTAACCAACTGGAGATAACATATTTCTTGGAAGTGAATTATTTTTTTTTTAATATTGGAAATCCAAAAAATTAATTAAAATTTAAGTGTTTTTTTATAATCGTTATTACTATCAATAATTAAACTACGGAACTCCGTTATATTACCTTGAATGCAAGGTTACTAAAATTGATTTAATTTTATCTTATCAACATTTATGAGTCATATTTTTGACGTTTATAGCATGTTGTGTGACTTATATAGTTATATATAACAATCTGACAATTGCAGTTTCTAAAAAAAGTTTAGAATAAATAATTTTGTCATAGTGACTGAAAAAAAAATACTCAAGATGTGATGGAAGATTCTTACAAACATTGGAATATTCATGTGATAAATATAGTTTAAATAGGTTACTTTTTATGTTACAGCAATTCGTTGAAAGCCAAGCTGTAAATTTTTATAGTTTCTGGAAAATACATTTTTAGATATTAGTTCACGCCTGTTTTTATGCAATTTACAATACACTTGAAAATATATCTTGAATACTTTTTTTAATATTTATGGATATTTTGTTACAAAACATTATAAATGGTATTTGGACAAAAACATACAAGGTGTTATGGAAATTCACGAAAAAAAAAACGATAAAACTCGTTATTTTGAGCTATTTTATTTATTAACATTTGTCACCTTATTTTGCGAGACGCTTGATAGTAAAAGTGAGAGTATAGCATAAAAGAAAACTTATTTTTTATGAAATTGTTGTATTGTTGTTTGTGTCAAAAAACAATATAAAACTTTCCGTAAAATTATCTTCATTTTACCTAATATTGCTAGTCTGTGATCGGCTGATCGCCCGTGTTAACAAATTAGTTTTTGTGTATTGATCCGCCGTTTGTTTATTAATAATTTAAAAATGTTTAATTTCAAAATACATCAAATAACCTTTTGGCTACGCGTCGTGATATGTGGTATTTACACAATGGAGCTCCGCTACACTCTACAATTTCAGAAAAAAGTGGATAAGCCGTTTCACTCCTGTGCTATGGCCTGCTAGGTCTCCGGACATACATCTGTGTAATTTTTTTTTATGGGCTCATATAAAAAAATCAGTGTACGCGAGTCTGGTGATCAAAGTTGAAGAACTGACTAAACGAGTGATGGAAGTGGCCGAAACTATTAGAGGAAATCCAGCGATGCTAATTCGATCCCAGGGTTCTTTACCAAGAAGGGTGCAGATCTGCATCGAAAATAATGGTGGACATTTCGACCAATTATTACGAATGTCAAGTCAGAAATCTTATAACTAATCTACCGCAATATGTTTACAATCTAAGTTTTTGCGTCCAGTTTTTGCTTGAAAGTTAGTTTATTGATGGAATTAAATACATTAAACATAGGTCGGTAAGGGATTTTGCGCTCAAATTATACTTAAAACTAAATCTGAAAGGGTTGACTTTCGGAAAAAGTTTCAAATAAAAAATTTGATTATTTTGTTCTATTAGTAGTTAAAATTTTTATGTGAATTACTATAACACTCTATATATTAATTACTAATTGTTACAAACACTGAAAATAAAGCATAAGAATTAAAAAGTGATTTTCCATTAGGCAACCAACAATACACACTGATCAGAAGTTACTGTAATATGCTAACCGCTTGATATTAACAAATGGATAAAACAAGCTGCAATTATCAGAAAAAAAATTATTTTGTGAATGTAAAAATGACATTATTGCTCTTGCTTTTTTTGGTTATGTAGGGCTGGGGCATTACTATTCCTTTATTCAATCATCATCAGGCTTCAATAATTATGTCTTTGTTCTTCCGAACATGGCGTAACAATTGTTAAAATGAAAGTGCCCCAGCATTACATAACCAAAAAAGTATTTTTCTATCTGAAAAAAATTTTGCAGGAGTTTTTGTGAAAATGTCCATTATTTGTTGTTTTGTTATTAGATACCTAACCGATTTAGTTGGAAATTGGCACAGTGCAGTATCATCAAAAAGGCTAGAAGAATTTTATTTTTCCATTCTATTCAGAAGAAATGTTTTAAGATAGGTTCCAATTCTGAAACGCGTAACTTTGTTATTTCTGGAGCGAATTAGTTGTAATTTAGCATAATGATAGAGCTTTAGAAGAGCTTTGAAATAAGTATAACCTTATGGTTCTATTCCATTTAGAAGCTAAGACATTGTATTAAATTATTTCGAAAAAGTAAAAATCGAGATAATTCAATTTTTTGACTGCCTCAAAAATCCACAAATTGGTCTAAAATCGAATCAGTTTGTTTATTTCTGATTTGCTGAGTTTAAATATGATTGTAAAATGCTAAAGACATTAACAAAAATTCCCAAAAATTATAATACTTTTGGTCAGAACGATTTTCCACATTTTTTATCAGTTCTATTACTTCCTATAATAATGAGACGGATCTTATACTAAATTATTTCTCTGGGTGTTTTATATTTTTTACATTTGATCAATCTTAAGCCATTTGGCTGAAATTGGTCGCTAAACGCAACTTTGAAACTGAAAAATTCAAAAATAGGAAGGTTCCAATTCTGAGACGCGTAGCTTTGTCATTTCAGAAGTGATATATTTAAAAATTAGCATAGTGATAAAGCATTAGAATAAATTCAAAACGAGTACAATTCTATTGCTCTTTTCCATTTATAAACTGGGATATTAGATTAAATTATTTAAAAAAAAAAGGAAAAATCGAGAAAATTTCAATTCTTGACTGCTTGAAAAACTCTCAAATTTGACTCAAATTCAATAAATTTGTTAATTTGCTAGGTTTGGATATCATTAGAAAATGCTAAAAGCTCGAAAATTATCCCAAAATTTTGGGTCAAAATTGTAATAATTTTGGTCAGGAAAATTTTCCACTTTATTTATCACACCTCTATTATTTCCCATAATATTGAGATGAAAATCCCAATGAATTATTTCTCTCGGTGTCTTATATTTTTTAAGCATTTTAAGTTTGATCGGTCGTAAGTCTGGAATGGCCAAACGCAACTTCGATACCGAAAGTGATAGTGATAGAGCATCAAAAAGTTTGCCAACGAGTACAATATGATCATAAATATTGCTCTATCGCAACTAGAAGCTGAGAAAATAGCTAAGATTCAGTTATATAAAATTTTGATATTTGCCTCTAAAACATTGTTAGCTTCGAATATTTTTCAACATTATTTATCTTAGTGCAATCCTAATCTCAGTGCTACTTTAATGTTTTGGTTTTGCATCTTGATTTTGAAAAATCTATAGTTTAATTATGTCCATTATGGCGACATTACGATCGTAATTTAAGAGTGTTTTAATCATACCCTGATTTAATCTTTTCTAATGGTTGTGATTTGAGATAATGAAAAGGGTGATTTAAACAGACCGTTCTACCAGGCTTCCACGCTGTCCATTGTCGACTGGACATGGGGGTGCTTCTTTATTCGCTTGGTCACATTTACATGTATTTGCATGTGGTGATCACTGGTCATTTATAAACGAACTTGGTTCGTGTCACTGATCGATTACCCTGTCATTCAAATGCTTCCGCATATTTCATGGTGTTCTTTGCTTTTAAAATGCATCTCTAAATTACAGCAATAAAACTAAACGTTAGTCATTTCGAAAAATAGTTCAATTTTTGTGAATAAACGTAAAAAAACATGACAAAGTTGCAATTTCTAATTAGCGTAGTAGTAACGTCCACTGGACAATAAACATACCTGTGATTGCGTTTTTTAATGTCTTTGTTTTCCATTTGTATTTCTAGTTCAGTTGTTACAATCAGAATGAACGATGGTAACGCTGTATCATTGCTTTCAAAAATATTTTGTTTTAATAATTTCTTGTTCAAATTAAACAATTTCGTCAAATATTTGGAAGCTTAAATAACATTTGGGCATTTATTTTCTATTAGCTTTTTACGGTTTTAATTGTATTTCGTTTAATGAAAATCCGGACAGGTAGGGAGGAAATGTTGTCCGGTCTATAAATTAAATAGCGTTACACAAAGCTACGAAACGACCAATTCCTATAAATTGTACTCGATCATAAACTGGAATGTTCGAATTGGATTGCTGAGCGCGTTATCTTGGCGAGCATAACAATTCGAAAGTTTAATTGCGGAGTTAACTACTGCTCTGTCCATTACTACCGTTTAATGATGAGGTGCATGCTGAATTGATGTACATTTCCACAAACATACTTTATTTCGACAAGAAAAATCTCTACACTGATCACTAAACAATTTGCATATACAGTGACTTCTAAAACTATAAACTCTTTACAATTTCAACATTTATTGCTATAAACTTTTGTTTTGTTTTCTTTAACGGATCGTAAAAAAGTTTTGAACTAATAAAATTTAAGTTTTATTCAAATGTTAATATAACCCCAGGAAGTTTACTTTAGTGGTTAAACCTAAATTTCATGACAGAGTGGACATTACTGATTAAATTTGATGAGCTATTAGTCGTGGTTAAGCTTTTTATTGCCTCACAAATTTATGACTTTGTTCGTTATTAACAAAACATTATCACTTGAAAGAAGAAATATTTTTCTAAAAAAACTATATTTTTTTTTATTAAAGATTTGAAATTTTGATTTTCATTTCTCAGTTGCAATAGAAAATTGGTTTGTAGGGATTGCAGCAGAAAGATTACCGCTTTAAGTTTAGTTGGCGCTCAGTCCGCAAGATGTCCGTACGCGTCCAAAAACTTCCGAAATAAATTCGGTGCGTAATAAAAGCAGCAAGTTCAATATTTTATGACCAAAATTTGCGATAAAATGTTTTCGCGATTATGGTGCAGTCAGTTTAATTTTCACTGAAATGAGTGCTATTGCGTATCCCCTCTGGGCAGAAAAAAAAGCGTTCCAATTAAGGGTTGGGCCCAAATCAAGTTTATTACACATATTTAAAACATGCACATACGTGCATGTCCCGGTATTAACGTCAACTTAATTTCAAGGATAATCACCGTTACTAGCTGAGTTTAACGAATATTTCTAATACGTTTAGGGCTTCATTTTAACTTAATCGTTAAGTTCAGCCGCAGGGGAAAGAGTTTAATGTTTTTAATCTGATAAAATAGGGCACATATGAAAGTCGACTGACGGTAGGCGCATAATTGCAAGCCCTAAAGAGTTTAATCAACTTTCTGTTAAGCTTCCAGGAAATTTACTCGATCAGGTATTATACTATTACGCAATATTGACGGCGATTATCTTATTTGACCCTACTTCAAATTATAAATGGACTCTAAATACAGGTGTGGTGTATATCTAAGAGATTATCTCTCCTGCATTATGCAGGGATATTTAAAAAGTCATTTTCATCTCTCGTTAGAGAACAAAGTGTAGCTCACTCAATAAAAAACAAACACAGTCGTTAATTTGTAGAAAAATCACAGATCAACAGAAATACATTATCTCATTGTTTTATCAAACTATTAGACAGAGGTGTTATGGAAGTCCACGCGAAAAAATACTTCCATAGAAATGGCATTTATTTTTCAACATTTGTATCCTTATTTTGACGAGGCGTTTGATAATAAAAGTGAGTGTAAGCAAAAAAAAAACAAAATCTTTTCGATAGGAGACGTATTGTTTTTTGTGCGCAAAAAATATCTTCATATCTTTATATCGCTAGTCTGTGATCGCCCGTGTTAACAAGTTAGTTTTCGTGCAACGATCTGTCCTTTGTTTATTAATAATTTGAAAATGGTTAATTTCAAAATACATTAAATAACATTGTGGCTACGTGACGTGATATGTGGTAGTTACACGATGGAGCACAAAACAAGGGACATATCAAACTGGCTAATTGATAATTTTGGAAAAAGTGGATAAGCCGTGTCGGTCCTGTGCTTTAGTCTACTAGGTCTCCAGACTTAAATCCTCAGTTCTGCATCGAGAATAATGGTGGACATTACAAGCAATTATTACAAATGTCAGGTCAGAAATTTTATAACTAACATAACTTCCATAACACTCTGTATATATTTTATTGATAAGAGACTTCCCATTATACAAGGTGTTTTTGAACAGAAGGTACTAGCTTTGCAAGCAAAAATAGAAGCTAAGATAATGTCTCATGTTTTAAGCTTTTTGTCAAAAATTCGAAACAATTGAATACGATTTTCGACTTATATCGAAGTTAAAATAAATCTCACACTAAATTATCTATTCCAGTGTCTTTATTTTAACATTTTCAATTTGAGCAAAGTATCCCAAATAAGTGAAAATCAGAAAGAAGCAAAATTTTGACTGTTTTAAAACCTTGATCCTAGCCAAAAGTGATAAAATTTTCACATTGATAAATTTTGGGTGTTTTTCTGATTGAAAAATTTATATTTTGCTAGTATCTATAGATGCCTTCGATTGTCAATTTTTCGAATAGATTAAGTCATATAAAAAGTTATTTGAATTCAATGATTTTTCAATTTGATAGAAAAATTTTTTTGTTTATTTAATAACAAAGTGTATTTTCATGGTTTATCGAAACGCATGAATTATTAAGCAGATCGAAATGAATCATGTTGCAAATTTTCTGTTATCTATATTTGAAATTGCTATAAAGGTTTCTTTCAAAGTTAATTAGATTATAATATCAACACAGATAAGATTTTTTTCATAAACTGACGTTGTTATAATACTTAAAGTTATACAAATTATAAAGATTAATCAGAGGAAAAGCTGTTTAATCACACGTACGTTAAAAAAATACGATTGATTCAAATCTTTATCATAAATTTAATGACAGTAAAGTTATAAAATGAAAATTGCAAAAAAAAAAAAAAGAAATATAGTATTGGAACGTGCTCCACAATTTCGCAAAGTTTATTGACAATTAGCGGAAGAAATGGTGAAATTTCAAAGACGAGTCAATTTCTCTTTAATTCAATGTTTATTAGGTTCAATAGCTCCTTTGATTAAAAGGGGAAGCGAACTTTTATTTTCCCGGAAAGCTATAAGACCGAAATTGAACTGATTAGATCATCAGAGTAAGTATCGATTTTAATTTAAAAATAGTGCATAGTAATTAATCCTTTTTATAAAATTTAAATGTCACGTAAAATTTTATCATAGAAAAGCTGAAGCTTGATTAAAAGTGAATTTGCATTAGGCCTTAATTAAAAAGAGTCGAAGTTGTTTTTGTAGCATCCCATTCAATACCGTCGCGTTGAGTCAATAAAATGCTATTGTGCTTAGCTAAACAGTGAAAAGCTCGTTGTTAATCAGATCAAAATCGATATGATAGAGTTGAAAGCTGACAAAAATAATACTTATTCGTCCCAGACATTAATTTATTGCTTGTAACAAATTGTCGCTTCATTATCCGCCTCCCCTACTTTTATTGGTTAGCACTGATGTAATTAACAAACCAATTAGCTAGTCGGTATTGTCCTCGACTAACACCGACATTTCGAACACCTGGGTCGAGAAATTCGATCACTGTCAATAATAACTAATTATCAAGCTTGCATTGTTAGTTTTTAGCTTTTGCCTATTTCACAAAAGCTCACTTTTATTACTTCCTTTTTAGTCGCGTGGTTTTGAAACTTTCTATTATTTATATTTCATGGTATTTTAAATAAACTTTGCGGTGGCCATTGATTCACACATTACTATTCTATTATAAATAGTTTTAATGGCCCATAAACAACTTAAAAACCGAACTAAAAAATATAAAACACAATCGTTCCAAACTTATTTTTATTAGGTATTACTAGTTAAATTAGATATGGACTATAACTACTTACACTAATGTAACATTGTTATGAGAGCGTATCTTAACTTGTTTTATTACCTTTTATTTACGGAAGATGCAACATTGTATGTGAGAAACTACAAACTCAAAGCCATATACCTTTTATTTATTGCCAAATCGTTATACCAACAGTCCAAAAATTGTTACTCTCATAATGTCACTATTCAGACAACAATGAACACAACTACTCACTAAAAAGCGCACATTTTATGTTATAATAAATTATACTTTGTCATGGAAAAGTTAAAGCTAGCTGATTTTCTTATATCAAACACTAATAATAAGGGAGTTACCAATAACAGACACTGAAAGATTTTTTTCATCCACTTAAACTTACCCGTTTATTCCCAACTGAAAGGAGTATTAAGGACCTTTTCAACCACTACTTAACAACATGACAGCTTTATTAAAAGATAGCAGACAAAAAGTAATCGTATTTTCAAACAAAGAAAATTTGAAACTGACAAGAGATTTTTTAAATTGTTAGAAATTTGCTTTTAGTTTTATTCGGTGTTGATATTGGTGGAGGCATTGATCGAGCTTTCGTCAAATATGTCACAGTTATTACAAATGCAACATATGGTGTACCGCATTACCGAGAATATAAAATTTGTTATAATACAAGTGATGAATAAGTCAATTTGTCAAGACATTGACATCAGCTGGTAGTCTATGTAAACTGAAATGAATGAAATCAAAGAGAACAAAAGCAGTGATCTAGTTTTATCCAATCAAGGAAAACATTTCGTTAAACGCGCTGGGCGTAACGTATGTTAAATGCCCTCTCGTTTTACTGTCGCCGATTTAAGCCATTTATAGGCGACACTCTCTCGTTTTATCTTATTATGTATAGGGCTGAATACGTAATACTCTCTCAAGTGAAACAATACTGTCACTAGTTACGACTCTAATCATTGCTAAGACTTAAAATAAAAAAATGCAAGTAACAAAATTGCTTGTCAGCCCTCTGAATTTATAGATTGTCGTAAAATTTTCAACTGAAATTAAAAAAAAAGTCTAGCTTAATATCATCCGAAGTAGGGATAAAACACAATAAATGAACGCACAAAGTGGTTGCATTTAATAAAGATAGTGTCAGATTTACACGGAAAGTTTCATGTTACACCCTAATGCTTTTGTTCCCCTTGATGTCATCCATCGCCACTTAGCTTCAAATAGAATTTTTGATAATCGCGGGTCAGAAATGGTGTAAATCTAGCTAAATCACCAATAATTTTTTTTTTCAAAATAATTGCTTGACAAGTTCCGAAGCTTGAGTTACAATCTACAGTCCCTGGTTGAATCGGAAGCTGACGCCGCCACTGCTACCACCCTAAGTTCCGTGCATATGTGAGTGAAAATAACCGCATTCTTCGATTCCAACCTTTTTTTGTGATATATTTATGACTAACTTTGCCGTGTAAACTGCATACGCATTCCATTTACTTCCCAAAATGTTCCAAGTGAAATACGTTATTTATGGAAGCTGCCGTATGCGCACATTTTTATTTCTGCTAAGTATGTCGTATCGCCGATGCATATTTCGAAAAATATTGCTTAGATACAGAAGCTCTTATTGATGCTAAACTTTTTAGTGCTTATATATCAAGTCAGCACTTTAAGAAAACCTTTTTACATTCTTTTGTTGTTCTAGTCACTGACATAAATTCAATCGGAGTTATTTACGTCCGCTTGTCTTGTCTTATTGCATCAATGGCGTTTTATTTGGAGTTCAGATCCTGCTTAAATCACTATCAATTATACATTTTTGTATAAATAACTAAGTGTCAAAGATATTTTTTAGTTTTGAGAATAAAGTGTATATTTTTTTGCTTGTACCGTCTCAGCTTTTCCTGAATTATGGAGAGCATAATTCAAGGATAGATTGCCTACTTTGCGGTTCGTTTCTCTTTTAGAGTTGTCCTTTGTTATTTTAATTCTCCCTGTCTGCAGAGGTAAGCGAGCTTCAACAATTCTTGGCTGAATGCTAAAGTGAAATATATGGAGTTGAACCGAAATTGGAAAATATTTAAATTTATTACTGCAAGTGACAACTACAGTTACATTTATGGATGTTGTAAGTTGTGCGAGTTTGGAATTCTCTATTTTCTACCCCAGAAGACATTACATATTTATTCACGTGTTAAGTCTTTCGAAAATTTTTCAGTATGTTAGATAAATGATAAATCATTTGTCGTGCGAGTCGGAAATTGTCCAAAATTTAAAATAGTGAATAAAATTGTCTGGTGCATTGTTGTCATTTGAAAATTATTTCTGATAGATGAACAATTTTTGTTCTTATGTTAAGTTATTGACCGAATTTTTAGTGATGAATAGGGAGTAACGACCGTGTTAACAGCGACAAGAAATGTAATTTTATTTTAAGCCAATGGGTACCATTTCATCGGTCTTAAATCACCTTTATAGCATTGGACAAGTCGTTTTAAAATCAAATCTAGAATAACAAAGCTTGACAAAACAACGCCGATGCAGCACTCGTAAAATTCGCTTTACTGTTCTAGATATTGTTGCTTCGTATATCATAAAGATATTCACTTTGTTCGGATTATAAATTCGTATTGTGAAAACATTCAGTTATCGAAAGTTATTTCTTTCATATCAATAAAATAAGAAAGAAAATCCGTTCCCTATCATAACCATGATTGTATATAAACTGATACCTATATGAAATCACCATATATTCGCTCGTAAATCATATTTTACGTATTTCCGTTGCCCGTAGTCATATCTTCAGAATAAGTTTGACAAAACAAGGGGTGCATTATCTGATACAAAACACCGCTAAAATCCTTAGGATACTATACTTTCTACAAACAACTCACTGAAAGAATACCCTGGAGTTTATCAAATAGATAACTTTTTCAGTTCATAATACATTCCGTAAATTATGAAGATAAAGTCGATAATCATAACATTATTAGTTTTTTCCGGAAAGAAATAATATTTTTGAAATAACTTTTGATTCTGCATAGACTCATATTTCCAATTTAGGATAGTCGTTTCATGTGAAATAAAACTACTCACTTATTCTACTGATATAATATTTTATTAGTCTAGAGTAATAAAAAATTACAATAAACAATTCAATTAATATGATAGTCCATCAATCATAAATCAGATGAAGTTAGAAATTAGTGATAAACAAAAGGACGTAATGTGTATATTTGAGGTTTTATTGAGCCGAAACTGAGTTGTCTTTCAGGTCAATAGCCACAAAGGACAAATGACTTTTCCAAGTGAGTGGTTTACCAATGGTGTTCTCGTAGAAATTTTTGTGTAGATCCGTGCAAATTGGGGGTCTCTTGATACTATTCCACTCGGCAATGTTCCTCGCTTGATGACTAATTGAAGGAAATGTGCAGACAAGAGAGGGTGAAAATGTGGCGATACGAAAGTTAGGTAAAGTTCGAGTTCATAGGGCGCAACGAAGCAGAATGTTTGGTCTAGTAGAAGTGTTTTGAGCCGAAGGGAAGACAACTATTTTGATTTAGAAGATGCGGAAGTGTTGACACTAGTATGGATTTATGTTTTGTCTCAACGAAGCGGCGTGTAATGGCAAGTGAGGGCAGCGGGAGAATTCCGGTAGAGGGCGCCGAAGGCGTCCGTCACTGCCGTCAAACACACAAAGCCGACGTCAACTATCGGAGCAATTATTGTTCGTTGTTTAATTAATTGCTTAAATGAAGCTGAAACTATTAAGAATCTAGAACGAAATGTAAAGACACGTGCTGGAGAGCAGCATCTGTGTTGCGAGAACCAACCAATCGAAGAATGGTCTAGTAATATCGGTCACGTGCGGTTTGCCAAGACAAAACCCGTCAAAAAATACACAAACTACATTTATTTAATTTTTTTCAAATAGATATATGACTAAAATGGTTGATGTCAAGTGTGTTCTTTGTCTAACAAAAGCTATCAATTTGGCAACGACTAACGACATAATGTGAATGTCGCTTGCGGCTTTGTCTTGGGCTTAAACAGCAAACAATCGCTTGCATTAGTCATTCTATCTTTGATTTGAGAATGCATTAATGAAACAATCGCGAAGATGCCCTTTAAGCTTCCATTACCTTGATGACAAAGCCATCTTAATCCTCGTCGCGCTCTACGAAACGCCCGCAGCTAAGGACTTTAATTGTTATCATTTGATTGTGGAATACTCTTCCTTTGCCACAAGGCTTTCTGCAGGCCTGCTTAATATTTATACGTTCCAAACACAGTGTTTAAGTGCTGTAACTCGTTCGTGGGCATAACTAAGCCTGTAAAGTGGCACATAAACCGAACTCACTTTTCATCCAACTTTATGATTTGTAATTCTTAGATGTAACCATAATCTCATTTTGCGTTAAACGTTAATTCAATAAACTTCGACTATAATCGCACTTTATAAGCATTCTAAAGTTTAATCTCGTAATTGTATCATTCGAAAACTGCATACGCGCTTTATAATTCATTCTAAAACTATTACTGCTTTCCATGCCTGTAGAAATTAAATTTACCGCCAATCTGGTTGCTGAGAGTACTAAACGAACCCGCATCCCGGAATTGCGGACGCATTTTCTTCTTTCCGCCACCCTGATATCAACCTACCATCTACATATAAATAGCCCTGCGAGAAATGCAAAACAGCAATAAATCAACGATTATATACAACTGAGTACTAAATGATCCTTCAAAAATACTGACGCCGGCCACTGGTCAGCCTTTCAACTACACTAAACAAAGCTTTTTCATTCACTCAAGCAGTTTTTCAAAGCTAAAAATTTAATGGATTTCAACAAAGCTCAAGCTTTTATTTTCAAGAGCTGATTTCTGAAGAGCTTAAAGACTTTTTTTTTAGTAAGTTGGAGAATTATTTATTTAATTATTATATTATATGTATATCTGTGTGTTATAGAACCGCAACGTTAACGTTGTCAGAGAGCAATTAGTGGTCATAGTGTATTAGGCATAGATTTATGAACATATTTGATCGGTTGGCAATGTAATGAATATATAAACATCAATTAATGGCATCCCCTCGTCATATATTACATAGATATGATAGAATGCACTGTGTTATGTTTACTTAGAGAATGCAGAATCGCACGTTTGTACAACTCACGTTCCACCATTACGTGAATAATACATTCGCAATAGAGCGTAGCTAACACTAGCACTGCCGCTATCTCTGCTCAGTGATAATGCTGGTTAGTTATTGGATGGTTATTGGCAACCATAAAGACCCGATTACGAAGACGATCTGACATCTGCATCAAATCCCTACAGCACGTTGACATAAAATTTCTCATTAAGAAATTCTTTTCTTTGATCGAAATTCTCTATGATTTAGCAATTAATTGCCCTGTTGTGTTACTAATATTAGATTTCTATTATAAAGTCAATTATAATTACATATTATTTGTTGAGTCACTCATTACGTATATTATTAGAGTGGAGTATGCATATTTAGACCCTTCAATGTGGGTGTTCTGGCTTGGCGGACGAGGAGTATGAGGACCAGTCAACGCCGTTTTAATTGCAAACTGGCGCATACATTCAATGCATCCCTACAGCCCGGCTGTTGCTAGCGTGGAAACGGTCCTAGGGTGCATTGTTCTTGTTTACATGACGACATGAAGGCTATAGGTGCCACAAACTGACCACATATGCAGCATATGCATCACGAACAATATTGAATCTACTAATGGACTAATACTATTATTAACTAAAATATCCGCTATGTCGCATCAAATTTTTCATAGCCTCGGAAAATAATTTAACATGCAAGCAAACCCTAATCAATATTACTTGACTACTACACACATAAAAAAAACACTGTTCATTTATCTTTGGATTATTGAAACATTCCAGATAACCGAACATTTTTTTCTTAATTTGTGGTCGATTAGTTGGAGCAGAAATGGTACATTTTGCTTCAATATATTTGTCTGTTATTAGCATTGCTCACAAATTGGATCGAAATGGTGCCGGAATTATTTTCAATTTATGCAGCAAACAGAGTGGATGGCAATGCTAATTTTGGTATTAAATTTCACGTGCCAAACACAATTTTGGTGAAATATTCTAATTGTACAAACAGATTTGTAGATCCAACAGTTTGGGGTTAATGCAGATGGACTTAACGACAAGTAAAGCTTGATCTATTAAAGTGCGTTCGGAAACAAATTATCTGACACATATATATTCAGGAATGACATTAGAAGCTTACATGCAGATGATAATTTATGGCTTTTCTGCTTAATATACTGAAAGGTTTTTCTTGCACTATATTAATTATTTCAAAGCAAGAATGTAATGCGATTTTAATCGTTTTGAAAAATGTCGTTTATTAATGACAATTTGCTGGCTACGGATGATTAATTGCGATATATTGTTCCAGAATTATGAAGCATTGTGCATTACGTAACGACAGGAGAGAATCCGTGGTGTATTCCATTATTACCAGTGTCAAGAACGGTCATGTCACTATGGGATCGATTAGGAAATGCATTATAGTACAGGTGTGCTAAAATGAGATTAGTCGGACATTTTCGAACTAATAGCTTTGATGTTGACGGACACGCAGCACTGTTTGGCCGTTTGGCGATTAGCGTGCATTATGCTAAACAGTGCGTCGCATCTCAGCTTATGTGACGTTTGCTAATCAATGGCATTGCTGTAAATCACGTTCCCTGTGGACTGGACACGTCTAAAGCTAGTCTGATACATGCATCAAACTGTTCGTAATTGCCAACTATCGGATCTGATAGATCATATTTTGGTCAACCTATACTGATTAAGATACAGTTTCCTATATAATGTCATCTGCATCAATGCAACAGTTCCGTTTGAAGTCTGTAATTTCCCGCAATCCATAATCAATATGCGATCTTCTCTTTGTTAAGACTGATTGGAAATTGTTTGTTACCAAACAGAAAATTTAGATAAACTTTTTAAACAATGCTTTTAGTGTTTGCAATTATTGGGCATCATTATATATTGGATGAATTTTAGTTTCAACATATTTGGCTTGCTGTCATTCTAATTGGGGTTTGACCAAATTGCAGAAAGCTTTCACATCGATGATTGACAGTGCAATAAAAAGAGAACAGTGGTGACAATGCCGCGGGGTGCTCTACGAGTTGATTGGGTCGTGCATTACAACCAGTAATTGTATGTATGTCGTGTTCAATAATCACCGTTGCAAAATGCATGAAAATGTCAACGATTCATTACGCTTATGCCTAGTATGTAAAGTGCACAGATAAATCGAAACAACCTGGACATATGTCCACATGGGTCTCACCTGTTGTTCAATTCCAAGTACAAAATTCAATCATACATCCTACACATCTGCTAACAAATATTTCATTTAAAAAATTACAATTAATAAATTCTTCAACCCTTTGTTTGATATATTCAATTATTTACGCACAACTATTATTTGATCAAAATTTTCATTGTTCTGATTAAGAGATAAATATAATGGACTGTCTAGGTAATAAATTTTTGTTAGTTTTTCATATATTTTGTTTGTATTGGAAGAAAACTTAACGCGGTAAATGAGTTTAGTTCATTGTTTTCCTCACGAAAATTACACTTTATTACCATTGAATATTATTAATTGTTTGTTTAACACCTGCGATTATATTGCTGATTTTGACTACCTATAGTGAACGTTGATGAACAAACATTGGAACAACCTGGGGTAGCAATATTCACTAGAGATTGTATCATTTCCGGAGTTACATACAAATATAACCTCAACATACATCGTCTATATGAACACTGATAATTTGACTATACAGCAAACAATTCCAAACTCTAATCGTCTATTTGCTTAAAATAGACGTATCTGAAAATTTGATTCTATAATTACTTTCTCAAAGAATTATAGGTCAGTCCCAAAAACCCAAAATAAGAGTATGTAAGTATGTTCTATTGACGCACATTTTGGCATAGTTGACTGGCTGCAAAGTAAAACCCTCTTCTCTACCTGAGCATATACATATAAATGATATTATCTAAACAGGTTTCGTTTTTTCGTTGAGTGATTATTTTGTATTATGCTTAAGTTACCCGTAACGTCAAAGTTGATTCATTTATTATATAATTTTAATGTTGTGATTGTCCATTATGATTGTAGTTTAACTGGTTATTAGATTAACTTCAGTAAGAATAAACATGTGATTTTGACCCTTTTTTGACTAAGGGTCAACATCAATTTTTCTTCTATTGTGCATATACCGGTCTCTTTAAAATTTTATGTCTACATCGACCATAGTACTGCCTCGCACTTAAAATAAGTAATCGTAGTCATTTCTAACAACAACTATATCAACATCTAAATAAAATATCCGTGACAAAAATGACATTAAGAGTTGAATATGATATATAGTTATTTTTTTATGAAGCAAAAGACAAGACATAAATTTATAGTTTGCTTATGTTAAAAATTTAATTAATTTTGGATTAAAATTGTGTTTTCTATTATTCCCTTCTTGGTAGCTGATGGCTTATTTGAATAAATAAAGCAAGTTCAGAAGCTGATCATGGGCGTTTTATATTTACTCTCCAATGAAGATGTTTGATGAGAGATGGATCATTTGTCAAGAAACTAGGTGAGAGAGGAGCACCAGTTTGAACTGTACGGATAAGTTCAGCGACCTTTTTGTCCGACAGAAGACAAGAGCATGCTTGACGCTTGGGGCTTTCAGTGGCATGAAGCAATCATTGCAAGATTGCATGAATAGATTGTTTTGGTCGATTTGTTTAATTGTACTTTTATTAACCATTTTAAACGCAGCTAAACTACGTAAATATCAGAAAGATTCTCTCTTATCCAAAGAAAATACGGAATTATTATTAATGTTACCGTACTCAATTTAGAAGGGTGGCAGGAAGCAAGTACACATAATTGCGCGTTGCTATGACTACAGCAGAGCACTGGCATTGTGCCACCGCTCATACATATATGTCAGTAGGTATATGGGTTATATACGGGAACCACACATAAAGACCAAAAGAAGTAGATGATAGCAAGCAAGGGAGCGATGAAAAGGTTAGAAAAGGTTAACGCAACGCTTTGTTGTTTTAAGATCAAAAATATGTACAAAATATACATTTTGTGAAATCTTTCCGTCAAAACTGACTACATTTATGGACTAACTGCTTTTTAGATAGCTACTTTATGTAGCTGCTGTCTTTAAAACATTTTCAATTGCGGAAACATACATTAAAGTAACAAAGATTTCTCAATGAATGGCTTACTGAGTTTTCTGAAAACTGCTTGTAGTATATCAAGAGGTTTTTCTTATTTCAAGACATTTTCACTAATGTTTATGTTCAAAAGTTTTTGTACATTGAGAATTACGGGCTAGTAATGTTTTGTGCCATTTTAATGTCTTATTGTTGTCTATAACACAAAGTCAAACAACTACTATTTTCAAGTCCAAATAATACTTTAAAGAAAAATATCAGCGATTACTGAACTTAGTCTATCAATATGTTTGATGAGGCATTGAGGCATTTACGTTGTGTGAGATTTGTAGGAGTACATATAGAGATTGAGTATCTTGCATACTCTAGTCGGGGGGTGTTATGTTGATAGAATAGTGCGTTATTGTGCTGGATGGCGATTAGTTTGGCTAAATCAATAACGGACAATAGTATAGTGAATACGTGTTTGTATTTATAATAGTAGGCAGTAAGTGCCTTTCTGTGAGTATTATGTAAATGAATGATGAAAGCTATTGCAACCCCTTTATCCAAACAGTATTATGCAGACTGGAGACAGAGCACAGAGATGTCTAATGAGTTAATTTATGGATTGTTATTCCGATCGAGTAGCATAAACAGGACTATTGGGTTTAATGTGCAACGTCAATATTTACGTATTTTCGTGTCAGAAGGCAGTAGCTTCAAAGTGATATTCCTAATGTGTCATCATTTCATTCTATTGGCCAAATTTTCCGCATAATCCATAAAGCAAATATGTCGATTCAACTGGAATTATCCCTTAGGGTCAACCACAACAATTTAAAATGTAATTTTAAGAATATCATAATATCCCATGGTAGCGATTTCTCTTCCTGTTCGTGACGGACCGGCTTTATTTACTGGCTCCTGTTTCCAATTGGTGCGATATATCAAATTGTCTTAGTGCACCAACTGGACATCAATAATTCAACGGCGCCATCGGATGCCGGACCGGAATGGAACGTGTACTCGGCTGGACATCTAAATGGGCGCGTGTTTGTTGCGACTCATGTTAGATGGTCAGGTTATACTTTAACTAACAATAAAATTTGTCTACTGATTTCCAACACAGTCGTATAAATATCAGTTCTTGAGATAATCGAACGCATCTAGAAATCTCATTTATGAGTCGTCACACAGACGACACAGCGGCGTCGAGCTTGAACCGTTAGCGTGATGGCACGGGTGACTTGCACGTTATCTGCACATTACGTCCAATTTCCCCAGCCCTACTAAACCTCTTGAAAAATCTGCTTTCATTCCAAAGATAAGTTATAACCATTACAATGTTCTCTATTATGCAATTCCAAAATGAAATTATCTATATTGATTGATGACTTCGTCAACATAAGTTCCCTCGCATTATTATAAAACTTGTAAAATATCGCTACTCTACGGACATTTTAGAACATCATAATGGATAATAACTAATGGATTGATGAGTTAATGGAAGCGCGGATAATGCAAGTTTAATGGTGCTGATAAAGATGAACTGATAACCGAAACTTGACGCTGACTTGATCCCAACATCACTGTACAATTATCTCTGTGGTGACCGATGATTCCAATTACTAATCTTCCGGTCGGCGGAGCTGTCGCCATCAACCAATAATTATTTTCCCCTTTGGAAATCGCATCAGTTTTTAATAAAATCCAGATAGTCATTTTTAGTTTCCATCTCAAAGAACCACAACTACCTTTAGTCGTATCAACAGATTAGTAACAATGTGTGTAACCCCCAACGCACTTTAATGGGCCTAATTTAATGACACCGCTGTGCATTTGACATGGCATGGCTGTCACTAATTTATCAGGTGTTAACTTCAAATTCTAATATTTAATTGCACTGCTTCCGCTAGAGAGTGATCACACTTCCGTGATGAGTGAGCATTATTTCGAACAATACCACTTGTCGATAATACAGTGATCTTTCCGTTGTTGGGTGACGAAAAGGGTCTCCACATGGTGTATTAATCTAATGGTGCACTATCCCTCGCTGCTTGAAATTAATTAAAAGTTGAGATGTGCTCATTCAACGCTCCGATAACACTGCACGGGAACTATGCCTCTACTAATTTAACCTTCATTACTTCTCCATACGTACCCAAAATACCCGACACTCCTATATCATCAACACCTGTCATCAGGCTCATTCCACAAGCATAAGATATTTGTTTTTTCCGTTAGCTACTCAGACTTACTAAAACAGGTGCAAAAATTATTATTTTGACGACATACTTATCATTTTTATGGTGGTTTGAAGTTGGATCGAAAAATTGTAAGTTGTTGGTGGCTTATCTTATTTATTGGTTGAGTATATTAGAAGTGGTATGGAGTTATGGACAGTATTGTGTGAAGATCAACGACGCGCCGATGATTTTTACGGTTTCGGTGACGCGGAGTGGAGAGAATTTCATGTGCCGTCAGGGTGTCTTATAGAAGAAACGTTTCAATCTACTTTTGTGACTTCCCTATCGGCGAGCTTTATGTTCACATATTGATATTGCACGTGGATAGTCCGGGCGTTATACGAGCGACCCGGTGTTTATAGTGGCAGTTAGCAGTAAAGAGTAATACTTGAGAGGTGGATTTGGAGCTAAAAGTGTGAGGGAAACGACGAAGACGTCAACGATGATCTTAACAGTTTCGGTCTATTTCTATCCAATTTGTGGCGATAACGGATATGCGGGCATATTCTGCATCATATCTTCGTCAGTCGTTAAATCAAAACAGGCATTAAACTATCTGATTTTTATGAGGAAATTAAAAAGTCTCATTTAAATACATTTCAAATATTTTATAGCTGGATATTAAAGCTTTACCATAAAGCAGGTTTGCATGCTAAGTGGCTTGACACAGTTCGAACTTCAATCACCATAAAACGTGAACACAGGCTTTGTCATAATAGCTTAATATTATACATTGTGTTGAAGCGGATTTATTTTAACACTGTTCGCTTTATAACCAATATATTAACAGTCCAAATTATGCGGGTTTCAATCAGTTTATTGCACATTCTTATGGAGAGGCCGGTAGCGCACAAAATACATTCGGAAAAACTGATTACTCTTCTTGATTTATCGCTCTATACGAATCGCCGACTGCGTTATACACATTACCATTAAAATTTACATAAATCATATTCGCAACAAATTTACTATAAATTACCAAACTACTTCTTCTTAAATACAAACTCGACATTTTTACAGCCTAACAATCCGATTCTTCATTCCTATATGGAATTTGCAACTCCGCCCTTTAGTACACTCTCACCTTATACAAGAACAAAATATTACTGATAGCTACATAAACAACCAAGCTTATGTTTCGACTAACATTTCTACCCTATACTTCTCCTTCATAATACAAACCTGAAAATGCGTAACATCACAAAACCAATATACATTGCATCATAAATTACAAAAATCTTGAACGAGCAATAGTTCTTCAGTCAAAGAAATATCGCGTTCTTGACTTACTTGTTTAATTTTTCTATTTGGAACATTGTGATATGAAATTACGTTAAGTCATCCGGTTTGCGCTATCAAGGAAACACATTACAAAACTTAACCAGGAGAGATGTCGATATCAAAATCTTTGTGTAAACATGTTCGCAATTCTGAACATTCTTTTCAATTTTATGGAATGCTACATGCATAATATTTACATTTTGCATACATACGTGTGGCATTTCTTAAAACTAGAAGTATTTTCTTTTGAATTCACTACACAGAGCAAGTGTTTTTGGTTTTAATTTATCATGCAAAATTATAGACTACTGAGAATTTTATGCAAATTATATGAATGTAAAAAAGTGTAGTTTAAATCAAAATTGTCTTTGTGTAGAAGTTTATGACGATATGGTTTAATAATTTGGCAACCCTTCAGTGAAAGCACATTAGTTAAAACTCTTTCAAGTACGAAGTAATTATAATAATTTATCGAAAGATATTCTATAACTTAGTATAAAAAATTAGTTTCCGGTATGACAACATGTAACGGAAGTGGACCTTCTTTGTGTTTATTATCTGCAAATACAGATTGATTGTAGGGGTAACGAAGCTTCCGCAGGCGACTGTTACAACCCCGCTCTTAAAAGTATTTATATCTTGAACAATACCACCCTAAATTAAGCTTTTGAATAGAGGAGTTATATATACGAATAAAACGGCTACAAAAAGTTACTGTGAAGTATAAAACTCAGAAATTAATTTATTTTTACATATATACTATAGGAGAGAATTTGTATGTTATTACGATTTTATTGCTAAGTAATAAAACAAACTGAACTCTAAGGTTTTCCCTAAATTGATGTGATGCTTATTCTCTGAATTAACGCTACTTTTTATCTTGCTTCCAAACTTAACCATTATATTATCCGAATTGCTAGAAATGGCATTCACGCTACATTTACAAAATTCCGTTCCGCCAACGCGTAATTAAGTTCTCAATTCAATTGCAATTCTTATTTTAATTTTTCAAAGAAAATTAAAAGTACAATCCTTAGATCACATTCTATCAAAAAGAGGAAAATTTCTTTATTGCGTTTTACTATTCAACTTTTCAATAGATGATGTTATTTCATTCAAATTCTTTATTTCATTGCTTTGGAATTACAGTAAATCCGGTCATAATCTGGTTGTCGATAGCGACTGCCAACATACTCGTGAACAATTCACAAACCAGATGTAGCCTTCTATTTTTCGAAAGAATATGCATATTCACAAACTTTGCCAAAATTGCATCAAATAAAAATGAGCATTAAGGAAACGATAAACTTATAAATAAACTTGACTTTGAAAAAATTGACAAAGCTTTTATAGAAATAAAATAGAGGAGCTTTGAATCTGAATATAACAATAAATCTCTAATTCAAGTGCTTAAAAAAGCTGAACCGTGCCATTAGTGCTTAAACTATCATAAATTGTCGATTGGTGTTCAATTCGTCCGCTAGGGAATCAAGTCGCGCTTTTAAAGTAAGTGCAAGCAACATTTAAGTTCGTCCATGTATAAAGTTTATTTGTCGTTTTGAGATCGCGTTGCCGGAAAGACTAGTATTGTGGGCGTGCGACAGTTTTATTTTAAAAGGGGGTGCACCCCAACAAGTCTCTTCAAGATCACCCGTACGTAATTATCAGTTATCATTGAAGTGTAAAAGCACACAGCTTTTTAGCAAGCTTTTCTTTAAACATATTTCTATATCAAAGCTTTTAGTTGGACCTTGTCAATTCTAGTTTCGTCACGATTAATTCGACACACTCGATTTGTTAATTTTTTTTTTTTTTATTATTATTTTCATAATAGTATGGAAAGAGAATGATTAATAATTCAAGATTATAGTTCGGTCAACCCTTTTGGTTAGTTCGCTACACCACAACACCTAATTTCGCAAGTAAAGGGTTTCTCTGTTATAGTTTCGTCGTTAGGGCAGTCAACATTTAAATATTCATAAGCAAATTAATATTCATAAACGGGACATTCATTCTTTTATTGAATTGTGAAATTTTTAATTTCATATAATATGGGAAACTCTAAGCACGTCATAAAATTCATCAGATGCAAATTGACAATATACAAACAATTAGTGATCCCTTGTGTATTAACAGACAATGACCATTTCATTATTAGTATCAGGAATGCCATTACAGGACGCGTCATGAACAAATATGTGTTTCAACCCCCGCAAATTTAATTTGCGTACCGACTCATATTCCGGTTGGATTAAAAAACTCGTTGAAACTTCTTTATTGCACCTAGTGATTGTATACAGTCATGCGGGTTAGGGACGTCCTCCCTCTCATCTATCTAACTTTGATATTAACATATAACGTACTAGCTTATCTATCAATCTGGATGATTTACGTGACGATGATAGAATGTGTAATTACTCTGCCAATTCACATACTCAGTTCTAAATTATTTGATAACCGTAATTTATATTTTTTTTTATGTAGAAAAGTGTTTCTTATTGTTTTAATAGTCACGTTGTGTAGTTGTACCGTTGACGTTATAATCAATTTGTTGTGAGAATAGTCGCTGGCCCTTTCAGATGGGTGTTAATATTCTACAGGTGTCTTGCATAGACGCGTCTGCTCAAAGGGTAACACGTTACTACACCTGTTTTGTTCTGTACAAACAGTAATCTGTTGTCGATAATGCATTGGGTTTGCATCCAGTTCGAAATTCAATTGTTCTCATTGTGTGAATGTGTGGCACCCTCTCAATTTTCTGATCACTCTGCATTGACAAGTGGACAGTAAAAATATTTACGAGACCGCAACCAGGACAGGTCTTTTGAAAATAAATCTCCTTTTTCATTGAAAATTGTAAGAAATCACTTAGCAATTAATTGATTTTAAATTGAAAATTGACGTAGAGAAAATTAAACAATAAAGTAATCGTTCAATCATTTGTGCCAACTCACATGAATAAATCAATCTCTGGATGTGGTTCGAATTGAATCACTTCTTGAATTAATCAAATCGAACGACACATTACTCCAATTACACGAAAACTCAATTAATCATTAGGTCTCATCTCGAAAAGGGCTACTTTTCTAATCAATAACAGTAATCTCCGGAGGTAATTTAGCAGCATCACACATGGATAACTCTAACTCTGGTTGCAGCGCGTCCTCTTCTTTTGCACCAGCAGTGCTCTGAGTGACAACTAGTGCAGGAGTTAAATGAAATGTCACTCAAGATGGCGTGCGGTCGCCACCCTCAACGCCCAATCCTTGTTCCTCGTTACACTATAATAATAAATCAATGGGCAAAATCTTCTCACCAACTGCCCGATGTTGGAACAATTCAAGCTTCAAACTTAAGTCGATACATATTTTTTCTTTAATCTATTCACAGTCACGGATGAGGAAAAAATTACAAAAACTTTACGTTTAATTAGGTTCGTTCTTGTTCTCCCATCTCAATCATTCAAAATGACTAAAAAGTTCACAGATGACACTAAAACATGCCCTTGCATAAAATATCTTTTCTTTTGAATTTTTTTGTATTATGGTTAAACGTCCCCCCAGTAAATATAATAAAGATGCGTGCACAAAATTGATCGTTGGCCACAAACTTTGTTTCTGTTATTGATGAACATATATCGCATAAAAAACACAATGTATCATATGTGCTTTCAAACGGAAAATTCGTTGCCAACGTGAACGATTTATTCCTTTGGAGATGAATTCTAATATTATATGTGGTGACGTCTTTCTGCACTGCGGTCTATTTTCTGCCATTCTTATGATCTGTGAACTTCAATAGAAATTTTAAATTCTCATCGTATTGTAAAGTGAGAAGCGATAAAAATGAAAATCTAGGATTGTTCTGTTTGACAAAATAACAAGGTAAAATCTTGGAAAGAACAGCCCTTCACCGTTATGGGTCAATGGTACTACAAACTATATCCATGTCAAAACTTATAATCTATTATCTCACTAGTCGACAGCTAAACATAGCACCTGTGAAAACCGGTTTAAACGCAAGTCGTAGTTTGATACAATTTCTAACTTTGTGAGCAGGTAGACTCTTTCCTAAATTATCTGCTTTACGACTTTGTGTTAATGTTGACATTATGTATTAAACCTGCTTCGTTTTGCAACTGGTCCCTCATATGAATTATCGGTCAAGATTTTAGGTTTTTGATATTCTGTCTGCAGCACCAACTGAATGTGACCCTTAAATAATAGTAAACAAATAAGCTTACAGAATACCAATAATGTACTTAGCGATCATGAATAACAATTTTTTACGTGGAATCTTATACAGTTTCTCAAGAATATGGTACTTTAAAATGAACTGATATTACTGAGTTCTATAATACACTTAAAGCTTATATAATATTGAAGTTTTAATGTACGACAAAATGAAAAGAGAATAGAGAGTTGCACGGTCGACAATATTTCATTCGCACATCCGACGGGTGACCGAAGAACGAACAAGAAGATTGATAACTGAGTGAATTCTATCAAAAACATTAACCAGTATACTCCGGTCACGATTGCATATAGTCGACACAATTTGCTACGTGTGCAAATAGATGACAGGATAATCCATCATTGCTGTCCGGTTTCACCCCATTCCAAAGTCTGTATGGTTCTCAAGTGATGGATGCAACAATAACTTCTCCGCGTGACTTTATCATTCATATGTTTTCTTCCCTTCATCATTGTAATGATTTTTGAAAACTTTTCATATGCGCAGTTTTAATTAAAGTATTTATTGCGAAGCGAACGAACTTTCGACCAATTTATTTTATCGATGTTTATAACTCTACATACAGTGAAATGATGGGTGAACGTAGAATAGCTCATCAAAATAATTGTCGGAAAAAACTGCAAATGAAACGCGTTGAATAATTCGAAGCAATTTATGTGGAGTGACATATTAGGGCATTTTTGTTGCATTGGAGTACATACCTAGTGTGCTAGCTGCGTACGATCGTTCGGTAAATTGCTATTCATGATTGGCATGTATTTGATGATAGACGTATTTGATTAGGGCGGGCCTAATGATACGTACAATTTCCTCGCATGCAATGTATATACATTCATATAATGTCACATGAGCCAGATTACTGTATTCACTCCCAGACATGTGGACCCTAACAAATGGCATTTGATGAGTGGCGATATGTTTTCATTTCTGGTTATAGTCTATGCAAATTCACATAAAAAAACTGAACAATTTTCCATCATTTCCTTGTTTACCACAACGGCGCTCTAATATTATGTCATTTCAAACCCATATATAACACCACAACTATACTTTCTACTTCTACGCAAATATTTAGAAAGAAATTTGTTACAAAAAATTGAACCCAAATTGCCCATTACAAAACTTTTACTAGCAAAATAATAAAAAAATCTCTAATCAAGCTTAATTCGTCTAATAGCCCTTCGATCTCATAGGTGAAAAAAAAACATATGATTTTAATATCATATTTCTCACGCTTCCACATGCAACCTTAAAATTATGCATCAAATTGAATTATAATACGCCAGTGATCCTTCATTGAATTTATTATAAAATGATTTTTATTAACAATAAATTAGGTTATTGTCAATTGATTTAATTATTTTTGTTAAAACAAAATTTTTGAATATTTTATATCTATAAGTAAAATGAGGAAGCAGCACTAAATTCAGTTCCGTGTTGATTATAGATAGAGCAAATGCTATTAGTAAAGAGTAGAGGAAAAATTTTAATCGTCAGTAAAATCTCTTAATGGCTAACATTGATCAAATTACTGAAAAAAGCGATTCGTTTCGAGGGTACCTAAGCATTAAGCATTTTGTGTTATTATGTTGGAAAGATTGAATCTAACCCTGGTAATAATTCGAGTCCGGTGTGAACTGGCAAATGGTGCAGGTATAGTTTGATACAATAAACTGTTTGTATCATTATAAGCACATCATAAACTTGCTGATCACCGATTTACTACTATCAAACAATTTCCACTGTGACGGATTGGTTTCAACAGAAAATTTCCCAATGGAATTGCATTCCATTTGGTGCAGTCTGAATTTATCAAAGAGATACATTGATCGGTTGCGTTTAGGCTCGATTAATCTTTTTCACTATTCTATTTACGCGGAATATTTGTAAATGTCATCAGTAATATTATTTCAGGTGCCATTTATCAATTATTCGATTGTATCGCTTTTTCATCATTAATTATTGAGATTAAATCTTTTATCATTGTTGCTCACAAAACCGCCTGAATTATTTCTCGCATGCTTGACAAAGCATTCACTATTTATTAGTAATTAGTCAACTGTATTAAAAAAATAAATACTATATGATGTTGCTGTAAGTACTAATATTTTAGATCTGTAAAATATTCCAGGCTTACGTAAGAAATCGCAACCGCTTTCAGTAAAAGAAATTTTGTTTAATGTTTAGATAATTTTCTCAATAAGAATGCAAATTATAAGTAAGCTGAATTTAAATTATTTTTCACTTTCTAAACAATGCCAATTATTTAGATATAAGGAGCTTTTAACTTTACGGATTAAATAAGCTTTTTGGTTCATTTTATGCCTGAAGCATAAAAGATCTTATGTTACGATATGCATGTATCAAATTCGGTTATGATGAAACTTTGTGTTTAGTATTAATAAAAAAAAAAACTCTTTCATCACGCCATTGTTCAACAGTAACGTATATACGGGTAAGCTCATTTTTTTTATTTGGAACATAATTATCACAACCTGCTTTGTAATTGAGTACAGTCAACGAGAGTTCCCCTCTTCTTCCAGCCCTTATAAGGGTCACCTCAGGTTAGACCTACAGTTCCTCTAAGATCATCCCATGCAGGTGTGAATGAATCATCAAAGAATTGCACAGGTGTTAATGATTCATTTATCATAAATCTACTCATCCCATTAAAAATCACAAAGTTAAAAAAAAAAAAAAGAGAACAAGTACTTGGCAAGTCTAGTTCTACTTGCTGAACATGTTTGCTTTTTGCAGATGAGTAAAGAGCGTTTTCCATTTCTATAAACGGTATTACAACACAAGTCAACAAGTATCAGTAACCGGTAAGAGGCATTTCACTTTCGTTTGTTCACCGACTCGTAAGATGTGTAGAAAGACGGAAATGAATTTAACACTTTTACGAATTCAAGCTAGTGAATTAATCTGTGTTAAGTCGTGGCCATGGTAGTTGTTGCGTTATAAACTTTTGGATTTTTACTTTCACTATCGACAACCGCTACCTATTATTGTAGGAGCGGGGTAACCTGAAATTGCAAGGTAAGCAACAGTATCTCAACTTCAGTCTCACAATGCTTTAATAAAGCATTGTTGGTCCCTTTAATTAGATATCAACATGGTTACCACTGGAAAAATCGTGATAAGGATTGTGTTCGTAGTGTGTGTTATTCTAGTGATTATTACGGATTATGCAGGACTTGTCCATAAACTAATAGGAGGGAATAAAACTGATGAAACAGGGAAAGTGCCCCCAAGACCGAAAAACCCAGGATACGGTGATCCTAAAACTGATATTGATATAGACGCCGACATTGAACATGATTCAATCAAAACTTTAGGTAATTAATATACATATTTTGTTAAAATTTCAACGTCTCGTTTTCAAAAGAAATCTACTTTATATACCTAGTCTACCTTGAAATCTTTGACAACACGCCGTGAAGGTAATGCTAGCGTTTACTCTTGACACTGCTTTCAAATTATATGTTAAATAAATATTAAAATGCAATTAGATAATTCTCAAATGAAATTAAATTATTTTCAGGAACAACAAATCTTAAAACTGAAATCCTACAAACAATTAAAAGCGCATGTTTACCAAAATTAATTTGTGAGTTAAATGCAACTCCTCAGAAAGATAAACTAACAGAATCAGAAAAATCTCTCCTGTCTCTGCTTAGGTAAGCCACTTGAACTATAAATAATGTACTAACTCTGAAAGCTATTACGGAAACATACATAACATTCACTTTCACTCTGCTGTAATAATAAACCCAACGATTTCGCCATGCTTGTAGAAATGATCCTCATTTTAATGAATGATCTGCACATCAGAAAATTTCTCAAACACAAGTAAAATCCTATAATTAACAAAAAAAATGTTTTATTGAATGTTCCAGAGATACATCGATAAGCACAACGGCTGAACTCACTTCTAAATATCATTTCGCGGCACATATGGGTCAACTAATTGCTGGAGTGGAAGGAAATGGCTGCCATAATTTCTACCCGACATGTCCTTTTCCGGGTCTTCAAGTACTACAAATGATGAAAAAAGTTAGAATGCGATAGAGAGAGAATTTTATCGGAAAAGAGTCCGCTTGATTTCGTTCAGTTAATTGAACCAAGTAAAGACCAGACTTTACTACTCTTTTGAAAACACCATTCAACTCACTCAAACGATGAATACATGGGATTTGTTTTTGAAAATTTCAACAACTGGTTGTATCACATTTTATTTGCACAACCATTTTACCGCTTTTTGAAACAGTTAGAAAGCTTACGATGAAAATAAACCAGCGAAACATATATTTTATGTAATTACTATAAAGTATACTCAGAGTTAGTGGAGAATGAAATTTTCGGCTCAAATTTTTTTCTTTATAATCAAATTGTTATACTGAAGAAAGAATAAATAGAGAAATGTGTGTAAATAATAACTGAAGCTGTCTATACTACGCTTTTACTAATATGAAAATATACTCAACTTTTAATTTTATTGAACTAGTCTATTAATTAATACTCTAGTGTTTAGATCGGGCAAATTAGGAATTTTAACTATATTGTGATAATCTTGTGCTGGGCAAATTGCAAATATCTATAACTGTACATATTTTCCCTTTTTTTATTTCTATTTTTAGGTATAATTAGATTATGTGCCAAATCGCAGATATTAGACAATTTCATGTTTAATAATCATTCTGAATTAATTTTTTGCAATTAGATGAAGACAAGTTATTATTTTGCCTATACATTGCCATTTATAAAACGCCATTGGCAAATAATAGTCAATAATTAGCTACTTTGTCTAGTCATTATGGATAGTAGTAGCTTAAATCTTGGTCTTCTGCTCCATAACCCTAAATCTCTTGAGGAAATTAAAAGCAACAATTAGCAATTAGCAGACTATTAAATAGGGATTATAAAATTGATTTACGACAATACAACTATAGATTAGAATGCAAAACGTAATTTTAATTTATTATTAAATTATATCAGATTGTTATAACTTTGTTTTAAGTCTATTTTTAATTCCTTATAATTAGTTACCTAATGATACTTCTTAGTTGTACTTATGGTAATATCGTGTGATATTAATTTTCAATTTTATAGTACTCAATTCAACAATAAAAATCTCGATAAACATTGTTTTTTTTACCTTACGTAGCGATCAAAATAAAATCAAAAAGTTGATGTGAAGATGTAAACTTAACCCTTTTAAAAAATTATTACTTAAAACAAAAAATCAGTGGTATAAAATTTGCATGTTGGTCGTAAATAAAAGCCATAACCATTAAGTTGTAAAGCAATTTCAAAACATCTCTATCCAGTCAACTGACTTGGCAGTAGTTACATAATGATTAATGTTTAAGTCCTTTTAACGATGATAATTAAAAAATATATGCTGCGGTTTTATAACACATTTGTTAATGATGTTAAATCGAACTACTCTAGACTGAACCTTAAGAATTCTTATTTATAACTAAAGAAGAAATATAATGGAAATTTTTTTCGTCGACTATCAACTCTCCTGATTTATTTAACTTATAGAGTTCTCTTATTCTGTAATACTGAGAGAGAAATCTAATTTTTGTTTCTTGAACTTTCCCAGTTCCATGCAAAGCACAATTTCATTTTTCTAATGTCGTCACAAAATGTAAAGAAAAATAATGAGTTTAGATTGTCGTGAAATTAATATTTAATTTTCTATCTACAACTCTGAGGAATTTTATTATTTTTGAATTGTAATTGGTTGTCAATACCTTTATAGACAATTTATGCAGCAAATTAAAACAAGAGGTTTTTGTTTCCTGATCATAAACTTTCAAGTTTATAGTAGTTTAAGTTAGTTAATGTTAAAACGTAGGATTATTACATTGGCAATAATTATACCATCTTAATAGAATTCTGTCGCAATATATGAAAATAACCAATACTTATGGAGCGTAATTGTTGTCAAGCCTTTCCACTATAGTGATATTTCATACTTGTAATCTAAGATCTTACATGAAAAAATTGTATTATAGCCTATAAATACAACGAACCTCAGACCTTTCCACCACGCATAACTTTTGACAAGCAGTTAAACAACATGAATACTAATCGTGTATTTTATAAACTACGTGTTTTAAAATACTTTCAGAGTATTTCGAATTTCGCGCTACGTTTTGATAGTAATACATTTCACTTTGAATTACATGGCCTCTCTTTAAGAATATTAAATGTTGGCTACGTGCTAGCTGCCAGAGGAGTGGTGGCCACTTTCACTCTTACACTCTAGTCTAAAAGAATTTCAAGTCCATTACTAGAGTCTGTGTTACTTAGTCAATATCAAAATGAAACCACTGTCACTATTAGTTCCAACGTATGTATTTTTTTCTATCACGTTTTTAGTATTAGAAGAAACCACCCTTGTATCTGCACAACAACCCTCTTTTGAATTACCAGTAGAGCTTGTTGGATTTCCGGTCATCATTGTCGCTGTTAGATTATCTAATTTTGTAAAGAAACTTGCATATTCACTAAACCCAAGTAAGTAGAAAATATTTTAGCAATATGTTATTAAAAATATAGTTTCAAGTAGATATCCTAGACCTTTCATTTTAGACAGTTGTGTTACACTTTTTAATTGGCAACAACTGTTAAAAATTAGTAATGCTTTCTGCTTCAGATTTGAAAACTGTTAATATAAAATTGCGCATAAATAATTTGTATTTTGTAAGAACAATTGGGTAAGAATTGTGAGGACTACAATTAATTTATCATAAAACAAAAATTATACATGCGTTGCTTAAATTCAGTGAAAGCTGAATTGATAATTAAATTGATAAAATTTTTGTTTAGGAACTTACACTGGCCGTGTGCGAAGATCCATAGCTTCGGACGACATGATCGATATAATTGAAGCCGAGAAAAGATTAGTTTTAGAACTCGGCGAAAATGTCTGTATTTATCCGAAAGTTTGTTTACATCACGCAGACAAGGCAAGTAAAACCAAAGGAAGGCGAGAAATGGTTGTCGACTGGGACGAGATTTTCAGGTAAATAAATAAAAGCGAAAAAGGTTTCATTTCATTTTGTTGGGAAAACAATTTTCTTATTTAGAAGAGTTCGTTAAAGCTGTTATCTTCTTTCTGTGGATTTGCTATATTCGTTTCATTCTTTGCTGCGATAAATTATATACAATGAAAGAGGACAGCAGAGATACTAAATTGTATAAAAATTATCTTAATATTTACATTATGCAAATGGCGTATTCAAGAGATGTTCACAAGTAAAAACTAATCTCTCTTTCGCATCGATTTCCTTTGTTCATTCTTGAACATCACCGCCATAAATTACGTCGCAAAGTTATGATCGTGGTATTAATGAGCATTTTTTCATAGGGAAGTTAGAAACGCTCCATGTTCAAACTTTTTATTAATCAAAAATTTTATAAATATTCTTAATAAATCATCATCAATCAATAAACTGTTCCTGTTGCCAAATGACATAATTAAAACTTAATGGTGGTTGAAACAACTCTCTATTAATAAATAATTAAATAAGTTACATTCTTATAAACTAGAAAGTACCAACTCTCTATAAAATAGAAAAGTAATTTTTCCTACAAAGTAACGAATTCACGCACTAATCATAATTTTTAATTCACGTTTTCAGTAACTACAAATCGACTCAAGAAAAACAGAAGGAATTTTACTTGTTAAGTGTCTTTTTGGGAGATTTTATTGCATCACCACGTTTTTGCAATCAGTTAGTCAAAAGAGGACGTGCTTGCGTTGATTAATGAACCCTTTGTGAAAATTTTAGTATATTAGTTGTCGTTGTATAAATTCATTATTTATCAGTAGATAATTTATTCATAATGCTGACCTCATTAGTAAAAATTAGTTTTTAACTAATGATGCCCAGTACACTGTTTTATACCATCAGTTTGTTAATAAATTTTCTTCTAAAAGAAAAATGCGTCATTGAAATTGCACCCTTTTTTACTTACATACGTGAAACACCCTTTTCCCTTCTTAAACATCATGAAGCACTGTGGGGGAAAAATAGGTCAGGGACAGTGCATTAAAAAACGCATTCATTTCAATTTACTGACCTAATTGCACCAGGACTTGATTCCGTTTCTATTATTATAAAAAAGTGAGCTCAATATGTGGGATTATATTTATGGTAAGTTCAACCACCCACTGAACTTTCTTCATAAGTGAAATTTTATAAGTCGATCTTCGACATTATTTTCCTCAGTTCTGTTCTAAACTCGTCAACTAAAATGACAATCGTCAAATTGTTTGTGACTTTAGTGTTTATATTCGAAAACTGCTCGGCTGTTACGAATAAGTTGGACAAGACTACCGAGTTTTTGTTGTGAGTGCGATGCAAATCTTTCTAAAACTTAATTAATTTTTATTTTGCAGTAATTTAACAAATTATGCTATTGAAAGTCGTAGAATCCGTAACCCTTGTATTTATGAAAAAGATGATATAAGTTATTTTACGTGTGTAAAAAAATTAACAAAACCGTCGCAAAATTATTCTCCAAATTATGGATACGGAACTAACAACTATTACCATTCTGGGTTTTATTTACGAAAGCCGGTAAGAGTTCCATATCAACAAAGCCAAAATCCTAGTAGTGTTATGGAAGTCTTGCATACAATTTCAAGAAACGATGCTCTTCGTTGCGTGCCTAGATTACTTTGTGAAGTTACATCTGACACAATTTCAAAAAGTAGACAAGATTTCACTTTACCAACTCTTCCATTTAATATTGATATGGGATCAATAATTCGGTGAGTCATCACTTTCTATTGTTAAAAAATATTGGAGTATTATTTACAGATTGTTAGCAACTATAGATTTTCCTGGTGCTTCTCCAGTGGCACTTTTTGGGAAAGCTGCTCTTTTGGGTTACGTTTCAAAAGGTAATTCCGAGTCGTGTTTGAACGCATACCCAAAATGTCCACGTGACCCTACAAAATTAGTTCAGTATTTAAATAACTATAACGGGGGCTTCTTCAGATACTTTAATGGGGTTCAAGCCAATCCTAGTCACAATTATCACAGCATGATAAATTATCCTCAGCATTTTTACCCTAAGCCTTATTATCAAAATATAGCACAGAAAAGAATACAAAATAAACCTTTGTATCATGACAATGCCAACGACTTAGTTATATTCTTGGACAGCAATGTTGGCGGTAACTTCGACACGTACAATAGAATACCTAAGACATTAGCATTTCCGACAAATGATGATAAGCGTTTTAACGAATTTACATTCAAGAAACCAAAGGAATTACCTTTTTCCATTAGTGAATATTACACTAATGAATTGGATTTACAAAGACCTTTACCTAATCATAAAGCAACCCCTATTATATTCCCACTGAGGACTGGAACAGGCGATTTGAGGCTGGATGCTGAAGAATTAGAAGCGAATTATAAACAGAAATATTATAACAGTTTTGTAAGCTTCCAACCCACGCAAACTAATGAAGATTTTTACTATAAAGCGATAGAAGAACTACCAACGGATTTTAATCAAAACAAAGCTGTTTTTAGTTTTCCTGTTTAGTTTTTTGTGACAATAAAATCAGTTTTTCTTTTATTGTTTTTATTTTTTTTTTCTATTATTCAGAGAAAAAGGATATATTTCAATATACAATATAATTTATGATTTTCTCCAAATCTGCGAAAAGAGCATAGCCACAGTCACGACAAAAACTGCGGTAAGCTTCCATTCTGTTATATGGAAGCACGGATTTGTATGGTATTAAGGGATAAACGGAAAGAGGGTTCGATTCAACGTGTTGCAATACACTTTGAAGTTCGTCACTGTCAAAGAATCTTTTGTTATCTGTTACTTATTATTACGTTCATTTAAAATCTTTACATCTCTATGCGTGACAATGAATTACGATTTGCTGCTTTTTAATTATTAGAAAACCTTTGAATCGAGAACTTAATTATTTTCTGTCGACGTACTCTTTTGATCACTACGGAATGAAGCAACAAAGAATTTTGTTAAAAATATTGTTATATACGTTGCGGTTAACACAATGAGCATTATGTCTTCTAGAACCCTACCGTATAATTTTCGTATGATACCCTGCCATGGTGTTACACCAAAAGTAATACATGTCAGAATGTTACACCCCCATTGTATTGGGAAAACCCTTGAATTGACAGTTCATTCCACTGATAATTACCATTAATTTCACGCCTTACGCAATGTCATGACGACATGTGGTGCTACTGACACGTTCCTAGTCTCAAGTCGAATACAAAAATAAATACAATTGTTATGCAATTTACTAACTCTTGAAAAAAAATCGACTTTATTATTTGGCAAAGAAGTCTATCTAATATACTCCGTCTGCTTTTCTGATTAAAATCAGATTTGTGGGATTAAGTTGGGAACAATCAATTTCTCTCATTGAAAAGATTACATATAGTAGTCGCATATCAATTCAGTTCAGTAATTCTAATACACAGAATGGATTATGGTTAAATACAAATGGAATAAAAACAGACACACGCGTTTCGGCGTCAAGTAACACCACCCTTATTCTTTCTTTTAACAGAAAAAAAAACCTGCACGTGGCTTAACACTATATGTATTAATGAACCAACGTACTATAACTTACACCAAAAACCTTATCAAATTCTATATGTCGAAAAATTTGTTTATTTACCAAAACAAATTGAGTGTTTCTTAAAATGACCTGAACGAATTTTGTAACTATATTTTAATTATGTGGAAAGAATAAAAACGAATTTTTAAAGATTTATAAGACGTCGGAGAATTTAGAAACTCTATTATTATTTGACAAGTTTAAATTCGTTTTGTACAAAACCATTATAACGATGATGGAAACGTCATAAATTTTCGACGAGGAGCTATCAGTAAAGAGGCGTGATATGTCATGATATAAGCAAAAGACAAGCGAAGGCGAGGTGACGGGTTCTCACTTGCAAAATAACAGGCACCCTCTTAATGTCTCACACACACCCACTTTGAATATTCTACCGCCTTCTTACTATTCACGTTTCTCTATTATCAAACTCACCCGTTTTGAATTAGTTATGTGTTTTGAAACATAACTAAAAAAATGTTTGATCTGTATTATCAACGATTATGATAAATGATGTTGATGTATTTTTGATGGAAGAATAAGTGTCGCTAACGCGTAAAATCAAGGCGACAAAAAATCCATATAGAAAATTAATTCAAAGACACCCTAAACTCTGACGCGGATAGAATACGAAAAGAAAATAAAAAGATTAAAAAAGATGAGTAACTCCAAATCAAATGATTGTTCTCGCCAACATCCCCTTTTAAGTCACGTGTCAAAAACAGATACAAGATAATGGGGGATTGTGCGGACTATATGAAGCAATCAAATGTTGTTTGCTTCATGTATTACACATTTTTTACTCGATTTGTTTGTTAGCTTAGACATAATTAGAAACATTCGTTAAAAACATAAAAACAACACTTTTAAAGTCAGTTTGTTGACATTTTTATCGACTTTAAAGAAAAGCATAATATCTTCACCTTCATCTATTAAATTTAAATAAAAATAGAAAAAAATACTGTTGAAGGGCATGATAATAACGTACAATATGTGTAGTAAAGTTTACAAGTGTTTCGTGTTTCATGCCTAAGCCTCGTTAGACAACTTTTATCTGACATTAACCCTTCAAAGCAGTGTATTATTATTTCAGATATAACTTCGAAGACGAATAATGAAATAAAAAAAATATATATAACGAGATAAAATGCATACGCTGTGAAAATGAATGGTTTCATGACTATAATTTAGCATTTCAACCCTTAGTTTGATGTGTAAGACTAGATGTCGATAAAAGAATGCTTCGGCAATGACTCGGTTAACCGTATCGCTGTAATTTGAATCATGATGTTGACATTAAGCCCTACAGTAATCCGTCACAGCACAACGCCAAATACTTTTTTAACTTTACAATAGGGGAAGCGAGCGAAGTGAGATAATGTTTCGAATTGACACCGGTTTCAATTCCATTTAGATTATGCGGATCACGGATTTTCATCTCTTGAATCTTAAACCCTGTGACAAAATTAATTCGATATGTAAGCTATATGCAATGTTCACGCCACGTCAAATTAAACGCAATTTTGACAAGCCGTATCATCGAATCAATCGTTACTAGAAAATAATAATTGAATATTTGGTATATTCTAATAATGGAAGGGTAACGGCTGTGGGTTAATTTTAAATGTTTGTCTGTTCAAGCAGAACGTGTTGAATGGCTGTTATAATCCCAAGCACTTACGAGGACCACGCAGCGCTCATTTCTTTCAGTAGAGGCTTTTGTGACTGTTCTTCGACAGTGTGAATATTTACATACTATCTATCAAACACAGTAACCCAAAAGGGTTATCGCACTTGTCAGGAATAATTAGATGATGGAAATGGGCACTTTGTATCAGTCAACCACACACTATTTGCTGATTAATTATCGCCACAGCTATGATGACACTACGCTATTGTTCTCCATGAAACCTTTTGCATATATGTAAATAGCAGTACGAATTCAAAGATTGTGGTTTAATTGTGTTTGACAAGAAGAAGCAGTAGGAGTGATAAACAAATTTTGTGGAGATAATGACTTATATAATGGGCCTCTTTCTAATGTCGTTAATTCTACATCGTGAAAGATTTACGACTCTTCGCTTCAGTAGATATTATTTAGGAAAAAAAATATCAAATTTGCCTGCCTGAGTTGGGTTGTAACATCAGTCACGTAAATGTTGGGCGTCAAGCCGTCTGGGATTCAAGGTCAGTTACTTCGACCGAACCAAATCTTTTGTAAGCAGAAGATTAGAATAAAATTTACTAAACATTTTCAAAACAACATATAGAGTTTCATTTCTTTTCATTTCAAAGTCAAGGGAAAATTTATCAAATCTTCAAAATTCTCAGCATATTCTAAGTCTATTTATATGATTTTGAACTTTTTTATTGCCAGTTTGTTTCCAGTTGACTAGTTTAATACACTCACCACTCACTTCGTTTATTCTCAGTTGCTATTTTCAGATATTTCAATACAACACTCTTATTGAAAAGGAAACAAATGCGAAAACCGTTGAATTGAGAATATTGCTAGAAAATTAAATTTAGCTTCGTTCGGACTTTATTGGAAAAACGTGGTAAAATCCTAAACAACACAAAATATCGCTAAAACAACACGAAACGTGTTAACAATAATTGTTGAGTTTATTTTGTTATAAAATCCACAATGTATAAGTAGAGGTTTCTAATGTTTCTTTTTTATTTTTGTTTTGTTTCAAGATTAGGGTATATAATAAGAAAAGAATTGATGTTGAATTTTCGATATTTATATTTATTTCAAATCATCAACTATATAAAAGTGAAAAAGTTACAAGTGAAAGACCATTGGGAGTAGATGTGAGTATGGCATACAATAGACTGGCTGCAAAAATTCGCGGCAACATATACTTTTTCCATACTTCACAAAAATATAATATTATATAGATATATGTTTATAAACATGTATAAAACTTATGACATTTATTTGAAATAAAAAATATAATACATAAGCAATTCTAACTGAATTGGTTTATTGGTCTGCCGAGAGCTTTAATATCACACAATGGGCCTCGGTGGCCGGCTTGGTCCAGCTCAGATCAGGTAATATACAAGGCGAACCTAATACACATTACAATAATTAAGAACATATGGCATTATCTGTTCATAAAAACAACTAAACAATAACATACTAAGTCTAAAATTTACGAAATAATAATAATGAAAAAAAACCTAGTCAACACTTAAATAAACTACTATACTGACTAGGGAGTAATAACTACGAACAAAACATTTCATCAAAATGTATTAAGAGATCAATTAACAGGATTGAAGTGCTGAAAAGCACAAAAATTGCCTCTTCGGCAAATCACAGAGACGCTTTGAAGAGCCATCTACAGCACGCATCTTGCTAGAACTATTTACTACTAAGCTAAACTAATTACAATTGCTTTAAATTCATTTAAAAATATCAGTATTTATGTATGTACACGAGCTCCTATATAATATATATAATATATATGTAAAAAAAGTAAAAAAAAGCTGTAGCTGGCCGGTGATGAAGAATAGCCGGCCTCCGCGAATATTTACAAATCAGGTGCGGGCTGATCGGCACTTTGGATCGGCACGTGTCCAGCTTTCGCCGCACCGGGCTATTCTAACTACGGAGATCATTTGAAAACCTTAGGGCAGCCGACTGCAACCAGTACCAGACCTGACCAGACTGCTGCAGTGCTGCACCACACTTAACTTACTACAGTACAGTCAGACTCATGGTAGCGAAAGCGAACAAAAGGGACGACGTCCCGCCCACCTGCTTAACTCAGGCCTTTTTGGCACCATTCAATCTTTGGCTATACTGAATCCAACTTTAGAATCTTTATTCATATTTACATATTAATTTACAAATTATTTTTCTCATCAAATCAAATACCATATAAAAATTCCTGAGAGTACGCTTTCGTACTAAATGAGATCAATTCTTTGATTTGTTTTGCTCTTCTTTGGACAACACACATAACACAGGCAGTGCGCAAATGACCTACGTATATTTCTTAACCTACATGGAATAACTGATCTGAAACAAGTGCCACCCCACCATACATATTAGGGGTACCGCCGTCCAGAACGTCCACCTCACTCCGGGCACCAACCGCGAGAATATCGTTTCTTGCACAAACTCCTCTTTTTCTTCCACTCTTTCCTGAAATCATAAAAAATATTATTTTAACAACAACCAAACCACGGACATTATATTCAATATACTAATTATTACTATAAAGGGATACTCCAAGGTTGAGGTTTATTAATGACAATAATGACCGACAATTAACGACCTTATAAAAACTCTAAACAAAGATATAAGAATATATTTCACAATTAATATAATTGTATTTGAGATTTCTTTTCAAAGAGGGGAACAAAGCAAATTATACGATATAGCTTATATAAAATCTGAATTGTTGGTTGCATATTTACGACAATGTTACATCAGCTATCCAGTCGGAAAAAAGTTTAGTGTGAATTATTATTTTTTACGAATAATATTTGTGTTTTTTAGATTAGAAAATAATCTCAAGTCTAAGCAATATTATCTCGAGATTATTTGAGAGTTTGTTAAGTTTGGAAAGTGTTGGGTGAGTGCAGAAATGTCATGAAAATTTTTGGCGGAGTGTTGCTAGCCAAAAGCATCAAATCTGTCACACACCCACCTTACATATCGCGGTTGTGTCGTCTTCGTCAGTCTTTCGAAGATTGAAACCAACCTGCGTGGTGCAGTCGGTGTCGTCCATCGAAAAGTCTTCATGAAACGAAATTTTACAATCGTCACACATATATTCAAACTGTGAGCTTCTGGGCCCTCTTGGAAAATGTTCCAAAGCTTCTCGAAGTAGAACTAGCATTTGTTTAAGTTGATGATCATATTCGGAAGAACGCGCCCTTCGTTGTATTTCTTCCGTAAGGAGTCCCATGAGTTCGTCTATAGCCTCTGCAACAAATACCAGATCAAAATCACGACTTGTTCCAACCACTAATTGCCGTTCTGCACAAGTGAACAAGCCTGAGGTATTTGGCGCGTACGCGACCATATTGCTTGCTGCACACAGCTGTTTGCTACTACGTAGGTATCGATTGCATACACGTTGCGAATTGCAAGGACACTCGTAAAAGGTTTATTTCACAATATTTATTTACTTGAGCATAATCACTCGAACAAAGCGCGCGAGATAGAAGAATTTTTTTTAAGTAATTATTAATAACAGAACAGCACTGCGATTTGCGTTGGCGCGGATAAATGAAAAATTAACCGACCATGGATAATTAACACCCTGAATAATCTCGCTTTATCGCACTTTATCTATTTTGCAACTCGTCACTTTACAGTCTCAATGAAATTTCCATAAAGTGAAGAGGCGCTTTTTGAACAAAAGTGATAAATAGGAATTGACATGATTTAGCCCCCGTGTCAACGACTTCCAATATGCATGGGGTATGAGGAAAGCACTGCGAAGCTAAACAAGCAATCGTCTCACGGCCGACCCTGAACCTAAACCAAAGACGACACGGCTTCGAGCAACAGGTCCATCTCTTCAGAACCCCTAACACCAACTCCTGCACTGTTCAACACTGCATCCACTTTTTTCCAAAACACAATCACTACGCGACTCCAACTCCAATAACTTACCTACAATTTCCGAATTTTCATTCCTGTGAAGACGAGTCTGTGACAATATAAATATCACTGTCGCTATTAGATTACTTATTTCATCCTCCGGCAACGCGAACGGAATTGCCATCATGTGAAATCCTTTTGGAATCTTCGATAAAAGAATACAATTACGTAACACAAAACACAACAAGTGAACACGAGGTGGTGTGCGCCAGAATTGTATAAACACACCCGAACCGCTCTACACTTCAGCGTCGACTGATGCTTAGGTGCTTGCATAGGCGACACAAAGCTGTCAGAGTTATACCCACAGCTAACAAGAGAATTTAGTCTCAATACCCAACAGCTATAAAGCTTAAAACTGTTCATGTGATCGTTGGCCAATAGAACGAAGAGATAGGCGGGGTCTACCAAAAGTTCTACTTTAATATTGGTCAAATATTACGGGCTCTCGCTACACAAGAAGCTGATGGTACCGAAAATAACAATAATAGATCGCTGAAAAACTGATCGCGAATATACTATCTCCCCTACTCTTTTCTACGTAAGGTATCGATATTTTTAAAAACCTTGACTCTCTTGACGACGTGATTTAACGGTATTTATTCTCCAAATTTCCCAAATTAATCATCCAAATATTTTTAATAACAATTAATATTTTTTATATAAAAAAAATCACTAACAGTTGGCTATCTTTTCCATAGATTATCATGTTTACAATAGAAGTGAAGTGAAATTAAAACAAACATTAACCTTAACCTGATAATACACGACCTTGAATTAATGATTATTAACAACCCCGTTTATACAATTAGCCAAAACAATTATCACTGATAATTCTGTATCATCCGATAGCACATTTTTCCACAAAAGCACCAATTTGACTTGTCTTTACGCAAAGGTCAATATAATTTGTTTTTTGTTATTTCTGGTGTTTTTACATAATTATAGACATATTTACAAATTAGATTACCTTGGACATTTTTAACAATTACTAAGGTTGGGGAGCGACAGGTCTATCTTTATTTCTGACTAATTAAAAAAAATATATTTGGCAATTATTTATAAAATGATAATATCTCATCCAACTCTGATTATCGTTTAGGTAAAAAATAAAAATAAATCGCACCACCAAATCTGAACATATATCGACCAGATTCGACCTGACTATTTAATTTCTCTTGTCTTGTCCCTCTCAAGGTTGAAAAATCAGTTCATAAGATTAAATAATAGTTGTACAGTTTTTAATGTTATCTTTCCATAAAAATTGGCATGAACTCATTGATAATTACCAAAATTTTCATTTTCTTTCTTTGGATAAAATCTTTACTGCCTTTATGGTGCTCATTTCCAGTAGCACACGCCTAGTCTCTTCGTTTTGTTTTATAAGACAGAATAACATATCATCCTAATCGATTGCTAGTTGTTTGAGACAGGTTTGAACCTGTCTCAACTTTTTTTTTTTTTTTAAGTTAATCGAAGATGCAGGTGTCTTTAGTATAAGATGTTGATTCAAATCTATTACAGTGTATTTATTTCTTTTGCAAGAAATTTTATACATTAATATTAATTGATAACATTATCAATTAAATACCACAACTAATAAGAATTATCCAGTCTATGATTTTAACCTCGTTTCTTATCATTTATCGTTACTCTCTATTTATCTTGTCAAAAGCAGAAAAAAAAAGAATTTAATGTTAAAATCGCCGTTTTTTAAAAATTGAATCTTAATTCGATATTAACGAACTTAAAAATGTTTGTGTTGATTCCTTGATAGCGTTCAACAACTCAGTCTTAACTCTTGCAATTCTTTTATTTTTTGCCAAACAAAAATGCAGTCTTGCATGGAAATTGATGTTTGTTGAATAGTATGTTTTTGACCTCACACCAATGATTTTTGATTGCATTAAGTAAAAAAAAATATATATGTAGGTATAACACTTAACCTTGAACGTTGGAAATTTTTAAAGACTGACTAATAAAATCTCAAAAAGTAAAAACTAGACAAATTAATTCTTTAGATGAGAAAAAACATTGCGTCAATTTTTGCAATACTAAAAGTATATTGACCTTTATTAATTAAAAAGATGACTCAAAAATTCCATGATAATCTATTTCTTTGCGAAATATTTTTAGATTCAATTATGGTGATTTTGTTCACCTATTTATTTATTTGTTATTTTTATGATTGTACCATATTGTTTTATCTACGATAATACTGATTTACACTAATATAGTGAAATGCGTATTTATTGTTTTTCTGTTATTTTGACCTACCTAGGTTTCCCTAACCTCGGTAGCAGATTAGTGAAATTAAAATATATCAACTAAAATGCATTGATAAAATGTCAAGGTTATAATGACACAAAGAAAGCTTAATTGATTAGGAAAACAGTCCAATGACATAAGCTATAGGAAGAAAGCCCATTGATATAAATTTTCCAAAATCTGTGTTATTAAACGATAAGACAAGGTGAAATTTAGAGAAAAGTGGTTCTTTGTTTGCCACGTGGAAAAGTTTTGATAAAATATTAAGGTGGTATCGTGATAATAGCTTTTGTGGCATGCAGGAATTTTATGGATTTGTCAATAAAATAAAAATCGCTGATATATTGTTGTAATGAATGGTTGGAAATAAGTGGTAGTAATCCAAAATAGTTGACAGTATCTTTGTGTATGTAGAGTTAAAATTGCGCAACATTCGGTTTTAAAACGTCATAATACATTTTATATTGTCCTTTGTTCTCGGGGGAAATGCAACAACATTGACTAGATCTAGACCAAGGACGTGATAATGGCATTGACAGAAATTTCTTTGTTATTTTGTTTCTAATTATTAATATTTGGTCATAATTAGTTTTACCTTCGATAGCGAATTAAGTTATTAACCGAGCAAAGTCATCGCCCTTACACCAGTGAAAAGAAAAACGAAGATTTATAAAGTTAACGGTATTCGGAAGAAAGTACAAGTATCTATGCATTACAAAACACCTGAATCACCTTAGTGATTCACATCTCTTTTATCCCCACTGCTCTGACATAAGTATATATACTACCTGTAAAGCATTTCAATATTATTAATGTTACCGACCCAAATATATAGGTCTTTAACCCTCGCTTTTCCCTCATCTAATCTGCTTAGTTGTTTAAAGATTAGTTCCTTCAACTTCATATCCGAATCAGTTGAACTCGATCATTTTAGATATGTATCGTAAATTATGAAGAGATGTTTAATTTATATTAGATTTTTTTTAATTTTTTCCTCAAGGAGTGTCTTTTTGAATTAAAATTTATAACAATAATATTTAATTTCTGAATGTGGTACATGATTAATTAAACATGAGGGGTCGAGGTTTTAGATAAGTGCATATTATCCACCCAAACAAGTTTGCATGTTTGAAAATTTAAATTAGAAAAATGGAGAGAATAACCTGTTAATAATTCCCACATGCACATGTAGAAATTGATAAAATCAACTTTTCGACGGTTGTACCTGTAATATTCAATCATTAGGTTGCCCTTTATTTTGTTATTTGCTGTTATGTGAGAGCAGGTACAAAAGAAGGAGCAGATTTATCTCAAGTCTGAGAATTTTGGCCTCTTTTCTTAAAATTGGCTTAGACTGGTAAAGCCCAGATGCTCGTTGTAAAAACATCGTATTTGAGAATATTTACAAAGTAAAATCGTTTGAGTTATATATTGACCTGTTCATATGTTTTCTTTAAAATATTATTGAACTATAAAATTTGTGGCTTGAATTGAAACAGACAGGTATAGGATTTACACTTTTGCCTATGATAGCAAACTTAGTGAAGTTGGTTCAGTGACTCATTAAAGAAGCAGTTGGTACGTTTTTCTTTCTGCGTTATGTTTCGGACAAAATGAGCGTTAGAAGGTGGCCGTTGGCCTTGACCAGTTACTTGACTCATTTAACGTCTGTGGTGCGCTCACCGTCTGAAGCTAGTCTGTGAGCAAAGGTGAGTGAGTCACCATCACCCCGACAGAACCAGGTAGAGAGGAACAGCACGGCACCGATTGACCGATTCCATACCAACTCAAGATTCGAACAGGCGATTGTCGCGACATACCCTCCACTATACCCAAAAACCTTTTAGATTTGATGCCACAATAGACATGCACCTAACACGGTTTTGACCGTTCCATGGATATACACACCTGTTCTGACATAAATCACCTGTTTGACAACATTGCAAATTTTACTAAATTTGAATTTTCAACATGACTCACCTTCAGGAAGAAGCGAAATGCTTTTCTTGTCAACAGTTTGCTCAACATAAGACCGTAAATATTGACGTCATTCTTTACTGACAATATGCCGATGGCAATGGCGCCAGTCAAATGACATTATGTCACTTACTAAAGAGAAAAGTAAAGTTTATTAATCACCGCAACAATATTAATATACAGGATGAGTAACAAACATTTATCACAATCACTTCAAACGCTTCATTTTTTAATATGCAAAATATCAATAGAAAAAATAAAATAATAACCATAGAAAAGTCGATAAATCAAATTTGTTAGAGATAAGAGAAGAAACAAAACGAAAACCTGGCTAATAGCAGAACTTGACGACTGCTTCCACTTCTTGTAACTTTATTACCGCAATTTGTCTTGATTCAGTTGTTTTTACACTACCGATTTTGTTTGGATTTTGACGTTAAGTAAATAAAAAATATTTCGCGAAAATTGAGTTGAGCTGAAAACAAGCATTTGGTTTTTCCATTGCAAGAAATACAAACTTTGCATATTGCACAATTAATTTTAGGGTGTGTGAAATTTTCTATAAGCAACAGAAATGAACATATCAATAAAACCAAGATTATTCGTCTGCTGTTTACCTAATTGAAGAAAGGACAAACCACATTAAAGAACTATTATCAGTTTTCAGTATTGTATGCAGATAATGAATAACCTTGATTGGTTTCGACCTTATTACGAAATTGAGTCATTTTGAAAATAATATGTTGCAAAATTTTTCATTATTGTCGGTCATTTGAAAATTGTATTAAACTACAAAGTATGGCTTTTTTCAATCGGTTATCAGCGTCATGTGAAGTATAAGTAGAAGAGTCTGTTATAAAATTCATAAATTTGGTTGATAGTTGATTTTGACAAATGGACTTAGACATCGGAGATATTCTGCATCATTATCATTTAGGGTGCTCGTCGGTCTAAGACAAATGATATTATAGATGCATTAGGTGCTTGTGGGTGAATGTTGACCGGATAAGTGTGTGGAGAATAGAAAAGTAACAAACTAAGATAAATGGAAAAAGTTAACGAGTCGGAAAAAGTCTGCGAAACATCAAGAAGGTTTTACCCTTGAATACCGGGAGTGATCTTGAATAGGTTAATTCGGTGTGCTTTTTATCTGATAGATTTCATCAACACGAAGACAGTGAACAGTTCCAGATGTGAGTGACTTTCAATTTAGTACCTGAATGATCAAGAAGAGCCCATCAAACACCAGTGATCGATACCTTTACCTGCAGATTTGCTAATTAAGGTGTAGGCAGTGTGATTAATACGATTACAAATGCACCGCGGCAAGAAGCATTTATGAAGGTGACATGCGAAGAATTTTTCTTAAACGAAACAATCTGGAATATAATTCCAATTAAGGTTTAATGAGAGGCATTGAGATGCAGACGAACAAGGCGCACGTGCCCGGTAGTCACCGTTTTGACACCCAATCTACATGCAATCATCGAGCCGGTTACACCATCTCTTGCTCATTAATTGAGGGTTGGATGTCTGCTCAAGCGACTTTAAGCCTCTTCGAATTCTTTAATTAGTTAAAAGAAGAACGATTGTGTAAACAAGTTAATTAGAAATTGTTCGGTTACAATGATTCAATATACATATCGACTTTAATAAAAAAAATACTTCCAAACCAATCTTTTATAATTGAACGCTGTGAATCCGTGTGGAAGAGATCTCTCACAGGGTTGAATCGGGTATTAGCAACTTTTAAATATGCGTCGATTCAGACAATGATCCTTCACATTCGGTGGTTGCTACACTGCTATCCACCTCTGTTAACAAACTGTTAATCGTCAGTGACACCCTGTTTATACAGTTATTAATGATACCAACCGCACTTTGCCCAAACACAAAAGCTTCACTATGCAAATTTTTCAAATCACACAATTAACGACCCATCCATCAAAACCATCACAAATGTTATTAAAATTGATTTAAAAAAAAAGACATTTTTCTACAACCGTTAAACCAAACAATAGTCTGCACCGTATTCATCATCTTAGTTTTTGCAAGCAAGTTTTTATAGGTATATTATTAGTAGTACTAGATTCTAGAATAATGCTAGGGTCAAGAAACGCCCTCGCATTTTATGTTCATCTAAAATGAGGGTAGTAATGCAGTCGCAATTTGTAGATTCTGTGTACACTCAGGCACACAATTATGTAAATGCTTATTCCACAATTCCCCACTTTTGTTTTGAAGACGTTGTAAAATATTTATGTTCTTCTCTATAAAACGAGATATTAAAATGTCGATCGGATATCGGATATAAAGTTTAGAGATTTGGTGGGTAATAAACGTCACTCTGCATATTCTCCTTGCAAGTTGAAAACGTCTTAAATAGCCCCAAAAATTGGATTTGCCGTTCAATAACCATAAAAGTATATGACTTTTTCAAACTCTTTATTTAATAGCTTAGGGCAATGTTTATAAAATAATGCAGCCAAAATGAACAGTATTAGCATAAATAATTGAGAAAGTTCAAACAAATCAGCAATTTTTTTTTTGTTTACCTTCAATAAACTTATTAAGGAGAAATGTATTTTAGTACAGGTTGTTAACGTTAGCCTGTGGGTATTTTGGTTAGGCATATATTATGGTTTACATAGCTTTGATGGCAGTTGGATCGTATTGGCAATCTCAGCTAACACAGTTCTCAAAGCAGCAGTTATTAAATAGATAACAATATTGATTCACGAGACTTAAATTACTGAAAGTGCTTTGTTAATTCAGATGCATAATTAAATTACCTGAAAGCTAATTTTGTAATTAACTTATAACAGATTCTTTGCATATACTTTGTTTTATGTCTTGTCTGAGGTTTTGGTTTTACACCACAATACACGTTCAACAATGTATTATTCTTAGTTTTAGAGAATGCTACAACTGTTTGATGCTATCATAAAAAAGAGTACTTTCGAATGAAACTGTTTAATTATGATAATCTACAACTCATCCCATTCATTTTATTTAGTGATTAACAATTAGTACTTCTGTCTGTCTAAAAGATGTATTACTTTTTTCAGTAGATGATAATTTAAAAATTGTGCTTAACACCTTACTAAGCGTATAAACATATAAAACACTAATTTTTATTAGAGTTAATTATAAATTAGTATTTATCTCTTTCTCACATATATATTTCATGGGTGTTAAAACAGATCGAAAATTTCGACGATAATGAGTGTGTAATTATAATGAAAAATAAAAAATGTAAACAGTGAGTTTTTTGAGTAAGCCGCTGATGGCAAGATAATCTAGATAATTATTTCCAGTAGCCGTCAAAAGTGCAGCGATGTATAGTCTAAATTGAATTTTTGGTTGTTAATAAATTTTATTTAAAAGAAGAAGAAGGCAAGTAATAAATTGTTCGGTAATTTAGGTTCTTGATGGATGTGGTAATTTGAATGTTTTGTTCATTATTGCCCTTTGCGATGCATAGCTGGGCGAAAAATGTTCGTAATTTACATCTATTTAAACCAAATGAGATCCATAAAGACAAATCTCTTCATACATGACGATATGTAAATTAGGACCATGACGATAGAAGGAAAACAGTAGAAGTATAGCACAAGTTGATGTTGATAAAAAGAGAAGTTTGATAAGTTTGAATACAAGTCGGTATTGTTCCCTTCGAGGGTGTGAAGTGGTCACATTTATTTGTTGCGATTCAATCTTCATATAAGAAGGAAATGTGACAAGCGAAATATGTCCCAAGGGCGGGGAGTGGTCGTTCAATCATACTTTTATCTAGCTATATACGAATGCTTCTATTATTTACACACTCTTTGCGAGTCACTCAAGAGAGTTGTAAATTGAAACGATTTATAGCTATCATTCTGGGGTTGCCTGTATTAATTCAATTAATATGCATCGAAACATTTTTAACTTAACATGCTATAATCATCGTAATCATGTTTCTAATTGAGCCATTAAAACTATAATCAACGTTAAAAATCCACAATAGCCCATTCCCAAGCGAGATGCCTAAAAATTCACCCCACTCAACAAAAATTATTCCGCTGTTGTTATTTTGATGTAACCGGGAAGCGACTTTTTTTAGCTCTTATTAATTATAATTATATCTGGATACAAAAGCCATCCTGTTACGCAAAACCTTCCCCTAACTACAGTCTTACCAATGTAATTAGGGGAGAATGACAAAAAAAAAATCGAAAAATGCACTACCTAGATATGCACGATCAATTTTAACATTATATTTAATACAAGCTTAAAATACGTAGTGACAGGTTTCCCTTGGGATGCCATAGTCTTTCTCCTGCAAGGTAGCTAATTTCTATAATCTGCTCTGAAGCTCAATCCGCTCAACAACAGCTTTTTATCTTATTGTTACTTAAATTATAATACCTTTTTTGATTTCAATACTCTTTCTACTTAGACGAAGTAGTTTTTTTTTTAATATTACCCCACTATCAATCAAATTTAAGTAATAAAAAAAAAATTATCATTTTTTCAAAGCATAACTTGAAAATATTATCAGTGTATTAAACTAATATTTTACATCTGTCAAAAAATAAACATCTCATATCTGGAACATTCAAATGACTCAAATTGTAAACATTTATGTTAGACTATTTTCTATCTGCAATAATCCGAATACGAAAAGTTCTGTGATAAAAAATATGAATAGGTTAAAAATGTCAAATAAACTATTATTATTATGATAAGATAATCAATGTGGTTGGTTGCTCATTTTTGTAGAGCTGATACGGATTATTGCAGATAAATTGAGTGTTAAAATTGTCTATTACGTAATTTGTATTTAATTATCAACAATTAATTTAGTCTGAGATTATTTCCAGTCTAGAAATAATTAATATGGTGTGTTTGCTTGAAAACATTTTATCTTTAAATTAATGTTGCTAATGATTTTTACATCAATAGTGTCCAGGTGTTGCTTGTAATTTATTATAAAACAACAATTTATCACAAAAAATTTGCATTTTTTAATTTAGATTCAGATTTGATTTTAATGTTTACTTAAAATGTATATTTTTTAAAAAGTCAAATAGCGGAAATAATTTTCAAGGGTTGAGTTATAAAGTCACAGGTGTAAATGTTAGTTTATAAGGAAGATTAGTGAACCCTGCGTTAAGAATGAAAGGAATTTATCGATCCTTATTCAGGTGATTCATGATAATTTCACAAAAAAATCATTACATTCCAGTGCGGGATAAATCAATAAATTCTTTAACCATGTTTTATCCTGCAAGAAATCAATATCTAACAATGGAACAAGCATTGTTAACTTTTGGTTATTAAATATGTAGTTGTGGTGAATATAAAGGTACTAATTATTCAACCGTCAGCTGGCAATAAAGGGGATGCTAAAAGCTTTTTTATACTATTGTGGGTGTTAAAGCTAAACAATGACATACATAGTTAAAAAATATATTAATGAGTTAGTTAGACACAAAACGATTGAACTTAATTGTATGTTTGTAATGATGACTGCTGGTTTGAAAGCACACCATCAAGTAATATAGTCATTTCGGACAGCTTACCATTATTGTCATCAATGACACGTGGTTCCATCCACATTCAACAAAACTCGACATGCATAACTAATTTATAGACGATTTAGTATTTGTCTTAACAACTTGACGGAATGTTTGACCACCAAATTGGAACATCTGCAACAATAGCCCTATGGACCAAACCCATATACTTCATCGCCAAGTGTTCAAAAGCAAAACCTTTTATCCTTGAGTGATTTACTGTTTTGTTGACTTTCTGTCCCCAAATGAGTCAGTAAATGTTTAGGTTTTTTTTTTACTGTTACCTCTCCCAGTATGGGTGTCTACTGTATGACTTTCTTATTTCTGAAGAATAATCATTTGCGAATTGACTATAAGCGCGAGTAAAACAATGACTTTCATGATGCTATAAAAAACGAACTTTATTTTATGACAAATGACTAAATTAGTCTAATACTGTTTTAATAACGGTTTTTAAGCATTGACACTTGGGGAAAGAACTGGTAATAAACCGAACGGCGATCAAATTAATTTGAACAAACGCATGATTTGAAGAAATAAAATATGACTTCCCTCATTGTGCTCTGTAATTATTTGTAAAAAAAGGAGACATCGAATATAATTTATAGTACAGAAAAATTTTAAACCAGTTATTTATAAAAAGTGATTAATACATAAACTTCAATCTGAGTGTACACGAGGGTAAAATCACAAAAATATCATTTACCCTTCAACATGCAAACCAAATTATCTACCCTTTGTAATATAGTTCATTTTTGTTTATTTTTATTCTTTCAACGTCTTATGTAATTATAAGCGTACGATTATATAATAGAACAGTGCACTACCCTGAAACGTCGTACCGTCAAAGAGGTCAAATAAAGGAAAAAAGCACAAAGTGAAGCGACTTGCCGATGACTCAGAACTTTAGCATGTCCGGACCAACAGAATTTATAAGCGTTAGAGAGCTGGCAAATTAATCGAAAGATAGTTCTGTCTTCTATCTTTCACACATTATTTAACACTTGTAGAATTTCTTTGTTTGTAAAGACATCATATAGATCTTCTACTCAAATGATGTAGACATGAACATGACTTGGGTATAAATATACTACTCGGGAAAGCTCAACAGGTCCTAACATGCCGAGCAGTCGTTCGATAAAGTGTGATATGACTATGAATTGCAGGTGCGTCTTTACATCACATCCATACAATATTCAATATAATAATTTGAAGGTAAAGTGCAGATTTAGTTATTGACTTTTCACTCAAGCAATAATTATTTTGTGATAATAGAGGCGGCACATCGACCCTTTGTTTGCTATGGTTCATTACTTTGAAAGTAAAGATTACTCTTTGCTTATTCAGGATCTGTCATCTAGTTGCAAGATTTAGTGATGTTTTTATAGCCTTTTTTGTGTTCAGGTAGCTGTTTAGTTGTATTTCGGTCTGTGTTAACTTTGTCTTTCGTCACAGTGTGTATAATGGCTATAAGTTAAGTTTTTCTGTTTTTATGCACGAGCTTTATATTCTCTTTCAGTGATTTGACAGATTTGATTTATTTTTGGTTTTTGAATGTGGGAGTAGTGTAGCATAGTGAAAAGTGATTGTATAATGCGTTCGAGTCCACCCCAAAGACAGCACAAGCAATATTTCATACAAATTGCATTCAGATGACCATCTATACAATGTTATAAAATGTAAATGTGACCAATCTTTCTATGATAACCCTTGTGTTTTGCTATATCGCAATGCTTCATTTACCTTTTATGTCGCTTAATGGATTTGAAATAGCCACCGAGAAGAGTTATTCTTGTGTTGGACAATAAAAAGCTACTCTTTGAAATTTATAGGGTAATGCGAAAAATCGTATTCTGGAGAATAGAACAAAGGTCCTAATTGATTTATCAGGTGGAAAGACTGGACGCCAATTCTCAGATAGTCCGCGATCTGTCTGATGAGAGGGTATTGATTATGAGGGTTGGAGGTGAGTTATAGTTATGGTTATAGCTAGGCCAAGAGCGGTCGACATTTCAGAGATTACTTTATTATATGACCACAGGCTGTGGACACTCTTACCTCGCCGATATGTGAGATGATAGGCCATAACTGCTCCCGCTGACAGTTTGTTTCGTGTTACGGCAGTTGATTTAAGTAATGCACTTCGCCCTTCTCACATTGATTGCTATAGCTTTGCTTCCTTGACTGCCTTTGTTTCTAGTTTTCCACCGTTCCATTTAAACATAAACCGGGTCATAAATAATATGTCGCCGTCCGCCAATTTATTGCTTTCGCAGTAAACCTATCTCGACCGCATTAATTACTTTATAAATATTACTGTCATCTTCGACCCACGATATGATTTACACTTACTTCTTTGCTCTAGCAAATCTCACCATTAGGCTTAGGAAAACAATGCAAATTCTAATACATAATTCAATTTTGACACTTTTACTCTCTTACCAAGATATCTACATCTATAAAGCTGTATTATAAACTAATAACTACCACACGGATTTGCCATAACTGAAACTCTTCATTTCTGATTACAATTTTATATTATTTGCCAACATTTATTTATTGTCATTGTTATTATCAAAGTTACATTAAAAAAAATCTTATCAGTATAATTTACTGTTAGAATTACAAGACAATAACAATTTTTTTAATAAATAATTATTTATATTTTATTAATTATTCATAATTAATAATTATGAATAATACATTTTTGTTTTTCAATAATCTTGTTATATTTTTTAACCCTGATGACTCGCGAATATAAAAAAAGTAGAATCCAGTAGCTTTTGAAAATTTGCTAAACACAACTTTACGAGAATAAGCAGAAGAAATAATGCTGGTGGCTTGATTACAAATTATAATTGTTTTAAATTATATACACGGCACGTTCATTAGATAATTATGCCCTTTGTCCTTGATTTTTTTTCAGTAGTATCCTTTTTGTCTTTTTACTTAAGACTTCTTTCACAGTCATTAATTATTTTTTTGTTTTATTGTAACAGTATATGAGCTATTCTAATATTTTTATTCACTGGAGAATTTGCGATTCAAACGCTGCTAAATGGAATTCTGAGCTGGAGGGTGATTATTTCTTGTAATCAAATTAGAGCTATTATGTGATTTGGAATTCGCAGTTGATCTATATGTAAAGTAGTCGAACAATAATGCTAATGAAATTGACATATGCTAATAAATTAATACTTTATGTAAATTGTTTTAAGTTTGTTCCAAGCTTTCCGCTGTTTGTTATTGAAATGGAACATGTAGTAAGAATTTATTTGAAACAAGACAAATGTTTCTGGTGGTGAATCGAAGAATTAGAATCTCTGGTAATTAGTGAGCGTCACAGCGGAGATTAGTTAAAGCAGGGTTAAAGTAATTCCCTGTACTAAAATTAACATATGCAAATTGCACTAAAACTGGAGATTAACTGTCACAAGTTTGTCAAGCTTGTAAATACATATATCACCATTTACTGCGAGATTTAAACAGTTCCCCTTCCAGTTCTAAATGGTCATTATACGGAAAGTAAGAACAATAAATAGCTTTATTTTATTGTTGGTATTACTTTTTACAGCTCGAGGTAAAAAAATGATTATAATAATGATATCACCATCCTAAACGAACTTCCTTTCTGTACAATAAGCTTTACGGAATAACTAGAACAGAACTTTGAGGGGCCGCGGTGATTTGCCACTTGTAGTTGAAACACCTGGATCAGTTTTGTTAACTATTGTTACAGAAATTATACGTTAGTTACTGTTGAAAATATGACTAGGGCTATTCATAAAAATGGCCGTTTTATAGTCCACGACAATAGCTGTAATCCACCTGTAATTCAAAAAAAAAAGTTACAACATACATAATATGCCACGGATAATTTAATGCTCTCGGTAGCTAGAACACTCTATCCAATTACACTCACTCAAGTGATGATAAAATGTTATTTCCCTAAATCAGGCGATCACATAGATTTTTAAAAGTGGTGTGAACGACACTTTGGTTTTTGTTAATAACATCTGTCAGCTTCGGAACTATAAAAATGATAAACATTAAGGAAGTAAGGACAGCGACTAGGAGTTACCGAACACAATGCTTAATTCCATGATCAACCACACGAGTAAATAAAACAAGCTGTTGCCGGAGGCATCTCGGCGATCTGGCGCCTACCGTTTGGAGGTTAAAAGCAATGCTGTTGTTACATGTTGCTGCTAGTCTGGCTTTGTAAGTTCTTTGGTAAGACAGACGACACTGTTAAACGCTAATTAAAATTTTTATATGTATGACTTATCAGGAACGTGCTAGGTTTTATTTTATTATTAAGTGAAATTTTCACATATGAAATACAAGTTACAGCAAACCGGGTATCATTATCCCAACACGTCGTTGATTTACGCGAACGATAATACATAGTTGTGGTATAGTATCAAGCAATCTAAAAAGTCAGAGTTTTACCAACTGCAAGCGACTTAAACTCGGAGCGTCGGGTCATAGTGCTGAGTTCAGTAGTGAACATGCAACATATACGAGGAAGAGAACCAGTAACTTAGAATTTGTTCCTACAATCATTTTTTTTTGCAAACGTCAATCATCTTTCTGGATCTTTATTATAGCCTAACTGTCGCAGAATGACTACACGAATAATAGCATTCTCGGAAAGAAAATTATGCGGTTAACGCAACATAAATTACGTTAATAAACAACAATCTTCGTCCAGAACAAGTTGAAAACCTTGAAAAATAAGAAATTCGTTGGAAACGATCACAGATCAATAAATAACTTAAGTGTTAGATTCATCCCATAGTTGCCAAATAATAATAATTAGAGAATATAAACGTTAAAAACCAGTTAACTATTGTAGGAAGAAATATCATAAGGGTCAAGCGGGTCGACGCCGATTACAATCTGACGCGCCACACGCTGACACAGGTGACCATCCTGCTCTAGTCGCAAGTATACATGAGGTCGCCAAACTCGTACATCGTCTTGTTCGACTTAATTACTTATTGTTCCAAGTGTTCCAACTTGAAAGTCGATTAAGCAGGACCCATACTAAATATGCATTAGTTGGATCAGTCTGCCTCTTCAGGTTATTTTTAATTACTGACGTTTTTTAAGCAACGTTTATTAATAAACCGTGCTTGTGTTAGTAGCTTCTGGACTGTACTAAAAGAAACACGAATGAAAAAAAGCATCCAGTTTAAGCTTGAAATCGTAACGCGTTGGTGAGAGAGAGGTAGCAAGAAGAACAAACGGGATGAGAGAAGAGCTACCGTGTACGGTAAAAGACACCTGGCGATGTTGACCTGTGGACTTCCCTTAATTACAATTATTAACCAGTAGCATGTTTATCATTTTGAGTTATCTTATTGCAGAGATTGATCAAGCGTTAATCTCCATCCTTTTGTTGTATGTAACTACAACCACAATACAATAAACCTATAACTGACTCGACATGAAATGAATAAAAAAAACTTAAGGAAGCGTTGTTTTGTTCCTTTTCTGTACATATGCAATGATTTGTATACATTTAATTGGACTTTTGTTCAAATTTATCCAAATACAGGACTTAGATAATAATCGAAGTGATTTGCAATGGTAGTCATTTTTTGTTGAAAAAAATAATTATAAATAAGAGTTAGTGCAGAGTGGCCAAAGAAAAAGCGTGGTCGGAGATGACCTAAGGTCAACAACTTTTGCTGTCTCCGCCTACTCCGTGTCTGGTGAGTTGCACGACAGCGAGACTTGCGGGATCGTCGAGAGGTCCAGAAGGATGAAGCGGACAAGCGGGCCTTGGAGTGGATATTAAAGGAAACGTGAGCGCACCTCTCTTCCATCGTCCACTGCAGGAAAGTGCAAGTGCGTCTCCTATGTACGAGTGATCGTTCAAGGTCGGCGAGTAGTGCGCTAGCCTTGGCCGTAGCGCGCGTTTGGCTCGCGACGCTCCATAGTGGTTCAACAGTTGAACAGTTCAACTCCCCCGCTCCCGCATGCAGCGCACGCTTCATTGCGCGTCACACTGTTCAACTATCATGATCATGATTCTCCCAACCAGGCTGTTTTTTGCTTAGCCTATGGAGATGGCTTGGACTGCCGCTCCGAGACAACTGGTTATAGACTAACGTGAAAATGAACCCACTCTAACTGCACCATAGAACGAGTGAGCAGCAGCCTGCGGCCTAGGGGTTCAATCAGAGGCTAATTACGGCAGGACAGTGCCCTCAACCTCCGCTAGTTGATGTTATGCGAGATTTCTTCCTGGACCGTGCTGTGATTAGTGCACACACTCGACCGACGAACACCTATCATTATGGACACTTGATAATTAAACAGCTTTTCAGACGATCCTGGAAAGATTGGTTTTCTTCTTTTTTTTTTTTTGCTTTTCAATGTCTTCTGATACCAAGCTGAACTTCACCTCACTGCATATGCATCCAGCCTGCACCAATAAATGTCACACGTGCGTCGACACGTCGCGCGCCACATGTGGATGGGCGCGTGGTGTTGCCTCAGTAAAAACGACTCCACAACATAACAAACCTTTGCCTTGCCAACTTTCTGTGACCACTCGTTCGCCCACCTGGCACATTCGCATCTCAAAGCCTCACTCAAAAAACATACAGCTTCGCATTCAACTTTTAAAGTTACGTTTATTACTTTGTCAATCACACCTTAAAAATTTTCGCTTACATTCTAAATTAATAAATTGATTTAGGTAATCTACGTAATTGAGCATAATTACAACAAAACATACTGAACCGGAATAGTAAACAAACTTCTTGTAGAAGCTATAAACATTAAGCTGTATAATTTAGTTTTTTTGCTTAAGTAGAGTGATGTCTTTTCCTATTTTTAGCTTCATATTGTAGGTTGAAGACATCATTTTACAGTTTATTAGACTAACAGGTGTCGTCGATGTTACACTCTACACAAACATAACTGAAAATAACCCCTGAATTTTTTTTATTTATTTTTGTTTGACAGAGTAAACTGTTGTTAAAAAACGGTTTGACAGAGCTTAGATGGAATAGATTAAATGACGATATGTTTTTGGGGTGTCTTAAACTTAAACACCTAGAGTTGTATTGTTCTGATATGAGAGCATTAGCAGGGCGACAGGGCGGACGTATGACGACCAACAGGTCTCGGTGTCTGTGGAGGAGGGAGAGAACTAGAGTTTACCCTTGTTCGTTGCCCCTTTTCTTGGTCCGTTGACCTTCTAAGCTGATCGAGGGCCCATAACTATGAAAATTATTCGTTTCATCCTTACAGATATAAATTAAAATTTGATCCAGCTTTTGTCGCTTAGATAAAACAAAGTGTTAATCAAAAGATCAATCGAAATATTGAATTTATCAACATCAAACGAATGCAATCTGCAAAAGTTTCTTTTTCCAGCTGACCACTGGAAACAAAACAAAGATAATGATAACCTACCTACTGAAGCCGAACCTAAACGAAGTCTGCCTGTGCAGATCGTTCGCTGCGCAGCTCGTGTTTAATGTCCTCCACCTAAATTTATTTACTTCTTGTTTTTTACCTCAGGCTCAACTCATCTCGAATATACTACGTATTAGCAGTAGTTGTAGTACTACTAGAGAGAGAGAAAAGGAAAGCAACACAATAAACCGGTTATCATTTCCAGCTGATGTGCTTTTTATTTCTGAATATTTTCTTCTTTTTTTTATGTAGGTACCCAGTCCAGGCAAGTCGGGTGATGTTAAAACAGCCAACTAGAGTGGCGACGAAAAAGCTTTGCTTTGTTCTTGTCAAAACCTTCTTGGTCGGTTGGAGCACTATTTACTGTCCTGTTAGCTACTATCGTTACGTTATATGCACGATATTTTTGTCCAAACTGACATCTTTCATAGTTATTCTATTAACTAGATCTATCTTATTTATTATTTTATTCTATATTTTTTATGTTTACAAACAATGGTAAATTAGTTGTCTTGCGGAATTAGTGCATTAGACAACTTGTGATAAATGAAGTCGTAACGTAGACTACGTCTACAAGTCACTTGACTTTGCATGTCACTGGCTTTTTTCAAACAAGATTTTCTTTGAACAGGTTTATAAACTAGATACCTACAGACAACAGGTTTAATTATTTGCAAATCGACATCAAAAATCAATTTTCTAAATAAAATTAATTTTTTCAAACCACATTCGCTGCTCTTTTGTCAACAGAACTAACTTTATGTGTAACAGATGTTAGTTTCATTTCTTACAAGTATGTTTGTTATTTTTACGTAATTTATTGGTTAAAAATCACACAAAGGTCCTTGACGAGCACAAGCGGAACATTCAACTTAAAACGGTGCAATTTATTAAGTATTGTCAGAATAGTAATTATCTAGTGCTATATACACTGTTTTTGCACATAATGCTAATTGAAGTGCAGTTACTCATCTAAATCGTAATTTCCACTGGATCATTATTCTAACTGTCTTTTTGATTTTTTCAAATTTAATTTTCTCTGGGTAAAATTGCAAATTGAACTTTATTACAAATAACAATTTCTTAGAAAATTTTCATAATTGCTTATGAAGAAATATGTCTTGGACCTACCCCAACATATAATTTGTAACGCAATAGATTTTACCACTGATAAGAAAATACAATCAAAAGAATAACAGATACGATAAAAATCTCACAAATGTACAAATTACAGGGTAGTCATAATACTACAAGAAAACTGTAACTTGAGTTTAACCTTACACTAAAATTTGTAAAAGAAGAAAAAAAAGCTATAGAAAGATCTTATAGCAAATGCACAATTTTATTTTCCTTGGCAACAAAGCTATGCAGATTATGCTTAATAATAACCTTGAAGTATATTTTATTACAATTCAAATAAAAAAAAAAAAATAACAACAGCTGCAAAATTCGTTAGATTTGCAGACCCACATTTTTTTGATTAACAATATGTTGAGGCAAGTTTAAATAAATGTAATGCACATTGCAGCATTAGATTTTTAAATTAGATTCTATAGTTTTATGTTTCTAAAGTTATATATCAATTCTATCGTTTTCCAGTGTAAATACTACAAATATATTTTAATGAATGAGGAAGTCGTTTGTAATGCAATTGCGTGAAATCAGCAGAAAAATTTATGCACAGTAAGATTACCTTGTTTGTTTGTTCTGACACATAAATGATGATTTAATTAATTACTATAAATTAAATTTATAGTTATAGTAAATAATTTGTTTTTTACATAATATTTGTGTATTTTTATTACTGTAGTTTAATTTTATTAACATCTTGTGCAATACATTTGTAGTTATCTAAATTTGTAAGGGAGTAGCTACCGACGTTATGTAAGCAAGTGGTACGAGGCAGTCTCTAGGGTCAGTTCACCTACACATCTGTCAATAGGTAATACCACTACATGGTAATTACTCATTTCGTGAAAGCAACATAACATATATGTCCTCTGCTCTGAGTATAACGACCATTTTATAAGCAACACTAATTTTTTGCGATTATTTTTTTACTTAAAATTTAGACTAAAAGTTCAAGGTGAGTTAAATTTCTCTTCGGAAGTTCTCAGCAGTAGCCAAGTTTTTGTTTTAAATCTAACTCCGTTGTAGAAATAAACATAAATTTCTTGACAGAGGTTGAAATGTGAAATGTTTCAAGTTGCAAAGTGGAAAAGTCATTAATTACGTAGAGTCCACTTAAGTACATCGCCACTAAAACATGAGTGTAATTGGCTGTTGTTGTTGCTGTTGATTGTACGGTAATTATCGGATGGTACCCTGTGTTTGACTGCATGATCTTTCTTCGTCCATTTGTCCTAATTGTAGCAACTGTTGTCGTTGAATACGCCTAGACTGTGCTTCGTGGTCATCCAACCATGCACTCTATAATAATTGTAGACAATAGGTACGTGTATGTTCACTTAAATATTATATAAGTACGTATATACAGATACGTGTTATATGAGGTTATTCATTTCGTACGTCACTAAATGTCTGTAATTTTATATATTCACCACTTGTAATTCTTTTCTTATTTCAATACAACTCTATTTAATCCCTAGTCTTAATTTGCGGATAAAAATAAGACTGAAGAAGATTGTGAATTTGTAAAAATAAATATTGGAACGTGTGTTTGAACAAGACCCTACAAAATAATAAAGTCAGATTTATTTCAGGGGGCATATTGATTATTGCTTCTGGTAGGCATTAGCTACTGCTCGTCACCAGGAATTCTGCCTTGTTTATAGAGTGATAAACTCCACGATGCCTCATTACTTTTGCTTTCCAGTTATTTTACGATCAGGGATTGGGCGATCAACCCTTATACCATCATGTCGAACCAACAGTGTACGCCTATTATGAGCTACGTTTTTCATTACTTGCAATTACTTCAGCAACATGACGTTTTCAATACCTACGGTTGGACATTATTTACAATTTTTATAACTCGCCTTCAATTATTAACAGCTACACATAAAACTGGGGACGTTTACTGCACCAATCGGTATAATTAAAACATGCCAAACGTGTATTTTACAAAGGATCATTCGTACTGAGCGTATTTACAGATACGATTAATGGGGGATATGAAACAAGCAATAACTGGAAAAGTTCTATAGCGAAATTTTTCTAATAATTGTTAATAAATACAAAATATATTTCTCACTATTGGAGGATGTAGTAAAAGCGTTAAACCTTAACCAACACAATGAAATGGATTCGTTATCTGAAACTAGGCATTAAATAAACAGCAATTGGTATAACAGTTTCGCTTCCTATCAGACTGGTTATAAATCAAGCAACATAAACATATAAAAAAAAAACCTTTAAACATTAAGGGGTTTTGAAGTCATAAAATTTAAAAATTACGTCGCCTAAATAAAATGCTCTTGCCATCCATAAAGTGGAATAAAAGTTTAAGTACTTTTACTAAGTATTAAGCAAACGGAGGGCTTAACTTCCCCTTTAACTTTGGTGAAAGGTGGATAAACATACCCCATGTTACAGAATTGCACTTAAACCAATAATAATATATGTAAACACATATGTTTGTTATTAGTTATGTAATTTAGGTAAACATGTTAAGTCTGGATTTGTAATGATATTGGTTTTAGTTGAACTATTCCATATTATGTGCATTAAATTCTAATTAATTATGTAGGTGTCTTTAATGTCATTCGGATTAAGTACTAGATGCAAATAAACCCGTGAGAGCCATCTGCCATTTTTTATATGTTGATATTTAGTTTAATCAGAAAAATCCACGATACGCTCTGTGAGCACACGTGTGGATAGAACATCACAGCCGCCCTCTATTTTCATTTATTTAAATGATGTCCGAATACATTTGCATATTGTGTATCCCATATGGTACAATGTATTTTTATTTTATTTTTTTGAAATATTTATTCTGATCTTAATCAGATCGTTTTTATGCAACTCGCAACTTAATCATTTTATCGCAGTTTCTATTTATAAATAATAACAATAATAAACAAATAAAGTGCGAAGTGAAATTACATCATCTTAACTTAGTTGCACTTTCAACTTTATTAATTTATGATTTATTTCAATTATTTGATTTAAGTGATTTTATTATCCATTGGAGATTCATGTTGTGTGAATCATAAAAATGTTAATTTGCCATATGATAGATTTTTGACACAGGTGTTTCAATGTATGCGTTACTAACAGCCGTGAATAAAAATTAACCCTGACGTGAGGAAACAATTTCCGGAAAACTCAAACACATGTTAGAATTTTATGTAAATTGTGGAGATTTGTTTAGTTCGAATCCATCCATCAAACAATCTTGATTTAATTTATGGATTTTTTGAAAAATGAAAGTTTCTAGCGGAAATAACATATGAAATCATTCGATGTTTATAATAATTAAAGCTTCAGAGCTTTGTTTATGTCTGTTGAAAAAAGGAAAATTGATGATGCGGAAGCGTCGTTGGTCTTTTGGAATTCAAATCAGGTTGATTATAATTCTCCTATAAGTTTTTATAGGAATTAAAAATTAGCATTTTTATCCTAATTGGGGATTGTAAACACGTTGAGTATAATGTGCTAAAAGTAGAAAAAAAAGCAACAAAAAACTATAGAGATAGACGCAAATCTTTATGAATAGGTCGGTGAAGCAATTGGGGTTAAAAAAACTTTATTAGCTTGGCTTTGTTGTATTGTAAGGGTAAATTGTAGCAGGTAGTTAGGTCTTCAGGTGTGCCGTATTTGTAAAGCAGGTTGAACCGTTCTCATTGACACAATGTGATACTTTCTAAGCAATTTGACTTGTATGCAAAACAAGTCCAGGTGATTTTTTTTTTCATCCAAACAGGCAACTGTATTCAAAACAAGATTTCAACAAAAAGGATTTGATTGTATATGAACATTGTTGCACGTCATTTTGTGTGTACACCTACGGGAGATGTAATCGTAACGATCTTATTACTTTGCGCTATTTTGCGGTTAAAATGTTGACGATAGTGCTGGTACCGTCAGTGTATGATATAAGTAGAATGTAAGCACCCCTAAGATGTATGTTACTCATCAAAGGTGAGCAAATGTTTTTTCACTAATAACTTGAAACGACGGGATACTGACCCCTAGGATTAGTCTGAGGGTGAAATCTCCTATTAATAACCATGGAAATCTGTGGGCCTGTGGGAACACTACTATACTATTCGATCTGTCTACATATACACAAATCCAGACGTATGTAAAATTGTTTGGATTTAAATTGTTTAACATGACGTCACAAAGGGGTAATCTGTGCAAGCTTTCTTAACTATGTATAGTATGCACCTGTGTGTAATGATCCGTGGGCAATGTGTGGGGACTCCTGTTGTGCTTTTGAAACTCATCAAAAATACACCCTTTCGAATTAACGGACTGGTGATACCATTATTCTACTTTGCTGGCTCCTACTATAACTTATTGTCAACATTTTCAACACCCAAGTATCACCATTGTTTAATAGTTTGCGGATTTACGTTGTTTAGGGTTCACATGATTATACCTTTTGTTCGGCGTGTACGTATTACTCATATGTTTTTATCTCATTACTATATAATTAATATAATTAAATCATTTTTGTTAAATTTCTGTTGACAATCGAAAATACTCGAAATTTTATCAAAATTGTGACGTAATTTGTGGTTTGATAACGAATATCAGAAGTAACAAATGTTGCTTATCTATCACTCACAGACTCGAGTTCAAGACTGTTTTATTTTTATTGTTACAAAAGTAAATATTTACTTGTTAAAAAATAATAAAAACATGATAATGATGGAAATCTTGCAGAAATTTGATAAATATTGTGAAGCAATAAAATTATTTGAAAAATTCATACTAGAAAGCAGTCCACTAGAATTCATAAAATTTTGTGCGCAACAAGCGTGACTAAAAACTGATTAAATTTATTGGATGATGAGCGTCACAAAATGAAAAGCGTCGATCAAAGCCGAAATGTTTCATAAACTATTTATCTGTGAAAAATTTCGCTTTATTCGTTGACAAATAGTCGCTTTGAGCAACACAGATTGTTTAATTCTCTTTTACATGTTGTGTTTAATTAATGATATTTTGTGGCAGTTTAGAATATTGAGCCCTTATAATCGCACTGTTTCGCATCGCGAGTTCGATTAATTTATTTAGGGACTCCAATCCAATTAAGTAGAAGTCACAGTATTCTGTCAGACTCGTTTATCAATAAAATGACTTGCATCTTCAGAAACATATTTTCTACATTTGGTCAGAAATATTTTACTTCGGATTTGAGAAAAATCACCTTTATGTTGTAGACATAGTTGTCAATAATCTTGATAGGGTTTTAAGTAGCTCAACAAGTCTGATAAATGGAAATATTAAAAAATAATCTTTCTGCAACCCTATAGTAAAGTTGTTGGCGATGACACGACATTATGCACTACTACTGCACTAGCTTTTGGTATCAGCATTAGAATCGGGCGTGGAGATAATGCGTCACATCTTTTGATTAATGAATGCTAGGGCATTATATGACATTTCACTTTCCCGCCTTGCATGTGTATTCATACGCAACCCTAAACCGAAAACCGAGTTAAGTGTAAATGTCATTAAGTGTAACCAAACTCGTAATATCTCTTAAGTATGTAATTTATTAAGAGCGCCACTATACTACACCATTGAATGAGATCTAAATGTAAACTGGTTTAATATCCTACTTATGTTACTTACCTGATAAAAATAACTATTTATTATGATTCCTCTTGAACAATAATTTTTGAAAAAAAGCAATAAACTTAATGATATAAAATCCAAAAATAAAATTTAACTGCTGTAATCGAGTTACCTGAACTGGCAGCCGCAGAAGGTATGGACAACACTTCTCCAAATGAAATATGCCTCTTCGAGTAACACAAGTAGCATGTAGTTTTCATACATGCTACTCGTGTTACTTGAGAATCTGGTTCTGTTTGAAGTTATTTAACTTCTTAAAAAAGTGGGCGATCCAAAGCTTTTAATAACTACCTACCTATCTTCAGATGAAACTGCTCAACTCTCAACCGGCTGATTGTGATTTTACACAACCTTATGTCACTGAAAATAACGTCGACATAGATTTATAATCGTTCTTGCTATCAGCTTCTGGTCCGTTCAAATTTATTACCCTTGTTCTACCTGTATTCATAAAGCATGTCTTGCTTTTTAATTAGCCGTATTTGGAACTACTATAAATAAGTGTTAAAATGGAAAAAAATTCAAAACAATATTATTCAAATTGTTGCATTTATATAAACATTGAAGTGTTTATTTTATGTGATGAAGTTCACCTCTTCGATAAATATACATAACGTGAGAAACGATGGAGGTGATTTGGTGTTTTATGGCAGTGATTTACGGGTAAATTATTGGTAAATTACATTCACCACTTTATGGAATGACGTCATCTTCACCACACCTGTTATAGAAGAGGTAACAGGTGTTATATCGATAATGCGAGGGTACATTTTATTAAGTTTTAGCATAATTCCACGGATTTGAATATTTGGCATTGTTTAAAATTTATATTAATTGTTAAATGAAAAAATTCAAAGTGTTAATGCAGATTTATCTCAGACTTTATGCACATTCAAGGTTAAATAAACAATGCACGTTTTATCATATTCATTTTTGTTATTACATCATTTCATCTCTTATAGTTCCATCAGAAAAGAATAAATATATTATTACAAGTATTAGAATTTCAATTGTGATGGTTAATAATTAATATTTAAATTCTAGAAAGATGAATAATAATAGATAACTTTCAAAATGATAAATATAAATGTGATGATTGACAGTCACATAACTTTTCAGTTCATTATTGAAGAGTATGCTGTAAAAGGAAGCGCAAGAAAGAGCATCGGAAAACGCAGCACTTATAAATAATTTATAAAAGCGAATTATTTATTGTCTTTTGTTAAAGGAAGATGCGATTTATTTTAAGTACCAATTTAAGTGTCAAAAAAGCTCATTATTTTTCGCCGTTTTGATGATATTATCTTGAGTAACAGTAATCGTAAAGACATCATAGTTATAAGTTGTACCATTTGGTTTGTTCCGTGCATTGTAATTGCGTCTGTGTCTATTTTCATTGTGTTGGCAGGGATTGAAAATGTGTCGTGTCCTAAAGTAGTCAAGAAACAGGGTTCGTGTGTAAGGTCATCAACTTCTTAAAGCAAAGCCAACTCAGAATCAAGTTCTCGTATCACTACTTTATAAATGATGCCTGTGCAACTTAGCCTCAGGCTAGTAAAGGCAAACACCGGGACCTGCAAAATAAAGCAAGAAAAGAAACCTAACAAAACAAAGATAAAGTCAGATTATCCCCACTTTCCAGTTACCATTTATATAAGTTATATACGTTACGTGGCTGCTAGAAGTGCTCCAAGCGTCTTTCTACCGATAGAAAAACGTGAATTCACTTAAATTAATTTCTTGTCGGTTATCTTTTACAGTCATATAATGTATTAGCTGTATAGGTAACACTCATAATAATAATCATTATTGACAATACTATTCTACAACTATACAATACATTTTAAAAATGACTACTAGTAAACTATAAAAGCACGTAGGTATACCTGGGTAATGTTATCTGCATTAACAACTTTGCGTAAAGAATTATTTATTATAACACAATGAAGTAAGTCAAGTATTGCACAACTATCATAGTCAAGGCGATATTCGCTAAGTTCCCCTTGCCTTCCAAGCGCACATAATCACGAATAATTAATCCCTACAGATTTATGTTGACAATTAACATAATATAAACAATTGTGTTATTTTAAACACAAAGAAATCTCAGTTGTGTTGAAGAAAAAAAAAATCCACAGTGGCACAATACGTTTTACCTTCTCTTTTTTTAACCATAGCTTACAGCAATTGAAGGGGGTATATATCACAAAAGAAGGATAAAGAGGTGGTCGACAACAGGTGTAGGCAGGTTCTTTCTAACTTTTCAGATGTTATAATGCTCCTATCTGTCCTTAGACAGAATGCATATTTCACATGCTGACATTTAAAACAACCGTTTGGTTTCCAGTCGTAAAAAACATCCAAAATGAATATAACTAAAACAAATTTAGTTTGGATGTAATTATTAAGTTCGCAAATTGAGCGAGTTGTAAAAAATTGATGTAAAAAGAAGATATAATGACGTTAATTAAAATATCAATCAATCTATGTATTGTATTTGTGTCAGTGGTAAGACTGGTAGCGCGGAGTCTGCCATGTATAGTTCTGAGATTTTAATAGAAAGGGGTCCGTGATTGTGGTCAACCACCTTTGGTGTGTATGTTGCCATATGTTCGATTAAAAAAAAAAACAGTTTTATGTCTTTTGCTCTTAGGCTATAGAGAATCTCGCTCATGAAGCTTGCTATGGAGTAACTAGTGTTAAATTAGCGACCTAATCAGTTCAAGTGGGCAAACAACAGCGTCTAGTTTAGTGGAGAAGAGCGCTTTTTAGCGATGTGGCAATGCAGCATCGCTGCCTCAGCTGACACCTGCAGTGTGTATTCCTGTGGGGGCGGGGAGCGGGTGCTACTTCGGAACCGTGCACTCGCCAGTCCGTCACCCCGTTCCCCCCGAATTCAGGCTAACCGTCACAAATCTAGATGCAAGCAACAAGGAACATATACACTTACACAAACTGTAATCATCGCCAGCACTTCGTTGCCAGATCTTAAGCAGCGTTGCAGCAGTATCTGCGCATTTAATCAGAGTTTGTGCATCGTCGGGGCGGGGGAAGTACAGCATGGCGCGATGTTCGTGACGTCATTGTTGAAGAGAAGAGGGGAGAACGGGTATGATCGGCCACGTGTTCGTTCGGTTCGTCTCGTCTTATTATACTACGCGACCCACAGATCAAGGACAGTTTTACGAGCAATGTATATATAGTACTTATATGTCTTATCGTATGGCTTTGTAAATGCTTCGTGCAATACACAGTGCATACTGCATAGGCGTAGATTTGCTTCAGGCAAACTCAGCTGCAACTGCAACCAAGGTCACGACAATCATGACTCCATTGCATTAAATCAAACACAATAAACTGTCATTAACCTTCAGGCCACGCAGGAATTTTTGCCATATCCGTATTCTGTTTTTACACATTTTCAAATATGACACTACTTTTATGCCCACCTGTACATAACATTCTATATCTAACTCCGCAAAAAAAAATTATAAAGGGTTCTCAAGCCCTTCCAGTTGTGGTTTTAAATTTTAAATGCTGTATTCTCTGCGCTTTTAATTGAAATCCTTTTTGACAACCGTTCAAATCTACGACAGTTTCAATTTAATCTTAAATTTACCCTTGGCTTCCTCGTTAAAAATAACTATTATCATTAAGATGAATTATGTAACTTATCGCTTGGTTAAAAAATACTTGTTAAAACACGCATAACTATCTGGAAACGTGTAGAAACTCGCTTTTGCATTAGGGTCAACTCTTATTAGTCTTATCATTAAACCAATAAAATTGAATAATAATATTTTCTTCTATTAAGAATATTGCGTTGTAAAATATTTGTAACAGAAAATACCGAGAAATGCTTTTATTATTTCTTTTAGCTCACCATAAATATCTGTAGACCTATCACCACAGGTCAAAATTTCGCAATATAATGAATGTCGTCCGAAAAGGGCCTTTGTGGTTTTTCAGAAAGTAATCGACTCTATTTTCAGTAGTATAATACAAACGCTTTTGTTTTCAAAAAGGTATCTTTTTTCTTAGCAGCAGCGTGTGGCGTGCGTGTTGTTTCTTCTTTTAGGTCCTGCATAGAGAGTTTTATAGCATTTATATATAATTTGTATAATTTATATTTTTTTGTAATGAAATGACAGAATACAATACACTTCTACACGCAAATGGAATTTATAAAATGGAATTAACGGGTAAGAAAATAAAATAGAAAGCAAACTATTATTTTTGTGATTGACACAATTCTTTGATAAAAATCTATATGCCTATTTAGTGCACGTAGGTGCGCCTCTATATCTCCAACTGTGAAGTAGATAGAAAATAGAAAATTATTGTCCATGGTCGGAACTAATTGACAAGTTTGAACATTAAGAAAAGTATGAAATGAAAATGCAAGTAAGAGTGCTGTCTAAATATCGGTCGACCAGGTGGCTCACATGGATAATTATTGGATTCACCTTAAGCTAGTTGTCGAAGGCGGGTAGAGACGAGAAGGTGATTGCGGTAGTCGGTAGCGGCATATCAGGATTGTAGGCTAATGCTCCCACAGGACTTGGGTTAGGGGTATAGAGGTGGGACGAAATAAACAGTTCTTGCGCTCGCGCTGCATCTCATTGCATCTGCATCAGAACTGTATTCGACGTAACGCAGATTATAAACCTCTTGCTCGCACTCACTGCTGTCACCATCCCCTACTGAAAGCTGTATTGATTACAACATCTGTATCACACTGCTTGTAATGTAGGTCAAGATTTGATCTCTCCTAGACTTTATTAATACAAAAGCTCAGTACTATATTATAAATTTCTTCAGAAAGCTTTTGGAAGTATTCAAGATAAATGCTGTCATACTTAATCATATCTTTGTTTTGAATAAGACTTTAGCAGGTGATTGTAAGTGATGCTTTAAAAGACAATTACATTAAAATGTCATATCAACGCCACACTAAACTTTGACATACAAGTAACAACGATTGATGACTGACATTAGTTATCCTCTTTTGTTCGGAATGATACTTGATTCGATTCATCCGATATAATCTCTTTCAAAGAAAATCTAAGAAATAAAGAGTGTTACCGAAAGAATATGTTAGTAATGCAGGATGAATACAGATTAGTTTTGATAAAGTATCTATTCCAAATAACTAGCCATTGTACTATATTTTTCTAAAATAAAATATAAAAACAGTTTTTAATTGTCTGAACTGACACTGATGTATTACATCGAATCGAATTTTACATATTCTTTGTATATGACAATTTTTTTATTACTAAAAGATTATTCAAAATCAATTTATGATTCTCTTAATAAAGATTGAATTTAAATGCCATTCAGTAGTAGACTTGAAATATTATGTAATAATATTCTTATACCTTAAGGCGTGTTTTATATTTGCTTTATTTTACATATAATCTATTTGAATTTCATGTTTGTGTCTTGTTATATTCGCAGCCTTCAGCAAAATTCGAATCTGGCGAATTAATGCGATGAATAAGTTATGTGAGGAACATCTAGGGTCTTTGATGTAAACTGTAATTTTATAATATGTAATTTTTATATAATGGCGAATTCAATTTCCAAATCATATAGTTTCGTTTTGCAAACACCCTTTACGGTTAAGTGGCATATGAGGTGTAACATTTTCATAATAAAGGATACTTTACTATAATAGTGTACACCCTCTATTCAGAAACTGTTTCTATAGGGGTTATCTGGGAAATCACTTTACTTGTTGTATAACCTTGTGCTACGATCCGTCGGCAAATGGATAATGCAGTTTCGCTTAGCAAATGTCATAGTTCAGACACAAGAGGTTTTGTAGTTGCATTATGACTCCTATAAAATAAAGTTTTTGTTAATTGCTAGAAAACAAAGCAGCAACCAAGTTGTGAGAACGATGATTTTAATAGTCTTCTTTATATGTTCATTCGTATATTCGTCACAGATAGAGTTGCAATAATGGATTACTCAACAAAATGCCAATAAAAAGTGGAAAAAATCATACCTTTCAGTAACACGTTCGATTTCCATCATTTTATTAATTAAGATATTCTCTAGACAACGTAGTTTATTTTCAAAGAGAAAAAAGTAAAAAGAATTGTGGATTTGTAGACAACGACTGACGTCTGCAAATTCTGTATCGATAAGTTGATTAATATGTCCATTATAGTCCGGACTGTAAATGATGAGACATTCTCTGTCTGTCTTTGATTTCATGATATGAGGATTCAAATCCACACATGGACAAATGAAATATAATACAACATTAAAGTCATCACAACATGATATATATTGCTTTGTAATAATTAATTAATTATCCTTTCGTAAATAAATTCTAGTCTATGGTTTTATTTTCATAATAAAACTTCTTACATTTTTTATTTTAATAAAAACATAAAAACAGGGGGATTTACGAAGTCGTTCGTAAAGTAGAGGTAGTAAATCAGAATATAAAACAGCGGCGATCCAATACAAATGACCAAGAAATAATAAGTGTTTTTGGCAGAAAGCTGGAAGTAAATTTGAGCGGGAAGTTATTTGACTAACCTTTGAATAGCAAAGAGTAGCCATAAAAGAGATTTGGTCTTGAAAAAGCTCAAGGGTGATTCCGGGTTGACCACTCGAAAGAAGCTTTATATTCAATACAATGCATATCTCAACCTGTTTTTGACATCAACAAAAATATATTTTTTTTACGTTATATAAAATGAATTGTGGATGTTACAATTTAAGAACAATCAAGGGTTTGTTTGTGGAAATTTAATGTAATTAGATATTCCCCTAGTATTTGTCATAGGACTGCAAAAGGAAAAGGAAACAATTTAGCTTAAATTTTATATCGATTTACCAGCAATTATTTTCAAATAAAGAACATCGTTAACTATTGATACAACAACTTCTGTTATTATTATGTTTAATTATGTGCGAATTATTTGATTTGACTTTCGTGATAGTTGAAATGATTATGGAAATTTATATACGACAATTAAGTAAATCAATTTTTATAAATATAAAGGTTATATGAATAGTTGAATACGTGAATATTATGTTTCGAAAAAATTCAACTGCGTTTGTTATAGTTAACAATGGAAAACAACTCTATTATTTATAATTGTATTAATTAAAGCAACAAGCTGATAGTTGTAGTTAAAGTTTTGATGAAACGATGTATTTTTTTCGACAAATAAAGTTGCAGATCTATGTTTACTTCACTCTGAATTTTCAACCACTTATTTTTATCGCCTCGTCAGTCATAACGATGAATTCCTTAATGACGACGAAGACAATATGGAAAAAAGAAATATCACAAATTTCAAGTGATAAAGAAATACGATCAATAAAGAAACGGAAGTAAAATGAGAAAGGGATTATGTGCAATCGCGCTTTCCGCTTTAGACATACATAAATGCTTCAGAAATGTGTCGTTTTGAAGAGAGCACTTTGCTTGACGTACGGGTGGACTACTCGGAAGGCGCCATAAATAGGAATTACGAATTTGCTATACGATGTCTGATGGGACATATGGCAACATCCACAGATTTCACTTGCCCTTTAAACCATCCATAACTATTCTTTTCGCTAGAGTTTTATTATTTTGTCAACGATACTTCCCCTAGCTTTATAGGAATGTTCTCTAGTGGAACGGCAATTTCGAAACTTGGCAATTCTCCGATATGTGAACAAGCTTTTCGCTAAACCAGAATACTCCTCAATAATTATGATTTCTTTACAATAAACTATTGACAGTTTCAAGAAAATAAACGCTCAATTTTACTGCGATTCAGGGAAATATTTATTCAATTATATAGAAACTTCTGACAGCGGGAACATTTTTCTAACGTATTTATGACACTTTGATGTTTCTTGTTGTAGTAGTTAGCTTCAATTATAATACTTTTTTATTTTTTGAAGAGAATTATAAAACGTATTTTAAAAGGCAATAAATCCTTAGTGTACAAAAAAATACGAGTTTAATGGAAGGTATATTCTATCGTTAGTTGTAGGGGCATATAGTGGATAATGTATTTGAGCAATTTAAATTTTGCTGATGCATTTCTTATTTCTTAAATACCTATAAATCTGATTCACTGCTTAAACTCGTAGGTATCGTATGTTACAGAGTGGGGAAATGTTTTTAAGATAACAATACCTCTAGTGAATTCTTTTCTCAAAGGAATGCTTCCGTACGAATTTGGGGGTGATTCCGGGATGTAAATTTTGTGAAAAGTTTCCTAGCAAGCAATATAAATTGTGGTAAAAGGTTTTTCTGCGTTGTACATACAGATTTATATAGCGATATGCAATAATTTAAAGGATAGGGTTCCGAGTATTAGTCGAGTATGTTCATTGAGATAGGATCAAGTGGATTGTACCTTCGAGTATGATCCGTTGGTCAAAGTAATATTTAATTAAAGTAGATGCGGATATGCGGACTAATGTGTTGGTAGAATCAGAAATATAGCACTGAAACCAATTAAATTCTGAATGATCCGACTAGGTACGCATATTGTGAGCAACCACTAGAACTATGGAGCGATTTGCGCCCTGCCTGTAATAGTGCCCTTCTGTATCGATGGGACATTGGTGGTGGATGTAGGGAACGGGGAATCCGATCACCACAGTAATGCTTCTAAATCGTGCTATGTCCGAACGTCCAGTTCCCTTTATGCATATTGGAAATTGAATCTGGCCAATATCAGTGCAATACAGGCTTTCCTCCTCTTGTGACAATGCATTATGTAGAGGCTATCCCGCTTTACTGATCCACCATCCTGCATCGATTTAATATGTCACAGGTCTGTTTACCGACCGAACAGATTATTCAAACTTGTCAACCACAATTTATTCGACTACAAATCCTTTCTAAATGAGATAAAAGAACTGACTGACTCTTCGCTTCTTCACGCGTTATTTGCATTTCAATTTTCGCCTTTTTCTGCTTCCACATCATTTACTATATAGTAATCATACTTTATATAGTCGTTCTTTAGGTCAGATTTTGTTCTTCATCCTTTTAAAATTCTGCATAATTACAACGCTGAAGCAAGAAAAATAAAAGGAAGGAATTAATATTTTTATGCAGCAATATTTAAACCAAAGATTTTAATAGACAAAAACATCCAAAAATCTCTAAAATTTAGTTTTAGTTTTTGTGGTTTGTTTACTAATTTACTAATCGAAACTGTTGCATTTATTATGGACATATTTACATAAAATTATGGACGTGTTGGAGGTAATAACGAATGATTTGTATCTGCAATGTATATGCTAGGACTTATCAACGAATCAGATTAATATTAAACTGCATATCGAAGTGCAGCATTGGTTTTACAGCTGTAATCGAACCATGATGAACTGCCAGCTTAATAAGGTAGCCTGTTCCATTTCTATAATCACGTTTTATTGGTTATTGCAAACTGTGATTCAAATTTTGATGGCAGTTAAATGAATTTACAACCATTTTTTTCGGTTTGTTTTTTCCAAATATGTACCTAATATTAGAAGAAATATTGTAAAATAAAATCGAAAGAAAACGGTTTGTTAGGGAGAAAATAATGCTAGCATAAAAAACGAATTTCCTAAACCGAATATATAGTTATGGAAAGAAAAGATTATACACCGAACATAAAGCAACGCTCGGAAGAAATTTAAATAGAAGTCGCGATAAAATATTTTATTGTGCTTTGCTCAAAATCACCTTTGTGCTAATAAAAGGGAAACTGATGGAAATTGTGCACCCCTACGATAAATAATTTTTTATCTTTGATGACGGCACATATTAGCACAAAGCGTAGAGTAGCGAATTATTACTTCGATCGTGTGTTTGTATATAAAAAAATGTTATAAAATTTCAATCGGATTATAGTCTATTACTTGTAGAAAGCAGCCCTCAATTGTCTTCTATCCATCCGTGCAGGAATTTGCCTAATGTTTTCCATACTTCGACGGTTTTGTCGCTCATTCTTTTATATTTATAGTTATGTGCGGGTGTCGTTAATTTCTCTTTGTTGTGTGTTCGTTATAAAACAAACGATTACAGCTATACTCAAGCAGTATCCACCTTCACACGAAAATAGACGACGGAGGCAAGGCAGCCGACGCTCAACTCAAACTTAAGAGCATAAAAGCACTCCCCTATTGACTTTATTCCTTAGATAACCTATTACGCCGTGTTATTTTTTTATGTTATTAGTATGGTAAACATAGCTATTGTATGAACCATCAGCAGTTGCCGACGTCGAAATTGAAGCTAACATAAGTTCAATCACATCCAAAAATTATCTAAAATTTATAAATCAAATGGCTTTATTATTTAATTAACAACATAATTTATGCAAGCAATAATAGTCCTTTTATCTAGTGTTATTATGACGATGGCGTGGCACCAATTGACGTCCGTGATGTAATTTGTCATGCCGTTTGATGCAATGCTTTGAATTTTGCATCCCATATTGCAAAACCACTTTTCCACAGGCCATAAAATAGAATAGCGGCAGTGATATTTTATTTATCCTGTGCATGCGTAAACCAATGACCCGAAAATACTTATTCAGGAAATACGAAAGCGCAGTTGACTAATTTAACAAATTCTATATAAAACATGTCAGTCACAAACAGCGTGACGGATAATAAAATATTGATTTATATACGTGCAGCAAGAGAATCGCACTCGTAATGATAGCACACAGAGGGCTTCAATCATGGATATAAAAACATGGTTGAAGAACCCATCATCTAGACCCTAAATGCGTTCCTCGTTTCTGGCGTCTACCGTCTTGATAGAGCTTTTCACCGGTGTCAAGTGAAAAAAAACCATCAGATCAAAGACATTTGGATTTTCAGATGATTTTTTTTTATTTGCTGTTACTACCGCTTTGTGACATCAGAAACAGAAGACATAAAAACGTGGTCAAAAGAGCTATCATTCGGCTCCCTAAACGCCCTTCTGTTGGCGTCTACCGTCTTGATGAGAGCTTTTCTAAGACAATCGCAAATATCGGACCTTCCGATGTGTTATTACGAGTATGGAGTTGCACATTATTATCGGTCGACGGCAGTATAGGGCGGAACATTACTGGACTAGGGGCAAAATGCGTGCAATAACGCGCCGGCTTGCCATCAATCTTCATCGAAGCAACAACGTGTCGAGCTGCCGACGTATTCGACTATCGAACGTAGCCGCCAAGTCCACCGCGGATTGTGGACGCCGCTTTATTACCGTCGTAATGAAGCGCCGATACTGATAAATTACCCATTATAATTCATTGTTAATAGCCGATGAAGCTGTGCCATATATGCAGGTGAACTACTGGATGTGGATGTACCGCCAAATGCTTGCTCTGACCGCTGAGTCCAAACACTAATTTATGCAACTGTGTTAATTAATGCTGTTTTGATTTATTGAGTTTTTCCTTAAAACACAAAGGACTCTTCGAATATGCATCAACTGAGTTTAACCAATTAACTGAAGTCGTGGAATATAATGGTTTGCAGTAGTTTCTACCACCAGGGACGATTTCAACGGGAAATTATAAATTTATGGATTTACGAGTGAAGGCCAATTAATTTTATAGATGGTCATCCAGGCTCACCAGTTATCAGTTTAACTGCGGTAACGGTTTTGAATGCATCATAAAAACTTTTTGAATCAAGTGAAAATAGAAGCTTCAATCAGGTTATCGTATTTTTGAAATGTAATCGAAAAAAAAATTTCATCATCATAAGGCACCCTTATTTCATTATACGACCCACCTGCATCACTCACAGGTGCATCCAAATCTCCCCACAAAATAATCCTAAAATAGCAGTTGAGAACTTATTGTGCTCTTCATTTTTTTGTCCGAAAAACATACGTGGGGAGTGAAAGAATAGAGACAAAAACTGTAACGACAAGATATTTTTCTTGTTTTAAAAGTTTAACGAAGAGGAAGAAGAAAACAATTGACTTAAAATTCATCTCGGGTAATTGTTGCACAATGTTATCGGTTGACCTCTATTCATTCCATATTAATTATCTGTTTCCAGTGTAAATGATATGCAATCGGATATTCTGTCTTTACAATAGAGATGATTTAATTCGAAATCCGGTCTTGATGATGAAGAGAAAATTAAGTGTTTTTACGTTTGATGCTAGTTCTAAACTTTAGTCATTATGCGTTCGAGTTTTTAGGATTAGTTGCAAATGAAGGGAGTTTATGAGGTGAAAATGTTGAAAATGCTAGGTACATCGTGAGTTTAATGAAGCAGATATTTTGCAGAGACAATATAAAGGCAAAGCTCATGTTGCCGGTTAGGGAGTGTAAATGGGTGAATAACTCTATATGAATTTGCATATCGAAGGTCATTTTTACTTCCGCCCCTATGTTGTTTGTCATGTAACCCTTTAGATTGAAGCAAGAAACGTGATGCGAGATCTACGGTCTTTTGCCGGCTTGGTCGGATGATTCATGCAAATTACTGAGGCGTTAAACATTTTCTCCTCTTTAACCATACTGAAGCACAGTTCGACCACAAAATTTTCGCATTTCATTACAAACCTAAGTGACAACTTTATTATCACAACAAACATAAATTTTAGTTTAAGTTGATTCGTTATTATTCAGCGCAATAAACGTTATTATGCGGTTGTAATAATGACAGTTTCACTGTAACGATTTAGATTATGATGGGTATTTGATATCTTTAGTCGGTAATAGTGGTATATTAATGCGATCATGTCAAAGGATTCCATGCTCTAACGCTCTTCATTGAATGTAATTCCAAATCTATCAACAATGCAGAATTAGCCAATGGGCGTGGTTGTTCTCGAATAATCTGATGAAATCTGTAGAATCGGAGATGCAAAATGAATTTCATAATACTGATAATATCAATGTTTCCCAATACATTTTAAAATTCAGCGAACTGATTAATTCTATCAAATTTAAATGCTTTGCAATTTGGTCGTTGTTGTAATTTTACGAGATAAATCTGTTTCAATTTAGTAGCTGATTCTATGCGTTTATGTGTTGAGATCCTTGGAAGCCACCTGAGGCTAGTCGTAACCCCTAGAGTTGGCGACACAACGGCGTGCGTGACGCCCTAGGGAGCTCCCCTATAAGACGAAACTGCCACCTAAATGGTTATGTTAGTCTTTTGTTCACTTTACAAGAAGAAAATTTTTAATTTTTCTGCTGAAAGGGTATAATAGTGTACTTTGGTTTCATAGCTGCCGAGGATTAATAGAAATTAAGATGTAAGTTACGATATGGCTTTGGGGTTGAGCCCAATTTGTTTAGTATTGTGGACGCAGGGAGCCCAAAATTACCCATTTTCATTCGCTAACGTGAACTTTACACAAATCAAGACCGCGTTTGCCTTTCATAATACTATACCCACCCAATTTATTATTTCAATAAAATTGATGATTCAAGCTAATGACTTTTATCACAAAAGATTCCCAGCTACAAAATTTAATATAGCTGAAAATATTACAAATTGTTATTGCTTCAGTTCTGTTTTATATCATATTTTGTTATCCTAGCACCTAAAAGTGAAAAAATAGACGTTGGCAAAAAGTTTTGATTTAAGTTGCATACTGAGACATATATCAATGTGTGTGAGGGTGTTCCTCGCTGTTATTAATTACTAATCAACAGCGCGCTTATGTTTTAATGGAGTGTTATTATTATCCAAGTGGAGGGATGTCCCGCAGGCACTAAACACCTACAATCTTTTCCATAATGAATTTTACTTCTCACTTATCATGATTTACAACAGCATCGGCATGTGTTTATTTCCACCGAGAGAATAGAAAGTAATTAACAAGTATTAAGGAGTAATTACAACACCCTCCTCTGCAGAAAAAAATGGACAAGGGTAATCTTTGTAGAAATATTAATTACATTAGAGCAGATAATAAGGATACGATTGTTTTCCCGTTGGTTGATTTTGGTTGCCTTCCCTTAAAATTAGTTGACCTTTAGAAATGTCACTATTTATAACCTTTCCTATTTCCAATAATCGGTATGACATCGATTCGGTGCACTTCATTTATGTGGTTGGTATGTTAACCTTTCATTGACATTCTGCGCATATGTAGACATACATCATCCATTACATATTCTTTTGCAAAGAATATCTACTCGTTGTTAACTTCCCCTGGTCAGAGATTAATTAGGAAATGCGTTTGATCTCAGTCTGATATCAGGAATATAACTTATTCAATATTGAAGAACGAATATGAAACTTGTATTGTAATAATGTAAGCTTTATCAATAGCTATAATCAAAGGCAGCTTGACGGTGATTGACGGTACTGTCATGAACTCATGAAGCGTCGCACCTGCTTGCTACCTCGCACGCATTCAGATTGCCGATGTACTACTATGCTGCCTATATGTATATCAGACTATTGTACCTAGTGCCGTTCACCTCAAAGATATTATCTGCAATACTCATTTTACTTTGTTAATTACTCTAAATCAGTCATACAAGGTGTGTCTCTTTTATAAATACTTACTTTTTTTCTGTTCAACAAAAGAATAAATTCTGTTCTTTGAAATTTATCAATAGAAATCTCACTAGGATAACTAGGGAGAACTAGCAAACTGACAAAATTTCCTGCACTGTTGACACGTGTATCCTCTTTACTGCTGTGTTTTACAAGTCGATGTCACATAAGAATCAAAGTGAATAACTGATTGTTGCAACTAGTAATTAGTTTGCGTCGAGGGTCTCCAAACAGCACGGACGATTTCGAGAGACACTCTTCCAATCAATTAACTTTCACAGTGTCCCAGCACGCTGTACAGAATGCACATTAATGGGTGTGAGTGTAGGGTTACATTGACAAAATTCAATTTTTCTATACTGTTCGACAACAAACCCTCTTGTGGAAATTACAAGGTAATGTCCACATTTGCAGAAAATAAAAAAAAAAAGTTAAAATTTGGAAACCTATTCGAGTTTAAAACAGTATAACAATAAATTGAAAATGGTTTTGGTATTAATAGGAATTGAGGGTTGAATCCCTGATACTTTCCTGGTGGCTTTCTGCCAGTAATGTGCGAGATTATGTGTAAGTGCGTAAGCGAGTCGGTGCTGAAAATGGGATAGTTAGCGGCAATTCGCATTCCCCCAAACGTACAGTGGTTACCCTTTCAGAACATTCCAACATTACTGTCATTGGCACGTTTACATAAAAATGCCTAAAATACGACCAAATTTCAAATTAGAATATGCATTCATGCTTAACAACTAATGAAAAAGATATCAACTCATTCTTGATTTAATTTTTTGCATGAAAATTATTAATTGTTTCATGTTCATTTACTGAAAGCAATTCAAAGAATTTGATTTAAAAATTTAATATAAAATTTGCACCATGCAGCCATACGATCTTGATTTGATAACGTTAATTAATTTTTGTCCATGGTTGGTTGCATCACTCACGTTTGTTATGCATTGTGTTAAACACTAACACGCTTGCTTTACCAAATTAACGATCGACATGGTTTTGGAATTTCGAGTAACCCATCGTTTTATCTAATTTATAGATTACGGTTCTTATCTCGTCTACTTTGGATTACCTAAAATGCCTAAACTACGATGTATATTATGCACAACATTAAGATAACAGTTGATAATTCCAAGAGGTGTTACTATTGTATTATATTCACCCTTTCCTACTTTTAATTTAGCAAAAAAGCAGCAATATCTTAATGGTGTAATATAAATTGATATCAGCAACAGAGAGGTGACATGGAAGAAAAATTGTTGTAAGTTGCAGTAAGTCGATGTGCTGTACAAGATATCATTTATCATAGCAGTCAACAATCTTTACGATGGACAGTAAAATGAACGTCTACACAATATAAAATATTTTCTTATAAAAAGCAAAATTGTTATCAATGTGTAAAAAAACAACTTGATAATTATTTGTTTTGAAATATTGGAATAGAGTAATTCAGGAAAAAAATGATTGAACCCATTTACCGATGTCATTATCATTACCATTAGTTTAGTAGTGGAAGATGTAAAAATTGTTAGGTGATAGACAGAATTTCCGTTAATGTGTATTGAGAAATTAAGTTGAAAAATTGGGTTTAATTATATAGTACGGTTTCACTTAGATAGTAAAAGCAACCAGTGTTCGTGACGTAGTATTGTAAATTATCGTATGTAATCGTCACGCCTTTTAGTTGTGCGTGTTCTGTCAAAATTACCTCTTCGTTTCGGAAACTAGCTGTTTTATTTGAACTACATTAAGATTCCTATCAATCATAATTTAAAAATGAAAAAGATTGTCACTCGTATGTAGGGGTAAATCAGCGGTAGGTAGACAGCGACTAGTGTTGATGTAGAGATTAAATTGAAATAATTGTTTTTAGTGTCTGTTGTATATTTTGAAAAATGTGTAATTTAATAGAAAAATCTATGTTGTGTAGATAATTCGGGAAGTGGTTATTTGTGGAGAACTGGCGAGTTAGTCACAGAGTGGTCATTAGTAGAAATCATATCGGCGAAAGTAAATTGGCGTTTTAGATGAATTCCCTGTTTTTGATCGGGACAAAGCGTGTAATGAAGGGATCAAGAGTGATCTGGAACGGGAAGTAAATGCGCTATCGCAGACGAGTGGTCTTTAATACATGCGGCACATCAATTAGAGTATCAGGCGAACCGTGAGAAAACAAACAATTATACGAGTGAGTAGAGCAAAAGGAGGATCCTTGGATCCTACATCCCTCAAGAGTGCGATTGTCACGGTCATCCGGACGGCCACCCCTTTCCGCATTTCCGCTATTGTGTGGCCGAGTGACCGCTCTGACCACATAGCCACAGCACCGCCACTCGCCACCGGCCAACGCCACATATTTGTGTCAATTTGCCGGATATTAGCGACGCACAAAGCACTCACTCTGATTCATGCTCGGACTTGTTTACTTCGGTATTAAGGAATCCTTACGACAGATACACATCATTATTTTTGATGTGGCTTGCCTTTCCAACAGACTATATCAAATTACTTTCTGATTGGGGAAATCGAAACGACGGCAGGTATCGCAATGGCGGTGGTGGTGGCGGTGGACGCAGCCACTTTAACAAGGATACTCGATCTCCCTGACGATCGGTCATTTCATGTTCAACTTGTATCTGCCGTTATCTGACAAGATACTCGTGTTTACTCATATCTGATTTCCCGGACGAGTACTCCGTTATAAATATAAATGCCCCTTTTTATTATTATTTACCTTGCATGCTACACCACCGCCCAACTACAACAAATGTATTAACACGTGTATACCCAAACACCGACAAATCGACAACACAAATTACAACATACAAACAAAAACCATCCATTGTCCTCGGTTTGTTACATTATTTATAATTTATAATCGTCACACTGTTGATTCTCTCCAATACAAAAATCATCAAAAAATAAAAAATCCTCCCATATAGCTTGAAATTTGAAAACAAACAAAAATCAACGCAGATTTTCTCCCGTCACAATGCTCCTCTCATCACAATATTCTTTTCCTAAAAAGCATAAAAATGAAGGGTATGCGTTTTGTATACATTTTTATATTTTTATAAAGGTTTTGTTTAGTGGAAATTTTAGAAATATTACAAATAGACGTTGACTGAAAAAAAATTGAAAGACAATAATACAAGACCGTAACAGCCTATTTCCATATTTGCATACTAATATGTATTAATTACCACTTATATCAATTTTCCTTTTAATTTTTTTCTAATAAATGTATGAACCTGGAAATAACTTGCTTATTTTTTCAGTGTACTGTGTGCTATAATTCAAGCTAATTACTGAAATATAGTAAAAAATAGCTAATTTGATGCTACACACGTGCAACAATACATCAAGTAGTAAAAAATATTAATAAATAATATATTAAAATGAGGGTAAGGCATCTTTCTTTGACAGCTGATATATTTGTCAAACGGACTCAATTTACCCACCTGTAGACTTTAATAAAAAAAATTTAACACTAAACAACTCTATATGTTAGAAATTTTTTGTTGTAAAATACTGGTAGTTATTCAAATTCGAAATCTGCACAATTCTTTGAGATATTTATATATGTATTAGTAATTTTATGTAAATAAGTTCCTGTCACTAATTATAATCAAGATAGACAACGTTATTGTCGCTGTCATTACGGCTTTTACCAGAGAGTTACATGTAGTAAGCGTAATTAATTACGCCTTAATTACAGGCAGGGAAAGGCTTATGAATCTGATAAGCGAAATTCTATTTATTAGAATTCATTCGGTTTAACATAGGGGTCGAACAAACTCGTCAGTATTAAGCACCCATTTTGCTATAACCGTCGCTTGGACAGTCACACAGATCTATCTCTTTTGAACGAGTACTAGCATGGCTAGTAATTAATCAAATGAACAAGTATTAATATCTGAACGTCGTACTGACCACTGTTCTGACAAGACCCTGATGTAAACTCCATTTGCATACTCACGGGGCGCTAACAATAATACAGCAATACCCGCATGCTTATATTTAAATGTAATTGGCAATGACGATGACCAGCATAAGTCAAATAGAATGTTTTCCGCGGGCTCACTCAAATGTTCTAATGGCTACCACGTGCGGACTACTAACGTTAGAACAGATCAAATTTATAACCAATGGTCAACACTTTGAAGAAACCGCTATTCAACACTGATTAAAAAATTATTAATTTTGTGGACGCGACCAGCATAAATTTTCCTATCTAAAAATGGCAACATAAATATGTAAATATTTTTGGAACATTCTAAAAGAATTCGTATTTTGCTATATTTGCGCTTTCGGCTCTCCCGTAGTATTTACTCAGGTCGCAGTAAAAGTTCTTAAAATATAGACTCCCACGACGGTAATGAGACAAAGGGAATTCCTTAAGCACGGAGGTGGTACAAAAAATAGAATCCAGTTCGTGTTTTGACAGGTTTTAATTTTTATTGCAGAAATCGCAATTAAGTTAAAGTAGTTTTTACTTGATTGAGTTGTTAAAATAAACGGTAACGCATCAGTTACCAATTTTGACAAATGTTCGAAGAGAGTGTCAAAGTTGTGGTTGTTTTATTATAATTAATTTTCGTCCGTCCATAATCTAGTTTCAGACAATAAGCTAGATACATGTGTCCCGTGGAAACGGTCGATGACAGCGCTGTCCGATAATAGGCAGCCCTTGTGTAATTAAATCTTCTAATCAACACCACCATTCATTGCGATACCGGCATTGACCGGTAGTTGAAGGTCCGTTCTGGTAACCCGTGCTATTCCCAGATGGGTCATTTATACGGATTTAAGATGAACAACGAGGTTCATACGAAGTTAAGCTTAATTGAGCAAGGGCTGCTTTATTATCCATGCAAATGAAAATGGTGATGGACATTGGCTACTTTATGTAGATACATATTGACTTAGATATAATCTAAAAGAGATTTCTGCTACAGACATTTTAATTTGAGACTAAATCAACTATAAGTTTCATCGCTAATTATAATGCAGAAGTTCTCAAGATTCTATGAAAAAAGGGTTTAGCTTTTCGTAATTAGTCTTGGGGCCGTGGCGTTGCAAGGGATTATCACAGCCCTTCTCATTTACGCGTCTCCCTTATAATGAGAGACTTGTCGAAAATGCAGAATAGCTTTGAGGGTTCGAATAAGCTGATTTGTAAAATAAATTAATGATCCGGCGTCGCAAAAGTCACCTCTGAGCTGTCACATTGTCTGTTAGGAAGCATTGCATGAGAATCCTCACTTAATTACTTAGGCCTCCTAATTCAGTTTAACGAGTTCTCTATGCTAAATTTTCTGTTTCCGGTTGTCTCTTTTCCAATGTTTTGAATTATCGAGATTGATGTATAGAAAATTTCGTAAACAATACTTACGTAATATTAACAAACGGAAAGCTTTGCACTTTATTACGACAAGAATTGCTCTTGTTGGGGGATGCAAATACTCCACAACGCAAAATGCGTTCATTATGCAAAATTTATGTCAATCATTACCATTGGATTTGACAGTCCGATATGATATTTCATGATAAAACGTTGCCTGCAATGAACTACCTACCAACCAGATTAGGCGACCGCGTGCACGCTGGGCTGCTTATCCCTGTTATCGCCAGCTTGGGAGCTTGTACACCTGAGCGCGCCAACTCAAGCCCAACATAAACCATAAACTATCAATTTAATACTCACTACATCTTATTTTATATCTCTTCTATTAAATTAAATAATCCTAATAAAATATTCACAAAATTTGATAATTATTTCTTATCTCAATCTTGTCATTTTCGTCTTCCGAAGAAGTAACAAGTATAGAATCTGATTCAGTTAAATTCTTTCAGTTGGAACCTTTTCATATCAGTTAAGAAACGTATATATTATTTATTTTTTTGTTTGCAATGACAATTTACATCTTGTTCGTTTGAATAAATCGTTTATACACATCAACAGTATTCATTTTTATCAGAAATGTGATCTGTGAGAGCTCACCTCACAATTTGTCTCTTTTCATGTCTGTCATGTTATGATTCTGCTCCTTCTTCTGTATTGTAACGTCGCTCAAAACAAACCAGTTTAATTGGAATTAGTACAAAAGTTATCGAAAAAGTCATGAATCAGTTATAACTTCTCGAATTACGTTGTTAACTACTTAGGTTAAACGAAGCGAATCGGATGAATTGAGATAATAATGGAATTGCAACAAAAGCAATTAAAAGAAGGGCTTGATCCTTTTCTAGTGCGTAAATATAAAGCGGACTTGGCGGCACCAAAATTGACTGACGCATCGTTGTAACCAAAACAATACATCTTGACACTGACTGATTAATGATCGAGAATGTTATCTATAAAGACTTTATCACAACTCCCTTCGTTCAATCGGCTTAAAACAAATGCAAAAATTAGAATGCGTTGCACACTGTTCAAAATTTCTTTGTCTCATACGGTTGAAGAAAACCATAAATCAAATAAATTTAACCGATCTTGAAAAGCTATTGGGGTTAACGTATAATATCGCAAAGTTTGACTGAAATACACTAGGGAAAACAACCGTCATTTTTTTCTTCTATATCCAAACTTAATATATTCAACAATAAGAAAGGTGCAGCATGCGCCACCAATATTTCTGGTTTAGTTTTTTGATGTTTTATTTATGTGTTTTAGACAAACAGTTCTTAACTACGTATACAAAGTAGACAAATAGTTTACTCTGTTGTAATACATTTTATTACACTGATGAATCTAATAACAGAAGCCCTTGTCTTATGTAAGGGTGAATTTCATAACCCGTTCAGCCGGTCAAGACAACTCATAAATTCTGGTCAACATTACACTGACTTGGTAACAAAGAACCAAAAACTTTTACTTGATCTTATTTAATTATATTATTTAACTGCATTTACAGTCGTTTTCTTTGTACGTGCATTATCATACTCAAATCTTGTAACTTAAGTTGATCGTAAATATACATCAACAAGGACATTTATGTGTGGAGTTAACAGATTGTACATAACAGCATATTATAAAAATGTTTCATTGTTTAGATGAATAGTTATAAATATTTTTTTCAAGTAATAAAATTTTAGCTTGTCAATAACTAAGACAACATCGTTAGGTTAGATTTCATTAAAACAATCTTTGCATCTTAAGAAATAGTACAAGAAGTGAAGCATAAAATGAAAATGACATTTATTATCTGAAAGAAGCGACTGAAGATCCTTATCTAAGACTTATTAAAATGTTTTTTATTAATATTTTTAAGGTGAGAAGAAACGGAATGTCTTCATTTCACTGTCATAACTAGTTTCAATGTGATGAAATGTTAAAAACAAAAAATATTATTTTGAAAAATCACAGTCACTTCCTGACAGTTCTATTCTTTTTGTGGTGTTTGTATTTTTTCATGATATTTCTTCAATAGAGAGAACGCGGAAACGCCTTCATCATTCTGCTGTAATTAGTTTCAGTGTCGTTGGCATAAAAAGTGAGTATCTCTAGAGTGCGAGAAGTTGGGGTGACTTTTTTGATTTATGGATCTTGATGTGAGGTGGTGCTGTTGTTACATCGTTCGTTGGAGAGAGAAAGTCTAAAATTAAATATACGAATCTAATTCTCTGGTTTAAAGTTGATAATCAATCAGAAAGTGGATTGGTTCAGTTGTCGGCAAGCGAACAAACGGTCGTTATCATTATAAGTAAGGGACGAGAGATAACGGACGTAACATAGCATCAGCTCGACAAAACGCGGAATTACTAGATGACATTTGTAATCACTGAGTCAAATGGGATGGTGGCAGCATGATTTATAGACAAGTGAGAACACCACCTAGCAAACAATGTGTCTCGCGACTACAATAACTTCCACTTGGTTGATCCCCACCCGAGAAACTCCAGTAGCACTTAACTAGCGGTGCAATTTAATTATCAAATGTGCTTCCATTACTCAGCGCTACGAGCGGATTGTTGTAGACATTCAAATTGACCGTAAAGATTTGCTGATAAATTTACAAGCATTGTCTCAGCGGCACTATAGGCCATCCACAACTACCGTCTTTAACTACCGGACTACGTGCCAAATCCTCACACATTCATTTTAAGCTATCCACCCTCAAATCGCAACAGAAACGTAGAATTATTGCTTTTATGTGTTTGAAATAGATGAAAAATAGCTAAAACTTCATATACTAGCAATTTAAATGGAGAATACATTGTTTTAAAATTCCTTGTATTTCGAGGGTTCATAAATAAAGCATATGACAATCAGTTTAACAAAGCATCCATGCGGCGATCTAGGATGACCCATGTCATTTATGTCTTTTGTTTTTAAGCACCCTCTGAACTCGAATAACAAAAGTCGGCTGTTCACCCTATTTCTCTTGTCTGAACCGTCCTTTAGTTTTAATCCAATGCAGCATTCTGTTTCAAGCGATCCTCAAAAAGCGTTTTAGAGAGCAGCGCGTAATGATGTCCACTGTCCAGTTGATCCGGGGACATAACAGCTCAAACGTTTTGCAAAGATGTGTGAATCACTATACTGAAAACCCTTCAATTCTGTTTGGAGTCTCATCGATCTCTCATCGTCGCATTTACAATTGAATGGCTGATTAGAAAGTTGGGTTGAGAGTCACTGATGAATCGCTGTCTACAGTGATGAATTGGTGTGTATCAAAATTGGATCATGTGATCACTCACAATACCCTCAAATATGAATATAGTTAAAAGTAATTTGCGATTCTCAATATGAAAGGAAATCGTGTTCAGCAGAATGTATTTGTCAAACTCGCTCCATCTACTGACCAACTGACCGTAGAGGGCTTGATCAAATGAACCGCGTGGAAAGAAATTCCCGCAAATGTGAATACATCTCCGAGTCATTTATGCATTGTTATTTTGCCGGAAGAACAACAGGAATTCCCAAGTCACTGAGTCTTTACATCTCTCTTCGGATATAGGGAATTTATAAAACACCGACCAGCATGACAAGTAGATGTAGTTTTTTTTTTTTTTTTTTTAATGGAACTACAACCGAGGGCTAGTACGGGTCCTGCAAGGTCATTTTCTCTCGGTGATCAATCACTGGACACGGTAGCTGGACCTGATCGACTACATAATGTTCAGTACGCAAGATGTTAACTGGTGGTTTAAAACGCTTCTCTTGGGAGCGATTCCGATAGCCGATAGATAAGATTGGACAAATAAGCCTGGGGTTCTGAGACCAAATATTTCTTATTTTTGAACGAACCACAGGGAAAACAAATTTACCAGTTCCAATCAATAATTCAACTACGAATATCTATAGCTTTTTCGAATGTATAAGTTAAGAAGAAATGCCTTTATAATTCGTCGTTATTAAGATATAGTGTAATAATAATATCGACTTTATAGGTGCAGTTAATTGCAAGTGCTACGTCCCGGAGAGTTAAGAGATCCTTAAAGATTGACTAAATCAGCGGGAGGCCTTTATACAGCATGTATGAGCGTCTTTATAGGGCAATGCAATTAGAATTGATTGTTGTAGGTGATTTTAACGACACATAACAACAGTGCGACATAAAACCCGATTATTAGGGTTTACAGAATTTATGGAGAAAGGGTTAGGAAGGTCGTCGCTTTGTGCCTGATATTATAAAGGGTACTTAATTAAAGTTCGAGAAAAAAAAACAATTTTTATGATTACTGTGAAATATTTTTCGCGGTACTTTAGAGATACTTTATTTACAACAGTGGAAGTATATATACATTCGAAACACATACATTTTCTTGTTCGTTCTTGTTGTAGAACACCCGCTAGTTAATTGCCCATTGGTTGTATTAAAATTCTATAATAAAGAACTTTTAAATCGAAGGAACGTCAAGATTTAATTTTGTTTATAGTAATTTAATCTGTTTCAATTTTATTTAACGTCTGCCATTATTGAATCGTAAAATAAGTTAATGATACTCTAATAGGACATTACATTGATCAGTAATTCTCATAAGTGTGTACAAAATTAAAACCTATTATATTTCCAAACAAAATTCTTGTATTTGTTAATTAGGAGGAATTTTTAAATGAGGATGTAGTAGAACTGACAGAAGATCTATTAAGTAATCGATAATAAGAGAAAACATCATTAGTTAAATCCGCAAACTTCGTTGAGAAATGTAAATGACGTCGGCAGTAAACAAGGTTTACTAGATCTGAACAAATCCCACTACTAGGCGTAAATTATGTCAGTGAACAATCATGTGGTACTTACAGCATTTCAGGAGATTAACATGCAACCAACATTCCCTAACTTCGACAATGAGAACTCAACTTTACTACCTATCTCTCAGCAAATACTGTTACTACTCTGCCTTAATTTGGGGACTGAATACAACTCCAACAAAGGAAACTATCGTAAACAACAGTGATTGCCATTTATTTAACATCTTGCAACTGGGAAGTTGCCTTTGTTTCTAGATGACCTATAAATAGATATGTGTATTGGTTACTTGCTCTTGAACCATTACATTCGTTTTGTTTCCAACTTGCATTTATGTGATTGTCTGAACAGAAGTGTATGCATACTAAAAAGGATTTTCCAAATGAAATCCAAACGACAGAATTTGCAACTCATCCACTTTCTGTCGTTTACAAACATTAACATTGATTTTAACATTCTCTGATTCCTTATAATGACATTTCCTTTCTTTCATAACATCAAAACTCAATATGAAATTGATGACAAAGGCAGAGAATTTCAGTAGAAATAAAAAGTCAATAAAGAAAAATGTGTCTCTATAGAAAGCAGACACGTGCTGTTGTATACGTTTCTCAGCGACTACCGTTTGACGGCACGGCACGGATGTCGCCCCAGGCTGTGCTTAACAAGACCCTTCAACCACTGGAGTGTCGAAACTATAACGAAACCTTCACCAGAGTCGCTGCTGCTGTAGCTACTGATTACCAATCATGTCTCCCAATGCCTAACCACTTGTTTCACTTTTATTGAATGATTGGTTGTGACCCCCGGCGTAGTTTTAATGGTTGCTGAATTTCGTCAGATGCTTCAAAGATTTATCAATAGTCTAGCAAAATCTACCGTAGGGAAAATGTAGTAGGATTCACTTTCAAACATATATAGGATTCAGTTTACAAATGCTTAAATAATATCAAAATTTTGTGAACTTAAACCCTATTGAAGTTGACCAAATATACATTTCTTTCACAACTGTACCACTCAATGTTGTATATTTGCAGAACGTTTGTGGGGTTACCTATAGTTTATATGAGATCAAAGCGCGTTTCCAACGTTCGTGCCGCATTACAGAATAACAAAGATACGATGTCTTTGAATGTAAGTTTACAATTCTGAATAAGAAGTTTCCACAGATTTCTGAAAAATAAACAAACATCTCATGAGTAAATATTCCACACTGTTGAGACATAAAGTTCTCGAATCAACTAAAGTGCTTCACCGAATCAATATAATTCATCTAAAAAGATAACAACTTGAATAATCGTGAATGGACTGTCGGACATAAGGCTGCAAATGGCTAGTTTAAGAGAAGTGATAAATCAGTTGAATCAAGACACAAACACGACACTTGATTGATAAAAGAACTGAAGCACCCGGAAAAGCACGGAGACAATAGCTGATAAGAAATTAATAGAAGCAATGGGGAGCAGATGGGTCACGGTTCAGATGTCTTTAACAACACTAAACTCTCACGAGATTTAGACACCGGAACAATAATACAAACCACTTTCAAACACTTGACTGCCTATAAATGAAACAAAAAAATCATTTGAAATAAACAAATATTAAACTCACCATCATACAATAATGCTTTTAGTGGTTTCAGTCGACACTGTTTTTTTTCCTATTTAGTTCCAGTTAATATTGAAACTGTTGACTGACAAAAGAAAGTGAAATAATAAATGTATCTATATTTTTTTGATTACTGTAAAGCTGAGTTTGTTAAATGACTAGATTGTTGATAATGACTTCCTTCCATGAGTAACTAGGTGATTAAAATTCTCCTCTCATCAGAGTACGATACGGAAGAATGTAGAATCTGAGGGCAAAGTGAAAAACCATTGGGTGTTTTTTGCATAATCTGTGAGAATTGCATGCTTGATTGTGATGATGTGTCCATTTGAGCCCCAAAATGAAATGAAATATTTTAATAAACATCTGTGGTGTGTGTAATTAAAAGCTTAACGAAGTGAGCACGGCGGTTATCACTAATGAAGTTCCCTTAATTCAAGCTTTCTCCCATAGAAGTTGTAAATTTCATAAAGTGGACTCTCTAGATACGAGAATTGCTCATTTCCGAAATCATCCCGTTAGAGTGAATCGTTACTGTTGCTTTTATTTTTGTTTATTTAATCTTTTTCATCGAATAGGGTAGTTGGTTGAATAACGCTTCTTCAAGTTTTGTAAATGTAGTAAATAGAAGTTATCTAATCTAGAAAACTTTATTAATGAAATCTAAACAAGCTAGGGGCAGAACTCTCATATGATGCGAATCTTTAGTCTGAATGCGATTGCATGAATAATTAATTTATCTCCATCTCAATTCACTTTGAATATATGCTGCCACATACATGTTGTATGATCTGTGCACACACGAATATGTGTACATGGACAGGAATCGGATTCATGGGAGGTTGACAAGGTTGGGGTAAAATCTGCCTGAAGTTAGGATGTAAGGGGAGCGACCGGACACTGCCTCATTAAGCGCCACAGGCGCCGCAATGCCTTTTTAACCAATCAATAATTAATCGGACAAACAGGATACGGTCAGTGTTGTACTATTTATTGTTGACTCGGTACTACTGCTTTCTGAAATGCCAAATATTTACATTAATCGATTATCAACAGCACTGTACCAAACTGAACATATATAATACAGCACTAATTGATTACTTCTCTCAAAAGATATTTGTTAAATGTCATTGCATAATTTGGCGAGAAAGTGTCATTTTTAATCTTTACGACATGAATAGGAGTCTCGCTAGAACGCAGTTGAAGGATCACCTCATTTAGACGCCATTCGCTTCTATATTAATTGAAAATGACAGACTCTATTAATCTAATTCTATCTAGGCTCAGCTATACTAAGCATATTGCGAGATTGTTTCGGATCAACTTAAAGATAATAAATCACCACTACAGCTAAAGTAGGTTATTAGTAGGGCCATTGCCATTACTCCCAACACGATGAACTTGAACATAATTGCTCAATCACCCGAATATAAAAATATTCAATTGAAAAAAAATTAAAAGTGGTAATTATTCATCATCGTTTAGTATTCAATAGAACATTAATATTTATAGATCTTAATGTATATTTTTATAATCCGGACCAAACTGCAGTTTATCGCTTTAATTTGGGTACAGTTATTCGTATTCATATCGAAAACGATTTGTCAAGATTTGTAAGTATCTGCCATTCGTTCTGACCGGATGATCGATTGCTTTGCACTCGACTTTCGCCCTAAAGCTATTGTATCAAAACATATCCTTGAATCATTTAATTTGATAATTGTATTGACGAATAAGCACAATTTAGTTATTTGATTTAAATCAAATGAAAATATTTATAATAGAAGGACTAAAAATATTAAAAGCTGTGAATGATTATGATATTTAAAACTCTTTGTACCTTTTTTGGTATTAAATTAATAACTTTTTTACGATTACTATAAGCTATAATTTCTCGACATTTACATAATATTGCCGATGAGGGTCGGTAAACTGTTATAATTTTAACGAGTGCACCCGTTTTCGCCTTTTATTGTGTATATTCTTATGATATTTTTATTTTTGTTCTTTAAATAATATTGTTACAGTGACTGCTTTATGTTTGTAAATTTACATGACTCGCAGCTTTATTATCTGTCACTTTTAGGAAGATTAATAGCTGCAACATACCCATATCGACGGTTCAGCGCACAAAAGTATTAATATCATTTAACGTTTTTATTATTTTTAGCTTTTAACTGCAGCTTGTATGAGCTTAATCCGTCTGTTATGCGTTAACTTAACGATAATTTTAATATTAAATTTTAAAAATCCGACTCTGGTTCATTCAAATGTAAATTCGAGTTATCACTTTCATTCTTTTTTAATTATCTTTAAAATTGAAAAACAAATGAAGTGTTATTGTAATTTATGGAAACATTCAATATAACATATTAATACTGTCCAGAGGAAATGTAAAAATTCAAGGGGTGCATATGTATTTTTAGGTATCGTAATGAGGACAATTTTTCCTAGCGCTTCCTGTTAAGGGTGGCCTTTCGACAGGATATTTGAACACTAATCAGTGTCCACCGTACAATGCCAAATGGCAGACAAATGGATACAACATTAAAATAAAAGTATAACGTCAGTTACGCCAGGTTCTCAGTGAAAAGCAGAAAAATATATAACTTTTGATGACAGTTAAGATTATAATAATTTGTGACACTTGACACATTCTGTAGTTATAAACAAACATTATAAAACTTCATTTTGCATTTACGTTCAGTTAACTGTTAGTATAGTAGCACGATAGCTAAAAGAGGAATTTTATATAGTTTATGTCCAATTTGGTGGAAATGTTTAATGCGTAGGTAGTTTGACCCTAAAGTCACTAAACGCGACTGAGAAATGACTGAAAGTCAGCAATGATTGGTTGCATACTGAAGATTCTGTAATCAAATTTTGACGAGCAATTAAAACAAAATGAAACGAGCGCTGTCTACTCTTACGAATAAATGTACAGTATAGTGTAGGGAAACGGCTAAAATTCTGCTCTCTCTTACTTACCTACAAAGTGTGAATTTACTTCGTTCGAATAAAAACAATCAACTCGCTTTTTGTGATTAAATATTTTTAGTGTACTACCATTTGTATATACATTATCTAAATTAATCTCAGATATTATTATTGCCCTGTTTATGAGGCTCCGCATTTATAACAATATAAACCTTTTAATACCAAGTTTTATGAATATCCTTTGATTATAAAACAAACTTTAATATCCTCAATTTCTAAACACGCCATATAGCGGTAACAAAGGAAGTTCTTGTCACTATCTTCACATAAATACTGAAACTGTTTATTCAAAAAACGCCCAATTTTCCAACAGAAATTTAATGAGTTCGTAAAAACAAAAACAAAAAAAAAATTAATCTGAATATCGCAAATACTAAAATTGAATTGTGAACTATTGTATTGCATTTTACCATCAATTCATCCGCTTGTGGGATAAAGCGATGAAGGCTTACATTTTGTTAATTTTTCAATGCGGAATACTAAAAGAATTGCAGACACCGAAAATTCTGAAAAAATTCAAAAAATCTCAAAAATTTAAGAAATTCAGCAAAACTAAACACAAGTGAAAATTTTGATAACACAAACAATTTAAAAATTTGAAAATTTAGATTCTAAGGATTCCCAAAAATTTTAAAAATCCAAAGGATTGTAAATAAAAAAAGTTTTTGAAAATCTGAACTATCTATAAAACTTAGGAGTTATGAAGCATTAAGAGAATCTAAAGGATCTGAGGCTTTTGAAAAATTGAAAAACTTGAAAAACGAGTTAATCTAAGAATATCAAGAATATAGAAGATCTAATATCCAGAAAATTCAGACAATCAAAGGAATCAAAAAAAAGCTGTAAAGTTTAAAAATTCCAAAGATACATATTTAAAAATATTCAAAATCAAAGGTATTTGAAGAATTCAGAAAATCTGGAGGAATTCAATAATTTGACAATGTTTCAATTAATATAAAAAATCTAAAAAAACTTACTATAAGTCTAATCTAAGTCCAAAAATATTGAAAATTTCAAGAAAAGTAGAGATTCTAAAAACTTCTAGAAATTTGAAAGATTCTGAAAAATTCACGGAATATAAAAAACTCAAAAACCTACGGAATTCAAAAAATATTGGAAAAAATAAAAATTCTAGATTACTAAGAAAATCCAAAAATGAAAATTTAGAGAACTTTCGAAGACATCCAGTAAATTTAAAAAATTCAAGAAATGCAGAAAGTTTATATATGTAACTTGGATAAATTGAAGAAATTGAAAATCTAAAAAACAATCCAGAAGACTAAACTTGAGCAAACTTGACAGATTCGAGGAACGAATGAAAAATTTTTATTGAATTGAAATTCCAGTAAATCTAGAAAATTAGAATAAATCAGAAGGGATTTCTTAAAGCAATTTCAAAAATTCAAAAATTCTAGAACCTTCTAACCAACATCAGTTGAGAACAGTCAAATATGTTTTGTTGGTATTTTTAGATATCTGATTATTCAAAGAAATCGTTTTTGAGTATTAGCAAGCAGTTATAAGTTATTAAAGTGAAGGAATTTGTCTGTGAAAGTTGATGTCTGTACTAGTACAGCGTTATGGTTAATTATAAATTGAATACAGCTTCGCGCATGGTGATATTCGAGCTTAGTGTATCGCTAAGACTTAAGTGAGTTAAATTCGCTTGCTAATTAAATTCTCTTCTCCTATTATGAACTAATATTGTGAAGCGATTGTATTGTAAACAATTTACGCGAAGTCGTAAAGGTGCTATTTATGGTTTACAGTGTATCAAAACTACTCAAGAATAATTCAAGTATTTGTTTGTTATGCAGTTCAGTAAGCTTGAGAAACGACGATAATAAAAGCTCAGATTCTACTTTAATAAAATAAGAATCAGTCACATAAATGGCATATAGTTTATTATCCTTAAAAATAAACCATAACTTGAAAAAATAAAGGAAAAAATCTCCAAGTGACTAGGTATTTATACGAATGAATGACGACTCCTTTTTTATGTGGTGAAGTTATACTGTGAATTTACTTAGAATAAATCTGATCATCAATAGAATGGATGGCGTATAAATATTTTATGAGCGACAGTTTAGCTATTCTTTAGATTTTTTTTTATCTTCCATCATACTTAAATAAAAAAAAAATTGATGATAACCAACGTTAGTCATCCTTCAACAAGAAAATTTTAACTCTAATAATGATGCACTGACGTTTCCAATTTAATCCCTACGTCACAATGCAGACCAATTATAATTTATTCTACCCGAAGTTAATCCTTGAAGAGAACAGTTTTAATTACATGTATTCCCAAAGGAGTATTAAAATGCATCGAACTCTCTACTCTTACTACCATTTAGATATAGTTTTTATGCTTTTGTATCTATACTCTTTAACACAGAAACAGGAATAGTTTAACTGATCATTTAATTTAATAACGTGAATTTCATTTTTGCTTAGTTTTATGTTCTGATGTCATCAATACATAAAGCTGCAATTTGATGGTAAGTTTAAGTTTATTACGAGCTTATGGTAATGGGCTATAGTTACACAAACTCGGCTGTCATATACACAAAAATTGTATGCTCTAAAATTCATCTATTTATTTGCTATAAAACAAGATGCTGCCGAAGCAGTCGTAAAATATAATGCACTCGCATGTTGAATCATATAGTAGGGTCCAGGAAATGTGGTTAACACCATCGCAATATAGAAACAAATTAAATATTTCAATTCTAACGTGCTTTTATTTATGTGCCATTTCGGCGCCCGCTGACAATAAATGTTTATATCTTAACCGAATCTTAAAGCTTGCTATAGCATATCGCTACGGATTTCACTGACATAAAACTTTAATCTAAAATTGCCTCCTTGGCTGAATAGTGAAAACATCGTGTTTTTGTTTAAAGTTTCAATCTGAATTTGTTTACTTATGTACTCTGCTTAATAAAAATATTGAACATTGTTTGTTTAGTAGATATGAAAAAATTCTTCATTATATTTGACAGTAAAAAAGGTTTTAATTGTAGGTGGTAGTTTATGTTTGAGTTTTAATGAAAATTCTTCCAGAAGTAATAACATTGCTACTTCAGAAGACGCGAATATAAAAACAGCAATAAAAAATTTATTCGTAAAAGAATAAAGTAGGATACAACTGAACTACGTTTTAGAACAAAAAGCTATAGAGCTTTTTTATTGACAGCTTGATATTAATGAAAGAAATAAATAAGATAGCGTAAATAGGGTGGTGTTGTTTTATACATTCAGACAATAATATTTTATATCAGCAAGAGAATAATAAGAGTCATTGTTGTATAAATCATAAAGTTTTACGCCTATTTCGAATTTGGTTGTTGTTACTTAGTGTATCAGACATAAGGAAAACGTTATCGTGACGGAAACCAAGTTATAATTCTTTATCTCTATGATATAGCGTCGTAAACTTATTAATATCTGAAGCAATAATTGAGTCTAAGCTTGATAGGTGTACAATATATTATGGTCCTTTAACTACCGTTGGTTATGTGGCGTTTAGGAGTTTTTCTGGCAATTTCGTTGTGTGATTTAAGAACATTAAAGTGATTAGTGTAGATATAGATTTTGTGAATTGGTCTAATCTACATGAAATAATATTGTGAGGGGCCTTCGCGGGACTAATCTGCATTGTGAATATTCCCAATCCGTTTTGGGTGACAGTTGCTGCGTTCACCCCCAACAAATATACATATAGATTCATAGGCATGTTGCATCTTCCTGCGCATTTCCATACAAGCAACCCCTTGTCAATCATTTGTGTATGCTGACGGCACTGCTTTTAAATATGTTTGCTCGAAATTGTTTTTATTTCGAATTTAAAGTGGGTGTTTTGTACGACATGATGGATGTGTGTTTGTAGACCTCGTTTTCTTGTTATTTCGGTTTTTGATTTGAATTTTAGAACGGCTTTCTTCTCTCGAGGCACTTTATTGACGTTTCCAACAGAAAAACTGTTCTTTATTTATTTACGTAACTAGTGTCTAACCAATAACTGCTTTAAATAGATGTCTTCACTATTAGTTAGACAAGGTGATTCTTTTTCTCCTGTCGGCATCGACAGAACAAACAAAAAGAAACTAAATTAGTCGAAAACCTTACTTCAATAATGTCAATATTTCTTTTCTTTACGTAACTCAATATATATCATTTTGATTAAATTAGGATATGAAAAACAAATCTCTTTGTTATATATTGCCTTTGTTGCGAATCGGATCACAGTCCCAAGAAACATTCAATCATAAAAGGCAGGTTCAATAATGTAACAGATTTTTCCAGGGAGATAAAACAAGCCATGATGAAAATATAGCAGTTTATCATACAGTGACCGAGATAATGGTTTATCAAACAAAAGGATGCCAGCCTGTGAGATACGCTGAAAGCACAATCATCTCAATAAAGCATTTTGTCGATTTATTGACATTCATCGCAACGATTCGAACCACACTGTTTACTATTGTCTCATTATTTGATCAAATATTTTATTACTGACAAATTGATTTTTAAATTTTTCAAATATTCGCGATACTTAAAAAATATCGAAACACACAGAATAAAATAAATCAGACTGAAATAATGCGTGTCGTATCTGTTGATCTTTGGACGAGTGGCTAAATTTATAAGGGTTCTAAACCATTTTTAAAGCTTACGAAAAACCACAATCAGACGTTGTAAATATTCACACACAGGTAATATATTTCATTGTCATTTTTGGTTTCTTTTCAAATCGTTAAATTTGCTACTGATAAGTTTATTACGTAAAGTAATTTAATTTAAGCATGAACATTTCAACAGAGTCCTTCAGTCAAGATGTCTGCGACGTCATTACAAAAGAGACTTGCCTCAATTAAGTTCGTATACCTCTTTCTTCTCTAGAGATGCTTTACTTGAGATCTGAAGACTTCATAACATTTGACTTGCGGCATTCTTCTTGTTTCATTAATTATTAGAAAACCCCCTACATATCTCTGTTTTACTAATTTTAGTTCGTCACAAATGACAAAATGAATACATTTCTAACTGACATTATTGACAGACAAGAAAAGAACGGTGGAGCAAATCAGTTTACTGGAAGTTATTCGATTAATTTGTCCTAGGTTATTAGTGTCTTTATAGCGGCTTTATTCGGTTTTAACGACTTTTGATGGCCCCAACGGAATTATAAGATTTAGCTTTGCTATAAGAAAAAAGACACGATTAGGTGATTTAAAAACGTATTAAATCGATGGGAATGCCAATGCTGTAATTAAACGATATTAGATGAAATAGCGATAAAATATGGTACGATTTTAAATTCCAACAATTGAAGCTATTTTATAATAATTCTATTGTTATCGATTTCAAGAAAATTCTTATATACATCGAAATATTACAAAAATTATGTCCAAGTTTGTACATTACGTGAATAGCGTTGAGTTTGTCATCAAAACATAAAAAACGCAGTAACATTAAGCACCCGCATGTGACACTTTTCCCAAGAAATTGTGCATTTATCTTGATAATGCAATTTACGTGTGAGACAACGATTTGTCGCTTACTGAACATGTAGTTGACGTGAATTTATTAATTTATAGCAATAAAGCTATTAAATTTATCTACCATTTATCAGAAATAATTACCGATTCGAGACATACCTGAATAAAATTAATAAATTAAATGAAAATCCCTCTCATATTTTGAATTTACTCTTTCAAATTAAAATTTTATCTGTAAAAAAAAAACTTGATAAGTTTGTACATGAAAACGAAGGGTAATTTCATGCATGCTGTTTTATTCCGAGAATATAATCAAAGCGTCTATCGAATAAAACAATTATTTTTAAACTTTAAAGAAAAAAATACAAAAATAAGTTTTGGTATTATAACTCCATTGTATTTTTTTTTTCAAGTCAGAATATCTGGATATCTGAAATCTAAATGCTTGTAGGCAAATTGACCACTCAAGTAGGCACTTAAGCTCCGCTAAATATCCCATTCGAAATTACCACCGTGCACGAAGGGCTTAGAACATCTTAAAGGCAACATTAAAGTAATTTAGTATAAGATAAAGCATTTTAGCTAACAATAAATTGTTGAGATGTAGGCAAATGTCGAAAAACAGGAGTAATTTGTCGTGATCGTAACTCCCTACAAAGGATGAAAGCTATACAAGATTATCCTGATAAGTGCCTTTATTCAACATAGTAAGAAACCCATCTTAAATCCATTTTTAAAACAGTTCAAAATTTTAAATTATTTTTAAAACCTTTGAAGTTATGATTTTACTTGAGTAAAAATGTAAAATAGTCAATAACTGCCACATATTTTAGAAAAGATGTTTTTGTTATTATATAAAAGAGTAATAAATTAGTTTGCTGTTAATTAAGAAAAAGTGAAGATGTTAATTTTAACTTTTACATGGTCTAGTGGATTCACCTTTGACACGCCCAAAAACCGTTCAAGAATTCGGAATTACTTGAAGATAAAAGAGTAATTTGTAAGACATTCTATTTCTAGTTAAAGTTAGTAAAGCTTGTAAGTTTATTTATGACATTATCCACCCATTTGACACACTTTCCAAAAATTAACATTTGATTTTAATGATTTGAAGAGAAATGTGGCAAGTCGTGTCTTCAGACATTAAGATTTATTTGCATTCTTGTCACCATTTCTTACTGTTCTGTTAGTGGAGTACACATACAATCTGTGAAAATCTTTCCACCAAATATATTACTAGGGGTAACAGAAGAATATTTATTTTTAAGCGGCCAACTTTAGAATTTTAAATGATTACCAAATGCCAAGTAAAAGATTAATACATGTTATTAAGGAGACCAATGAACATGTTTGCTTTGGTTAAAAAAACTACCTAATTCATATGTCTTAAAAGATTACATTTAACAAATTGCCTTTGTTTTAGAGCTAAGCTGTGTACGGGTGTACGATGTTATCATACAATTATAATAATGTTTGTGATAATTTAAGTGATAGGTTGTTACATTATATCAAGAAAACAAAGACAGTTTGCAGAAAAATAACACTGATGTCACGTTCAGCAAAACTGTAAATCCTATTGACAGATTCCCGAGATTCCTCTGCACAATATTGCCGCAGTGCCCATTGGAGCGGCTAAAGTGGAGAATTTCGTTGATCACCAATTTACCTCACAGATAGTAGTTAAGCCAGCCACTATAAATTCAGGATTCCAATAAAAGACTTACTACTCACATTAATTAAAAGAAATGTGCTGCTGACACATAGATGCCGAGTGTTGAGGAAACTCAACTCACCCCATTTTTATCTTTATTTATTAACCAATTTTCAGACAAAAAAGCAGTTTTTTTGGATAACTGTCACACTTATTACCTAGAAGAGGAATTTTCCTGTACATTTTGAAAATTCCACCATATGTACTTTATAAACAAAAATAATTAAAAATCGAGAAAAATAACAGATGTTTGGTGAAAATTGGTAAACAGTTAAATCTGGCTGTAGGGGAAATTAACAGTATTTCTGGCAGACAATAATTAATGAACAGTTTTGTAAAGCTGCGACAATTGTCTGATAACGCCTCCGTTATCACACAATTAATGAGAAAAGAGATTGAGTTTCTGTGGCGAAGCTTGTCTACGTCGGCTCTGACACGCGCTATTCATTTGTTGTTGTTTCCTATTGTATCTTGTTACAACTCTTTATCCCAAATGAACAGTCGTTCAGAAAAATTGAACAGTTTTTGTCTTATATGTTGATAATTATACAAAAAAAAACTAGCAGGGATTGGAGAAAAGTTAATACAATTTTGCATGCCAGTTTAAATTAAAAATATTCATTCATTTGGGATAAGTCAATGCGGAATTGATAAGGGTTTGCTTATAAAAAAAATACATGGTAGGTTATTTAAAGATTCATATATGCTGGTGAGTGTATGCATACAAAAGCAGTAATTTTAATAATAATAAACGAAATGCACAGGTTAGCTTTGACTTCTGTTAATGGTAGTAAAGATAAGCTTCTTAAAATCGCAATAATTTTATGCCACGCTAGTAAATATAAATTACAATAAGGTATAATAACAAGCATGTAGGTATTGGTTTGTCACACCCCATAACGGGTAGTAGTGTTAGTTGAACCGCAACTGCCATACTATAGTGATGCACCCTGCAAGATATAGGGTTGGGTTGTTAAAAGATGTGACCAGATTTAATTCCGCCCTCGTCTGTCAAAAGCAGTCTAGTGTAAACAAATTTCATTGAAAATAGTTTCAATTTTAAAATTAAGGGGGTAACAGTGTTAGGAGTTTTGAATGTAACTTTCAGGAAACGTCAAGCGATGAGTATTATTGAGATTGTCACGACATCTGCCAGGAAATCCGTCAGTCAGAATTTGATTCAGTGTAATTAATGCTTTAATTTCGAATCAAAGACATCAACTGTCACGAGTTTCAAATCCATCTATCACAACAGAATAACCAACCACTCTAGGCTTAAAACCATCCAACCACGAACTTTACGTAATCCGTATCGACAAAAAGCTTCAAGCTTTAGCTTTAATTACAAGTGTTAGTTTGTATTGTAATGTTTAAACAGTAATGTTGGAATTGATAATATATCAGATTTTCATTTATTCTTTTCCTAGAATGAAAAATCAAACAAGACTAAATTAAAAACAAACTTTTCCATGAAACCGAGATATGGTGCGTGTTTTTAACTACAGTTCTATTATTATCCACCTTCACTTTCGGAGAATATTACACTAAGCTTTCTGTAAATTTATGTGCACTATTTGTGTGAATCAAAACCTAAATGGATAAAGTTAGACAAATGTGTATTATACAATACATTTCACTTTACCCTCCAATTTCGTGTTCACACCCTGACGTTTCAAATTTGTAATCGGTTCAATGATGTACACATGTGACATTTTTTAATTTCTGTAAATTATTGAAAGACATTTCCTTGACATTTTTTCTTACTGTTTCAACGCCTAAGCTATACAATTTCAACGATCAATCATATAAGTGAGTTTAACGCCAATTTAATGTTTTCAGTTCAAATTGAAATTAGCATTTTAATGATATGAGGATGGATACACATAATTCAGAAACAAATGGATTAAGCCAGCATAATTATGAATTTTACAATTTTTCACATTCGAGAAATCAATTTGTAATAGTTGAGTTTGCAATATTGTACGTGTGTAATGTGATACAAAAGTAATGTTTTTGAATAATAAATAATTATTATCGTTTTAAAAGTTTTGAATGTTTGTTATCTAAAAAGGTTTCATATAAAATCCATCCATAAAAATATGTCTCGTGCGTCGGCAAACATAAAAGATAACTTTTAGATGTACAGTCGTGTACTTTTGTCACTTTAAACAAAGGATACTGTTCACAAATAATCGATTTTTTCGCATTAATACAGCACTTTAGCTTATGACCAATTACTGGTTTCAAGTTAAGTGTATCTTATCAGTTACGCTTTGAATATGTGTGCATTAAGTGGTAATATGAAAGATTTATAAAATGCTTTTAAGAAAATAAAAAAAGCAATATGTTAAAAATCATTTCGAATAGTTCTTTGGCATAATAAATGATGCCAGGTGGCAAATGACCAAATCTGTCCCGCATACACATAGTCTAGAATAAATCTAGCGATAAGTAATAAAAGTAAATCTAAAATTATATATTTAATCGAATGACCAAGTGGAAACTATGATTGCCGATCCTTCTCCAAGCAAACAATGGCTTGTATGAGCTTGGTTCATTTAAAATGTTATTAGGTAGTCTTCCGGGTCTTCGTTTACAACCAGTCTGATAATATCTCCGAACGTCCCTTCGTCATCTTTATGGACACTAACGTGAATGATCCTATTATTTGCACACCTTTTATTATGCCAATGTCATTAGGTTATTTTAAAATAAAACCGACTCTAAAGCATTTCACCGAAACGACAGTGGAATGGCAGATTAATCTCGTCACTTCCCCTTCTAACTATTGATTGATAATGAACGCATTGCATTATTATATTTTGGTTGATGAAACCGAGTCATCCGTACAGTTAGGGTTACGTTTCCACCATTTACTTCGCAAAGCGAAGAATGTGTTCATAGAAGCTAGGCATAATATGTTCTAACTAGTTAGGCAGGCGACCGAGCGGAACTAACAGCTCGTCCAAGCACCAACTCTTATCAAAAAATAAAGCAATGAACAAATCTCGAAAACTCGAGACGAAATACTTATGGTTTATGTGGGTGCCAGAATGGCGGATACCCGCTGAATCTTTAATAACGCGAATACGTTTCTTCGTTCTTTATTCTTCCATTGCTATTATCTCGATGACTTATATAAAATACGTTCCATAATTTTTTTTTATTTTCAATGTAATTAACACTTGCAGTTGTGTAAACATGTATTCAAAAACTGAAAAAAATTTATATAGAGGAAGCTTTAAATTAACTTATTAGCATAAATTGGTAATATGTATTTGAAGTAAAAAGCTCGTTAACTGTTTTTTTTTTCAAGTTTATAATTAATAGACATGAAGCATAAGGTTATGAAAAAATATTGGAAAGTGTTATACAATGTCTTAGGCTAATTATTATGTTCATTCTTTTGTACATATAAATATTTACAGGTGTTTCACAAAGTTAGGCGTTGCAGTTGAAAATTTCGAGTTTCAATTGCATTTCGAACATTTGCTAATTATCTTGAAGATATGTGAAAATGAACGTCTAATCAGATAAAAACTACTCAGTGTTTCCAAGAAAATTATTTGCAATCAGAAATATCAACAAAGTCGGTAAATGAGCGAAGAAATAGAAATTGAAGATAATATATTCCTGGTTTTAAAATTCACCTGTAAAAAGTTATCTTCTAGATGATAACAGATTAGAATGATGCTCTTCGACATTTTTGTATTTTTATATCATGATAATTTCTTGAGAAGTAAATTTTTGAAATTCTAAAAGTTAAGTACGCCTTTTTTTAAAGCTGAGAATTTCATTGGGTGTGTTTTAAAGTGCAATTCCGTTTACTTCAATTATGATAATCAATATCACTTTGCAGACATTTATTTTATGCTTGTTGTTGTCTGTATAATTTAATTTTCCTTAAAAATCACATTTTCTGTATTTGTTTCGTTTAATTTGATAAATATTCTACACTACATTTTTTAAATTTTATTTTCCCCTTTTAGAAAAGTTTGCTAATGTAGAGTTCAGCCTGATAATAAATTCTTCATTTGAATGATAATAGAATTGGCTTAAAGCAACTCGCATCATTACTTTCAACCAATATTTTGTACGACTTCTTTTAATCATTGTTAATGTTGTGACTTTTGAAATTCGTATTATTATCGTTATGCAAATTAATTCTTATTACAAATTCAAAAAAAAAAAAACTGTGTTTCCTAGTAATTTTTATACAATGACTCTTTGTTTTCCTCACGTGTGATCAATTCCATTATGTAAATGTAACACACTGGAAATTTATGATAGTGTAGATGCTGAAGTAGACCAATAAAATTTGAAAAAGATGGATTTGCTTCTCTTTATTATTCATAAAACAAAAATAAAATTTATCAATTATTTTTAAAGGTCCACGGCAATCTAGTAAAGAAATTTCAAGTTTTGACATTCATGAAAAAACTGCATCCTGCTGGGAAATATTTGAAAGTTTTTAATAATTTTAATAAATTGAAAATTTTAATAAAGAATCTCATGAAATATTTTTTAAAACTGATTTTCAGGTTTGGGATTTGAAGAAAATCACAACGATTGCTTCTTTTCAATTTTAACTTTGACCAATAAGCGGTGAGAACTGAACAAAAATCTAAAGTTACGCCTCCGAAAATCCCACATTATGTAAATTTTCAACCTAATCTATCTATCAAAAACTGAATGGATGAAAAAAAAATATATAATTTTTTTTAATAAAATCGGAAGGACTTTCACATGAGTTGGATTGAAGATGAATTGAGTGGTGGATGTTTTCGGAAATGAATTAAAAGTATTTGGGAATAGAATAGCTTATAATGGTCCAGACAAAAAGCAATGGATCATAAATCCGTAAATTAGCTGCATGACTAAACCCGGTTGATCCTACAATAGTTAGTTCGTTTTTTATATTATATTTAAAGTGAATGACATATCTTTCCTAGATTTACCACCTCAACCCCAAAATAGAATTAAACATCGTCACCCCAAGATCTAACTCGACAATCTCGATGCTTAGGGTGACACTTGTAATAAAAAGTGGCAGTTGCACTGTGGACTGCGGAGATCATTTAAGCAACCCTTATGTTACTAGAAAGCACTCATTCATATTATTGTATTTCACGCAATTAAATTTTGTATCAAATGCATTCAGTGAATCTCTTGTTACCGCGTTTTATCGCTTTAAATTGATTATATTTACCGAAGACAGTACGACATTTTAACCCCACAGACGACACCCTTTAAAATTTTTAATTGCCAAACGAAATTTTGACGCGCCATGATTTTACACTTTGAAGCACAACAGGCATATTCTTGTCAAGTCAAAAGAAAAATCGTTAAATCTACACTCCCAATGGAATCAAAATAAAACCGACAATATTGTGACATGCAGTTTTTAGGGTTTTTTTGTTAGCATGACTATATATAAAATCATGATCTTTTGTGTTATACAAAGAGATATCAAATGACAAAATTTAAACGTCTCAAATAAAACAAGTCAAATGAAAACTCTTTACTTAAGAGTACCTGCATGAAAGAAACTAACGCTAATTAAGTTTTTAAAAAGCGATTACATTAAACGGTTGGATGGAATAAATGAAGTGGTAATCAGTAAAGATCTATGTTTTGATTTGTTTTCAATTAATCAAATTTGAAAAATGTTTTAATAATGTGGTGGAGATATTTGATAATTGGAGTAATGTTGTGGAAATTAATCTGTCTTTGCACTTGTTGAGAGCAGCTGCAAAAAGCAAGGTTTTTTCAATTTTGTCAACCTATCCATTAATCTTGCCGTGTTGGATCTCGTTTTTGCGCTTGGTATTTTATTGAGTATCCATTTGGAGAGCGAGTAACAAATTTCATGATGTGACAAGCTGACCTAATCTAATTGGATGCCGGCGGCCTAATGACATTTTTCGTTTATTCGGTATCCGTTTCGCAAGTCGAACTTAACTCAATTCGTCCCAATATCGGATTACGAGAATTCGCAATATGGGAAGCCGTTAAAAGAAATCCGTTGTTAGTGTTGTGAGACAACGCCAGAAGATTAGTTGTGGAATATTGTATGATTCGTATCACGTGCGCCACACTAATGCTCAGACCACTGTAAATATTTGAACCGTGTCTTGTGTTTTATATCGATCCAATATATCCTTCGTTGTTTTTATTTGCCGTTTTAGGACTTCCACCGGAAACAAAACTTGTCCTTTAATTAATTCTCTCGCCAATTCTCAAGGATAATGAAATAATCCAATACGTTATTTTTAAAAATCCTTTGTCTCAAATTGCAAGGACTCTCATGATAACATTGATTTTATTTTATCATACAGATATATAGGTCATCACGTCGAAACTTTATAAATAAAGCCAAGGTAAAAATTCCAACATTACCACAATTTACAACTTAAAATACAAGAAACGAGGAAATGGGAAAAGTTTCAGTGGTTCTCTGAGGACTTAAAATATACGCAGGAAATGTCACAAAAGCAAACATCCTATTTCAATATTGTTTAATATGAACATCAAAGAATTCACCTTTAAAGAAATTCATTTCTTTAAAAGTGTATTGTTATTACTGTCAATCCACATGTAAAATTTAATCCCAGGAGCTGCTTCTCCCCTACGATGATGTCTTTCAATCATCCAATGTTCTTCTCTGTATTAGAACAAACGAAAACGAGACATTCAATGTAAATAACAGAAATACTGAATAATATCTGATGTAATGAACTGTAGGCAAAGTCATTCGGATATGCTTTTAATAAAGATCACAAGCTTCCGCTGCCGTTTTAACCAGAACTTTTCGACGGATTTACTTCGCTAGATTACTTCTCTCAAAAAAAAAACATCCATTCTTCTTGTTAAATAAACGACTATGAATTAAACATATAACTATGTTATAAGACAAAAAAGCGATTTTTTTCCAAATCAGCACTGAAGCCTAATGCCAGCTATAAATTTCTCGCCAAACAACGAAACAACGATAAAGCAATTGGTGTGAAATTCATTTGTCCCCTCGCGGTCTTAATCAATCCTCATAACACAAAGATAAAGCTTCCCAATCTTCAAGAGTTATTGTCGTACTCGAACAAAAGTCAGGCGAAGAAAGCTGATTGGATCTAAAAGAATACACTACTTTATAGAGGAGGTGAATTTAGATGACAAATAGCAAAGATTACGCTGGAGCGCGTTTGGCGACGCCGGTCGTCGGGACGGGAAAAGATCCATCATTCTACACTCTACACGTAAAACTTTTACCCTTCGTCTCAACTTCTGACCTACTAGACAACCCGATATCTACCAAAATCCGCTTAACTCCTATTTTCACCAAAATAAACGACGTAGATATCGTTTTTTGTCCGTACTATTAATTTCAAATTTTTCTAAGGGTATTATTGACAAAAAAATATATAAACTGATAAGATAATGAATTTCTGAATCGATTTCAGCTAAAATAAACATAAATTACATGTGTAGCAGAGACAGTTGTTGTAATTGACATGTAAAGTGTATAATGATAAATCTATAATTTCCTCTAATTGATGTTAAAAGGCAATTTGGTATCTTCAAGGGTAGTACTAGCCGGTACTGTCTTCCCCCGTTTTTATTAATCACGCGAAATGTCATTTACTGTTATGAGTGTTTCATATTATAAATGTGGTACACATGTCACAATAGTTAATACACAGGTGGTCCGTTATTAAACGTCATAAATCTATAAGACAATATTCAAAGCACTCAGACTTTTATTTACCTTGTATCGATTTTTTTCTTTGCTGAATACAAGATAAAACTGTGGTTAATTGCAGAATTAGCTTACGTGTGCGGGTAAATTCGTATTAAATTATCATCGGTCTGCCAACTTTACTGATTGAAATCGAGCTGCTTCAAGCTAAATTAAAATTTAATTTTCCGATATTTAAAGCTAGCAAAAAATGAGAATATCACTCACCACTCATGGAGCTTCTTTGATTTGTTTTGTTGTTATGTATCATATTTTCTATCTAAAACTGGAAACCATATGAAATTTCGCGATGGAACTAAACTGAGTCATCGCTAAACCACATTCAATGCAATTCTTGCAGGAAAAATCACGCATATCAAATTTTCGGTCTGTTAAAATTATTATTGCATCGAATAGCTGACAAAGTGATTTATTGATTTATACAATTAAGGCAGAAAGCTTGTTACTTTCAGTTTTTCATAAATCAAACACAAAGGCACGAAATACTCTTATATTTATGAAAACTAAATATCATTTATCGAATAAGTGGCTAACGCTAATGGAAGAATTGACAGCTTGTTTTACTAGGTGGAGCTTTTTGAGAAATTAGGTAATTTCAAGATGGGAATGGAACATCGTTTATTCGTTTATTATTATTGAAGTTGCAATGGTATAAATTCTTAAACCTTTAGCATGGTATTAATAATAGTTAAATAAGGTTGAGGAAGTTATTTCAAATATCTATGCTTGATTAAGTTAGAATGATTTAGCGGGTGTAATTTCTTACAGTTCAGTGAAAGCAACATGTGTAGCTGGAGGCAGATAAAGAATCTAATGCCCCTGGAGTGCAATTGGAGTTTGTTGTTTGAAGATGTCGTCTCCAGAAATCCTTTGCACATAATCTTGTTTTGTCAGAATTTTATTTTCGCTCTAGTGATCATGATCATCGCGTACATATTTGTATAGAAAAACAAACGTTTATTGTATCGATAACAATAACCTTTTGTATACAATATTTCTTTTTTGATAATTATGCGGATGTTGGATTTTACTTCTGATAAGTTTTAATCATTTTAATGGTTTCTGTCGGAATTAATACTCGCTTTACGAGCGAATAATTTCACTTCTCGAAAGGAAATTGTATCGATATTTCTTGAAAAGCCAACTTTTTGCTTCTTAGGGGAGTCCTTATTCAAAAATACATTGCTATAATACACGACAGTGGAACAATCACTTAAAAGGAGTGTTTGGATTTATGGAAGTTCTTTTTTTTTTTAAATAAGACGTTTTTCATTTTTTTTTTACTCTCAGTTTATCCGTCTTTATAAACATTTATATTTTAATTACTTCTTTAATTGCGAAATTTATTCAACTTGACATGAGTTGGAAGTTTTTAACTGATGAAAATATTTAAAAGGGGCGCACACCTCTAGTAAGTAAACGTCTTAAGAGATCTTAGTCTTTCTTTATGAGTATGAGATTAACACTAATTATATTATTTGCAAAAAAGGAAGGGTGCTGTAAAACAAGCATCAAACGCATAAAAACGTTACTAATTACTCTGCAAACAATTCTTCAACAAGCTTCTGCCTTTGTTATTCTTTATAAGTATTATTAAGCCAATTTTAATAAAATATAAACCGTTTGAGTTTTCGACAAAGAATTTGAAAATCGTATGCAAATCCGAATGGAAAAGATAAAGCGTTATTTAGATTCATTTTTCTATATGAAGATATGCAAATATAAGGTATAAAATAGGCTGCGTAAATGCGTTGCCTTCTATTCTCAAGGGATGCAAATACATTTCCTAATCTAAGACGACGCATCGTAAAAATACAATAACCACTATACCCTCCTTCCTCGATCAGTTCCCTGCAGTCAAAATTTTCATTTAAAAATTCCTTCAACCAATAAACACTATCTATTGTTAAAGTTTGAAATAAATTAATTTTTTCTATAAAATAGGAACAATTTTTTTCATTCGTTTTATGGGGAGCTGTCGCATGAGTGTGAATAGATTAGGATTATGTTAAGGCTTCTCATAAGATACTAAACTTTCGATAGTAAAAAGTATGGTCTGATTTCGTTGTGATTTACGCGGGGTTTATTCAAAGCAAGTCGTAAATGCGACTTTATGGCTTATAACGAACGTTACTTTGGGGGATACTTGAATTTGTTTAAATTGATGTATATGCATAATTTGTGTTTATGTCCTAGTTTTCTTTAGAACGAAGTAATTGTGTCCCGAACTAACCCTTTTTTTTTATTTTAAAACCAAACATATGTGTTATTGTTTTTGGTTTACAAGCAATTAAATCTAATCAGTTTGGAAATGTCGAAGAAGGCAAATGTCAAGTGCAAAGTAGTGTCAGGTGTCAGAAGTAGGATGCAGACCAGGATTCAATTAGGGAGTGATGCATGTATCGTTGTCTCAAAACAGGCACTTCGCTCCGTCACCTAAACACTGCTCGTTAAGTTAATTTAGTTTAGTCACTAAAAAGCCCACATTAAGAATACATCATTGTCAATTTACAGTATTCTTGAAAAATACCATACCTTCCTTTATCCTCTCTTAAAATTGCCAAATAAAGTCAACATCGAAATTACTCATAAAACTCCGTTCGAGTTTTGTCAAAAACAAAAAAATATAGTGTTGCTGATTGAGTCCATAAACCCGATTTTATTATTATATTTTATTCCACTGAGCATGACTCGTATTGAATTAGAATAAATCTATTGCTATGGGAGATAAAATTTTATTTGCAATTTGTCCGACACGAGACACCCCCTTTTTCATAAAAAAAAATTCAAAAGCGAAAACTTTTTTTTTTGAATAAAACTGAAGACACATGAAGCGTATAAAATTGGTTTTGAAATGTAAGAGCCATTGACGACTCGAACAGACCCAATATCTTTGTCACCCTTCAAATGTCATTATAATAGGAGCAGCATTGGTGAGTGGTCAGCAAACCTAAGGAATAATAAGAAGGGGACACTTCACTCTACAATTCAATTTTTACGCTATACATAGCACAAAATATGAAATTGATATGACGCATCCTTAAACTTCGATTTTAGAGATGCAAAATAGTGAAAAAAGCGGAAATTGATGATAAGTTGTATGATGTAATGTTCCGTATTTGATGCAATTTATTACATTAGCCAGCAAAATATGTGCCAATTTAAGTTAAATTTGTAATCAATCAATGAGTAAATGGATGTCACATGCATAAGGCTAGCCGGGGGTTGTGGTAGTGGACCACATACGGTACCACATAATAGCATGTTGCGATGCATCCTACCTAACAGGATCGCAACATTAAACCTAATTACTGGAATTAATTGACATTAATTATTAGATTCTGTTACTCAGATCGTGGTTGATTAATTAGCTTTATGATTCATTCATTTAATATTAATAATAAAATTCATTTTATATGAATATATGGAAGTAAGCATTGAAAGCTTTCAACACGTTTACGTCCGTCAAAACAAAGCAAATTTTTATACGCCTCAAGAGAAATTAAATTAAATTAGAATCGGCGTTTTGTTCACTTTTGAAAAATTTTACGTGAACACTTTTATGAAACCGTTCCCAAAAGAAAAATTAAATTCAAAGTAAACCGTAAAATCCGCAATAAAATTTGTAACGACTCTATTTGCTTAATTACTTAGTCTTTTATATGTTTTTCGTTATCAATATAATAAGTTTTTTCCTTGAGGAAGCTTGGAATAATAATCCGTTTTCAGAAGAAGACTTACGAGAGATTAGTTCCTATTAGATGAACAAACAGATATTCGGTCCTCCCTACAAAAATTAATGCCACCTAAAAATATCAGATACGACATTAAGTGTCCTATAAAGCGAAACGCACAACCTTAAGCAAAATCTTCTTGCCAATATAATACATAGAGAGATGTAATCTAAAATTACTTCCTTTAGATACATACTTGCTACTTGCGACCTCAATTCGCAAAGATATTAAAGGTTTTTCTTGAGAATTTTTTTTTTTTTTTTAATACAGTGTGTTCAAAGTTTTCGCTTTATTATTACTGGCACAACGGTAAAACAGTAATTGGATATCGACTTCTTTCGATTTATTTTCATCAACTCTGTTCGAAGAAGCACTCGTTTGTAGTTAGATTAGTTGTACTCAATATAATGTTCTTCGACAATAAAAGCTCTTTCAGTTGCTGTAACAAATCGATACAGATTTCCGTCATCTATTGTCGATGTCAAACTAATCACTTGCATAAAACTGTCATCAAATATACATATTCCTAGATCTCTATCATTCTAATACTGCCAGCAAACGATTTATTTAAAGGCAAAAAAAAGATACAGAAACGTCATTTTTTATTCAAATGCATTAGGATATTAGGTCCCTGGATAAGATTTATCGTCGCGAAATTCAAATGAATATAAAGAATAGTAAATAATAAATTGTATAAAAAAAAAACATAGACAGATCAGACAATAGGAGATAATCTTTCCTAATTATTGAAATTGATTTTATGTCTCGTAAATTCTGCATCGTCCATAAACTTTCCAATCCGAATTTTATTCGAAATAAATCAGATGGTTGGTCAATGCAGAGGGGTGAAGATGAGTTTTTACTTCTTTTTACTACTGGCTATTTCGAAAGAAAAACTTTCTGTTTTATAAACGGTAAATATAACACGATTCTAAAAGCAATCAGTCTAGCTATATTATTATAGAATGCGCGCTATCATCCTTGTTTGCAGTACTTCCGGCTTCCTCTGAACTTCACTTGGAGTTTCCGGAGAAAGCACGTCCATTCTAACACCGGAAGTTGCGTCTTCTTATATATTTGCACGGAGATTGCGCCCATATCTTGTTCTCGTTAGACATAACTACTTCTATTACTTAGACTGGTGCTATAACTTGAATTATTGTTTCCCTAATGTTCGGATTTATTCACAGCAAACTGACCGGATATGAGATTTCGTCTGCGCTCAAGATTCCGACTTTATCAATTAGACAATTTGTCAAAAAAATACTAAATATATTGGAAAAAAAATCTATCAATGATGTGGGGTTTGTAAAGCTAGAAGCTTCCGGGTATGCCTCCGGCTAATGTGTAACAACCTCCCTAGAGAGAATGTCACGTTCCACGAGTAAATTTAGCGCTCAATTTGTAAATTGGATAGAGATTCAAATATCTATAAATGCTTTTAACATTTCATTCAATCTAATAAAAATCTATAAGAGATGATGATTCTCAAGAAGTCATAAAATCATGAACCATAAGGTGGAGAAGTCTCTTGTGAAATGTTTTTATGACGACAATATAGTCGAATGTCTTTGATTTGATATTGAAGTATGTTTTCGTCAACTAAACTGATCGTTAATAGTGAAAATGGCTGCTTGACTTCCATATACATGCAAACGGTTTCATCCCCGTTACGTTATATTTCATCGCCATGGCTCATAGAATTTCATTAGGTCGTCATTGGGAAAGCAAGTTCAGTCAAGGGAAAAGCGAAACACTATGACGCTTTATTAGGGTTGTACACCAGCGAGCCGATTCTCTTCCATCTCTGGTCTTGAAATTATATATTTCCTTCTTATTTACGTCAATTTACATTCTCATACAAAATACGACAATTTCATATTTTATACGAATTTTATTACTGAACTGCAAGGTTTAATTCCTTCTATCTTTTCACAACACAAATTTATAAACATAAATACAGTCATTAAAAAGTCATTTCGTCTTTACGTTTTATGATATGCTTTACACAACACAAATCATTATCTCTTATACCATGTTTACTCATCTTCATTAATTTCAAAATAAAACACTATTAAAGCTGTTTCATAACAATTATTCAAAATACTCTGTTTATCCAGATTAGTATTTCGGACAGGTGTGCTGCCACCTATTGTTATTCATAACTGATGCTTAAAACATCATTTTCAGTTCGCGAATTAGCATAAGCGGGGTTCAAAACATGCAAGGGTGATATAAATGTTCAACTGCATCTGTTGTAGGCGCATATGACAGCAATACGCCCTTTCAAAGAACTTAAAAAAATTGAACAAACCTTTTTTTTAGGAGAAAACGTTAAATGATTTCGCGCTCATACTTAAACAATTCAAACCTTTCTGATAGTAAGAATACAGAGTCACCATTAGAGTCGGCTCCATATGGGAACATTTTTTATTATGAGGTTTAATTAAAATTTAATATAGGGATCAGTTTTTGCTTCAAATTAGATGGAAAATGACGTGATTAAGCGTTGTTCACTTGTCAGCAAATTTGACATTTCTTGAAGTGAGTGGCTGAAAATCGCATTTCTAGACGGAATTTCAGAAAATTTTATTTGAAAAAGTTGTTTGTAATGTAATTTTATGGACGTGTACTAAATTTAAAAAACCTAACGTGAAGTTGACATTTTAGACATTTTTGGCAAATAATTCTTTTCTAACATTATTAATTAAAATTCAACAAACTGGTATAAATTGGTTTATTTTTTCAAAATTTCGGTTTTAGTCACAAAAAAAAATTGACATGAGCGGTGCAAAGTTATCATAACTTTAACGTTCTTTTAAAAATGTTTAAATGCAAGAAATTTTCCAACATCAAATTAATGTAGGATTATAGAGAGACTGTCAGAAACGACACTATGGTCTTAAAACTAAAATAATATTGGATCAAAGCCTATTTTAACAGTTTTTTCATAATTTTACATACTTTTAATACTGAAAATTATACATCTAAACTTTTTTGAAACAAGGTTAAAATTATTAGAACTGAACACCGCCCATATCAATTTTTTTTATGACGATATTTAAATTTTCAAAATTATTAAATCTAGGAAAAAATATTTATTATGAAAAAGACATAATAAACTAATTTATACTAGTTGAGTAAACTTTGAATTTGTAAAAAACGAATTATTTAACAAAAATACCTAAAATGTTAGCTTCAGCTAGGTTTTTTTAAATTTTGCACGCATGGATAAAATTGCATTAGAAACAACTTACCCAAATTCAGTCTAGAAATGCCACTTCCAGCCATTCATTGCAAGAAATGTTAAATTTGCTGACAGACGAACGCCGCTTAATCACGTTTGTTATTGTCAATTTTCATCTAATTTAAAGCAAAAACTGATCTCTATATCAAAATTTAACTAAACCTTATACTAAAAAAAAAATCCCATACGGAGCCGACTTTAATAGTGACACTGTATATAAATTAGAAAAGCTGAAATTTGGAAGCATGTAGCGTCGTCATTCAGTTAAAATTTGGCATGCTTATAGAGCCTCAATAAAGCTTCAAACTGAGTACAAGCTTATTGTTCTTTATCACAACGCGAAAAAAATCTCAAAATTTTATGTCATACCTTTGGTCAAAAAAATTTTCGAATTTTTTTATCATAGTTCCGCTTTTTTTCATAATATTGAGAAGAATCTCACATTAAAATATTTCTCCCGGTGTCTTATACTTTTTAAGCATTTCTACTTTGGTCAGTCGTAAGCCATCTGGTTGGAATCGACCGTCAAACACAACTTTGTAACCGAAAATTCAAAAATAGAGAGGTACGAATTTTGAGGTATTAACTTCGTTATTACATTTGCAAATAAACTGGAATTTGGCTTAGTGATAGAGCATCAAAAAAGCTTTGAACCATCTTTATCGCTTCACCTAAATATGAAGCTGATATAATGGCTCAGTCTTTCACAAAAGGAAAATTGAAAAAATTTGAATTTTCGACTGCCTCTAAAACCATCAAATTATACTCAAATCCAACTTATTTTCAATGTTCTGCAACCGAATATGATTACAAAATGCAAAAACCTCAAATAAAATTTGCAAAATTTTTCAAAATTTCAAAACCTTTAGTCAAAAAGATTTTTGGTATTTTTGATCATGGCTTCGCTATTTTCCATAAAACTAAGATAAATCTCACACTGAATTATTCCTCTCGGTGTAGTCTATTTTTTGAATATTTTTAGTTTGGTCATTCGTAGTTTATCTGGTTGGAATTGGTTGCCAAACCCAACTTTGAAACCGAAAATTGGAAAATCGAAGTGGCTCCAGTTTTGAAACCCGTTACTTCGTTAATTCTAAAACTATTCGATTGCAATTTATAATAGTGATAGCACTTATTCTTATATTCCTCTATATCGATTATAAGCTGAAATAATATTAATTACTATAACTAAGAATTAGCAAAATTTCGATTGTTCCAAAAATCATCAAATTAGGATCAACCCAATCTAATTAACACTTTTATTATAAAAAGAATCCAAAAATGAACAAATTATCAAATTTTGAAAAAAAATACCTTTGGTCAAGACGATTTTCAAATGTAGCTGTATTATTTTGCACAATATCTGAAATTTATTGACACTTGTTCACGTTTATCAATCGGTTGTTAGATCACAACTGCTTTAAAATAAATTAAGTCTATTCACTTTTATGTAATGAATGACAAATCGTGACGCTTATCATTAACGGTTTTTGTCGTTGCACCCTGTTTATACAATCAACTTTTTTTTTCATTTTTTAGTGATTTTTAATTTTGCCACTCGGCGGAAATTAGCCGCCAAACGTAACTGTGAGGTAAAAATCGTCGCTCTATAAAGATGACATAAATAAAACCAAATAGTTTCACTATTATTTTATTGCAAATGTTTATCGAACATTATGAAAAAATAATAAACAAGGAATGAAATAAAGGCAATAATGCCTTGAGACCGTACAGGTACAAACATATATAAAAGATATGAATTTAAAAAATATATTAAACACTTGTATCACTAATCTTTGGAGGTGAAGACCAGAAGCAACATTATAAGTAAGCAAAAAAATTAATTTTCGTTATATTTTTTAATTAATTTCTCGTATTCTAATCTATACGGTAATAAAGGTATAACAAATACTGAAATGTCGTCGGCTGAAGATGGTTTGCCGTCTTTGAGTTGCCAATTATGTTCATTGACCAATGATCCTCTAGCTGATCCCACTAAACATGTAGCAGCACTAACATAACGTTCTTTCTCCATAAACGTATTTATAGATTTTGATACAACTTCAGCGGCTTTACTACCGCAGACAACGTCCCATAGGCCATCTGTACCCATCACTAGAACTTCCTTTTCAGTAGCACTAGTTAGTTTATGAACTTGCACCTCGGGATGACAAGACAGAAATGGTTTTATTGGCGATTTTTGATAAACTGAAACAAGATCGTGGTCGCCAAAACCACGAGTTACGCCAATTGTACCCATCACACGACTCTATAAAAAATAATCTATAATACAGAAAAAAAAAAAAAACAAAAACGCTTACTCTTTTCCCTTGACCAGTGATAACACATACTTTAAGATCGTCTACTTGAAGCGTTTTGTATGCCCAACCGCTCATGTGCGCGTCTCTATACATTACAGTTTTCCCTAACTCTGTCGATTTCGGAGGACGGACGTACTCTTTCGACGTGAACTCTTGACCTGAAATACACTTTTCAGGTTCAAGATTTTCATCAAATTTTTGATTGTTACAACGCGCTGCTATATATTCTCATTAATGATTCATAAACAGTTGTTTTTTTTTCTTTAATTTCCATTTAAAAAATATTTAATAATTTATTACATATTTATTCTATTCTTAGCGTCTAACTGTTCAATAAAAGTCGAAAATTTGAATTACAACCAGTAATTTAGTTGTGAATAAATTTCTTTGTACTGAGGTTAGCTAATATGTGAGAATTTTATGCAAATATAATAATAATAGAATATTAAAAACAACTTTTATTAAACAAGTCCATGCGTTTTTTTGTCAATTTATCCTCAGTATGGATAAAAATTGAAATAAAAAAATCACTTAGTTTTATTAAAAGGCAAATCCACGCTGAGATCTGTCCGCTTTCAGCACAGTAGTTCCGACTTTACTCTATAAGCTTTTAACAACCATCATAATATTGTCGGTAAGCGAAGCTTCAAATTCCTTGACCTAATTATATTATTAAAAGCCCGGATTGCTCTATTTGTAAACAGCAACTAGAATAGATGTCGATTGTATAGAAATATGCATATGTATTTATGCAAATCTTTCGAAACTAAAACGCTACTAGTACATTCATAGTTCGTAGAGTTCCTAATAAGTCGAAACAAGTGTTAGCAGCGAGAAATTACAATATAATAGGTGTCTAAATTGCATGCAACTTGTTTATTCTCTCAAACTCATTCGCGTTCAATTTCAAACCACTTGAAAGTTTTCGATTTGAGAATAAAGAACATCAGATGAGATTAAAGTGGAAAACAGAACTGCTCATTTACCAAACTCATTTAACGAAATCAATTTTACATTGTTAAAACATTCTTCGAATAGAATAAGAACGTTCAATTTATAACATGATTGCTAGTTATAAATCCAGTTGAATAAACGAATTTATCAAAATATGAAGTGATAAACGCCATTATTACTGTCAATATTTCAACTGCTCTAGCAATGTGCATGGATTTTTAGTTATATGTTTAGCTGCAAAGTCGGCACATTTGAAACCTTGACAAGTAAAATATTCTTACATCGCACATCATATATTACGATAATGAGGTTATAAGATTATTAAAAAAAAAATAAAAATCATTCAGCCGGTTTTTTTGCAGTGAATTGATTTTAGACGACTTCAACACATTTAAAATTTACTGACAATAAAAATAAGTGTGATTACAGTGTTAATTTTTTTAAGATTTAGAACTAAAATGCCCAGGTTCAATAATTCACGTTTTTCAGCAATATTACAAATTCCTTTTTATGTCTTCAAATGTTGTAACAAAAATGAATCTAACATAAATTTATCCTTTTTTGCAATTTCAGAATGGATTTTTCAATAATAGAGAGTCGACAGTCTACTTTTTGGAAGCTCGTAATGTCGTTTCTGAAGCCCGGCAGATGAGATTTTGACAGTGCTTCAAAGACAAGATGTAAAATTTTAGCAAAAATTAAAATGTGCAAAGAACGACTATGACTAAAATCATTAAATCGAGTTTAAACTTAGCGGATTCGTACTTTTCTGATATGGAGATTTTAGTAAACGAACAAAAACTGTAAAAAAATAAAAAATACAAAATTTTCCACGATTTTTTCTTGTAGTTCCGTTATTTCTTACAATATAAAAATGAATACTTCAGTCACTTATTCTTCTTGTCGACTTTTATTTTTCAATAATTTTGAATTCATCTGTTTATAAACCATTCAGCAGCCAAACGCAACTACAACACCAAATTTTCAAATATCGAAAATCTGACACTTGGAGACACGTAGTGTAATTATTTCTGAAACGAGGCAAAAGACTTTTGGTAAATCGATAAAACTTTAAAATGCTGGAAAAATAATCGCTCAATTTCGAATAAAGAGTGAAACACTAGCTCAAATTTAAGTGAAATCAGCAAACTTAAAAAAATCCAGTCATTACATTTTTTGATTCAGCAAAAATCAAACAATTCCAATATTTCAAATTCAAAAATAAACATAAGCTGACAAAACTTAGACATTTTAGAATATAAAATAAACTTTATTTGGTGAAATGACGTCCAACTGTCAATTTTATCAAATAAATCTTTTTCTGAAAAACAGTAAATCCTAAAAACTTTTGATTCTACTTATTTTGATTGATTTATAACAGTTGGGAGTGGAAATCTTACTATAACATCAACCGTGAAGATAAAAAAAAATCCAAAAAATTAGATGGCGTTTATGGGCTCTCTTAAACGTAAATTATCTCACTCTGAGAACATACAATATCAAAGAAAATTTTAATTGAAACCCTACTTCTGCAGAACTGCACAGAATGAATTTTGAATAATACAATGATTCCGAAAACCTGCTTTTTTTTTCAAACGGTATTAATAATCGTGAAACAGACATTGTGCTGCCATCTGTTAGAACTACTAGTAACCACATCTATTGATTGTTTTCTTTATCACTGCAAAACCAATACATAATTAAAACAAATAACATACTTTTTAATACATCCAACATGAATTATTGACAATAGATTAGAACAATGATAAATTGTTGTTTACCAGCGCCTTACCTCAATATTTTTTGGTGCCATCTATCAACGCGATTATAAACTATAATTGTTAAAAAAAATTAATCACCTAGAAGATTTGGTTGTTCTTCTGCAAGTCTTCGAATTCTGTCACGTTCATTTTCAGGAGTAAAATCCATCGACATTTGAGTAAATTTATTCTCATTACATATAATAGCTCGCGAGTCACCAGCATTTGCAATAAATAATTTATCTAAAATAAATAATGCTACTAAAGCTGTACAACCACCAGCAGCTTGGTATTTATTCCTGTCTTCTGCTATAACCTGATCCTTTAAAAGTTCATTATTAAAAAAAAAAAAAATTTAAAAAATATGTTAATACCATTTCTTTAAAAGCTGCTTCTAAAGCACCTGTTATAAGTAAGTCACTAGGTTTAGTTTTCATCCTCTTTTTTTCATTAAAATCAATCCAAATATCATCTTGAGCGTCAACTAACTTCTCCTAGAACAAAAACTTTAGATTTTTTTCTTAATAAATTTGATTGAAAATACATGCAAGATATGATGTAATTGATTTGCTGCACATAAAGCAGCCCCAACTCCTGCATGTCCATCAAAAATCCCATAATAAGTGTACGGAATTGAAAATTTTTGTACACCTTGTTTTTCGTTATATTCAACACGTGTCAACACTCCTTGTCTATACACTGCTTGGTCTTCATTCCACTTTGATTTCCCTGCATTTACACATTCGGCATAGCCTGCATGATAAGGCAATGCCATACTGGGGTGAATAATAGGCCGCAGTTTATGGTCTGCTGACATTTGCACTTCATCTTCACTTAAATTAAGAAATGCTGGACGACCATAGGAAAATTTTGGAGCTAAAGTCTGTTGCCTATGAGGATGGGAATCACTAGGAGATAAGCCATTTGTTTCTAAACCACTCACAGCACCAATTACTGCACTTTTAAAACGACTAAACATATTTTATACAAAAAGAACAAGTTAAACATAAATTAACGCGATACAACTCATTTAAATTATTTTACTGATAACACATCACTTATTTGTCATTGTCAAAATACTTAAATCGAATAAAAATGTGTCAAATTGGAGACAGGTTTTGCCATCGTAACAACAACAAAACAAAAAAAAAATGCAAAAAAAATAATAAAAAAAATTCAATAGTTTTTTTATTTACTAATTTTACTAAAGTTGAGCTATTAATAGTTTTAGACAATAAGATCGAAATACTAGGTGTGAATAGAACAAAAGGTGATTTTTTTTAGTAGGAACTTTGGTTTAGAGTATTGATGATAGGATGAAAACTCCCTAGACGTGAATTCTGTTGGTTACATAGTTGGCTATGATGAGTAAATTAATCGATTGTTCACGTTAACCTATAAGAGTGTTTTTAATTCAGAATTTGTTTAATTTTTTTTATTAATATAATGTTGATTAAACGAAGATTATCTAAAAAGTCAACAATGAAAATATTAAAGTTTTAGCACCAAAAGTGGTGAAATAAAGGAAGTAGGGAAAAATCCGTCAACATGGCTTCTAATAACAACCAGCAGAATGGATGGTTGAGTGGTTTAGGCATGGGATTTGGGAGTTCTTTAAGTTGTGTCCCTGAACAACAACAGCAGCAACAACAACAACAACCAGGAGCTTCCTCAGACTCAAATCAATATGAACAACTAGATAGATCCAATGTTGGCAGTAATACACTAAAGGTTATTATTTTTTTTTAATCGAATATTTCTATTTTTGTTCTTTCAAACAGAGGAACCCTAAAATGGAACTTTCTAAAAGTGATCTTCTTAAATTGGTTACGTATTTCGAAGGAGAAATCCAAGCTAGAGATATTGTGATAGCAGCTATGAAGGTAAATCATATATTGCGTGTTAGTTTTTATTATTTTTCCATAAATTTCAGTCGGAGAGGTTGAAGCAAGTGGTAAACGTGGGGCGCTACCGCCCTGCAGTAGCTTCCGATCCATACACGGCTCTATTAAGAGACAGCATTGCCGATGGACCAAATGCAAAACCTGTTGTTAGTGAACAAGAAATGGCTTTAGCAGCTGAACAACAGTTGCAAGCTTTAGAACAATTAGCGTTACAACAAAGGCGCGCACATCAACATATGATTAATATTTTAAAAGAGGCTGAAGCTAAACATAGAAAAGTAATTCAGGAATTAGAAGAAGAAAAATGTAAACACGAACATGATACTGCTCAAGGTGATGATATTACTTACGGTTTAGAAATGGAGAGAACTAGATTAAGACAAGAATTAGAAATGGAAAGATCTGCAAGAAAGAAACTTGAAAAAGAGGTGAAAAAACAACTCGAAATGGCTGATGAAGAAAGAGCTAGACAAAAACAAATCGTGCTTTTACTTTTAGCTGAAAGGAAGAAAATTATTGTTAAGTATATTGAAGAAAGGAAAAGGAGTGAAGATTTAGCACAAGTAAATAGTTTATGTAAAGAAATAACTAGATTTAAAATGAAATTTTCAGATTTTATCAGAAGAAAAGTCCAGGATTGATAGTATGGCTGAAGGATTAGAAGAAGAAAGTAAAAAGTCTTTACAAATGGAAGCGGAACTTGAAAAACAACTTCATGTTTTTGAAGCCGATAAAAAAACTTTAACTGCACAACTTGCCTTGAAAGAAGCTAGGTAAAAATTAACAATAATAATATAGCTTTTAAATTTTTTAATTCAAGATGCCAAGAGTTAGAAGCTGAATTACAAAAACTTAAAGCAGATTACGAATTATTAAAGAATCGAACAAGTGCAAGTTGTGATAGCGCAGCTCCAATGATTAGTAGTGTTGCAAAAGTTGTACAACCTACAGCCACAGTATCAAGTGTTCCTGTATCTGGACCAAGTAAAATATATGCATAAAACAAATATTTTTTCTAACAAATTATTACAGCTACAGGAATTGCTCAGTCTGTAACTCCAGGCCAAGCACTTAGACAAACAGCGATAGCAGCACCTATATCAGTCGCAGCGACTAAAGTAAACTTGAAAAATATTCTAAAATCAGTTAAAAAATAATAATAATTTTAGCTGATTTCAAATGCAGCTCCTCCAGCACAGCAATCTTCAGCAGCAAGATCTCAGCCAAAACCAGCGTTTCATACTCAATATCAAACAACAACTGCTCCTCAGACACCTCCAAAGAAAGGAGCAGTAGCTGGAAGAGGCGTCCCTCCCCCTATTCCTCCAAATAAACCTGTAATTCCCTGTAAGCAGACACCAGCACGTCGACCTGATAGTGGAGAAAGTGATAAAAAAAAAACAAGTAATGTTACAAATAAAGAAGGTCCTGTAGTAGCAACAGGAGAGAGTAGTCGCAGCGGTTCTCAAGGGGGTATAGAAATTTTAGGACAAGAGCTTGCTGATTTTCAACAAATGTTTGTTACAATGGCAACTAGCAATAATACTTAGGAATTATATAAGAATTTATGTGTTTGTTGGCTGATTGAGGTTTTTGATTGGATAAAACCTCACAAGTCCGCTCCTTATGTGATAATTACTAAATTAAATCTATTCTCGAATGCATGATTTATTTAGAATATTTTTTTACTGTTGCATTTTACATTGCAATTTGTCTATGGACTTCTGAAGACTATAAAAAGTAATTAAAATAACAAACTTTTATTTATTTTTCTGTTTTATTAAAAATGTTGCATGTTTTTATTTTTGCACATAATTTTTAATTTGCTTTTTTATTTTCCAGACTTGTTATTTGAATCAGTCTACTTAAATTTTGTATTTTTTACAAATAAATTTTTTATCATGTCTCGCTTGACGTCTTAATTGAGTTTTTTTAATAGTTGTGTTAATAGGAGAGAAAAAGTTGTAAATGTAATAAATAGTAGAAACAATATCTGTACATAGTGTAAAATGTTTACTTGTACAAAATAGTATTAAAGTGTGTATATGCATATACAACTAGTTATAGGAGTAGTGAATAATTTATGGATCTCAAAACTGGAAACTTCCTGACAGTGCGTTATTTTGAGTTCTTTGTAAACTTATGACTTAAGCTTATAGTATAATTACATTAATGTAAACTGTAAGGGAGCTAGTCGTTAGTGTAGCTAACAGTGGTAGAAAAAAATGTCTATCACAATTATTAATGAGATTACATTAATCATACTCCACTATGGTATATGTGTTTTACTGGCTCTATGTATGATCTCAAATGTAAAGAGCACTCATACCTTACTAACTATTATTTATTACGTTCCTTTCCCTAAGAGCCTTATCAAAAAAATAATTTAAGAAGAGACTTTTCCAATTTTTGTCATTTTGAAATATGTTGCTATTTTTTGAAGAGATTGTTAAAAGATCACGTAAGGAAGACACTGAGCATTAAACAATGGACAGTAATTTAGTTTTTGTTCTCTGTTTGAAAAAACGTTGAAGACACTTCAACATATCCCAAAATTATAAAAATTGTCATAATGAATAATTACCATGAAAAAAGAGAAAACGAAAAAAATTCTGAATTTTTATTGGTAATATTACAAGTGTATAGCACAGCTGCTCGGATTAGTATAAGCACCAGAAGGAGCACGACTGAGTTTTATATACAATAAAAATTTAAGACACTGTAAATCGTTCAGTTTATACAACACAAGGCCTCGTATCACGCTGTAGAACTCACTTTTGTTCTACTTTAAAAACTGATATGTTGATATTGTCATTTAAAAGTTACAATCACAATTTCAAACGCACTTTATTGTACCAACACACTTAATGTTTTTTAAGTAGATCATTGAAATTGATGAGAATTGAAGTCATTTTTGCCTACAAATAAAACAAAGTAAAAAAATATATACAAAATACACATTTTGTTAATATACATTTAAAAATCTATAACAAAAATTTTAAATATGCTCTCAAAAGTTATTTGAAATTTTTTATATCTGATGTATTACACAGTGGAGTACGCACAGGAATTATTTTACATTTGGTTTAGGAAGAATCAGTTTACTTCCTAAGGAAGGTGACTTATGACAGTCATTATATTTGTGTACAAGTTAAATATATGTGATTCAATTCGTTGCAGCAAAAAATATACAAAAATCATAAAAAGTTGGTTTTCAACATTCCCATTAATGAATTTTTCTCAATTTTTTTTTCTGTATAACTAGACAAATTACACTGGACTATGAAACATATCACATTATTTTTTTTATAAAAATTTATAACTATATAGCACCTATGCAGCCAATGGCACAAATGCATAATATCTCACAGCCAAATATATACATAAATTTCAAATACTGACAATACAAAACTTAGAATATTATTCAAGAATGTAATAACTTTATAATGGCAATTATAGGTGCTATGATGGAAGTAAATTACAAAATTTATATATATACATAATAATAAAAAATATACAATAGGTACACACACAATAAAAACGTATAAAAAGTAAATAAACCAAAGTTCACAATTTGTTCGTTTAAAAAAGCTGAGAGGATTCTTAATAATGTTTCGTTAAAAAATACTGACGATAAATATCAATAAAATTCAAATTAAATATCAGTTGAGAAATTTGCGACAACGCCTCGTTCCGCAAGTACAAGGAATCTTATCTTCTTCAATTGGAAACTTGTAGTCATAAGTTAATTCTTCTCCACAAATAATTCTCCTCAAGGCAAAAATGATTATATGTTTGTGACCCAAAATTTCAACGACTTTTGAATAACAATTCGGCTGTAAAATAACATTTAAATATTTGAAAAAAAAAAGTTAACACTTACATCACAAGAATGGTTAATAAATCTAGCAGCATTACCCGTCATTGTAGCATCAACAACTAAGTTATCGTCAATTCGAAACATGTAGCAACCTATTCCTTTCGAATTATAATACTTTTCTCGTTTATCAGTTAAAACAGATCTAATAACCTTTAAAAAAAAAAACATTAATTTGTTGTTTTTTTTTCTTAATAATTGACTTACTTCTCCTGAGTATTCAATAACCATTTCTCCAGCTTCAAAATCTCTCAAACAAAACAATCCTCTCCTGTGTATTTTCGAACGATATACTCCTACTGAATACTTACTAGTAAGTTTTAATTGCCGGAAACGCATAGCCATTGGAAGATTATTTACAGAACCCCTTCTAAAAATCCTGATTAAAAACAAAAAAAAACAACAAAAATAAAATATAAATACCTAGGTACTAAATCCGAACAGAATAAACTATGTTCAGGCTTTCTATGTTTCGACGCTAACCAGCCAAACATATCATAAGGTTCATTTCTTTTAATATGTGGCGCACATCTAGCGCAACCACTAGAATGTCCAACTAAATCATCCTCAATTTCAATACACTTCGATGGAAAATTAAAACTTGGTTTATATTTTGTACACTTAGTAGCTCCAGGCAATTGTTCAATTAAATATTTCAAACCAGAAGCTTTTAAACCCAGAATATGTAAACTATTGACGATATTATTCGAATCTGATGGTAATAAAGGCATATTATGAGCAGCTCTTGCATTTTGAACCGCTTCAAAAACTTTACTCCATAAATCAGCGATAGAAGTTGATGAATATTTGAAACCGTCTTGAGTTTCAATTGTGTACAAAATTGATGGGATATTTTCATTTTCTTTTTTTTCTTGCGTCGGAATATGTTTTGGTGAATCAAGGTTTATCTTCTTTTCCACCTTTTCTTGGCGGTTTTGCTTATCACTTAACGATAAAATGTGTACGGATTTTGGTGTATTGAAATTCGATTTGATAGGTTTTAAAGGTGCGATTTGTACCGGAGAAATGCGATTATTGAAATTATTATTAATTTTATAAGCGGTTTCTGTTGGTTTGAAATTACTCACTTTTGAGGATTCTTCAACATTGCTATTTTGAGTTGGTTTCTCGAAGATTAATTTAAAATTATGATCTTTTTTATTTTCATTAATTTTATTATCCACCTGCACTTGGGTATTACTTTCAGTGTGTTTTTTCTCAAAGTCTATAGCTTTATTTACTTTGATTTCTTTCCGAATGACGTCGACTTTTTCCGTTGTTTTTATTTTAGCTTCTTTAGATTCTTTAACATTTTGCATTGGTAAAACGCGACTCATTGGTCTACTTTGAGTTGTTGGTATAGGTTTAGGTGTTGGTGTTACAATATTCGTCGGTATTCCTTGTTCCGGAACAAATGGTGCTGTTGGTAAAGTTATACTATTGGATGTGAGAGTTTGCGTTGGTTTCTGTACAGTTGGTGTCGGGAATTTAACTTCAGAGTTTTGTATTAACGTATTTTGTGGTACTTCGAGGGACTGCGAATTGACCAATTGTCCGGTATTAACTAACACAAAACTATTTGCTGCTGCTACATCCAAAACTGGTTCCAATTTACTAGTTTGGAAAACTTGAGTCGTTGTGGAATAACTACTATTCGCTGTTAAAACCCCCGGGACTGTTGAAGGAAGGAACTGTTGCGACTGCATGACAGTGTTTTGAACAATAGTCTCGAAACCGTAGTAAACTGGTTGAACTTGTTGGGGTGTCCAACTTAACGAACCATTACCATCAACAATCAATTGATTTTCTAAAACTCTAGGTTGTTGGATTATCATCGCTGGTTGAATCCCAGGCAATAAACTTATCAAATTACTATCTGCTTGAAATTGTACTAAAGGCTGTGAGGGTATAGTTGAATTAATTTGCGGAGCAATCGTTGTAACATATTGTAAATTCTGTCCCGATTGTTGTTGGAAAGTATCAACAAAAGTCGGAATAAAACCATTCGACGGTAAATGTTGTACAATAACAGATTGAGCTGAAGAATTCGAGATAGTTGTTTCATCCTCATGATACCGTTTTGCAGCAATTGATCGTCCTCGCGCTTTAATTGTTTTAGTAGGACTCTGTTCCATGGGTTTCACCCATCGATTACCAGGAACATTAATTCCTTGAGTTATCACCGAATTAATTAAATTCGAAGCAATTTGAGTTGAAGGTGTGACATTTATAATAGGTGCGACATTTGTAGAATATGGTAGAGATTGAATAGTCACTGATGGTTGATGAAGTTCAAATTGCGGTTGGACGGTTTGAGTTTGATTTATAGAAATCGTTTGATTTATAACAGGAGGTGTAGGATTTACCGATTGTAAAGTCAATGGTGGGTTAACACATAAAGACACAGTTGGATTTATACAAAACTGTGCAGGTTGAGCTGAAGAAACAGTGAAAACTTCCGATTGATTTTCAACGGATATTTCCGATTTAGGCATTAAAATTTCCGGATTAGTAGGAACAGAAAACACTTCAGATGTTGATTTCGCAGCGACAAATGTTTGAGTATTTAAAACTGAAGTGTGAATCTCATTTTGGAAAGATTCAAATGAAGTTATCACAACAGGTTGTGTCACATCTTTTGAATTGACTGCTATAGATGGATTTTCCATAACTGTTTCATTCACATTATTCTCTTGCTCTTGATTCAATTCCGAATCACTTTCACTACTACAAATAACTTCGCAAGCATCTAAATGTCTTTTATAACTAGCTTGAGTCCGATAAGTACATTGACAACGTTCACAAGTCACTGGTTCTTCCGAATAATCCGATTCCCAAAAATTATTTGTTCCTTCAACAGGAGAAGCGCAATCACTCGAACTATCATCAAAATTCCCATCAACTTGTAATAATTGAAAAAATAAATTATTCTCCCTTGGAGCTATTTTTCGCTTCTTAATCACTGGAGAAAAACTGTTATCTAATTTACAACTCAATGTCAAATTACACGATCTTTGTTGACTTTTTGCTTTATCAAACTCTTCTATGTTATCTATTTCTTGTTCACACTTCTTTATTTCAGGAGTGACATTACTATCAGAATTATTCGTTTCAGATTTAGAATCCATACTGATGAAATCTTCGTATGACATTAACTTGGGAAAAATATCTTGAACGGAAATGCCATCAAGAATGTCATGTGGGAGTTCTTCAAAAATAGCGTCTGTTATTTCAGGAGATAAAAGATCAGCACCGTTTTGTGGTTCTTCTTCATCGTCAAAATCAATAATATCAAGTTTCTTTTTATCAATATCTTTGTGCCAAAGGATAATTTCTTTCAACTTACGTTCAACCACAGCTTTTGGTAATGAATGATCAACAGTGAAACTTTTATCAATGTGTAGATTATTAACATGGGCGTTTAATATCGACGTTGATATTTTATAAGACACCAATCTCCATGGTTCCACTGTTGACCAAAACAACCTTGAACAACTATACCCAGTAGGAATAAGAGTCTCTGGAGTATCAGATAACAACGGATTAATTTTACCAATATTAGTAACACATAAAGATCCAACCATTACATTAACTTTCTCAATTTGTGAAAACTGTCGTTTTTTATCATCCAATTCGATAAAAACCGATCGACGTATATTAAAATCAGTTGGTGTTACTATGACACTACTAGTTTTTGGTAACTCATGATTGCAACAAAATACTGATTTATCATGCATAAAATGACATTTTGCAGTCCGCGCGCATAAAAAATGATAAACTTCATGACAATCTTTAAAACAACAACCAACAGTTGCTCCTTTTTGTTTACAATAAGAGCAACGCATCACTTTAGATCGCTGTAAAGCTCCATGAACATTCTGCAATGATCCATCAATTTCTTCATAAACTTCTGACGACCAAAACGCGCAGTTTATATGCACCCATTCGTTTTGACCGCAGTATAAAAGTCGAGATTCAAGATGACTTAAACCATCACCAATACTTTTACAAAATGAACAATATCTTGAATCTATAGAAACGCATTCAATCTGTTCGCAAATATCCTCATCGTTATTACTACTATTGAAAATTTTCGGTTTAACGTTAATTTTTAGATTCAAATCATCAGTTGATTTAAACCAAGGAAAAACGGATTTGAAAATTCGTCTATAAATATTCAACAATTCTTCAGATTGTGCGTGACTTAAAGCTTCTTCCATTTCTTTATTGAACTCACCAACTGTGGAATATTCATTTGATTTTCGTTTAATATCCAAGAATGTTATAACTTTTGTTTGGTTTGTTTTAAATTCATTACGAGTATCTGTGTTATCAATATTGTAAGTTTCAAGATTGTCATCAGCAACACTTTCATTATCAATTTTTTTAGTTAACGTAACGTAATTATTTGAAAGATTTAACTTTAACATACTTTTTGCAGTTTTGTTCTTGCTCAATAATCGTAGAACTTGATTAAAGCAAAATTTCAATTCGGATTCAACTGCTTTCCACCAATGAGGAGTGGTATTCTTAGCACAAAGACAACATAAATACTTAACAGATTCAGGAAGATAGCTTAATATATAATAATGTTCTTCTGATAGATTCTCGCATTCTGCATGAATCCATTTTTTGCATTTTGTACATTCCATCATCTGCAATTGAAAAAAATATCAATAAAAAATTCTAACTGCAGTAATCACTTACTTTTTCGTTAGAAAATTGTTTTAAACACACAGGACAACACATTTTTTTCCTAAGTTTGAAACAAGTCACACATAGACGTAAATTTCCGAAAAATTTCGTTGAGTTTACTTCTCCACAGTCTTTGCAACTTAGACATTTTAAGCATATCTGTAAATAAAAAATTTAAAAATCTATAAACAGATAGAGATACTAACCATTGGTTTATTTTTTTCTACATCAGTTTTGAAGCATTCTGCATGAAAAGCTTTAGAGCATTTCTGACAATTAAATTTAATTCGATCAGCTTGATTGCAAGAGCTACAAGATGTGCATTTTGGACAAAGCCATGTATACTGTCTATTATTGATACTATAATTAATAGGAGGACTTCTTTCTAGACAAAAACTATGATACGGTTCACAACAAAGAGAACAATGTAAAAGTGCTTCACGTCCAGCGCTACCGCAAAGAAAACAAATCGCAGGCATTGGAAATTGCTGTGTTGCTATAAGACAAAACCCATTTTGATTTATGTCATCTAAATTGTAATTATCCCAATAATCAATAGAGATCATATTTTGAGTTTCTTGCAAGTTTGGCTTCTTATCAAAATCGTTTTTATTCTGAAATTGAATAAATTAATAATTGTTTTATTAGTATTAAAAATACTTACTTCAGGTGGTGGTATAAATGACGAAATTGAAGTAAGTGAAGAAGTTGAAGGCACTTTGTGGCTTTTATCCTTTTTAATTTGCGAAATAATATTTTCATTTATTAACAATGGCACCTTTGCTGTTTTATCATTATCTGAAGATTCATTCTCGCTATCATCTTTTGAAGACTTAAGTGATGATGATTCCGAATTTTCTGTTTTTTGTGCTTTTTTCGTAATACTTTGTTCTTGAGTGTCTTTCTTTTTCTCTGTTTCTGATGGAAATGTAGCTAATGGTTGACCTAACACTATTGATGCACTTCTACACACATGCTTAACGCGAGGCCCTTTTAAATCAATTTTTTGTCGTTTAATATCAGAATTAGTAGTTGAAAGATTGGGTTGAGTTACAGGTTTTGTGTTTTTAAACCTTACGGGTCTCTGATTCACTGCTTCACTATTATCAGTCCTCGGTTGTTTATTAATTTGATTATCAATAGTTGGAACACTAACTTGCCATAATAAAGGTAACGAGTTATTAAACATGACATCAGATCCTTGCATATTTTTGGGAAGTAATTGAATTAGACTATTTTTCAATGATAATGGCATTTGAAAGGAACGAAGGCACATCTTAAGCCAACAAGCTGGACACCGTGACCTATATGCACATCTTATTAGTTTCATTTGTTGACTGCGAACTATAGGAGGTACATGACACATTCCTTGTCCTTTATGACACACAAGGGTTGAGTTATTAGTGTTTTTACCACATGATTGACGTTTAATCATTTTTGAAATAAATTTTCTACAAGATTCACAACTATAGATGTTGAATTTCCGTGCTTGTTTGACAAAACGATAAAAACGGACGGCACCGCAAACACCACAAGTTACAGTTCCTGGAGGAGAGCCATTAGTGGAAGTGCTGGAGAATGGACCTTCTGAACCTTTAGGGGTTTGATTGTGTAGTTTTAAACGAGCTTGGCGCAAAACTACACGACCGTTTGAAAGTGATTGAGTTGTTGATTCTGTTGCAGTTTCATCTTCAATTTTTGAAGGAGTTTCGGGTTGTTTAATACAATGTCTTTTATTTATATTAACTCTCTTCTTTAATGTTAAAGTATCACTCAGATCAACATTGATAAACCTCTTGTTTGGCTTTATAACACGTGATGAATGGACACTTCTTGTAGGTAACACAAATTTTCCAACTAAATTATTACTTCCATTTGATATTCCACTTCTACACTGTTTGAAATTTTTCATTGGAGTGTAACTGTGCACTGATTTTCGGGTTATGTTACTATTTCTTAATTTACTTTTAACTGATAATTTAACACTATTTTTATTACAGAGTTTTGAGATTAAACCACGTTTTGAAGAGTTATTGCTCATCAATGCTTTAGAACTTTGCATTTTCCTATTCAGTCTTCTTCTCAATGACACTTTTGTATTTATGGTACTACTCAAAATTTCTTTTTCACGCGGCCCTTCCACATTTTTTTCCGCCTAAAACAAACAAACATTATTAAATAATTAACATAATATTAAAACGAGTTTAATTTCACTTCAACTTATTTCAAAACTGTTTATGTTTACCTGTTTGTTTTCTGCAACAGTTTCAACTGTCATAGATCCACTAGATTCAATAATTCCCTCTGAGGTGGGTGGAAGAACATTAATTCTTTTCCGATTGACATGCTTTGATGGTTTCCCTGGGAATTTTGAACGACCCATTTTGTTTTATATTTATTATTTACATTTTCAAGATACAATAATCAACAATCAACGCATCACACATTTCACTAGAGTATGTAATTGCTGCGTCGGTAAAGTAGAAAACAATTACTTAACCATCAACTTTACGGACACAAATTACCTAACCGGTTATGTCATACAAAAAAAAGAATTCTATCTCAAATTTAACAAAAAATACAAATTTCAAAACTTAAGTTAGAAAGAATTAAATAAATGTTATCAAAACCTTTGTTTAGTAAACAGAATTGTTAAAATAAGCGAAAATACAGCATTTATTGAGCAGAAATCTACTAATTACTCTACTTTATTCCGAAAGAGGTCGCGCAAAAAATATATAGGTTATGAAGTTGTCAAAAATGAACGTGTCAAGTTTGATTTGGTGATATTGGAAATGTGAAAAAAGAAAATGCATAAATATCTATTTTTTGCTATAAGCATATGGTATGCCCATTGCGCCAATCAGCAATTAATAAATAAAAATGTGGAAAGAACAATTGACTTGACATCACAATTAGTCAAAATAACCGCAACTATAACCTTAGAAAATACCGGCAAAGATACGGAACGAAATTTTTTGTTTGTTTTAGAACCTGAAACTATAGGAAATCTGTCATATATTTTGGTAAAAGACTCTTCAAAAAACGCATTAAAATTATCAAAGACTGAAGACAATAAGTACTTGAATGTTCAACTGAAACAACCATTAGTTTCTGGACGTACGACTATTGTAAATTTAGAAGCTATCTTCACAGGTAGTTTAGTGCCATATCCTAACAGCATAACTCAGAAGGAAAAACAACTGGTTAGATACTTCGGAAGTCATTATTTCTACTCTCCATACCCAACAACCAAACAAACTACAAGCGTCGTCTTCAACTCTCGAGGTGTAGAAAATTACACAAAACTAAAACCAGTGACTCAATCCGACTCTACTATTACTTATGGTCCTTATAATGATATTCCTGCTTTTAGTTTAGACAAAATGATAATACACTATGAAAACAACTCTCCATTTTTAACAGTGACTCGTTTGGAACGTCTTATCGAAGTATCTCATTGGGGAAATATCGCAATTGAAGAAAATATCGAAATTCTACACACTGGAGCTAAACTAAAAGGGCCATTTTCGCGTTATGACTATCAAAGGGATACTAGCAGCAATCATCATAGCATTAAATCTTACAAAACCATTCTTCCAGCAGCTGCTTATAGTATCTACTATAGAGACAGCAATGGCAATATCTCAACATCGCAAGTTCGTATGAGAAAAGATTGGATTGAATTAGAATTGAGACCTAGATTTCCGCTTTTTGGAGGATGGCGCAGCTCTTATACTCTTGGATATAGCGTACCAAGTTATCAGTATCTATTCCGAAAGTCTAGCTCTGAATTTGTCTTAAATATGAGACTTCTGGATCATGTTTTCGACGACATGCATGTGGAAGAATTGGAAACAAAAGTTGTTCTACCAGTTGGGGTCTCAGATGTTAAAGTAACAACTCCATATGAAGTTGAAAGATTACCCGATGGAATTACATACAAATATTTGGATAATTTTGGAAGAATTGTTATTAAACTAAGAAAAACTAATTTAGTAGAACAGCATATTCAAGATTTGGAAATTTCATATCGCTGGACTTCGTTATTGTTAATTCATGAACCGATTTTATTAGCCCTTGCACTTTTTGTTTTATTTGTTGTTGTTATAATTTATGTAAGACTAGATTTCTCAATTTATAAATCTAAACTAAGCAAAAAAGATTAATTTGTTAACTGTTTGATGAATTAAAGATTGATACATTCTTTTTTCATTCAATTTTTTATTCTATACAAAACCTTTGAAAATTGATTAGTATGGAAAATTACAATGAAATACAGCAATTAGCTTCAGTTTTGCACTTTTCAACTTTAACCTTCTCTATTCTACTAAAAAAAAATTAGTAAGTTTAACATCTAATTTTTTTTTCTACCTTATCATTCTTGCCTTCGCTTTCGTCTTTTCTTACTACAATTTTTCTAGGAAGATTTTATGTTCTTTTTGGCGGAGTATTTCCTTTCGGTTCTACGTTTTTTATTCTGCTGTCTAAGTTTTCCACAGCGGTTACAGTGCTATGAATAGAGCTTTTAATTTCAACCATTTGAGCTAGCTGACTTTCATGTTTTTGTTGTAATCCAACATCCACTCGAGGTGTAGTTGTAACTCAGTTGGCAATTACTTCTTGCAAATCTTCTAATTTAGTATCGAAGTATAGAATAACTAAAAATGAATCAACTTATAAAAAAAAATAATAACGAGTTGAAATTACATCATTTTTCTGTGTTAAATACTCTTCAGCTCTTCCAGAAATATGCGCGAAATAGTTGGGCGTGTTTTTGATTTCATCTTTATTTTTATTGATATCTGCTTGAGTTTGGTTATTGCCTTACAAAATTTGGTTGCATTTAGTCTGCAGACTGTCGTAACTTTTGTTTGCCTAAAAAGCAAGCATAAATAATTATTAATCTTCAAAATTTTCAAATAATTACAAATGTCAAGTATTCAATAGTAAATTGGACGTTATCATTAAGGTTTTCTTTTTTCTTCTGATTGAGTAAGTCAATGTCAACATCAACTTCACTTTTTTCTTCTTTCAGCTTCAGCTTTGTCTTTCTCAATTTCTCGAATTAATTTAATTTTTTTCTCAGTCAAATGATTTGAAATTGTAGAGAGAAGATTTCTTTCTAATAATGAAAGTATGTTTAGACTTAATACTTTCTTCTAACTAAAACGACGAATAATTTTTGAAAATATTCAAAATTAGTAGTCTTACCACTGCTGAAGTAAGCGCAATTTTCTGCTCCAGAAAAGGGAAAGTTTCAGTTTCCATTGTTTCTAAACATTAAATGAACTTTATTTGATCCAAATGGAAGAAATAGATTTGATCAACTGAATTTTTGATAACTGGAAGAGAATAGTCGACGTTTTTATTTTTCGAAATTTCAAGGCGCAACATTAAATTATCTCTGCTTTTTCGCACATTAATAAGTTCATTGATTCGATTTAAATCGGTTACATATCGGTTACTAAAGCAGTAGGAAGTTGCTTTTGAATTATTAGTATAATCAACAGTTTGTTACAAATTATTGAGAGATGTCTGCTGAACAATTTCCATGCAGTTTAAACTCACTAATAACATATTTTACTCATATTAATGTTACATTTATTTTAAAATTTTATATAAAACAAATCTTCGTGTTTAGTTGAATCGTTACAAATATTCAAAAGACTTGACGCAGATTCATTTAATAAATCATGTTTTTCGCTTAAACTATTCAAATGTTCGTTTATTAGTTACACTTCTTGTTCCATTTTCTGAAGTTGTTGTTTTTTCTCTTCTAGAAATTTTTTAGTAATTTCTAAGATTGTAATAAACTGTGATACTGTGAATCTGAGTTCAATGCATGTTTTTTTAAATCTCGAATCTTGCAAATCAAATCCATTATTCCATTATTACTCTTAGCTTCATCTTCCATTTTTTTATATTCTTCAGCGCTGACATAACGTCCTTTTCTTCCGCGAACAGCTTCTAAATCAGCCTTTAGTTTATTGATTGCTTCATTTAAACGTTGGCGAAGATTCAAATGATTTTTTTATAACATTGATTTGTGGAATATTATTAACGCTTCTAACAGAAAGAACTAATTCTAAATTTTTAATTATTTCGTCTCATACAACAATATTAGGAGAAATAGTAACAATGATTGCTGTTTGGCTATTACCACCTAAGCTGCCTTGAAAAATCCTAGTTAGTTTCGATTGTCTATAAGAAACGTGTTTTTGTTTATTATCTAGGGATTTAATAACATCAACAAATGCATAACTAGCACAATTGATAGTCTGCGAATTTATTTTCAACGCCAGCATTTTCACTGTCACTGAATGACCAATTGCATTTTGCCTGATCTCATAACTTCTTCATCTGTTGATGGAAATTCTTTGGCATCGACAAAAAACGTGATTATTATATGAGAACGCGAAGTATCGACCGATGTTTAACCAATCAAGAACATCTTGAGTATTGAAAACAGTTACTTGCAAGAGGTCTTTCAAGCAAACTGAACCTCTAACAAGCAGATCGTCCTAAACTCTATAAAAAACTTAATATAATGGTGAAAAATTTTCTAAAACCAAACCTTAAAGGCGTATATAATCTTTTAATAAATCGAGAACTTCTTCATTGTATATTTCAACGAATGATATTCTTAACTGTATATTCCGTTTCCATATCTAATTTGCGTAGACTTTAACAAGTCATTTTAAAAAGACTAAACTAAACACAAGATAATGAAGATTAACTCTATTTTACTAAAAAAAAAAAAAAAATAATAAAATCTAAAAACTAAAGCGTTACTCTTCAAATTTAAAATAGAGTCAACATAAGTAGTACCAAGCAAACAGAATTAACGATAATACTTTTTTTAATATATATTATTAAAATATTATTATCGTATTGAACAATTAAATTTGAATAATTCCAATAATTATTGTCAATTGAAGACATTTTATTAATTATCAACAATCTTAAACAATACTTTTATAATATGTTGTGAATTAGTTATTGGCAGCACTAGCCCACGACCATTAATCTCACTTCGAAAATTTTGAAAAATAAAAAAGTAAATAAAAACCAGTCTATAAATTTTTGGCTGCATACATTAATATAAATAATACACATATTGGCAATGCACTATCAATTCTATTTTTTTATTCATAATGTTTTATATTTGCTTGAGCGACATCTAATGACGGGTAGTATAAGTTTATCATTTTTCAATTCATTTCTTTGTTTTTTAGAACATGAAGACATTTTATTACATTAAATAAATGACTTATTTGTTTTTGTATTTTGTTATGAAAATCAATGTTTGAATTTTTTTTTATAAAATTGAAATTTCCAATGAGGTTGTGTATTAGGCTTTACTGGCTCTGGTAAATTTTAAGAAGGTTGAAAAAAATATTCAAAAGAGTTTTCTAAAAAAATAACACATTTAATCGGCCATACAAACTGTATTCGATTCCAAAAATTTTAAAATATTCGAAACCATTAATATCAATGAATATAATTACAGATTTCTTCTTTCATCTTGTAAACACATGGAATAACTTTCAAAACGTGACAAAAATTTTCCAAAATGAGGTAATTATTTGAATGTTTTACTGTCAAAATATGCCTAAACTTAATTTTTCATCAAACTATAATATTCGCATTCGCTTCAATATCTGTTCACAATATGTCATACTCTAACCTCAAAATGTGAAATTTAATTTTTTTCAGTTCTTTAAAGCTGCAGAAGAGGCTCGCAGCCTCTGTTTTGGGATGTGGCAGAAAGAAAGTTTGGCTGGATCCTAACGAAATTAATGAAATTGCTAACACCAACTCAAGTGAGTCGAGAAATTTGGAAATTCTTTTATTTACATGCGTTTATAGGGCAAAACATTCGTAAACTAATAAAAGATGGATTAATTATTAAAAAGCCAGTAGCTGTACACTCGCGTGCCCGTGTGCGTAAAAACACGGAAGCTAGAAGAAAAGGAAGACATTGTGGTTTTGGTAAAAGAAAAGGTACAGCCAATGCAAGAACTCCAAGTAAAGTTAGTTGAAATTTTAAAAATAATGAATTCATTTTATGATTTGATTATTTTAGGATCTTTGGACAGAGCGTATGCGAGTTTTAAGACGTCTGTTGAAGAAGTACAGAGAGAGTAAAAAAATCGATAGGCATTTGTATCACGCTTTATATATGAAAGCTAAAGGTAATGTGTTTAAAAACAAAAGAGTTCTTATGGAATATATCCACAAGAAAAAAGCTGAAAAAACAAGAGCTAAAATGTTAAACGATCAAACTGATGCTCGCAGACAAAAAGTAAAAGAAGCAAGAAAGCGACGAGAAGAAAGAATTGCTGCTAAGAAACTCGAAGTTTTACAGAACTATCAACGCGAAGATGAAGCAGCCGCTGCTAAAAAATAATCTATTGTAATAAAATTATGTTTAATAAAAAATTGAAACATTTTGACGACTACTGGTATAAGTGAAAGCTACACAAGCGTCCCCTATTGAATAAACATTAAACTGATTTGTCAATAGCTTGTCACAATTATTTGTTGGTTTTCGTGTTAAAAATTGTGTTGAAATGGCTTCAAACGAACAAAAAGCTCAGCAATTAATTGCAGAGGCCGAAAAGAAAGTATCTTCGAAAGGATTTTTTGGTTCTTTATTTGGGTGAGTTGATTTTTAATGACAGTCAATCTTAGGCTAAATCCGATGACTAATATCAAATATTGAAATTCCAGGGGTAATAGTAGAATTGAAGATGCTGTTGAATGTTACCAAAGAGCTGCCAATTTATTTAAAATGTCCAAGAATTGGGCACAAGCTGGCAGTGCATTCTGTGAAGCTGCTAATTTGAATTCTAGAAGTGGGGCTCGACACGATGCTGCCACCAACTATGTAGATGCTGCCAATTGTTATAAGAAATCAGATATCAATGGTAAGGAAAAGTACTTTACGTTCTTATGGAAAATAACACCATAAAGATTCTTTAAATATAAATAATTTTACTGCTGTTTTATACGAGGTGGCATGAATTTTTGATTGCGCTGAATATTTTCTTTTTTGCAGAAGCTGTGAATTGCCTGCTAAAAGCGATAGAAATCTATACTGACATGGGTCGTTTTACAATGGCAGCAAAACACCATCAAAGCATTGCCGAAATGTACGAAAACGACGCTGTAGATTTAGAACGAGCAGTCCAACATTACGAACAAGCAGCTGATTACTTCCGAGGCGAAGAAAGTAATTCATCAGCAAATAGATGTCTATTAAAAGTAGCTCAATATGCAGCTCAATTGGAAAATTATGAGAAAGCAATACAAATTTACCAACAAGTAGCTTCTTCAGCTTTAGAAAGTTCACTTTTAAAATATAGTGCTAAAGAATATCTATTTCGTGCTGCCTTGTGTCATCTTTGTGTTGATGTTTTGAATGCTCAACACGCAATGGAGCGTTATGTACAAATGTATCCAGCTTTTCAAGATTCCAGAGAATATAAATTATTGAAAACACTCATTGAACATATGGAGGAACAAAATGTTGAAGGATTTACTGATGCTGTTAAAGAATATGACTCCATTTCACGTTTGGATCAATGGTATACTACTATCTTATTGCGCATTAAGAAAACTCTTAATGAAAATCCTGACTTACGTTAATTATTTTTCAAATTTATTGTTTATTGTTAAGATTTATATTTATTTCTTTTTGTTAGTCCTTTGAATAATCATTTGTAAATTAGAACGTAAATAAACTTGAACTGTTATAATGTAACTATATATTTTATACTTATTTATCTGTGTTTTTTGTTACAGGATTGTAATATAAATTTTTTTGGTGTATATTTATAGTATAGGGTGCTACATTTAACAAATTAATTATAGCAAATCATGTTTTTACATAATCCCTTAGCGCCAAGTGAAATATGGCATCCTGTACTCAGGGTATAATTTCACGTAGCTTTTGTCAAGCTATTTCATTTGCGCACCAATAACATTCCTATCAGTATATTTAGATAACAACAATATTAAATTATGCACTCTAGTGTACACAGTGTCTTAAAATCAAATAGATTCGGTATACATTATATATAAAAGTGTTCATTTGAAATTTTTGCTTATCTAAGTATACATGTGATAAAAAGGTGTTTTAGAATAAGAAATAAATTGTTAAAATTTCATTTAAATGACACTTGTGTACAAAATTATCTAAATTCGAGTTAGATTAACTGTAACTTCAGCTCCCAAATTTTGAAAAATTGCATGCAGTCAATTCAACGATAATGGAGCTGTTTTATCAGTTTTGAAAAATTTGTTAAGTGTATACTTTGTGTGCACTTTTAATACTTATGCCATTTTTATATTGTCAATGTTAATAAACTATTATTAAATAGTAGATAATATTACGAATATGTGTGGTCATTGTAGCACTTTTCAATAGAACATTTCTTTTAAATGGGTGATTTTTAATAATGTAATCTCTTTTTATAGCAGAATGTATTTGATTTATTTGCTAAATTAGGATATCATTCAAACATACTTTAGAGCTCATCCATTCCTGTATACAATATATGTGACATAATAAATAGATTTCACAAAGAATAAGACTATAGTTAATCACAAAAACACAATTATAAGTATCAGATGCTACAACAGTCTTACTAAGTGATTACATTTTATGCACTTGCGGATATCACATTAGTTACCAAATTAGTCTTTGAGGATAATCATAATCTATCCATTCAATACTTTTAGTGAAGAACAAATAAAAAGTATAAACATTAATAACAAAAGAAGTTAGAAATTCAAATAATAATGAATTAGCAGAAACGTTTTTCAAACGCAATCTGAACAAAACATACGGAATAAAAAAATATCGCACTTCTAAAAGCTTCTGAGTCACTAACACTAAAGATGTACATGGAATGAAAAACAACAAAAATGATACATCCTTATTTAGCATTTTTTTAACTATGACAAACCACGCGAATAAATAAACTGGGATTATTATAAAACGAAACAAAAAATATTTTCCATAGAAACGATTCCAAATGTAAAAAACGTAATGCCTATTATCCGCTAACAAATAAGGATGAACTAAAGTATTACTATAGACAATGACTAGGCTTAGTGTTAACGCAAATAATGTTAAAAGTTTATGATTGAATGCGAATTTCAAAAAACTGGAAATTTCAGCAATAAAGTATGGCCATGCAAAAAATAAACAAAATAATGAAAAATAGAATAATTGCGGGATGTGAAGTGTGACCTTATGCGCTAATTTATCACCAACGACTATACTTCCATTCAAATAAATAAACAACAAAAAAACTATCAATAAAGAAAGGTAACAGAAAACATTCAACCAGAAATTTATCGTTGTCTTTTTCATTGTTATTTTAATTGTCTTCAATAATTGTATTAACTCCTAGAAAGAAATATTTCAATTATAAATAAAAAAATTATGAAAAAACCTTACTTTTGGAGACACCCCTTGCCGACTTTTTCTGCTTTTATTATGTTGAATTTTATTTAATTCTTGGACTATATACCCAGCACAGACCATCCCAACCCAGACTATATTAGTTTGGCGAAATAAAATACTTGCCATACCTGTAAAATAAACTTTAAATGAACAAAATTTGGATTTTATGTATACGTACCAAAAATAGACGCCAAAAAATGATAATCTTTTTGAGAAAGCAACAACAAAATTAAAATCATTGTAAGCGAAGCAACATCAGTGTAGTAGAGATGGCTAAAAAAGTATAAAGGTGGTAATAATGATAAGTTAATTGCAGAAATCACATTTTGCCATGATGGCTAAAATATAAATAGTAAGTTGTTAATAATAATAATAATAATACAAAACTTACACTCTCATTATAAATATTAAGTAAGTAGTAAAAAAGTATAATGTTGATGAACGAGAACAGCAAAGAAGTCAGTCGCAACCAATATGTTGAACATAACTCAAAAACTCCAAACAGCAATGTACTGAGTAAATATAAGCCGGGAAATGTTGTTACTTTTGGATGCCACTAAAACACTTTTATTATTACAAAACATTATTTATAGGTCTGTTACCTTATCAAACTCAAAGTTGCAATAAGCTTTACCAAGAGGTAAATGGAATTCTTCATCGATAACTTCGTGTGAGGTTAAGTAAACCTTATCAAACACCGCTTTTGATACTATAGCAAATACTGATACAGCACCCAAGGTAAAAACTGTTGATAATTTAATGCGAAGCATTTTTCCAGCTTTTTAAATCGTATTTCAACTGCAATATTCAATAAAATCGTCGAAGAAAACAATTCACATATTTTTAATTTTTTAGTGACTTTAAACTTATAATTTTGGTTACACTTGATCAGGAAACAGAAAATTATGATTGGCGCATTTCAGCGCCTAGTTTAAAATTATGAAATAGCAGTTCTCATTCTGTTGGAAATCTGATATAGTAAAAAATGAATTTCCAATAAAGTTTTAATTAAATCACAGTCAAGGTCAGCAGCAAAGCAGAGACATTTGATGGGGATAAAAAAAATTAATGACTTTTTTGTGTCGTTTCGGAGTCATTAAAACAAAATTATAAGACAATAAAATAATTTGGTTAATTTTTTATAAATATTCACTAATCAGTATACAAAAGAAAAAAACAGTTTGCTTTTGAACAATAATTTTTGAATTTTAGTGACATTTCCGCTTCAATAGACAGTGTGAGGTTGGTAGTTTGTGAGTGGGTGGTGCTAATTTTTTATTGAGTAAATAAAAGTTATTTGAATTTATGTAACAAAGTGTTACGGTTTTTGTTTATTTTTCTTGCGGTTTTTCAAAGTTGTTTTGTACAGAATTTTTTAGTGGTTAATCATTGAGTGAATGCGTTACCTTGTATCAATATCAAAGGAAGTAGTGTTGAAACAATTTTGTGTCATAATTGGGGACATGTCATTATTGTCATTTTGTTCTAACCTATAAAAACTGAACAGAAATTTGAGTTTGAGTGTTAATTTTACTAAAATTCCTTTATTTTGTGATTTAATGAAAGTTTCACGTCAGCATTTATAGAAATGTGTGGTATTTTTGTATATTTTTCATATACTTAAGTGATGTAACAATATGATTTCACTTTCTAATTGTTCAAAGAAGTTAAATTATTGTAGTTAATTAATGAAGTTATTAAAATGGCAGCACAAAATCCGAATCAAGTTCGCAATCATTTCGGTAGTATTATGTTTCGAGAGATTCACAAAAATGCGTGGTTGAAACGAGTGAATGCTTCAAATAAAAAGGTAAAAACCTATCGATAATATTGAATCTAATTTGAATTTTGCAGAAACGTGACAAACTATGGGTTGTTTTTTGCGTACATGATGATACCGACGCTTTTCTTGAAGCATACACTGATAATAAAATTGCTGTTTTACATAAACCGGATTGGTTTGTTTATTTAAATGAAGCCCAACATGTGTCTCCAACTATTTGTCCAAATGAACAAGAATTCGAGTTTGTTCTAACTCTCAAATCAGAAGTTGTGAGATTAACTGCTCCAACTTGGGATCAGATGTTAGATTGGGTAGCTAGTCTTCAGTCAAAGTTACACGAATTAAGAATTTTAAGTCCCAAAGATAATGTGTATTCTAAGTTACCAGAAGTTCCCCGCAGTCATGTATCTTCAACAAGAGATCCGAATTCTCCATTGCCACCTCCTCCAACTACCGTCCCTGAGGTTTTACCAGGCACTGAAATCCAACCCAGTAGTGCAGGACCCAGACGAGCTGGACAATGGTAATTAATTTAAATTTTTATTTATAAAATATAATTATAATTTTAAGGCATCGATCCTTATCTCAAAGTAATTCGTCTAATGAAGAACTGCCAAGATTGCAACGAGGTAGCAGCGTATCTGAACCAGAAGTATTCCGATTTGATAATTTATCGAATTCTGTGCAACAAATTTCAACCGAATCGTCCAGTAATTGCCATTACGAACGTTTATTTCAAGGTGATCCAGGTTAGTAGAAAAACAACAAAAAACGAACAAAATTCACCGATTAATTGAAGGTCCGTCCAATAGACAGCTGGAGAGGTCTTCAAGTACCCTCCAACAACCTCCTTTACCGTACAAAACATTCAGAGAACAACAAGTTTTACAATTACAAAAAGAAATGAATCATTCCAGTGGGATTAAACTCCAATTACGAAAAAAAGACTGTATTAGTTCAATCGCTTTTGTTGATGCTTTCGACTCAGTTTGGTAAAAACTAATTCCATTTTTTAACTTTCATATATATTTTTTTCACTCAGGGTTTGCGGCTGGAAACAAAAAGAGCATCCAATGTTATATAACGTACTTCATATTGGTGATAAAGTTTTAAGTATCTCTGGAATTCCAGTAAAGTCGTCATCAGAAGCGCGGAGAATATTAGAATCGCATTATTGCGGTTTATACGTTGATATTATAATAAAAAGGGTGCCTCATGGCCAAGTTTTTCTAATCCATCGAGAAACTGAAGGGCAATCTTTGGGAATAATCCAAGAAAATAACACCGCTGTCATTGAAGAAATCGAAACTGATAGTTTAGCAGCGCGGCAAGGTTTATCAGCAAAAACAAAAACTTGTAATGGCTTGTCTTTAACAAATTGGGTTTTAACTGAAATCAATGGAAGACCTTTGAACTTATTCTTCAAAAAAAATCAAGTCAGAGATAGACTTAATTCCGTCGGACGAGACATATCAATTCTAGTGCAGCCGTTAGATTTAATAAAACTACTTAAAAAAGAATTGAAATCATTGAGAAATTATAAGGATTATATTTTACAATAATTTTAAATCACATAAATAGTTATGTTATTTCGAGTCTGAATTCGAGACTGTGATTCATATTTTATACACCAATAAAATATTTTAATTATATTGGTTGTTCTCACTTTTTTAGTCCTGGAGGAATGGTTATTTTTCCTGCAAATACAATACTTTTTGTTGGCTTGTTTACAATAAAGTACAGGAAGGGCTTATTTGCTACAAATTTTGGCGGCGGGATTTTATTTATAAGCGTAGCTCCTGCAAAAAAAATTAAAATAAAAGTTGTCCACTGATCAAACAGAACCAAATGAAATTAGCATATGATGTTACATTAGTGCTCTGAAAAATTGAGGGGTTACTATACCTGAAGCAGCACTCGCCACAGTGCCCTCTTCGTTGACTTCTACTTCCGCTCTTTGGATTAGTCGCGTTATGTATAAATAATGTGGAAACATATTTAGAAGGTCTGCTTTATTCTCATCAAAAACGTCAGTAATTCCCATCTGAAAACAAATCACTATTATTTTTTTTTTTCAACTGGAAATTTTTTACTTTTTGTAAAACTCCATTAAGTGTTAAATCGGCTTTAGCTTGGAATCTTGGTAAGTAAACTTGAACGTCTTCACCCTCGAACGTAATTTTTGCAGTTTCTAATTGATCAATTATTCTGGTGAAAGGATGTTGTGTCATTTGTTGCAACATCCCTTGCAATGTTTGATCTTTGTATGGCAAAATAACAATCATAGACATTTTATCTCCCTAAAAAAATTACTCATTTAAAATTTCCTAATCGAGGTTTATTATTACACTGCCGTATGGAAGTTCAACTGAATATCCTTTAATCCATTCTAATCTTGAATAAGGAAAAGAATTTCTTTCATACATCATGTCTACTTCTCCAAGTTTCATCATTTTTTCATCATAGAATGTATCTCGACGAGTCTGACTGCGATTGAAAGGCATCATCCAAGCTCCTTTGAAATATAAAGCGCTCACGACGAAAACTTCAGCGAAGCTTAAATCATCTTTAAATATTTTACTAAGAAAAAAATTCAAAATATGATTAATAATTACCAGGGTGAATAAAATTTGAAATACGATTTTTCGTAGCTTGTGCTACATTTTTATTAATTCTATCGCTTGCAGCTTTCGTGTTTTTAAAATCAATTGATTCAATTTTAGCGTCATAATTTCTACGTGCAATTTCTTCGAAATTCTTATTGATTTTTTGATCTAATCTGCTGAAAATACCACTGTAGGTTTTCAAACTAACGTTAGAATCGCTTGCCTAAAAAAAATATTTTTCATATTTTTGTTTACTGTTAAATCAGGACAACGTCATTAGTTTACACTTTTTTAACCTTCACAGAATATTAGTAATTCATTAAACAAAGCAAATCTTACGATATTTCAGTACTATACCATGAAATTGCAATGATATGCTTTTAAATCATTAATAAGAGTGTTCATAATGGAAATCAAGTTTCATTCTTAATGTCAGAATTCATAATTAGAATTTCTCATTAGTAATAAAAATGGTATTAATGGAAATTTGTTTGTAAATATTTCAAAAGTGTTTTATAAATATTGGAAAGTTTAATGGAAGATAACTAAATTGTATTTTTAGTTTTTCCATCATTTTTTTCTGCAATGAGTTTAAATCATTATGCATAATGATGTAATAAAGCCCATTTAATGTCTTAAATTACATAAATTTAAAAAAATAAAACTAGAAAAGTAGATATGAAGCTGCATCGTCTAAGTCTATATTTCTTTCGCCTTCACAGAGTTGTTCATAAAAGTTAATTTAAAATTTATCGAAATAAAAAACTACTTCGAAAAAAATAGTGACTTAAAAAATAAAATAAATAAAATCGAATTGTAACATCGTTGGGACACTCTGTATATAGAATTTCAATAAACTATTATCCGATGAAAATTCTAATTTCGTTTTTTTTTGGATTTTTGTCTTTGAGTTTCTTTGTATCTGTTAACGTCAGATTTTAACTCAATTTGACTAATTCGGAGTTTAGTTATTTAGGAATAATTTCACAAAATTCCATTTATAATTGTTTTGGTTTAGGGATGTCAAAAATTGAAGCAAAATTTCTGATAGTAATTAGCGCGAAAGATAGAAATTTACAGATTATAATTATTAGTATTGTAAAAAAAAACATTGTTTTATCCTCAAAATAAGAGAATTCGAATAATTCTCCGGGCTTTGATGAATCGTTCTGAAAATATTTCCTAAAATTAAAAAAAAAAGAGAATAATCAGTCAAATCGTTTTTGCTGAAATATTTCATTTTGGTGAAAACTGTGGGAAGTTAGTTGACCAAAAATTACCAAAACTTGTTTTCAGTTTTTTATAATTTAGTTGACACAATGCTATCGGAAACAAAAAATCCCAAAAAGTTGATCACAATAATTTCCCCTTCGGATAAACACGTTTAAATTTGACACAAAAATGAGTTTTTTCCGGTTTTGAGAATTAAGCTTATTTTAGCTTACCGATATGATTTTAGTTAAGTTTTGAAAATCCAGTCTAAATTGTTCTTTATTGGGAGATATCCTAAGAACATTTTCCAATTGTTTAGCAGTTTCACCTCTTGCTCCTTCATTTATAATAGATAATAATGACCAGACTGTATAGGGTGATATAGCTAAATTTCGTGGGCTTCCAGGTTCTTTACTAACAGTCTGTCAAGTGAATAAAAACGTATAATTTGTCTCAAAAAATGAAATTTTTTGACTTACTGTTAATAAATTAATAGTAAACGCATTCACTGAATCACTAATACTTTGTGCTTGAACATTCCAAAATAAAAAAATAATCAAAATTCCAGATTCTGAAATAAAACTAAAATTAATTCCAGTTCAAGGTGAAGAATCGAGAGTGAACGCACATCACTGTTGACATATAATAGCGAAATACTCACTGTTTCTTTGTATCATGATGCTTGTCTTACTTGTACAAATGTAGAAAAATCACTGATAGTTAACACAACAACGTAGTAAGAGAAATTTTCAGTTTCTGACGTTATCTTCCGATTATTTGAGGCTTTTAGTTTTATAGTTTTAATTTTATGTAGTCTGTTCAATGTGTGTTTATACTGTTTATGCTTCTACATGCATTCATTAGATACAGCGTCCAGCGCTCATTCTTCGGAAAAACCCACACGAATTGTTCGTCAACTGCTTTTCGATTAAAACGATTTTATTGTTACTGCACCAATCGATATGATGTTATATAATGGAAGTTAGTTAACGTAAATTTAGATTACAGATTCATTCATGGAACTTTCAGTTTGTGTACTTTACTTATTTAAGCAATTGATTTTCCATTACGTTTGAAAAAATTCTAAAAATTTTTTGTTATTTATAACATGCAGGGATGAGATAATCGATCGGTTAACCATCAAACCACAGTAGGTTGTAAAATGTTACTTCTGGGCCAGGACATTTGGCGTCTTAAAAATCAAGGCAAAATCTTACAAATTTAGCTGTTTGCCCAAAAGCAAACAACCGAATAGGGCCTAAAACCTCTCAAAAATCATTAATTTTTATCCACCCCAAAGATACCAAAATATGTGTAGGCCACCAAAAATTGGGCAATTAAAAGGACCAGAAAAAGATAAGAGCATTATCAATAAACTTCTATTAGAGCTTAGTCTAGAAAAGCAAAAATCATCTCTGATTAAAAATCTATCTGGTGGTGAAAAAAGAAGACTTTCGTTGGCTGGAGAAGTAATAACTTATCATTAAAACAAGGGATTCAAATTCAATTTTTAGCTCATTAACAACCCTCTTGTTATTTTTTGCGATGAGCCAACTACAGGTTTAGATAGTGCTAGCGCTAGTATAGTAATCCAAAAATTAAAATCTATTGCAAATTCGGGGAAAATAGTCCTAACAACAATCCACCAGTCTTCATCTCAACTTTTTCATTGTTTAGATGATATTTTACTTCTAGCTAAAGGAAAATTAATTTTTCAAGGCACTCAACAAGAAGCTGAGTCATTTTTTGAAAGGTATAATAATCTAAATAAGTTATTAAAATTCTTATTATTGTTTTAGTATTAATTTGAAATGTCCAACAAACTACAATCCAGCCGATTTTTATATCAAATGCGTCACAACTGGGAATGTGACAGACCTATGGAAAAAATTCAATGAATGTAGAAAAAAAATTCAAATTGAACCAAATTGTAACAGTTTATACGAGTCAATTTTTTTACATAAGTATTCATCTATTTTGAATGATCCATTAAAATTGCCAATTTTTTTAAGGAGAGTTCGACAGACGTTTTTGTGTCAATTAAGTTGGTTGCTGTGGCGCAATTATTTAATGATAAAACGAAACAGAGAAGTTTATTTTAGGGGCTATTTTGTAGTCATGGTAAAAATCCTCAAAAATTTGATTAAATAATTTTTGAAAAATTTCAGATTGAAGTAATATCATCAATTTTTTATTCGGAAGTTTCTCTTGCGAATACAACCAGTGTTCAAAATATTGAAGGTTCTTTGGTTATTTAGGCTTCCAAGTTACTTTTACTAATATGTATTCAGTTATTGGTGTTTTTCCAAATGAACTAACGATTTTTCTTTGTGAAAAAAATTTATATTCTAAAAGTGCTTACTTCATATCAAAAATAATATCAATTGTAATTTAAAAAAAAATGATATTAATTTTTCCTCTGATATTTTGTTTTAAGATGCCAATATCTTTACTAAGTACAATGGTTTATACTCCTCTATTATTTATAATTTTGAAATTTTGAAAGGATTTTATTTATGGCTACAAATGATTTATTTTATATTTCTAGTAGCTGTAGCATCTTCTGGACTTGGTATTTTATTATCTTTTTTTTTATATATATATTTAGCTTCATATTTGTTTCAGGATTGGCATTTTCAGCAACTTTTTCCACACTAGAACATATAGAATTATATTTAGGACCTTTAGAATTCATTCTCCTTGTTCTTTCGGGACTAATGGTTCGATTAAACACAATTCCAAGTTTTTTATCCTGGTTGAAATATTTGTCTCCTTTTTATTATAGTTTTAATTCTTTGTCAAATTTATTTTGGAGAAATATCACAATCTTTAGTGAGTATAATTAATTGGACATCCTGTATTTTATTACACATTAAGATGATTATCATATTCAAAGTTTATTTTTCAGATAATTGTACAGGAAATGAAAACATCCCATGTTATAGCAATGGCAGTCAAGTTCTTCAAGAATATAATGTTTACAACAATTATAACATTGCTTTTAATATTCTATTTTTACATATTTTAACATTTGTTTTTTGTTTGTTAGGTTTTGGAGGAATTTTGAGGAAGAAAATTTTGTATAATCTCTGATAAAATACTAAAATTAGTTAATAGATGGTATGGGATTTATAGATTCATTTATAATTATATTAAAGAAATTCCGACTTCACGAAAATTTTTATTAGGTCCCTTAGTAATCTGTTATAATTTATAAATGAACCACCCAGTATATTCAGATTTGTTTTTATATTTGGAAAAACGCTAATATAAACATGTTTATCGCTCGTTTATTTATTTTATTTTAGATTTACAACAAAAATCAACATTTATTTGATTTTTTCCTTCAAAAAAGTGTTGTAAAAATGATAAATTTACAAATCTCTTTCCATTGAGTCATAATCATATGAGACATTAAAAATTCCTTTATACTTCACGTTTATTTGAAAACAATTAACAGAAAAGTTATTGTTTTTTATTCAGAGAAACTATATGTCACACTTCTTAAAATAATCATTTCAATTTTTGTTAGAAACAATTAACAATGGTAACGTTCAAGATGAAGGACGAACAGACATCCTGTTGCTGTTAAAAAAAGTTGAATGTAATTAGCGTCAATTGAAGACATAATGACAAAAATGGGAAAAATATTTGAAAAATTTGATAATTAGTGATTTGGTTGCATTATAATCTGTAATTCTGTAATTGTGGGTAGTAGGTTGTAAAATGTTACTTCTGGGCCAGGACATTTGGCGTCTTAAAAATCAAGGCAAAATCTTACAAATTTAGCTGTTTGCCGCAGCCTTGTTTCTTGGTCGATAATTCAGTTTGGGTTTTACTTGTCTTGTCTGTCTTGTCTGTCTGACAACGTGTCTGACAGGTGTCTTGTGTGTCTTGATATTTATAAAATGTTATATCTAAGTAAAATGTAATTCGTCTGACGTTATGTTCATTTTCAACGGTTGTGTCTAAAATTAAAGTAAATCAAATAACTGAATCCTGACCCACGGACGTGGTTTTTATATTGTAATCGTTTTCCAATTTCATAAAAGTAAAACATTGTTTTCGCGTCCAGAACCTGGTAGTAATTAATAACTAGAATAATTATATTTGGAAAATCTATCAAAAATGTATTGCTAATTGTCTTGATCGCATATTATTTAAATTCTTAACTAAATTTGTTTTGCTAGATTATCAAAGATGAGTTATCTGTTTATTCAATTATCATGAAAACATGTCTTTACCACAATTGGATTTATGCGGACTAAAAATATTGTTTATTACCGAATCTTTGCTATAAAACTATTATAAAGTCGGTACAGGTTGCAATGAAGCAACAAAGCATGTTGCAACTTAATTTTTCTCAGAAAGTGTTTGGCTATACATACAATAATAATAATAATAATATATTTGTGCTAAACTACATGAGTATTTACACAGGTCAAAAAAATATACATAAACAAAGAATACATAAGTAAATTAATACAGAAATACAAACAGTAATATGAGGAATCAAAACATAAAAATGCAATGAAAATTAAGAGTATAATGAGTGAAATAATTGAAATATAATTAATTAACTATATAACTATTTGTGTTTGGGAATGAAATTAAGCAATTCGGAAAAATCGCCTTGAGTAAATTCCTCGAGAGAATAAAATGATTTAGAAAGCAAATATTTCACTAATCAAAATTTAACTTTATGTAATATTACATTACAATATCACCAACACTTAGAAGAAAAATAATCCTTATTTACTGAGAAAAATTAAGTTGCAACATGCTTTGTTGCTTCATTGCAACCTGTACCCACTTTACTATTATATTATATGGTATTTGGTTAACTTGAGAATATTTTTAACCATTTCTCTTAATTTCAGATTATCGTTTCAATTTGCTTTATCTGACTATCTTTTCTAGTGATTTTTCTATATTCAAATGAAAGTTAAACATTATAAAAGTAAAAACATTAATTTTAATCATTTTGTATACTATATTTATATAAATTTCCTTTTCCATGTTTATAATCTATTTCATCATATGAAATTTCTTTGTATTTTAAAAATTCTAAAAATCTTCGCTTTTTATTCTTCAATAACCCGTGGCAAATTTTGCCACTCGTTATTTCATCTATAAATCCCATAAATTCGCGGACATAGTCCACTCATGAGCCGAAGGCGAATTCTAACAAGTTATTTGTGATTAATGTTTTTCATATAGCATATTTCCAAAAAATACGACTAGTAATTTTCTCTTAAAATCAACATCTAGGTACCTCTTCACTTATTGCATTTGTTGATTTTTCATAACCCAATATTTCTGCTAAATCTTTACCTTTAAGCAAAGGTTGATTATCATTATCTAATATGAAAACTTCGTCTTGATTATAAACTTACAAGTAACAGTATTATCTATGTCAATAATTTAATTTATTTTTTATTATTGGGTGACGATATTCGTCTTCCTGGGAACACAAAGTTACTCCAAAATGCCATGCTTTCTTACTGTGGGAAATCCCTTCCCTCTGATGTAAATTTTTCGCTTCTTCTTTCTTGGATGATAAAATTACAGGATATTTTTCTGATTTATTTATAAATATTGCTGTTCTTTTTATGCGTTATTTGTCTTCATCATATAATTATTTCTAATAGCTTTCTCTTTCTCTATATTATTATTAAATTCTAAAATAATTGCTGTCTTTTCTCTTGAACCTACGTTGATATCTAGCTTTTCATTCATTTTATGTAGAATTTTTATAATACGTAGGTCCCATATTGTCTCGCATGTTGTACTGGATCCCTTTTATTAGAAGTATTATTTATTATTTTTTTCGACAAATGATTAAATGATCATTAAAATGATTACCTCCATATTCTGGGATATCCTGTATAACACGTATTCTTGAATATTGAGGCTTCTCACAGTTTTACCTAAACAAGGACAGTGTGCTTTAACACGGATTGTTTATGAATAATTTCTTATGAAAAAAAATGAAACTGTGTATTTTGTTTTGAGAGGTAATCTTTGAGTTTGGTCTTAAATGTAAATGAATTTATGTTTTAATTTCTGTACCTGTTTTTAATGACATTGATTTTGCTATCTTTGGGTATATCGGTTTATTAACATAGGTACTAATACTACATTACTTTTTGAAGAAATTTTTTCATCATAGCAATAAATCTGAATTTTGGTACTTGGCCTCCTATTCATTTCTAGTCTTCAATTATACTGGGTGATAGAAAAAACATCACCTTGTAAACATCTATATATGACTGTTTTCTAGAATGACGCAGAGAAGGAAAGAATTCTAAGAATGGACCAAGCATCGAAGATTTTGAATTTTGCATGAGCTGAATGACAATGACATTGAACTCGAATCCTTTCCAATTTTTGACACACTGCTCTAGCATTTATTAAATTATTTATTAAATCAAGTAGGTAGTCGATATTTTTTTTACTGTTTTAGTATATAAGTTTTGTTCGTTGAATGCTGTTTAGTGTAATAAATAATTGATTTTTATCTTTTGAAAACAGTGCTTTTATTTCTAATTAACTTAAAACTCATCATCATTATGAATTATGGATTATAATATTATATTATAAACGCCACTTTAGTCAAGAGCGAAGCGTCTGCAGTGCTTTAATCGATCTTCGGTCCTCAGCTGTTTCACCAGATTGTATTATTTTTACCTAGATGGCAGGTTTGTATTAACTAATATAAACAATCGTAGATGGGGAGCGTAATACTTGGTCCAGAGTTTAATAAAAACGCTCAAAAGTCAAAATGCGTTATACGTTATTAAATTTAAGCGCTACACTATCGAGCGTATTACGTGCGTGTTTATCTTTAAGAAATAAATTTAGATACAATTATTGTTATGTACACTATAATTAAATTCGGACAAAGTCCTCATGAGCGTCCACAAAGTGTGAGCAAAGCTCACTACGAGCCGAAGGCGAGTGGACTAGTGCGTAGCATGCGAAGCAAATTTCATTTTTTTAATCAATAAGAAAATTAGCATAATACCTATATTCAATCCGAAAATGACTGTATAAGAGCAATTATAGGGGTGTTAGTAAGATATTAGCGTTCAATCCAAGGGGTCTCGGATTCGAATTGTTGCGAATCCAACTTTTTTTTAAATTTCCGATGATTCTCCTCGATAGACACATACCTATATACGGTATAAGCTGTCGTGAAAGAGGAGATGCTGTAAGAATATATCGGATTGTAGTCGGAATGAAAACGGGGAATGTTTTGCACTTATTTTTATTAATTCTGTAAATATTCTGAATCCAAGATTTATTAGAAAGGCATAGTCGAATATTGGGGTGTTGAAAACAAATATTTCCATGCCATAATGACAACGTTTACGTTCACGTCTTTGTTAAAATTACCAACGCTTGATTAACGTTATAATTGTCGTATACGTGTGATATTTTTTGAGAATTAAGACACAAACCGAACATAATTTGGTACCTTTGGGGTGGATAAAAATTAATGATTTTTGAGAGGTTTTAGGCCCTATTCGGTTGTTTGCTTTTGGGCAAACAGCTAAATTTGTAAGATTTTGCCTTGATTTTTAAGACGCCAAATGTCCTGGCCCAGAAGTAACATTTTACAACCTACTACCCACAATTACAGTATTACAGATTATAATGCAACCAAATCACTAATTATCAAATTTTTCAAATATTTTTCCCATTTTTGTCATTATGTCTTCAATTGACGCTAATTACATTCAACTTTTTTTAACAGCAACAGGATGTCTGTTCTTTCGTCCTTCATCTTGGACGTTACCATTGTTAATTGTTTCTAACAAAAATTGAAATGATTATTTTAAGAAGTGTGACATATAGTTTCTCTGAATAAAAAACAATAACTTTTCTGTTAATTGTTTTCAAATAAACGTGAAGTATAAAGGAATTTTTAATGTCTCATATGATTATGACTCAATGGAAAGAGATTTGTAAATTTATCATTTTTACAACACTTTTTTGAAGGAAAAAATCAAATAAATGTTTATTTTTGTTGTAAATCTAAAATAAAATAAATAAACGAGGGATAAACATGTTTATATTAGCGTTTTTCCCAATATAAAAACAAATCTGAATATACTGGGTGGTTCATTTATAAATTATAACAGATTACTAAGGGACCAAAAAAAATTTTCGTGAAGTCGGAATTTCTTTAATACAATTATGAATGAATCTATAAATCCCATACCATCTATTAACTAATTTTAGTATTTTATCAGAGATTATACAAAATTTTCTTCCTCAAAATTCCTCCAAAACCTAACAAACAAAAAACAAATGTTAAAATATGTAAAAATAGAATATTAAAAGCAATGTTATAATTGTTGTAAACATTATATTCTTGAAGAACTTGACTGCCATTGCTATAACATGGGATGTTTTCATTTCCTGTACAATTATCTGAAAAATAAACTTTGAATATGATAATCATCTTAATGTGTAATAAAATACAGGATGTCCAATTAATTATACTCACTAAAGATTGTGATATTTCTCCAAAATAAATTTGACAAAGAATTAAAACTATAATAAAAAGGAGACAAATATTTCAACCAGGATAAAAAACTTGGAATTGTGTTTAATCGAACCATTAGTCCCGAAAGAACAAGGAGAATGAATTCTAAAGGTCCTAAATATAATTCTATATGTTCTAGTGTGGAAAAAGTTGCTGAAAATGCCAATCCTGAAACAAATATGAAGCTACATATATATATAAAAAAAAAGATAATAAAATACCAAGTCCAGAAGATGCTACAGCTACTAGAAATATAAAATAAATCATTTGTAGCCATAAATAAAATCCTTTCAAAAATTTCAAAATTATAAATAATAGAGAAGTATAAACCATTGTACTTAGTAAAGATATTGGCATCTAAAAACAAAATATCAGAGGAAAAATTAATATCATTCTTTTTTAAATTACAATTGATATTATTTTTGAGACGAAGTAAGCACTACTAGAATATAAATTTTTTTCACGAAGAAAAATCGTTAGTTCATTTGGAAAAACACCAATAACTGAATACATATTAGTAAAAGTAACTTGGGAGCCTAAATAACCAAAAAAACCTTCAATATTTTGAACACTGGTTGTATCCGCAAGAGAAACTTCCGAATAAAAAATTGATGATATTACAACTTCAATCTGAAATTTTTCAAAAATTATTTAATCAAATTTTTGAGGATTTTTACCATGACTACAAAATAGCCCCCAAAATAAACTTCTCTGTTTCGTTTTATCATTAAATAATTGCGCCACAGCAACCAACTTAATTGACACAAAAACGTCTGTCGAACTCTCCTTAAAAAAATTGGCAATTTTAATGAATCATTCAAAATAGATGAATACTTATGTAAAAAAATTGACTCGTATAAACTGTTACAATTTGGTTCAATTTGAGTTTTTTTTCTACATTCTTTGAATTTTTTCCATAGGTCTGTCACATTCCCAGTTGTGATGCATTTGATATAAAAATCGGCTGGATTGTAGTTTGTTGGACATTTCAAATTAATACTAAAACAATAATAAGAATTTTAATGACTTATTTAGATTATTATACCTTTCAAAAAATGACTCAGCTTCTTGTTGAGTGCCTTGAAAAATTAATTTCCCTTCAGCTAGAAGTAAAATATCATCGAAACAATGAAAAAGTTGAGATGAAGGCTGGTGGATTGTTGTTAGGACTATTTTCCCCGAATTTGCAATAGATTTTAATTTTTGGATTACTATACTAGCGCTAGCACTATCTAAACCTGTAGTTGGCTCATCGCAAAAAATAACAAGAGGGTTGTTAATGAGCTAAAAATTGAATTTAAATCCCTTGTATTAATGATAAGTTATTACTTCTCCAGCCAACGAAAGTCTTCTTTTTTCACCACCAGATAGATTTTTAATCAGAGATGATTTTTGCTTTTCTAGACTAAGCTCTAATAGAAGTTTATTGATAATGCTCTTATCTTTTTCTGGTCCTTTTAATTGTAAAGCTGCCTAAATCTTTTATGTATTAATGTTTCAATAATTTTTTATAATTACCATAAATTTCAAATGTTCATAAACTGTCATCAACTCTGTGAAAATATCCTGTTGAGGAATCAAACTCGATAATTCTCTCATTTGTTGCTCAGAAATAAAAACTCCATTTATTTTGATGAATCCAGTTTTTGATTTATTCCGACCAGAAATAGCATTTAAAAGTGTTGTTTTGCCACATCCACTTTAAAAAAAAATCAAAATCATAATTTAGATTTTTTTTTAAACTTACCTACTTCCCATAATTGCAAGTAAAGAATTACTACTCGCTATTCCGGACACTAAAAATATAAATTTAGATAAGAGAAAAAATTGGTGAAATTACCATCATGAAGAATTGTTTTCTCGTTTGTTGATGTTTTCCAAAAAGTTTGTTTTTTTTCAACAACTGATACATTTACATTCTGCCAAGTTAAATAATACTGTGTCTAAAAAAATTATAATTATGAGTGTTTTAGGAGGATTTAACATACCATTTCTTTAGTTGTGTTTTTACTGTTTGTACTTTATCACATGTCTTATTCTTATCAGTGAAATACGTTCTATTCCTTTATTTATTTAAATGTTGGAAATAATTTCAGGTCAAGTGAAACAGAATAATTTTATCAGTTTCCAACCAAAAAAAAATTTTTTCTGAGAATAAAAGTCGAATGTAAAAAGTTGTACTGTATATTTAAATGAAACTTTGTATATTAACAAATACTGGTGTTATTATGACTTACAAAATATGTGATTATAAAAAATTAAGTATTTTGTATAACTGGGAAAATACAAAAACCTAAACAAAAAAAACTACAAATGATTATAGAATTGGACGTAATAAAATAAAATAGTCAGCAAGAACACAATTTCCCGTTTCTTTGAGCATTCGTCTCCTTCGTTACTGAAAATATCTCTTCGTCTTTCCCCGAATCTACACTTAATAAAGTGTCATTTTCAAGAATCTGAAAACCCAAAACTAAGAATTTTCATTAATTAATAATTTGTTATACCTTTGCGACTAAAGCCCTTGCAGCTTCATCAATATTTATATTATCTTTAGCTGAAGTTTCGAACCAGGCTGTAAACTTATTTTCTTTACAATATTCATCCATTTTGTGAGGGTTATTCACTAGACCTTCTTTTGGTTGATCACACTATATTTAAATAATTTAATTTTTGTTTTATGATTGATAAGTACTGACCTTATTTGCTAGAAGGACACATGGTATAGGCGATCCGTCTGATAATTGCACTTTAGAGTCTAAATCTGCCTTCCATTTAGCTACAGATTCAAAAGTGTTAACTCTAGTTACGTCAAAAACTATGAAAGCTCCGACTGCTTCTTTGTAGTACACTCGTGTCATATTTCCATATCTTTCTTGCCCTAAATTGAATTTTGAAATCATTGGAAAAAAGTTTTGAATGAGAGTACCTGCTATATCCCATAGCTGTAGTCTAATTAGAGTATTTTCATCCCAATTGAGTACTTTTAAAGCAAAATCCACTCCTATGGTAGCTCTGTAATGTTGGGTAAAAAATCGATGGACATAACGTTTGATTATGGAAGTCTTCCCGGCTCCTAAGTCTCCGATTACCAAAATCTTATACAAGTGATCCCTTCTTTCAGTAGTTTTGTTTGCATAGGACTGAAAAAAATTCAATTATTGATAATTTCAATTAAGAATTGTTTTTTGATTTGTTATAGATGTCCTTGCAAGGGCTATCAAATTCCCAGTCATATTAATTGCAAATATTTTTATTTATCATATACGGTCTATTTACTTTCAGAGAAATTGATATTTTTCTTGTAAACAGATTTTTCGAAATAAAATAGAAATTAATTGAACAATCGCTTATCTTTGGAGTATTCATGAACAAATAAAATCTGGTAGGAGTTTGTTATCTCATTTTTGTAATTTAAAAGTAAGTGTGAGTGTGTGATATCACGTAGAGATTTTAAATGTCAATCTGAAATTATTACCGTTTCTTCTTCAGTAACCGAGTCAACGATAAGGTCACCATAAGCAGGCATATCTTTAATACTTTCCAAAGACTGTGTTTTTTTTAACATCACTTTTTCACTATCCCCTTTTTCTTTTTCGTCGATTATACTTTGATCACTCCACAAATTAGTCTCAGACACAGATTTTAAAAAAGCGAAACTATCGTCACCTTCCGGATTTTCTCGTCCTAAAGTCGAAGTACTTGGGAGAGATAAACTAATAGGAGTTGAAGTTTTTGGATATCTTGTTGGCGACTTCGATTTCAATTTAAATTTTTTTGTGAAAAAATTTGATTTTTTTAGTTTCAATAATTTCGGAGATTTTGGTGGTACAACAATTTTTTTTGTTCGTTTTTCAGTATGAGTTACTTTCACTACTGTTTTCTCGTCAGGAGTTTCGGTAGATTGCATTTTTGCACTTAAGACATATCGATGGAAAAAGCCGGGATTGAACTGATAATGGAATGGAGGTGAAGTTAAATAAAGGAGTGGTGGGGGCGGATTGGGCTTGTTTTATATCAAGGGAAACTAACCAGTAAATGGGATAATGTAATTATTATTATTATTATTAACTCCAAAACTTATTTTTTAGTATTTAAATAACTCAGAAATTCAGGAATGTCCAAAATAAATTTATTTTTTCAAGTCTGATAAATATTGAACGAAATTGTTAATATTGTCAATTGGTTTATGTATGGCTTCTGAGTCCTTACATTCGAAATAGTATCACCTATCGTTGACGTAATTTCCTTGGCTTCTGATTCATTTACATCATGTTTCCGAAATCCAGCTTCTAAGCGTTTACGACCCCAAACATTCTACTCAAAAATTACTTTATAATTTCATTTTATACCAAATAAGCAAAGAAATTAGTACATTTTCAATCACTTTTAAGAAATATTTGTAAGATCGATTTTTTGTTTTTCAAATTTCTTTTGGTGTTAAGTCGTTTGAAATAAACCCCTAAAGAAACGCATTGAAAAATTATAAAATAAACCAAAATCTCTGTTTGATTTATGTCATCACATAATTCAATAAAATATAGTAAGAAATCGTGTTCTTGCGGTCTTCGAAAACCGCAACAGGCTGCGACCTAATTAATCAAATGATTTTTAAAATAAAATCGAAAACTGCATGAAACGCTTCTTGCAGTTATAAGTACTAAATTGATTGTCATTCAAAAAAATATGATAAATTAAATAGTTCATTATTTTTTTAACTTACGGGTTCGGAGCTTCCCATACTATTTTGTATTTTACAGTTTCTAACGAAGTTATTATTATCTGTGTAAGGTGGTGTTGAAGAGGGTGAAACATCAGTTAAAACATCACTTTCAGTTTCATAATTATACGAATCATTAAATATATATCTCTCCCGTCTTTTATTCCGTTCACTTCGAGTCCGTCGATTTAATCGTTTAGGTACTTCGTCGATCATGACAAGATGAACAAAACTAAATATACTAAATTATTATCAAAAGTACAAATTTACACGCTACTGCCAATTAAATGTATAACATAGCCAGATAAATAACAGGGACAGTGACCTATAGTTATCAAATTTGACTCTTAACTTCTTTAATGCAAAATGGCGGATGGGATGAAAATAGAACAAAAAATACATAAATGGAACGTTAATTCAAATTTCGTCAACAAATAAATAATAGTTTAGCAGTTTTATGGGACATTGTACCAAGGCTAAAATACATAGCTTTTATCAACAAGGTTCTGGAATAAAATTTAAAAAATATCAATTATTGTGACCTCATGACCAGAACTGTATTTTTAGTAATTAGAAAGTCACTTATAGACGCCTATTTAATAGATAATAAGTTTGTTGTTGCATTATTCTAAAAATAACAACTTTTTTCCATTTATTCAAAAGGGAAAATACATTTAGTTGTAACAAAAAATTATAAAATATTTTATATTTTCAGATAAAAGTATTCTTGTTTTTGTTATCATGACATGTTTACCCTTATTATCACTTTTATGATAACGTAATATAAAATGAACTTGCAGGTGATAAATGTCAGAAAAATTAGAAATTAAATTAATTTTTTCAATTCTGCTTTACCATTTCAAATTCCTTGGGTTTCCCCTCTTCTTGTTGCTAAGTTCATTGGTTTTGGCGCCACTCAACCGATAATTTTTATTATTTTCTGTAAAAACAGTCACTATTTTCACTATTACCGTTGTAATGAATTGTCAACTGTTAACCAGATTCACACTGACCGCCGATTAATGATAAGAACCAAACAAAATAAACTTCGATGGTTTGTGATAACGTGTTCACGTTACAGAAACCTGTAATTGATTGATTGAGAAACTTCCTAAAGCTTCGCTCTTATCTATTTTGTGACGGAATAAACAGCGATAGCAACCTGATATACGACCAATGGTAAAAGAGGATAAAAGCGGAAGGTCCCGATAGCGGACAGGCTTAGTAGGGGAGTTAAGCCATGGTCCGATTACGGAACTAGCTAGGGATTTTGTATTTTTCGTTTGATTATCCTTTGAAAGGAAATGTGGAATGGAACATGATGTTTTATAGGAGGATGCAAGGACTGAGAGAATTAAAAACTTAACTGGTCCTTTCAATTGGACAGTTTATTGATAAAATAAATGATCAAAAGCTCTAACAAAAAACAACATTTTTAAAAATATAAAAAGCCTAACAATGATATGTGTTATAATACTATTTTTGTGCCTGCAAAGATGAGTATTAAAAAGTATCTTACTGGTCCCTTTTCCAACTACATTTAATTTTTTAAAGATTTGACTTTAGGAACGGTTTTAAATATAATTTGAAGGATTTATTTACTGGCTCGGAATTCAATGGACTTTTGGACGCTTCTTCAAATAATCTTTCATAAACTCTGCCATCGTGAGCTCCAAGAGTTGATCCTAAAATTTCATCGCGGATATCGAAACCATCAACAATACCAATCGCATTTGGACGAATCAATGCTAATAATTCTTCCAACCAAACTTGTAAAGCTTCAATATTTCTACCTGTTATACTCGTAAACTAAAAAAAACGCAAAAAATAAAAAAAAAACATTTTAAGTAATAGTAATAATTACTCTGAGTAAATCCCCTGTTAATTTTAACGCCGTAAAAACAGCATACAAATTCAATAATTGTACAAGAACGATCTTCAACTCCTTTGATACGTTCAAATTATTGACAGTATTATAGAAAGTTTCAACAATAAAACCCCTGCAATGTGCTTCAGCAGCAGCGACAAGTTCGATTGAAGTTTCATTCCATGCATCTTCATAAACTTTTCCTTTCTGTACACGTTCATTAATGTGTCGATTAGCTAACTCAATTTTCCTAGCTGCTGTTTGTTGTAAAGCGTAAATAATCCACTCAACTGATCTCTCAAACGGTTTATCATGATCTAAATTATTTCCTAAATATTTAACGGTCGTCAATTTTTCCAACTTGTTGCGATTTTGCCACGATTTTATTAAAAATCTTGCTGTTTGTAGCAAAAGAACGGTGTTTTCGCCTTCATATGTACACATTGCTGTTACTAATCCATAAGTAGATGGAAGATTTGATGAAGTCATATACCCATGACCACCACACGCTAATCTACAAATTTCAACACCTTGTGCAGCATCTGCGCTGCTCACAGCCTTCAAACAGCAAGCGACAGCATGCAACTAAAAAAAAAGTAACGGCTTACACAGACGACGAAAATAACTTGAACTTACTTCAGGCAAACTTTCTAATTGTCCGGCTTCTAATTCCGAAGTGACATTGTTATAAACGTCCCAAAGCCATGACGCGGAATATTGAAAAGCGAAGTAAGTTGCAATTTGTGGGAATAATTTATACTGTTGAGTAACAAAATCAATAATTTGGGGTTCGGACTCACTGGAAATTAAATTTTTCATATTTGAAGAAAAAAATTAAATAGGGCTTACTCTGGCTTTATTTGGGATTGATGTCTTACAGCACTATACCTAGTGGCTATAGTTACAGCTTTGCGCAAATAATGCGCAGCATCTTGGACTATAACAACCCGGACAAAAATCATAGTGCCGTAAGTTAACTTACTGCTAGGGCTTTTAACATAAGTTCCGTCCTGGAAAAATTATTTTATTTGAATTAAATACACCTGTATAGAAAAAAATCGTACTTTTAAAACTTGGTTGTTTTTCATAAGCATGTTAGTCCGAGGTATCCGGACATGATCGAATCCTAAATACCCATTGTTGGTACTATTCATTCCTAACTTACAACCGATTTCACCGATTTTAATACCAGGTAATGGTTGATGGGTTTCTTCATCGCGTAATTGGACTATAAATGGATGGATACCATGGCATTTGCCTTGGGTGTATAATTGAGCAAGAACAACAGCGTAGTTTGCACTATGACCCACTGAAATATTTCAAGGATTTTTATGGTATAATTAATTTTTACTTTAGTACTAACACCCTCCAGGCCACCATTTATAAGAAGTTAAGGTCGGACTATGTAAAATAAATTCTTCTTTTGAAGGATCGTAAGTAGCTGTTGTTTCTAAGCCTCGGATAAAAGTACCATGACCTAACTCAGTCTAAAATTTTTTTATTATTTTATTTATTAAAAAATTAGTTACTAACTTGAGCGTAGGTTCCTATAATGTCACAATTCCATGCTTTTTGGATCCATTCGCTTTGTTGCTCTATAGTTCCTTGACCCATTAAAGTAGGAATAAACATAACATAGTGGAGCGTTAAAGGATTGCCGTCTTTTAAAATAGCAGAGCCTAACTGACCCCCTAAAATTTCCCTTAAAAAAAATATATAAATTTGTATTGTAATTATTTTGTTTAGGTAAAAACTTAATTGATTATGCTAATAGCTCAAATTTAAATACTAATAAATGCAATGCAATTGATATGTACTAGAAGGTCGTAAAAACACATTGTCCTGTCAATTATTATTCTAATCAAAAAAAAGCACTTGCGTAATGATAAGAATTTTTATTTTTTCCATTTTATATCAGTAATATTTGAAGATGATGATTTATTGAAAATGTGATAAAGAGCAAAGTACAAATTAATTAATTTGGACTTTTACCTGAAATTATCCATCCCTCCTTTACCCTGATTTTGCAATTCTTGGACTTTTTGAAAAATAATGCAAGCTTTGCGTACTGCTTCTTCATATTTTTCTTTATGACTTAGATATTCTAAAGGTACTTTTGATTGTAATTCAGGGTCTTCTAAGAAATATTTTTCTAGAAAAAAATTACAACATAATTAGGATGTCATTAAGAAATGAGAAAGTGGAAAAATTTTCTCCAAATCATGCATTATTATATTAACAAATTGTTTCAAAAAATAATTTGGAAAAGTGACATTGATTATAAAAACAAAAAACAAGTAAAACAAGTTTTTTTTAATTGATCATGACATTGTTAAATACATAAAAGTATAAATATAATCAATTTGGTTAAAATTTAGTACAAAGTTCATACCTCTGCTTCGTCTTTCTTCTGTTTTTTTAGCACCACCATCCAATAAATGCGTTAATTCTAAAGTACTAAAAGTACATTTTTTCCGTTCTGCTATTAAATCTGGATTTACTGAATTTTCGACTTTCATTTTTTCACTCGCGATTTAACTCAAAAGGAAACCAACCTACCTCACTCAGTTCCTGTTGACAACTGTCAGACTAACACAACAGCAGAGGGCGCAGGTGTTTTATTACAAAACAAAGTGGGTAGTGAAAAACTCATTCAAAAACCGGGAGATTTGAAAAAAAAATGTATTTAATTTAATAATACAAAATGAGTAGATTACAATCTAAATTATATCTGAATCTCGTACAAACTGAGTCCAAACGAAGTAACAATTTTTCTCAAACAATACGTTAAAGAATTATAAAATTCGTGAATTTTAAAACTAGAATAAAAATAAAGCAAATCTTGTGCTAAATCTGGGAAAGCTTCAGTGCTAATGTGTGGATAAAAAGTTTGAATTACTTTGAATTTAAGTTTGTTATTATTTAATGAAAAATTTAATTGATCTTGTAAACTGCTTGGAATAATTAAAACGACTTTATGTCGTCTTTTACTTTTGTTAATTCGCTTATATTCTTCAATTCTGTTTATAATTTTGTTAATATCTTTAGCAAGTTCTTCTAAATCTAAAGAACCTCTTTCATACAGAAAATATCGTTTGTTGAGTGTGAATTTCGTTGTTTTTGTATAAAGTATTTTATCGCTTGACTTTTGTAAAAACAAACTTTCAGGGATGGAGTAAATATGACTAGTTATAATATAATATTCACTTCTGTAATAATCAGATCTCATTTGTTTCGATAAAAAATTTGTAGCTTTATAAACTCCTCCTTGATGAAGGAAGCCAAAGAATATCACAAGAATTATATTAATAGTCAACCATAATTTCATATAAATGTTCGATGGTGTTTTAGTTACATTTTTATGTTTTTTGATAACTGGGTGATCTAGTTTAATTAGAATGTTATCTTTTTCTGGAAGAATTGGAGTGCTGTGTAAATAAACCAAAGGAATGATTAAAGGGATTAAAAATCTGGGTTCCTGGTGAGGAAAAATTGATAAAATTAATAAAGGAGCAATGTAGGATAGCATCATAAGACCTTTGATACTTCTTACAGTCGGAAGTAAATGATGCTTGCCTCGTACTAAGCTGTAAAATAAAAATTATTATAAAATTCACAGCAATGTAAAAACATACTTCCAAATAGCTTCGCCGAATCCATAAAACGCTAATAATGCTAAAATGTTGAAAAGTAAAGGCATATTTATAAGGATATGCAAGAATCTAGGATGTAACCCATGTTGTGCTAAATTACTCGAATCTATATTATATTTAACAAAATTCAAAGGCGTGAAAATAAAATTATTAATAGAAATGTGTAAAACCCCAATTTCACCCCAAGTCAAATATCCATAATAAAAGGAATCGACTATTACATTAAAAACTAATATTGGAATAGCACAAAACAATAAAACAATTATTCTTAAATGATAATTCATTGGAGTTATTAATTTATTCCCAATACCTCTATACAACCAGAAAAAAACTGGAAATAAAGCAAAAGCCAAGAAAGTCGGTCTATTGAAAAAACCCATAACTGTAATTGCACTAATTTGTAAACAATTTCGTAAAGAATCCGACGTAAGAAATAATCTCAATTTATGAAATTTTGCTTTTTCAACTGCTGTTTTACTGGTTGCATATCTATAATTTAAATATTCGCGTTTTTTGATTAAAGTGTTTGAAAAAGTGAGACTTTCGCATACGTAATATTGTAGTAATGCAAATAATACTAATTCTATAGTATTAGAAAACGTGCGAGTTCCATAAACTATCATAACGTAGGAACTTGCTAATATTACAAGTTTACTTTTGTACTTTTCATTATTATTCATACAGATTTTGTATAAAGAAAAATCAACAAGGAAAGATAATACACACATTAATAATCGAGGTCCTACGACTAAAAAGTATGGAGTAATTATCGACGATTTTAAATAATCTCTTAAAAAATAATCAACTGCGTTCGCTAACCTATAAATCATACCGATTGTAAAATACGGAATTGTTACACTTCTAACGGGGAATGTTATGTTATATTCCCAAGGTATAACATGTTCGACTTCGAATGCTTTGCCTGAAATACATTATTATTCTCTAATTAATAAAAAAGAGGTTATACCTGCTTGCACTTCTATTGATTGAAAATATTCGTCAGGGTGTATATAACCATGCTGTGGCAGTAAAACTAATACTATTCGAGCTATTACTAAGTACCAATATAATTTAGGTAATTCAGGCAATTTTATTTTCATTTTTGAGTTTCTTAAAGTTTTTTGTTTACATTCTAATGTCAAAGATGTTTGATGACAGTTCAGTTTTCAAAAAAAAACAATAGATGGCGCATGTTTACATTTCTCCACAAATTAAAAAAAAATGTTCCTTAGAGTAGACTGCAAACTACAAAAGTTTTAAATAAAATAAATCGAATTAAATTTTCTAATTGAAGAAATATATTTTTTATTGCAGTGATATTGAATAAAATATTATAAATGATTAGATGAAATTCATGTTTTTATAGATTTTTTACGGTAGTTTTATTCTCGTAAAATCCGATTAAGAATCTGATGAAATTTTCTGTTTTTATAATGTTGTAAAATTTGTTTTTTATAGGTATAGTTGTAAATGAATCTTCATTTCGCTTTGTCGGTGATTTGAAATAATCAGTCTATTTCAGATTGAGAGTTATGAAGTTAAAAGATGGAGTGCGGTGTAGGAGGAGGGATGAGCGTAATAATATCTTGGACGCTGTAACCGCATTTCAACATGGTCCAAGCTACATCCACCCGCACTAGACGAAACCTGTTATTACAACGCTTGGTCATTGTCCGCGGACTTTACTTGCTCTGTGCGACCTAAATGGAGCATACCCAAACTAGAGACTTTTTGTATTTATCAAATCGAAGCAGAAATTTTGAGATTTTTGACTTTCTAATCTAATGGATAGAATTGAATATGATTTTAATTACGTATTATGCATCTGCATTAATCAATTTCGTAATAAAGTCTACTTAAAATAATAATTTTACTTTCAAAAAAATTTCGACTACTTATTTATACGAATTAGTCAAAAATTGGTGACCTAAATATAGTGACGGAAGACTATTAATCATCTATCAATTTTTTCTGTCATTTTATAGAAGGTTAATTATCCTAGTTAATAAAAGAATTTTTGAATAATGAAAGTCAACACTTGCTCATACTCAATTGTTGGTAATCGATAAATAATGTACAATAAATGCATATACCTTGCAGGAATGTCAATATCTTTGATTTTTGCGCAGAAAACTAACATTGTTAATGTAATACAATCTGTATTACCTCACTGAAAGTTGGACAATAAATCCTGCTTGCTACTAATAATAAATTTGAAAATTTCTTAGTGACAAATTTTCTAATTAAACACAGCTCTAGTGAGTGTATAAAGTATCAAAACATTTAAATCATTTATGACTAAAGAAATACATTGCTTTCTTCATTACTACATTATATCTATTTAATGCTTACCAAGTGTCACATTAATAAACTCCAATACACTATTTTTAGTGTCAAGGTTTTTTAATTAAGAAATGAATATTTCCGATTTTTTTGATTGATGCTACATTAAAAAAAATAATGTTGTGTAAGAATTGCAAATCTACTTGTCAATCATCTTAAGAAAAATTCACTTAAATGTGGCTGCCAATCCAGGATAAATAAACTAATTGTGATACAATTATTAGGTTGTCGATGGAAGCAGACAATAGATAAAAACATTTTCATAATTGACTATGTGTGGGTGTGGAAGTGGCCGATGTTGTTATTAGAAACAATAATAAGAGTTATATTGTATCTATTGGTTTTCTTGAGTCAACTTACTCATGTTAGAGATATAAAATAGATGTAGTATATAAGTAAGTGGTGAATGTTAGAAGTCCATTTAACAAAGAAAATATAAATACTTAATGATTGTAAAACTAGAAACCCTGTCTTTTGATAATACTTTAAAACTGCCAAAATTTGAAAATTCCAATATACAAAACTTTGGTTTTACAAATTTTTTCGGTTATAAATTTTAGAATAATTACTTGAAATCAGAAAACAAATAAATTAACAAAAATCTAACTAAAATTGTTCAATAAATGAAAGAATAGATAGAAATGACAAGACTTGAGATTATTCTCAATTTTATATTAACTACTACTAATTAATATCGACATGAAAATTTATAACGTTATAGTAAAATTTTAAAATATTGTCCACAGACCTAAATGTAGACAAAACAAACTTGAGAAACTTCCTTAAAACAGAAGCTAGAAGAAAACATCAAAGCATTAACCAAAAGAGAAAATTGACTGCTTGCCTACAAATTTCGGAAAACGACAAATATAAAATAAATCACAGAGAAGAGGTCATAATAAATCGTCTTATAAGTGGACATACTCGTAACCCATAAGTACTTGATTAAAAAAATGGAAACCCCGCAGTACTACAATAACAAAATGGATGTTGCACTACTATTCGAATGCCCAAAAACTGACCAACATATCCTACAATACCTAAAATCAATTGACATATATGACAAATTGTAAACCTACTGTACTAAAGCGCTAATGATCAATGAAGTCGATGCGCACAAACTTTAAATAATAATAATAATAAAAAAGATTGTAAATAGAGAATGTCAAAAACATTCTCTTCATTTTTACATATCAGAAGACCAAGTTGCATATTCAATCGTTTTCGATTTTTGCAAATTGGTCTTAAGTTGTTTGAGATATTTATTTTTTAGAGAAAACAAAAAAAATCGGAAATGTCCCAGAAAGAACGCTCTTCCATATTTAACATATTTCAAGCATCCACTGTTGTAATATTTTAACTCGCAGTTGCTATTTAAAATCATTTCTTTCAATGTAGCATAAAACACACATTTCTTAATTATTAGAAAAATGTATTTTTCAAGAAACGAATAAATTTCACCTGATTTTTTTAAGTAACTGCACAATTATGCAAAAAAATTCAAAAATAGGAAGAGATAGATACAGCTCATAAAACATTAAAAAGAAAGAAAATATAAAAACAAAAAAAAATTGTTTTTAATTTTCTTCAGAGGATAGTATAACAGTGGTTTTAACTTTTTGTGTGCAAAATTTCATATTATTGCTAAGATAAATAAAGAAGATATTTCTTTTTTCAAAAAAACTAAATTTGATATTTTTTTATGATGACTTAAACAATTTGGGAGTAATTTGGAAATATCAAAAATAACTAGATAACATAAAATATAATCTGGAACAAGAAATTATTCTTCTTATGTCAATTCGAATTTCTCAATTTTTCAAATTGTGAAATTGAAAAAATTTGCTTCCTATTAGAATAATTTTCATCTACAAAACGCCTACAAGATGCCAAAAATTATCAAACTAATATAAAAATTCAAAAGTAGGCTTTTCTACAAATTTCTAACTGAAACTGGAAATACACCAAGGATAAATTTAAAACAATTTGTGAGTAAAAATTTTTTTTAATTTATATAATTCAATATACACTCTGTACATACCATCAAGAACTGTAGATGTTTCAGTGACAGTGACATTCTTTCTTAAAATTTCGATTGAAAATCTAAAAACTCAAGAAAAATTAACTTCTAAAAAATTTTTTTATTATACTTCTGATGTTAATTTTGCCTGAATGATTGTTAATCATCAAATTAAAATTCGATCATTGATTTAGAATCGACTTCTGTTAAGAGAATCATTAAAAAAACAAATATTTGATATTTCTGTATCTGGAACGTAAATGTAAAAAAATCCTAAAGATTAATTCTTAAATTTTCAACAATACCACCTGAATCTATTTTCTGTGGCCTATTGTTAAAATTATAGTAATAACGCATTAATATGACATAATTACGTTTAACTTAATAGAACCATATAATTTAAAAAATGATCAATTTCGATAAATATTCTAATCAAATTAACAATAAAAAAAATCCAACTTTGCTTTTATTATAAAAAATTGCTTAAGATAGTATAGCACATGAAAATCCAACAACATTGTAGCATCATATCTATGGATAGAAGGGGCCCGCGTCCGCGACTTGGAAGGGCGCTGGAACGTTAGTTCTCGGGGTTCTAGAGGTACCACTCAAAGTCTCGGTGTACTTCAACTACGCGAACGTACCTCAGTGCTAAAACAACTCACGTGCTTATTCATTCGCGCCGTTTTTCATATTACAATGTGTGTGTGAATGTGTGACTTGTAAATTTTCATTAACAGAGAATCATGTTTACGAGGTAAATCAACTTACTTTCTGACATTTATTTCGGATATTTTTTATTTATTATGTAATTAACGCCTACACTTGAATCAAATTTAAATCTCCGGTATTTATGTTGTAGTCATTTTTTTATTGTTATTACTTTTAAATAAATTGTTAAAACGATTGTAATTGGAATGTATTTGAGGATCAGTGCGGAGATTTCAATGCGACGGTAAGTCACAAACCTGATTACACTTACAACAGTCTTCTGACTTGTAACGAATTAATAAACTTAAACAATTATTTTCTATGCTTGAAATTTTCATTCTTGCTATACTGTACAAAACGTTGTTCTACCTAATAAGGAAACCGCTTTGTATAATGTTGCAATAATCATTTTTGCATCCAAATCGATTTTCAATGTAATTTTAAAGATTGCTATATATCGACTTAAATAATACACGTTCAGTTCGCTCTGCTAAGCCAAAATGAAAAACAATCAACAACAAATAACGCGACCTTTGAAAAATATAAATTACTTTAATACATTCAAAAAACAAAAATTCGTTTTGTCTGTTTAGAGTAAGAAAAATTAGAAATGATTATTTTTCCAATGTTATCACATCGTAGGTTAACAATTAGTCATATTAAACGCGGCTTGTAACAAGCCTTAAAAGCCGTGAAATAATTTTATTTATGATGATGGCAAAGAGAGTATTCCGCTCTTTTATTAACTATTATGAGCGATTAAGACGTCAGATGTTAAAGTTTCGTGAGATCTAAAAGGTGGCCCAGGTATAGTTTACAATCAATATTATATGTGACAAATAATCTTGTGAAGTAAAATAGTATTTTGCGTTTTGAGATTTTCCTTAGCAGAAAATAATCTATTGTTCAATTGTCGGCAAACTCGAAATGTAGCTATTTATTAATCAGTGTTTACAAGGTCTTTGAAAGGATTCAAGACGTTGTCAAATAGTTATATTGAAATAATATTTAATTTAGACCACCCATCGGTCCTACTTTAACAAACGTCTAATGGTTGTTTAAAGCGTTTCATTTGTGAAAAAATATCTTCAGTGAACTTGTTAAACATGAATATAGCATTTTACCAGCGGTTCCTGATTGTTACTACGCTATAAATAAATTCTGAGTGATTTATTTAAAATTCTTTTTAATATTGTATTACACAACCTAGAATGATGGGTTTTACGGATGCGGATGTATAATTTTGCGGTGAAGAAAAATACATCGTTTATTTAAAATGAGTTTTGTAAAAATATTCAAAAGCTTTTTGAGCTTTTCCATTATCCGAATTAAGTTGTTTAAGTAAGAAAATGTGATTAAACAATCTGAAGAATGTTTGTATAATAATGATAATAGAATTGTTATTCAATTGTGTCTATAGAAAGGTAGTCTCTTATAATGTATAATTTTTTCTTTGTAATTTTAAATAGGGCAAAAAGTATAGAAGTGGTGCTGTAAGTTATTAACGTGCTTAGAGATGTCGGCACAGAATTTTAAAAAGCCATATAGGTAAGAGAGATGCATATAAGTAAACAGTACTACCGTTAGTCAATGGCAAATTTATTGTTAGATGCAGCTTTTAAGTAGAGAATTTAAATTAAAATGCCAATACAGGCAATTTTCAGAAAACCATGAATTATTACTTCTTCGTGTAAGAGACTTATACTCAATTAAACAGATATACGATAATAATCCATAAGAATTCTATAAACAAAGGATAAAAAAAATCTTCATTCAATAGAATGCCATCAGTGATAATAAATTTTGTTGTAATTTAAAGCTTTAAGATTTTATTTAAACAAATACTTTTACTCCGTTATATAAATTTGGCCCAAAAATTTATTTGTAACGGCTATTGTCATTAGTTATTTCTGAACAGAACAATGAAAAATGATTTTGTTTCTCAAATTGATGTCGGTTCTGTCTGTTATTACTCTACGTCATGCTGTGCAAATCTTTAAGTATATATCATTTTTATAATAGTTACTGAGCTTTGTGATAAACTGACTCCTTTAAGAGAAAGTTTATACTCTATGGAATTTCTTTAAATATGAGCTATTTCAAGAATTCTCTGTTATTTCATTATTTTATAAAATTTCCTTAAGTAATTGCACACATAAATTTCAAAGATAAGCTCTCCTGTAATTTATTTTACCTTAGAATTATTTATTTTATTATCATGTTTACTATTATGTTTCACTTTTATTTTACAAACATCTTTCGATTTTTTTTTTCCACAATTATTCAAACTGGAACATACAAAACCTTTTTTAAATCTGGATGCTATTAGTAATAGATAATAAGATGTTAACGTTCAAATATGATAATTGTTCTTATCAGTTTTAATCAGCTCCACTTACGTAAAATAATAATGTAAAAAATACTTTTTGATTGAATAAAAAAATGAATAAAGAAGATTTTTTTAGTGATACTTAACTAACCTTATCAATAGTAAATAAATAACTTTAAGCGTGTCTTTTGAGGATTTTTTTATCCTTCAAGTAGGTAAATGTAAATTCATTCTGAATTGTCAATCTTAACTTTTCTTCGTGGTACTCAAAATCTATTCTATTACTAACCATAAATTGTTAAAATGTTTGGTACCAATAGATTTTAATCAATTCACTACATTTTACATCATGTTGGAAGCTCCAAATCTGCTCAGTTTTAAACCGTAAACTTCAATCAACCTTATCCTTAATTATTTTCAAAGCAATCAATTGTAGGTATATGATAAGAAATAAATCAAAGCTACGAAAAACATTTTTTCATAAATTATTTAAGCTAGAAATTTATAATTTAAGAGAAGAAGCAGCTTTAGGAGCTTTTAACTTCTGATTTTTGTCTAACATTTAAATAAGAAAATTGTAATAAAATAAAAATTTGAATACTTAGTTTTCAGTGATGCTAAAGGCAGAAAAAATTCAGAATTTTCAGTTTAGAAAATAGAATATGGAAAATATCAAGTTGAAGTGTGTCAAAGTTTATTGAGAAAGCTTTAATAATTCTTACTTTTGTAAACACTGATTGAGGATAATGAGATAATTTACAGTAATGTCAGTCAAACTCGAAAAATCAGAAATCTATGTTTTAGTTTTTCAGGACATCTAACTAAACGAAATGCAGAAATATAAAAGTAGCTTAGTCCGTTCTAATTCTGAAGTATAAAAAAATATAAACTCTTTTCTTTACATAATTTGTTAAGAATAAATAAAATTAAATAGTTTCTTAATCACTTTTGAATTTTATTTTGTTAATTTTCCAGTACTTTGAGTTTTGAAAACACACGTTTTAAAATACAGAAAGTAGGATTCTGCGATTTTGCTTTGAGGTTATTTTGAAAAGCGTTTGACACAGTTTAAATAAAAAGTTTAGAATATTCACTATTTGATTTTTCCAGTTCCTTAAAAGTTAAAATCTTAAGAAAAATAAATAAAATAACTATAAGGATGAAGTATGTCACTATTTATTGAGAAAGTTTTAATAATTCTCACTTTTCTAAACACTGATTAAAGATGATGAGATAATTTACAATAATGTCAGTCGAACTGGAAATAATCAAAATTTTGTGTTTAAGTTTTGCAGGACGACTAACTAAAAGAGATGCAGGAATTTAAAAATAGTTTAGTCCGTTCTAAATCTGAAGTCAAACAAAATACAAACTCCTTTCTTTATATAATTTGTTAAGAATAAATAAAATTAAATAGTTGTTAATTCACATTTGAATTTTATTAAAATACAGAAAGAAGGATTTAATGATTTTGCTTTGAGATTATTTTGAAAAGCGTATGTCACAGTTTGAATAAAAACTTGATTTTTGAAAAATCTTAAAAAAATTGATATAATTGAGAAAAAGATATTGCATTAGCTATATTTTAAATAATTTTATCAAAAAAGTACTTTCTAGTTCTTCAAAGTTCTTGGTTTCCTAGTTGAATACACCATTTATTTTTGCTCAGTTTCGAAACAAACGATTTCAGATCACTAAGGAATGAAAAATAATTGGGTTTTGTAATGTAGATGGAAAGCAAGATTTTGCTTATGACGAATGAACGAAAATAATGTTTTCTGCTTTCGAAAGTTTGATTTTGGAATTATAACAAAAATTATGGTAAAGGCACACGCATATTATTGCAAAACTTTTATGCAAAAGGGAACTAAATTGTGATATTGATCTTGAAAATCGAGCTTAGCTTGGAGGTGTTTTTGAGGTTTTCTGTGGGGCACGCGTGGCACGAGCTCGTATGGTTGAAAAGCGTTTAAATATGTGGTGTAACAGAAATGTAACAGAGGTGGGAATCAGCTGCGGCTGGTTACCGGTGTCCCGGAGTGGAATACAAAGCCGGAGTAGATGGGCGCGTGTGGTGACCTAGTGTGCGCAGTGCGTTATGCGCTGTTACGGATCTCTAAAGCGGGGGAGGAACAAAGACAGGCGACAACGATGGATAATCGGGCATGTGCTAAAGCATCGCTGGCTCCGGTATGGCTCGCCGGGTTCTCGAAGTACAAGCAAGGCCCCCTGTCTTGCGACCGCACCGGTGAGTGCGATCTACGCTATTTCCGTAGCTATTTTGCATTCAAGATGCGAGCTGATATTTATATCAACAGTCGGCTACACGTGAATTCGCAAACCCACAACAAACCCACCAGCGACGGTGGTACCGGATTTTTCTTATCACACCAATAAAAACAAATCGACGATTTATTACTTACACTTAATACCTCGGGCTACTGCGGCGAAAAACAAATAAACGGATATATATACAGGTGACAACGTTTTGGAATTTTAATGGCTGAAACAAGAAAAATCACCGCTGGAAATTAATCTCTAAAGATATAACACATAAACCAGTACTACACTAATAATTTACATTTTACACCAAATTCGCTTCCTAAGCTATCGTCAAACATAAAAACTTGGAATACATTTGTCTTGTCTGATTTTTTTAATGTGTGCGGATCTAGGTAGAATATTTAATAAACATTGCCTGCCTAGACCCAAATTTTATTCTGATAAAATTGTAAAAACAAATACGTTAACAATTAAAAAAGTGTCTGGAATTTATTGTATAGAACCGTAAAAATTGGTTTAGGTACGGTTTTAGCATCTCTAAGGCAGAGCGAACGCATTTTGAAATTTAAAACTTGATAAACTCCCTGTTGAAACAATAAACTAAGAACAAATAAATTTATTTAATAATAATTCAATGCACAATATTTCATAAACACAATAGAACCAAGTGAAATATTGTTGTATTATCTATTTATCGAAGAGTCGTAGTCATTTTTATCTGTAGGCAATAACAAATCGAGATCATAGCGTTGAGGACTCTATACATCGAAAAAATTCTTCAAATTGTTTTTGTGCATATAAAGTCATGTTATTTGATTTATAGCAGGTATTATGATTTGACAGAGACTAAATAAATCACGATAGTCTCATAGATAGCCTACAATTTAGAAAAAGAGCGTTGTTATAATTTATAACATGCATGTAATTGAGCCGTTAGTACTGCAGCTGATCGGTTATTTATTAGATAACATAATCATATCGAATTAATAGTTTACAAACAATAAAATAAATAAGAATTTATTCAATTTGTTTGTGGAATCAAAAAATTCTTCGATAATTTTATTTAGACTCTATTGGAGTAAGCCTAAAAAAGTACCATTATTATGACATAAATAATGATAGCTTAGTGAAAAGTCCCGAGGCGTTGGAATAAAAAATCTTGTAAACATTACATTTGCTCTTCAAAGAATAAATTCTTCTAGCGAAGTATGTAATAACAATAATATAAATGATACTTAACAATTACCTCTTCGTAAATGTACATATTATAAATAGCTTGGTAATCGCTTGTATCTTGAAGTATTATTAAGAGAAATCTGAAAATAAGACGTATTTGTGACGGACTTTAGAATAAAGCTTTATTAAATGCATTTCATAATAGAAAAGTCGGAATGATAATCTATAAAATAAGTTTCGACAGTGTTCTTTAAAATTTTTCCAGTTAAGTTCTTTAAGGTGAGCATTTAACATATTAATGAATCACTGACAGATCGTTCCTTAGTCTATTTTAATTTTTTACGCACGAGTAATTCTTTCTACTAAAATTAACTCAGTTCCCATAAAATACGCTAACGATTTTACGATAGCGTATAAGAAATTAGTAGATATTAATAAAATTAATTACGGTTTGAAATCGATACACGTGTTAGTAGAAAATTTTCTATTGTTTAAAGTGAAGTGAAAGGAGATGAAAAAGTGAAATATGATATATAAGAAAAAAAAATTGGTTAGTGTAGTATTTGCAATTAAAATCGTCGTGAAGAAGACATAAAGAGCAAGAAATAAGAAAAAGACATCGTCCGCGGCACTCAGCTGGTTAATTTATAATCTAAAGTAAATTTATAGGTCACTTAGAGCTTGGGTTGCGATAGCTTAAGAAAAACGTGTTCAGCTTGTTTTTTTTGGTTCGGTGAGAACGGTATCGCCCGTAAGCTGAAAGCAAGGGCTGTCAGAAGGAACACAGGTACTAACATGTGAACTTGAGATACCTACTCGGTTCCAGTAATTAACAAGCGGATTTATTAAGGATTGGCCACATGTTCGTTGCGGCTAACATAGTCTACCGTTACAAATACGAACACCTAACTTAACTGGCTTCCAAGTCACGAAAATTCTTCACACCAATCAGTTTAACTCGTTTAAATAAACATAAGGAGATGAGGTTTAATTATTTCACTCGTATTGTGTTCGCGGCTGTACTATTCTATACAGAATGAACTCTCAACTTTACCATACAGGGCTATTTGTTATTATGTCTACTGATATCATAACTCGTCCTTCATTACTTGCATTTCCTGAAACATTATACACCCCAGGACGTCTAACATTTGTTTAAAGTTATACTAATGGCCTTTTCTTCATTATGTCAAATTGCGAAACAATTGGCACACATATACCAAACACCTAACGGACATTATTAATTACTATTGCTATTCCAAATTTTTTCAAACAAACATATTTCCATTACTGCAACTAACACTTGCTATCCAATAAATCAATAATGCTGACAATAGTATTAAAAACAAAATTGATTTAATAATATTGAAAACTTCTAAATTCTCCATTTCAAATATTTCTGAAGATTTTCCTAAAATTGATAGAAATTTATATTCAGAATAATTTTTTAATTAAGCTTTTCAATTTTTAGTTTCTGAAAATATTTATACAGCTGATTTCTCTGAAGAAGATTTTCAAAATAATTATAAATTCAAAAATATAGAAAATTATATTATACAGTCAAATTCATATAATTTTTAAATTACGACATCGGTTACGTCACAGCGACTTTTTAAAATTAGTTTATTTCCAAGATTTCTTATTATTTGTCAATTATAAATCCGACACAAAATTTTATTCAGATTTATATCAATTTTATTTTTTGATTTTTTTCAATGTTTAATTAATTTTTTTGTATTTTCTTGATCAAGTCTTCTTTTCACTAACTTTTTACTTCTTCCATTGAATAAGTGATTCTTCCAAAATGTTTCTAGCATCAGCTCTGAATCTGTTTCTCAGTATTTGTAGTATTCTTTTCAGCCAGTCCAGCTGATACATTGTTTTCATCCTAATCTAACTTATGGCGTACCAATATAAAGTTTCTTCAAAAGCATAATTTTTGGAACCAATTTTATACAGAAAATAGTTGAATACTAATGATTTTTGTAGACAGCTCCTTAGATCTAAAAATGAAAAGTCATTCGCAAATTTTTTATCGGTTCATAGTTTCATATTTGTCTTGCTTGTCGCTGAAATTTTACTTAAAGTCGATGAAGCATTGGATGTTTCCTAAAAATAAAAAAAATATTATCATGTTTCTGCAAATGTAAACTGTTCACTCCACCTTTAGATTAGATTCGGTTCAAAGTATATTAATGAAAAAACGGAAGGAAAACAAACTAAATCATAACTTACTGAAAAAGCGAAAAGATAATAAAAACACTACAATCAATGAATCAAAAGCAAATTTGCTATAAAAAATGTCAAATTTCAGAAATTGTTTAAAAAAATTAAACAAATTTTACATGACAACAACGCAAACAATTGGCATCAATCTGCAACATATAAAATATACCTTTCTTTTCTTCCTTCACCATTACATCTAGAAGTATTACTGATATTTTTACTTAATGGTTCGTAAACAAAAAGTTATATGATTTTGACCATAGATCAGATTTATTTTAAAGAAAGCTTAGCTAAATATGCATAAATTTGAATTCAATTATCTTCTGCCAATTCAGAGTCCGGGAGAAATTGCAAAAAAGTCGAATTATATTATTACCAATCTGTTATTATCTTCACAAAAATTTATTCAGATATTCAGTGTGTTCGTGAATGGAGTTGACGATAGGAAATATTTTATCAGTAGTTTTAGGACAAAAAGTCATTTTTCATAAAAACTGCTCCCAAATCTGATTAAAAAAACTGGAAGATTTTGGAATTGTTTCAGAAGAGAAATATCATAAGTTATCATTCTGTATTTTTTTATTGTCAAAATTAAACCCCCTATACCAATTTTCAAATCAAAATTATTATTATTATTTTAGTTTTTAATTACTGCATTTAATAAAAAAATCAAGTTCGCAATGACTCTCTTAGTCTCTATTTCAAAGAATTTTTACAAAAAATAAAAAAAATATCAGGATTACAATATTTGCAGTTAGATATTAATTGCGAACAATTCTTATAAAAACTAAATTGTTTTTATTGTAATCTTATTTTTTCGACAAGCAAACTTTTTATTAACAATAACACACAAAACTGTGAGGCAGGATGTTGCTTGTTGAAAATTTATATCAACTATAGAATTTTGAGGCTTATTAGTTATGTTGATGAAATTGAAGTTTGTTCAATAATCTGCATTTGAGGTCTATTTTTGGTTGTCTGTTTGACGCACTTTTAAAAAAATTATTTAATACCGCCGATATAGGTGGTACTTTCAGTGGTACCCTTGACAATCCACCAAATCTAGGATTCAATTCATATTGTCAATGCCATTTATTTTTTAGTTTTGCCAATTTTGGCAAAAGTAGATGAGCCAGTTTTTGTTGAAATAAAATAAACCTTTTTTGTTGTAAATCACTATTCATATGATAATCCCAAAATCTGTCTGTACATTAATTTTATCGATATAAAATTAAGGTATTTATTTTAACAGAAAAAAATGCTAAACAAATTTTTTTTAAGATTACACTCAAAAGAATTTTGTTGAAAAAAATAAAAAAAATCAATATAATTTCTACCCAAACCATCAATGATTTTTTATCGCTAATAATGTTTTCTGCAATTAGTTTAAAATTGTAATAATTTCTTAAATATTTCTGCCAGCGACCTGAGTGGAGAATCAATGTTAAAACCGCAATTTTTCGCCCAATAACTCTATGTTACATTCAACATTATCGGGCAATCCATTTTGTAGTTTATAGTTGTAAAGTCACATGTTTTACAGAATTTAAAACAACTAGAAACGTTGTAAATAGAGAACGTAAATAAATATAGTGGAGTCACGTTTCTGCGCTGTTTTTTTTTTTTTCAAAACAATATTCAAAAAGTCTTAAAATAAGAAATTCTGAAAATAATAGAAATTCTAAGCATTGCTTTGTAACTTGTACAATACTTTAAAACTCTTGACGCTTCTTACATAGAAGTGTAATTTTTTCGAATCTTTGTGAAATTCTTTCCAACTTTTTAAATTAAACGCTTTAATAAGTGTGTAAAATGACACTAACAATAAATAATAAATTTAATCGCAAAATAAAAATAACTAGAAAATTCATTTTAATTCAATTAAACTTTGATTTTTTTCAAGTGTATGTTTAAGATTGTGGTAGTTTTTTCTAAAAGCTGTTGCCGTGAAAACGATTATTTCGTGTGATGTATTAACAATTATATAAAAACATGAGAAAAGCTAATCAATTAAATGCTTTCTTTAAATTTATTGGAAACTAAATGAACTGCGACGAATTTTATTTTAGTTATTTATTAAATTAGTCCCGATTACAAAGCCTGAAATTAATTTTTTTTCTTTTAAAGGTTTGATGCTAATAAATCGACCAAAGGAGCCAGCAAGCTACGAAGGGACCTTATTAATGCTGAAATCGCTAATTTGCGTGAGTTGTTACCTTTACCACCATCAACGAGGCAAAGACTTTCGCAACTTCAGCTTATGGCACTAGTCTGTGTATATGTCAGAAAAGCTAATTATTTTCAGCAAGGTAAGTACGAGGATATTTTATTATATAATGCAATTTTCACTATTTACGTAAAACAATAGTGCTGAAAGATTATGTAAGTTTTGTAAGTAAGCGTAGGTGGATAATGGATTTTTTTTTTTTTGAAAAAAAAAATTAGATACATGTTTGTTGTTTTGTAGGCTGAGTTGTATGTTTAAAATAAGTTTTACTGTAGATAATACAGCCTTTCACATAACGAACGTCCAACAGCAACTCATCAACATTCAAAATGTTGAGAAAATATATACCTACATGAGCAAATATGATGAATGATTCTATAAGTAAATCTTTATTTCAGCCAGTTTATAACAGGATAGATGAACCACTTCTCACGGTAAATACAGGGTAACTACTGGTTTCAGGGTGTTTTCTATAATATGTAAATTTTCTCTTTATCCATTAAAAACAAATTACAAAAATAAAAATTTTGACTTAGTACTCGTCTTCACATTAAATCACTGAAGCAATTATTCAATAACTGTAATATTTGCAAGTATGCAACTTCCTGAAAATGATTAATTGTTCTTGAGTGTAATTAAGTATTCAGCTAGTTGGAAAGAGTGTCTTCAAAATTTAAAATATACAGCACATGAGAATAGCTTGTGGGAAATGAGTCAAGTTACATAAACAAATTTTTTTAAATTGATTTAAAACTTTGTGTGTGGTAAAATGTAAATTCTGTACAAGGGAACAAATATAACATTGACTGTTTTAAAAATGCAATAGCGAATTGCAAGTAGATGACGCCAGTTAGACATATTCTTCAGGATTCCATAAACATTTCAGAGTCTTTAAAGTGACATACGGATCAGATAAGAAGCGTTCGCAGGCACGTATACATGTCTGGTAGAGAGTTAATTGACAGGCCAATCAATGGAGGATTTTGTCACCAGACTCGAAGTGGACATTGATTGACTTAATATTCCACAGTTCAATTTCAATAAACAATGGATAATCGCACCTATCCACTTTTTCAGCCAAAATACGTGATTAAATGTTTCTTATTCTTTTCCAGTGTTAAAAACTGCCTTTGTTGGAAGAACGTGATGAGAATTTTCTAAAAACTTAACGCTATAACTATTCTATCAATAGTTAAATTTTATCATTTTAATCTGTCACAGAGATGAATATTGAGACTTCAAACTACCATTAAACGACCAGCTAATTAGCCGAATAATAAGCTACAATTATAAATACAAGATTGTTACAATGCTACCATGACTAAAGAGTGTCACTAACCCATCTTCTTTAACTTAACTGTTTTATAATGCGTACATTCATATTATAATTACTTGCTTCTGTTAATATCTTTTGTTTACGTTTAAAATGCATTTGAGTTAAATTAACTAACGCTTAAGCAGCTAACCGAAACTAAAATCACAAAATTTCAACGACAGATTCAAACAATATAAAAATGAACATTGACTTAACTCATTTTCAGAACAGTACTAAATAATTAGCGTTAAGTTCAACTGCAATTATTTCCTATTAACATAAATTATTGTAAAGACAATTTTAAATAGGTTTTAAAAACATTGTAAATTCTTACGACATTGAGTAAATATGATTTTTTTTTGTATGAAAAGTTGGAAAATTCTAATATTAGTAATTTACATATCATATTTTGTTGCAGCTTTTAAATGCCATGATGTGGGATTGCACCAGCCACCAACGCCCAACATCGGATTTTCAAAGGTGAGTTTCTCACTGAATTGTTTACTTGAATCTCAATGACATATAAAACACTTTAATGCTATTTATTATTATTGGATTGATTTACGAAAAGAACAAGAATATTATTTACCCATTCTTGTATTTATTAATGACTGTTATAAATCAATTCAACTTTGATTAATATCTTTGGAGTTTAACTAAAGTGGTTGTAATCAATGTAAGAAGAGTAGAAATTATCAAAAAAATTGACAAGATTGACAGTAATCGAGTTCCGGAAATTGTAAAGGGGAATGTTAAACATTTCGTGATTGTTAAAAAGCGCGGAGAAATACCGATTAAACAGCAATGCTGATCTTGTTGTAAGTTTTAAGTAATTTCTCAAAGCATGTTATGTATATAATATTGTGTAGTGTCTATTGCAAATTGTTATTGCCTCCTTCTACTTGAATTATGTATTCAGCGGTTAGAGTAATTGCTATTTGGCCGATGCGTCCAAAGCCCATCGTGGGAATTCTTCTGTTCGCTTCTTAAATGAAACAATTACCTACTTGCGTGTTTGCATCATATTATTGAACCATTCTCAAAAGCTATTTGTTTTTATTTTTATGCTTGATAAATTCGTATTTTAGTTAGCTGGACCAACTTTAGTTCACACGCTTTTAAAAATCATCATTTTTGACAATTTTCATATAAATTTACAAATAAATCTTTCTCTTAAGGTCATAATGGATGTTAGACATCACGAAGTCACAATTCTCTTTTATTGACAGTATATTAGTTAAGAAACAATTTGTTGTTTGATTTAATTGTACTTATAAATTGTTTTATTTTACTTGGAACTATTAATATCTAACATTTCTGCACAGTTTGCACAATTTCTGTTCACACATCAATTTCAAATTTTATGCTTAAGAATTAAAATCCAGATCGACATTCATTATTTACTAAGAGATTTCTCAGTGACAGCTGCTTTTCTCACAAGAGGTAATCAATCACGCCTACAGTGAAAAAACTCAAAATTTTTGTTAAATTTGGGGAAGTGTTAGAATTTGAAGTTCAACAAACTCGCGTTCGCGAAAGAAAGTATAACATATTTATATGCAAAAGAAGCTAGACTGTGGTACTGTCTCGTAGATTGCAGAGGTCATAGAATTACTCGGACCATCTTTATCGGAGAGCGCATTCGAACAGGGCTAGTTCAGGGCACTTGGGCGGATCTGTATCGAAGAAACGCGGGGTACGGGGACAAGCCGGGGTCAGCTCGTGACCTCAAGCCGAGGGGTACACGGCTACTTTCCCACGGACCCGCCCGCAATATCTACCGCTCTTCATCTGACTCTAGTCTGTCATTAAATATGACAATATGTGGTGAGGCAATCCAGATACATGCACAACCGTATCGATTAAGACACGGATTAAGCAATGTAGTGTAAACACATACGTATGCACATTTACACAATGTATGAATCTTCCCAATCCCAATTCAATATCATTCGTATAAAAGCTCGCTAGGAAAAGCTTCCCTAACTACAATTATAATTAATTAATAATGTATTTTAATGTATCAACTAAGATCAGCCTGCGGCTGTTATGAACGTGTGAAAAATAAATGCTTAAGTGCTCTTGTTTAATAATTACTTGATAATATGATAACATACCATTAAGTCTTCGTTATCTTGAAGCAATCTAACTACGACACACTTCTAAAGAGTACAGAGGGATGTTCTTGTTTAAGACTTTTTGACACATAAATATGATGTGTAAAATGTTCTGAAAGCGCAATGGGCGTAACTGAAATAGACGCCCACAGTCTTTTAAGATAACAGTTCTCAGTTTTTAGCAAAGCGTTCCATTAAAGAAGAATCATCAAGAGTACGCCTCTCTTAAACATATTTAACCATGTTGTGCGTTAAATTAAAAACGACCTAATCTAAAAGAGAGAGTCGAAAAATTAAACAAATTAGTTTCGGATTTTTTTTTTATTTTTTCAACTTTTTCCAAGTAGTTCATAGTTTTCTCATGGTGCCGCTATTCGAGCTGATTAAATATGCAAAAGAGGTCCTTTAGTTCCATTAGTTTGATTTTAAAGATAAGAAAAGTTAAAGTTTGTCATATTCTTATTTTTATCTTCTCGTCCATAACTTAAGAGATTTGAGTACGCAGATATGTAAAAGAATTTTTTATGAGCGTTTTGTTTCGTTTGAGTTGGATTAAAAGGTATTTAAAGAATTGTAAGCATTGTTGTAATGAGGTGTGATTGCAATCCAGTTTCGAAAGCACTTTACTGTTTTCGATTAATTAAAGTTGAGTTAACGATGTTCAAAGGGGGAAGTCAAAATTTGTATACGCCCAAATGGAAGATTCATTTTCGACTAAGCGTACTTTTTAATTTATTATTGATCTTATAAAAAATTGAAGAGTTCGCTTTACTCTTAAGATCTTTCAGTCTGATAGAGGATCATTAAAGAATATATTACATGCTGGGAGCATTACATTACTGTTCTCTCGCTTGCTTCGAGTGAACTGCTTCACATTAAACCAAGGTAACTTTCATAGCTAATACTAAATTAAGATTTCTAATCAGTTTTCGGAATTTTATATTGTGTTTATTTTGTACTTTATTGGTTGGTAAAGTTATTTATGGTCTTTTAAGAGATGCTTACACTCCACTCATTTCACCGCACATACAAATTACTGCCACTCATCTCTTAAAGAATTAAAATCAGTCGACCGTAATTATATACCAAAAAATTATCAAATCTTATTAAGATTCTCATAAAAAATTACATTTCACCAGTTGCACTTTTAACACTCAACTCATTGCTCAGCAATTTGCGTTTAAACCAACTACTTTATCATACCGCCGCATTTACCTCGGAATCTAAGTGATGATCCACGCCTGCAATTTGCACAATTTTGTGACGCTATATATCCTCAAACCAATAGTTTTCTGATTTTCTTTCGAATAAATCATTCACAACCAAACTAAATTATATCTACAATTTACTGCAATCATAACCAAAGAAAAAAATTCTCTTGTATCAAGAGAGTTCAAATCGTTTTATACAATTGCCTATCAGTCAGAAAAATCTACATATTAACCTTGTAAACAACGATGACGTATTATTACTACACAAAAATCATGATCATCGATTTGAACATACATCTTTTAATAAGCAACTATTTTTAATTGAACAAACCGGCAATTTTATTTATTGCAAAATTTTTTTCTCACGAAAAACTATATTTTTTTTTTTTACTGATCTATTAAAATTCAACTAAGCTTTGTGAATATTGGAACTACGATCATAATGTTGGTAATCGCGAATACAAATCTATTTTCTGGGTTACTCTATAGCACGCTTCATTCCAAAGGGAATCGTGTTCTGCGCAATGCTTGCTCAGATTTTTTGATAAGCTCAAACTTACCTGCAAATAAGTCATGAGATATCAGCTATTTATTTTCTCAAAGATTAGTTTGGTTTGAGAAAAGAATTGCATCATTTATCGATGATTCACTAAATTAAAAATATTTTAGAGAGAATTGTGGATGATGCAAGTTGAGTTAAGTATATAAATTACATGATGAAGTTCAGTGCGATTTTGGTTTTTATCAAATGATAAACAGAGCCATGAATTTGACATTTGCTTTGTATAATCCTTTATATTCGGATTAGTCGTAAGAAGATAGGATCTGATGATGTAGCGCTATGCAGACGTAGATAAAAAGTACGTCACAAACAACAATACTGAAAGTAACAAAACTTTGTTGACATATTTCCGTTAAGTGTCTGGAAGATTAAAATGAAGCAACGAGTTTTTAGAATGTAAAGCACCGCAGCAAGTATTTTATCTAATGACAAGCAACTGATGGGTCCATTTCGTAAATGTTTTTTGTGGATAGCGAAATAGCTGGTTAAAAAGACACTTTTATGATAATTTCTCTTAATATCAAGTCATTAAAAACCACTATAGCTTACTACTTTTTTTAGATATAAAAGTGAATTATATTTAAATTGATTATACCACACTTAATGACTAAAACTAGACTATTATTTACTATTTTTGACTACTAGGAAAAATAGCGACAAATCGGTAATCGTGAAAGGTTATATTCAACCGATGAAAAATATGGAATGAATGGAGATAAAGAAAAACAAATGTCGCACCTGAAACTATAGAAAAATAAACATAAGCAACCTTACTCTCTACTCATTCTCATGACATGGCCTGCCACCACCAGACTAGTGTTTAAGATAATAAATTGTTGCTTGAATTCCGAATGAAATGGCACTCAAAACACGCAACTGCGTGGTGTGTTGAGAACAAAATGTCTCACATCAATGACACCATTGCAAAATATTAATTTTCTGTTTGAAACTTAACATGATAGCATTATTATACCTAGTCTGTAGCTTTTAAACCAACTCCTATATTGGGCGGGTCTTTAATCCTTAATTATAACATCGAAATTCGACTGGGTATATTAATGTATTCGTTTTAAATTTCAGAACAGGTGTTCGGTTAATAATTCGCGAAGGGCGCACTCTCTTGAGAATTAGAAACATGGATTAATGTAAGTATAAAAATATTGAAAAGGTGTCATTAACTCACACGTGACTATTATGCTTATCTAGTCAATGACTAATATTATGTATTTGTAATAAAACTCATCGTTTGTTTCACACTATAAAAGATTGAAGTTAATGGTTTCTCTATAAAATGAACAATAAAGATATGCTACTATGTTATTTCTTTATTATGATTTTGCGTTTGAATAAAATTAGTGGAATTTCTATGAGAAATAATTTGAAAAGTGTCTATCCATAGCATTTAATTAATTTTTGATGAAATCAGTTCTAGCAGAATAATATTTCCCATCATTTATATAACCATTTCGATTATATCTCATTGATGTTTATAATTCATTAAATACCCGCCACTTATTTCGAATGATACGCTTATTTTGAGTTTGTGATTTTCAAACAGTTTAAGTAAAAAATGAAATGATTATTTTTGTTTCAGGCCTTAAGTGGCTTTCTGATGATGATGACTCAAAATGGTAAGCTGTTGTATATATCGGACAATGCTGCAGAGTACCTGGGACATTCCATGGTGAGTGTTTTACAGGTGAGCGAACTTTTTGAGCTTTAAGCTTAAGAGTGAGCTTGAAATTCTTCTTAGAATTGGATAAAAAAATTTATTCTATCAACGCGCTCACTCAAAGGACTACTAATTAATAGATCATTTATTTAAAAAAGTCTGAACGTAGAAATGTAAGAGTGAAAAAGCTTCTGACATTTGTTCAGGATTTAGTAGTTTAGTAAAGCAAGACGACCGACTAACTTCATGTCATCAACGTCAATGACGCAGCAAATTTTAGCCTTATTAATATGTTAGCTACTCCACCCACCGCCACTGCCTTTATGTGTAACATTACCACAAATGTAATGAACAAGCGTAAAGTCATAAATATTTGTAATATTATTCAATAAATACTTAGGAAGATTTTAAATCTTGTTCACATTGTAAACGATGACATATTCAACGTTTTCAACTTTACAGGATCTTAAATATTTTCAATAAATTTAAATACAAAGCATTTAGATTTTTTATTCACTTTTATGTATTGTAATGTGCATTGTTTCCTTTTAGGAGGATCTCTTAATCCATGGAGATAGTGTATACGATATTATAGATAAGCAAGATCACCAAGCAATTCAATGTGAATTGGGACGGCCAGTAAATTCAGGATCAAATAATAACCCTAGTGAAGAAATTCGTTTATTTTTATGTAGGATGAATGTTTCTCGAAATGCAAGACGACAGATGAGATTTGGAGACCAAAAGGTACTTATCAAAATTATCAATCTCAAAAACTCCATTGTTATATTATTATAATCCACATTTTACGCAACAATCTTGTTAGTTTTTTTTTTTTTTTCAAATTAAATTAAAAAACAAATCTATTTTTGCAATCACCACTATTATTATTAAATGTTACAGAAAAAAAACTAAGGCGTGTTATGAACGATTAATGCAACTATTGTTGTAGATTCTTTCTACAATAAATCTTCAGGCAAATTTCAGCACTTTCGATTTAAACTATCGCACCTTCACAGTCCAGCATATCATTGTGTTTGTATCAGCACGTTAAAAATAATTCAGTCTAGAAATCTGGCTTATATAATGTATAAATTGACTTAACAGCTTTAGTTGTATAAAAGATAACTTGCGGACGGTTTGCATTGCTGAATGTACCAATGCCGGATCTGCCTTTCACTATGCAGTAACCTCAGCGGGTCGAGCCCCCCTTCCCGACCTCTAACAGCAGCAATGATTCCACCCACACCTAGAATAGTTGCCATAGATACCGAAGGAATCTATCTGAATACAAGCTCAGCATACATTTGCAATGCAATGCTTATTTCAATTTATTATACGAATCCTTTACAGAAAAAAAATCGAGAAATTTGAAGGGAAAATTAAGATGTTCTTAATGTATGCCACTTCACCGATTTGTAATCAAATATATGAGCGGAGAAATACACCAAACTCCTTTCCTTCTACGGTAAAATTAAGATTTTTAAAGTGTGTTAATTAACGTATGCTTAAGCTAATCTCACTTTGAAAAAATTCTCATGATAAACATACTCATTCATTGAGTGTTTACGTCAACATTGAATAAGATTTAATTGCCTCTTAATAGTTAATTACTAATTCTATTAATATTTTACAAGATAAACACAATCCAATATATTTTTCCACTGTAACTGTTTTATTTTTAATTTCATCTTCTAGCTAAGAGAAAAACGTAAAACTAATAACACCAATAGATAAATTATCCGGTTTTCTAAATTTTAATTAATTTACAGCGGGATAATGCGTCCTCAATTGTTTTCTTATTATTATTTTGTGTAAAATTATTTTTTTTTCAAAAAAATTTGATTGCAGTTTGCTTTAACATCAAACTAGAAGCATAACTTTTTTTCAGGAGATGTAGCTTAAGGATAATGCTGAAATTTTCTATTTGCTTCACATTATAGCACACAGGATATAAGAGGAATTAGTTGTTTCAAAATTTTAACAGAAGCTATTTCATTTTGAATTGAAAACAGAAATCAATACTTTTTCTAAATTAGAAACACTAATGAAAAATTTGTTCCGTAAAAGAAGACTAAAAATAATTTATTTCCCACCCCAAAATTAGCACTGTATTTTTAACATTCGTAAACCAAATAAGGTAAAAGTAACAATTATTGACACCTTTAGTAAAAAAGCTTCATAGCAGATTTGTTTTTGAGTTTTTTTCACGTGGAACATTGTTTCAGTCATCATTTCAATTAATGATCCAGACATGATCAGTGTTGATTCAGTTTTGAAAAATTTGCAGATTTTTATCAGAGTGTAAAATGTCTTAGTATTTGACTGCCCCATTTTTTTTTGTACATTCTCATTTATTAGGTACACTAGGCAACAAATTTATGCTTATGTTAGTTTTTGTTTTGCAATGTAATTCGGTTAATTATTCTGAATGAAATTTATATAACAGTTTATGTCAAATCTCAAATTTAAGCAAAAGACATAGATTCTTCTCATATGCAAAATAACTGTTTTAAAATTGATATGATTGGCTTATACGAAAAGCAAATGAAAATAATATTTCACAGTTAGACTTGTTACATCAACAAATATCAAAAAATTGAAAAAAAAATCCATAAGCAAAGTTGTCCAAATTTGTTGCTTAGTGTTATTCAAAACCGGCAAAGGTAAACCAATGCAGTTAATTGTTAATTATAGACACTGGTTTTATCAGCTTATACTTCAATAAAAAACGTAGGTGATCAATTGAATTTTGTAGGAATAAATTAATAGTGATTTTTATAAACCTTGCTGTAATTTAGCTTTTAGTTACTGCAATGTTTCGAAAAACTTAATTATTATTCAAAGTGCCAACCACTGGTATTTTTACATTAAACGTTTAAAAAGAAATTAGCGTCTTGCGAGAAACTAGGCACTGAATTTGGGAATATTAGAATTTTCTCAATTCAAGATTAAAATGGAATGAAAAAATGCAGTCTTCAGGGCAGAATTCCTTGTCCGAGTCTATTAAAAAACTGGTAAAAAATATGATGGCTTTTTGGAGGGTTGATTTTCCGCGTATTTCTTGTGGGCATTTCGAAGAAAGACTTGTGAATATTTAAGCATGAAAGTAAATAAGCGCGTTTGTTTGTCTCGAGTTTGGTAAATGCAAAAATGGGTGAAGGCGCGAACAAGTAGCTCAGTGCAGTGTGTGCGATATGTTATAACGCCCACTCACTGACCAGCGAACAGAACATGCTTTCAGTGTAACAAGTCACATGGAAATGAAACTAATCAAAATGCAAAAAGACAAAGCGCCACTATTTATACATATTGTCGCAGGTAGTACTTGTGCAGGGCCGATATTTGTCCTTTTTGCCATTGTGTAGCCGAAACGAACCAGTCTTCCTGGCCACCTGTACACCAGTGGCTATGCCTGAAACGAGGGAGTGTGTCGTGCAGGGCGCCACCAACGTCTTCACTTCTATACACTCAATGGACATGCGATTTATTCACATCGATAACAAGTAAGTACCTATTATAGGTATATGCTTGACAAAACGCAGATAAATACATTTGATAATATGCAATAGGACGCTTTTCATTTACAAATCGCTATCCACACACTGCTTCACTACGCAAATTTATTTATGTATTTTTTGATCGATTGAACTACGATGAAACTCGCAAACTAAAGGCTTGGTGATGCTAATATTGAATAAATTTTTGAATACAGATGTGTTGTCTTTATTTATTTTTTTTTTCAATCTGTTGAAAAGAAGTCTAAAAGTTAGTGTATATGAATGTAAAAGTATAATTGAACGGCGTCTTGAAGATTTCGTGATAGAGCTGACATAATTTAGCCATCATGTAAACCGAGTGAGTGTTTGATTGTTTTAAATGATTGATATTCGTGAATAAATTTGAGCGAGTCGTGTGTAGTGTATTTGTGAGTGTGCCCCTAACGCGTCCGCCGCCTCTGGCATCTATGAGAGCTGTTTGGGGGCTTTGTTCACTCGTGCGATAAATCAACGGTTGCTCGTGATGCCGGGGCGGTCCAGGTCAGCGGGTCGCGGGAGAGCCGGTGACATCGAATACCATAAATCACGACAAATGTTACACTTATGTTGCAGCGGCGAATTCTACTTGGGCTTTCCGCGCGCTGATCTGCAGGGGGTGTCCTGGTATCGGCTGCTGCATTGGGAATGCACGCGTGAGGCCCAGACGAAACACCGGCTGAGTAAGTTTTCCATAAACACAACCAACTCGAGACTAAGCATTGTCGTCTTTTTGCAGTCACCCAATCGGAACAGGAACGTTCTTGTATCCTTCTGGCGCAATTCCAACGCCGCTCCGGAGATTGGCTTTGGATGCACTGCGTGTTGCAAGTTAAAGAAAGCTCCGAAAGTAATCAACAGCCTGTCATCGTCTGCACTAACCAAGTGCTTAGTGAGGCTGAAGCGGCAGTTATGAGAACCAACAATTGGCTTTACCATTACTACTCCGTGCAAAATAAATTGCAATATGGATTAGCTTACGATGTTGGGCCTTCTTCTAGACTTCTTTATTATCCGGAACATCCACCAGGTCCGGAATACCCGTCGAGTCATGACACTGGAGGGTATCCACATCTCAGTGCCATGCCGGCATCTTTGCAAACTCATCTTACACATCATTCAACACCCACTCATCCCCATCATACTCAACACCACCATCACCATCGCCGTGTCGATTCTGAACCGGTAGATTATTCATATAGCAAACGTAAACCCAAAGAACTTCAAAACCTTGAATTAGACGTTAGAGATGTCGAATCGTCGGATGCTGACGGTGGTAGCACGGGTTTATTAATAGTTTCGCATTTAACTGAACGACCGCGAACTCTTCTCAAAGTTGACCCGAGTGAACTTATGGATCAGTGGAATCCAAGTCCACCGTGGTCTGATACTTTACAAAAAGTTCCTGATTTATGTCATCAAGAACTGAGTCCTTATATCGGGAGTGCGCCTCCTACTCCAACTGCAACTCCTAGCACTCAAACCGGAAGTGCGTTTTCGTTTGATTGGATGCCCGAACAATATGTTCCTTCAATGACAGCAGTGCCCTCCACTGATGAAGGTGAAAGACAAATCTATTGGCCGTCTGAACATAGATTATTTCCTCTACAACCACCACCTAAAAGAAATCATCCACCATCAGGGCGATCCGAATCTGCAGATCGTGATACACCTTAGCATGACTGGATATCAGTACAGTGTTATGCCTAGTGCAATAATAATCGAACTTTAATAACTTATTTATTTCTTTTAATTTTTTTTTTATTTTTTAATAAAAAATTTATTTGAGCTCCAATCATAACACCTATAAGCACTGAATAGTACATCAATCTGTGACCACAAAATCCAACTAAACTCGTAATTTATTCTTACTAGTCAATTAAAAAATAAGTACATCATAAAAAATATTATTTCATCAACACCAAAATCTAAAGTTCGAAATACATTGGATTTTGTGATACAGAACTGATGCTTTTAGTTAAAAAAAACTTTGTGCAATGTACGAAGTCCACTAACACGATCTACCAATGATTCCTACATATGTGTTCAATCAAGTGGCCAATTATATGGGTATCTAATACGATTTTAAAGGTTCCTTCCGTATATTTAGGTATTAACATGCCAGTCCATTATTTTTATAAATAAATATTTTATTTAAATATTCCGTACGATCCAACTAGATTTAATCCACATCAAATCCCACTTAAAAAAATTATTTTCTCAATGGTTTTAATTAATCCAAAGTATAAATTATGTGATAATTCTTAAATTCAGCAGAAAAATAGCACAACCTAATTCCGAAGATAATTTTATTTGCCTTTTTTATATCTTCTCTAAAAACTAAACTTTTATAAGCAAACTGAATAAAAATCATTTTATACGCGCCCACCTGAGTCGAAAATGAAGTGAAAAAAAAAATTATTATATTATTTACGGAGAGGCGCATAAAAATAATTTTAATTTTTGTATTTTTTTGGATTCATCTTAATCATCAACTCACCCAGTTTTTATAATTTCGTACTTGTAACAAATCACAGGAGCAACAAGTAGGCATTATAAGTTGTATTAATAAGCAAATTTCAAGCAAATATGTGATTTTAAAACCCAAATCAGTTTTAGGCTTGAAAAGTTAACATTTAGAAATCCACAAAACGGTGATGTTAAGTTCCTGAAACGTATTTCTAAGTTCTAATCTTCTATAGTAGCAAATTTTAGGTACTTATATGAAGTGACTAAATTATGTTTTGGACGTACAGTATTTGTTAATTTTTACTAGTCCAAATGGAAAAAAATGACTTAGTCACTACATATTTACCAAAAGGTTTTTTGTAGAATGTTAATTTATTGAGTTTTTGTTAATAGCTGTAACGTTTTAAATAGGGATTTATTATAAGAGTTTACACAAAGCATGTAAATGTATCAGTATTATTTCTTCCTACTACAGATAGAGAAATAAAATTCATTTATTTATGTAAATAAAATTATACAGAAATAAAATAATTTTGTTTCAAGAGAATTCATTTTTCCACTTAATGTCCTGTAACAAAAAATTAATAATTATTCTCATAATTTTTTGAATGTCTGGCTGAAATTTACATTAAACTATACGTCTAGACGTATTTTGTTTTTTAAAAATTCACAGTGCCGTTGTTTCTAGAGATGAACAAATTATATTTGACATGTTTAGGAAGCAACAAAAAAGCTTCAAAACGAGTATAAACTTATCGCTTTATCCCAATAAGGAGTTGAGATAATGGCTCAAGTTATCTCAAAAAAGTAAAAAACGGAAATATTTCAACTTTTGACTGCTCCAAAAGCCATCAAATTGAACTCAAATGCAAATAAATTGCTTATTTCCAATTTGCTTAGTTTAAATATGATCGTAAAATGCCAAAATTTAAACAATAAAATTCACAAAATGTTTTGTCAAAAATTCAATACTTCTGGTCAGGATGATTTTCGACATTTTTAATCATAGTTCCCCTATTTCCGATAGTATAGAGCAAATGTTACATCAAATTATTCCATTCGGTGTCTTTTATCTTATAAGCATTTTTAAATAAGTCAGCCGTGAGCGATTTAACTTGAATCTTTGAAATCGAAAAATAGAAGGGTTTCAGTTTGAGGCAGGTGGCTAGGTTATTATTTGAACGATTTAGTTAAAATTTGGCATAATGATTGAACAGCAAATAAGTTTTAAAACGAGTATAAGTTTGTTGCTCTATCTTAATGAGGAACTGAGATAATAGCTCGAATTATTCAAAAAAGTAAAAATGGGAAAAATCCTATTTTCAACAGCTTCAAAAACCATCAAAATAAACTAAACTCCAAATAATTCAGTTATTTCCAATTTAATTTCCTCAAAAATAATTGGAAAAAGCCAAAACCTCAAAAAGAAAAAAAAAGAAAATTTTTTTAACAAAAATTCAAGGATACTTTTCCACCTTTTTGTAATTTCGTTATTTATCTAAATATCAAGCCAAAATTCACACTTACGTCATTCTTCTAGACGTCTAGTATTTCAATTTCTTCTACAATAAACTTTGGCTGCAATCAGCCGCTTAACTCAACTTTGGAAACTACAAAATAAGTGCGAGTGCAGAGTTCTAACTCAATTGAAATATTAGCGAAATTGTATCGAAAAAGTAACAATCGGCAACTTTGATCTTCCCAAAAACTTCGAAACCGGCTTCTCATCAAACTCGTTATAAGTTTTTTTATTTGAGAAGTAAATGAAAATGTATTTATTATTTAAATATTTATAATAAAATTATACTTAAACAGAACAATTTTGTTTCAAGAGTTAGTTAATTTTTCCACCTGATGTCCTAAAACAACAACAAATTAATAATTGATAAATAATTTAATTGCAATTTACTGAGCTATTGAGGTTTGATTGAATCATATACATCGCGGGACTTCCGGGTTCCACATGTTCCATATATTTAAGAAGCGCCAACTTATCTTTTTGTTCAACATAAAAACTAATAACATACGAATGGATTTTGAATTTTTCTGCTAAATGCAAGGCTTTAGGTCCATCACCAATACAAGACAAAAACTGCTCTGTTATATGTTCCGGAGGATTATGATGCGCAATCCCAACAACAAACAACTCTGGACGAATTACAGATTTTAACGCTCGCTTTTTCAACATCCACATCTTAAAGACCAAGTATTACTTATTTTTTCAAAAAAAAAAAAAAAATCTGTACTTACGCTTTTTAAAAATACTGCTACTAATTTATCCCATCTTTGCATTTTACATAAAACACACATTACAACCCATTCAAACTGGAAATCGTCAATTTTGAACTGTTTTTTAAAATTATTAACAACTTCATCTCCACTGCCTTTCTCCCATTCGGATTTACACAAAAATATTAACTGTTCTATTAACGAATGACTAGTGAAATTTAATTTAATCTGAAAATCTAAAAATTATGTTATTTTAATGAAACAAAAGCTTTGGTAAATACCTAAAAATGATAAATTTTCTTGAATTTCTGATTTATCGTCATGGGTTAAATTTTGCGCGTGTAAAATATTGAATTGTTCGATTCTTTTTTGTAATACTTTGTTATTAGAAATATCTTTACATAACAAGCAATAAATATCTTTCTGTAAGTAGAAAAAAGAGTTAACGATTTTATTATAATTTTTTTTACCAAATTGAAAATATTTCCAGTCGCCCTGTAATACAAAAAAAATATTTATTCAAAAATATTAGTGGTAGTGCTTACATAAATAAGTCCGCAAGTTCTTGTAAGTTATTTTTTTCTATTAAAAAATTAGTATAGTGTCTTATAGCTATTTTCCTCTTTGAAAGTTGAGTAAAAAATATATTGTTGTTCAAAGTTTTGCTTAAGAAAAGTATCACCTGAAAAAGTAATTATTGCGTGAAAAGAAATAACACTTGACAAGTAACTGACAGTAATTATGATGTTACCATCACAAATGTCAAGAGCTGCATCTAACAACTCCAATTTACTTTCTAAACTTTGATAAGTGTTAAGTACAAAATTTTCACCAAAGAACATTCTTTTAATAGTTTCGTCTGGAGGTGAAACAACATGTTCTACTATTGAATCAGTATCGTCCAATACTGAAAAAGATTAAAAAAAAAGTGAACATAGTAATATTCTGATGAAAATTAGAGTTACTTATTTTTAGGCACTTATTGGATATAATTGAATGAATTGGTAAAGTAACGTTTTCTTGAACATTTGGGCTAAAAGCTTCTGCTTCTGTTGGAGTGTCCTATAATGTTAGAACATTTTAAATGTTGTAGTAACTGTAATCAGATACATACATCATCGTCATCAAAAAAATTTAACCTGCTTGAAGAACTTTCGTTCCAGAAGTCATCTTCAGTATTTGTCATTGTTTAATGTTTATTAAACTGATTATATTTACAAAAGATTATCATGTTTTTGAAGAACTTGGAGGTTATGTTCGATTTGTTTTGAAATTAAATGACATTGCCAATACAAATAGATAGGCAACTAACAATACACGTTTTTAGCATATTGCCTAAACATACAAACTTAAAAAATATTCTTTTCGGTGTTTTTAACTTTTCAACCGAACTGTTGTTGTTACCAAAGCGATTTAATTAAAATCTCAAAAAAAAATTCTCAGAATTTTTCGACACAAATTCAATAGTTTTGGTTAGCACAACTTTCAACATTTTTAATCATAACTCCGCTATTTCCTATACTGCTGAGATAAATCTCACTTATACCTCTCGGTGTTTTTCATTTTTTGAACATTTTTAAATTAGTAAATCACTTTGATTGGAATCCGCTGCCAAACGAATCTATGAAACTAAAAAATCAAAAATAGGGAAGCGTCTTGACCTACTTTAGTCAGAAATCGGAAAAAAATCAATTATAATTTTATATTCACATAATTATAAATACAAGTAGTAATTAAACTACAAAAGAATCTATACACTACAAACAACAGAAATCAGACTTTTTTGATATAAAATACAAAAGTATATCAGTAAAAGAAATTCTGGTTACTTAGTTTACATTGAGCTAATTTCCTGAATTTTCTTATGTCAGTTACATTGTGCAAAAGTATTTTGTAACTGTTCAAGAATCGAGAAAATATTTACTTTTTTCATACGTAGTTTCTTTAGACAATCTATTCAAGAAGGCACTGTTAAAACCCAGGCTCTGTCAATGAACATACATAAAGTGGTATTGGGATAAAATTGTATCACAAAGTGGCAGTGAATGGATTACACGCAATTAAAACTTGCTGCCTCTAAACAAAAAAAACCTTATACATACAAATACATATCTAACACATTACGTAAAAAACAGTCATATATGTATATATATATTTGGCAGTGAAACATAGTTCTTAAAAAAAATCAAACAATCATGTATTCCTCTGACTTCCAAAATAAATATATTGTACAAATATATTTATTTTCGTTATATATTTACACTTATAAATAGTTGCTATGAGATCACTGTATTTATTAAATGTAACATATAAACCTAAAAAAATTGAAAATCCATTATGTACAAACTTATGTACTTAATCTTTACATTATCACTCGATTTTTCTACAATTAATACGCAATTATTAATATTAAGTTGTACATTCGTTACAAGTGGCAGTGGTAGCTGAAAAATAGCACTTCACATTAATTTTGCTACATTATTCGATATTGCTCCGCGTTAGTGCTTATCGTGGGATATAAATTAAAATTATCATAAACATCCATTAATTCTTCCATTTTGTACTCTTCTAAACAAACAAAACCTTCTAAATTCGGAGATTGTTTACGCGCACATTCCATACAATGAACAACGTGACGTTTTTCTTGTTCTCTTATGAATAATATATTAAAAACTTCAATCTAAAATAATTATTAATCAAACAATAGTGAAACAAAAATCAATAAACTTACTTCACATTGTCCACAATAATGCGACGCTTCGTTTTTACCTCTTCCATGAAATTTAACTTCAACTCCTTTATGTCTAACAAACTCTAATATCATTGAACATTGTCTCAACGTTCTCATTAAACAATTTCTGTAAGCAAATAACTGAAATACAACAAACTCAAACCAAGTTAAACTTACTTAATCAAATGAAACAACTTTGGATCAGAAACTTTGATATTTCTTGATAGATTCCAAGACAAATGTAGCATTGGTACAATTGACTTAAAACTTTGTAACTTATTCCATTCGTATCGTTCAATTGCTAACTGATATTGACGAGCTGTTAAAGGACCTACATTCCAAGCTATATTATTACACCATCCTACAGCTTGTACCCAATGAACACAACCGGCATTAACCCAAACTAAATCGCCCGGTCTTTGTAAAAACCGATAAACTGGTATATTCGCATTATATAAATCTTCCAACACGGGCCACCACGATCCATGCAAATAATTTATTTGGTTTTTCTCACAAAGAGCACAAATTGCGCCCCAATAGGCGTCAGGAACCGCGAACCATTCGCAATCACCTGGACCTATATTTATATTTATTGAACAAAAATTATTATTTTCTTGATGACCTGGCGTTCGGCTTCCCGGCACCTATACAAAATGTAAATAATAAAAAAGAAAAAACAAAAAATTAAAAAACTTAGAAGAAAAAATACCTTCATATATAACTGAACTGTATTCATTCCTAATATCACATGACCAACATGCGAAAGCATATTGCCAGCTGAAACGACTCTTGCAAATGCGGGCAGCTTCATTAATTCTTGCAATTGAGCTTTCCATTTTTTCTCATCGGATAAATCGACATTCGTACCAAATCTACAATTATTCAAATAAAAAACAAATATAACAATTATGAGAATTGATCGTACTTCAACATTTTCGGTTGATTGTAACCCTTAGTGTTCGCTGACGGTGGCAAATTACAAAGTCGTCTCCGCTTGGCAAAATTAACGGAATCTTTCGAATCAGAATCGGACAAGCCGCTAGTCGCTTTATCCCGCTCTTCCTATTTGTAAAAATGAAAGAATAATTATAATTTTTGAATTAAAACTCTTACCTTTAAACTTTCTTTGAAACTGGACGCTTGATATTGTGCATATCTGGCAATGGTGGTATGAGATCTATGTGATATGCACGCCCAAACCTTTTTCCCTGATTGAGGATCCCAGTTTTCATCCGACGGTTGTTGGATTTGTGTCCTAACTTCAACACTATGATCGGGATTAGCTTCAACTAAAGTTTTAGTTGAAAATAATCCTAAATCTAATTTTAAGGCAGAAGCTAATCCTCGGACAACAGCAATTGGATGTTTTAAACAAAATTCTTGTAATTGGGGACTAAACGCGTGCTTTTTATTATCCAAATATACAGAAGGTGTAGGCGGGAGTAACTGTTGATGATTTAGTTTTATTGCTGGAGGGTCCGGTGGTGATGGTGGTGGTGCTCTATCCGATATTAATGAATTACTAATTTCTCCTTTTATACCTTCACCTCTAAAAAATCAAAAATTAAATTGTAATTATTTTATTTCGTAATGAATAAGTTATTTTCGAACTTACTTGCACAGTCTAAGAATAGTTTTGGCATCCATGTCTATTGAATATTCCACTTCAGGACGCTTTTCAATTGAATGTACAGACGCGTCTGCTTCCCATGGTGGTTCGGATTTAATAGTTAGAATGCTTTCATGAGGCGGCGATGGGACATTCTTAGTTGAATCTGAGTGTTTCGCAGTAGAATCTAAATTCGATGGCGAAAATGGACCGGACGATAAAATATTTTCTAATTGAAGAAATATTTGAATTTTTTATAATAATTAAAAATTCACTTACCATTAGATTCGTGTTCTTCTTTGATATCAATCGAATCTGATTCAAAGTGTTTAAGTAAATTTTCCGCTAATGTCGTAGCTAAGTCTTTTTGCGAAAGGAAATCTTTCAATTCTTCCTCACTCAAATCCATATCTGGATTATGTTGGCCTGAGACTGGCCCAGTGATATCTTTAGCGCAAGTTGGTATTAAATTTGGCGTAGGTTGTATTAGCTTATCACCGGCATTAGAAGAAACATTTTTGATAACATTCAAAGGTGTTCCGTCTTGAGGCGACTGTTTTTGAAAATGATTATTTCCGTTATATGCAGGCGGTGTTGAATTTTGATGGGAAATGGGTAAATCAGTTTGTCTTTGTCTAAGTTGTTGTTGTTGCTGCATTAATCGATGCTGATGCTGAAGTTGCAACCTCATATTCTAAAATTTCAATAATAACTAAATCATTTTTCCGCATTTGACACCTACCTACCTCTTGCGCTGGCGTTAAATTATTAATATTTTGTTGGAAATAATTCAACAATTGTAATTGTTGATGTGAAAGTGTTATTGGTTGTGTAGGGGTTTGTGGTTTTTGATCATTTTCGATTTTAGGTTGTTTAACAGTCGCCCCACTTGGAGAAGGATATGGAGGTGGTGGTCCTTGCGGTGTTGATCCTTGACAAAAGTTTTTCTGATACATTTGTGAATTACTTTTAGATTGTTGCGTATTGTGTTGTTGCTGCTGTCTTGATGACATTTCTGCCGATATTGGAAGATTCCAAGCTTCTTCAATTGAAAGCAGTTGTCGGCGCCTATATATTATATAATCAAAATTAAGAATACTCAGGTACCACGTAATTCATACAAAGCAACTTGTAGTATGACCTTAACAAGGTCATTACCACGATGTAATAGGTCAAGTTCTCAAAACAATCACCGTAAAATGTAAATCTTTTCGATCAATTTTTTTTTTAGGTCGTCATAACAAAAGTATAATAAAAAAATAAATTTATTTAAAAAAAATTATACAATAACAGCGTTGCACCATTAATTTACAAATGCATTAATTTTTAAAATAATCAGAAATAAAAGTGTGTAACTAAAATGAAAAAAAACTTACTGGCTCGTAGCACTTGGCATTGGTGCGTTTGCTAAATTTGACTGTAGGAAGTTAATTCTTTGTGTAAGATGTGGGTTCATTCCCACTGACGCTAAACGTGGTAGTTTTGCCGTAAAAAATGAATCTTCAGTAGAACTTTTGTTAGAAAGTCCTCTACTGGAGTTCAAATAGCAAGCATAAGCATCTCGAGCTTGTCCACAACTTTCATATAATATTCCTAAATTTGCCCAAGCAGCTGAATGGCATTTATCGAGTTGAACAGCACAGATATAGGCTTGCAGAGCGTCCATAGGTTGACTCTGCTGCTGATAAAGTACTCTAAAGAAAAAACATTTATAAAAGATTATAAAAAAATATAAAAAAAATTACCCTATGGAGCACCAAGTATCGGCATTGCCTTCAGATTTTTCAACTGAATTCCTATACGCAATGAAAGCATCGTGAACTTTGCCGATACTGGCATAACATCTACCGAGCAAATAAAGCGTTTGACCCGAATACTGATCAGCCTCATGGGCTCTTTGAAGACAATGAATCGCAAGAGGAATCCTCTGCGTTTTATCCCCTAACGAATCGTAGCAGTGATATAACCAACCTAAAATAACACATTCACAAATCAATAAAAAACGCAATTTTTCAGCGCTGCCTAACGCTTACACAACAGCCAAAATATAATTTGATATCTCAGATATAATTATTATCCTTTTTTGGCATTGAATCATAAGTACATTATCGAATAGATTTTTGCAAAAATAACTGATTAGAATCATTGAACCATATCCCCTTAGGTTTTTTTTTATGATTATTTACCTAACTGTCTAAGGACATCCGCACGAAGAGATTGCGAAAGGCTCTTATCACGTAAGAGTAGTTCATATCGTTCTTTGGCTCCTTTAACTTTTCCTTGTACTTCAAATAAATGAGCAATATGGAATTTTACTGAAACAAACAGTAAAAATTCAAATAAATTCTAAAAAAAAAAAAAAAAAATATATTCAAAGCATAATGTACAAAATCGTAATTGTTATGCACGAGCAGAAAAAATGTAAACATTTGGAGAAAGCTACACCTTCTACCGCCACCTTGCTCTTGCTAAGCTCCGCCTGTTTATTCTTGTCCTTGACCGATAATATTCAATTTTAACATTATACTACCCCGTAACTAATTTATTTACTTCACATCTTTATTTCAAACTCCAGGTAGATTTTTTTGCAACTGTTATTATTATTATTTTTATTAACAAATGCTTTGTAGCTTTTATAGTTTAACCCTTAATTACAGTCAATTGGCTGAAATTTCAAGTTAGGATAAAGCCGCCGACGTATAATCGGCGCTTTACCTGACTCAAGGGATCAGACAGAATTTCCAGAACGGTCGGGAACTTTCCACAAACGCGATCAACATCACGTAGTCTTTCTTCATTCCAAGTTTTCCTCTATCCGGAAATCCACATCTGCTTTAGTTATTATAAACCTGATTATGGATATTGTAACCACAACATAAAAAAATGACAAAATTTCAACATGCGGTTTTAAAATGAGATGGGAAATTAAATAGAGGGTTGAGCGAGCTTTCCTTTTACATTTCAGCCCAGAACTTAACAGATGTTGAATTTTGGTATTCGCTTGTTGAGATCGATATTCGCAAATCAGTGGCGGCGGTAGAACGCGCATCAGAAAAAAAAGCAAACTATAAAACAGCAAAATTATGAATAAATCTCCAAAAAAAAAGTAACTTTATCTTTAAGTTCAAAACGTTCACAGGTTGGAAATAGTTCAATACTAGATATGAATTCAACGCAATCAATTTTTGAATAATTTGAATAAAAAACTTACTGACTGTCTTCTGAGTAGTACAAGGACTGTTGTCGACTAGAGCTAACTGCAAATGTTTTAAGGCAGACTCATATTCTTGAGTAGCTTTGAACATCAAACCCAGACGTAAATGAACTTCGTTAGCTCTTTGGAAACTGGGAGAAACATACAGTAACTGTTGAAATGCTTTCACGGCCCTGGAGCAAAAACAACTGATAAACTTCACGTGTTTGAATTATTTTTGATATGATAAAAAAAAACACGTGAAGACACTTACAACGTAAATCTGATGATTACGGAAAATTGCTTTTTAATAATCACTAATAAAAATAAGCTAAAAACGACACTAAATAATAAGGTTGGAGATTCGTCTTTCAAAAAGTAAATATACCTTGTTTTGTAATTACATTTAACGATTCAATTATTTTTTAACTTTGTGTATCAACACCTGATTACACTTTTATGCTAATCTGTAAGTGCGCATCTGTTTGGTCTCTTAATATCCTCAAATGATTCATATGTTGCTAAACTAATACCACGACTTTATTTACTACGTAAATACTCTAATATTTATCTTTGGTGAATGATGTAAATTACTATCTTATCTATTACACGTAACCATTTTTTTTAATCTAATATATTGTTAAATAATCACTCAATTCCGAAAGAAAAATAACAAATGTATTTACTAATAAACAAGCTGTTTTTTAAATAAATACCAAACTAATATTATTGTAATGTATATTTTTACAATCGAGGTATGTTTTATACTAAATGTAAATAAACATACTCAAAAGATAAATTACTCTGATAAAATATGATACACTTTTATCTTGTTCCAAATTGAAGTGAGTTATTTTGTTTAGAAAAAAAGTTGTATCGATTGATATATAACAGAGATTTTCACATGGGTTGCTGTACCGACCCTTATTCAAAGGGTTAGCTTTCAGAGAGAGGGTGCTTAAAAGAATCGGTTTAAAACTAACCCAGTCTTAGGGTTGTAAAGGGTAATATAAAATAAAACAGTTACAAATGCTTTGAATCAAATATAGAAGTCCAAGAACACCCCATCAGAATATACTCTTAATAAAATTTCGATAGTAATGAATAATTGATATTTCTAATAGTTTTATTTATTGTTGTTAAATTGTTAGATAACATCAATATGTGCGGAAGCAGATGGAAGAAAGCCAGCTGTTGAGCAGCTGCGCAGGTGATCGTCTTCTTAAACACAATACATCGACCTGCATGCTTTTCTCTTTGACAAGATCATTGTAATTTCAACAAGTATAAAATTCTTTTCAACGACAAAATGCCTAAATGATTTTCGAATATGACGAATCCTTGTGTACATGCTTTTCAATCCTGGGGTCGGTTTCGAACAGGTAAAATTCTCGGTCATTGACGTGATGAATCAAGGTTACACAGACGGTAGATGTAGTTTGGTGAGACTAGAGTATAAAAACAAACAAAAAAAAAAAAAGGCGAGTGTACCCGACCTGCCACAAAAGGATCAATAGATTGTCTGAGAATTTTTTTATTAAAATACTAAATAGTATATTGACTTGAGTTTGAATCAATACTAGCAAATTCCAATGAATAACCCAGCCTTCAAACATCGTTCCTAAGAATGCAACTTTCTACAGACAAAGTGCATAGGCATGGAAACCGAGTCAGTGATCATTTATTTCAGATTTTTTATCCCTAAGGTTTTTTTTTATATTATCTTTAGATGGTTTAGACAAAGACTCGTTATTTATGTAGAATATGGATAAAATAACTGTGTCAGCCCAGCTTATGATATCAACACAGGTATTTAATATGACGTCATGCTATTGCGGAAGCGCAATAGTGCGTCCAATGACGTGAGATATGTCATAAGCAACATGGCGGATGTTTTCACTACACAAACATCCGGGCATCACAGTTATATTAAACAAAAATTCCCACATTCAATAGAAGACATAATACTACATAACTCAACTGTCAATCTAAACGAACTCACCATTATATCAAAAATTTCTTGGTAATAGTAATGAATAATAATGCCACATGAGCAAGTGATTGTGGAAACAAAACAGTGGAATCACAATGAATAACTGCACATCACAATATCAAAATACACCACTTTGATAAAACTATAAAAAATAAACTAAAAAAAACTACCCACTTCTCACCGCACTGCACCGTCCGTACCAACCTCCAACTCCACAACTGAATCCGAACCGAACGGAATTACCCTAAAACGCACGGCTAATTCAGGGACGAACCGAAGGAAATGCCTACAAGGGGACCTACACATTTACATTCGTTTCTTCCTAACATCCCTGGACCTAGGAGTCATAGTAGCTTACACCGGCTACCTCTAGCTACGACAACGCGTTCGGTTCACTTCGGCCATTCGACGCTCCACGGCTTCACTCAGCGCAAGCCGATGTTTACAATAACGGGCGGTCTTCACCTAACTGATATACCGATCAGCCAATGTCCTTTGTCCTTTAGACAACGTGCCGTACTATCATACTTGTACTAATATTACGTAATTTTTATTGACGTAATCAGTTCATAATCTCGATTATTCATGCGCAAGTTTGCTCCTAAATTCACACTTTTCACTATTTTCTTTGTTTTTGTTTGCACAAACTACAGCAGACACTTGATAAGCGCTGACGCACGCCTACTTTTCTTAAAAGTTAATTCATTTGCGATAATCGCAGCGCACTCATTGTTCCCTTTTTCCAATTTCACTCCAATATTTTTCACACACGTAAAATCCGCATTTTCGCTTATACACAAGCGTGATTTTTTTAATCTTTTTTTCTTTCATACATCAATTGACGAATCTAAAAAGCAAATTATCGAAAAAGAACACTACTGTTGGATTATTTCTCACTTTTCAAACTACATCCTTCGCCAAAATTTATTACTTCTTCAATTTCATGTTTATTATTCAATCAAGTGTCATTATATTAACAACTATCCAGTTTTAATATCCGTCAATGCTTATTTTTTAATTTAATTCAATTTAATTTGCCATATAGCCAAAAATAAGCAGTTTTTGTTCAGTTTAGTGTTATCAAATTTTTGGTTTCTTTCTGTCAAAATTTACAACCGATATAAAATTCCTTTACACCTACTTTACTAAGACGTAAAAATCCGCACTTTCCGTGGTTTATCCACTTCGTTCTTCTATATCACAAACTAAAAAACAAATTATCGAAAAAACACAATTTTTGGATTAGTTCTTACTTTCCAAATTAATTCCTCCATGAAAATCATTTCTTCAATTAATCTAAATTGTTTTATTTTATTTATCATTTACATTGATAAAATTTAAAATCGACAACAAGCGCCCAGTCGTAACATTGTTCAATTTTTTCCCAAATTTTATTAAACAGGCAATAAGCCAGAAATGTAAAGTTTTTGATTATTTTAATATCACTATCGAAATTTTAGTTCCGTTCGGTTAAAATTTACAACCAAATGTATGAAAATCTTCCACGGCTATTTGACTCAAAGATAAAATCAGCATTTTCCGTGTTTTCCGCTTCGTTCTTCGACACAAATGGACGAAACTAAAATACAATTTTTCGAAATAAAAGACAATTATTCCTCAATTTGATTTCACTAATAAATTAGAATATCCATTCAAAATGGCATTTATGTCGACAATTTGTTCTAAAATTTTGTCGTTCAATAAATCAAATTTTTCATTTAATCTGCAAAAATCCCCAGTTTACGATTCAAAGATAAAATCGCAGTTTTGTCGCTGTTGATATCATAAATTCTTCAAATTATTTCTTTCCAAAAATGTGCACCAGACTATGACCGTTAATAGTATCTAAGTGGTTGCGCTCAATTACCGTTAAATCATATACATACAGGGTAGTCCACTTACCTCAAATTTGATGGGAGCTTCAACCTTTACTTAAAAAAATCTCTTATAAAAAAAGAACCATTAAAAATAAATCACCTTAATCATCAAAATAAACAAATTAAATAAATTAAAATTCATAATCATAAGTAAAAGTTAACCTTGAACTTATTCAAGATGTAAACATTTTATTTATTAATATACAAATTGAAATTTTGTTGTTCAACCCAGTATGTAAGTCTATTTTTTATGAACACCTGTTTCTGCCATTTTATAATTATTCAAATTTAATGTTTTTAGTCTGAATTTAAATAAGTTTTTTGGTATTTAGATGATTAAAATATTCAAATTTGAAGGAATACTGTAATATCGACTTTACCTTAAGTGTGACGTCAGTGTAACTTACTGTCTTCTGATTATGTAAATCAGGATGATTAATGACTTGTGTTAGGTGGATAATTATAACAGTATTTATCACGCAAAAAAATCTCGTTAAAAGTAAATATCTATCAAAAAATAAATATGCAGAATCCATTTGTCTTTCGGACATTGATATAATGGAAAAGCAGTTTTCTAAAAAAGTTGGCTTACCACTGGAAGGCATTAAAATGGAAATAGACCAACCCAAGACCATATAAAAAAGTTGGATCCATCCAATAATTCTCAGCTTGTATTTTATAAAACATCTGATATGCAGATAACGCTATAAACAAATTAAAAAAAATGTAAAAATGAACAATCTTCATTTTGAAACTACCTTTTTTATATTCCTCTAATAACAAATGAAAATGTCCTAACTTGACCCATGTTTTTGGATCAATGCTTATTCTTTTAACTTGCTGAAAATTTTTCGGTTCATTTTCATCTTGAATTTTTTGTTGTCTTCTAGCTTGAACTACCATCAATTGTAAATACTTGACAGCCTTAAAACAAAATTTAATAATCCAAAATGTCATTTAATTATTATTTATAATACCTTCAAGACTAATTCACGTTTTTTCTCATTTTCCGGCTGGTGTAAAAGTAAGTAACCGTACTGACGACTAATAATCAAACAATCAAACTTGATGGGTGCTATAATGGGATATTATATACCATACCTATCTAATTCCGAAAGAATATGAAGTTCTTGTGCTGTCATACTAATATCGTCCAAATCTGATACAGAAGGGTTAGTTTTATGCATTTCGAACACAAATACAATCAGATACACGGAAAATGTTTAGGTTACTTCTTCACTTAATTAATAATTGAAGTACAAAACGTGGATTTACAACATAAAATACATATAACTGATGCAAATTTACATCAACTAATGTTTTACACCGTTAATAGCGATATTATTTAATGAATTAGTAACACAGAAACAATATAATCTTTAATACCATTACATGGAACGTCAAAAATCGAAGACATACAACTTACACTTGAAGATTCCGATATTATCGACTTATTCAGCACCGGGAATGTGCAATGAAACACATAAACAAAATAAAACGCCATCTATATTCACACTAAAGAGTCACTTAACAAAAATACGAAAGAAATCTTCTCACAAATGTGATGCAATATTTAAATCTTTTTAATTTTTTATTCTCAATTAAAGTTTATTTTCAACTAAAATTTAACGCTTAATAGTGACCGAATTTTCAACTTGAGTTGAGTTTTAGTTTATAAGTTGTAATAAAGTATAACAAGAAACTAATCAATAATCAAAATTGAATACTTATTTTATATTAAAATAAATATATTATAAATAAGAATCTGTTCAAAATTTTAACACAATTGCGTATCATTGAATCAATTTTACACTGAAAATTATTTAAAATGATAACTGTAAACACTGGAATATAATCGTATTTGAAAAGAATCATAAGCTATCCGTCCAAACATAATTTTGGGAATTTATAACAGTTCATAAGTTAAATGTGTTATTTTCAATTTCAAACTACTCATAATTATATTTCTTCTTACTTTCTGTAAATCTACCAGAGCCGGCATAGCCGAATATTGTAATTTTGAAGTTTATTGAAAAAACAAATTTGTTACATTGATTTTTATTGAAAATAATATGAAAACAAATCAGCCATTTATTTGATGTGACACAACTTAACACAACAATTTTTTCATGGTATAAAAAAAAACAAAAAACCGATAAACTTATACTACACACCAGTAGAGATTGCTTAAGAAGATTCGTGTGTTTTCTTTTAGAAATTAGTTGAAAACCAGTTTTGGTATTTTTTTCATAATTATTGATAAACAGATTTTTTTATTATCCAAACAACAGGTACCTATGTATCCACAACAAGCAAACATAACAAAAAAAAAAGCAAAATATGATAAAAAATCAATTGTGAATTGTCAATATTTTTGAAATTATTCTGTTTAGTCAAAAATTTATAGAATGACAATGTTTTTCTAAATTTTTCTTTAAAAGTGCGCCGCAAATCAGTGCTGCGGATAACTAGATTCTCCACTTAAAAATATTATTTGAGATTGTTGCTATCGAATAAAATCTCAATAATTATAAAAATTGTCTAAATAAAAATGTTTAATACGATAATGATTAAAATACTTCTACTATTATCGAGTGTTAATCATGTTTGACTGACACCATTTATGCATTTTAAATTAAAAATATAACGTTTCAACTTGAAAAAATTTTTTAGTAAAATTTTTGTGTTGATTTCAGTATTGTTGAAATGATTCGTCAGGAAACAAAACCCTCAATTATTAAAGTTTATGTTCCTCAAAGCTAAGTCAACTTACCTTAATTATAACTTTTATTAAATATTTTTTAATTCCAAAGACCCTTCACTCAAGCTGAAGTTGATAAAAATGCAACAACAGAAATAAATGTATTTCATCCACGCGAAATCATAATTAAGAGAAAACGAGATTTAATTTTAACCATGTCTTTAGCCTAAATTCTTTACAATTTGATGTTTATCGCTCCCATGATTCACACTGTAATTTCTGGGTTTAATTGTACAATTCTTGTTAATGAGCAACAAGGAATTGGAAAGAAATACTCAATCTTTGGGAATCTATGTAGAGGAATAATTAAAGACTTCAACAAAGTATGTTTTTATTCAATGAAGTGACTTTACTTGCTATTTGTTCGTTCAAGATAATTCTCCTGCTGGAATTGTTTGCGACCTTCTAAACATCTTTTTTTCAGAACTGAGCAAGTTAGATGTGAAGATGGAGTACACAGTTAGAGTATCTTCGTCGAAATCTACAATGAAGAAGTTTTCGATTTATTAAATATACTATACGTTATCGGTCGACACTTCACGTTCTTATATAATTTGTCAAAGGATTTTTATCAACAGAAGAAAAAGTCATTCTATAAGACAGTGAAAACGCCATTGCTAAGCATATCTAAGCTAATCGTGCTAGTTATGCATTTGTTGATGTCATTAAACAATGATTGAACTGAGACACGCTTTTTATAGACAATCGAAACTAACCAGAATATTACAAAATAGCTTAGGGGGCAATAGCCAAACAGCAATCCCAATACTGCTGTATGGGACAAAATAGTTCAAAACTTAGGAAACATTTGGATCTTTGCCAACATTTAACTAGAGAAATTAAAAAACTAAAAGCTGATTTAGAAGCAGTTTGTGGAAAAAAAAATGAAGCTAAGAGCAATAAAATGTTGGATTTAATCAACTAAACACGAAGATTTGTTTTATAAAAAATATCAAAATAAGTGCAACACTAATATGGGTAATGAAGAGATACTTAAAAATATGATATCAGTGAGTTTGAACACCATGGAAGATGTTCAGCAGACGTAACTTAATCATTTGCAATAAGCTGTTGATTATTATAATAATCTAAGAGTAACTTCACACTATTTTCGCACCCAATATCCAACCGATTTTAATCGAATTAAAGAACTTATTAATAATGTGCGAAGAACCTACTCCGCAAAAGAAAACCTTCAATCTTTTAAGGAAAATTATAGGAAGTGTATAGTAAAAGTAGGAAATAATTAGGATGTTAAACTTACTAATATTTTTTTTTCAAGAGGATACAGAATGTTGAAAGTGAAAAATTCAAAATTATAGTAAATTTTTTGATGTTCAAGACTTTTGTATTTTTATGTATAAAATAGAAAGTATGTATCAATGTTTGAGGTATTAAACAATAAATGAAAAGTGTAAGAGCTAACAAAATCGGTTCATGAATTAATAATAACGATTACTTGTTTACGTTGATTTTATTGAAATAACTCGGTTGTTATATAACAAAGTTGCATCAAAAATTTCCAAGAAATTTCCAAATAAAGTCAAAACAGTATAGTGAGTCTCGGCCACTTTTATGAAGTCAAATTCGACATGAAATAGCAAATACCCTGTAAGGAAAATTTTAAATTCAAAGCAATGCGTTAATTAATACCTGCTCTCTAAATATCCTGTACTATTTAAGCACAAAAAACAATCAAATTAATTTTTTTTTCTTTGGTGTCTTAAATTTTACATTTTTTTAAACGCAATATTAGTTTTTATTGCAAATTAATAACGTAGTTTTTCATTAAATAAAAAAATATATTACTGGTTGCCTATACAAATCAATTTAATACAAGGAATTCTCTTTGAGAAGTTTACAGCAATAGCAATAATACGAAAGTCATACACAAATTGTTTTTTCTCTAATAATTTGATGTGATTTATGGCATAAATAAAAAAATTAAGTGTTCCAATTAGTCAAAATATTTTTCAACTGAAATAAAAGTTCACAATTATTTATGGGTATATTCAAAAAGCGGCCTATTTAAAAAAATAGAAGAACTCTATTTTTGACATTTTCCAGAAAAACTGCTTCGGCGTCTTCAAAATCGTACTTTCAAGTATGAGTAAATTCAATTATAAGTATAATTATTTGTAATTATTCGAGATAAAACAAGTTTGTACAAAAAAAAATTGCCGCGTATAGTTTCAAGTTCATTGATGTCGCATTACGTCTATTAATAATTTCAAAAAAATTACATAACGCATTGATAATAAAATAATCTCTGGACTAAAATAGTCCATTAATGAGTTGTTTTGAGATTCATATTGTTTAGATTTATGTATAACTTGTTTTAGTTCTCAGTAATCTATAAACGCATTGACAGTTGACAACTTATAACTTAGACATGCGTGGAAAGTGTAGAATTTGAGAGAGACAGAGATATATGTCTACTATGCATAAGAGACTCAACCTTATATTCCTATCTTTCTCTATGACTTACACTCGAATAATCCGTAGGTGCATTTTGTGTCGGAGTTTTAAATAAAAATATACTCAACTCCCCGGGGAGATATCATTGCGTTAATGTGTCTGATTTTTGAAAGATTATCAGTTTTGAAAAGAAAATTTTAAGTTTTGGTGATAATTTTCAAGTTGATAACTGATATCAAGTGCCCTTGTCAAAGTAAAACAAGATTAAATCATGGGAGGTGAGGATAATTGAAATGTCTTGAGGTTAAATCTAATTATTTTTTTATGAATTTTTTTTTGAATAAAATAAAAAATTGTTTCATTTTAAAAATATTGTTACCTAATGACTTACATATTTTTTTCATGATTAAACTATGTAAGTTCAGTAAGAATATTAATTAAGATCAGATTTTTTAAGTTTGGATAAAAAATATTAATTGTAGTCATGTGGGTTTTTTTTTATCGGGAAGTTAAGATATCAAGTGTAATTCTAACGCTTTTATTATAAATTTTGATAGATAATGCGATTAATTTATCAATGTACCCGTATCTGGATACAAGGCTATCATCACGTATATTCATTTGAATTCGAATTGTAACACTTTGTATTTCTTCTAATATAGCGTTTCTTAAGCAACATTAGTTTTCTTTTTTGTAAAAAATTAAAAAAAAAACAAAACAATATAATTGTTTTTAATCTTCTTTTGCTGTTCTGAATTATAAAAACATGAACATTTTTGTTCTCTTATGTGGGAGTATGTAGAATATTGGCGGCGTAGTTTTTCCTCTTTCTCATGCCATCTGTTTCTAAATTTGTATTGGTATTATAGCTGCGTATGCTGCATTCATTCAATTCATTTGTTCATGTTATATTTATAATTTTATACCTTGACGTAACTTTATCTGATCTTTTAGTACAATATGTTTTTTATTATTTGGTAGGTTTTGCTTGGGTCACTTTAGCAACGAACGATTCGTATTCATTAGGAGCTTTAGTTCTTGCTCATTCTCTAAAAAAAGTAGGAACTAGTCATCAATTAGCAATACTTATTACTCCAGGAGTTACAAATGCTATGAGGTAGAAAGTAAAAAATTAGTTTTTAACATTTTTTTTTGAGTTAAATTTTTAGGGATAAATTATCGCTAGTTTTCGATGTAGTCCGTGAAGTGAATATTTTAGATTCAAAAGATGAAGCAAATCTTCGATTGTTGAAAAGACCTGAATTAGGAATAACATTCACTAAATTACACTGCTGGCGCCTTACACAGTTCGACAAATGTGTATTTTTGGATGCAGACACATTGGTATGGCACCTATTTTAGTTGTATGGCTTTGTAGAGAGTCGATCAGTTTAATTAAATTGTTACATAATGCATGGAATTATTGAATGTTCAAGGTTTTGCAAAACTGCGATGAACTTTTTGAACGAGAAGAATTGTCCGCGGCTCCGGATGTTGGTTGGCCAGACTGTTTCAATTCGGGGGTTTTTGTATATTGTCCATCGGAGGAAACTTATAATAAATTAGTTCAATTTGCTATTGATAAAGGAAGTTTTGATGGTAGGTTCAATAAACTTTAGATTTAAAATAAATTTAATGTGTTTTTACTTAATAGGTGGAGATCAAGGACTTCTTAATTTATACTTTTCTGATTGGGCTACAAAGGACATAAGTCGCCATTTACCTTTTATTTATAATTTATGCTCAACTGCTTGTTATTCATATTTGCCAGCATTTAAACAGTTAAGTCAAGTAAAGAATAATATAAAATTGTAATGAAATATTTTTAGGTTTGGTTTTGATGCAAAAATTATTCATTTTATTGGAACAAATAAACCATGGCTTCAGTACTTTAATGCTGAAACTAGAAAGGTTCACCCATCTTCAGAAACGAAACACTTGGAAGGTCCTCTTCAATATTGGTGGGATATTTTCTGCTCATTTATACATCCACAATTAACCCCCGATATGGTAAGCACGTTTTTGTACAGGCTTCACAATAAAGCATCCCTTTAAGCTTGTATTTTTGGGATTCTTTATTATTATTTTTTTTTTATTGCAAAAGGTGAGTTTGTTTTTGAAATAACAATTGACTGAAACTTTGCAGCCTAAGTGAGAAAATATAATTAATATTGATATGTTTTTCAAAATGATTTTTTTTGTATTTTTATAAAGTCTTGGGCTATAAAAGTTGAATATCACACCTCAGATTGTACTGTCCTTTCTTCTAAATGCCTCACATTTCGAAAGTTTTTCTTCTTCAAAAAGTAATTCGAGCATGCGGTCAAAAGGTGAGTTTTTGATCGCCTGCCATTCAGCGATTTTTTTTTTGTACAAATTTTTCATTATTAATCCTACTAAGAAAAATTTAATCTCACTTGCATGTATGCTTTTGTATTTTGAGTTTTAATTGGCATTTGGTACGGTTTTAATGATGTTATTGTTATTAAGCTGCAATCTAGGTATAATGATATGTTTCTAAATTTTAAGTGATTAATTCCTAAAACTGAATTTTTTGCATGCTGTGTTTGCTCAGGCTCGAAGCAGTTCAGATGATACGCACACTACTATGTCCTCTTGCACTTCCCAGAATCATGATAAACCTCAACCTAGTAGCTCGAAAATTGTTATGTGGGATCCTTGGGAGGAATATGATGAAAAACATACTCAATCTTTCTTTCCTGAAGTGCAGTCATTTACTGTTATCGATCCTGACGATACTACCTCGAATTACCTTTCGCAAGAATCACATATTATTTCTTATAATCCTCAAATACAACCTCATTCCAATTTAGATAAGTTTGAGCCACAAATAACGCCTATTGAATCTCACAATACAAATGCACATGAGCATAATCCGTCGGTTCCTATCCATAATCCACCAGAAAAGCTTGAATCTCATTCCAATTTAGATAATATTGTGATTAATATTTCTCAACAATCTTATTCATTCCAAAGTTCCTCAGAACCAATACAAGATAATAATTTAGAAACCTCTTTTATTCCCAATTGTTCCTCTCAAGACTCACAAACAAAGCTTTTGATTTGTGCACCTAATCCCAATGTGCAATCAGATGAATGTGAAGCAGCTGCTACTGTTTGTAACGAAGCAACATTGCATATTGCTTCTCATGAAGACAAATGCGACGTAAGTATTATTTTAAGCTCTCTTAGTTAGGTCTAGTTTCTTATATATCAAAATTTCACGGAATTTGTTTTCTTCAGGGTGGACTCGCTGGAAACTTTGCTCAGTTGACACTAGGTGAAAGATCAAATGATCAACGAATTTTTGATGAACATTTAAGACGTCAAGGCTGGGAAGTTGGCAATATAGATTATATGGGAAGAGATTCTTTTGATAATATTTGGAATAAAATTTGCGAAACACTATCAACTGAAGTTCCAGTGTCAGGATCAGACACTACAGGTGTGGCTTAAAACTGGGAATAAGGCTGTTTGCCTATTTAATAATTTGCATGTATTTTTTAGAAAAGATTTTTATTTTTGTTTTTTTTTTCGAGTGTGTTTTTTACTCTTTAAAAATGATATTAATTAGGAACTATTTTGCTTTTGTGTTTTTCATGGCTATTTCAGCTGTTTTATTGCCTTTTATGTGAATTCGTCTTCGGTTGGTAAGAAAATTTGGAAACGAAGGTTAGTTATAAAACGTTACAACGAAGTGTCACTTTTTTTTGAAAATGTTTTAAAATATATTAACTTCAAAGCTTTTTTGGGTATTTATTATGTTTACTACTATAACTAATTAACCGATTAACTCTAATTTAAGAGCGCAGTTGTTTAGATCTAACAAAGGAAGATGTCGTTTTGTCTAATTTTTACTAACATTTTTGAGTTTATAGGGGGTCTTTACTTTACTTGTGAAAACTTTTTACAGCAGATTCTAAATTAACTGAAGCAAAAACAGAAATAAAACCTCAAAGTGATAAATCAGAAAAAGATACCTTAACAACACCAACTGAATTACAGTGTTCATTACCAGCAAAAACACAAGAAAAAACTTTGCCATCTGCAATTCCTGAAGAATGTCTAAAACCTCCAGAAGGACAAATAACTGAATCACAAGAGATCAAGCCATCCGCTGTTGAACCTTCTAAACTTGAGCCCGTAATATCCACTCCAACTCCGGTACTTTCTGCTGAATCTAAGCAGTCGCCTCCTGCGGTTCCTGAACCCAAAATTGCTCCTCTCCCAGAGCAAACTTGCCCTAAACCTCAACAGACAACTTCCGAAGCAGCAAAAACCGAAGAAGCAGTCGTTTCAGTTTCGTCTCAACCAACTGAACAAAGTAAAGTAGAGACCTCTTGCCCCAAACCTCAAACACCTAAAACACAAGAATCTACTCCTCAAGAATTATCTTGCCCTAAACCTCCCAGTGAAGCAACCAAAGATGAAAAACTTACTCCTCCTCAGGAAATATTTTGTCTTAAACCCCAAAAGGCTCCCACTGAGGGAATCAAAGCAGAAGATGTTACTTCTTCTCAGCAAATATCTTGTCCTAAACCCTCAACGGCTCCCTCTGAAGCAGTCAGAGCAGAAGAGCTTATTCCACCTCAGCAAATATCTTGTCCTAAGCCCCCAACAGCTCCCACTGAAGTAGTCAAAGCAGAAGTTCCTCATCAAGAAATATCTTGTCCTAAATCTCCACAACCAGTTGAACAAAGTAAAACGGAAAAAGTTGCTCCTCCTCAAGAAGTTTCTTGTCCTAAAGCACAAAAGTCATCTGAGGAAGCGACAGACGTTGAAGCCACTCCAGTCCAGGAATCCTCTACTAAGTCCCAGCAATCATCCGCTCAAAAAACTGCTACGTCACCTACTCCACCTCCCCGTAAATCTTCGAAGAAATCAAAAGGGAAAAAGTAATTTTCGGAATTTGTAAATTTGGGTATCCGCCTTTTTTTCTATATTTCTCTGTAATGCTTTAAATGCAAAAGCAACTAATTTGTTCTTTATTCCTTGAATAAAGTTTACTGGGAATATTGGGTTTTTATTTACGTTCAATAAATAATAGTTTTGGTTTTTTGTTTATTGCATAAAAATCAGGGTAAAGAATGACAGTAAAGTCATAGTATACAGATAAAGTGATCATCTTACTTCTAATATTTATGTTTATGTCGATGTTTTCTTGTAGAATCTGGCGAATGGTATTTAGATCGATAAGGAGATGTACTTCCACGTCGACTTTTTGGCGAAGAAGACCTACGACTTCTAGGGGATGAGGATCTACGACTACTTTTTGTACGCGATGGTGACGGTGAACGTCTTTTTGAGACACGTGACGGTGAACCATATTTACCATTTGATGATGCTGGAGATAGAGAACCCTTAGATTTACGTGATCTAGACGAAGAAGGCGATTGACGTTTTATATGAGGAGGACTAGGTGGACTCGGACCTCTGTAACTTTTCTTTCTTGGTGGCGATCGACTTTTAGACCTACAGAGATGCGTTATAAACCGAAGACATTAGAAAATTCAAAAATCTATTATCCAATACCCAATCTTCTAGAAAACTATACCTTCAATTACATTACCTGTGCTTAGACGTAGAACCACTTGAAGAGCTGCGCGTCAGTTTTTTTGATTTTCTAGATTTACTACAAAATTAGTAAGAACACAGTTCAAAGTTACAAATACAAATTGAGTTCCTTATTAAATGTAATAACAGTTGTACATTTAATAAGAAACAATAATCAATAAAATACTTACAATTCTTTGTAATACATTTCATCATCGGAACTAACATCGTCTTTTCTCTCTGATTTATCATAATCTTTTTTATGTTTCTCTCCTTTCATTTCTTTTTCTTTTCGTTCTTTTTCACTTTTTTTCAAAAGTTTCCTCCTATAATGCTCAACTTGTTGCGGAAGCGTCCATCCAGTTTTTAGAGCTCTTTGTCCAGACTCTAATTCATCTTGATATTGAACAGCTTTTACTTCAATTTCTCTTAACTGGATTCTTCTTTCTTCAGTCATATTTCTAATTAACTAAATAATTAAACAATTCTATTCATTTTAAACTTATACCTTGAATCCGTAAAATCGTTAGAATCTTGATTTTCATTTGAAGACCCATCTTGACTAGGATCCGCGCTGCTGCCTAATAAATCCCATTTACTTGTAGTCATAGCTTGTGCTTCAACTTGTTCAGGATCAATTGTTTCCCATTTTGACATTATAAAACCTGATAAAGGACCTGGCGACTTTTTCGCAGGAACGACTACTTCACTCGGTTCATCGACTATTTCTTTTCCATCGATATCTTCAGCACTTATCGTTGTGTTTTTGTATCGTTTCATGGCACTTTTAAGAAGTGCTGCACCATCCATTGGAGCATCTTCATCAGTTTCAGGCTGATCTTGTAAAGGATCGCCATCAATGTCGATGTTACTTTCAACAACTGACTCCTCTTTCGGCTCCTGCGTTAATTAAATCAATAATTTGTATTTATTGTAATTAGTAATACCTGTTCTTTGATTCCTAAGAATATAGTTCTTAATTTATTTACATAGTCTTTGTGGTAAATTGAATCATCTAAGGCTTGCAGTACTCTTAGAACTCTCAACTTGCAACCTTCTGCTTGCAATCTGCCTTCTAATTTATCATAAGCTTTTTTAATTTCGCCCATTATATCTACAAGCTTGGATTCAAATCTAAAAAACACTTTCAATAACCGTTTACTTCATTGAAAAAACGTACGCTTTCCGGTAAAACGAAGCATTATTGACTTTAACTCCACAATTGTGTAAAATATCCGATACTAAATACAATCTTGCAATTTTTTTCGTTATCAAAGTTGAAACATTTGATAAAGATTCAGTTATACACTCTACTACTTCTTCAGCAGCGTCACTATGTTCAATGCAAAAGACCATAGCTTCACCGATTTTACTTCTTTCGGGAGTTAAAGAACGTATCAAGTCTTCTAATCGATCCCTTTGTCTAAAACAAAACATTAATAAATAGAAATTTCCAATTAGAAATAATCATACGTGTTGGAAAGAGTCCCTTTTGTATTTTCTTTACCATCGTCGTCATTTACCAATTCGTCTGGCATTCCAGCTGTGTATGAATTCATTAACGGTGGCTTCCAAATCGAACCATCTAAAAAATAACCCAATGATTTTCCATCAATTTTAAATATTTTTCTAACTTTTAAATAATCGAAACTCTTTGGTACTCCACTCCTTTTGGGAATCCCCATGCATAATCGAATATAACTTCCATCTGTAATAGATATGCGCAGGGCTTTGATTCTCAAAAAGAAACCTGTAGTTAGGATTATGAATTTCTCTATTCATAATCATCGCTTCTAACATCGGTCCCTCGCGTACAACAAACTCTACCATTCTGTGTATTAACATTAAAAGATTACGATCAGTTGGAATGACAACTTTGACAATACTCCGTGACAGAATCTCATTGAGTTCTTCTGCTGATTTTGGCAGCACATCTTTATCTTTAGCACATGGTTGTGCATTAAATGGTAATCCTGAAGGAGGTGGAGGAAATGATAATTCGAGTAATGCTGGAGGTATATAGATAGGATGTGGAGGTATAATAACGGACTTCCCCCATCCTAGTTTCATTTCATAGCCGAGAATTTCTTTCCCGTTTAAATTCCGAAGTGCCCTTTCGCCATCTTTCCGACTCATATAAGCAACAAAACCGCAATTACGACCACGAGCTTTTTCTTCATCAGAACGCGGCCACATTATTTTAATACTTGCTAAAGGACCGTAGCGGCCGAAAATTTCCATTAGTTGTTGTTCAGTTATCTGTAATAATATAATTGTGTATTTTGCTTATACTTTATTGTTTCAAACCTTAGGATTCAGATTTCCAAGATATAAATTTGTAGTTGTTGGATCTCCATTATCAAAAGAACCTAAATCTCCACTTCTTAAAAACATATCTAATTCTGATTCCATTGGTGTTCGTAAAACACCTTTGTATTTGTGTCTTTCTTCCCTTTCTTCTTGTATCCTTGAAAATAAATAATGATATTAAGAGTAATTTATGTTTTGTTGTCTTACTGTCGCAATTCTTCTTTAAAAGCTTCCAAATTACTTTTAGTATGTTGTTTTTTCTTCCCTAATCGTTCAGGTTTTTTATCTGAAATTAATTTAGCATAAAACTGCGCTTTTTCAGTTGAGCCCATTGTATCAGCAGATGGAATTCGTGATTGTGGTTTGTATAATTTCCCTTTATCTTTAGTATCTTCCTCTATAACAAAAAAATGAATTTGTCTATAATTAAAAAAATAAAACATACTTCTAGCGCCTGCATCATACGTGCCAGCTTTTACCCAAACTTTACTTGAGCTGCTAATAGGGGATTCTTGAAAAGTTGCTACAAATTCCTCAAAAACCTAAAACAATACTGTTTTTATGAAACATAAAATACGAACAGTATTACGTGGGCAGCCGCTCTTTCTTCTTCTTTTTTGCGTTGTTCTTCCAGTTCCTTCTTTGATAAAGACCTTTTTCCCATTGTTCCAATAGAAAAAGCTTTTAGTTTTTGCTCGGGAATGCTCTATTAATTAGTTATAGTGAGTGATATTATGTCTAATGTGTAAACATTTACCTTAATTTTGTCAGTCATTTTTTTTTTAATTAACCTTTCTTAATTATTACATCGACTTATAAATTTCTTCTGTTCTCAAAAAACAGTAAAATATAAAGATAAACTCAATTACTAAAACACATAACCATAAACCTTGATGTCAAACTTAAATGTTGACAAAGATGGTTGCGATCGTACCGACTAACTATGATTAACTGATTTTTTTTTTAATTAAATGATTGGAAAATGAAAGACATGTTGTCGAGTTTTTTTCAATTATCGTAGAGCATTTGTAGTTTTTTTTTAATTTAATTAATAACTTTAAATAAAATGAAATAAAATTTGATCGCGGTTGCTTGTCACGCCCATCTGTCAATTGAGGTTTGGTTTTAGGTTGGCACTTCTATTGAGGTTATTTTTTTTTTTAAATATTAATCCCAAATTTTTTAATAAATATGCATTAGATAGTAATCATCAATAATAAAAAAAATGCTTGAACCTAGAGATGTAGCTGAAAAGAAACTGAATGCTGAAACCCACAGTAAGTCAATTAACCTAACTTTTTTAAAGTCAATAAAAAGATGTTTTAGGGCTAATCGGGGAAGTCCAGTTGCTTCAATATGGGGATTTTTTGGATAAATTCACTAATGATTTGAATAATTTTGAAGAGAAGTTGTCGAATAATTTGAATGTGCGATTAGAGCCTATTTTATTACAGGTTGGATAATCAACAATTACGTTTTTATCAAATAAAACTTATTTCAGAGCACCAGGACTGAAAATATATCACTGTTACATTTAGTACATTCCGACAACAAATTATTGAGTAGAATTTTAGCAAGTTTAGCTGCTGTTTGCGAAGAAATTAATTTATTAGTCGAAGAAGCTCGCAGTTATTATACAGTTTTTGTTTTTTATGGTGAAGGTATGGAATTTTATAATTAATGTTTAAAAATTACAATAAATTATAGGTAAAAATACGACATGGGAGAATTTACAATCAATTTCTTCTGTAATAGAAGTTCTCCAAAAAGTTTATTGTTTTGTTGAAAGATGTCAACAAGTTATTTGTTTATTATTCCAACAGTTGTGTGCGATTTTAGGGAAAGAATACAATACGATACGTTCCGGTGCTTGTTTTCCTGTAAATTTCTTTTATTTAAATTTTCACATAATGATAATTTTATTTTCAGGAGTTATTAGATTGTTTAGCTGAGCTTCTAGTTTGTTTGTTGACTTTTGACAGTTTATTTTTATCACATAATGTGTTGAAAGAGCACTGGTCGTTGTATTGGCGATCTATAAAGGGTATTTTACATAATCCTTCCAAATATCAATTAACAAGAGAGCAAGTTAGATCCCTTGATAAACACTTAGCTAATATTGACAACACATTGCTCACAGGGAATATTTTTAAGGTTTTATCAAATCTGAATAAGAATAAAACTTAATTTTTTGTTGTAGAATACAATAGAGAAATGTCTAGATGAAAAAATCATTATTATTATAAAAAATAGCTGTCTTTCTAATGAAGTTTCCGCTTATATTAATCATCTATTAAACGAATTAGAAAAAGACGAAGAAAACATATTTTTTACACAAGTCTGGTTACAAGTCAATGCACTTGTAGTCCTAGAAAATTATTTATTTGGTGCAACTGATAAGAAATTAGTTAAAAAACTTCTGGATATTAATAAAAAAGCCTCTGCTTGTACACTTTGCGGAAACGTCTTATGGTATCCCGAACAATTCCTTCTAAAACATATCCCGTCACTCAGTAAAATTATTGATGAAAAAGCTATTGATAATTTTCGATTGACTAAAATCGCTTTAAGAAGTCAGAATTTATCTAAAGAAACTCATTTATTATCGTTACAGGTAGTAATGTTTTATCTATTTTTTTAGTTGTTTTGATTTAAGAATCCCCATAGGCTTGTTACTGGATGATTGAAATTGATAAAATTACCCAAAAAAATCTAACAAGTTTCGATGTTAAGTATTTACAAGAAACGTCGAACTTGTTGATTGAAGGTATAAAATTATTGAAAAAAATCAGCGAAGTTGTTAAGTGGATAACAAATCTGCATGCTGATAAAGGCCGGCCGATGGCTAAATCAGTTCTTTTGTCTTTATGTCGTCTTGTTGAAATTTTGAAATGTTTTCAATTTATTTTTCATAAGAAATTAATGCCTCTTGTTTATATAATATCGTTAATTTCGCAACATTTGTCTCATAAAGCGTTAACTCTACTACGAAATATTAGAGTAAGTTGAAAAATTACTTCATTCTTGATTTTTTTTTTTATTATTTTAGAAAAGTTTAACTCAGGAAAAGTCATACAAAGAACAGCAGCTGGATGTTTTATCTGCTTTAAACGTTTGTGAACAAAATTTGAAAGGTGCGGTTGGTTTCTATTTTTCATTATTTTAAAGTGTGATTCTAGGGCCTAACACAAGCCAACGAATTTTAATAGCCAAGTTGTCTCTTTCCGCTTCTGGGTTATCCTACGATCATTTAGCTGAGATAAGATCTGTGATAAACCGTTTAGAATTAATTTGTTGTGTGCATTCAATATTAAATCGACTGTGTGATTGCTCTTTTTTATATTGGCACCAAATTTATATGTTACCTGTGTATTTTTCAAAATTGATTGAAACCAAAGCCGATCTATCTAGATATTATGTAAATTTCCATAAATTTCTTATTACTTATTGTTTAATTGAATTATTTTAGTTGATACTCAGTGCTTTAAGTGATTGTGCTCTTATAACTGGAGATAGAGTCTCCGAATCGACTGACATTTGCTTAAAAAAAGACTTATTTGGTCCGATTAACCAAATTGTTGAAACAAATCTACGCCTTCAGACACATCTCCATTTGCAATTACCTCCTTCAGATCCTTTTAAAAATACCCTTGCTTTAAATTTCTCCAAGTTCAGTCCAGCGAGAATGAATAAGTATTATATTAGTATAAAAAAAGAAACGGAACATTATTTAAGTACTATGTTTTATAATCTAACAACGGTGGTTTTGCATGACTGGAAAACATACGGAGAAATGAGAAGGTAATGATTTTAGTTCATTATATTTTTTTAAAAAAAGATAATTCCAGGTTAGCGCGCCTTCAATACGGTCTTGAAACTGTTGAAGATAATCTCCCAATGCAAACCTTAGAACAAGGCTTAGATGTTTTAGAAATAATGAGAAATATTAACGTTTTTGTCGGAAAATATCTATACAATTTAAACAATCAAGTTTTTATTGAAGAGTCAAGCAATAATAAACATTTAAACACCATTAATATTTCACATGTTGCTAATTCTATACGGACTCACGGAATTGGTATAAAAATTAAAATGTAACAGTTTTTATTATTATTTTTTTTTTTTTTTAGGTATTATGAACACGACAGTAAATTTTACGTATCAGTTCTTGCAGAAAAAATTCTATATTTTTTCGCAATTTATGTTCGACGAGCATATAAAATCCCGATTATTGAAAGACATTCGTTTTTTTTCCGAACACAAAGTGGAACTAAACCAGATGTATCCATACGAACGTGCAGATAAATTTAATATCGGGATTAGAAATTTAGGTTTGAATCAAAACGGTTTAAGTTATTTGGATTTATTCCGGAAGTTGATAACGCAAATTGGTAAAATATATAATTTTTTTTTTTTAAATAATTCGAAGTTTAAGGCAATGCTATGGGTTATATCCGACTGATTCGCTCCGGTGGTCGTCGATTTTTATCCGATAGTACTTGTTTCATCCCTAATCTTAAAGAAATTGACCAACTTAATGAGCTTATAACTCATGAAGAACCCTCAGATTTAACTAAAAAAGCAGCGAATTGTTTAATGAGTGATATAAAAAATTTAGTTGAAAATTTTGAAGAAGCAACAGAGTATTTTAAGCTACTTGTTAAGGTTTTTATACCAGTTTTCAGAAATCCAGATAATATACATTTGAAAAACTTTTATATAATTATTCCACCACTGACAATAAATTTTGTTGAGCATTCCTTAACTTGTAAGGAGCGGTTAAATAAGAAAAATAAAAATGATGCAGCGTTTACTGATGATGGATTTGTTATTGGACTTGCATATATCATTGAATTATTAGGACAAGAGAGTTATTTAAACTCATTACATTGGTTCCAATCAGTTCAAGTCAAGTTTGAACAAGAAAAAAAGAAAATTGAAGAGCAAAAAGCTGTTGCTAGCAAATTGGATGATAAACTGCAACAAACATTACAATTGTCAGAAAAAAGAATAACGTCTTTTGAACGAGTAATTTTTCAATAATCTTAATTTTTATAATTGTCATGATTTTTCAGGAGTTTCGTCTGCTGTATTATAGTTTCAGCAGTGCCAGGATTTTTTTCCAAGCATAATTTGGTGCAATACTGTAGTGCTATTACGTGAGTCTTATTTGTGTTATATTTTATTGAAACACCAATGTTCCATGTGCTTTTTGGAATAAAAAATTTTTTTTTATCTAAAGTCACTTTATTTAACTATTATTAACTTTACACTTTCGGCAGTGGAAAATCCATCCTATATAAAAATATTAAAAAATAGTCTGATAGACTCTACAAAAGGAATACATACTTATAATACTTGATAACTTAACATTTTTGAATCGCTAACAAATACCCAACGAGATCAACTTACAACAATAATGACCTGGTTATATTGGGAATCACAAATAAAAAGGAATGTATTCTGCGTCGGTTATTATTTCTAAGTTAATCTATATAAAAAAATATACAAATATGTGGCACTACAATCTATTAGTAGGTCTAAATAGCTACACAATATTCACTTAATATAAAATAAATATTAACAATACAAATGCCTTTAATTTATAATGGCAAACTCGAAAAGCATTTATTATAATTATTTTTAATACAAAACCTTAAGTCAGTCTGAAATTTACTTACAGTTCTTCCCAAAAGTTTCATCTTTGGTCAAACACATCATTATTTTAAGTACTACTTAAATGCTGCCTTATTAAAAAAAAAAAAAAATCACAAAATTGGAAGTAATAGTTGAAATATAAAAGCACAAAAATTTATTGCAGTCAATTATAACCTAAATCTGACTACCTTCTTCGCTTCCGTCATCACCATACATATCCGCTAACTTACGGAAACGTGGACCAAAGCTTGACAAATAATTAAACTTCAAATCACCCTCATCAGTGCATGACGCAAGTGAAGATAACGACGAAGCTGAACTATTCCCATCTCCTTCATAAGCATAATGACGCACATCGTCGTAAGGTAGTGTGTCTTTATCACACGCCCGTTTTTTATCATCTAAGAAACTACCTATATCGGCAGGCACCTCAGCTGAAGTTGGTTTATATAAATTATCTCTAATCAGCGGTTTTTCATCAACACTTGGGAAAACGGACAAGTCGAAGTTTGTGTCGCATTCACCGCCTCCTTCATCTTCATAATTGATAATATTTTCTCGCGTGTCATCGATATCTTTCTCGTTCAAATTGTCCTGCTTCCTTTTATGCACAACCACAGCTAGCAACAAAACTAAAAAAAAAAAATATTAGATATAAATATTTTCTAAATTAATCCACTCACTTAATAAAATAGCAAGACACACTAAAATCGCAACTAAGAAATTAGAATCAATCCCAAATGTAGCTGCTTGAAACGTGGCAAAATTACAAACACCTTCAAACGCGTTGTGTTTATAAGATGGAGCACCAAGGTTGTACACATAAGAATTGTATGTAAAATTTGTAATGCAACCTCTAAAACCTTGACTAGATGGGGGTTTATCCCACAAGCTTTTTCCAGCTTCGTCTGAGAAAATATTCGAACGGCCACCAATTTGTAAAGGATCTTTTAGTTGTAACAATCCTTTTGTCAAACTTTTCCATTGCAAACAACCGCTTCCGCATTCATCGACTTCCAGTGCAACATCCTATTAAAAAAAAAAAAAAAAAAATAATTATAAAATTATTATTGAACAAAAAGTGTTAATACTAACAGGCGACGTGTAGTTGATCCTAATTTTAATTTTATGCATAGCACCGTCGTTGATTTTTTTATCAAAAACAACTTCATCGACGCTACTTCCAACGTCAATTTTAAAAACAACCGACCCGTCTTTCAACTCCAATGAAATAAAATCTAAAACAATAACTTTTGGAACCTTGATTTTTTTTTTCAATTTTACCTTTTGACACATTAGCTTGTTGCGATGTTAATGGTCCTGCGTAAAATATCAACCCATTATCAGCTTGCGATAAAATGTGCAACGATATATTTAAAGTTGTGCATGAATCAAAGGTGGGATATATCGCCCAGCCATCTCCTTGGAACGAAATGCCCAAATTTTCGCAATTTGGTCCTTCGGAACCTTCTGGACAATCACAATGACCATCACCAGTTGGTGTCCCACCATTGAAACATTCAGTTACAGTGCGCGTTATACATTCGCATTTAGCTTCCGATATTGCTTTAACTCCAACAAATGAAGTTTTATTTGTAAAAACAACAGCGGGATCATTTTTAATATTTAAAATATTTGTGCAAGATTCATCAGAGCAGTTATGGTTTTGAAAACATTCATTTATATCAACCATTACGATGTTAATATCAAGATCTTGTTGCAGTTTCTCTTGGTATTCTGCAGCTTTATAGTTTAATTTTTCAGGAGCATAGTAGGGTGAACCGTGAGCTGAAAATCTCACATCAACTGTCGATCCATTACTATACGGTGAAACCAACACCGTGAAAACGTCAACGTTTTCGAAACTAATATTGAACATTTTTGCAATATTGTTCTGCAGTTTATCTTTTTTACTCATTCGTGACTAAAAATAAAATCTTAATAAAAATAATTAATGAAGTAAATCAACATACTTCAGGATCTTTTTTGAGAAATTCTTCAGGTGTTGTACGATTTATTCTAATTGATCCGGATTTCTGTACAGCTTCTTTAGGTATTTCTTTTATGGTAATACTAACATAAGCGTTAACTCTATTATTATTTCCGTTAAATTTTTCATCTACAGTAAAATCAAGTGAATATTGTCCAGGACGTGCCTCCCTCGTCATTGCAATCATTCCATGAGGATGTAACTTAAAATTACCATCGCTAGGACTATCTAATATAAATACTTTATCGGGTAAGTCCCAATCGTCAGGATCGTCAACATAAACACGTCCAATTTCAATATCGGCTTCAAATCCCTATAGTAAAAAATGTTAAAACAAGTTTAATTGAAAAACTGATAACATTACTTCGTATTTGTAAACAAAAATTTCGCTAGAACCATCTTTAGCAGGGTTATCATTAACATCGCCAATGATAACTCTTAGGATACTAACGCCCATCATAGTTGGTGAGCCATTGTCAGTTATCTCAATAGGAACGTCATAATATTTGTGTTTTTCTCTATCGAATGTATGAATTGCGGATAACACTGATCCTTGAATAGAAAATTTATCCGACGGTTCTTTCAATTTAAAAGTAAAAGGAGGGCCGTTTTCTGGACCGTCTCTATCAATTGCTGTCAAAGTTGTTATTTTTCCAGGACCTTGATTTTCTTGCCATACAACTTCAGTCTACAATAATTTCCATTAAAATATAAAAAATAGAAAAAAAAATTGTATTACAATATTCAAGTATGGTGCATTGTCGTTGACATCTATCAAAGTGATATTTATTTCAGCATAAGTTTTTAAAGATAATCCATTTCCGTTGTTATCATGAGCGGAGATGTACGCTTGATAGGAAGGAGCTCCATTTGGAGGATCGCGATCTAGAGGCTAAAACAAAAATTTAGAACAGAAAAATATTTTTTTAGAGGTTTTACCTTTATAACAGTAACACAGCCGTCGTTATCAACACTAAGCCACGATGTATAAGTTCCGTCAACTCTATACACAATTTTCTGATCAACAGTTTGGTTTTTGATGTCTGGATCATAAGCTTTAAGTTTAACAAGACAACTCCAATGATCACTAACATTTTCTTCTTCAAACTCCACATTAATTTTGTTCTTTTCAAATTTAGGAAATTCATCATTTTCGTTCAATATTCTAATGTCAACTTTCGCTGTGTCTTTATATATTCCATCATAAGCTTCAACAGTCAAACTATAATTTTCGATTTTTTCAAAGTCGAGTTTATTTTTAACATTGATCATTCCAGTGTTCTCTTCTATCCAAAACGCATCATCAATATTTCCTTCAATTATACTATAACTAATGAGCGAAGCTGTATCGATATCCTCTGCTTTGACTTCAATCACGTTTTTATTGATATCTGATGTTTCGGGTATATTTTTAGCTATATATAATGATTTTTTGAATTTTGGAGGATTATCGTTTTGATCTTCAATACTAATTTGGAAAGTTTGTTCAGCTGAATTCGGTTTTGTTCTGTCATGCAAAGCACTTGGGGCTTTATCACTTGCGTTGACAGTAACGTGATAGATTTTTTCTTTTTCTCTGTCAAATCGTACAAGACCTGTTATTACTCCGGTAGTTTGATCAATTGCAAATTTATCTCTGTGATTAATTAATTCATATATGATCTCGTTATTTGGAGAAGTTCCATCTTTATCAATTGCACGAACTGTCATAGCTTGAACACCAATTTCATTGTTTTCGACGATACTGCCGTTTAATAATTCAATGAACGTTGGAATTTCATCATTAACATCTAATACTTTGATTGGTATAGTAATAGAAGAATATAAAGAATCTTTATTTTTGACACGAACAGTCAACTGATATTCAGTAACTGTTTCGTAGTCTAAAGGACGACCTAAAGTAATAACTGCTGTGTCATCATCAGGAGTTAGAAGAAAAGTTTGATCTTTATTAGTTTGAGCTGTTTTCCCTTTTACCAATTCAAAAGCAACACTTTTATCTTCAATTCCAGAGCTAAAAAAACACGATTATACTCCTAAACAATAGAAGTTAAAAAACATACTCGGCCTTTAAACGTATTAAAGGTTTTTGAAAATCATTTATATTTTCCTCAAATTCAAAATTATCACCATTGACAACACTAATATGTGGTGGTTTTTTATTTGAATCGACTACTGTAAAAGACACTTCGGCTTCAGCAAATTTTTGATCTTGTCCATTATCATGAACTCTAACAACAGATTTGAATCGGTACCCATGTTTCTAAAATTACAATAAATAGAATTTTTTCTCAAAATTCTGATTATATACTAACTCCTGCTAAATTTTTCATCAAACGTACGAATCCATTATTGGGATCTATACTAAAATACTCGTTAAAATCAGGCGATGATGAGGTTTTTGAAAATTCGTAAGTTAATCGAGCGTTTTCACCTGCATCTATATCATAAGCAAAGACTCTCAACACTGAGGTATTTACAGGGAGATCTTCGGCTACTTCTATCGAGTATTCCTGAAATCAAAATTGTCGCAAATGGAAATATTTATTTTTGTGATAAGAATGCTTGAACCACACCTTAGATTATATTTCTCAACGCGTTATCATTACCTGTTGATCGAAAAGAGGTTGATTATCGTTGATATCAGTAACGGTCACTTTAAAAGTACAAATATCAGCCAATGCTGGCCGACCGTCGTCTGTTGCTCGAACTGTTAAATAAACCTCTTTGGTTCTTGTCGGTTCATCTCTGTCAAATTCTCTATCTGTAAAAATTTTTCCAGTGTCACTTTCAATTCGAAAATCTGACTGTCCTACTCCTCCTTCTTGTTCAATTGTATACGTAATCCGTCCCCCTTCTTTATTCGGCGGATCTTTGTCTACAGCATGCACCTTAAATAAAACATTGAAAAAAATCGAGAAAGATTTATTTATTGATCATTTACTTGTATAACAAATGTACCCCTCGGTTTTTGTTCTTCCACCTCAGGAGCATATTTACCACAATCTTCAAACATAGGTTTACGGTTTTGACGAAAATCATCTACATCTTGATTTTGTTGACCAGATTTATTGTCGGTTATATCTGAAAAAATAATCAAGATGCAACAAATGACCTTGACAATTGCATTCCAACTACTTGCAGCATAAATGAATACAGGAAAATCATCAACATGCTAATCAAACAATAAGTTGAAGAAAATATTTTTTGTTCAATGACGTTCAATCCCACACGTTTATATATTTAGAATATTGATCGTTTTTTATCCTTATCAATAAAACAAACAGATAGAAAGTATTACTGATTTTCTAACGCACATCCTGTGCAAAAGCAATTTCTTCATAATTTATTATTGCACTTAAATTATTACTATTTTCATATTTGTTATAGATTACTTAAAATATTACTGCTACTTATTGAAATCGAAGGGTCAAATTTCAAGGTATAAAGTAATTTCACTCTAGTAACCTTGTGTCATTCAATCTTTGAAAAAAATCAAATGAATATTTGCAGCAAATAAGTCAAAACTTACATATTATCTTTCCATTAATTATAAATTTTCTCACGGTTTATACATTTTACTCCTATCGACACTTTCAAGTACAATATTGAAAGTTGACGAAATGTATATTTATATTTTGGCTGAAATAACAAATATTTTATTGTAATTTAAATGTCATCTACGAATAAATCCTTTGTTAAGCAATTTAGAAAGGTACATTATAACGTTCTAATTAGTCTTTTTATCACACGATCATAACAATGCTCTTATTGTAAATGTTTTAAATAAAAGATTCTTTCACTAAAAGCGGTCAAAGTCATTGAAACTTTTTCATAATTAATATTATTATTCAAAAGTCAATATACTATTATTTACGGAATTCAAATAAAGTCGTGGTTCAATGCTAGCATTGATATCGCATTTTTCAAATCAATCATCAAGACAAAACAATTTTATTTTATCAGTGTAAAGAAATCCCAGATGGATTCACATTTCGTGTGACTTTTCACATCTCCCATAAATATTATCCTATTACACACTTGTTTATCAAGAAGCAAAACATTTCAAGTCTTGGAAATTATTAGAAAAACGTGTTGAGTATTATAAACTGCTACAAGAATTTAAAATAAGATAAAATAAACAAAGAGTGAAAATGAAATAGGCGTGGCTATGCTGGCTAAATTAACCGATAAAAATATGTAAATTTTGATTAAAATTATCAAATGTGAGCTTCATTAAAATTTTCGCACCGTTTATAGTATTTCAATTTCTGTTTTACCTGGAATCCTAAGAGTAACAGTAAAAACCAAAAATTGATAAAATTATCGGTGATTCATTCGATCAATAAAAAATGCGATTAGCCACTCAAAATTTATTCATTGATAAGATTAAAAGAGAACCAACAGTTTTTACACTTCTGAGTTATTTCCCATTTATCATTTTTATTAGAAATAAACTTCACTTTTGATTAGTAAATTCGAACTTTGATTTAAGTTTGAGTTTAACGAGCTCTAAATGTTGAGCAACCGTTTAATGGTAACTTATTGCTTAACACAGCTGAGTCATAAAACCAGTAGGATATTTAGTTGAGTAAAAGAATTTAAAAATTTTTGGAACAGAGGTAGACAAAGGAAATAGCAAAGACGCTTAGAAAAACTTCAACAATCTGAATAGTTTAAGTTCACATATTAATATTTATAAATCATTAATCTGATTTTTACAGGAATTGAAGATTAAATCTAAATTATATAATTTTTTCAATAGTAAACTAACGTACCCCGATTTTTTCTACTGTTAGTTTACAATAATTTTTCAACTTCCTGTAGAATTATTTCAGGCGTAAACCGGAAAATGGGTAGTACGGTTGACAAAAATTTTTCCTTTTAAATGAATCAACATAACTTTCTTATGAATTGTTGGTGATAAATGAATCATGAGTTATTCATCCGGGCGTGATTTGATTCAGCTTTGCTTATTTTTGATAGGTATTTGAAAATTTGATAACTTATCGCTTTAATCTTTAATGGATGTCAACTGAAATATTGAAAATGTTAAAACCTTTGAATAAGGGCAACAAGTTGTATTCAACAGATTGCACTGGATTAAGGCGTGACTACTCTAAAATGTGATTCTAAAAAACGTACCACTTCCAATAGGTCCGTTTTGAGCACTTGCATATATGAAATAAAGGCACACAATTAACAACAGTTTTCTACAGCCCATTTTGTTAAATTATCACAATTTCTTAGATTTTTTAAACAGAACTAACTGATTTTCACTTTCGGACACATCAATTTCGTTTCATCAATTGCACTTGATAATTGCATTTTAATCCAAAAAGGCACTTTTTATCACTTTTAGTTTGTTTTAAAGACACAAAGAACTAGGAATGGCATTCGTCCACGAGTACAAACGCTTTATGTTTTCGTTGTTTATACATTGAATGGGAAATGTTTCGGCAACTTTTTAAGAAACTAAACTTTAGAAAAAAAGTACTGTTTAAGCACTTTCTACATTATTACTTTTTCCAGTCATTTAAATAACAAATTTATAAAAATTCATTTAGGATAAACACCAAACACAAACAACAGCGGAAAGCGACTGAACAAGTCATCCAACAAGCGTATACTTGCGCATGCGCGTTTTGTAATTTTTAACAATTTTTTTAAAATTTATCATTATTAATCATTATTCTTCATAGTTTATTTTTATTGATTACTTATGATAAGAGTTGCTGAATATTTGGATAATTACTTATTATCAACATCACACCCACTATTTTTAAATTGTCCACTTGATTTAATTTAATTACCAGCCTACTAGAGTTAATTTAAATTTTCAATGTAATAAAGACAAGACTTCAATCTCTGCATTACTCATTCCAGATTTAAAAACACACACAACAAATCTGTTGTTTCTTTAATATTATCCATTAATATTCTTATCAGTTTTATAAGCGTCAACTTTCAACATATTTGTTTTTATAAATGTGTAATGTCAAATGTCGAAATTAACAGTTTTTTATTTTGTTTAAACATTTTCTGATTGATTAATTTGGAATATCTAATAATAAAAGTAAATATTGGAACAAATTGAGTAATAAAACTGTCAAAGATTAAATTAATCGCTAAACGTTGATCATTTTTCACTTAAATGAAAATTTATAGTCCAATTAATAAATTAACTTTAACTTGAAACCGTTTGTTCAAATTTGAGCGCTCTCTATTGATTAAAATTTTAAATAGTTAAAGCGACATCTGTAGAATCTTAAAATCAATGTGACCATTAGTACCGACATAAAGTTTAATTTATTTTAAAATGAAAAAAAAATATTTAAAAAGTATTTAAATAATTGAAAAATAAAAAAGTTATTAGAATAAAATAATGCATTATTAAAAATTTTACCTGAATTGTTGGTTGCATATTTTTGGTAACTATTTAGATTGATTAGCGTTAGTTTCAACTTTCTAAGACGTTTTTTTCAGAAGTTAGATATTATTTTCAAGAATTACTCAAACCGTTTTTTTTTAATAAATTTTTTACATTGGAAAAATATAAAACTTTACAAAAAAAACATTATTTAATATTTTCATTCGTCCAAATAATTTATAATTCTCTCACAGTTTAAAGCAACAGCAATATCTCTTGCAGTCTGTCCTTGATAATCTCTTTTAGTTTTATCGGCATCACTTTTCAGTAGAATTTTGACTATTTCTTCATTTTTCTTCTCAACAGCTAAATGAAGAGCTGTCTTTCCATCATTATCGATTTTATTTATAAGATTTTTATTTTTTTTAATCAAATAGCTCACAGTTTCAACGCAATTTTTTGAAACAGCGACATGTAAACATGTTTTATCTAAGTCATTTCTTGTTTCTAGAGTTGAACCTCTTGAAATTAATTCTTCTATTATGTCATTATGTCCTCCACGAGCTGCGCTCAGTAACGCTGTGTTACCTTCATAATTACGACAAGTTAAATCTGCTCCATTATCTAACAATAATTTGACAACATTTTTATGACCTTTATATGCCGCTCTGTGTAGAGGTGTTAACCCCCAATCATCAAGAGCATTAATTTCATTGTTTTTCAAAAGTTTTTTAACAGTTTCTATGTTTCCTTGTTGACAAGCTAGATGTAGAGGAATGCGTTTATTATTATTAACAGCATCGGTTTTGGCGTTTTTTGACAGAAGGAATTCTACCATTTCTGTGTATCCTCTAGAAGCTGCAATATGTAAAATTGTATCTCCACAGTTGTTCTTATCTTCAATATCATGTCCCTCATCAATCAACTTTTTTACTTTTTCTAAATCATTTTTTTCAGCAGTTTTATGAAAAATTTCAATTTGTTCATTATTCTGCATATTCCTAAAAAACGAAAATAAATATAAAATAATAGGTAATATTAATATATACCTCAAAGGTTGATTAACTTCAGCTTTCTTTAATATTTTTGCAATTTCTTCATATCCTTTTTCTTCAGCGATTTGTCGTGGAGTTTTATTATCATCATTTTTAGCAAATACATTGACTTTTAATCCAACCAAAAACTCAACAATTTTTTTATGTCCTTCAATTGCAGCATAATGCAAAGCTGTTTTATCAGCTTTATCACAAATTTCCGTTTCTGCTCCATAAAAAATCAGACATTTCATAGTTTCTAAATTATCCATTTCTGCAGCTCTGTGTAAAGCAGTTCTTTTATTTTTGTTTTGATAATTAACATTTGCTTTTTTATCAAGTAAATATTTAACAATTTTTGTATACCCTCTATATGCTGCTTTTTGCAAAGGTGTTCTTTCAAAAATGTCTTTGCTATCGACATCAGCTCCGTTTTGTACTAATAATTGAGTAGTTTTTTCATGTCCTCTTGATACTGCCAAATGTAGGGGAGTTCTTCCCAAAGAATTTTTAGCTTCAATGTCTAAGCCTTTATCTATTAATAATTTTACTATATCAACATAACCAAAATTTGCCGCAAGATGAAGAGATGTTTGCTTTTGTATATCTTTTTTCTTTAAATCTATTCCAGCTTCTATCAGAGACTTAGCGATATCTTCTTGTTTCTTTTGCAAAGCTAAATGAAGGAGCGGCATTTCGTCGTAGAGTTTTTCTATTTCTAATATATTGTTTTCAGAAATTAGCAGTTTTAACAAATTTTTAAAACCTTTAGTTACACAATAAAATGATACAGACAATAGATGCTTTTTATAATTTTCTAGAAAATACCATTTAAAATTCTTATTTTTTGATAACTCTTCAAGAACTGATAAGCACAAGGAGGCATCCGCATATTGAATCAAGTTCATTTTCAGCAACTTATCTTCTTCCAATATATCTATTTGGAATATCTATAGATACTTTCAAATCGAAAAAATCTTTAACTCCAACGAATTTTTGCGTCAAGATAAACTTTCTACAATTTAGAGGAACTTTTTCAAAATTTTCATCCAACCATAAAGCGGCAAAATACTCAGCAAATGAATAATGCACAAATAAAATTTTTTCTTCTTTGCAATTGACTAAATCTAAAAAATTTGTTTCGGTTTCGAGATGTTTAAGAAAATTTTTATCGTATTCTAAATTAAGACTTCTGAAGACATCTGATTCTAAACATAATTTAAGAGCAGCAATTTTATAGTTTGTGAAGTGATAGTTTTTATATCCTTCTATAATTCCACGTAATTGTTCCTCATGATGGCAGTGAGTTTTCTTAAAATTGTGAGAAAAATTTCTGGAGATAAAATCTGAATAAATGTTGCATAAATTTAATGTTGTTTCTAAATTTTGCAGAGATTGAGAATTTTTTGAAATTTCTGTTAGAATATACAGCATATGAAATAATTTAAAAATATCATTTTTGTTTACAATTTTTTCTAATAAAAATTTGCTTTTTCTTTCATCTTTTAATCGGTCTTTGATGTATTTTTCTTGATCGGCTTTTGTTATATCTTCTATCGAATAAAAGGAAGCTGTAGGCAATTGAAGTTCTAAAGTACTCTTTAAATTTTCCGTCGAAGAAACCCATACTTTATGATTCAAATTAATAATTTCTTCAATTATCTTGATAGCATTTTTTTGAGCGTTATTATTTAATTCGTTGAAACCATCGAGAAAAAAAATGATTTTCTGTTTTTCCAACAAATAATCACAGACTTCTTTCACTCTGTTTGTACTTATGGTCAGTGATAGGAAATGTTCAATTATTTCAATTCCATTTGAGTTAAAAAAAAGACTCTCTTTCTGTAATGGAACAAAAACAATCCAATAATCTAAAGGGCAGTTTTGTGCAAACATTTTCAAAATTGTGGTTTTGCCACATCCAGGTTTTCCAATCAAAACGTTAACTTTACTATTAAATGCAGTGGGAGAATTACAATTTATTTTTGTTTCCATCCATTGTAAATAATTATTCTCTGAAAGTAGCTTAAGACGGTGTGGATTGTTTGTTAGTTTGTATTTTGATTTTGAATGATGAATTTTAAGCAAAGGCTTTTTCTCCAGTTTTTCACTTCCTTTTTTGAAATCTTCAATAACGAGCCCCAAGTTCTGAGCTTGAAGAAAATGTTTGAATGTTTCTAGACTTGGATCATCATTACAATAAACAACGACTGGACTATCTTTACAAATGTTTGGTAAATTCATATATTTACATTTTTCTCGTAATAAACTTTTAGGAATATAAGGTTGTGGTATATTAAGTTCTTTTTTAATATCTTTTCCAAAAATTAAGTCTTTTTCTAAAAAGTAAAATATGTCGTCTGGCGTTATGAATTTTTCTAAATGTATTCCAAACTTTTGTAAATCTTCGATAGATTTGGCTTGTCGTCCTTGTAATGAAATTTTGAACGTTTTAATAAATTTATTATAGAATTCTTTTGGTTTAAGCTCGTATAAATTTGGAAAAATTGAAATATCAGCTAAACTTTCAGCTTCAAATTTTTCTTGGAATAAAATAAAATTCATTTTTGATTTTTCTAAAGATTTAACCAATGGCAGTAAAGAACGTATAGACTTTTCTAAATCTTCATCAAATTTTATAAAAACTAAAGTTTTCTGTTCGGTATTTTCATTTTTACTTTTTAGATTTTTATTTTTCCAATGTCTACGGATAAATTCTTTATCAATTTTAGGAGTTAAAGTCAAATCATACTGCTGAAGAGCTTCATGAATAATTCCAATCTTACTCCCTTCATCTGTTTCTGGATTTTGTATTATGTAAGGATAATTACAAACAGCTTTTACTAATTCATTTATTATGGTATCTCTTGTAATCAGTTTGCTATTCTTGTTCTCATGGAAAAAATTAACGAAATTTGCAAAAACATTTTTGTTTGAATAATAATCTCCTTCTAAAATTTTAGAAATACAGTTTTTCACAGAATCGACGTTTGGTTGTTCGGACAGAAGAAAAAATCTTTCATAGAAATCTTCTCCACATTTAGATTCTTGAAACTTATAGATTCTTCCGTTTTTATTGAACAGCTCAGTTTTGAAAGGTTTGTCCTGTTTAATAATTTTATATCCATTTGGTAGATTTTCAGTGTTCTCGAATTTTGCGTTTGTAAATAAAAGTAAATAATAATTTTCCAAATGTTTCTTGAATTTTTCAAATGCTTCTCTATATGGACCTATTTTAAACTTTTTATCATCTTTACTATCGCTATTAAAAAAACTGAGAAACGCGTCTAATGTTGCCTTTTTCTCTTCTCTATGCTTAAGCTGGATTGCAAAATTTTCCTTTTTGTTATTTATTGTTATTTCCAATACCAAATCATCAAATTTTCTATGACGATACGAATTAATTTTCATTGTGAAAGTCTGAACAGATTTATCTTTAACTAATTCTAATGCGACGTATGTTGCTATCAATACTTCATAATCATAGCCACGATTTTCACAGCCAGTTTTAGGCTGCAACATTGTTATAAATTAATTAATTAAAAATTGTATTTTTGTTACCTTGTTTTTCTGTTCTCTATTTTTTGGCATGTTGGGAGTTTCATTAAAAAAGGTGTTTTATTTTACACTAGATAAAACTATCTATAATAAATTATTCACTTTATTTATTTTATATTATTTTAAGAAAAGAGATAATTTTTTTTAAAAAAGATAGATGATGTCATCAATTGGAAAAGCTCTTGAAACAAAAAAAAAGATAATTTAGATATGTTTAGTGTTTTTGGAAAATTGAGTCTTTCTGATCTGTGATAAAACCATAACTTTAACAAAAAAAAAAAGTACAATGCTTTATCAGTCTAAAATCAATACTTATTTGAAAAACCGCAAATCCAGATTGTATTGTAAAATAATATTTTATCGATTGTCTATAGGTATTCAGATAATCAGTTTACTTATAATTTATTATTTTGATAAACCACATAATAAAACAAATAATAAAATGATAATATTTTTTAAAGTGCATTTACACTAGCAAATAGATTATACTAAGTTCACAAAAAGATTCGAAGATATTTAATTAGAAATATATTTTTTTTTTTCAGAGAATGTTTATTCAGATTATATTAATTTCTGTAAGCTTTCCAGTTAATTCAAGTCATGTATAATATATAAATTAGTATTTATTATTGATAATTTTAATTATTTGACTCAAATCTGTATATTTTAGTAATTTTCAAAATAATTAAAAAAATACAAATTAAAAGTTGCAACACACAACTCCACAATAAACAATATATATTTATTACAAGATCATTATCTAGACAATAATACAGCAAAAATAGATTAAAAAATAAAACTACATTGATAATGATTTAAATCGCCCGGTGTTTCATAAAGCTGCGAATTTGTCCGACTGCGTCCGAAAGTTTTGTTTTGACAATTCAAACTGACATTAATCTGACAGATCAAAATTTAGAAACCGTTGGTGTTTTTAATAAAAAATCCAAAGTTGTTTGCTCACACTATAAATAAATCAATTAAAACCTATTGGCAATAATGATTCCTTTTATAAGAAAAGTGTGAATTAACTCAATCACATCGAGTGCGTTTTTGTCTGGATTAGTCATTTGGGGTGTGTTCATTAGCATTTTATTTTGAACTTAAGTTATCTACCAATGTTTCTTTCATTTTATCGATCAAACATATCGAAATACATTGTTACATATCAGTTAGCAAGTTTACAATGTAATATGCTGAGTGGATTTATTTTTAACCGACAGGTAAACAAAATGATGAATTAACTATTAAAATACTTTCAGCTTTGATTATAGTTTGACTTAAGTTAAAGAAGAAACTTCAAGATGAGAAGATTTGGGTTGTTTTTAATGTTGTTAAGTGCTGGTTTATGTATAGATGACAGGTTTAAAGGATGTTTTAAAAGTAGGTTTTCGGCACAAATGTATAATGTCCCTCAACCGACTACTTTGGACGAATGTATCAAAGAATGTTACTCAAGATATTTCAAGTATTCTATGTTTAATGATAATAATTTATGTTACTGCAGTAATTATTTAGGAGAGGAAGTAAATAACACCTCTCCTTGCAGTGAATATTGTCAGCATTGTGACCTAAAAGATAACTTAACTGATGTATATTCCACTGGAAATATAGGTAAGAACTTATCTGAAAAAACTGAAAAATTAATTTCATTTTTTTAGTGCCAGGCCCTCCAGAGAATGTGAGACTGACAAATATAACAGATCGTAGTGTACATATATCCTGGGAACCCCCAAAATCATACACCGAAATCATTGGTTATTTAATTAAAGCGATAGTTAATCACACTTATGCTAATTATATTCCGAATAGTCCAGAATGGACTTACACTAATGATACATTTCGCACAAAAATAATTCTGCTTCCGGCTACTAAATACAATATTACTTTAGCCGCGGTATCACCTGACGGTCTGGGAGCTGTTTTTTCACAATTAATAGAAACAGAAGTTGGAGATCCGGAAAATATCCCTCCTCTTCCAAAAATAATCAAAAGATATGGGAATAAAATCGAAGTGAAGTTGATTGAAACATCAAATAGTAACGGACCCATTAGCGGATATTTAATAATTGTGTTGAATAACGACAGTCAGCAATTTTTTCAACACGAGAATTTAAAATCGTATGATGAGGCGAGAAAAGAAGGGATTAATTATTACATAGCTGCAGAAATAAAACCCGAGGTATAAAAAAAACACTTGAGAAAAAATTTCAAAATATGTTTTTAGAGTATTAATAAAAATTTTATTGTTGGAGATGGTAGATATTATAATGGGTATTACAACGCGCCTTTGTTTTCAAATGTGTCTTATACAATAATGGCAGGGATTGTTAGTAGATTAAACGGTAAAACCAAAAAGGCCTTACCTAGTTTAGAAAGTACCAAACACGAGCTTGTGCATTTGGATAACACAGAAGAAGTATCAGGGGATTCTCCGGCTGTTATTATCGGCTTATCAATTGCTATAGGTTTATTAAGCTTCATGTTAATAGCAGGAATAATCGGTTTCATCATTTTAAAAAGTAAAGTTACAAACAGACGACAGAGACTCTCTGAAAATCAAGAGCTTACACTTCAAGGACCAATGATTGAAGTTGTAAGTATAAAAAAATAACTATTACGCTTTTTCATAAAAATATACAGGAGAACAATGGATACATCCCTGAAGAAGAACATACAAAAATGAATCATTACAAAAACTTGAAACAAAAACTGAGAACAATACCATACAGTCAGTTAAAAATCGAACCGACGAATTTATTAGGAGTCGGACGATTTGGACGAGTCAATAGTGGTTCTATTTACGAAAATAGTACTTTAGTACCAGTGGCAGCTTATAGTATTTCTGATAAAAAACTCTCAACTGAAGATAAAAAAAATATGTTACGTGAATTAGATCTTTTAATTAAAACAGGAAAACACGAAAATATTATTTCTTTAATTGGAACTTGTGAGACTTCGCAAATGGTTGTGGTTGTGTTAGAATATATTTCAATGAATCTTAAAGACTTACTATTAGGCAGTCGCGACTCCTTACCTGGTAGATTTAGTAATATGACGGAAACGCAAGCGTTGGAGATTGCGACAAATGTGGCTAAGGGAATGGCTCATCTTCAGTCAAACAAGGTTGCAGTTTTGTTGTTTTGTTGCTCCTAATATTAATTAATTAATTTTAGATTGTTCATAAGCAGCTTTGTGCTAGAAACATTATGATAACTAATGGTTTTATACCGAAAATAAGCGGTTATGGCTTAGCTCAGTATTATAGTCATAATAATTTACCGGATTATACGCGATGGACTGCTATGGAAGTTTTCAAAGGACAGCTACACACATCTAAGAGTGATGTTTGGTCTTTCGCTTGTCTACTTTGGGAAATTTGTGTCTTAGGTATTGTAAAATTCTAAAACTAAGAACACTGAAATTTGAACATCAGCAAAATGAAATTTACACCAAGAAAATGAGTTTTTTTATGTTCTATATTATTTATTTTATAATTAAAGGTGGAACTCCGTACGGCAACTTCTCGAATAATGAAATCCCAGATCAAATAATTAAAGGATTGCGTTTACCACAAATGCAATATTTCAGCGACGAACTTTACCAACTTATGCTTGATTGCTGGCAAGTGGATATGGACGAACGACCAAATTTTGAAACGTTAGTTGAATCCTTGCAATCTCTTAAAGAAAAATCTCTAATTCCATGTTTGAATTTCAACCAGTTTCCAAATTTCCAGTATGAACAGTTTTACCCAGATATGGAAATTGCTGTGAGACCTGTACTTTAATTATTATTTTTTTATATATTATTTTTTGTTGAAAGATCTGTGCATTCCATTTTGTATATTTTGGTATTGTGTATTTTAAAGTACCACATATTTTTATATATCAATAAATTTTTTTTACACACCAAATGGAAGTCTTATTGTAGACCTTTCACCTTCGAATTTTTTGTTTGTTTTCTTTTTAAAGGTCGAAAAAGTCAGTGGGCAGTATCTAAGGATTATCGGTGGTAAATGTATTGAGTGTTTGTGCTACGTTGGTTCGGAATTTGATTGAAAAATAATTTTAAACAGTATTTGTTGTAGACAAATAAGTTTAAATTATCAAATTTACATTGCGTTTTTACACGTTTATTAAAAAGATGTCTTTTCAACCTTCTGAAATAATCAACTCCAGTAAGTATTTTTTTTTTTATTATTACAAGTAAAAATTTCATATAACAAAGAACTTCAAATTTAAAAAATACATTCATTTTTACGAGTTGTTTTTGTATATTTAAAAATTAGATCAAATACTCAATTAAATTTATTATAGATTTCTGTTTATAATATTTGTCGAACGCAATAGATGTCGCCGTAAAGGGTAATTTTTTAAAATTTTCCATTAATGCCGTGCCATTTCTTTTTATTTAAATTGAATTGTTGTTGTTGTTACTCCGCCAACTCATTACTATTTTTTGTTTGTTTTGAGCTCGGTCTTAAACATAATATTTTGGTAGAATACACAAATTCATCATCTTGTATATGTCCTTGTTATTACCTAAACTAAACTGAAAATAGCCGTTGTTATCTTGGCTTGTTTGCGGTGTAGGCGTTAAGCTGTTTATCTACTTAAAAGGCTCTAAAGATGCAAAGTTATTTTCGTCCACAAGTCAACAAGTAAATTATCTTATTAAAATATTTATTCATTTTTTTAGGGATTTTTCAAACTGCAGTATTATTCGGTTGCGGTGCTTTTGCTTTATACATTTACTACCGGCGAAATCAGCGTTTTCCTGCTGAAATTCCAACAAGTGACGTCGAACCATCCCTTGTTGAAATTTCCCCTTCTTCTACTACAGAAAGCAGTGGAAGCACTGTTCTTGCATCATCTGGCCCTACAGACACCCTAACTGACACAACTACTTCAACTGCTTTGCAAACATCAAACCCTGATGCTCCTTATGTTCCTGAATCTACAGCCTATGTTCTCGAACGTGCAGCTGTTAGACTGAGACGACACGAACACATCGAAGAGGAACCCTCATTCACATCTACTGACGAAACGGACATTAGACCATTTCTTGCGCCTGTAAGTGAAACATTTGATAGTAAAATCGCTCAGAAATCAAATGAAGACGAAGCTGGACGAAGTTTTCAAACACTTCTTCTTCATGAAAAGGAAGAAGCTTTAACTCCGACTCCAGATGAAAGTCTAACGCCTTGTGGAGAGGATGAAAATCTCTTCCGGCATTTGCCTCATTATACGAAATCTGAAAGTGGTGATAAAATTTATCATTACGTTTATAAAAAACAAGATGTTGAAGATACTGGCGACGATGTTAGTTCGGACTATGACGAAGACTGAATATATTTTAACGTAATATTTTATATAAATATAAATTTATTTATATATTTATATAATTGTATTGATTTTTATAAATAAATTTTGTACGAGTTTTTTGTATAAATTATTTCTTGCTTGCTTGAAAATGTGCATAATTGGTTTGAGATTTGACAGCGCAACAAATCCGCTGTGGTTTAACGAGCAGTGCGATTAAATAATGCTTTTGGAATAATTAACAATTGAAATTTATTGGAAAATTCTAGATTTATCGGATTTATTTAATAATTAAATGTAGAGACATTAGAGAAGTCGGTAGTATACCTTGGAGTGAGTGAAAGAGCCAAACTAATGATACGAAAAAAGGACCGAGGAAGTTCAATTTTGTTCAGGATTTCATCACAATAAATCTAAGTGAATTGACGATAGTTTCGAAGACTTATCATTCTCATTGCCAAATTAAACGTGTCTTTAAATTTAAAAGTTTACAGTACGGAGTACGAAATCGGAAATTTAATTAAGTTAAAGGGAAAAAATATATTAGCTTTTAGTCGATGATGAATATTCCTGATCTCGAGATAGTAAGTAATAGATGTTATTATAAGATAATTACATCTAATTAAGATAAAGCGATTAAAAATATTTTATGTTATAATTTAGAAAAGTATTTAAAGGATATAACGGTTTTATTACTTCTGAAAGTCCCGATATACTTTGGTGAAAACTTCATAAATTGCCTAAAGGCGAATTTCAGTTTCTTTAAGTCTTCATCATTAGCTCAATTCAAAAATCGACTCTTTAAAAGAGTTTCGAAAATACTTCATCAATTTTAAAGCAATTGATTTTGAATGTTTTGTATAAAATGTTAGTTCGAAATTTATTTCAAATAAAAAGTGCTGAGGGAAATAAAACAGGTCAGCACATTAATCTCTTTGTTGTATTAATATTTAAAGCAATACGTTTGCTTAACCACATTCGACATCAGACCTAAATTAGGTTAAAGGTGAAAACAAAGCAATAAGGTAAAAAGTTGATGAAGGGATGGTCGGTGGATGTCTGAAGCTAAACTGACGTATATTCACTAATTTATATTAATGGAGATATCTAATGTCCGATGATGGGGAGTGAAAATGCTTCCTCCACACTGTTTATCCAGCCATCATACCGGACGCGTGATGTAATGAGTTCCTCCTGATTACCGGCATTGTTAGATATATACCTGTCAACTTCTTTTTCATTTATTGAACCTCTAATGTATCTCACTTTTTTTTTTTATTTTAACTAACTACAAAACAAATCATTATTTATAATTTACACTTTCTTAATTGATCTTCGTCTTTGGCATTTTTTTCACGTTGTAATTAATTAGCACCAAAAATATAATCCCGTTTTTATCAACATCCGACGTTTCTTACTCCCATCAATTATCTTTTTTCAACCCGCATTTTGCTGCTGTTTTCATACCCTAAACATACATATATTGTTGCTAACATTTTCTCATAAAAAAGCTATTGCTAATTAGAAAATTATCAATAAAACAATAAAAATAAAAATGGTGGAGGCGCTATCCTTCATTTTTAAATTTTGAATAAAACCTATCTCCAGTATGTAATTTATTTCTTGCACAAGTATACAATATCAAATTTCAGCAAGTCAACAGTAGCAGAATTGTTGATTGATTCAATTACTAAAAAAATAAGAGCGTTTTTGTGTTAAATTAAAATAGAATTCTGTGTTTTTGTAAGTTGAAAACTAGTATTTACTTGTAGTTAGTGAAATAATCAAGTTTTATGTTTTTAATTAGAAGAAAAATAAATAAGAAACTGAAACGTGAAACCATAAATTTGTGAATCTCAACAGCTTAAAGTCAACAAGTTCTTAAACTAAGTCTGAAGCTTAATTTTTATATTTCACATTTGAAAGCAGTAACCGCAAAAATGTCCGTGTCTAGATGAGCGTTATTTTAATTACTATGACAAATACGTCTTGGTTAATCATATCGTTTTTTTTCCCAGTGTGTGTGTGCTTGTGCAATGTAAATTACAACCTCGTTTGTAATTAAAATATTCTGCTTGGACGCTTCTTTGCAGATTCAAAACACGACTGACTCCTTCTGATGTCAAGCTTGCACTTGGTAGTTATTAAATACACAGACGATGGAAAATATGAAAGAGAATGATTCACTGTCTTACAACTAAAATAATTCACTTTCGAATATTGAAATTTTGATAAAAAATTGGAATATTTTAAGTGAAGTTGTGTCTTAATGCGTCGTACTAAAGTAGGGTGTACTACAGAGGGAGTCTCTCTTTGAGGTTATAACTAATTACTTTGAGGGATAGTGAGAGTAATTTGAATTTTCACTCAACATTTGAGTATCGATGCACTAAGAGTAGTGATACTCCCTAAGGCTTAACACTTATCGACATTAGAGCTTTCGATAAAAGCTTCTTGATACAAAGCTATACAAGCTAAATTCAACTTTGCACATTTTTATTAATAAAATTAGAATGTGCATAAATGTGTGTTCAGAAATATTTTAAGGAAATTAAACAGCGGATTATTTGCTTTCTCAACCCTTTTTCATAATTTCACAGCTCAAATTTCAACACATTCATTAGGATAATTAATCACATGATACTTTTATTTTTTCGTTAAATAATTAGAACTTTAGTGGAAACTAAACGCATAAACATTAATTTTAGCTGTTTGTATTGAGTGTTGAAACAGCAGTTGACAGTAATATGTTACCTAAAAGTGGCACAACATGTGTCGACAACGATGCCGAAAATAAGAAATATTTTTTCCTTAGGAAGCCACAATAATTATCATGATGCTAATTCATATTTTTATTTGTTCGACTTTCAAAGAAGTTCAACAATTAAAATGTTTAGGAGGGTTTGCTTTGTATATTTCTTGAGGAATGTCAATGAAATATCAAAGTTTTGAATGTAACGAAATTCCAGTGAGTAAAGTAATTGTTTGACAAAGTATCAGTGGTTTTTAGAAAGAGATGAATAAACTAAAAAACAGGTAAATAAAGAACAATAAATTACATCTAGATTTATGTAAGGAATTTAAACTTTTTTAATTAATTCTCGTAGAATGCAATACTTTTGGACTCAGCGTGGAAGAAAAAAATTGCTAAATCATATTATCCTTAATCTTCTGACAAGAAACATAACGCCGAGCATATTTTCATCTCAAAACTTTATAATGCCATTAAATGAATAAACATATTTTTCCTCTTTTAACATTTATTTCATTCACAGTTACAGACAAATCAAATCATCCATAACATACATATTTTCTTGGAAATTCATAGCAACTACTTAAATTTACATTTACTTTTTAACACACTCTTCTCAAATAACAATATTCGATTAAAGAAATTTATGCTTCGAGTAAATAACGGATAATATTCAATTTAATTATTTTTAAAATATTCAGAAACATGTTCCAATTTTTTCCACCTACTTAGGAAAATATATTAAATTTCCAGATTATCTGCAGTTTTCATAAACACCTTTTATGCCTCAAAAAGAACCTTATCACTTCAAGTCTACACCTGAGCTTCTTTTATATACTGACATAACCATAATTATGGAAATTAGTTTACACTAAATGTTAATTATTTTTTCTAAAAGAAAAACTGGCTTTTCTTTTATAACTCCCACTAGACTGCTGAATAAAGATTTTTTAATTTTATTAAATCAAAAGTATTTTACTTTGGAGAGACTGATCCTGTTTGTTTTTGTTTCTATAATACAGTTTTATTCTTTTTGGATGACAATATGGGATCCATATTGAAATAGAAATAGACTTTAAAAACAAGAAAAGATATCCTATTTACAAAGATATGAAAATATCTTGTATATTGTATCATATCAACAGCAGTAACATAAACAAAAGTAAACAAATGATGTGGACGTGTCAAACAATGTTCGTTTCTGATCCTTCGAACTACGGCTGGTCACAGATGTGCCTCACTCATTCCAAACTTTGACTTTTCTCCTAAATCAGTTCTTCGTTTGATTTGAAACATCACAAAAAATTTTGCTACAAATAATAGAGATGAAAACCACTGTTTATGTTCTATTGAAACTCGATACGATGCTTTCATCTTTTAACACCGACATAATTGCCTTCTGGATGATATTATTGCAGCTATTAAAAATGTCGTAAAAAGAAATCACTTTTCTGCGACTAGTTTTATGAGATTATCGAATACGGACTCACCGGAAATGAATAGAAGATTAATTTAATAAAAAGCGAATTGTTGAGTGGAACAACCTCTTGTAAAAAATTGGCAAGTCATGGAAAAATGGAAAAATTCTACTGCGATGGTTGGATTCAAATCGCTGGAAGCGGAAAGTACACGAAATGTTGAAATATTTGATTTTTGGGAAAAAGTAAGAGTGATCTATTATTATAAGTTTCAACAGTTTAATGAAACATTAAGCTTAGAGTGAAACAAAGTTATAAGTTTGAAGTAACCATTTATAACTAGTATAATCGATAAACTCATCGCATTGTGAGTAAGCAAAGTGTTTTGTTTAGAAGCTCCAATTTTAGTAATTGGTAATGACAACAGACTAGTCTGAAAACACATAAATCTAAATTGATCGAAAATTCTGTTGACTGAAAAAATAATATGATTCCTCGTTAGGTTTCCTTAAATTGCATTTTTTTTTATATAAAACAAACAAAACTATTTAATTATGAATTTAATAAGAAAAGGTAGAAATATTGGATCTTTTCAATGCAGAAATAAATTGCCTATTGACTTTTGATCGTTGCTACTTGCAAAGGTTCGTTAAGACAACTTTCTGAATGTTGGCCTGATTTATAAACTGGCCACGAGATGACCGTGTAGAGAGGAAGATAGCTCTCATTTAGCCGCTAGCAGACGAACTCTAGAGTAAAATAAAACCGAAACTTGCCAAAGTTTTCTTATTGGGGTATTTAGTAGGCGTGGACGGAATTTTTGAAGATACGCTCGACTTTTACTCCCATGATATTGATAAAAGAAATAATCGCCGAACTAGATAGAAACTCTCTGAATTCAATATTCAAAAAATTGATTATTCTGTTATAAAAAAAAATCAATGTATTAAGAGATTAAATTGAAGGTTTTCTTCTTGTGTTGTTCTGGAAATAAAGAAGAAGACGTTGAAATATGTTGATAAGGTTCAGAACATAGCAGCAACTGTAAAATAAGACTTGACAGTGTGGTGTGGAACATTAGATGAGACATGACGCATGTTGACAGATCATCAGGACGCACCCATGGGACGTCTTGGCGCCTTTCGTTCACTGCATTTCAATGAAGTTGGGAATGCTAATCTGAACTCATGATAAGTTAGCAAGCGGAAAATTTTTAAACATTGCCTTATGGACCGCTCTACATCATGTTACGCAGTCACACGTGTCGTTTTTATTCAAATCTCATTTTACTCCATTTATACAGTTGGAAAACTCGAATTTTTCATCCTAAGAATTCAATCAACTTGTGAATATTTTTATTCCATCATCAATTATTATTTAAATAAATCTGTTTCTGTTTACTTTACGATAAGTTGTCTGTTTTCAGATCAAATCAAAAGGGAACGACAGATGTCTAGTCACTGCTTTTCATTTCCGGCTAAAATGTCAAGGGACTCATTTTCTACAAACTTATGCACAAACTTTATGATGGGCAGATCCAATACTATAGTTATTGTTCCAGTAAGCTCCTCTAAGGTAATTCGCTTATTTTGGGTTACGAACTGATTTGCATAATTAAGTCAATAACTGTGTCAAAATTTTAAACTGCTTTGTTTCCTCTAAACTTTAATTTTTTATTCACAATTTTAATCATTTGAAAGCCGAAAAATCGTTAAAAAAAATGATTATGCTTAATGTTTTTGTTCAATTTGTAAGTAGGTGGAAGATGTATAGTTATATCTTTTTTATGGTGAAAGTTTTAATGCAATTTGAGTTTTAACAGATTTTTACTAGTAACGACTTCTAAAGTCAAATAACATTTTTAATTTGATTTAAATATCAGTAGAACTTTTTGAATTTTATATTCAAATTACAAAAAAAAAAATCTAAGTTGGGTTTCATATTTTTCTAAGCTTGGAATTTTCGAATTTCAGCTCGTTGCCAACATGTTTAATTAAAATTAACCACAAACAGATCATTTATTGGAAATACAAATTCCAGCATAACAGTGGTTAAATTTATTTGATTTCTGGATAAATTTTTTAATATAAAAGACATATTCAGTGATGAAATTTGCTAAAAATTTCCAAAATATGTCAATGTGATAATCACACAGCGTTTGAGCAATTATTTAGCTTATGCTAACAAAGATCGTGTTTATTTTATATAAGCAATTAACAGGTATCAGTAATGTACACTTAATTATAAATTTTATAAATTTTGGTCGGATTCTGTTTATATTAATAGAAATACCTATGCATTAATATTAGCTGATAATAAATATTAATTTGTTAATATCAAAATTACTGAAAATATTACATCATTAAAAACATCATGTATTAATGGTTAAATAATGAAGCTACTATTATTTGTTTACCTAAACAGGTATGTAACTTATATAATGCGTTGTTGAAATAATGCTGAAAATTGAAAATAATAGTTCTAGTTATTTGTTAAATTTATTTCACGGTTAATTATAAACTTTCATTTCATTCGTTTAATTTAATTTGGAACTTTAAAGAGAAAAACAGATCTAACGCAATACAGAGTTGAAATTATTCATTATAGTGGTAAAAATAATCAGTAAAAAATAAATAAATTGGTGTTTTTGTAAAATAGATATGAATACCTATCACACGAATAATTTAGGTGATTGAATTAAGTATTTCTGGAATTTATGAACAATAATTTGTTATTTTAAGTAAAGTAGAAAGTAACTAATTTAAAAACTGTGAACACAAGTAGTTATTTTTTTGTATTTTCACGATTTATTTCTGTATAACGTCTTGGATATTATTGTTGTGCATAAAATTAGTCATTAGCTTTATAATTTACTACAATCAAAACTCTTTATAACAAAATTGGAATTTTTTGTTCGTTAAAATAATAACAAACAACTCGAAATACTAAATGTATTTATATGACGAATAATTAAAATCGTCGGTAATTTTATTTGTAATACAATTTAAAATACATTTGTAATACATTTAAAATCTTAAAAGACGCGAAGAATAAAACATAAGTTATTATGCGTTTCTGTTTTGAATTTGTAGAGCCCAAAACAGAATTCATTTATTCATCAGCCACCAACATCTATCTAGAATAAAATATTTTGATCTATATTTTTGGTTTTTTATTGATCTAAATTATTTCCAGTTTTGTTTTTTTATCGTAAAATAATTAACTAAAAAATCGAATAAAAGTTTAATCTTTTTCAGAAGATAAGTGCACTGATATTTCAGCAATTCAATCTTCTTAATATAACAAAGTTTAAGTTTTCGGAATTTCCGTATAACTGAAACCGATTTCCACCATCATTATAGTTTCTGTTTTTCCTTGATTCATTAGAACAGCATTATTAAATCTGGTTGTAAAATTTTTTGTTATCAGCGTCTTTCATTTACTATTAAAATAATCTTTTTTCTTAAATGAACTTCATCTTTTTTCTTGTTTCTAAAGACGTGTTTTTTCAATGAAAGTTGATAATTTTTCAGATTCAAACGTTTGATTGTGCTGACCAATTTGTTGAAAATGTTATAAATTAGTATTTTATATTTGGAAACTTTGATCTAAATGTGTGTAGATGTCGAATCGGCGTGTAGAAGAGCGTGTCAAGAGCGCGAACAAACAACGATTAAGATGCGGCGAAGAGGAAGTCCTGACATCGTGGAGCACGTGCTCATTCCAAGTTTTATTTAGAATTAGTCCTACCTATGTGTTATAATTCTAATTACATATCTTACATGTTCTAGACCCTCCCATGTAACGTCTTTTGATTTTCCCATTGGTTTATTGGTAAGACCTTGTGGTATGTGATTGGCCAAAGCCGGCACCAAAATCGAAAAAGGCGCATGAGCGAAGGTACAGCGGCAAAACTCTCGGAGAAATGTTAGTGTTTCTCCGGTTTCTGACGAGAGATCACATGACGGTCATAAGCAAGAAGACGCAAACACGAGGTGTAAACACGCGCGCGAAATAATTCCCGACGAAGAATTTTTGTGGTCGGTATGTTCAACAAAGAGACAAAGTGGCAAAGAATTTTGCTTTTTCTAAGTATTTTATACTTGGCACAAGCTGCTTCTTCAACTGGAGCTACTTCTAATGGTGAGTCTAATACTTTTACAAGACCAAAGCGTCTCCTACAGAATCTCATCTTGGCGTAGCTGACGAGCTTTGAGGGATGGATAATTTCATTTATTAATGTTTGAGGTAGTTCTTTGAGCTTCGCTTCCTATTAAATTACGAATTCACGTCTCACGTTCTTAATACTCATTCTACCTGATTACTATACTCTTTTACTATTCAAATATTTCAATTTTTAGAAATGAAAACAATTTTAATCTAAAAATTTAAATTTCAAAATAAAGAAAATTTGAATCGATTGAAATTTTTGATAAAATTTATAGTAAAAGCTTACAGCTTCGGATGTGCAAATTGAGGTTGAAAAATGTGGCTGTGTTAGCCATTCCTGCGACTTTTGAATTTTCTCAGTGTTGTTTACTTTATTCCGTTATGTTTGCTCGTCGAAATTTCGCAGCAGACTCCTTATTGCATCTCGTGTCTTTTTAAACAAAAGCTTACCATTCGCATGCATTAACTGCGCTGTATAAAATGAAAATATTTAAATATAAAGCAGCCACAGTAGTCTTGAAACTACCGAGTCGAGTATCTCCGATGGCTAAATTCACCTTTTACGGCATTTAATTTGATCATAATAAAAATTCCGTCCATTTTTCTCTCGATTATTTTAACAAAGAGAATTTGTGAATTTGTTCTATATTAGAGCTGGGTTAATTTAAGAGAGTTTGTTAATAATGAAAATTAGCTGACAGGTGATATATAAAATAAAATGAAATTTTAGTTAACGTTGGAATTTACACACGTTAGCGGAGTATTTGAGTTGAGGTTTTCAGCGTCAAACCGCAATTTGCAGAGATCGACAACTTCCCAACACCCAACACTCTCATATGTACTATCTCTACAACATCTATTCAAAATACATTAAACTTAAATCGCTATTATTATGCAGATAACTTTTAAGTAAACAATATATTTAAATTGTTAAACTTTTTTTATTAAATCAAAAAATCTTTTATTCTATCTATACCCGCGATAATTCGAGTAGCAATTTAGTGATTGAAAAAGTTTAATTATTCATCAATTGACTTCCATATTTTGCTAAAATCACATAATACGTAAAATCAATGTTTAATTAAACGATTTTACGATTTTATTTGTGGACGTAGATGTAATGAAATGCATTATTTATGTTTTCGCAATCTGTGGAAATTTATACAGCAAGAAATGTACAGTTGAGAGATAATTTTAAAATAATTAAAGGATTTATTGTTTTTTAGTATAAGATAAAAACATTAAGTATGTTTGTTTATTGTTGCCAGTAAATAAAATTGTCGCAAAACTAACAAAATCGATTGTCATAAAATAAAAATCAACTGGATCTTTTTATATTTACTATAAGAAAGTGTTTCAATGAATAAGATGTTGGATAGGCCAATAAACTGATGGCGTGTATGTGACAAGCGTTGGGAGCTTTATATTTATTTTTAGTTGTTTGGAAATGCTATTTATATCTAATATAAAATCGCCAAGATCAAGGTTCAATTATTTTATATCCAAATCAACAGAAGTAATATTTCATTTGGATACGTTTGGATTTGGCATAAGCTGGAATAAAAGTGCATAGGGTGCATAAATCGATAATTTTGTGTAAGATTTTAATATTTGAACGTTGTGGTTTTATTGTCTGAACATATATGGAAATAAGTCTGGAATAATGTAAAAATATGGAAGCACCATTAAAGAATTGGTACAGAGAAAAGAAAATCCTTTGCATGGTATTCGATACAGCATTTGTAGATATTTGACATTCTACACGTCTTGTTCGATGAAACGTCTGCAGATTCTTAAGGAGCAAACAGATCTCAATTGTTCAAGTTGAATGTATTATATAGAGGAAATCATGTAAGCACCCTAATTGACTGTATACATTTGATATCGTCGTTGATTTTATGCAATTATGAAAGTTGAAGAATCTAATTTGGTGTTCTTTTTTGAAATGGTAGTTAATTCCGGATTTAGCTTGACTTAAATAATGTCGTCGTTCATGGACACGGCGGGATTAACACTGGAAATGGGTTAATGTTAGGCAAAAGAACGGGAGATAAACTCCAATGAAAGCGCATTATTTATTCTTATCGCCACATTTTACTGTATCGTATCGAAAAGATTCAAAGAATAGAATTCAAGACGATTTAGTTCCGTCAAACTTATAAACTTATACCTTGAATTTAAGTTTTTCTACTCGACGAAGAATATTTTTATTCACAGTATTTTCACGAAAAAGTCCATACATAAATATTCCTGCAAAGTAAATGTTGCAAAAGTGATTTTACAAGCCGACTTTCTCCCTTCTGCTTCTCTTTTCTTATCTTACCGTCACGTACTCGCGAATTCCGCAAATATACGAAAAATTCTTCAAATTCGGGAGCAATTATGCTAGAAAGTAACGTAAGGTGAATGCTTTGACAAAAGGTTTTTTTCTTTATGTTTAGATCCAAATCATGCTTTATTTATTAATGCTACTGTACTTTTGATTAGGGTTGGTTTTTACCCACTAAACCCTAGTGATCAGGAGGTGATGAATCAGAACTAAATGTTTCCCCCTTATTGACTAATGTTTCTACCAAAATTGTCATTTGACTTTATTGTCAAGGGATGGATTATTATGCAACGATAAGTCCCATATTTTTACTAGATTAAGGCCATCTGCCGCCTAAAACCACTATAATTACAAATATTTCACACTAAGATTTAGTTCGGATGTGACAAGGGGTGAGTTTGTATGTAAAGGGGCGGTATTTTGTCAGTCATTGAATTAAAAATGGAAATGTAGTTTTCCTCTCTTCTGAATACATAATAAAGTCTACGTGATTTAAAACTTTTATTCTAAACATTTTTTTAACAAAAGCCAAAAACCAGCTTTGATGCTTTTCATGTAGGTAATCCCGATCGATGAAAGTTTTTTTCTAATGGAATCTATCTACTTAATGTAATTAAGGCTTTTAATAATTCAAAGTCTAGCAAATGACGTTGAGTGATGTTCCCGTCAATTTTTTTCACTCTGGATGTTTGTGCTTAAAACAATCTGAAATTACGTCAAAATGATATCTGATGAGTCGCCCTATATAAATATAGGTTCAGCAAAAAGCTTTATATTTTTTTGTCTACAGATTTGTCACAGGGGCCATTATTTCTTTTTGTTGTCGAATCATGAAAAGGTATCAGAATGTGGTTAGAACCCGTTTCGGTGGAAGAGAAAAAAATTGATGTAATCTATTAAACACTGAGATTAAAGACGTTATTATAGCAGGTTTGGAGCAGTCGCAAAAACAGCGTTTATATGAAGAAAAGAGACAAACTGGCGGAAAACATTTAACGAAACTCATTTTGACTGCGATTACGCTATGTTTTAATTAATTTAAGGAAACAAAATGGCAAATTGAAAACAGGAACCAATTTCGAGATTTTAAGAAAAGAAACAAGAATTATGTGAAGGATAATGGATAGTGGAATGATGAATGTTGGGAAATCTAGTTTAGTAATTAAAATCAACTGTTGGTCGTTGAATTGGTAGAGTGGGTGGGTATTTAGGGTGCAGCTGAAGAACTAAATAAAGAAAATAACTTTTTACACATGAAGGTAGGAATGATTTTGAGTTGAAACGTAGGGGATAAAGATAAGAATACGGGCGATAGCAATCAATAATACCGTCCTTAACCGTTGCGTATCAGATGATTCAGAGATGATGGTGATGGGGAAGAATAGAAAGGGAGTTCTGAGTTGTTATATTGTCAGAATGCTAACACGTGACCGAACATGCTGTAACGCTCTGCAATCATTAGTGGTCAGGAAAGTCTTCCAATAAAGGCATCCGTCGGACACCAAAACTGTCGAATTTATTCTCGACTTTTATTTTATTTTAAATTCCGATTTATTGTACTTCCGGAATTTATTGTTGTGTTTTGCTCCACGTTCACCACGACTTGCCGCAAGCATGAGGTGTTTTATGGCAAAATAAAATTTTTGATAAAATTTATTTATACTCTCAATTGCTATAGATAAGCAAATGTCTAACCTTAGGCAAAGATTCAATACATCAACGTCAGAGATATTAAATGACATTTATTCTACTTTTAATTACTCATTTTTATAAGAAAGTTACTTCTATAAATCTTAAGTAATCGTAAAATAAATTAGTTTTTTTCTCGATAATTAAAACGCATAAAACGCACTAATTTAACCCCATATGGTCAGACTCCGACTAATAAGGGGAATCGTTGAAACAATAAATTAAATAGCCTCACCCTCTGGTAAAATATCGCCATCAAGAAAGCTTAATTTATGTAATTGATTCTAGAGATAAAAGCATCGACTTTGATATAAAGTAGTACAATATCAATGAATATCTTATTTCAAGTTCTTTAACATAATCTGAAAACCATCCAATTACAAAATTTAATTATCTTATGGACACTTAAATATCTTTCTCATCATTACAGAAAAAAATAATACAATAATAAATTTCCGCATCTAACCTAACTTGTTCTCAAAGACTTCGTCCTTTCGACTTATAGATAAGATTCATTAAAGAAGACTTTCTGTTAAATTAACAGAATCTCAATTCCAACTCCATCCAAAATACTTTTTTTTTAATAAAAGTATTCTTTCATGTTTATTTAATTAGCGTGGTTTCTTTAAAAATGTAAAACTTCTAGAGATGCTACGAAAGTTCTATTCTTTGAATCGATTCCACTAGACAATTTGATTTCATTTCGACTCTACGGGGTGTAGTTTATACAGGTTGGTTTCTTTTATTGCGGTAGTATTGTGATCAGACTTGTTATTATAGATAAAACATTGCTTACTTGGGATAAAAGTTTTGATTTTCCTGCACCTTCGATTCTCTGCAGCTACTTCTACTAACTTGCTGCTTTTCAGCTTCTTCCGTTTGCACTTTTCCTCATAAGTCTGTATTCTCATATCCTTCCGACACGGTAGAAACGGTTTCGCTAAGTATCCATTAGTTTAATTTCTTTGCAAGGTCTTTACACACTTTTCTACATTTTCGCATAATAAAACGATTCATTTTAAATATACTTTTTTTGTGTTCCGATTTCGCAACTCTAACACCTTTTAGAAAATTAAAAAGTATCAACCTCTTTTTTTTTTTTCAAGTTAATTAAAGCTACACTTTCTGCGTAATACATTTGCTAACATATTTTTAAAGTTTATTAAAATTTATGTAAAGTTCCTTTAATGTAAATAAATTCAAGTATGTCTAAAATAACAAAAGGGAACCTACGAAAGTTTTAAATCTACTTTGATTTGATTATGCTATGCAAACATTTTTAAAGTATGATTAATGGTTGGAAAGGTATTTTTCTTAGTTGAAATAAAGAAATTTGAGCTGTGTTTAATTTGTCGAGGTGTTATTATTTCATTATAGAGTTGAATTCTTTAGGGTTGAATAGTGCGGAGTTGGGTTTTTAGCATAAGAAAAGTAGAAAATGTTGGATGTACAAAATAGGGAATAGAGAGTAGAAAGTAAAAATGCATTCGGTTGCTTGGTAAAGATTTGTGAAGGAAACGTTAAATTAGAAAGTCGCTGACGGAGCTAACGTTCACGGATGAATCGAAATTCTATCTAACTTCATCAGAGAAACGTGTTCATTTTTGACAAGGTTGTTGGAGAGAACTAAGTAGAAATGTAATCTTCGTAAATTCGGATCAATATTTTTTCTTAAATCGTTAAGGATTAAAGATCGAAGATTTAGTCTGTCGAAAGGAATGGCTACGGAAAGAGCGAATGTGGCTACTTTCCTCCAACTAATGACAACATAATTTAAGTGAAGCCGAACAGTGGAAAAGTGGAAAAAGATTACGATGAGAACAGTTTTAATTTTTAATCGGTTTATGAACAAAAGGATTGTTCAATTAGTGAAGAAATTTAGCAAACAAGACATAAACAAAATCATTTAAAACGATTGCATTGAACAAATCAGATTAAAAACAAGTCGCAAAATGATCCTCCGATTTGTGCGCCATTAATTAAACACGTTTAGCATGGCGAGTTTGGCGGAATAATGCCATGCACCATCCATAATGGCTGTCAGACTCGCGTTCACTACAAATGTGTGTAATGTATTTTTGGGAGGCCCATTAGTACAATAATTTGTGCATGTATGTTCATACTCATGTGGAATAAACGATTTCCGACGTATTTAAATCATTTGCAACTTCAAACTGACTTATTATTACAACAATCTCATCACTTATTTCCTACATTATTACCAACAGCACATATATCTCAACAAGAACCTCACATTTTCAACCCTGAATTAATTCAAAGCCTGCACTAATTATAAAGCGATACCAACGTTTTCCAAATTATAGGACCAAAACAAACATCGCTTTAACCCTACATGCCAAACAATTTAATCTGTTAAAAACTTATCCTGATAAAAAACCCAACTCACCAGAACTCTATACTAAAATGCTAAATTATATTTGACAACAACTCATGCAAGTTAAACGACCCATTTAAAAACATACCAAGAAAAACAAATTGCTGTAATTATTATGCTAATTGTAATTTCTTTGAACCAGTGCCGAATTTAAAGGACGTCAATGCTTTAGGCGATCTAGAGTATTCCAAAGCAACGCAATATAAGCGCGTATTTTGTTTTTATTTCCAATCGTGGTTGCGTATCCATGTAAGATGGTTTATTTGCGGTGTACCGTCTTGCCTTAATTTCTGCCATCAGCCGCGTTTTGCATTCACCTCTAGGCGAGCCAAGAACTTTCATCCAACAAGGTTCTGACGCATAAATTGGTAAAAACGTTTCAAGATTTTTTTTTATTGTTGTGATTAAGTTTTCAATGAGGAATATTTGCATAGATAGGGAGGCATAGTTGATGCTTGTACATTATTAGCATTCATAGTCATAACCGTCACCATTATAACAATGTTAATTAATTATATCACTGTAATTATAACCAGGGAATGATACATTATTAATGCGTCTGTTTCTTTATCAATTTCGCATTGTTTGCCTTGAGTTCTCAATTCATCCCTTTGCTTATCTGCACGAGATAATTTATCCAAATCTGGATGTCTCAAATGAATTTGCTAAATTTTGATAAATAGATTATATGTTAGATTTGTTGACAATATCTTGTTATTTACTAAGTACTGAGTATGTTTTCAACCTATAAAACTATATTTTATATCTTTGTCTGCAAACTTTCTGTACTGAGATTACCTCGATTCGGACTTTTTTCCTCCAAACACAAAACTTTTATTCATCTAAAATCCTAAACGAAGATCCATGAAAACACAATTGGAAAAATTAATTTTTCTTTCAAACAATACTTAAGTATAAACAGTTGAGAAAAACACTTTAATCTTCATTAAATAATTTTTCAACTAATAGAAATAGTACTGAATTTTGTGCAAGTTGAATGGAAAAAATAACAACAGGAAAGATAAGGTTTCTGTTGAAAGGTGCAAAGGGTATAATAACGCTTCCTTAGTAAGGTGGTACAACGTGCTTTTCTTCGTCGAAGGAAACGTTTGTGTCGCCTGCCAATGCCACCTTCCCGAAGAAAACATTTCCTTTTTAGGTGTTTCAATGGGACGTCAAGTTGTCAACTGTTGGTCTTGAGGTATCACATACATTGTACACGCCAGGGGTCAAACCCAATCTTCGATGTGGAAATTACTACAAAACTTTCCAATTTTATTCGCATTCTCATTTTTGTGTTATAGAGATGTGACGATATGATGTCTTCTTACATTTAATAAATGTACTGATCGATGTAGTTGATTATCTTAGATGTCGTGCAGACTAATTCATTATTTCTACAGTCGATGTTATTATAATGGAATAATTTAACTTCATATTAAACTCATAATTCTCCTACCTAGACAACGTATTTAAAAGGATTCGTGATCGATTACGTGGCTGACCTTCCATGACACTTTTGTCAGTGTGCCCTAAATTTGATTAAAAACTTCAAAATGTTCTGCTACCTAGTTTTTTAAATGAATCTCGTAATTTATAACTTTCAGTCTTGTAGCTGAAATAATATATTGATGGATTAACAAGACAATCACGCTTCAACACATTACCTTTTTATTAAAGTTGCAAATTACATTTGGTGATTATTTAATTTAATTTAGAGGTAAGTAGTAAGTGAATAGTTTGTGTAATGTTGGATAAATTTTGCTCATTTTGCCTAGTGTTCAGAGCAAATATGTTTAAAGCTTACAACACACAATGAGATTTTAGTACAAGCTGAACAAAACTACATTAAACTTTGAACGATAGTTTTACAAAATTTTATAATAAAATCGTTGTGATGTTGTAGTTTTGACTCGAATCTGATATTATTCAGCATAGATGATCGAGTCTGATATATATTCTTCTGTTTTGCACAGATAAAATGGAAATTCTTTTAGCAAACAGTCATAGAATTTGAATATTTTTAATAAAAAAAAATTGAATTTTGTTAATAAATATATGTTCTCCATTTTGTGTTTTAGTAATAAATAAAAAAATTTATATTGATTGAGCTATAAAATATTGATTGCAGTAATTTTTTATAGATGTTCTAGAGTAAAAATAGCATTGATGTTATTGATGGATTTTTGACTTTAGGAATATGAGAATAAAATAATATTGCCTGATAAAAATAACATAAAAAGAGATTTAGTACAAATATTGTTTTTTTGGATAAAGTTTATGTCGTTTCGTTATTTTAGTGTTTGATTTAAAAAAGTAAATTTTTAATAAAATTGTAGTGGTGTTAGGAGCTTAGCTTATAATACGATTAAAATCTTAGCCACTAATTAAATGCAAATAGGCCAAAAATTTAATTGAAATTCCGATATTATTACTAAATCTTGGAATGAAATTGAATCCGAATCGGTGGTTATTGCAACGTTAATTGAACGTGTCTAACAAAAAGTGAAATGGAAACGAGAGATTTCCAGATAATTATTGTCACAAATCCGAAACGACTAATGAAATATAGAACGAGATAAAAGGGATGGAGTAACAATAGAACATTTTTTTAATTGTGATTATTACTATAGTTATAGGTAATTTTTTTTATTGGAATGAATATAATTTTCTATATATTATAATAAATGTTGCGTACGTTGCGTAACACAGAAGGTGGCTTTATAATTCTGCAAGGGTAGCTTGAGTAACCCTTCAGCTAACTACTTGTTATGCATTACGTTACATTCATTTTGTGTTCGTAACTAAAAGTGGCTGAATTTTTCATTTTGCTTAGAAACATGAGGGTAGTTATACCTCATCCCATATCTAGCATGAAAATGGCTCGCAAATTTTTAAAAGTTAAAATGTAAATAGTCGTAACTGTGTTGAAAATTTCCAAGGAAGATTGAAGATTGAAGATTTTATAATAAACACGTAGTGAAAGTATTAATTTTGAATTAATATCAGTGTGCTGTCGACAAAAACAGTAAAAGTTTTCGCCTTATCTATTTCAACTTTTTCAGTTGTTAAACACTTGTTTCAGCTGTAACGTGTGTAGCCATTAATTATCTGTCTTCGAGGCTTTTTGTTCGAAAAACTTTTCAAGTTATATTCATTTTATCGTGTATTTCCAAGTGTCACATACGCTTCTTCTGCTTTCATCATTTGTCGAAAAACATAATGTGAAAAATAAACTTTTTAAAGCCGGATCAGAGTACCATTACTTGGAATGGAAGTTTTTCGTTGAGTTTGTTCGAATTTTTACTTACTTTCCATTTATTATTTATATGTGTTTCTGTTATTGTTCTATAGTATTTCCACTTGAAATAATTGCATAAAGCAATACAAGTTAGAATCGAAGCGGAGTTTTCGACATTAATACTGCAGTAGATGTAGCATATCCACTTAGTTATTTGTTATGCATTCAACCCCAGAGCTAAGGAGGTCTACAATCTGAGACCTTTACACTTCTATAGTGGTATGACTTAGCTGCTGTTTGCATTATGTATTCCTTAAATCCGCCACCAGATGGTACATGCACCTACTATAAAAGGATTCAGCCGAAGCCAAAAATCTAATTTCACTTTCAGTATAAATATTTCAATTTCTTACTTTCTTCAAAAGAACAGCTTCTGTTAATTTATTCTTCTTATAAATAATACAACACATCATGTACCAAACTCTTACTTGTGATAAATTACCACTTTTATCATAAATCTCTTAATGAGATAAGTTTTGTGTTTGCGACAACATTCCGCATTAGAACAAATATTGTGTAGAATATTTCGGACGACCGCAATTGCATGTCAATTAACGTATCCTGACAACCGGACAACATTCCTTAGGTTAAATCAACGAAATGCCTTCAACATTCCTCCTTCCGAATATATCTTCTGATGTATTTATTAATTCTACATGACATTAATTTCTATTACTCTATCAATTATATTTATTACACTCACAACACATTAAATCGACAAAAGATTTCTTTTGCTTCTTTCAGGTGTCAATTATCACAACAACTGACAACACAATTAAACAACTCTCGACATAATATTTACTGGAAGAAACATATCGCTGTTAGTTGCAAAAATAAAAGAAAAAACAAATATTTCTAATATTTGTTTTCTACTATAGTAGACGACAAGACGATCTGTTTTCTAACCTAGTTTGTCGCTAATTAGTCCAATTTCCATTTTAATTCACCTGCAGTATTTACATGAATCTAGAGAAACTAAAATATTGTTTATTTTGGGACAGACTGTATTTATTCCATAAACATCTTTTTTTCAAATAAACAATTTTATTTGTTTTAATTTGGAGTTTTGTTGAGAAAATTCAAAGCGTTTTCAGGAGTAAAATTACACAGCTGAAATGTGGCAGCATGACTGTAAACAAATGAAGTGTCTGTCACCTTCCCCCTCGCATCGCGTGACATCAAATGAAACCTTTTTTCAATGCTAAATGATGTTGTAAGGAAATTTAATTTCAGCGATTTATTTTAAGGTTATTAATCTGTTAAACGTGATCGTTGGGAGAATTCGAAAAAAATCGAATTTTGACTTAGAATAAGTTGTAAAGTAATAATAAAATTTTTCTCATTTATTCTCAGCACTTTCTGAGTTTTGGAAGATCACAAAGTATTTTTAATATACCTCAAGTTTCTTTACAAAAAAGATTTTATTGGTTTCATTGTTTGACTTTAGCTGATGTATTGCTTCAAGATATTGTTTATTAAAGCGGAGCATAAAATGATTTTTGGGGGAGTTAAACCGAAATGTAGAGGGATATAATCCGCATTTTCTGCTCCGGATTTGAACTTTTTCATTAAGCTTTGTACATGGATTCTATAGTTTCATTAGCCTTTAATTTAGATTAGTTATGAGTATATGAGAAAAAAAAAAAACAAACAGATGAGTTTGTACTAATAGTTTGGGTTTAGATGTAATTGCTTAGATTGAGGTCAAGTCGGTTTTATTTTCAATTGAACTTTTTGGGACAATTATAGCATTAGTCGAGCAATTATGGGTGCGCATTTAGGTCTTCATGAATGTGTCGTGTACAAATTTCGAGTCTGAGTTTCGAGCTATTCGGAAGTAATTGAGTTGAAAAAATCCGATTAAGAAACCATCCGATTTAGAATAAGTCTTGGAATGAATTAATTAAAATTGAATTAACAAGAATTATGAGTAGAGAAATTTATAGTAAATTATTTGACCGGTTCGATTATTGATTGTGGTTAGATGTAATCTTCATTGTGTAGTATTGCACAAACAATAATGATCCGGTATATGTGTATTGTGGATATACTGAGATTGTTTCGATAATGAGAAGATTGTGAATCGTATATATAGTAACACTAAACTTCCAATCACCGGAAAACAGAGATTCGGATAATGATGATAACCAACACATTAAATTAACAGAAGGTATTAGAATAAAATAGCAAATTTAACATATTTTCAAGCTTTTATAGAACTCGTATATATAGATCTCAAAGTCATTTATCAAAGATTTTCATATTTAGGAGAGCAGGACACAGGAATGGCCGTTACTTTCTCATGATGAATGTGTCACAAGAGGCAGTTTTCAAAATGCTATATGTGACCCGTCACATTTCCTCATATTCTACAATGTGTGCATACGAAAAATTCATATACAGGATATGTTTGCACGATTCCTGAAAAAAGAAGCGACAAAATATCATAATAAACTACTAGATTAATTTACTTGTTTATTTAGTCAGCAAAAAAAATTCAAATTGTCGCCGTTTTTAATTCGTTTTAACGCATGAAAACTCGATTTGTTATAGATGATCAAGATTGAGGCAACATTTCTTTAAACTGTAACTAGTAAGATTTTATCAGAGGATAATAAATCAAGTTTCAGTCTACGAGAGCGTTTAGATAAAACCCTTGGAAGCTCCGCTTGAATCACCTTAGGCGATTCTCGCTTTGATTTGTCCCAACTGCACAATTTTATTTATGCTTCCACCCCACATTTTAAGAACTGTATATATAGTAGCAATATTTGCTCGCCAAATTAAGGGACAGACCGTCGCCAATGGTGACAATTCCTCAAACATCAACTGATTTTTTTTACTCCATATCAAATTTTATCTTTGCTTGTTTCAGTTCATTCAAAAAAAGTTTATTTAACTTTGCATACCGAATTTGAAAAAGGATAATTGAACGTCGGCATTGTAGTTAAGAAAATCACGATTGCCCTATTTATAAAACAGAAACAACAAGGTTTCCTTATCTACATTATTCCAATCTCCGACTTTAGCTGTATTAAGTACATAAGAACTAAAATAGAGCTAGCGTCTGACAACATTTCATACGTAAGATGAAACAAAGTAAAACTGTACATGACATGGAATAAAACCTACTTCACAAATATTTGCTGCATCTTTATATAATTACACCTGAGTAAATTATCTTAAATTTTGTTCTTGAGAAAAAAAAAAAACGAAGCAATTAATAATAGTTTGAGAGCCTTGGAAGCGAATCATCTTTTAAGTAGGTAGCTGGAATTGAAATTAATTGTCTAACAATCAGACCCACACATATCGAGTTGTATGCATGTATACTGCAATATTTCCCAACAAACTGAAGGCCATTTCAATTCCATTTAGGTACACATCCTCTGAGGCAACAAGTCCGATTTACACATTTGTCTGAATCCGCATTGCTCATAAATATAATCTCCAACAGAATAATGTGAAAATTTCATTATGTATGTATAAGTACAACCTCTATAAGCCACAGGAAGCGTATAGTTTCTATTATTACATTAACAAAACATCAAGTGATAACAATTAGCTATCTAACAACTTGTTTAGACTTTTTATTTAGACCTGTTTTATCTTTTGTAATTTGTGCAGTTGTGGTGCAAAACAAACCGGTTCATTTGGTAAAAGCTAGATTAGGAAATATAAGTTGAAATGCTAAAAGTTGAGCCAACTTTGAAAACTTCGACAAAGTTTTTCAACTTTTTTACCTTTTTATTTATTTGGACTTAATTTATTGGTGCATATCCTTTTACGTCGTTCACTTTTAGATAACATCGTTGCCTACGTCATTTATTTGAAATTATTTTTATATCTATCTTTATGTGTCATATGAATTTGTGAAAATTTTCTTTTTCATTCATTTCTATCAAAGTAATACTTCGCTCTGCAATATTATTTGATTTGTATGCAGCTGAGCTACTGCATCTCATATGTGATGGGAAATTCTGAACTCATTTGACTCAATATGGTAATGGTTATGAGTGACTTTTGAAGTCATGTTCCAATTTGTTTTTTCTACTTTACACATATTAGAATTATAATTGTAAAATAAAATTATTTCAGGATTGACGGTTGGGTTATAAAAATTTGTTTTTTGAATGTTTGCTTTTCTTTGGAATCAGTATGAGAAAAATTTGACTCCAAAGCGACAAAAGCTCCGATCTAGCTAAGATAGTGGAAAATATTGGCTTTGACGTTACTATCCCGCTAGAGAGTTGAGTTTAAACAAAGCCTTCAAGTCTAATTTTGGCAAGTTTGAATGTATTTTACAAAGTTCGTGTTGGATTTTTTTTTGAGTTGGAATAATACACAAAATGAAATTTGTTATAAAAGAGATGAAGTGTCGATTGGAAAGGATTTGTGTATACGTCTCATTAATATGAGTCGTGGAAGAAGATTGCAAAACGATTTTATAACGATGATAAAAATATCGATAACATGTAAATTGCAGACTAGGCCGGAATATAGAATGAATCAAATGAACGAGCAGCATGGCAGGTTTATTGGCTTAAGAAGAAGCGTTAGGGTGGTGATAAAATGTCTGTTCGTGGCAACAATGCGTCTTGGGACTTGTCTTGTACAATTCATGTTGTGGGTTAATTCCGAAACTTCTAAAACGACATTCTGACCGACCTCCATTTATACAATTTACAAATCTAAGTCTTTCCTTTAATCACCGCTGAGCGCCCAAATAACCCTCCAAAACCATTACTACTTTCACCTGTCACGCCCTTTTAATTGCCAATCCTCTCTCCAACACACAAATTTCCACATCTTGCCAAACTTCCACACTTCTAAAGTAAATAACACAGATTTTCTTCGACTTTCTCAATCTTATATCTTTTTTCATTAAATCATATTTTTCATCAAATAAAAAAAAAAGAAAAGAAAAATAACGATAGCGCAGAAAGTGTACCGCAGATATTACTTCAGGGACCAATGCAGTATTTGAAATTAATGATTCTCATTCAAGTTTAAATGCAATGGCATCACTCAAATACACCAAAACTCTTTAATGTTTATTTTATTAAATAAATGTTTGCAATAACCAAAATTAATTAAGCGCCACTGTTCCATTTATATTTTTAGACGTTAACCAAATGTTAATTTGTTAACCGTAGTAAAAGTGGTCGCTATTAAACAATTAGTAAATAAATTCGAACGCGGTTTTGTTTAATTAACATTCATTGTGGTCAAGTTTATTTCAAAACACAAAAATAATCTTTATTTTGTATTAGGTACCCAAACGGACGGCTTATATTTATTATTTAATTATTTATATTTTGAACAATTGAAAATTTTAATAATAATATAAATAAAATAAAATAAAATGGAAAGTGTAGTTTGTGCTAAAAGTGGCGTTAAAACTACTTTAATTTGTCTTTGTTAATGAACGTTTATTTTGTTCTTTATACGAGACAGTGATACGAATTAGAAAATTTATTTTCGCAACTTAAATTGACTTGTTGAAGGAAGATTTCGAAAATAATAGATTAAATCACAAGTTGAAACAAATTTGCAATTTGTTCAGCATTCGCAACAGATAAACAATGCATTTTGTTGCAAATTGATAGCTCAAGGGAGTATATTTTTGTGGAAGGAGAACATGTTAATTGAGAAGGGTTGTTAGGAGTAAGTAGTGTGGAGGAACGTCTGAGGTCTTAATTAATTAGAAGGTGGAGCATACGTTATAAGTTGGTCGTTTATGTGTGTAGTTTGTAGGTGTTATGGTCGGGGTGGAATCCGAAGGTGACTTTTAACAGCGGTAGACCGCCAAACTGCCACCCCGACATTATGGTAGACACAACCGCGATTGAAACGCTACGTGTTTACAATTCGGAAAGTTGTGTTTAGGCGAGCTCGTCGGCTCTGTAAACATGGCAAAGCCGTGTATTTTCAGAGGAACTAGTGAGTGCTTTGCTTGCCGTACCGTGCCAATAAGGTGTATAATTTTGCATTTGATTTGCATGCCAGATGATATGGATAACATTTTGCTGCTGTGCAAAGTTACATCGGATTTCGAAATGCTATTAAATTTCTATGCATATGGAATGAAGAATGGCCAACGTTGCGTCGCGTCGCACTTCTGCGTATCCATCATCATCGACTCAAACCACTACCAAAATGACAAACTCAACGACAGAGCATCATTTTCGATTTTTCCAACTCCGACGTTTGATGCAGGCTGTGTATCGAAATTCGAAATGAAATTTAATTCTGTAAAGGGCAGGAATATGTGTGAGGCGTATTAAATTTAAATTCCGTCTGCCCTAATCTTATTTGCTCTTTCCATATTTAAATTTAACCGAGGGAAGATGATGAGTTCGTAATTTCATATATGTTTTTTGAGATGTCGTCATCACGTTGCGGATTGATGAGTTTATTTTTTGGAATGAATTGCGAAAACAAAAACGAAACAACGGAGGAAACAGTTCGCTACATCAAGTTTAAGAAGCATTCACTTAACTTGCCGCTATGTTTAAAAGGCATACTTTTACAAATGTTATGTTTATGTAGACAACCCCAATAGAATTGTCTTACTATAGTAACGTTTTTCTTTCAACTTTTCCACCGTTACAAAATGAAAAAGTATGCTGACTTAACAATTCTTTCCAACTCGCTTCATAATCCCCAAAAGCATCGCTCGCGGCTGCAAGATCGTCCAACCGCAAACTCTGGATCTGCGTGTCGCTCTTAGCCTTCTGCACACACCTTCATTTTACAAAACTTTATCAAATTACTTTTTTATTAACCGCTGTATTACCCTCAAATAATAAAAAAATTTGAATCAGAATTGACACTTGGTCGAATTAGTGGTGAATGCAAGTCTGTGAGAAAATAGCGTCTACATTCGTTAAAAAGCAAATCCAATAAAACTTATTTGTTGGAAGGTTTATTACAGGAGACAGTTTTATTCGTAAAGAAATAAGATGTCTTGATGACAAATTGTCGAGCAGATTCTGGATGACTGCAGTAGAGTTTATTTAACTCAGTAGGATTATACGTTCGTACATAAATATGGTAAAATTGTGACGAATTTGAATCTTCTTCTTGAACAGTTTTATTGGCATAAGATTGCCTAGCGAGGTTGTAGAATTATGCAAGATGAATACTCATCTTACGGTAGCACATAACGGCATGGAATTTGATTTCAAGAAAGACTCCTACGAGAATTCTGTTGTAATTGCTACCATAAATCTGTTTGCCATATCGCAATCGCTCACCGTACTGCTGCGCGTAGTCAGAAGGGTCCGCAAGAAGCACTGTATTTGCATAATTGAACAAGTACACAAAAGTCACCTCCTTTTTACAAACCTTATTCCGCCATTTCTGCTTTGTTCCTCTGTTGCTTTCCTTTCAGAATAGATGATTTAAACTTTCTTCATTATAAATTTATTTATAAAATATCTTTCATATGACTTCATCTTTGAGCTAATTATCAATATAACATCAAATTCTATGTAAATAGCATTTTTATATTTAACATTTTAATATCTTCTTAAATACCCATCAAAAAGCTGAAACTTTAACATTACCAAGCAACATAATAGCATTGCTTAAGTTTTATGAACAATTAAATAGAAACTATACGCGAAATGTCGACAGAAAAATAGTTTTCCAAAAGCGTTATCGGCTGAGATGCTATAAAACGCGGAATTGTCATGAATGTAATAGCTGAGGTTGCGACATCCATAACGGATATCCTGAGAGCGAAAAGGATACCTCCAATAACAGCTAAATTTCCCTACTCATCATGATAATAAACCACTACTTCACACTTTCTCATAATCTTGTTTAAATTTTTTCTTTAATTATTCAAGAGTAAATTATGTACTTTTTACTTTTGTATGAACTGTCTGACGCCGTTTTATAGTTCTTTTAAAAAGGTTATTCACGTAGCTGTGAAATCTCAGTTATATGCAGTTTATCAGGTAGTTTGATATACAAAGTATAACAAAGTCAAAAATACGATTTAGTAAAATTTTGGACAATTTTCCAATAACAATAAAACGAATTTCAACTACATCTGGTCAAATTTTCCGCTTTAGTGTGCAAAGCTTGGGCGAAAGCCAACAAGCAGGCAATTAATTCATTTGGGATTCTTGCACGTCGACTATTGTAGGTTCTTAGTGTTTTTAGGATTCTTTCTACAATGAAAAATAGCGCAAGGTTAAACGATTTGAGTAGTGTTTGTTCAATTGTAAAGAGCGTTGATATTGTGAATTCATGTCACTGATGAACAAGTTAGTTTTGAACATATAGAGGACGTGTCAGTCTGAAATATTTGCTGTTTTCCTTTGCTCTAGTTGTGCAGCCATTACTACACGTTTGATCTGTAGAGACATGAAAATTGCATGTCTTATCCATTTGATCGTAGGTATTTTGAGTTGTCGTTTTCTTATACTTTTAGTGCTAACTTTGTTAAAAATTCTCGTAATAACTTTGCACTTTATTATAGTCTCTGAATATATTTTATGGATACTATTGGAATTGTTTTTTCACGATTTTTTCTCCATTCGACACGTGGTAAGAAAACACGAATGTGATTTAGAAATAACGATAAACGAAAAGCTTTAAGAGTTGGAAAGTCTCTTCGCGACGAATATATGAACAATCACTTTTCCAGGAGAGTGTGCTTTTTTATTGGAAGGAAATAAAACAGTTTTGCCAAGATGACGTTAAAAGTACAAAATCCCTTTGAATGCGATCAAATGTAACGCCTTTGTGAATTTGCAATCTTTTTTCAGATAGTACTACTATTTATAGATTTGGGAAAAAAATCAGAATCGATTGGTTTTGTTATGGGATTTACTTTAATTAGTTAGTAAACCGTAAAAGTTGATGAAGGTAATTTTGAGTGAAAGCAGTATGTAGGTGATATTGTTACTATGATCGGTGTTGATGTTATTGTCTCAGTAGGATGAGATGTCGGTTTTAGGTATTGGCACAGAATGCAGTGCATTGTGATAGGATGAATATATTAGGTTTGAAGTTGATGAGGGTAGGGTAGTATTGCAGCAAGATTTCATTTAAGTGCGGGTAATTCTATTTTTGGTTGAAATGAAATTTAAAATATTCGGAAGAAATGTACTTTTGTTAAAAATGGTAAGAATGATTTGAAAAATACGACGAAAGAATGAAAGAAAGATTCAAGTTTGAATTTTAAGTAACGACTAGCCAGTTTAACTGTAAATTCAGTTGAGTCTGAGTGCACTAAATTTTAAATGTGACGCACACAAAGGGCTTTGTCTATTGTGTTTCCTTCATTTTATACGCAGGCTATGATAAATTCTCGCCTAAATAGTGTATAAATGGAGAAACAGGCTTGATTATAAAGAGGTTTACATGCTTTATTTGCCAGCGTTGCGTTTGTTGATCTACCTTTTCATAGCTGCCCGGCCTATGTCTCCCGAGAATTTCCAGTTCATTCGTTTCAACACTGTAAACGCACAATGTTTCAATTAAAATATACTCATTAATTTTAATACTGTTTTCCGCATTACTTCCGAATAATTGGACCGCAATTCAACCATTAACCGATCTTGCACTTATCTTCGAGCAAAGCCAACAAGCTCAACCTTAAATTTGCACCTCCTTTTCCGCTCGCTGCCACAACACTGATACTGCCACTCGACGCCTATACATTCCCCTATCTTCGTTCTTATCAAATCGTAAGGGTACGCGAAAATACAAGATTTATATAGACTGGCCTTGGCTTAGCACTTTCTACCATTTACGGATTGAGTTTTTATTTCGTCAAGAGCAAGAATCGCGATCTAATTATGTGATAAACAGAACTTTCATGCTGGATAAATGACGCTTATTTTTCACCACATTTACTGGACGTTAAATCTTTAAGAAATAATATACGAGCTGAGAAAAGACCGTGCTAACGTGTGTAATTTCGGTGTAAAATTGTTAAATGGTGCAGTTCATTGTATTGAAATAATGAATGTCTCTCAGTCTGTTGAGTAAAAGTCTTGCTTGCCTTCACTTCAAACTACGAACAGGACAACTTTACGGAAAATCCTTACAGGCACACTCAGATCTTCTTTATAAACAGACGACCTGTTGCAGCTTTCCACAAACAAATCAAAAATCTTTTCAATCCTCTTACATTAATAAACTAATTATCTTACTATATTTAATCTACAAAAAATCTCATTCTATCGTCGAAAGATTAAATTATGGTTTCAATGAAAACTACTACTAGTAATTGTAATTTTGTATCTGGCTGGATTATATAATGCATGCTTTTTGCATTGTTGATGTTGATGTTTGCTGCAAATTATGTTCCACAAATACGGCACTCATAATAGCATGTCTTTTGTGATGATGATGTAAACCACTTTTAGCAAACTAGTACTGTAACAACTGCGTTTGATAAACTAGTTATTGTTGTTATTTTCTCAAAAGTTGTCATTAAACTTTGACCGCAACTTATGAACGTAAAGACAATAGTATAAGAGATGCTAATGAAGGTTTGCGAATATGTTATTGACGTCTTTGTATAGAAGAAGTTTGGTAGGTTTTGCTTTTCAAATGTGTGCACTATTAAATTTTATTAGGAATGTTAGAGCAAGTTGGTTTACCGAGATCAAAATGGTTCTGATTTATAATACAAGCTAAGTAAACAACTGGTGACGTCTATTACATCAAAGTTTCTCCGTCACATATGCGAGATTGGAAACGGGTCCAAAATCTACTATACGAACCTTGTATGAAAGTTCAGATATAGGAAGGCAACGGGACATCCTTTCGCTGCCATCCAATCGATTTTAATTTCCGATTCACAGATAGATCATTCCAATGCAGTTGAAGAGATGCTTGAATATTTTTTTTTTTCAAAAAAAGACAGATTACTCTTCTTGTGTATTGTAAGCTTAACCTAATTTCTAATTTTCCTTTCAACTAATCTGAGATGGTAAAATAATGAGGATCCACTTAGTTATTCGTTGTAACAAACCTTTTGTCCAAGTTAAAAGCATGTTGTTGCGAAATAAAGTTGTGAAACTCGTGTATAAGGAAGATATTAATGAAATTACTTTATAAACCGGCATCAGTAAGAGCAATATCACTAACAAACTCTGATTATTAGGCCCGCAGCTCTACACAATTTGATTTAAATTTTGCCCTATTCGATGAACTTTCCGATAATACTGTAATTAGATGCTTCCTTGGTCTGCATGCACTTTCAAACTTGAATATTCTATCTCTTTCACTTTTCATTAGAAATAAAAAAACATTTAAACTTTAAATCCTTAGGCAACATTGGTTCCAGATGTGGCCATTGCGGTTATCCATGTTTGTTGAAACTTTAATCCAACACATAATGCAAATTTATCTGGCGAGAAATCGGCTTGCATTATAACATTCTATAAATATTTAATACTATAATGCATATAAAATATTCAAATGAAATTATCTATTTTCATTGTCAATTCTTCAATACATTAAAATTTTACTTCAACTCAATATTTTTTATCAATTTCTCTAGTAAACATGTGATTATTTGTACAAAAAGCTTCTTGACAACTTCTTATATTTCTAGTTTTATAGGACACTTCTGTTAGACTTGACTACAAATAATCCCAACGCTATAAAGGACTACACTGAGTGTGAATACGAACATCCAATTCGGTCACTTGTATTGGACTATATGCATAATATCGATTTACAAGCAACGTGTGCAATTTTACCTTACATTAGTATTGCAATTGCGTCTCTAATGTGTCCACTCTGCTATTGTTTATAGATACATCGAATGTAATATGTCTGATGTGTGTTCTACGTGCACAGCTATTCACAGACAGGATGGACCAAAATAATTACAACCAAACCAAAATGTTCAGCCTCCTTGCGAAAGCTCCAGGATTATTATTCTATCTACATAGTTTTCTAGTTTTGTCTTTTTTCTGTTTATTTTAACATTAGATGAATAATATTTCATATACTTTAATTTTATTTTACATTACAGTTTGGGAAAATCGTTAACAAGTATGTTGTTAATTTTTTTTTTTATATTTTGTTGTTTCCTTTTAGCTGAAACAGTTTGGTGTTGCATATATTCGTTGATACATGCTATTCTGCTCTTAACTGGTATTTTAGATGTTTATGATGTTTTTTATTATTATTGTTGTAATTTCAAAAGATTGATGTGTAGGTTTGTGCGAAAATGCGTGCCGGAAGGGTGTACCTGCAATCGGGAGTAGAATAATTTAGGTAGTTACAATTACGGAGTAAATATATTCAGGTGGTATGTCGTATGCTGGCCACGTATCGGTGGTAATAATAAAGGGCGCGTTGAGAGGGCCAGCTTGCGGTGGTTTGTTGTGGTTTTCGCCGGCGGTGAAACGTCAGGGTTAGGGGTGGAAGCGGCAGTGCGTCTCTTGCGTGCTTAGCTGGGAAGCGCCATCTGCTCTACCGTGTTGTCATAATCAGGAAGCGATCGTCGGAAGTCAGGTTAAATCTTATGGTAACGCAATTAAATCTCCGACGAATTACGATTTTCCTTTCTCAATGATGTGTCTTTAAATTAATAGGAATCGACGAGAAAAATCACATTCCAAGAATTAAAACTCGTTTATTTATTGGCATTGCTTTAGCAAAAAATGTCTAGAAATTTGTAATAGGTTTAACTTAATCACTAGATAATTGGGCTCAATATAGATGCAAATGAGACAAATGGAGCGAAAAAGATTCATAGGGTTTCAACATGACATTTACTGTTCGGAATGGGATGATCGATTTTTGATTTTGTATGGCTAGGACACAGCTATGCACTTTTGTATGATAATATTTGATAGATTCTAGGTGTAATTTAATAGCCGATACAAGTGAGAGGATAAATTTGTTAAACGTGCGGCATTTCATGAATAGTTCTACCACCTTCTATACGAACTTTTACGTTATTGATCGATACTAGCGAAATGATCAAATTGCTTCACTCGTTTCCTCTATAGTCGTTACCTGTAATGCTAATACATACAATCAAAAGGAATTGTTTTCTCTCTCTCGTGTTCGTCTTTTAGTAGAAAGACGCTGCTACTGAGTCACGCAAGACGCAAGCCACAAGACGGCCATATAAATAAATACAACTGGAACACGCCGAAACCGACTTTAATACATTAACACTAACGGTCCAAGGGACACATTAAAAATATCGTTTTTATCGACACTAATTTCGATTGTTACAACTTCCCAAAAAATCTACCAAACTTATCGAGAATTTTGTTTTGCCAAATAAATAAATTTTAGCCAATAGATCACTAAATACCTAGGATTTAGGATTTAAGTGTGGAGATAGTCTTGTCTGTCCTTTTTTTCTTATGTTTCTTATCTAAAATCTGTTTAATGGCTATTTGAGATTAACTGGTCTTTTTCCTGCCAACGCTTTGCGGTTTGGAGAGAGGGATAGAATTCATTCTAAATAATAAGTGATGGTTTCTATAAAGACGACTGAATGCCAAAACAGGACCCACAGGTTCGTGTCTCGATAGACAGCACAAAGTTGTCGGAGTGCGGTTTGCCTGCCAGCAGGAACAGGAAAGGGATATCCTCTTTACTGATAGGACTATTCTGTCTATATTCTCAGAACGACGTTTCTTAGTTAATAATTGTGACGTAAATTTTAATGACCTCCGGAATAATATTATAATTCTAATATCCTATTCTTGTTGATTGCGTTTTTCTACCTTGAAACAATGAAAATTAAAACAGTCAATAAATCGAAGGAAAACTCTAATTTAAATTCAATAGGGCAAGCATAGGAGAAGATTAGCTTTGAGGGTTTGTCAGCTTTATGGCATAGAGATAAGATAACTTTTGCAATAAGAAAGCTAGATAAAGTTGAAAATTCACATTCTGGTTGGTTGAATAGTTATTAGCAGACATAATTCGAAAAAATGTAAAAGAATATGAAATTTCTTTTTATTTTTAAATCAGCACAGGATTATTTTTACGCGTTGTTATAAATTAAAAAATCACTTGTTCGAAGACTTTAGCTTGAAAAGCCATAAACCAAGATTTCAGCGTTATGTAATCTCGAATTTCCTGCGGTTAAACAGTATGCTTCCTGAAGGCAAAGCTTAATCTTAATTATCACACTTAGTGTTTTACAACAGCAAAATAAATCTTCTTTGCTTATGTTGAAAAGAATAATAAAACATCATTTGAAAATAAGGAGTGTTTTTTTAATTAAGTATTTTGTATTTTGACACGTTATTTTTCTTTTTCTTGTATCTAATTAAAATTAAAAATTAACAAGCAATAACTTCCAACAAGTTCAAATTCTGTTTTTCTAATATAAATTATCTCTGAGTTTAGTATAAAGACAATGAGAAACGAGGTAATTATTAAATCTATTGATTCAAATTTAAACTTCCTTTCGAAAGGAAATCACAATAAAGGATAATTGAATATGAAGAAACATTTCAACTTAAGTTGGCAAACTTTACAACACCGTTGGCTTGTTATCCTTCTACAATACTACATTTCAAGGACCCGTTCAACAAGTTTGTTATCATTTTGATACACTTTTACAAAATAAAAAAAAAACTATTCAAAAGTCAAACGTTAACTGATGGATATTTTCGGAAATAACAAACCTGCTGATTATTTGTCAGGCGGTTGAAACTCGTTAGGATGCGTCGCAGGAATGTGCAACGGCAGGCGCTTAAATGCCAAAATAATGCATTTATTTATATGCAAAGTGTAAGCTGAGATATAAATCTCGAAAATTTTTATTAAAAAAGACTTAGTGTTTGTTGTTAGTAATTAGTAGTTTGGAAAGATGGAAGAGACTGATTTTCCGCCTCTCACTTATCCGAATCTTCGATCTTAGCGGTATTAAGTACACACAAAAGTTAAACAAGCCCAAACATCTCACCAGATTTCTTACGTATAAAATGAAGTCAAGTAAAACCATGAACGTGACTTGGAATATCTTACCTTTAATAAATGTCTGTTGTTTCTTTTAACTTCTCACCTATGTTGATATAAAAAAAGGATAACGATTATTTTTAATTGGAAGAAACTATTACTTTATTACTTTATTTACATAATGTTCGCTTTCTTACTGATGACTGATTAAATAATTTTCTAATCCTGTAAGCTAGTTAAACTTTGGTGGTAGTAGACAGTCATTAATGCAAAGGTGTTCAATAGACATCATGTGAAGCTGCAGCAAGTTCGATCGATATGCCGGTGGGGTTGCACTGAGTAGTCTCAATAGCGACAGGATATTCTCCTTGTTATGCACTTTCTACTCGTTTTTCTTAATAAAACAGCTAGAAACTTGACCTATAATGATGTCAATTCCTTTCAACAATTCACTACTCTCAAATCCTCACAAGTCCGCAAACTTTGATTCTCCTATTCAAATATTTGTCAATATCTAAATGACATTAGTTTAACCCTTCAAGACTTTAATTGTTTAACACTGCTGTTAACGTTTAATTGTCTTAATAAATCAATGCCAATTCGCGCACAATCAATCTACACTAACAATTTGATAAAAATTTCATTTTGGAATGACTATTTTCGAAGTAAGATTTGATTAAATCAAGTGAGACGTAGAAATACGAATGACTTTGATATCCTTTGAAGAAAATTTTCTGCCGACGATTCGTTTTAAATTGATGGACTGTTGAATGAATTGCGTTGTGACGTTGGTCTGTTGTTACAGTAGTCGTGGAGGAGCCTGAATTTACAGACATTATAGAGAATATAACAGTGGCAGCGGGCCGCAACGTAAAGTTCGCATGCTCCGTCAAGAATCTTGGAACTTACAAGGTATGTAAACATTTACCTCAATTTGTCTTTTAATTGTGTTCTGAATAATATATCATTTAAGTGGATACAAATATGAGTTTATGTTGTTATCGTTCTTTCATCAACTTTATCTCGTGTATGAATTCGATTTTGAAACATTTAAAAATAAACGTCGAATAATATTTTATGTAAGATCGTGCGAAAATCTGGTAAAAATATTCAGTCACATTTTGCTGAAATAGTCATGACTTTATGGTGAGGATTTATTTCACCGACAGGCGTCCCAGAGGTCTACTTTACAACTTTATTGACGCCCTAACTCACTAAACTTGTGTAAAAAGCAGCCACGTTTGTTTAATGCTTTTTTATAGTTCAAGAGTCGTCAAGATGTGGTTATGAATTATTATCATCTACTTTATTACAATTCCTTTTTTTTTCTTTGAATAATGACACCTTTGCAATTGTCAAGCGATTTACTAAATTCTTCAACAAAAATCCTATTTGTCCTGTGCCAGCAGGATGTGACGTGCAAAGCACCTCATCACCATCTTATTTGCAAAATGGAAATAACGACTGAAAATCGACTTTTCTCTTAAAATTTTTGATAATTACTTTATGGATTACATGAAAATATATGTATTAACGTGTAACTTGCACTGAAAAATGTAAATTTAAAGTCAATTAAGAAGTAGCCGTTTTTAACAACTGAAACACTGTAAGCTATTTCCTGTTAGTTTGATAGTTATTTTCAGTAGAACCATAAATTAGATTCATTGAGTATTCAAGGAACTCGTCGTATGCGCTTTAGAAAACTAAGTGGTTTACGGAAATGTGACTAATAACAACATAAATTAGAACAGCAACTTCATTTTATAAAAATAACAAGAGTCTATCATTCAGGACGAAATGCACATAGTTTATATAAAAGAATTTTCCCCATATTTTACTTGTCTTATAAGTTTCCTAGTTGACAAATTGAACGACAATTTCTATTAACCGAACACTGTGTAATAAAATTTCACGGAAATGTTAGGATAAAAAGAAAGTTAATTTTGTTTTTGTAGAAAAATCAACCATCAATCGATTTTCGAATGATGGAGTATGTAATTTGTTACAAAGCTTCGTCAGGAGACAAAACTAACAACTACTAACGTTTATTGAATAATGCACGAACTATGTAAAAAAATTCAAATTTTGTTTGTCTCGTTTTAATATAATCGAGCAAATTGCAATGTTAGTCACTTTGGCACGAATTTCAACTTCTTACGTGAGAATCCCAAGATCTGTGAAGATGATTACAAGCAAACGCATTTTCTTATTGAAGATAATTCTGATCGTTTAATTTCATCTCGAACTCGATAAATTTATAAATCAATTTTCTCAAAACGGATTAAAAATTAAATTGCTTCTGTTCGTATGATAAACCGTATGTTTATTTTGTTACTGTAGGGTCAAATTTTATGTGTTTGTGCGTTGCGACAGACAAGAAAAATAGAACTTCAGGACAACTTAGGAAAAGAGAGCAGACTAGTAGGCGCTAGAGTAAAACGTTTCCGTAAACGAACTCCAACCGTAAAATTATTATTCATTCTTTAATTGAATCATATTTCTGTCGTACTTAAATCAAACACTATTTTTATCATTTTGTTCCAAAACTGGCAAATGGAAATGCGAAATCCACACTTTACTTTTCTTTAATAATTTTAGAATTAAATTAATCACTAAAGGAAGTAATGTCAAGATAATTGTGCGGTTTAAACAAGATCATACTGAATTCCCTAAAATCATAACTATAAAGTTAAACAGCCCCATTCAATTAATAAGCGTTTATGTTATGACATTCATGACGGTATAAAGCCGCATTACCGCACAACTGGAGGTTAATGACAAACAAGATTTTATCTTCATATGGTTTCGAGATTAGCATTTTTTTCTTTTATAACTTGTGACTAAATCAACACCGTTTATTGAATACTGAATGAAGATATAAATTAACATTTATGATTGAGAATATTTTGTAGATGATAGAAGAGTTGGTGCGCCTAGTGTCTGGTGGAGATAAGGTGTTGTTCAAAAATTAGAAGTCTTTAGTTAGAGTATAAATAAAAGAAATTTAATTAAAATTTGTGCATTTCCCGGCTGTCACTTCAGTCTAACGTACAATAGTGGCTTTGTGCTGTTGACACTGCAATCACTTAGTGGTTTCATGTTATTTATTGACAATATGAGATCCATTTAAAATTTTGCTTTGATTTTAGAATAAATTTAATAAATTGAAAGTGTATTGTGGTGTGGTAAGAAATCAATGAAATTATATGAGGTGTGATAAGTGTAAAGCAATCGGTGTAAAAGAGTTCATAATACAGTTGACAATACAACAGTTAGCTAAACCCTTGGGCTATCGTGGTAATGGGCCTTGTGTGGCATCTAAATACAAGTGGCTACTCCGACAACAACTATGATAAAAGGGAGACGGGAAATACAGAGACGGGACACAAAATCAACGGTCGAGAAAATGAGGTTGCGATGCTTTGGAGCGAATAATAGAAGATGCTGTACGTCCCTCGGTTGATGGTCGCCATCCGAGTATTTGTATACTATGTTCACTTTTCACTGAATCAATCGTCAAAACAAAGGAATTAACTTTCTTCCAAGGTAAACGAAATGTCATTTAATTTAATGAAGCTTCCACTGATTGAGACCTCGACCTAACCAAACCTTACAAAATGAATTAAGGATACTCTTTTTATCCTCATTCTACAATTAGTTTTTTCCAAAATTTCGAATCTTTATAATTTACTTGACACTTTCTCTTAAATGTTGATGCTTTTGCCAAATAAATAAAACAAGAAATCTAAAAGAGAGGAAAATTGTTGGCAAGCTTTGCAAATTTACAAGAGCTAATAAGACTAAGCTTTTCGTTGCTCGCCAACTCCAGCCGTTTGGCTTATATTTATCTTTTAACTAACGATTATATCTACCAGTTTTTGACTGAAAAACACTGATACCAACCTTTGAGAAAAAATGCTTTGCTATTAAAGTTTTATAGATCAATTTTTCATTACTTGTTCATTGTTTGAAACTCTTACCATTAGCTCTATTGTTTTGTCTTGTAAAAAATAAGTCAAGTTTTTTGTTTTTGGAAGAAATAAAGAGGCTGATCACGTTTGGTTAGTTTCGATCGTTCAACTGAATTGGTGAACCATAGTCTCTTTTAGTGGAAATTCTAATAAGTGGAACTAGATATTTCTACGTTCTATGCTAATATAGGAAATGCAGCTGCAAAGAGGGACAGCGCTAAAGTTGGGATCAGTTCTTATTAAAGGGTCGATATACGGTATTCAAGAGGATTCCAAACATACATAAAATTTGCACCAACTGTATTATTAAAAATTATTCCAACTATTGAGAAATTGAGTAGCTCTTTCTTAAAATTAGAAGAAGGATGTTCCATTTTAATTCCTTTGAAACAGATATCTAATATTTAAAAGGTGATTAATTCAGTGATTTGAATGTAAAGATTTACACAAAAATCCCAACTTTAGTAATTAGCAAACCTCGTTGAGTCATGATTAAAGCTTCAAGTGGCTGTAAAAGAAATAAGCATTTGTTTTAATAGTTTAGTATCATTAGACAGATTCGAGAGTAAATTTCATTTTTATTGAAATGATCTTTGAATTGATTATTTCTATCTTTTTTTGCAATTTGTCTTCCTTTAATCCTGACAGAGCTCGGTTGAACTGTAATAATATCAAGTGGTCATTCAAAGTGGCAGTTTAGGTGAAAACGTGAATACTAGCCGAGACACGTCGAGAAGAAAACCCTCATTCGAGTTATGTCTACAGGATCGGATTCAGCTCTATTCACTAACTGAAAGTTTAATCATGGACATTGAATCAAATGGATATTTATACACAACGGATTATTTTCAGATTAAATTAATTCATAATTAAATTGGAGATTTTATAACACTTAAGTACTCAAAGAGAACCACAAACCGCTTTGTATGTAAATAAGAACATTGGAGTTTTATTGCGGAGAGTTTGAAATAATTAAATAATTTATTTTGTTTTTTTTTGAAAATTTATATTTGAATGATTGTCAGATGTGTTAGTTTTGACATTTTTCATTAAAGAGTGTATCGGGTAATATTTTTTTGTTAGTGGATTCCTTTGAGATTTGGTATGTAAACGAAAACTGACACACGGATTTGGAATATAATCAATGTTAAGGTAGTGGCATTGTGTAGTCTATATATCTTGGTGAATTTCTCGCTTCTTAAACCGACCCTGTCGATCTCGATTGTGGCAGTGTTGGTGCAAAGCCGTTGTAAGCTGAACGAGACGCCTATCTTACAAACTGCGAATGGCTTCTTGGCACTTTCTTTCTCACTTTACAACCAGCTAGGATTTCAAGGCATTTTCCACTTTATTTTTGAGATTTCTGAAATTATCTTTTTCGGCCTATTTGAAGATACTTGTTATCTATTATCTTAACATAAAGGTCTAGAATTCGAAAAGTAGACAGCTAAAATCAATACTAATTCCTTGATTTATTGATATGGTCATGCTCCGTTTTATCCCTTAAGGTGTAAACATGGAGCAGAATAGTCTCGACGATAAATTCAATCAACAATCGCATCAGGAGAAACACTCAAACTTAACCGTTTATTTGAGCGTTTATTATTGGATTTTGCTGGTTTTGCCGATGTATACTATCAATTAATCAATCTAAAATAAACGCACTCGTATCATCAATTTGATCAACACTACTAGCAAACAAAATGAAATTGTTGAAATTGTTGTCAAACGGAAATATTTAATTTTGATTATTTTTGATTTTACAAACAAATCTGTGGATTTAATTCAAGTTGTCTGAGCAAAAACATCTTGATTAATGCTACAGATGTTTAACCCACTCCATTCAATCCGACAATTGCCCTAACCCGAAATTGCAAATCTAATAAAATCATCCTTCTAATCAACGAATCGCTTCATCTATAACTGGAAATGATTATTTGAATGGCATTTTAATGAAAAAAGAGAGAAAACAATTTAATCATCAATTTGTTATCGAGCGAATTGAACCGAATTGAATGACTGTTGGTCGGTTTGCAAGACTTCATGGCAGGTGTCAGTGGTTAGTTGATGAAATCCCACTAAATTAATCTGGACAGAATCAGCAATACGTTAGGTGATTGATTTGTTCATGGACATTAGATTTGAATCAGTTCAATCCCATGTAGATGTGAAAGTCAATGCCATTTCGAAGAAAACTTTTTCACCACTCAATTTTCTTAGGCGTGCCGGTCTGCTCTGACATTACTTTTTTAATACATCAACCGTCGTCTTTACTCGTAAAGAAATTGGACACTGTTTTTAGTAGAAATGTTTTACTGATATCTTTCGATTGAAGAGTTTTTCCTTCTATTCTTTAGTAATAGCTGTCCGTATATTTTACGAATAAAAGACGTTTCATTTAATTTTCAGTATGTTTTCGAATGAAGAAAAACACTAGTTTCATTTGCATCCTTACAGTGCATGTCTCTTGTCTTTTTCCGTTAGAAGGAAAAAGTTGAAAAATGATCGTCATCATGAGCATCGACTGCTTTCTCAAACTCACTAAAGATTTTCTTCTTTCCACAACATTTTCGATGAAATGTAATCGATCAAAAATTCGACGCCTCACTTTCAAACTAGTAAATCCTTAATCTTCCAATTTACTCGTACAAAATGTCAACTTTACGAATTAATTACAGCTGCTTGATAGACTCTAACAACATCTTATATTACCCTTCAACACATCCCACAATCAAGTTCTCACATAAATACTCAATTAAAAAAAAATTTTTTATTTGTTTCATTCTATAATTTTACTATTCTTAGACTTGGAATAAAGCTTTAAAGCGTTTAAACTTTGGAACATTTGTTTGAATGAACAACTATTAAACTTCTAGACATGTGTTTTGCACAAAGTCGCTCCTATTTAATGAGCACTAAATTGATGATAAGAATGATTTTTTGCAAAAAGAATAAAATGACTTTACAAGTGATCAAATTTTATAATTAGTCTTAAAGTTGAACTTTTGCAATTCGTTATCCTGTCATAACGCGCTTAAAAACTTCAACTTTTTTCCGGATTGCATTATTCTCGAAAACACAAAAGATTTGTTGTGTAGTTAAAAAAAAAAACAGCACAGAATAAAGAAAAAGAATTTTGTTCAATCGATGCTGTAAAATCGAACGTGATGAACAGGAAAAAATACACGTTACAGGTGTCGCAACAATTTTGCGGTTGAAACGAGCTAATCGAAGATGTTACATGGAAACATTATGCGGGTCTCAGCTGTTCTCATCACCAATGTTCTTTGTGACTGTGTGGAGGTGTCTAAGCTTGCTTTCGATTACATTTCTGATTAAGAAAAGTACTTAAAAAAACAGTCAGACTTATAAAAAACATCTTATTAAATTAATCAAGTTTCAGTCTATTTATATATCTCAATCTGTGGCAGTCTTTTTTTTCCTCTCTGAGTGGAAATATTTACTTTTTAATGATTTTTTGTCTTGCTTTCGTGGAAGTTTGATATCAAACTGCATTCTACAAATATCTACACACAATTGCTGGTTAATTTCACTGTATCTTCTTTGTTTTCTCTAGTATAACCCTTCTTAACTGAACTTTCTTTAATACCTCTTCAATGTTTGCTACGTAGAGTGCAAACAATGTTTGAAGCAAAGGACAACCTTGTCTTAATCCTCTATTTGCGTCCGACTCTATACCATCGAGCTCAATATTAGTTGCGCTTTGTTGATTTTTTGCATAAAAACAAAAAAATTATAACTCAATTTTTGTATTATTATTACAGCAACGACAATCACATTTTATGTTTCAAACAATATGCTGTTGGTTGATTTTATGTCGTTTTATTTATGTACCGTGGATTTATGAATAAACTGAAATGATATATCATGTCAGATACACGTAAATTGGATTTAATTTCAAAGACTATAAAAAATAAATTGTTATTAAGTCGTTGAGAAAAAAATCTTGCGGTTTTGATTTTTTTTTATTTGAAATTTTCAATAAGAAGTTACAGAGACATTTCGTAACAAATTAAAAAGACGTTAGTTGATATAAAATCAATGATAACAAAAGAAATAGATGCAATCAAGAGGATTTAATGATAATGAAACATTGTAGATATTCTTTTGTATGAACTTTTATAATCAATATACGAACTAATAATGGAGAAAAATAAACCATTAGAAACGAACTCAATGTCCAAAATGGGTATTGAATGTTGTAATTGATTTGTATGTCAATTGATAATCAAAGTAGAAACTGTTATTATAACGTAATTGTATAATTAGAGGACAATGGAAGATTGATAGAAGTTTTATATAGAACAAAACTATTATTAAATTCAGTGTTGAAATTGATTTGAACTTTAGTTTGAGTAAATTAGAAAGAATGATATTGAAATTTGATAATGTGATTGTTGATAAGACAGTGATTTTGTAATAAAAATAGTTTATTTAAATACGCATTCCTTGTCAGGAAGCTTTTCTGATTTTTTTAATGTGTTTAGAGCAACTTCTTTGGATGTTAAGGCTGTCACTAAAACGTGGTTGTCAGCTGGAATTCCGACAGAAGTTGTAGAAATTCCTGAATATTGGTTGTTTGGTAAAGAGTGTAGAAAACAATGTTATGTAATATAGCTATTTTGTATTTAAGAAATTTAAAGTTTTCTGTCAGTAAGTAAGTTGATAGATAGTAAGTCTAGGAAAGTTGTTGAAAAGTGTTAAAATTGCTTTAGAACAACCGACGTTTGCGATACAGCTTGCATCAAATAATTTATAGATTGTAACGCATATGGAATAACTAATTAAAATGGTGAGTAAGCGAGAAGGAAGCTTGAGTAAAGTCTCATCCGCAATCGGGTAACCACATTATGAACACCCGGTGTACATCAGCAGCGCATTCATCCGAAGCCCACAAAACATCATTGCCCTACACCGCTTCCAACTTTGATTTAAGCATCAAATTTTAAAAATAACTTCTTTCCCGAAGTGCACTAAATCCACACCGGTGGAAGAAAAGCCAGAGAAATCTCATATCTTAATTAAAGTGCATCTTCGAGGTCACACAAGACCTTTTGACCCGTTAAACAAGTCGTATGCATCTATAGGAAATATCGTATCACTGCTTTAATACCCGCTCGTCGTCCAGATCTTAAATCGATATAAGCTCCATCTCGAATTCAGTCTTACAAGTCCACATAAAAACTACACATATTTTGCGATGAAGGGTTCCACTCCAACAGCTTGCCGTCTAACAACTTTCCACAACTTGCATAATCGAACACTTAAGCGTTTCCTTATTGATTCGAGAGATTTTTTTAAATTTCTACAACCTACAAACAAATTCATCACTTTTATCCAGACTGTACATAATGTTCAACTTGGACTTTTTAGATTCAAAAAACTTTCTACATTTACGAATTGTGTTATAGTTTGAAATTTGGCCTCTTGACACCAAATTGTCGCACAATTGGACGACGTCCAAAAAATCAACATCTTCCAATCAAAATATCAAACACAAATATTTTAATTATCTCTTAAAAGTCGAAAATTTTTTTATTTCTTTTAATGCGATTTTCCTATTTAAATAAAGAAAAGTCTTTTTCTATAGCTGTTATATTAAATACGTGCCTGCTGATGGCATGTATAGAAAAACAAAACAAACTTCGATCATTTCTGTTTTCTAAAAGACAACGAATAATTCACCGAACGATTTTATTAATCGAACTCACAAACAAGAATATATCCCTGAATGAAAACATTGAAAGATATAGAGAAGAGAAAATCAAAAATTCATTGAGTTTTCTTTGGTGACTGACCGTTGCTTCGACATTTCTTTGAATTTGTTTTATATGTGATTTTTTTGAGGAAATTTATTATATGGACTTGTTTATTAATGTTCAGATTGGATTTTGTGATTGACTTTGTTTTTATTTGTGTCCGTTAGAAGATTTAGATATAAACCTATGGAGTTCAATTTGAGTGAACTTTGAAAATATCGTATGATCAAATTCTTAATCAGCATAAGAAGGGAGAGCAACAGAGTTTGACCTGATTGGTTAGGGGAGGAACTAAGATCATTTCCCAAGGTATTCAAATTACACAACATTTTTAAAAACTAATTTTCTCGAATAATTTTCAAAACTATTATTATTTTTTTTTAATTAGAATTGTAAATTCATTAAAAATTTTGTTTACAATTAATATCAAATAAGTTTTTAAGTTGATTATAGTCCATGCGACTACCGCATTTCGTATCTTCTTGGATTTTGTGAAAGAGCTTTTATATAACGTTGAAAGTTGATAATACATGCAAGTCTTCTTCCATAGTTGACGAACTTTTTCCATTACAGCTAACAGACAGACAATACAGCGCGGTTCAAAAGACAGATTAAAAATAACTTATATCCAATACAATTTATCACTTTGTCGATAACAGCAAGTTCTTTTAACTAAGTCAAGCGTTCGTTTGAATTAATTTTTAGTTAAAATAGTCAATTTACATAATTATATCGATTTAGAAAAATATCTGCAAATGTGTATTGCAATTCTCTCTCTGATAATATTCCAGCTATGAATTACGATATTAGAACGATAATTACCGATAACATTGTCAATAATTGTTTTGAAATTGGTGTACTCCCAGTGTTTGCAATTTGGTGTTTTCATGATGAAAACAAATTGCTGCGATGATACTATTGAAATTAAAATTAATCAGAGATACATAACGTAAATTAATTACAAACAAACTCATTTTTACAAGTTAAAAACATCATCAAGGATACTTTTTATTATTATTGAAATGTCACATTGTTGATTATCGATGCTATATTTTGGACTAACTCATTGTGAAGCTAGACTATTAAAACTGATGTCAAGAGAGATTGTTTTATTTGTTGATAGAGAAAAGCGAAAACATTGGGAGAATTATTGAAAAAGTAAGTTAATAAAAGAAATCTAGATATAACATATGAATCAGATCGATTGTGAATTAACTACTTACTGACAAAATAACAATTCTGTCTGATTAGCTGGCGGCAGTAGAGTTGCCTAGGTTTGAGTTCCAAGCCCGGGCGTATAGCCAGGAAAAACAAAGCTTCCTCATGAGCCTCGGCTGAGTGTGTAAACGTGGATAAGTGGTAAACAAGGTAGTAAATTTCCCTCAACTCTCAGACGCGACGGCAGGGATCGCTGGCCTTTTCCCGCGTCATTTTCTATACATGCTTGCAACCCTACCATGCGACACATAAATGCCATTATTTTTATTCTAATTACAGCTCTATTCATTTACTAAGCATTTAGATCTACAACGTTACAAAATTACCATTTAAAACATCACTTTTGTCAAGTCCTAATTAACTACTAAATTGAAATTTAAAACATCTTAAAATAACGTCTACATTTTTAAACGAAACCTAGGAAAAGGTCTTAAATTTGAATTCATACTACTTTTTTATCGATTCTATCTCATTTACATTTTTGTTCATTATTTGCTCTATTCCTTACCCTGCTTTTTTATAGCTCTCCAATTTTTTCACACACTGAATATCTTTTTCTCTTTTGTGCTTTATTCCAACTTTATGTCAAGTTATTTTCGACTTTGTGGAATTTAATACAAGTCTTGACTTTAGTTCAATTTTAGGACAAAAACAATAGAATATATAAAATTTGTCTCTTTTTTTATGAAATAAATTATAGTAATTATTTTTTTCAAGATTTTAGTTGAGCGTTTTATTTATCTGAATAATGGCTGTTTTATTAGATTGATACAAATAAAGCAAATAATTACATTGCACTTACGCAGAATAAATTGCCCCTGAAGAAGAGAATGGCGTAAATTCAAATAGACATTTCTCTAGAGACTGAAAAAGTGCTTGTAAAGTTTATACAGTGAAGTATATAAAAAGCGTTTGGTTATTAGACTATTTTAATGTGAAAAAAATGTAAATTAAAATTTTTTAATTTATTTTGTTGGTGTACTAAAAAAATGGATTTTTCAAAAAGGATTTTTCTTTGATAATTATTCGAAATCTTCAGTGAATTTCTCGTTACTGTTTGACTTTTGTTTATTGTCACGGGAATTTTAATATACGGTCTGACTTGGCACGCTCTCGTTTTATATTTTGTCGAGAGTTTCGTAAACTTTCGATAAGTTTGATTTGTCGCCCCTAAATACACGACCATTTCGCCATAACGTCATTTCTCAAGTATTGACCGGAACGTTCGACTGGATACATAATCAAGACTCAATTACCTTTCCCATCTTTACTGCGACCGGAACATTCCAAAATAAAGCACTCTGTTACAACTTTCCTCTACTGCATAACTTTTCTTAATATCTTAATGTTCTCATTTCGCGTTTTCTTAAACTCTTGCTTAAATTCCTTTGGCTTAAAAGTCGTCGTTTTGTATTCTGGCATTGAATGTAACGTCACATTCGGTAGAACTAAGGTCTCGAATTTGCATATCTGCAATACTAATGCAACTACTATATACGAAACTTTTCTAAACTAAATGTCTAAATTTTATTATGGAAATTTTTAGATTCGAACAGTATGTAAAATATTCGGTTTTTCTCCGAGCTTTCCGCTTCGATTAATGTAATATGAGCTTTTAACACCTCTGTTTTGTAGTAGTGTTAGTCCTAACGATCAAATTCCTGTGGGAATTTGAAGCGATTTGTCATCGAGCTTTTTCAACGTGTTTCTCGTATTAATTTTACCAATATTTTCATGCAAAAACAACAGCTGTGATCAGCCAATAAAATTTTCTTTTTATTTATATTTCGAAAAATATTGTTCGGTTATTCATAGACTGATAAAATATGTGCATAAAATTTTATAGATTTTCTTGAAGATTATTAATTAGTAGAGACCTTGAAGGAGTCTAAAAATAACTTATTTACATCGACTTATTTAAGCATAAAAAATACAAAGATTAAGATTTTCTTAGTAGAAGAAGAAGTTGATTAAGAAAAGCCAATCTGGTTAGCATTTCGTCAGGTATTTCCATTTTTCTCTATAAAGTTCGTGATATGCTTTGACAAATGATAACTGGAAGAAATAAAAGGAGTTTTGATGGCTCTTTGGAAACCCGCACCTCTACTAGAATAAAGCCTATGAATAATTTCTACATTTCTTGTCTCAAATTTCTTTATCTCTTTTGCTCTTTGCCATCCGATTCTAAAGCCGCTCGAGTATTTTATTCATTTTACACCACGTCGAATTGTAAAATCTTCAGTAGATTTATCTAACTTGTAGATTTTTAACATTTATATTTATTTTTCTATATAAATTAAATGTCTCGTGTTTGATAACAGTCAGGATTTATCTTTTATGAGACTATAATGTCGACAAAGCATTCAATCGAATAGACGTTGAATGATTGAATTATAATAAAATTGCCATTCGCAAAGCAATAAAGACTAATTGACATTGGGCGACAGAATCGCTTCATTTATACTAGCTAATCGTCCAAATTGAGAAAATAAAATCCGAATCATTGTTAAAACGACGAACAATAATTCCCTAGCACATTGTCCAGTTATATTTTGCAAAATTAATGGTCTTAACCTGTTGAACATTACACATAATAAATCTCTCATTATTCTACACAAATGTACTGAATATTTGTTTGAGAATAAATTGAAACAAATAAAAAATAAAAACTGTTTATAGAAATGATTAAAACCACTACTTTGTAGAAATGTTTGTTTAACTAAACCTACTCAAATAATTATTTTCCAGTCACTTTAATTTCCTCGCAGTAAAACACACCACATTCTCAGAAAATTACAGTTTCACACCCTTTGACATATTGTCAAAAGAGGGCTCCTAACTTTCTATTAATTACAAGCTAACAACAATTTTACACCCACAGTTGCTTCGCTAATTTTTCAGTTAAACACTTGACGCATTCAGCTTAAAACCAACCCAATTGCCAATCACAATTTTTGATGTGATTGACTCCTCCCCATTGGTCTAAACCCAACAGAAAAATAAATATTCCTGGAAAATCAACCGCTTAGATTGGATAACAAACAACGTTATCACAAAATTGGGAGGTTGTTTATTGAAAATTTGTACGTATTTTTTTTTCTAATTTTAGTATCTAAAGTGACTGTTTATTTAAGCATAAATTTGTAAGTTTAAGCTAGTAGATTACGGTGAAAAAATTATGTGACAAGATAAATGACACGAGCTTAATATGTATATATGTACATATTTAATTATAAGTCAATAATGAGGGTTGCAGTGTTGTTTGTTTAACTAAAGCTCGCTGTAGCAAAAAGTACTTTTGGAATTTTTTCACTGCCTCTACTTAAATATTGAAATTTTGTATAATTTGTTTTTTAAAGAGAATTTTTATTTTCCATTATTTAATATAAATAATCATCACCTGTGTATACATTGGCTTGTTGGGGAATCTCCCCTTTAAATAAATCGCCACCAGCGTTGAACAAAATGTTAGAAGAACATGTCAAGAGGAAGAGAAATACAGAAGAGTAAAGTAGACCTTGGGGATAGATTTAGTATACAGGACGAATATAGTCGATCATATTTATAGTTGGAAGTAGAAGAAAGAATCTTCCATTTCATTACATTCCTCTACAATAACGTATGTTTTTTTTTTTTAGAACAATTATAGAAAAAAAATTGAGTAATGTAAGATTCATTTATGAATGTTATTTTGTTTCGAGCTGAATAGTGGTCATCTAAAAGGTCGTAAAGTTTTCCATAAAGCTAAGATGAAAAATACTGTTTTATTACAATAAAACGGTCGGTTTATGTGATAGCTTAAATACAATGTTTAAGTTGCTGACGAAAGTTTTATTATTTACAGGTAGCGTGGATGCACTTCGAACAATCAGCTATATTGACTGTTCACAATCATGTGATTACAAGAAATCCCCGTATCAGTGTTACGCATGATAAACACAGAACATGGTTTTTACACATTAGTAATGTACAAGAGGAGGATAAAGGAAGATATATGTGCCAAATCAATACAGTCACTGCGAAAACACAGTTCGGATATCTGCACGTTGTAGGTAAGGAAAACAAACTGGATCGATTGATCAATGAAACAACAAAATGCTGATATGAAACGGTTATGGACAGCATTTTGCAATTCTTTCAAAAACAGTTATTCGTAAGATTTAATTATACTTCTAAAGGGTAAATTATAAATGAAGGCAGCGGGAATAAACGTAATGGGATTGTTAACGTTGAGGAAAACCGCCGTTAAGACTGGAACAATCCTCACAAATTATAAGTTTCAAACATGTATTTCTTAATTAGCAACTGTGACCTCGCAAGTTATTGTTCATCTGCTACTACAGATTGCTAAGACAAAAAGATGAGAGTTGCCCATTCAGTGTAATTAATTGCAATACTTTTGACAATGCATTTAAGATTATACAATCGTTCCGTTGAACTTACTTTGAAATATATGAGAATTTCTCTTCTGCCTTCACACTCAAACGAATCATCTTTCTCTTTTTAAAGGATATACTAACAGAAGCAAGACAAACGCTACCGCAAAATACTAATTTATGAGCAAGAAAAAAGCCTTTGCTAAAGTTTGTTGTTTAAATTAAGTACTTGTCTTAGTCTCATTTTAACTTCGCCTTAAAGTGGCGATATATAAACGTTTCTTTAACGTGACTTCGTTTTATTTATATATTAATGTAAGTGAAATTGAATTATTTAAAGGAATTCCGATTTTATAGAAGAGTTAAAAAGGTTACGGACGCGACCTAAATCTTGGACAAATCGACTATTCCTATGGGATATGTTGCTGATCGCCAACTGACTCCTGGACTCAATAAGGAATTCTAAATTACATTATATTCAACCGAACTGGACTCTTTCTCTTGTATAATATTTAAATTTTATGAGCTCTGCTTCGGATTTAAGAACCAATGAAATTTGATTTCTTTTCAAGATTTTATTATAGTACCAATCACACGTTTTATTTTTGATCTTAAAGCTTTATTCTTTTTTTTTTTTTCATCTATCAAATATATTCACAATTAAATTATTGAAACAGAAGATGACGTATGAGTAAACCTTCATGTACCAATTATAGCACTTAACTCTTTCACTTCTCCAAATATTTTGTTAAGCAAGTTCATAAAAGCAGCCATGCTTATGCAAGACAAAAAGAGACTCCTGCTTTTATTTGTGCACAAAGCGAAAACCAAACATAAACGAAACAATTGCTTTCTATATTGCTCTTCCTCCTAATTAGTGTAGACGATCTGAAAAGTTGGAATACTAATTTGTCAATAAGAAAATAAAGCAATATTAGCATTTCCCGTTTTAATTTACATTTACCTAAAAAGCAAACCACTTTAGAAGTCTATAGCTTCCTCCAACTTTAAAGAACTCTGTTGATTCTCATTTGGGATTGAAGTATTCCCATTAAGAACGATGGATAAACTGAAGTAGTTGCTCTTCGTGGCCAAATTGAAGAGGCTATTACGAAGATGTTTGCTTTTTAGTTAACCTCTTGATAAAGATCCACTACTTTTTTTTTTTTAATTTTTCCTTGTGGAAATGCAAGTTCGATCTTAATTTGTCAAAGGATCTGTTTTTAGCTTTTATTCATTCTAATTCGAAATAACAAATGTCATCATTTAATACGAAAACAACTTTCGTTGATTTTAATTTCGTTAGAAATGAGAAAATAAAATTGCTTAATTCTTCTTTTGCTCTTAGTTTATTTAATATAAATGCGAGAATTTTGTAACAAATTTCTCCTAGTACAGCAGTGAAGAAGAAAGGGAATGATTTCATTTCCGGTCAAAGTCCTTTGTTAGGACGCGTCTGAGTTCTGTTTACAAATAAAGAGATAAAATCATAGGAGCAGATAGAGAAAGGGAAGGAATATTGATTATGAATTTTTAGTTAAATTCAAACTTATAAGTGCTTAATTTTGTGTTAAACTCTCAACTTTGTCGACATCCCTCAATTTAGATACCCTTATATTTATATAAAAAAAAATTCGAATTATCCAACGTGGCATAATTGTTGACTTTATATCACAAGGGTTGAATTAATGTGGAAGCTAAGCCAAGCTTAGATTTGTAGATAGGACACACTGTTCCGAAAATGCCCTTCTAGTTACATAAGGAACCATAAGATCTCATTCTAAGCTATTTAAGTATCACGTGCTTCAGAAACCTTGATCCGACAAATAACGCAGATGGTTATTGAAGTCGTACGCTTAAATTTTGAATGTCTTTGATTGTATCTAAGTGAGCAGTTTCAGTTTAAACCTAATATCATTTCTGATTCTACAATCAAAATGCAGCATCTTTGAAGCTTAGATCTCTCTAGTTGAACGCATAACTTAAATAGGCCTGCAAACATGAATTAATAAATTACAAGCAACCAACATCAAAGCTCATTGAGAAAAAATATATCTAAAACTAATAATTATAATTTGTTCGGGAAAACTAGTTAGAACTAATTGCGATTATTTTCTATCTTGTAGGAAGAAAGAATATATACATGATGCGTTCGCGACTTCTTGATTGCTTCCATGATTGATGATACACCGTATGTCTGAGTTGGTTCGAAGGAACGCTTCCACGGACATGGGCATACAAGCTGTCGAGTATCTAGGGCGGTTACAGATTAAAGCATTATTACATTAGGGGAATCTCAGCGCTATATACTTTTGCTTCATCGACTAATTCAGTTTTTCTTGAAAAAATTTTATTTGTTTTTGGATGAATTGATAATTGAAGAACATTATCACCTCCCACACTGGCATACAAAGGCTGACAATTACTAGGTTTAAGGGAATTTCAACTATCCCACAGATTTCAATTATAACTCTAGTTCCAAAACCTCAATTCCATTCAATGTAATTGACCAGGTAATGGCTTTACAGACGGCTTCACCTTCCGCAGACAGGAATAGCAACCCTGCTAGTTTGCAAAGCTCCCTAAATCATAACCATTATGCTAAATTTTCCTCAAACTTATCGATATGATTATTCCATTATTACAATTATCGTCTTCAAAATTACATTTTCACTTTTCAGCTGCCGCTCCTTTGCCCGTCCTCTGATCAATTTTAATCTAACGCTGATTTATAGCGCCGGTCCTAACGTATTTACTCCCCTAATATATGCACTATATCACACCACACCAAAACCTACGTACTAAATAAAGTCACAGATTAACTTTTTAAAGTTAAAAAGTATTTAAAAAACTTGCGACTGAAGAAGAATTGCTTCGAAGTTAATCAAGCAGCGATCTAATCTCCGGAGATTTGTTACAGAAAATAATATTTTTCTTAAAAAAAAAAAAAAAAAAACTATCGACGAGAGTATTAGCTTTTTGTCGAAAATAGAAAAATTTTATTTGGTTAATTAGTTTGGTTGATTAATCTGTTTGTGAGCTATGTGTGAAATCAAATGTTAAATCTTAGTCATACTTCATTCGTGAAATATGATTTGCAGTAATGTGAAGGTAATATCGTGCTTACTTAAGCATTGTATGTATTGTAATCGGATTTAAGCATATGCAAGCCATTACTAGGACAAAGAGGAGAGTGGAAAGCTGAATGTTTGGTTTTAATGGAAGGGATTTGTATGTTAATCGTGGATATGTTAGATTTAAAAAAGCTTGGTCAGTTATTGTAAAAGAGTATAGATAGAGTTAAGATCCAAATGAATTACCTGTTATTAGGGAATAACTAAAGACTCAATTGGAAGTTTCGACTTTAACAATAGCTTACATTTAACCGTATTGGCGGGGAGCTTAATGAAAGCGCTCGACCCCCGAGAAGAAATACGGCCGCAATCAAGTGGACCTTTAATGCGTCGAGGAATTGTGAGGGACATTGCCTGTTTCAATTCTTTTCCGGCCAGCCAATCAGTGCCGTTCTAGGAAGAAGTCACTTAACTATACTCATATCATTTTATCTCTTTTTCTTGTATTGAAAGAAACATTTCACACCTTTATGTCCGAAACGATTTCGATGTATTATTTAAAATTAAAGTTTACTCTAACGGCTTCGTTTCAAATTTCAACTCCATCTAGAAATCTACGTGATTCAGCTTTGTTTGCGAGTACAGAGAACGACACGGGGCTCTTGTGGTTTCAAGATGAACTTTGACCCTCGACTGGGGCTGTGCATTATTATTCGCTGCAGCAAACCCAATGTTCGGATGCTGCAAACTTTTTTAACTACAAGAATTCATTAAGAATTTTCTCTACTGATAAAAGTAAGATGTTTCTACGCTTCATTTCACTTGAGGTATCTACGTCTCACACATACTAAATAGAAAATTAGGCAGAAACCGCACATGTATAGGATTATTTCAATAATGAATATTTGCAAACCTAAGTACATAGTTTGTACTCTTATTAAACTATTACTTTAATTATTAATTCTGGTATTCAAATGGACAATATTTGGTTCTAACAAATGTCCAACATTTCAAGCATACTTGCCCTCTAACGTCAGTCTCTATGGTCACAACCTGTTCATTTATTATAAGGTTAATTTTAACTATGTAAGTCAATATGTAACTGAGGAACAATATAGAACCCTCTGTGAATATCAAAATTTAATTGAGGTTTACATTCTCACTTATTAATATAGAACTAACTTACAACTTTAAAACTATCACAAAAAATTAAAAAAAAAAACTTTTTGTTTCTGAACTAGAATTTCTTTAATTTTTTTCTAATGGATGGATTAATACTAGATTCAGAAAACTTCCATTGAAATGAACTACTTGTATATATCTCGAGCATGTAACATGTTTACTTAACAAAGTAAACAACCTGTACGTTTAGCTAAATTGAATGATACTTCAAATAAAATAATATAGATGCGATCTCTTAACGTAATTAACTGTTTAATTTATATGTAAATTAAGCTGACTTAAAATCAAACATAATAAGTAGTTGATTGTTATATACAAACGACCAAATTTCTCTTCAAAATTAAACTACAAAGAGCATAAAAAAATGAAAGTGATTGAGTAACGATCCGTCGTCTAACATGTGTGTGTGTCCCAACTTGGTAAATTATACGGCATCATCGCAAAACCGTCTCCCCTTGATGCAAGTCACGTTTCAGATTAGCCACTGTGGCCACCGAACTAGTCCTGCGAACTTCGGGCTTCTACGCTATCTTAAGATAGCTTCATGCTGTCAATACTCCTAAGAGAATTGTTGTGCAGAGAGAGTAGAGTTATGCTTTCAAATAAAACCACTGTTGAATTGACAATAACTTGGTTACTAGTCATCTGAATAAAAGAAATTCTTACGGTTTTTCAAGCTCACAGAACTTCACTTTATAACAAAAAAGAAATGTGCAAGAATACATAACTGAATAAAAGTTGCTGAATTTTGGTGGAGATCAATTAAGAATATTTTCGAAAAAATCAAAACAATTCTAGAATTTAATTTAATTATAGCTCAGTTTTGTAAAGTATTAAATAATTTCTGGTAAAGGAACTGTTTTCTTCAGTATAAACTAGAAACATTCTCAAATCTGATATTATGTATAAAATAACAGAGCTCTAAAGCTTAGTTTAAGAAAAATGTAAAATATTTTCTAGATAAAGCACAATATCACAATATATCTATTAAGTAGAATATATCAATTTTGTTTATATAAAAATTGACTAAAAAGCTCCAAATTTAGAGAAAAACGTATTAATTTAAAGACATCCAAATAATTTTTTGTTAGTCAACTTTTGACTACAGAATTTTTTGCAAAAATAAAGCATTACAAATCGTGAAAATAACAAAAAAGTTTGGTGTATGCAACCAACAAAACATGCAAGCGGCTCTTATTAATCGAAATGATGTATTGTTGATTGTTCAATTGAATGACAATTGAATTTTTAAATGTTTTATTTAAGCAACAATTTTGAGTATTTTAGTACAACTCCAACTCTAGAATCTGTGAAAATAAATATTCTAAAATTTTTCCATCGATTTAAGTCAGTGAATCTGCAAGTTTGCAGCCAGTATATATTTTGATGTTGAGATCAGTTTTCATTTTATTCTGAGAAGACTCAGTCTTAGAAGTGTTGAATAACAAGTATCTTGAATCTATATGTTCATATTATTAGACTGCACTTTTATATAAGATTTTGCAAAATTTCGATCAATATTTGTATTAAAAACTAGAATAAACGAAGAAATTGAAAGATTTTTTTCCATTCTATATTAAAAATAGAATTGGAATTTTGAGCGTAGGTGTGAAACTTTTAAATTGAATAAATGACCAAGTACATATTGTTTACAATGGTAGAGCAAAAATATTTTTCTATTGAATATAAAATTGCTATTCTGTTTCGCCTGTCGTATTTGCTTTGCTGCTCGCGAAATATAAGAAGATATAAAATAAATCCGATAGCAAAAATTGTAGTAAAAACGGTTCTTCTAAGTCAGATAAAAATATTTCTTAAATTTAGAGTTTGTTTTGAGTTGTAGTTATAATAAATATAAAAGAATGTTTGGCGCTGTTGTAGGTATGCAATATTGAAGAATGCATTTTTTTATTATTTTTAATCTATCTAGTATAGAACATTGATTGATGTTGGTTGGTAGTAATATTAAAATATCAAGTGGCCAACCAAAGTTCATAGCTAATATAAAGCTTCAGCCAGCTGCGTTGCTCTTGGCGGAAATGCAATTCTCTATAACGCGGGGAACTAATAATCAAAGCGACATATGAAACTTCAGTTATATTTAAATTTGTCTTGCAACGAGATTTGCATGTATGGATGAATAAAAACGTAAAAGTCCACGAGAAATAGAAGAGTTTAGTTGTTGATAGATAAAGGAATTGAAAGATGAAAATCGAAAGAATATAAATCGTAGCAGTGAGATTTTTTAATCGTCTTTGAGATTTTCTTAAGGAGTTTTGTTAGTGGCTGGTAGACAGGACGATAAGAGTCTTTCGTGCAAAGTCACACTACCCACGAATGTCGCCTCTGAACTGAAAAGGAGATACATAAAATCGCGTTTTATTTGAAATTTTTCTCTGTTCGTGTTGTTTTCTGTGAGTCAGCAGTTGAGAATAATGCAGTTCAGCAGTTAATAACAAGGTGATGTTCGTATTTGTCGCTTGACAATGATTTTAGTAGATCTGAAAAGCTAGAATTCTAATTTTGTGAAAGAATTTTTTCTAAGAGAATTCGAAGATTTTAAAATATTCACACACAGGGAGAGAGGAGATGTCAGAAATAATTTGGATTTTTTCGTTGGTGTGGATGTGGAAATTGCGGTTTACATTAAAGATCAAATACCGAGTTGGATGAAGTTCGGATTAGACTCGAAAGAATTAAGTGTAAAGATAACAAGTTCGAGAAGGCAATCACCAAAACTGATAAATATGGATTTTATGCCAGGTTAGTATTACCAATAAGGAATTCTGTGGGGAAATGTCGATAATTTCAACCCCTAATCAGGTAACAGGTAGAGCAATAAAGTCTTTGATCTTCGGAAACGGTTCCTTGTAGAGCAGATAATCCAGAGTGGATTTCACGGCGTTATGATCCGAGTACGAGGAAGGTAGTTCATGTCAATAGATGCGGGCACGCAAAAGCCCTTACCTTCTTTAGCTGGATTTACACTGTCACACAAACTTTGACTTCTTTTTAAATATTCAAACGAATAAATATTGGAATACGCTACATTTACATACGAATCTAATTACATTCCTTCTAGCGATTTATACCACTGATATTATACCGAATTTTTTATACCTGAATTCTGCCGACGTCCAATTATAATACAATCCTCAACACTGCCAAAACTTCTGGAATACCATCAATCAAAATAATCTTTCTAAATATTATTCTGCATTCTATATTTTTATATCTTTTGTCAGCTTCTATTTCAGTCTAATTTCTAGACAATTTTTTGATTTGATTTTGCATTTGAGAAATATTTATTTTACTGAAAAAAGTTTTTTTTTTTAATGTACAAGTAGAGCAAAACGAGAAATATTTTATCAGTGAATTGTCGCCTACGTTCAGTTATAATACAATTCTCAGCATTGCCAGACATTCTATAATGGCATCAATCAAAGTAATCACTCTTGTTAAATTACGGTCTTACCAGGGTTGCAATTCTAAACAAGTTTTTTTTATATTTTTCTACAATTGCAATTTCAACCTACGTTAATCGTAACGCAAACAACAGGGAATATTTTTTTAATTGAAAGTTGAGATTATTTTTCATTTTTGTCGAAAAACAAATATATGCGAAATTATGTCTTGTGAAGATAAATCGGACTGAATCCTGCTTGTAAATTTTGTAATTACAATTTCAGACCGTTGCTGTTGGTGCGGCACTACTGTGATTACATGTTTACCTAATCTTATCTTTATGAGTGTTAGATGTTTATTTAATAGCAGAACTAAAGTTTCTAATTATAAAATATAGAATTTGTTAAATCTTTTCAGTTGGAAAGTTTCATCAATCCAATTTAGAATTTAGAAGAAGAACAATACAATAAGAATTGTTTTTATCAAAATTAAGATCCATATCTGGAATCGTTCGTCTATTATAGAGATCGTTGAGATGGAAATGTTTTTTGTTCTTTCGCCAAAATAATGTTATAAGTTTGAAGTTATATCAGAGAGAAATGGCGTATTTTGAATGAAACTAAATTAAATATGTGTTATTGTGAATTTGGAATAGAAGAATTAATTTGAACTATTTTAAAAACATTCAAAATTATTGAATATATTTTCTTAGAAAGCTTGGTTTTAGAAGTTATTTCCGTGGCTGTTCCTCGGTGTGTTTGACTAATTTGCTTGGTGGAATTTGGTTGCGGAATTTAATTTACAGAAACATCAATAAATAGCTTGAATTGTAGCAAATTTAAAACATTTCGTTTGTGACACGGAAGGTTTTAGTCGATACAGCACAAATATTTTATTTCACAGCATTCCTCTGATTAATTCTGCAATTTCGACATTCTGATTTGTATCATTTTATGTTTTAATATTTGTTAGGAGTTTCAAGAGGAAATTTAATGTGCTTTAACTTTTATTTCCCGTTTGTAATAAAATTTATGTTAAAGTATGGTATCAGATTTAGAATTTAGAGTTGTTTGTGTTTCAGTGCCACCGAACATAGATGATTCCTTGAGTAGTAGCGACGTTATAGTGAGGGAAGGCGCCAATGAGACGCTAACCTGCAAAGCCACAGGCTCTCCTCAACCTAGTGTAAAGTGGAAAAGAGACGATAACTCCAAGATAACTATAAACAAGACACTTTCAGGTTAGTCTATGCTTTTACTTTCCAACTTGTTTCACATATGTTTTCATATTATTTAGCAAACTTTCTTAACGGTGATTACTGCCCAACCTAAGCGTATTTATTGCAACTTTCGAAAAAGAGAGAAAACTTTATACTCAACGCATTCGAGCTAACGCAATTATGACGTGACTAATGATTTTAGCAAATATATCTGACAGAGATTTTTCTGTTTTGTACTAATGGCTAGTGGGAACTTTGGTGTGTTAATTTTATTTCGAATGTAAATTTTCTACTAAACAAGAATTTCAATAGTTCGTTCCTACAAATTCAATTTTCAAATTAATTGTCAAATTGCGCACAAAATACGAGAAAAATTAATCAACCTATTTAAAACTTTGCGCAACTTTGTTTTATACAATTAACCAAATAAATTTACACACCATGTTCACTACCAAAATGTCAATTCTCTTATTTCTAACAAAAAATACACACAATATTTCACGCTTCTTGAAACTTTAAAATTTTTCCAACTTCTTGTAAACAAAGCTAACTACCACTCAACTGACAGTTTGGCTGTTTTATTAAAATAAACGATACACTACTTTCTTTCATAATTAATGAGTTAGCAAGATAATATTCAAGCTTCAACAAAAAAAAAAACTGAAATATACTTCAAGCACATTTTGGAGTCATTTTTCCAATTTTTAAAGTTTAAAGAAATATTCTTCGAGTTATAGGTATCCGCCCACACTTGTATAATAGCGGAGTGAAAATAAACAAAATGCTAATGAGATGATGTAAATTATGAAATGGCGGTAAATATCACCTACAGATAATTTAACTTCGATGTAAATCCGATTTTTTTATAGAGAAGTGTTTCAGGCTCCTAAAAGCAGCTTTTAAAACATTTTAAAAAGTTTCTTGAAGACATTGTCAAATATTACTTGAGTGACTTTTATAAGAACAAATGATACAACACTTCTGCATTTAATAATTAATTAGTTGAACATAAAAAATGTTTAATTTTCTTCGAACTTTCAAATGCATGCAATTTACATATTCTTATTCCGGATTCTTGATTATTTATAGTAGTCGATATTTTTTTTTAGACGACTGTCTCAGTTCATAAATTATTTAAAGGTAATATCGAAACACTTTCAACATCTCAAGGGGTTGTAAATTATTTATTTTTTCAAACCTATATAGAAATCGTCAATTTCAATATAATAATAATGCTGTAGTACGCGCTTTTTTCTAAGTTTACTTAACTATTTCCGCTTTTCATACTAAAATTTCCATTATAAACTAGCAAACAAATACATTATATAAATTTAGAATAATCCGTTGTGACGTGGTAACAAATGGAGAAATTGTATAAATAACAACCTAAGGGTAACATTTTAATTTAATTATGTTTTTGTTATGTAGCTTTTCAACTCTGTTCGACCAAAGCTTTTTTTTTACATTTTTCTGATGTCAAAAATAATGCATTTTATAATTATAATTTACTAAGACAGTTAAATAGAAACAGACGAGAAGATTTTTGTAAATAATGTCACAAGTTGAAATATGAAAGCCCACGTGTGTGTTTTTGTTTGAAAGCTTTACAACTGTGTGTATTGGGCATAGATGGTTGAAAAAACAGTTAATAAATGTCAACGTCCTTTTACACAGCTGGCAATCTTGGCTTGATTTGAAGTGGAATTTAATTGCTCTGAAAAATAAAAATTTGGCTTAAAATAGCAGCCACAAAATATTTCCGTCTGATTTCACTTGGTTGTTTAATGTTTATACACGTAGGTTCGCTTTAGCTTCATCAACTAATCGATTCAAAGAGGATGTGACAGTTTCGCAATCATTTTCAGTCGAAACAACCTCGTAAATCATCGTAATTAGCCAAAACTTAATTATTACACGCGAACTTGGAAAAAGGAGAATGTGGATTTTTTTGCATCCATTTTTTAATTTATCCAGAGTAACATTCGAAATAATTTATGTCGAATTTCAAATTTAAAAAATATTTAATTAATTGGAAGAATGACACGATGAAGTAAAGTTGTGTATATTTTATTTAATTTATTTGCACGCGAGTTTAGGATACTTTGAAAAATAAATTGTAGTTGTTAATTAAAAAATAAGCTGTCTGGCCACGACGTGATATCAATATGGGCTAAAATAAATTCGCAAGTTTCGTCTAAAGAGCAAGTTTTTTATTCGGCTCACGTAATCTCGTAACATGTCATGGAAGTATTCTGTTAAAGCAAGCCACCCTTCATAATAACTTCACCGTGTAAATTTAATTTTTAATAATGCTTCTACAACTTTTGGTTGATTCTTTAACTGTGAACGTTATTATGCATTTAACAGTATATTCTTAGCATTATCTAAATTTCCTTATATTCTTCTATTTTACAAATATAATATATTTAAAGAGTGTAAATGAAATTTTATCGAGTTATTTACTTTAGTTATTGTGTTTGTATTAATTTTTCAGTAACTGACTGGGAAGGAGAAACACTGGAATTAACTAGAATTTCAAGATTAGACATGGGAGCTTACTTGTGTATAGCCAGCAATGGGGTGCCCCCTACTGTGAGCAAAAGAATCAAAGTCAGCGTCGACTGTAAGTACCATTCTTGGATGTTCTAATTAAATCTAACTCTATTTTCCCTTTTTTTTTCTCTTCTTATTTTACTTTATTCAATACTATTTCCCAACCATTTAATATTTATTTTGACTCTATTAAAAATTCTTTGCTTTTTTAATCGTTAAATCTCTCACTTAATATTTCCTAAATCCGAGCAGCTAGTGCGCTTTAGTTAAATAAATAACAAACGGAGCTATTTTTCTGCTTTTCAACTATCATTCCGACTAGTTTATGAACTGTAATCTGGTCAGTTGTTGTACACTCAACGACATAAATTTGTATCCATTGTGCTACAGGAACTGCTCTGCAATTCAAACTGTCAACCTTCACAATAGGGCGCGAAAGGTTGTAGTAAAATTATACACTCAGCTGTTACACAATGGTCAGCTGATGTCGAGAACATTCATCTTTCTAAAACTGCTTAGACTATCGGTGCAAATCAACACTTAATTTTATAATGTATGTCTTTTGGAAAATATTGGCTATCATTTGGATGTCGAAAGAAGTGGAGCTGCTGTTAATATTCTCTTGTATTCAGTAGGTATAGTTGCACATTTGTTTTCCACTAGACTTGCAGAAATCAGCCGCTCAGTTGGTTCTTCGTTTGTGCGGAAAATCGCTAAAATTAACCGAACGAAATAATTCATGTAATAAAATTTACAGATTGAAGACATAACTTAATTTAGTCAAGCAGAATAATCAATTTTATTGAACCGAATTGTGGTTTGATAAAGTTGAAGATAAAAATTCTATATTTTAAAGTATGCTAGTTTAATTAGTGTTTATGTAACTACAAGAAAGGATTGTTTTGTTCTAATGTTCTGTGGCTTTAAGCTGGGACCACTACGTCAATAATTAATTGCAAGAGGTGATTGTAATAGGACGCCCATACTGTCATGCTGACATCATATTCACCATGTGATTAATTGATCATATACTGTGCCAAAGTGTCGGTTTTGTTTCACTATTGTTTATTGTGTTACCACAAAATGTTATCGATAACACATGACATCCACAATGCAATATCTTTCACACCGATAGTTTTTTGTAACACCCAAATTTTCATAAAAAATCATATTAACGTCTAAAATAAACACTTTCTTTTTTGTATCACCGATGACAAAGTCGGTTTAGAGGACTCATCAAAACCAGCGGGAATATAACAAAAAACAACCCTTACAACATTTTGATATCATATGACTTGAATTATAAATATAAACTAGCGAATTCCCTATTTCATTTCTAAAACTTATAATTATAAACATATGCATTTAGATTTTTTATTGATAATGTAACTGTTAAAAATATATTTATTAATTTTACTGATAAATATCAAAAACAAAATCTATGCATATTTAATTTTGATAAGCGTTTGTCCGTCTGTCACAATTGAAACTTTTTATAAACACCGACTAGTTGTGGCTGCTGAAATTTCTCTGTTTAAAATATTCATACAGTTCTAAGGGCATTTTAAAAAGGAAAAATAGTTAATAGTTAATAAAAATTTACTCATTCAAATAACACAGTGTTGATCATACTTACATATATAATTTTTCAGCAACTTAGACTTTCAAAGTCATCTGATACTCAAAATTTGGGACTGTACGCATGAAGTTTTGTTAGAGAATGTACTTTAGGAAAATTTTATCAATAAAACAGTTTTCATGACTAGTGTCATGTGATCAAACGTTTTGAAATTAAAATAAAAACAAAAAAATCAGGCAGTAATGTCACAAAATCATTGGCTTGAAGACAAATAAGTTAGCGGGCTAAAGTTACAGTATTTTATAGTAAACTGTGGACATTTCAATGAGTAAATATAAAGAGATAATCTCTATGATTTTATACGGTTATGACCACATTTGTATCTTATGATAATGTTTAATTTTTTAATTTAGTGATTGACTATTGTTATGTGATTTGATTTTGATTTTTCTTCTATCAACATTCAATAATTGCTTTCTAGAAAACACTCAGCGAAAGAAGTCTAACAGAGGCTGAGGAAACATATTATTTAACTTTGATATCTCATCACATCCTAAAATCGCTTTAGTTATTTCTTTAAAATTATAAGAGCGTAAAAGTAAAATTTCATGAGTGCCCAAGTTTATACCGAAACCTACTATAATTCCATTAGTCACTCAAAAAAAAATATACATTTTCAATAAATAATTATAAAATATATATTAATGTTGATCTATAATTATAATTCAATAATTTTGCTAGACAATCAGATAATGCAGATTTTAAGATTTTAAATCGTTCAACAATTCAAAGCTTTTTGCAATTTATATTTTTTGAAATAAAGGGTTTGCAGTAACGATGTTCATTGAGTCACAAAATAAGTATTTTTTTCATATTAATTTCGCATGTTCCAATTATTTGTCAGCTTATTGCTTAAAAAAAAAATGTATATTTCACTGTTGGTTTCATTACTATTAGTATTACATGGTATTACTTATTTTTGTGGATTCGAAAGCTTCATTCGCTCCACTGAATGTAAATGACATGATAAACATAAAAAATATTAAATAAGGCTACTCCGTTATCAGCTTTTCAATTTTTGTAGTTCATTTATATGAACATGTTCACGAGACTGGTAATTCTTAAAACTTTTAAACCTGAGAAAATATTAAAACTTTGTCATTTGCGGCCACTAATGTAAACATAAAAGCAGCCAATTCAGGATAACGTCTGTCAAAAAGTCGATTCTCTAACATTCTGCAAAGGAGTATACATTTTACTCGTTTTTCCTGATTTTTAACTGTCTCCACTCTTGAGTGCAAGGTAACTAATATTACTCAGAAATTAAGTCGACATATCATAGGAAAATTTAAGCGAGAAATCGACTCAAACCGTCCACTTTTTATAAAAAGAAATGTTTACTTGAACATTTGCGTTTTTTAGAGATAAAAATATGATATTTACAGGATTTCTAGCTCTAACCTTTAACTTCAAATTTCTCTAACAATCGTTTTGTTATTTTAACAGTCACCATTTTTCTAGAGCGTCAAAACGCCAAAATTTCAATTTTGGCAAGCGGAAGCAGACGCTTTTTAAAATAAAATATTTCTAAATTTTGTTCTTTGGAGCTTTAAAGAACATTACTACAAAGTTTGAGCAAAATCTAAAATGAGTTGACTATGACAGTCAGAACATTTCATATGGAATGACTCAATTCACAAACGATTTTCGAATCGCTGTATTATCTCAAGGTTTTAAAAACAGTCAATGTTTTTTTTGTTCAATTTCTTGGTTTTATTATTAATCAGTGTTTAAGATTTTTTTTTTGAATGTCAATTAAAACCAAAAATACTTTTATTTGAATTCGGGAAAATAAACAGAAATTACCTAAAAGGATAAAATGCGCATTTTAATCAATGAGTTTCATTCGCAAATAAAGACGCTAAAGTCAATTCTGCAGTTTCTCTGATAGAAGATTCCAAACTGAAAGTCTTTAGTGAACTGTGCTTAACTAACTTCAACCGTGTTTTGTTTTCATGCTTTTATCTAAATCGTTTGGGTTGCGATTATTCATTTAAAATTCAGAGATATCTTTTTGACTTGCGGCTAGGTGAAGATAATTAACCAAAGTTAAATCAAGAAAGACTTTGTCAGAATTTTCATTAAATTTTTTTCAAGTAATGACTTTTTTTAACATTAGCTGAAGTTGGTAAAAATGTGAAAGTGAACTTTCTATCTATACTTATAGATGTTTCTAATTGCATGGGTTATAGTATAAATGATCATTGACTTATAGTCAATTACTTTTCTGAAATAGAAAAGCAATTTAGGAAAGTACGGCCGTAAGGTTGGAAGAGAGAGAATGTTATGCATTTAAAGATGTTAGAAAAGTAAATGATCATGTAAACAGCTCGGTTCTCTCGGCTCCTGTTACTGTCGCTTAGCGGGCCATTCTCTCCCAAGAACGTGAAATATCACCAGCCAGTATTCGAGCTGAAGTTCCTTGCTGTTTTGCATACTATAATGAAAACACATTTAGCTATTTCTCCCGATGTAGGTGAATATAGGTTACGTCATGTCAATTTCGTTTAAAATCTATTCCTGTTTTTTTCTTTCATTGTTGCAGTTCCCCCGATGCTGTGGATTCCCCATCAACTCGTCGGTGCTCCTTTAGCTTACTCCGTGACTCTTGAATGCTTCACCGAAGCTCATCCGAGCTCTCTAAACTATTGGACTCGAGAAGACGGACAAATGATACACGAATCAAGAAAGTATCATACGGAAAATACCGTCGGCACTCCAGCTTACAAAACTCACATGAGACTCACCATCAATAACATCCAACAGAGCGATTATGGGACTTATAAATGCGTTGCGAAGAATCCTCGAGGAGAAACTGATGGCACTATTAGACTTTACAGTGAGTAGTTGTTGTTTTCTGCTGGTTAATGATTTTCAAACTCAATACTTGCGAAGTGCGACTGATCCGACTTTAACGATAAAAGACATGTTACAACCATTCAGTTATTAATTTAACTCTGCTGAAAACACTAAGCAACGTCATTTTTTAGCGTTACTCGAGATAAACTGACACTTTTAATATAAATCTTTATTAACGTGATAATCGCATTCGCTAGAGAAAAACAACCTCCTAAAATTTATACATTTGAAAAAATAGAACTTTGCTTAACATAAATAAATTGCATCTTCTAGAGGAATTCATTCTTTCGCTTATTTACTCTTCATATTCATATTCATATACAGTATAATACTCATCACTAATATCTCAGTTATTAGAAGAGATAGAGAAACGGTTAAATGGGAAATGTTTTGCAGAATTCAATGCTCAAAATTAATCTCATTTCAAATTTATTTTGATTCTTTTCAGTTTTGAGATATTTTGAAAAAACTGAAATTTGCTAATTCCAATTGTTTCAGTTACTTGATAACGCTTGCTCTGACGTTTTTTAAACTTGTACATTGTTAAGGCACTTTTTTGTTTCTAAGTTAGTAACAGTATCTATTGTTTTGCTTATGGAGGCCATCTAGAAGTTTTAATTTCTGAAATAATCTTTGAATAAAGCTTGTCAGTTAAATATTTATTTCTGCAAGAGATATTAGCAGAAAATAAATTTAACACTGATACAAAACCAGTAGGATATGAAATTTTAGCGTGATTCTTAAGCAAATGATAAGCTATGTTACTGTCGTCATGTAAAAGTGGTCCTGGTGGGAGATTTGGAATTATTAATAATTAATCACTTTTAAGGACTGAATCAATCAGTCGTAATACTGGTACATAAATAATGATAATATTACTAGTACACAAAGTCTTACATATCTAACCAAAGCAACATAGTAATACAATAGCTTATCATTTGCTTAACAATGACGCTGAAATTTCATAACCTACTGATTTTAATCAGTGTTAAATTTATTTTTTATTAATATCTTTTGTAGAAATAAAAATTCAAGTAACATGTCATACATTTTTGAATAGCTTTTTTCAAAGACTATCTAAGTAATCAAAAATTTAATATCACCCCCATAAAAAAAATAAAAGTTAAACCTAGTAACTCAGAAACAAATGAGAATCAAAGATTTCCGCTAACAGCAAAATATTTGTTTCAAAAAAGTGTAAAAGTTTGAAAGTGGTAGCATAAGGCATTATAGAATTATTGATGATAAATAAAATCGGCAAATTTCATTTTTTCTAAAAAAATCTTAGAACTCAAAGAAATTTGAAATGAGACTCGTCTCAAGCATCAAATTGTACAAAATATTTCCATTCAACCGATGTTCTATTTCTTTTAATAACCGAGATCCCAATGGTGAGCATCGAAATACGGACACAGTATATGTATTCAAATCATGACGCCAAAAACTGACGTAAAACTAATAAAATTTTAGAACTACAAAATTTGATAAGAACAATAGAGACTACAATAAAAATTTAAGTAAAGAGATGCAAATTATTCAAAAAGTGAGAGCAAATTTCTGAATTGACACAAAGAGTGCAAATTAAGTGCACGGAATTGGCAAGACAGCAGTAAATTTATAAGTAAGTTGTAAATTATGTAGCAAAATTACGTCAGGAAAATGAAAACTGACTAACAAAATGCGAAGAGACATTAATACCAAGAATGATTACTTAAAACTGGAATTATGTGTCAGTGAAACGTAATTATAAAATTCTATCTTCAAAAATAACTTCGATTTATTGAATTTGATGTGCAAATTAATAAAAATAACTTTCAAAACACTCGTTATAATCGCATAAAAACAGTCGTCCATTACATTTTTCATTGTTGTAAGTATAATGCTCTAGTAACACATATAATGATCAAACTGAAAAATTCTGATATATAAATTAAAAAATTCCAGTATTTCAGTGTCGTCATTATCGAAAAACCTCCACTGCCTTGTAACTTCGAAACAAATCGGCTTTCTGGAAATTGTCAAAGGACATAATAGCATTAAAAGTACCTGAATGTTGAAAATAAACATAAAAATTGAATTATGTCTTAACTATGTGAATAAATCGATAACTGGAATAATTAATATTTGCGTCTCTTTAATATTCTATCAGCCAAGCCATAAAGCAATTGTTACAATTAGTGCACACAACAATGTACAATTTTCCTACAATGCAAAGTTCATAACTTTGAAAGTTGAACAACTCAAATCTGAACTACAAATTTGCAACACTTCTCTCACATTATCATTGAATAAAACAACGAAATTGCTCTTTTTACAAATGAAATTTTTGTTAATTTAACTTGATTTATAAACCTACTTAACAATCTGCATCTACATTTGTATATCCAATTTATATGTTCAAAGTTGCAAGGATTATTGGTAATTATAAAGTTATGTATTATTTGAAAATCCAATTTCCAATGATGATAAAAGATAGTTGTTGATGATAATTCATTAACATAACTAATATTAAACGATTATGCATGTACGTCTCAATTTAATAACAAATGGAGTTAAATTAATTGGAAAAAATCTATGAATATGTTTAAAAGCAAACAAAGGTAAATCTAAGTTCAATAAAAGCTCATTTTGCTAATTGCTTTGAGCGATTTAATTATCTTGATGGTTACTTTTGTTTTTTATATTTGAAAATGGATGTGGTTTTTATAAAGTTGCTCATAAAAACTTCTTCAGCTTTGTATCATGATGTCTTATTTGATCTTTTCATATTTTGAATTTCTTGTTATAATTTATCCTTAGCCAAAATGCCAGGAGTAATATAAGTATATTGAAATCGCAACGGTGAAGAAGCGAATTTATTTTTGGAAGTAATTTTATTTTATTTTCCTAAAGAAGGAAAAGAGTTTAGTTTAAATATATGCTAATGAAAAAAGGCAAGCGTGTTGTGTGGAATGTCCAAAAAGTATCTCGAACTTGGTAATGTTTATCCGAATTGAATGGTTGTAATGTGATTTTTATTTTTATGTTTTCGATTTTTTTGCGGTGTGAGTATGTAGTTTTGTTAAATGTTAATACAAAGTTTAAATGAAATAAATTATTAGTATGGTGGGAAAAGGCCGTTTAGAAGCTATAAATTACTGCGTTATCGAGCAATTTGCTATAAAAGTGGAATCGCCAGACGGCAGCGGTTATATATCTGGAAACCGTTAGGAAGCACTTCGCAAAGAAACTTGTATACAACAATAACATGGACAGATGCGCGCTCGTATTTCATTTCTTATGAATGTTACTTGTTGAGTAAAAATATCTGAAGGAAAGGTATTGACTGAGGTTGTTTCTGTGTTTAGATAAAAAATTCAAATTAGCAAATACTCTGTCGTCGGTTAGGTGAGCTTTATTTACAAAAGCCCTTTCTGACCGACCATCATTGGCTTCGCCGATTCATCTAAACCACTCGACGAATTTATCCTTATTTCCATACCGATGTAGGGATAGAGCTTGATTTGAACTGAACACATCAGACAGATGTTCGATTAGTTAAATGGATCGAAAACATAACGACGTACAGACTTGATTTGATGTAAAATCAGCATAGTGGCGCTTAACGTATATAGGCTAAACCTGCCTTCCCTGCTTATACCTACCTCTGTAGACGTAGAAATGCGGATGACAAATAGAAGCGGTTGTTGCATTAGCTGCCAATGCAGCTCTTAGCATGGTTACAATGTTACTAAATCTGTTGTTTCGTGTCAACAACATCAATGTATTTTGCCACTGTATGCATGAAACTGTAGACTTATTGGAATGACCATTCATTTTGCCAAATAACGACTTTCATAGCTAGTCAGTGTTTAGTAAATTTATCGAAAATAGTTCAAATCAATCCCAATGTTTGCATTTGTTATTCATTTATGTTTTTATATTAACTACAGGTAAGTCGAATGTTGTATGAAGAGGAAAATGGAATGAAAAATCAACGTTTAGTTAGAATTACTAAACAACATCTGGTGTCTCTTTAACACTTTGCAAATCAGTCAGGCGGGTTTGCTCCAATTTCCTGTCAAAGTTTCAACCGTCGTGTGTTAGTGGGCAAAGAGCAAAACAGACTTTCAACATGCATAATGGAATAATAACAAGCTGTCGCTCAGTAGAAATTTTTCGTTAAGAGTTAAATGTTAGAAAATCAGTTGTATATAATGTGGATAAATTCTTTCATTTGAATTAGGAGTTGTATTGTTCTAATTCAATTGTTTGGGGTGTCTGTTTAGCGTCATCATCTCGATCTGAAGTCCACCCCTTCGATCTCCTCGTCTCCTTTTGCTTTTCCCAAAGGTCCCTTTTCATCTCATAACGTGACAAGATTCACAAAGTAACGCCGTGCTCAACACGTGTCGTTACTATAGCAACAGCTTGGCGCAACGTTCCGACAGTTGCTGACTTCTCCTACTGTACTAATATTACTGGAAAATAATCGAACAAATCCACTTTTTCATCGCTTTAAAGTTTATACATGCTGAGGCATCTAGTGCAGTAAATTCAGCTGAAAGACGACAACCGAGTCGAGTTTTTCTTTTTATTTATTTTGTTGTTTGAATTCGATTGAGAATAATATATGGGCAATTTGTCACAGGTAGTAGCGATTTGTGGCATCATCCATTCGCATCTGTAACCCCCAACGTCGTCGATATAAGGGAATGACAAATTTTCCACCACTCAACTTACTCGCTTAACACCGTATCTAATCAAGTTGTACCGTTCAATCAGTGTCAATGTTCAAATCTCGCAATTCATCAACGATAAAATGAATATGAATATGTCGTCATGCGGCGGCAGATTGTCACATCGCGGTAACGACCGAATCGACGCGACGTCGCACCGACACCAGAACACGATTTTCTCACAACCCTCCGACTCTACAACGACTCGCTGATTTTAACGAAAATAACATTTTTATTGCTCTTCATACACCAGATTCGTTCACTACAAAGCGACTCAAACACCTGTTACTTTTACAAATGTCAACACATAAATTAATATTCATTGATTTATTCTTTACCACCAAACAACCATTTCACTCAAGAATCAAACGCAAATGGAATTTTCAACCCAAAAATCAAAAACAATTCAACACTCTTTCAAATCAAATTCACTCGAAAATTGAAATCACTCAAAACATTCTGATCATCTTGAAAAATTAACTCCTGCGGGCCCCGATTGAAACAAAATCGCTGCGACTTTAGGTTTTTTAGATAAAGAGAATTAATTAGGAGAGAGGTTTATACTTAAAAAAAAAAAAATTGATGATTGATATTTACAGGGCCACATCAAATATTTTTTGTTTTGAGGAAATTTCGTAAATATGAAAAATCGTCCTTTTAGTGATGTGGTATCGAGAAACAATTTATCAGCATATATGTATATTTATTTTTTGTTGAAAATGAAACAAATGGAAAGCAAATGTAAAAGTTGAGTCTTTTTTTTTAAATCGATGTGAAAAATTCTTTGGATATATCTACAGATGAAGGAAGCGATGAAATTTAAAAATGAAACAGATAAGCAATTCATCTTGTTGTGTAAAATATTTATTAGCGTTTTGCACTGAATCCATTGAAAAATTCATATTGCACTTGCACCCGTGTTATATCAGACTTTAATAAGCGACACATTCTCATAAATGATGTGCATTTGCATAGCATGCAGCATAGAAATGCATTGTTGATCGAACTTTAGCTGGGGTGCATCTTGAAAGAGCTTATAGTGCATATGTTGAGAGAGTCTGTTCTCAGAACCAAGACAACACAATATAAATTTTAATTTTCAGTGTTTTCAAACGTATGCATGTTTTTATTGTTTTATTTTTTATTATGAAGACGAGATTTTTAAGAAGATTCCAAAAAATCATAATTAGTTGAATTTGGTCGCTGATGAGGAGAATTGATGGCCGTTTTTGTCGTAGCTTCTTCACCTCCAACGACGCCACCAAAGTCAACAACAACCGAAACGCCAAGTCGCATCAAGGATATTTTGGGCAATGGTAATCTCAGCAATTCGGTTTATGGAAACCCGTCTTCGCTGACGATTCATCATGGCGAAAAAGGTATCTTTGTTAATGTTAAAAAAAAAACTACAGTGGCATAATTGTTGTTGTTTGCACGAAACGAAATAAAAACGACTTTTGATTGGAGTACAAAGCATAGCAATGTTTCAGAAACACGCAAATTATTTCAGATTTTGGTTGTTTAATATTAAAAATGTTGGTATTGTTCTTATGAGTTGAAAGTGGTGAATGTTTGGAGAAATTATGATTCTTGGATGTGTTAAAATTCTTCAGATAACTTGCATTTTCTCCGTTACTTCTTACAAAGCATAGCGGATTTGAATCAACGCTTTAAATTAAATAAAATTTTCGACAACAAATGTTTCTAACAGGGAAAATTTTTGACTAAATTCCAATCTATACGGTAAATTTTAACTTATATGAATAATAATAATAATAATAATAATAATAATAATAATAATAATAATAATGAAAATGAAACAATCAAGTTTTTTCTCTTGTTTTGTTCAAGAAATATAACTCCTAAAAGCGTTATTTTACTCAGTTTTTATAACTTCTATCCTTAAAAGTATTTTCATTTCTTTTTTAATTGCAGTTAAAAGTTTGAACACGTTTCGCATTGTGTAGTATTGAAAAGGCACAGCATTATAAAATATTTCTCATAATCTCAATGCGAAAACTTATTTGACCATTGAAAAGTGGTTTTTTATTCACTACAAACCGAATGAAACTTCTGTTAATTTATTGTTTCAAAATCTAATTTTTTTTAATACAATCAATACGACAGTTTTATTTTATTCTATGGAGTATTCTTAACTCATTAACAAAACTCCAGCTCTTAAATAATCGCATATAGAATTAGGAATTATGTATAGTCGAGAGGTAAATTGATGTTAATCCCTAATGGATACAAGTTTATGAATAAATTTAGAAATCAAACGAAGATTACCATCTTCCTTCCCTATTTGTTGAATTTTAACTACAACGAACCTTATAATTCAATTATATTTCTCTTTACAATTCAGCTTTTTTTAAGCATTGTCACAAGCGGATAAAATAAAATAGTACCAACTCAATATTTTTATATTTATCAAGTTTCTACTCAAATGAATGAATAATCTTGTTAGAAAAAAATTGCAAATCGTTTCATTTCGTATTAAAATATTTTCTCTGTGATTAATCATTTTGAATTTTAAACTATGCTGTTTTTAATTTCCGACTCACGTCAAATGCTATCTGATGTTTTCAACTTTAGCTATAGAAAATGTTTGGTGCTTTTTCCATCTAAATAAATAATATAAATATCTAATTTTTTTGACGTCATTACAGGCTCAAAATATCAGTCAAACTTGAATGAAATCGATAAATCCGAGCAGAAATCAAGCTCTGATGGTGAAGGAAAAAGTGTTAGCTTCGGTCACATCGTGCCAAGTGGTGTAGATAGTTCTTCAGGTAAGTAAAACTAATAATGTAGATGCTACGGGAAATAAATAGACAAGTAAATGTTAAAACTTCAATTCTATTAACCTTAATGATAGCGTAAAAGTTGAAAAGTTCGTGTTTTTGGTCTTTTGTTGAAGCTTCAAGCTATTATCGTATATTAAAAAAAATCGAATTGTATCAGCACCCCTATAGAACAGACAATTGAAACCGACTTCCTATCACATGATATCTAAAAACGTCGGTTTTTGTCCTGTGAAATATATACCAGTTATCGCTACGTTACACCTATGAATAATTCATTAAATTTGTTGCTTTTATAAAATGATGTTTGATTGTAAAATTTTTGTTGGAAAATGTAACGCTTTTACTTTATTTTAATTAGCAAATAGTGCGATCAAGTTTTCAGTTTCGTGCAACACAAGTTTTCGTTACTGTGTAGATAGTACTTAAAAGTCCTTTAAATATTTATTCGTAAATGGAATTCATGGTTTCAATAATAAAAGCCAAAGCCAAGTGATCGTCTGAGATTTTCAGTTTCAACACATATTGTCTTTGATGTGTTTTCCCTCGGCACATTTATCATTCTCTTTCAGAGGTCATCCCACTTTAGACTTTGCATTTCTCAACCGAAAACTTTCATACTTAATATGACAACACCATTAAAAGCTACTATTAATTTTCAATCTAAAAATTAACTATTATTTTTCTTAAATCTTATTAGTTTTGAACGCGATGTACCATATGTTTACCATGTCACGTCCACTATATGACACGCCCTAAAGTCTTCGGAAATGAAGTTTTCTCAATTTCCTTTGACTTATATTGACCTGCAAACGAAGTCTGCATTGTCAGAGTGCATAGGAGAGTCGAATTTGAAATTCTCATCAATACAAAATTTATTACAAAAAGATTTTATTGCAAAACTGAATAGCATTTTCATTAATTAAACGGCGTTAATTGAATTTTGCTTTTATTTCAGGTAACCTAAATTGCCAGCTTTCATTGTGGATACTTCCCATAATATTGTTCAAAGCGTTGCGGTGAATACCTCAAAACATGAATTTTGTGTATCCCATTATGAATATTATTTAGTAGATTTTTTAGAAACACTCAATTCAATTTATAAAATCACAAGGACGCTTAAAATACCAAAGCATAAGTGTACAATTGTTTATACCATATGTATCACCTAATTTGAATAAAGACTGACATCGTTTAGGAAAAGTAATTAATTTTTAACGAATTTGACTAGTTGATAATGTCTCCAAGTAAAGCCAGAGTTTATGCTGTAGTTTAGTTATTGAAATAAAATAATTCAAAGTAATTAGAAATCGTTTGCATCATACCACATTTTTATTTTTAATTAAAAAAAATTAAATAGTTTTTTTTCCTCAATTATTTTATGTATTTATCTAGATAACTTCTTGTGCCTTAAATTAATGGGTAAAAATTTCATGCAGTTTTAACAAGCCCTAGTTTGTCTTCAACCGAGTTCTTTCATTTTTTAACTTTGATAAAATGTATGATGCAAACGAGTTGCTAAATTTTTTTTAGTTATTTTAATTGCAACCCATTTTATTGATTTAAAACAAACGGAAACCAACGGATATTTGGCTGGGAATATTGATAGCTCCTTAAAATTTATGTAGAAGCACAAAATATCAAATTCATGTAGCTTTTGTAGCGTCCGAAATGTTATTGTAAGAACATAGTAGTACATATGTACAATTCAGGAGTGTAGACTTTGTAAATAATAATTAAGAATCTAAATTCTTGTTTTGTAATTTTTCTAATTATACATCAAATGAAAATATCTTCCTAATGATTTATTTAGTTTTTGATTTCATTCAAATAACACTGAAAGAACGAGGGATTATATTTTTATCTCATAACCACTCCAAGCAATATTTTATCTATCTTCTAAACATTCTCTTTGATTGAACAACATAAGTTAGTTTGTTTAAAATAATTTTTAACTGAATGTAGTTTTCTTTCAGTCTGCTATTGACAGTTTACACTTTACACTAGTCATTTAGAAATTGTTCCTAAAACAGTTTTATTTCGAAATAGCAAATTTCTATCGATTTATTTTCTGAAAAGAAGCGTAATTTCCCGCTGTAATGATTTCTAGCAATTTTGAACGAAATTGCTTTGGAGTGGGAAATGTATACCTGGTGTCTCAGCTAAAACAATCCGGCCGATATGTTACTTTTATGAGAGTGTTGTGATTGAAAGTATATTTAAAGGATAAAGATAGTGTTAAGAAAATTATCGAGCTGGGACACACTATGTAGTATTACATCACTGCTGCTAAGTTGTTTGCTACTCTTCCACTAAGCTGGTTTTGTAAATGCCTTATCTTACCCGTTCTTCTGTACTTTAAAACTGACAGGGTATTAGAGATTTTAGTGAAGTACTGATATTAATAATTATTTTCATTTGTTGTATATTTTATTGTTTTAGAATGAAATTTTTATTAAAAAGAAGAGTAGACTACACCCTGTATTTATAACACAAATTCATTTTCCATTAGTAAGGCGTGTTTTACGTTGTCAATGTGCCAAACTAAAAATTGAAAATGTTTCTAATTTCCAATTTTTATTTATTTTTTTATATATAAATCTGTAGCAAATTGTTGTAGATACGATGTTTCGCTAAAAATAATTATGTTTTAAAATAAGAAAAACTATAAAATGAAATTGTATTTGCGTATATAATACAAACATTGTATCGAAAATGTATATAATAAAGATATATAGATATTCTGTGCGTTTCATTAAAAAAAGCTCTAGACCCGCTTCAATTTAACTGAATAATAAATGGGTTCATTGTGTATTTGTAAAAAGAAGATTAAATTATATTATAGAAGAATTATTAAGTCTTTATAGCTTCTTTTCCTGTTTGACTTGCTTTTAATATTTTTATTGTTTATTTTTGACTTAAAATTTACATTTCTATAAAAGAAATCCCGACTCCTTTATTTACACACCTTTTCAACATTAAAATGTAAATGTCGCATCTAAAATTACAACTGATAAATCACTTTACGTTTCCGACGATTCTGGAAAAAATGTTTAGTGTAAATATTAATCACAAACATTTTTTATCAATATAATCTAAAAATAAAAGTAAAAAAGGTAAGTACTTTGTTTATTTTCTATCGAAACAAATTTTTACCAATTTTGTATTTGATTATAAAAATATTAAGATAATTAACTTAATGAAAAATCATTTTGTTTTAAATAAATAAATTAACTAAATCTTGACGTTAATTAAAGTCTAAATTGAAAGTCACTGTGTTATTTAATGAAAATTTGAATATTATTCATAAATATTTGCTAAATCATCCCACTCTATGAATGTTAAAATACTAATAGTTGAGTATTGTTGGTTGCATACTAATCTAAAGCGCGCAGCTTTGTATAATTTTTTTTTTTGTAAATATTCAAATATTAAATCAATACAGCAAAGAACAATTTTATCCAAAATTAACTCAAACATCTGTAAGATGCGCATTTATTAGAGCGGATGCGTCGACAAATTATAAATTTATTAATGCTTTAATGATAAATGAAAGCTTGAGTTTCTTCAGTTTCTAAGTCTCTTGTTACACACAATTCCGACTGGTACTTTGAATATAAATTTTTTAGTAGTTTAATGATTCAGTAAAATATTTATTCGATTATTAACACTTTATGAAAGTAAAATATTATAAAAACTACTTACAGCGATTTTATTTCTAAATCAAATTAAAATCTAGGTGAGAAAAGTTGCTTCTGACAGAGATAAAACTTTTAATTTGTTTTAAACCAAGCTTTTGCAGTGCGCAATATTACTAAACAAGTTTTGTTTTTAAAATTAAAAAGTTAATTAAACAGGTTGTGACATATCTAATTTGTTAATTTATAATTAGCTGAATGTCTAAATGGAATTAACCAACAATTAACAAAAAATACAAAAACAGGACAGACGTTGAAGTTTTAATATTTAATTGGATTTTTATTCTGTGATAACCTATAATAAAAATGTGTGAAAAAGTATTGGTGTAAAATTAATTTTGGTGGATGCGCCGGGTAAGAGTTTTTAACACTGAATCAAAACTTTCAATAATATATCAATATTTATTGATAAAATCTTAATTTATAGTTTTTTTGTTTAAAACAATAGAAAAACTCAACAATAAATTCAAAAAAGTGAGATAATAAAGTATATTAAATCAATGTGAGTTAATGTTATGAAAGTGTAGTTTATATAAAAGTTTTATAAATCCTGTATAAAAAATTTGTAATATCTGTGTAGACCTCTCAAATAATGATTAAGTGGAATGCTTTGAAATCTTGTTTTATAGGTAATTTTATAAAGTTAGTTAGAAGTAGTGCTCGTAACGGAGGTATTAAGCAGCCTGAGGGTGGTTTGAAGCGCACCCTTGTCCAGATTACTTCAATATTTATGTAAACTAAATACATTTTAAGTAAATGTGAGACTGAAGTGATGATTTTTTTTTGTATAAACATCAAACATAATTAGTGTATCTTTATCAATTCATTAAATTCACTTCAATCTAAAGCAAAATTGTTGAACGCAACCATAACTGTATACTTTTCAGCATATAGATCTTATTCCCGTATGCAAAAGGTGCTCTAGGTGCTTTACGCAAAGTAGAAGTTACCGCTATGTAAACTACGTTGGTAAACTTGGGATGTGTACTCTGTTCCCGCTTTGGTCGAACTGCGATACAATCAGTTAAGCTTACTCAAGGGATAAAGTAGCTAACTTTTCAAAGAACACTGTTTATTAGCTAATTTAGGCAGGTGAGATAGAATCTTTGAATTTCACCTGTTCTAATATACCGCAAACTTTATATCATCCTGCTGACTATCCTTAAATTTCAAAGCTACAACTACAAAAACAAACCAACAAAAGAACTTAAACCAACACGCTAAACGTACTTCTAACAAAAATTCACAAGTTTACACTGAAAGCGAATTTCATCACACAAACAGTTTAAATAAGTTCAAGGCAATTATGGTGGATGCGCCGGACGCTTTTTTTTTATTATTATTAACATTATGAAACTAATGATGCATTTGCTGACATTTTAGCAAAAAGTCAACAAATCTATCATTTAACAATAGTCGTTACATATTTTATTTTTAATTTCGAAATCAAAGAATGTATGTATTTTTTCATGATTCGGTTCGTTATCGCAGGTGTAAAAAATTCCGAATTTTAATTGGCACCCGGTAATCAATAGAAAGCAAAAAATCAACCTTTTTACACCATCATAAAAGAGTTGTGTTTTAATTAAAATTTCTAACGTTCGTATACTTTGAGCTTTTTGTAATTTAGAAAAATTGAGATAATATATAATATTTAAAAATTAAGTTAAAAATCTCGTCGGAAGAATAAAGTGTAATAAAAATATTTTCAGTTTACTGACTCATTTGTTCATCTGGTGTTCGTTAAGTAACCTAATATAATAGCCATGCTTCGCTGAATTCTCACGATTCGTTACCAATGATCCAGGTTTGCTGCTGCTCCAACATTTTTGTAATATTTAACACGTTCCTTTTCCTAACAACGAGGACAGTTTAATTTAAACAAAATATTCAATTAACTAGAAAGTTGAGAATTTTTGAAGAAAAGATCGTCTAGATGAAGACCACATGTTATATTATTGATTAATGTTGGATGGTGTCTTTAATTAATTAACAACTCTATTCAGTTAGGAAACGAGATAAATCGGCTTCCGTTTGTGATTTAACCAAAGAGAATTATCTTCAATCCATCACTAATTAAATCTTTTTATAAATTTTAAAACTGACCAAAATTACTGATTATATTCTATAAAAAGGTGTGATTTGAAAAAATTACTCTGCTCATGAAATGTGCACTTTATTTTCAAGAATAGTGTTACTATTTAAGCCAAATGTGGAAAAAATGTGTTGCTAATCGAAATTGGGCCATCGTTTTCAAAAATCAATAAAAATTTTAGTGGACTATTACAATAGTAAATAAATGTAAAATACATAAATTATAAAAATTTATTAAAAAAATACATACCGATGAACAGTCTGTATTCATTTCGACAGAATAAGGAGTTGATTAATCATTTTATTATAATTTATTTATAAACACTGGAATATAATTCAAGACATATAAAATTACAATAAATTTCTTTTATTTCTATTGTAATTTATTTTATATTTTTCTGGTGATTAATAAAATACATATGTGCCCTAATTCCGTTTAGTTCTCTATATTAGTGTACTGATGTTAAATAGTGCTTGTGTTTAAAAAAAAAATGCATTTACTAAATTGCTACAATTGTACTGTCATGATGCACCAAATCTCGCTATTTGCAATCATCGTTTCACAATAAATTCTGTAAAATTACTACACATTTAACACTTAGTAAAAGTGCAAGTTAATATAATTTCGTGGCTGACAACAGATTTTGACACTTTTACACTTTTATTTAATTATTATTTATGGAATTTTTGCAACGGTTGTGGTAACATGCACTATAACATCTTTATTTTGAGTTAAAATTAATCTATAGTGAAAGTTGAATTGTTGACAAATCCTTCAGGTTTAATTCAAAGTCCTTGACAGGCTTGTGACGATCATTATTAATCCAGGCAACACCAAAAAATTTGATTCACCTATAATAAACAGTCATGTTAGAAAAAAAAACTGGTAAATCAAGCAACAAAGAAAAATGTTTAAAAAAAAATTAAACGAAATTGTAATTGATTAATTAATTAAATAGGACAAAAGCTTTGTATGTTGGAAATTCGTGTGGAAAGTCGGTCAGTGAGAGAAATTTATTTGCAAATGTCAACCTAGAAGAATCTATTTAACCACTTCATAAAGTTCTAGCACGCTATCACTTAATTGTTTCAGTTATTTTCCACAATTTCCCACAGTAAAATCATAAGAAATTGTTAAAATTTACTAGAATTTTAGTAACAAATTAATAAGAAAACGATAATATCGACATGAATAAATATTCAAATGATAGATAATAAAACATTGCATTTGATTTAATTACGCAAAATTTTCTTGAAAGAAGCGGAAAGTCTAAATCTGAAGATTGCATATTATTAAACGTAAATTAGTGCTTGTATAATGAAATCGATATCAACGTGTATATTCTTAAAGTGTATACATGTCATTGCATTACTTTAACGAAGTCAAGAAGCAAAACACAAAGAGAAAATTTAAATAACACGAATGGAAAACTTCTTCATGCAGTCTTTGATTGGGAAAAAATTAAAACGACAACGAAACACGTAAATAATTCAAGTATAGATGTACTCTGCTGTAGAATTTTTTAAATATTTTTAACCTACCTCCGCAAGTTCCTGTCGGGGTTTGGAAGAATCCTTCATCGCATACACATATTTTATCATTTGGTCTTAAGAGCGTTTTACTTTTGTTTGCTGGAGGTAAGAGACAATGAGCATCATCTACACAATCATCATCTTTTTCGCATAAATGATCAGCACCTGAAAAAATGAAAAATTGTAATAAAGTTATAACTGGTTTTGACATGAAGGCTATAATTTGAGATGCAATCTTATATTATGTTTATTACTTCTTGGGATAATTATATAAAAAAATGGATTTTTTATTGAAAAGAAATAAAAATATATTATTGAGAAAATTAAAAGCTTCCTTTACCGGTTCTTGTTTTAAAAAAGCTCCAGTTTGTGCGTGTTTGTATTAAGTTATATCTAGTGGAATTGAGCTGTTAATGAACCGTCAGTTTTATTAAAGTAAATTGTTAATAGCATGTTCTACCTGACAAAGAGTTCTTCCGTCTTAATAAATGTATTTTATGATAAAAAGAGTTGGAATTCTGAATCGATAAAATAAACAGTTAAGTACTATGTTTCTTAATTACCGTTCGTTAAATTGTGATGCATTTTTTTTTCTTAAGGATAATTACGTTCTCACCTGGCCTTGAGCTGTCGTTTCAGGCTTTAAGGAATAATACATTATAGGGTCAAGAACGAATTATTGAATTTTTGAAAATTAACAAAATAAAATATTTAACACTTTAAATCAAGCACTAAATCACTTAACACCTCACAGTCACTAACACTATAAATCACTAATTAAAAATATCGAGATTCTCACCTTGTTTCAACGCGCTACATTTTCCGTTAACAGGATTTTCATTATTTCCGCAAAGACAACGGTCCTTTATGCATGTTGTTCCTTTGATGATAGTACAGTTATCCTGACTGGTACATGACTTAGGTTGTGCTAAAAGAAACATTTTCAAAATTAGTACTTTTTGGGGTAGATTTTGTTAAAATAAGTACCAAAAGGTATAAAAACAAAAACAAAGAAGAGATAGGAAAGATTCATGATGAGTTCTGATGAAGTAATACCGATCCAAGCATAGAATTCTCGTGCAAAACTTCATCATTTTTTTTTTATAGTATTTGGAGAAATCCGTACCAGCTGGTTTTTGGGGCTGTTGCGTGCCTTGAGTATTTGATTTTCCAAAAGTTGTAAGTCCGTGAGCGTGGTTGAAGCCAGCCAACACAAGCAGGAGCGGAATGGACACTGTCACATATAACGCATTCATCTTGTGAATTGAAAGACTTCAACGAGGTGTTATAATCACAGCCCTGGTCAAAATGCGTTATGGTGCAGAGTTTTACTTGACCACCAAATGTACGCAAGCGCTTTAAACTTTACATTAAGTCAGGCACGTGTATATAGCATAGAATTAGCGTCCAATGGATGGATCTTAAAGCGATAAGAATGCCGGCCCCGCGGCGCCTAGAACGTTTGCTAACACGCGATCTATTACGTCATGGACTGCAATCCTTCTCACCCTTAATTTTCGTATTTGATTTTTGCTAGCAGCTTATGACGCATCAACTTCTTTGACCAATCCCAAAACTAGATTTTTCTATTTTGGTATTTACTGCAGATCGCGAGACCTACCATCAAAACTTTACACATCTTGATTAGGTAAATTGCTAATGAAAGCTGCTTGGACATGAGAAATCAAATAACTAATCGCACTTTGACATATTTATAGTTTTTCTTGAACTCTGTAACCTGAGATAAACCTTTAAAAAAAATTACTTTACACGCAATCTTTTCAGTCTTGGCGAACTAGCCAAGCTGGGCTCAATCAATACAGTTTATTATTTATTAGGCAATGCATATTGGAGCGCTGACCTTTGGCTATGACACCTGATTAAAATTAACCTTGTAAAATACCTCTACACACTATAATTTTTCGCAAAATTATAACGCTATAGTAAATCCACAAATTGCATGTCATCTATACTCAAGAAACTCAAAGAACAATTTACACACATTTTGCTCATAACAGTCGTATTTATCGACAGTTTTGACCACACGTGAAAGCTCACTCACAATAGAAACACTCAAAAAATGGAAACGAAAAACTGTAACTTGTTTTTAACTTCTTATTATAATCCCTAAAAATCTTTGTCTGAATATAATTTTTTGTCTCTATATTTGATAATTTTAAAGCGAAAAATAGTTTTCCAATTTTTTTCTGTTTTTTTGTGTTATTTCTTTTATTTGATTTTTTACAACAAAATCTTGCTTGAAAAATACTGATATTGATACACTCTATTACGCTGAAATATTTAAAGAAGTATTGTACTTTTACAAGAAAAAAGTTTTTATTTTTCAAATACTATTTTTTTCTTGCTGGTTGCTTTTCAAAAATCTTGTTAAATGTAGAAAAAACATTCAAGTCTTGGTTTTTTAGATAAACAAAAAACAAATTTTTGATGTATTTTAGAAATCGTCACTTAAACTGCAGTTTACAACCAAAACAGACAATTTTCAGTAATTTTTACAGATATTCTCTGACAACTATCGTAATTCTAAGTATTTAATTTCAATTTGAAAATAAAAACTAATAAAACTAAAAAAATGTTCAGATTATTTTATATCCTTCAAAGTTCAAAAAATAAGATGAACATTTCACAAAGCGTTTGTCCTGTACAGATTATCATATTTTTTTATAAATTTTTAAACAGTGAAGCATTGATTTATTGACTCGTATAGTTTTTTAATTATTTCAGCTTTCAGTGTTATATTTTAATGAATCTTTTCAGCGATTAATCTACAGAATCAAAATGTGTTTTAATTTAGAAGTTTCATTGTTTGCCTTCATTGCTATTTTTATCAAATTTATATTATTTAACATTTTGACTATTTTTTTAAGTAATTTATTCAGATTATAATTTAAACAGTCTGCTTTGCTTGAAATTGTTACTTATATAGGAAAGTTATGCCTGGTTGTGGCTACCAAGGACATCTTTGTTTAGCTTTGGTCAAAATATTTCGCTTGATGATGAATACATAATATGGAGTTGTTTTTGTTTTATTATTATTTACGATATGTGAGAAAATTCCAAGAAAAAAATTTCTTCATAAATCGTAAACTCTAACTGGACATTAATCAAGTTTGAAAATTTTATTTTTGATTAGAATTATGGATTTTTTGTAACAATACTTTTGTAAATTATGGTTGTTTGTGATGTTATCAGTGATTTTATAAATGGATTTAATCAAATCTCTTTTCATTTTCTTAACGTGAAGCATAATTAGACTATTTATAGATTGTGGGAAATAATAATAGAAGCATGTTTAAAAATGAAAAATTTGCCATTGGCGTAGTTGCTTAAAATTCAAATTAAATTCAAGGGTTGTTGAATTTCTATAAGGGTGAGTATGCAGCTATGTTGCATCGAATCTAGAGCGAGTGATTGGGTTTAATAACGACATGTAGGGGATATAATTATTTTGGGCAGTGTTGTCGCGCTACTACTGTCCTAGGTGGTGAGTTAACGCCTGACCTGAATGGAGTATGTTGACCGTGGCTACGAATTTCCATAATAAACGACCATTTTACAGTTACATAAGCAATATAAGTAAAGAATTTTCCAACTGGCACTATAGAACTTGATAAAGGGCAACCTTGATATTTATTGTTATCAAAATGTTAAATATATTGATAAAAGATTTGGAGCTTTACAACAGCAAGGTAATGAAAGTAAGACGGTTAATTTATGGAGTAGCATGCAAGTTCTAATATTTTTAGATTTCCCTTCGATAAGAAAAGAGCGAAATCAGTGAACACGCATGCAAACCAGCAAACACGAAAGGACAGTATCTTTATACTTAGGTGTACCTTAGACCTTTAACAAATTGCACGAAAATAGGAAAGCTTTACACCAGATAATCGAATAAATTTGCTCTAAAAAAGGGCGATTTCACTTCAATCAAAAAATCATCAAATTATATTTGTTAATACTTTATTTATATACAGTATTATCACAAAAATAATATCAGTCTGTTATATCAATATAACAAAAATTTATGTTCTTGTACTCAAAAACAATCTCTTTATACACAGTGAATCAACTACAGTTAACATTGTCTCACTGTATATTTGACATAAACCAAGTAAAAATGGCTGTTTCATTATAACAAAATAAAATGGTATTTTATAACATAAAAATTTGAAGTGGTCATGCGCTTAAATCTTTGGTGATAGCTAGATGACAGTTCAGTGTCATTTAATGAAATAAATTTGTTTTGACAATTTCAAAAATTGCTAAAACTTAAATTTGTACTAAAAAATATTTAAGATAAATGCTTAGCATTATTGTTTTTGTATTATTAAAAAGCAGGTGATTACTACAAGACATCTAAATATGTATAATTAGAGTCTAAAACTACAAGTTAAAAATAAATTATCAATAAATAGCTGCTAAGTTGTCTAATTAAAGTGCTTTTTAGTGCTTTAACTAGGACATTTATAGTGATATTAAAAACCACAAAATTTGGGACTTAATTGGTATTATCAATTTTAGACTTTTTCCTAACGTACGTAGTATTTCATTAGTCTTGGAAAGTTCATGTTTTGGATCACGCTACCTGCAAACATCCTTTTTGATAAAAAGCCGGAATTGTTGGTTTCTTATCGCCTTTAAGAATACATTTAAATATTGTCGGTGGAAAGTAGAACAAACGTTCGCTATTTGCTGTTGTTATTTATCAAATTTCGATATTAAATAAGATGATGTTGATTTTCGATTTGAAATGTATAGTGCTTACATATTCTTAATAACATCTTCCTAACTATAAGATAAATTTTGAATCAACATGCAATGTTGTTGTTATCTAAATCATTCATCAAGCGGGATTTAGGTCAAGTAATTTTCTAGACAAAGACTCGTACACTTAACAATCGCGATAAGTCGCATAATTAAGAAATTTCTGTGAGAAACCAATAAATATTAGCAAAAATGTTAAAATTTACATAACGGTTGGACTAGTAAAAGAAGGAGGATGTAGAAGAACGGAAGTAGGCGTTCCTGCTGTTACTGACGAAGTAGGAATACTACTAGTAGATCGACGGGAACAACAACAAGGCAAAATAATTCTCTTTTTTTCAATATAACGTTGCAAAACGTAGACATACGGATCTAAAGTTAAATAAGTACAAGTTAAGAAATTTGCCAGTTTTGCAAACACTTGGTCAAACGTCGAGTTTTTCCAAAACTGAGCCAAAGGAATTGAAATCTACAAAAATACAATTATTTTAATTATTTTCCAATTATTCATTTTGTACCATTTGAGGAGCCCAACAAACTACGAAAATTATACATATAATTGCCATCAACTTAGCAAAAGCTATCTCTTCCGGAGTTTGGTATCTAGCTGCTGCTATTCGGTTATTCAAAGTCGTTCGACTTACTCTTCTCATTAATACTCTTCCATGTGGACGGATTTTTGACAACTCCCAAATTACAGTCAAGTTGCAAAAAGCGATACAGAGGCATAATGCAGTACCTGGAAATAAACACAAAGTCTCATCAAATTCTACAATGGTCCAATAGTATTCCACAGAGAATGTTTCAAAAGAAGAAAAGCGCGTAAAACAAAAAAATATAAAAATGTTCTAAGAAAATTTTTTTTGCGACTAGAAAAAAATTAAATATTTAGGTTTATGTCAATCTTTGAACGCTACCGTAAAGTCAAAAAATTCGCTATACATATACAATGAAACACCTGGTATAATAATAAAATTTCAATAAAAGTGGAGCACACTGTATTTTAGCAGTTTTGTCAGACAGAGGTAATAGGTTTATTTATTTAATCTATCAGTCTGTTCTATTATGTTCAATAACAGATAATATAGAAAAGTAATTTTTATGATCTTATTTGTTTACTATTAATCGTTAAGTACAGACTTGTCGGCCACATTTTTGATAGACAAACAAATCTTCTCGACTTAAATTCATTGAAAAAGCTAAAAATTTCTAAAACACACGTGTGAAGGTCTTTGACAATAATACACTTATTAAAATAACACAACGTCAACAAATTCTAAGTGTAATCGTTTTTATATGTTATTCAAACATCAAAACTGAGCTTTGAGCGAAACCAAGATTTACGCAAGAAATCTGATTTAATAATAAGTGTTTTGAAATTGAAATTACTTACCAAACACAAAAAACATGTATGCATAAATCTGGTCTTTCAATTCTGTCGCATCTCTGTATCTACAGCATTCTCCATTGTAGTAGAGTCCGAATCCAAAGAGCGGAAGATAAGTCAATAACGCTCCTCCGCACCAGAGGGAGAAAATAAATATTTTTATCATCCGATAGGTGACTAGCTAAAAAAAAGGAAACAATTATAATATTAGAATTTGTTTTTTAAATTGATTTTAGAACTGCGATTTTGTGCTTTTCCTGAAAACGCAAATGCATTAATCATCTATAAAATAGAAGCTGTCAATTGTGCTTTCCGCGTCATGCAACAAAGTAACTTTTATTGTTGTGTAAGATGTAAGTAGGTCATTTTATTGCACTAAAATAACTTTTTGCAATTGAAACCAACCGGAAATTTTTTGTGGATATTTTTGACCGGCTTCCAAAAGGGTTAAAATAGATGTTATCAAAATGCTGCGTGTGTGGGTGTTAATATTACTGTATAATACTTTCATTTAACACTAAGAATAAAGTTTTTTTTTTAGAAGTAATAAAGTCGAGTGCATTGTCACTGCAGTGAAAATAAGGGTCACCCATGCTGTGTTTTTTATTTAGAGTATTTTCTGTCAATTATTTCCAATAAAAGTAATATTATTTGGTCCATTTTTAGATAATTCGCTGTCGATCAATATTTGGAATGTTAGTTATTTGACAAGTTTGCATAAAAATTGTTTAAGTATGTTTCTGATGTTATCAAATCGTTTAAAAGCCATTCTAGTCCAATTACTGTTTCCACAAATTGTATAAATGTCAACAAAATTTAAATTGATTTCTTTTTGAATAAAAAAATTGTGAGTCGTTTGGAATTTAGTTATAAATACCTATTTAAAAGTCGTTTTGAGTAATTAAAATGATTGAAATGTTTGTTGTGTATTGTTTAAAAAAAAAAATCGAATATTTTAAGTAGTTTTAAATGAAGGTGCGATGTGTGTTGTATAATGAAAATAATATGTAAATAAGCACCGAATAAAGAAAACGGTAAACAAAGAAAAAAGTAATAAAAAATTTGGTAAAATAGTGAGTAAAATGCGCCATACCACCCACATGCCATTAATACCATATAAGGGTAGTTGTTTGCGTGTGTATGGAATAACGAGTAGCACTTAAGTGGACATGAGGGTGTGATTATGGCTTACCGTTTCGTCCCTTATGAATGTTTACAAAACGGCAAGGATTGAAGCAGGTAAAAATGTGACATACCTGTTGATAGTAGAAAGGCCTTGTAAGGGCGAGCCATCGCTCGAGGGCCATAACAAAGGCCACACATCCCGAACCGATTCCAAAAGCACGAAGAAGCACAAAACCAACACAAATCCAGTAAACAGGAATCACCTTGTATTTTTGTAGCGTGATTATAGTAAACATACCAACTTCAGCCACTAAGTCATTAACAGCTAAACATCTTAACATTAAAACATGTTTCTTGTTTCGAGTTTTCGCTGATTTGTAAAGAATCCATAAAGCAGCGATATTACCAGCCACCCCAATGAAGAAAACCAAAGTGATGATGGCGTGACGGAAGAAACCGATCTCTTCCATGCCTTCACAAGTATTATTAACCATGACTAGAATTGTCTATTATCACTATTTACTTTTAAAACTAAACTTATCGACCTGTATGCATTGTGACAATATATTTGTAAACACAGCTGACCTCTCACTGAGCTGAACGTCTTCGGAGGGTAGTGGTTGAAAGGAAACTGACCACTCAATTTTTGCTATAACAATTAAACAATAAACAATCATTAAACAACCAACATATCCGGCCAGTTGATGAATATAGATGCGAGGTTTTAACATTCGTCACTCTCTTAACGACTTGACTATTTTGGTATCAAACATTAAAAAACCTATTCCAAAATCTATAACTTAACTACTGTCTTTTTAATTACGCGTGATTAGAAAATTTCGAAATCGTTTAAACTCGTAACAGTCGACAAGAATTCTTAGACACTGCTTACTCACTCCACATACCAACAGCATATAAACAAGATATTGTATTTGCAAATTACCTAAAACTATCTCGTCCTTTTTTTTATACCTTTACCAGAAAAGGATCTACAATTACATTTCTTCTAAATATTCACTACACGATTTTTAACATAATCCACTTGCTCTGTCTCCTAATTAACATGAAGGATTACCACGTTACACATTTTTATTATGGTAGTGATATTCACAATTCTTTACATGTGGCCTTATTATTACTCTTTGCTTCCTTTATGAATATCATCTCACTTGAATATTAATTATTTTGTAACAAAGATCTGCATTTTCACCAAAAAAAAATTCATTTACCGATAATAAAAAAAAAACAAGAAGAATATGGAACGTCGTAAATTCATACGACGAATCCATGTGCCATTGTAGAAATAAATTTTCAAATTATTTTGTTGAAATAAATAATTTTCATGGAATAATATAATGTGTTTTTTACTCATAATAATTAACATTAAAAGTCACGCAAAATGTGTAAAAATAGTATAGATTTATTTATTTTATAATAAATCGGATTATTGTTTCGAATAATTAAGAAGATTTTGTAGTAAACAGATAAAAAATCATTATGCCTCGTGCAATATAATTATATTTAATTAAAGATGACAAATACCTTGTTTTGAATAGTTTAATTGCAATGAACTTTTGAAAAAGTAATAGTAAACTACAGAATTTAAACTGCGTTATACTTTAGTCACCACTACAATTCATCAATTAAACGAAATGTATTTTTTTGGTTGGTTTGGGATGAAAATAATCACATGACAGGCAATAATCCATCCCGCACGCGTAGAAATATAAAGACATCCTGTCTCTTATAAGATCGAATAATAAATATATTATCAATGATTAAGAGAACATTATAAAAATCTCATTGTTATTTAATATAAGATTTGAATGCAAATAACGTCTTACGAGTAAGTATATAACCGGTGTTTTTTCTACATATTAAGCATCAAATATATCAGTAATCGATAGGGCAAATTCCGAAAATTACTTTACGTGATCATCGTTTCAATTAGTGGAGTGACAAATAAACCACCCCGAAATTTATTCCATACGTTTTAATTAAAAATACAACGTTTTTCGCAGAAAATAGAATAGACAAATTTCAAATTCAATTAAGAGGACTAAATGTATGTAAATAAATAGTGTGAATATACTTGAACAGAAGCAGATGCGTCTTGAATAATGAACAGTTCGAAGAACTTTGATTAATTTTAATATGGATTGAAAGTAACAATAAAATCCCGTGTGCGTCATTATTTTGTTTTTATTTTTGAGATTCATTGACTTTTTAAATGTCTTTTATGTTACAAAATTTTTGATAACATATTTATGGTTTCTTACCAAAAAATTCTAAAAATATCATTATGAAACGAGTTCTCTGATCGATATATTTTGCATGGTGAGACTTTGTAGTAGCGAAAATTAGATAGGGTGTTAATAAATCTTCAAAGGAAATTTAGTAACGGAAAAAGAGGAAATAATTTCGAATTTTTTATCAACCTACAAAATTACAAAGGGTTCGTCAATTTGGATAGGTCAAACAATTTTCGTTTCAACGTTTTTAAGATTATTATTTTAATAAACACTTGAAAAGTGTTGAAATAAAAATTGGTGGTATTTATTATCTAATCAATTTATTATAGTCAGATTCAAGTGGTATGGATATTTCATAAGCATTTGTGTGCTTGTAGAATGGAAGACAATTATACTTAAAAATGATTAATGGACTTCATTGGAATTAACAAACAGTTCATAAAACATGCAACAAATACAGACTGAATAGATAACAGAGTTATTCGTAACATAGGATCGTCTTCCACTTCAAAGTCATTGCACTGCGTATGCAACCAATTATACACCTAATAAAAATTTAAAATAAACAATGAAACTAACATCTATATTAATAAATTACAATCGAATAATTAATTCAATTTGTGTTTGTTAATATTGAAATTGTTTTTGTTGCTTATTAAAATTTCTATTAGTATTTAAAAAAAAAAAGATAAATGAATATTCAAATGCCCCACGTAATTAAACGAAACTAGCGACATCGGTTAATTTCCTCGAGTCTAAACTTAGTCCAAGTCTTAAACTAAAAATATTTAGGTGTTGTGAGACATTAGATCAGTAATGAGGAAGCAATTTTGCTTCAAAATCTTCAATTAAAACAAATAAAAAATATATCTGCATTTTGTAAAAAAGTTCAAATTTTAATAATTCGGTAAGTTTTTTGAATTTTTAAATAATTGAAAATGTAAATCAGTGCATCATTTCCCATTAACTTTATTTATTTTTTCTGTATTCCAACCTTCCATATTAATTATTTATTAGCATAAAGTTAGCCAAGTTTTTGAGTTTAATAAAGTTGTAAGTTCGAAACTTTCAAATTGGTTTCCTTGTAGGATATATTGCATTTTCAAACCATGTTTTCATTAATTTTGTCCTTTACATTAATTTCATGATAAGTTTTGGATTATACAGTCCAGGTTGAATTTTAAGTGCTAAACTTAACACTTAATATTATCTGAATATAAATTCAAATTTTTACAAAAATTTATTAATCTTACTCAAATTTCATCAATATTTTTATACTGAATTTTTTTAAATTTATTTATAAACTTTTGTTTAGGTTTATTCGTTTTTGTTAGGTTGTGATTGGCAGACTTGAAATTTTAAAATAAAATCACTGAATTTTTATTCGCCGCCATTTTTTACTAATCAAACGGAAACCCAGTTTTTTATTAAAATTGTAAGTGAAATATATTAAAATTAATTGTAATCAGTGTTTTTATCAAAGTTTGTAATATTTAATTACACTTAACATAGATAAAATTGATTGTTTCTAATTTAAAACTTTGAGGTTAGTTTTCAGAAACACCGGTATCAAATGGAGGAAGATAAGGGGGCTGCTGCTAGTGTCACTTCTGCATCATCATCATCATCATCTGATAAACAACAAGAAAAACGTCGAAAGAAAAACCCGAAATCTTGGGAAAATGTGATGAAAAATATTTCATCAATGGATGAAGCTGGAAAACTTGCATACATTGAAGAAAAATACAAAACAATGTTTGAAGAAGTCAGAAAGTTGAATATGAATAATCAGCAACTAACCAAACAACTTACTGTTATTCAAAAAGAAAGAGATTTGAATCAGTCGGAATTGGCCAAAAGTATTGTTGCAAGAGCTAGGTTAGAAAATTTGTGTAGGGAGCTGCAGAAACAAAATAAACAAATAAAGGTATGTTTTTTTTATTAATATGAGTTTAAATTCTAATTAATATTAATTATAGGAGGAGAATATGGCGAAAATTAAAGAAGAAGAAGAACGTCGAAAGGAAGCATCGTCGAAGTTTGCCGACAAACTCAGCGACATTAACACTTTAATGGATGAAAATAAAGAAAAAAGCGAGAGGCTTAGACTGGAGAATCTCAAAATGAGTTCAAAATTAGCAGATCTGTATACAAAATTTCATAAACGTGAAGAAGACATAGCAAAAATGACTCAACAATTAGAGTTAGAAAAACAACTATCTCAAGCAACTTTAGCTAAGATGGAACTCGAATTAAAAGCTGAAAAAGAAATGCATACTCAAGAACAAACTATAATGCGCAGCAATTTAGAAAAAAGCGAAGCTAATTGTGCAGTTCTTCTAAAAACAGTTAAAGATCTCCAAGATCATATTGATATTTATAAACATCAATATGAAGGTTTTGAATCAACAATGTCTAAAAGTACGAAAGTTTTTGATAATTTCAAACAAGAAGTAGCACAAATGTCAAAACAAGTTGCATCTTTGGAGCAAGAAGCACAATCTTGGAAGAATAAATTTAATGATAGTATGAAAGCATTGGTTGAAATGACCGAATTGAAGAAAAATCAAGACTTGTATTTACAATGTTGTGACCGGAAAATTGATCAGTTGAATAAACTCTGCAGACAGCTACAAGTTGATCGTAGTAATTATTTGAAATTGTTGAAAACGCATGGAATTGAACCTACTAGTTCTGTCCCAGATAAATCAGCTGATGATGAATCTAATGTTAAATTAACTGGGAAGGAAAAAGAATTGCACTTACTTAAACAAAACTTAAAAGTTGTTAAAGATCAGTTAGCTAAACTGACTATGAAAGAGACTGATGATAAAACTGAAAAGACTATTGAAGATGTTGAAGCCAAACGTAATGTTCTCATTTATAATTTATTCATTAGTTATAATTCTTTTTTCTACAGAATTGACTGAAACTAAAACTGAACCTGTTCCTAGTCAAAAGGATGACAAAGAAACCGTTGAGAGTGTTCCCAAGACTGAAGAAACTGTGGAGTCAAACGGCAAAGGTTAATTAAATTTTTCCAATTTTCTTATACATTTTCTTATTATAGATGCTGTCGTGACTAATAATTCAGCCGATTCTACAAATAACGAACCATCGACTAATGGTACAATCTAACTTCATTGTTTCCTAATCTTACGTTTCTAATTTTCAGAAACAGGTGTCGTTAAGATTTGAAAATTCATCAAACTAGCACCATCTATTGTGATGTTTTTGCAATGGTGCTAAAAATTTGTTTTTGTTTTTTGTTTACTTAAAACTATACTTAAAGACAGAATTGATTTTAATTTTGTTTTCAGAATATGTTGTTTTGTTTTTACGTTTATTAGTTGTAGTTGTTTCCAGTTTTGTCTAATACAATTGGGACATAACTGGAACTATTTTACTATTTGTGATGTTCAATATGCGTTTTTAAAGTGTTCATTGAATCTCAAATCTCAATTCTCGTTTTTGAAAGCACCATTGGTTTAGTTTTATATTTTTCAGTGTTTCATTACAGTGCCTTTGACACTACTCTGAGTTACTTAATATAGTTTGTCTAATAATGGGTATTTTATTTACATTATATCTGCATCTAATAACAAAACAAAAGTAGAAAGAATTGGTACAAGTGAATTGCACACAAAAAGATGAGTATTTGAATTACGTTTACTACGATGAACCCCTAGTTGTACGAAATTCCATAATTGACGCAGAAATTTATTTTTCGAATTTCTAAATATAAAATATTTTGAAATTTGTATAAAAAATTTAACAATTTCAACTCTAAAAATAAACACAATTATGATTTGTTTAATTTTTCACCGCTAGGTTGCAATAGATCTAAAAAAGGCAATCCGTTATTTTAATTAAAAAAATTGAGTACCGGTATAGCGTTTTGCCTAGTTACAATCCACACTTCGTTTCGCATTGAAAAAAAAAAAGAATCAAAAACAGTTATTCAATAATGAAAGGATACAACAGCAAACTGTAATTTTCCAACAAAAGGATAATAACTAGTTAAAACCGAGCTGATGTTATTTTTTGACATTATCAAGGCATCAACGCAATTATCTGTAATTTGGGCGCTTTTTTATTGAACTGCTTATAACAATACCATTTGAGATTTGCAAAAAGTTAGAGTTCATTAGGTCACTGAATAAAGATGATATCATAAAAGAAAGTGTCCAAAATGTCCCCTTTTGGTTTTTGAATCATCTGATTATTATAAGGACTTTACAACATACCAATTTCTGACATAATTTATGTTGCAAAAAGTGAAATAAACATTTTCTCTAAGCGTTTGCGCAATTGCGCCGATCAGTTTTTATCTGGCGGTTATAGTGGTGTTAATGCAATAATAATTGACATCCTAAGTACAATAATAATCACTATTTCGGGTTTAATTAATAACAATTTTATTAAATCAAGCTATTTATTTTTTCATGGAGATAATAGTCTATATTTTATTTCTTAAAAATTGTCTAATTTTTTTATCAGATTTTGCAATTTTGTTTATAGACTACAGTTAGTCGCATTCCGTACTTGTGGAATCTTTTTCATTTTGATCGCATTTTCCTTTCTCTTTCTCGCTTTCGTTTTATTCTTTCCGCTCAGAACTGGAATGGAAAACTGGGGTCAGTTATAATAAATACCTCTCATACAGCCATGCATATGCAAATTTATATGTTTATAATTTTTTATATGGAAGAGTAATGAAAACGTTCACTGAATATTGTAAATAAAAACAATAAAAAAAATTCTTTCGTAATCTCTACTAGAAAAACACCACAAAAACAATTTTTCCGTGTCATAAATAATGCAATTTCAAATTCAGTTGAGTTTATAACGATGTTAAGTTACAGCCATCCTCTTTATTTTAGTCACTTTCCATTTCTACATGATAATAGTTTCGCTATTTCAAAATGTCTTTTTCACTAAACCATTGTTAAAACAGCATTTTTTCAACACACAAAGTATTAAACTTTCAGGAACGCCTCTCTCTCCTAAATTGTTTCTTCAACAAAGAAAAACTTTTATTCAGATTTATTGAAACACCACTCTAAATATCATAAATTAAAACATTTGAATCGTTACAAAATATTAATAAAATCCAAGAATAAAATTATTTTATTAATTCAGATACTTGTTCATTTTTTATATCGTTAATTGCAAAACAAATTTGATTGATGTTCTAACTTTAAATCAACACATTAGAAGCACTAAAATTACAGGAGTAATTGAAAACACTAATTAATTAAATATTTTCACATTAGCAATTATTCTAATAAATATCAGAAGTTAAATAATAGAAAAATTAAGTGAAAATTTATTACGAAAGCTTTTTTTTAAGCTCAAAGTTTAACTTGTTATTTCTTAGTGTAGAAAGCTGAAATTTGGCACACTTGTTTAATTTTAATTAATTTTTGTCATCAGCTGAAACAATGGAAAATATGTGTTTAAATGTTTCTAATGTTCAAATTTTTGTGTATTTGAAATTTAAATTTCCTCTCTCATTTACATTTATTCATTACTAGATAAAATTCTATACAAAGTGTCTCAAGACTGAGCATGTATGGATAAGTCAAAAAGTACTGAAAATTTGGTAACATATTTTTTTGACATATTCTATCTTACTAAAATATTTTTAAAAATCTAACACTCTCGGTTATGCCGGAAGTAGACGTCAACTTTTGTATTTTAAATAGAACACCTTATTTTTTTACATTTTCAATTCTGTAAGGAATTCTAGTCGACTTTTATTACAACAATTTTTTTCTAAATTTAATCATTCTAAAAGTATCTGCAATTTTAATTAAAAATAACAGATGAAGAGTTAGAGGTAAACGGCTATTTATTTTAGGATGGTCTTTTGGCATTCTATAATGGACAGTAAACTCAACTAAAAAATTAAACCTATCTTCCACAGGATGTTCAAAAATCCTATTTGAAAACTGACATGAAAAACTCAAATTTTTCAAATAGAAACCTCTATTTATTTTTCCACATTTGTGTTCAGCTTCAAAAATGGAGACAATTATGTTTATACCTAAACCTTACCGTTTTTTATTTATTAAAAAAAATACATTTTTTACACGTTTATACTTTCAAGAGATAAAAAGCAAACTTGGAAAATATTTGATACAATAATCAACATTCTGGCAATTTGGACACTCTTTATAGCCAACAGGACTACTTTTTACTGGATGGAAGACAGTTTTTTGTAAATAAACAAAAAACAATGAGATTAATAGTAGTTTTCATTTAAAAAGTTTGAGTTTTGATAACAGTTTCATGATGATGACTTTAATTTTTCAGTGAGGTTTACCAACTCAGGTTTTGCGTTATAATATGCCAAAAGATTATTATGAAATAGATTGTCGTTTAGCCATAATTACTTGTAGCCTTTAAATCTGAATCTGTCATTTATCAAATAAAATTGCAAATGTCTTTGAAATTTTTAAGTTCAAAAGAAAAATTCTTCGTAAAATTCAAAAATTGAAGAAAAATGTAGGTTGTTTTATTTAAAATAAGAAAGTTTATGTCTACTTCTGGTATAATCGAAAGTGCCACATCTTCGAACATATTTTAAAATGATAAAATATATAGAAAAAACTTAGTTGCCAAATTTTCAATAATATGCTTCCATTATTTTTTGAGTTATGGATAGACGCCTATAGTCGTGAAACACCCTATATAACCGTGCAGAAAATGCATTGTAGTTGATAGTGTTTGGATTGAAAAATTGATCCCATTCTTAGTTTTTTGTTGTATTGTCTAACTGAAAATGTATTTCTTGCTGGAATATATAGAACTTATCAGACTTTATAAAATGAAAAATAACATTCCGCTGTGCCATAATAGATGTAAATAGAGAAGTAATAAGGGTGTTTATATTTACTAAGTTTTCAGTCAATGATTTGCAAAAAAAAAATTATATTCATTTTTGACTCATTGTTAGATGAGAGAATTTTTGCTATTTTTTCATTTTCTGCTTTCATGGTTGTTCTCTTGTCTTGTTATTGCTTCAATTTTAGTTTTTTTTTCTGTTTTTCGAGTCTGAAATGTAAGAGAGCACTTAGATTCAATTTTTCAGTTTTGTCTCAACAAATCAGAAACTTTCTTTGATTTTGTTAATTGCAGTCATCTATAAAAATTATTTTATATAAATTCATGAAATGAATCATTAAAAATACATAAATGTTTCCGCTGGTTGTGGTTACCACTGGAAATTTATTTATTTGAAAAAAACACGATGATTCAGAATATTTTTATAAATCAACTTTCACCCTTATACGCTTGCAATTTTTAGAAAAATAATCAATAGCTTCATAAATCTTGGTAATTTATAAACTCAGTTGCACTATTAAACTATGAATAAATAAAGTTAACTCTTACTTAAATTTTAACTAGAATATATTTTTTAAAAAGAGAGTAATAAATCTCAACTGAACAAGACTACTAAAAGCCACTGTTTGTAATATGTTTCAACTCTGTAATATGAGTTTTCTTTAAAATTTATTAACTGATTTCTTGTTTAAGCTATCCATTAAATTTGTTTATTTAGGTGGATGTTGTAAAAGTAAACATTAGGAAATCATAATGAGTGATGTTTGTGTTTTACAAAACCATCAATAAAATATCTTATTTAAGTGTTTAACTAATGATATGGAGTTTATGAAAATTATGTCAGGGAGTCAGGACAAATCCTGAATTAAGAAAGTTTTATGATAATAATGTGATTATCATCAGTATCGTTGCTACTTGGTAAAGAAGGGAGTACCATTGATACCGTTACTTGTATGGTTTGGACTGGGTCAACTTAACAGTTTTACCATCGACATCTAAAGAGTGAAGTCTTGTGCGCGAGTTGGTGTTTAGCCGTCAAAGTGTGTGTTGTTAATGTTATTATTAAACACCTAGTGCTGCAATGAAGTGCATCAGTGTGTTACTATTTATAACAATATTTGGTACGTCAAAATATCTTAAAAAAATTGTAAATATGTATAAACAAAAGCATGCTGTAACAACTCAAATTCTCGTAGAAGAATTTTTATTTGAACGGGGATTTAACTATTTCCGTATATTTTTATAGAAACTTCCTTAACCAATACCTACCTTTAGTAAAATCATTGGCCTGAATTAATTTAAGTTCGTCGAAAGTGAAAAATAATGGAAATTTGTACAGTTATTTTGTTACTTTCGAATGACTAATAAAAATGTGAAGCATAAATTGACAAGCAATTAACTTATAGTTAAAAATACATTTGTCAAGTTTCAATGGAAAAAAATTACTAGCTTCACGCACAAGTTAGTCCGAATAACGAGTTTTCTTAAGGAAAGTGTTCTGTAAGATACTTAAGCATGTAATAAAGGCTTGGACTACTAATTTTCATTTTCTGTAAGTCAACTTTCGGAAAAATAATACTTTATCAACTGGGTTAGTAGGAGATTTTTTCGGACGGTAAAATCAAAGAAAAATGTCTATTTGAATCGATAACTTTGACAATCCATCAATTAATTTAAAAGTAGCCGACCTCAGTTATTTCCCAAACTAAATCTTGCATCATTGACCAGTTGAGTGAAATAAAAAAAAAAAGGATAATTTTACCAGTTTGTCTTTTCCACAAGATTACTTATGATGTAACGTTGATTATATTGATCGTTTAAGTCCGTTTTTCCTTACATAATCTAACAAAATTTATGGGAACTGAGCTATTTTTGATATAACAAACCAACAATTGTTTGTAATTGATATTTTCCTTGTCAATGCAACAATTAAGGCCACGAAGTTTTTTTTTGATTGTATAAGAGTTGTTGCACCCTTGCCAAGATCGCATTAAATATAAAATTTTAATTGCAGGCGGCACATGGCGGCTAGGCCGACCGACCTGCGTTTTGGAATCAGATTTCGGATTTACCCTCAACTGTGCTTTTAAGAAATCTGGTCTGTTTCGAGTTAGAAATCTTGGTGGTGTCAAGGCTCACATAGGCCTGGGTAATCTATCTATCTTTCTTTCATTTACTTATTTATTCATCTTTCATCTGCCATGTAGATTAGCTTTGTAATTTTTAATTATTATTATTCTATATGTATCTAGTTTTATGTTACAATCTTTAACATACAAAGGGTCTAAAATCACTAAAAGTGAATGTAATCTTAATACTAACGATTCTCATATCAATCACAAATTACAACACCAGAAATATTATGTTTCTAATATATTATTTTCAAACTTCTACCAAGTATTTTGTATCTTCCTTATTTATGCTTGAATTGATCTAATACTATTAGAGAAAATCGTGTAAATAAAAACAAAATTTAAAGAGAAACTATTTTCAATTTATCAAATAATAAGAAAAAGTTCAATTATTTATTTTTGTTTCTGTAATTATTCACTTTTGCTTTCTTATATAATCTTTTTTAACAAATTTTATCGTACTTGTTACCAATCGTAATAAGAATTATCCTCGGTTTATTATTAGTAAAACTAATCAAAAATTCATGGTTTAATTTATTGATTTTATTCTATGGCACATATTTACAATGTAATTATTAAATTAATGCGTTGAAAAGGAATTGTTTTATGGATTGACGCACTTTCAAAAACCATTTAAATGATCTTCCCTTGGAATGAAACAAAATTCCAAATATTTGCAATCATTGTCTGAATACTGAATAAACTTTTTTTATCAGAGTATTAAATATTTTTATTTCTGAAAAAAATTGGACGTTAAAGAATTAAAAAATTTTCAATTATAATTAAACAAAGTCGGTAATTTTGATTTTCGAGAAGCATTTGACTTTTGCTTTTTTTTATAGATGTTTGGAAAATTCTGAATAGGTCAACACTCAAAAAAAATTACAACTTATTATTTGCAAATCAGTGATTGGAAGCACATATTTTTGTTTACTATTAAATCGGAAAATTACATATTCCTTTTAGCCTGTTATTAATTTCGGTTGAACGAGAAAGATCTCATTAATAGTCAGATTGTAAAGTAGGTTTTTGTGTTTCGTTTCGATTTGTCACTGTTTGTAGATTCCTATCACATTTGTGAGTCTTCTTTCACTAAAAAATCATCTATTTCACATCGTCATAAAGTAAATCTAAAAATAACGACTTTTTTTCTAAAACACAATGTAATTGTTGAAGTATTATATTTAAATATATTATGGCGACACTAGAAAATTTCCAAAATTGCAGTTGGGAAAATGTGCCATAGTTTTTAGAATATGCAATTATAAATAAATTACCTGTTAAAAAAGATCATTATATTTTATTAGTGAAAATTACTCATCACCGTGAGATTGTTATATGCACATATTATGTCATAATAAAACATTTAGAAAAAATTAGATCAAATCGAAGAATTTTTCTAATGAATTTTTTATTTAAAAACAAGTTGTTTATTAAAAATGCAAACATGCGGATTATTAAGAAACTTTAATAGATTGACCACAATTCGATTATTTTCATTGTGAAACAAAACTAACTATTATATCTGATTAAAATTAATGGTTATCACTCTTTCAATTATTTAAAATAGGCTGATCATAAATTTAATATTTAATGATGTTTAACAATTCATTTGTATTTTATGAAAACGTGTCAACTACTAATTACATCATTTGCATAAAAAATGCTTTATATATTTAACACTCTAAAAACATATTAAATATTTATTTATAATTAAAATTATTTATTCTGCAAATCACCAACATAACGTTTCATCAATGGAAATGTAACATCCGGTTGTAGATGTTTAAAAATTGTTGCTTCATTTTCACCTATAATATTTAGAGATTTAGACCACTTGTATGAGTTAATAATAATTATTGGAAACTGACTAATTTTGTAAAAACTCATCTAAATTTGTATTTAATTTTTTAACTTATAGCATGTTAGCTAATGTAATTACATTTTACATCATTTTATTTTATTTTAGTTAATTATGTTTAGTTATTATTTAATTTCCTCTCAGATTGTGTATTTAGTAGATACTAACAACATGACTTTTGCAAATAGAAAGGATATATGTTCATCGTCAGTCTATAAAACATTGAGTAATGTTTTTATCTGTAACAATGCAGTTAAACAACTTTTACCACGATTAAGTTCGATTTTCTGGAAAATGAATTATAAAAATCGATTTATTCATTTTAAATAATAATTAATCATGCATTTGCTAATATTTGTTTATTTAACTGATTCAAAGTATTATATTATATCTGATTACTATCAAATTACTTTGTAGGTTATTCAATAATAATTATTTCAACCTTGACTCTCATCTCAGGAATAATGTCATTGAAAGTCATTTATATTGAATAAATCGATCATGAGCTTTGATTTTTTTTCCGGAAAATAAAAAAAAAACATAATTAGACTATGGCTGATTTGTAATTATGATCGCTGAAATGTATAAAGTAGGTTTCAGTTCCACATATATAAATTTAAGGCATGTGGAAAGTATAAACTGGTTCCGAAATTTAAAAGAAATTTGAATAAATTTCACCGATGGTTTGTAGGTTTTAGTCTTGGAGATGAACTGGGCTTTAAAGAATCTCTTTCTAATGTTGAAAACAATAGAAGAAGATCAGCTCAAGCTTCGCGTCTTCAAGCCCAATTGATCCAAGCTCAGCAAAAAATGAAGGCTGTAAGTTTCAAAATTGAAATCTATAAACCAAGGTTATTATTTTTTATTTATTTATTAGGAAAATCAACTTCGGGTTCGTTCACCTGCTGCAGCTGCACCAACTGAAGTTTCGAACATACAACAAATAATGAAAAAATCATCATTGCCGACAGTTCCTCCGTTTAAACCAATTCCGCCAGCTCCTGAGAGACCAGCTCCTGCAGTAGTAGGAATTGCTGTTCCTGCTTCTAAACCTGGATCTACAGTGGAATCGTCAAAGCCAAAAGTAATGGCTGTTGTAGTGCCTATGAATAAAGTGCAGTCGAGTGATAAACTAAGTAGTACAAATTTTGCCTTAAGGACATTGCCATCACTCAATAACGAGCTGCCGCCACCTACTTCAAACTCCGTTCAAGCGCTTTTTGCCTCGAACAATATCACTGATGATTTATTTCAAAATGCCTTAGTGAAAAGACAGCAAATGGTTGCTAAAACCAAACCACCAACAACAACAACAACTACAACTACTCCAAAACCTAGTGTTAATAAATACGCCAATAGTGTAGGAAAAGTTATGAACGCTCCAAAAGAGTATTATCCTGTAGGCTACGATAAAAATTTTGATGATAATTTTGCATCAAGAGTCGAATTACCAGAAACATCGTTTTACTGTGGAGACCAAAAGCATTTTCCTGGACTTTATGCTGATGAAGATTTAGGATGTATGGTATGTATTAATCGATGCAAATGTAACATTCACAGCGGTTTCGAATAAGGTAATTGCCAATCGTTGCAACAGTAAACCTTGAAACTAACTATTTTAAAAATAATATAATCTATTATAAATGCAACGTTGAACTTTCATTATAAAGAATTTTTTACATTAATTAATAGTCTCATAGAATGACAGCTTATTTTGGAGTATCATTCTATAGAATTTTTCTATAAGGAAAGATAATTGAATAAATTGAAGACGCGCTCAAAAATTTCGTTAGAATAATTGCCGGTTTTAAATGTTTTGTAAACGCATAGTTTATACAAAAGTGGGCCAGTTATTAAATTAACTTGTACCTTACCTTATGTAATATACAAGTTAATGACAGAAACTCATCGAATGATAATGATAAGAAAAGAAACTACATTTTGTTTTATAAGTCAATAGAACATGACATGACCTTTGTTTCTATCAATTGATTGTTTCTCAACAAATTATCACCCACTTAATTGACCCTAAGTTAAAATGAAAAAAATTGAAATAAAAACACTTCAACAAAGAGAAAGTACAGCTAAATCGAGATGTAAGTCCGGTTTAGTATACATATATGGTGCAAATAATAAAAGAAGGTCGTGAATGTTTGAGAATAAAATTGTTTTGTTCCAGGTATTCCACGTTTGTGCTTTGACTGATGATGGTTTAATAATGAAGAGCTTCCTTTGTCCGGAATCAACTCTATTTGATCAAACAATTTTAAAGTGTAATTGGTGGTTTTATGTTGATTGTAAAAATTCCAAAAAACTTTATGATTCGAATATACCAATATCAAAGAGCTATCAACTTATGAAAGCTTTGACATTTTTCTCGGGGTATAAAAAAGACAGTACTACGACGCCTAAATCAAAAGACAAAGACTGATATCTTAGATAACTTTAGAATATGAAATTTTTTGTTAGATGTTAGCAGGGAGGTATTGTATTACTAAAACTAGAACAAATAATATGCATCGAATTGACACTGTTTTGATACAGTTTCCTGATTTAGACCAGACTTTCACATAAGTTGTTTATTTTCTAAATAACTGGTATGTAGTGTTTGAAAAAATATTTAAATTTATTGCAACGGGCATTCAGTGTCTTCTCCTTGTTTAACATACGCTCAATAAAAAAATCTAAGTCTTATTTATTTTTATGTAGGGGTTATATTATACTTATCTGATTGAGGTGCCTTCAATTAAAAATTCATTTGCATTTTGATTGTGTTAATTAATGAGATCAATGACGTGCTCACTCTACCTTACTATTTTTATTAAAATAATTAAAAACGTGACATAATGAGTAATAGTTGAAACATCATAACTACAAAATCGAAGGTTCCTAACACATAAATTGCATAATTATGAGTGTGCGGCAACAATAAAATAATAGTTAGGTATCTTCGAAGATCTTTGTCTGTAGATATAGTATTACCAAATATTTATGTCCTAATTCTATGTGTAAACCGTCCACACATGTTTGTTATACATTTTTGTATTCGAACTTTTTTATTGTTGCTAAATAAATAATTTATTATCTTTTTAAAATGTTTTCTTTATCTTGAAATCGGAGAAAACTGAAGTGTTTCTCGATTAAAATAAATTAGTCACTGGAATTTTTGTAACTTGGTAATTTTGCAACCACACAAAAATTTTCACTACGTATTGATCATTTTTAAGCGGCAATCTCCTAATTTCAAAGGTTAACTCTCTCTTTTAGCACACCAAACCATAAAATAAAACAGTTACTCTTAAGCAACAAATATTAAATCCTCACTAATTTTATTAGGATGTTAATAATTCTTACTTCATTTCCTTTATAATTTTTATTTGTGTAAAACATCCCAAATAAATATAACACTTATAAAAAATAAACAAATTTATAAATTCTATCTGTTGGATTTACTTGCGATACTGAAACGGGTTATAAAAATTGTCTTCAACATATGCCACATTGCCTTCAACCCCTTGAATATACTTCCCTGCTGCTGCTCCTCCGCCTGAACTTTTACCGCCTTGAGAGCCGCCTTTACTCCCTTTCCCGGCGCCTCCGCCACTACTCCCTTTCCCTGCAATTGGTGGTGCTGGAGAGGCACTTTTAGCAAGATCAGCAGCGGCTGCAGCCGCTGCTGCTGCCGCATTAGCCGCAGCTGCTTGAGCTGCCGCTTGAGCTTTTTGTGCAGCGGCTCTTGTTGCTTCAAAATCAATTCTCACCGATGCTAATTGTTTCGTTAATTGATCAACTCGTTGCTTAGCGGATCCTACCATAGACTGTTGCGCTGCTAACTCCCCCGCCGCCTCTGAAGCTGCCTGGGTCATATGATCAGCGTTCGTCTGAGCCGCGTTCAAAGTATTTGTGAGGACATTGACATGGGCGCGGGCTTCTTGAGCCGCACGCATCGTTGCATCAGCAGAACGTTGCGCTTGCATCAACTGCTGTTTTTCGCCCATCAGTGCTGTCTGGGCGTCGCGAAGCTGCTGCTCCAAACCCTGTAGTAAGATCTGCTTTCCTGCTAACGCGGCCTGAGCTGTTGCCGACGCCTACCCCGAAAACAAAAATCCAATATAATTCAAAACACATGTCAGAAATTTTCCTAAAAATAATTATGCCAACGTGACTAATTGCTTCCTGCTAGAAATTACTGAAATTGATTATGGATTAATAATTAATGGGTTCTAAAATTTGTGATGTTGACATGTCCTCCTTAAGATGAGATAAGCGGATGCGAAAGATTTCAGTGCACAGAATAGATTTTCGATGCGTTTTTACAAAGTTAATAGAGCAATAAAAAATACCTTCGTTGTTTTAATTATATTATAGCCCATTCACTTAAAAGATTTTAATTTTCACAATGCAACTGACCATGAATTGATGAAATTACCATAAACTGAAGTAAAAACCTCTCGAGTTTATTACATTCGGCATTTAATTTTTCACAATACTGATTGCACAAATTTAATTCACAAAGAGTATCTGTTCATTAGTTGACTCTCCAAAATAATTTGTGAGGTCAAGAACATATTAAAATTTCTCACAGATTTATCTAGAATCTAAATGTATAACGAAATTACTTTTGTTTGGTTTAATTATCAAATTAAAATATTAATTAAGTTAATACGTCCTCTATTATTTGAGCGTAAAAATTAATTTTATTTATGGTGTTTGATCATCCAAGTAAAAGTATTATTCACTTCTTTCAAAAACTTTCTTAGAGTGATTTTGTTCAATTCATGCGGAACAATCAATTGTCAATACACAAAAAGCTCAATTTAAGTAATGCCACCATTCTATTACTTAAAATTGGAGAGAGTTCTTGAATAATAAATTTTTTCTCAAATTTTATCTAAGTGCGAAAAGTGAATGTATAGTTGTAGTTTTTGTTTAGTTATTATTAGTCTTACCCCAGCTGCAGCTTGGGCTAAAGTGTTTTTAGCAACAAAAGCAGCTTGATGACCTGCTGCATCTTGATTATTGACAGCATCATTAGCTGAGTTGAAAGAACCCTCAGCAATACTTCTTAATCCACTTCCGGCACTAAATCCTAGCTTTGGTTGACCTTTACTACCGCCACCTCCGCCCCCGGAAGCAGCATCCGTTAATGCTGAATATTCATCATAATTGTTGTATAATTCAATATCCTCATAATCTTGAGCAAAAGATGCAGATACTGTAAAATTTTAATTTTTTTACTAAAGGAAAGACCAGTTTATTGAATATCCTCCCTAACAGTAAAAACTTACACGAAAGTGTTATGGTGAGGATTAAAAAAAGCATCTTTGCAGCACTGAAAAAATTCTGAAAAATAATCCAAAGGTCACAATTTCACCAAAATCACTATCCATAAAAAATCACCTACCAAGAGAATTAAAAGAACCGATAAATGACCATTGATAAACTGTCATTTGTGAATGGTTATCCAGAAATTTATAGAAAACCCTAGTGGTATTTAGAGTAGGGGAGAGTAGACAAAGCAAAACAAGAGTAACAAAAAACAGAGAAAACTGTATCAAACACAATTAAAATATATATCTTGCCGATCTTTTTTTTAGGAAGTAGCAACCGCGAAATGGAACCATTCAAGAATCGAATTGATTTATTTTAGTTTGTTCGGTTTTTACATTGCTAACTTATTCGTGGCTATAAGACACGGTCAAATTCTTTCTACTTTGTTAGATTTCACTTTATTAAATGTACTTGTTATACTCCAATTTAGAATATTTAAAACAAACCATATTATCTAATAGTATAAGGCAAGACTAAATCATAATTTTTTACAAAAATTACAAAAAAAAATTAAGCATTTTATCTCAAAAGGTTAGATGATTTTCGTATGATCTGAATTAGAAAGTACTTGATTTAAGCAAAGTCACTGTTTTATTAAAAATGTTTTAATTTTTGTTTTTAATTTAAGTCAAAAACTCCTGTTAATGACAATCATTTTTTCGAATAATTCCTTTCCTTAAATTAATATTTTCAAAAATTGATAGAAAATTCATAATCTGGACTATAGTTTTCCATTAAAATTAAATAACAATGACAATGCTATTTTGCTTAAAATCTGTGTCAAAAGAATTTTATTATTATGTAATTGTTAATTTTACCAGTAAAATCGCATTAAAAATTATCAATGGTGAAAAATCAGTACTATCGAATACAAAATAAAATTGATTGAAAATAATTATAGATTAATAAATTAAAAAATTAAATTTGCAGCTTCTGTTTCATAAAATAGAAAGACTCACACTTTCTCAACATATTATTACACAACATGAGCAAAATCATATCACACTTAGGAGATAATTATTTATTATTGAAAGAGTAATATTCAATGATTATTATTTTTTAATTGAAAAATTTACAGACGTATATAGCCAAATGAGTTGTGAAATTTTTCTTGGTAGTTTTTTTTAATAAAAATGCGGGTTCACTCTTATTAAATCTGGGGCACCTGTGTAGATTAGTCAATCTTTAGTGTTTAAACTTTCATTAGATTTTAAATATAACTGAATCATGAATAAGAAAAGTAAAGGTATTTGTAAATTTGACATTGAAGTCGGTTAAGACTGATTAAATCTTGGAAAGAATTCGACCTGTCAGGTTTAATAGGCGAGTCGTGATCGGACTTATATTTCAAATTAAAATTAAATGAAAAAAGTAAAAATTGACAAGTTAATTATTTAATTGAAGAATTTTGCAAAAAAAGTAAATACTTAGTTTATTTAAGCAATAAATATTTGAAAAATTTGAAATCAAAAACATTTTACTAAAACCCTATTTAATACACTTAGTCAGGAATATTTTCGACATTTTTAATCATAGTTCTGTTATTTTTTATAATATTATAATAAATTGGAATATTGATAGAGTATCAAAAAATCTTTAGAACGAGTGCACGTTCATTGCTCTATCTCAATAAGAAGTCAAAATAATAACTCAAATTATTTATATTCGAATATTCGACTGCTCAATAACTATCAAGTTAAACTCAGATCCAATTAATTTGCTTATTTTCGATTCGCTGAGTTCAAATATAACCCGAAAATGCTAAAATCTTAAGAAAAATTTAAAAAAATTATTCTTAAAAATTGAATATCTTTAGTCAGAAAGATTCTCATCATTTTTAATACACAGCTCCGCTATTGTCCATAAAATAAATTTAACAATAAATAATTTCTCTAGATATTTTTCATCTTCTAAGCATATTTACTTTGGTCAATCGTAAGCTATCTGGCCACAATCGGCCGCCAAATGCAACTTTGAAACATTGAAACCAAAAATTCAAAAATAGAGATTCAAGTTTTGAAACATATAGCTTTGTTATTACTTAGGCAATTTAACTGAATATTGGCATAGCTATAGAGCATCACAAGTTTAAATTTTTTTTATTAAAAATTCACTAATTTTAGTTAGGAAGACTTTCGTCGTTTTTTATCACAGCTCCGCTATTTTTATATTAAATTATTCCTCTCAATGTCTTTTATTTCTTAAGCATTTTTAATTTGGTCAGTCGTTAGCCATCTGACTGGAATCCGCCGCCAAACGCGACTCTGTACGAAAATTCAAAAATAGAGAAGCTCTGACTTAGAGGCACGTAGTTTTGTTATTTCTGGAGCAATAGTTCAAATTTGGCATTGTGATGGAACATCAAAATGAATGTGAGCTTATTGCTCTATTTCAAAGAAAAGCCAAAATTCTCTCAAAAAAGTAGAAACCAGGAAAATTCAAATTTTTGGCTAATACAAAAATCTGTCAGATGCTGATTCAATGCAACTAATTTGTTTGTTTCTAATATGCAGAGTTCAAATGTGATTTGAAAACGTCAAAATTAATAAATAAATCCAAGAATTTTTGTTATAATTTAGAACAATTTTTGACATTTTTAACGTAAAATAAAAAATTATTTAAAGTTAGAAACTAGCATTTTGATTTTTATAAACAAAAAATTCTATAGAATTTTATAGTTTGAATTTTATTATTGCTTTTATTTGACTGACATCTGTTGTCCATAGCTATAACTACTTATAAGGTTTCTGATTACGATGAGTAGAAGGGATAGGTGTATGATTCACCAATAGGATTTATTTTATCTATCTTTGTTCTACTAATGTAATCACGTATGAATCGACCTTACTTTTTTGACGTTTGCTATCTGTCATTAATGGCAGTTCTGTCAAAAAAAGTATGTTAATGTTTTAACAAATAATTGCATTATGCAGGTAATATAAATAAAAAAATGCAATATTATTCAATCCTTTTAGTGTTAATCGCAAGTGTAACATTCCAGTGTATGTAATTTTTGTATAACATTGTAGTTTATTGTTATTATACAGTGTGTGCTATTTTTTAATATTCATTTGTTATTATAGCTGATTGCTGAAATTTCTTTACTAAATTTAGTCAAAGTGAAAATGATTCGTCCTTAAGTGAGTAACTACAATCTGTAAATCATATATTATAAATCTATTTTTTGTAGCATGATTAACGTCCAAAAGACTCTCCACATTGAATAATTATCATTTTAGAAAAGTGTTTTGTAATAATCAACAAAAAATGGATGAAACACAGGAAAATAACGTACGATTAAAACCCTTAATTTTTTTTATTATTCTTTTGTTATAGATTTTAGATTCAGGTAAGAAAATCTCATCCCAGCAAGAAATATCTGAACTAAGATTAAAATTAAATGCATGTCAGCAAACTATTGCTAGTTTAGAACTTAAAATAAGACAGAAAGAAGAAATAATAATAAAAACAGAAGCTGATTGTTTGAAACAAACTAGTGCACTTAAAGCAGAAGTAAAAAAACTGAAAGAACAATTAAAAGAAACATCTCAAAAAATTGAAAGCAATTCTAAAACAGACTTGCAAGAAGCTGTTAAAGCAGCTGAAGAAAAAGCTGAAAAAGCTTTAAATGAACTCCAAGATAGGATACAAAAAGAACAGAAAATGAAGTAAGTTTGAATAATATTTTTTGAATTTTTTACTCATTTTTTTGTAGTTTGATTCTTGAAAAATATGAAGGGACAATTGCTAATCATGCAGCTGAGTATAAAAAATTAAATGAATTGCATGAAACAGTTCAAGGAAATTTAGCAACTCTAGAGATGGCTTTCCATGACGTTATTCAGTTAGTTAAAAAAAAGTTCAGTTAACAAGAATCAATATTTTGATTTTAGGAAATATGAAAGAGCGAAATCTGTAATTGAAGGTTTCAAATCAAATGAAGAAGTATTTAAAGATAACATAGAATTAATGGAGAAAAATCTTAAAATGGAAGCACAAAGATATGAGTCACTTAAAGCTCATGCTTCAAAACAGATTGAAAAGTTTGTTACAAACTTTTTTTTTAATTTTTTTAATAATTCTTATATTTCAGAGCAAATAAAGAAAATGCTTTCTTGAAAAGTCAATTAGAGACTTTAGAACTTAAACAAAATGCTATCATTAAACGACTAGAAATAAAAGTAGGTGCGTTAGAAAATTCACTTGAACAAAAAACAATTGAATGTGCTGAATTAGCAGCACTTTGTGATGAAGTGACAGGCAAGAAAGTTTAATTTTATAAATAATAATATTAATTGGAATAATTTATTTTTTTATCACGTTGACTTTTGTTATTTAATTTTTGATTTCACTTATTCTAATTAAATCTCAATAAAATCACCTCGAATATGTTCTCATTGTTACTGTTTTGTGATATTTCATTGTCATTTTAACGCCTCTCATGTAACATAATGCCTTTCAATATAATTTATTTTCATTGCTACAAATTAAAATTGTAGATAGAGACTAAATATTGATTGCTTATAGTACTTTTATCCATTTGCTTGCAATAATCACTTCTGATATTCAGCTTTCTCTCTATGTTGTATAAAGTATTTTAAATAGCTGCTACTTAAAATGTTAAACTTTATATTTATAATTTTTATTGATGTAAATAAATATATTTTACAAAAAAAATGACTTGTATTTTTAAATTAAAAAGAAAAAAAATAATTAGTCAAAAATCAAATTAAATAACTCTAATCCGCCCCTGTAAAAAGATGCAATCTATCTTTGTCTTATATTTTGAAACGTGTATAATTTTTTTCTCAAGTTTTTTGACATTTGACTTCTGTCACATTTGTCAGTTCTGAAATGTCAGTTGATGCCTCGGAAGTTAAGATGTTGGGAAATTATTTAAGAGTTTGAATTTAAAACACTTGTTGCAAAACCTTTGTTTATTGTTGCATTATCTATAAAGAAGTAAGTGAATGTTTTTTAATCACTAGTTAATTAATGAAAGTTTTTATTTTTTTGAATGTTTTATTCTAAGCACAAAAATCATTCAAAGCTGTTATATATCCATTTACTCTTCAGACCTATTTCAGTCTTCTGTCTTGTTTGTTTCAGGTAAAAAAAATTAAAGATAAAGCTGCTGAATAGATAACAGTTGTGATTAAACCTATGTGACATAGATCATTTGTTAATACGATGGAAGTGCAGGAAAATAATGTAAATATATTTATTATTTCAATACCTTAACTAAATCCTTTCTTTGTAGATAATAACAGATACAGATGAAAAAATATCCGAACAAATTTCGGATTTTCAATTACAATTAAACGCATGTCAACAGAAAATAGCAAGTTTGGAATTGGAAGTCTTTCAAAAAGAAGAAATATTATTGAAAACAAAAGCTGATAGTGATAAACAAGAAGAAAGTCTAAAATCAGAAATAAAAAAATTGAAAGAACAACTCAAAGAAACATCGGAAAAAATTGAAAATAGTAATACAACTGCATTAGAAGAAGCGTTAAAAGCAGCCGAAGAAAAATCTAATAAAGCTTTGAATGAACTTCAAGTTAAAAAACAAAAAGAGCAGAAAATGGGGTAAGCAAATTGGTTATTTTAATTAAAAAAAGTTATAGTTATTTGCAGTTTACTGTGTGAAGAGTATGAAAGAATAATAGCTAATCACGTAGAAGAATATAAGAAATTAAGTGATATGAATGAAACTCTTAAAGGAAATTTAGCAGCGTTAGAAATTGCGTTCCATGATGTTATCCAGTCAGTTGAATAAAAATAAAGATTCAAATTTACTCATTTTTATTTGTAGAAAATACGAAAGAGCAAAATCCATTATTGAAGGCTTTAAATCAAATGAAGAAGTTTTCAAAGACAATATTCAAGCAATGGAAAAAAATCTTAAAATGGAAGCACAAAGATACGAATCTCTCAAAGCTCATGCTACCAAACAAATAGAAAAGTATGAATAAAATAAATCTATTTTAATAATCTCCATTTTTATTTTAGAGCGAATAAAGAAAACGCGTTATTGAAAAGTCAGATTGAAGCTTTGGAAGTCAAACAAAATGCTATTATCAAAAGGTTGGAGATAAAAGTAGCAGCGCTTGAAAATTCATTAGAACAAAAAGCGAAAGAATGTTCCGAATTGGCAGCATTATGTGATGAAGTAACAGGGAAAAAAGTCTAAACAATCAGTTTTTATTTTTTTTATGAAATCATCATTTTGCAATTAAATGTAAATAAAAAAATTCAAAGAACAATAAGTAATTTCTAGGTGAAAAAGAAACGCCTCCATTGCATTATTTCTATATTTTAAAGTCCATAGAAAGAAGAAGTTGGACCAGAAAACTCGAATTTTGACTCGATTTCAACGAAAAACTGTCGTGACAAATCAACATTTCCTATTATCATTACAACTTCAATGAATGACCACGAAGCTTCTATTTTTGAAAGCTGTATTGAAACTTTTCCTATTAATTGACAGTTAAAAAAGGCAAAATGAATACAATTTAACAGCATTCAAAAATCGAATCACAGTAGTAGGTTCTTAATTAACAACGTTCATTGCTCTGCTATGGCAATAACGTTTAAATAAACTTGGATTTAAATGTCTGAAGCAGAGCAACTAACTGGGAACAATTTATCGTTTTAATAACAATAACAATTATATAATTTAAAACGGGAGGATCTCAATAATATCCTCATATCAAATAATACCTTTTAAAATCACTAACGTTAGAAAATTATGGGACTGTGCTAAAGGTACTAAATATTAAATATTGGCACTAACTAAAAAAGCGTCAGACTAGCGTTTTCATATTATTTTTTGCAAATCAAATAAATAAAATAATTTAAATCGATAGACCGCTTAATACTGAACTAATAAAAGTGAAGTAAAACAAGGCGTTACAGTTGAGATTACACTTACGATCGTTTAATAATTTTGCAAGACGTATCTTGTTTCAACAATGAACAACGCTTCAAGATAAGTAAACTTCGTCTAGAAATATTCTTAAATGACATTAGAATTATTACAGACAAGATGTAGAAGTCGGAAAATTTATTAAGTCATTTGAAAATATCTCTAAACATAGTATAACAGTGACGTGAACACAAATTCCAAGATTCAACTGAACTACGTAAGTTAATTATTTACTTACATTGGAATAATTTATAGGAGCATGGTCAACAAAAATAAAAACACTAGTGTACTTGTACTAATATAAAATATCCTTTACATTTGATAATAATTCAATCATGGCAGTATTAAAATTCTATCTCCTATAAATTATTTTATTGAAAAAAATTAATACTTGATGTTTTCTGTTTATATTAAACATAATATAACAGTTTGAGCAGCTGTTATGGTAATTTAGAAAAGTGACTTCCTCACCAATTGTTATGAACAAATCGTCGTCGAAAAAAAAATTCTTTTGAAAAATGTTGGACATAGTTTTCTAATATCTTCAAACACAACAAAATTATCAGAAATTTTTATTGTATTTTGATTTCTGATTTTTCCATATCTCGTTCAATTTCTTTAGAAATCTGCCCTTAACAATTTTCAGAACCACAAAAATTAGAACGTAAATCGCTTTTCTAAATAATTACCGCTGTTATTTTTAAAAATTTCAACAACTTATATATATAAAATGGATCCTGCTTATGAGTCTAAACTATCTGGCAACAACTAACATTGACTTAATGCTACCGTTTCCTCATCCTTCACCTCTTGCTTATGTAATTCTAGTTAATACCTATAATAGTTGGGTTTAAAAGGTCCAGCTTTATTTAATCCCATATATTTCGCTTGTTCGTCTGTTAGTTCAGTTAAATGGGCATCAAAAGTTGGTAAATGTAAACTCGCTACGTATTCATCTACAAAAGAAAAATTAGAAGAAGAAAAAATTACATTGGAAGATTTTTACCCATTTTTTTAGGCAAAAGATAAACGTCCGACTTATACCGGCCTGCTGGTGCATTAAAAAGTTCAATTAAAGCAAGCGCTTGCGTTGCTGATGTTATTGAAACAACAAACGATGGTAAACTTGAACAACTTAAATTAACTAATCTTCCTTCAGCTAAAAGAATAATTCTTTTACCATCAGGCCATATAACATGATCTACCTGAGAACGAACTTTTTCCCATGTTAAATCAGGCGCTCTTAAACTATTCTATAATGTCGAAAAATTAATAATGTGCTTCGAGGATGATTCTTCTCACTTACAACATCAATTTCAGTATTTGAGTGACCCATATTACATACAATACATCCATTTTTCATTTTATCCATATGTTCTCGAGTTACTACGTTTTTATTTCCCGTCGCGGTTATAACAATATCTACATTGCGGATTACTTCGTTTAGTTTTACAACGCGGTAACCATCCATACTATAAGAAAAATTTAGTTTTAATTTAAAAAATTTCAAAGTTTATACCTAGCTTGGAGGGCGCAAATTGGATCGATTTCTGTTACGTAAACTACACATCCTAAGCCTTTTAAAGCTTGAGAACACCCTTTTCCTACTTCTCCATAACCACAAATTACTACTTGCTTACCACCAAACATCACATCAGTGGATCGCTTCAAACTAATTTTTTTAAAATAATTAAAACTTCATTTAAAAAATTGACGCACACGAAATCCGGTTATCGGATTTGTATGCACCAAAATAAAATTACCTATCTATAATCGACTCCCGACAGCTGTATAAATTATCGTACTTTGTTTTAGTGACGGAGTCGTTAACATTCATCGCAGGTACTGTTAATTTTCCAGCTTTAGATAACTGATATAAACGATGGACGCCAGTTACGCTTTCCTCAACAATTCCTTAAAAAAAAGAAATTGGGAAAAAGTTTTCAATTTTGGTTAGTTATATTCACCTTTGATCATTTTGAACATAGCGGGGTATTTTTTAAGCATAAGGTGTGTAGCATCACCACCGTCATCCAAAATCATATTTGGTTGCCAATTTTCCGCATTTACACATTTATCAATACACCACCAAAAATCCTCTTCTGTTTCACCCCGCCAAGCAAACACCGAAAATCCGGCTTCGGCCAAAGCAGCAGCGACTTCATTCTACAACAAATAGTTAAAAAAATAATTTAATTTATTGAAAAAGTACTTGTGTTGAGTAAATGTTGCAAGCTGCCCATCTGACGCTAGCTCCAAGAGCTACCAAAGTTTCAATTAAAACAGCCGTTTGAGCATTGATATGCGTGCAACCGACAATTTTGGCGTTTTTCAAAGGCTTATCATCAGTTGCTCTTTTTCTAAGTGCCATAATGCCCGGCATTTCTTGTTCGGCTATTTCAATTTCGCGTCTACCGAATGCATGTTGATTAATATTTCGTACACAGAAGTCGGAGTTTCCAGCTGAATTTTTTTGAATTTTTTCTCGGGGTGAAACATCGTCTTCTTCAGAACTGCTGCCTGTACAAGAGGCTAAAAACGGATAGTAGAATCGAATTTTGAATTTTTACTACTTACTAGAGCTGTATGAATCTGTTGACGAAGCAGATAATGATCGGCTACGATATCTGCTTGATTTTTTTAAAGCTCCAGAAGATTTGGGGTCCTGGAAATGAACAATGTGTTCGGTCATAATATAGTTAAGCGTTAATTTAATAAACTGTCTGGAGAACTTAGTGTTTGATAAAGTTCTACTGTAATTAACTGATAACATTTAATAAAGTGATAATGTTATATTTGAATTTTTAGTATTATGTTAAAGAGATAAAATATTGGATCCCAAAGTTTAAAAATTATAAATAATAAGAGTGCAGTAATTTATTATATGTGTTGAGATTAATTACAGTGACTAAATGCCAAGTTTTTGTTACAATAATGAAGCATAAATAAAAAACGTGTTTACACAAAAACACAGCGGCTCGGTTACGAACTTTACAAGTTATGCATTATGTTAATTGAGTGAATTCTGTTCTTATTAACAACGTCGAAATGTAGCATTTTACTAATTATAAGCAAAAAACATAATAACATGCATCAAGTAACAAATAAAGACCTAATGAAGGTAAAGCATACATATATACATGTATATCTTACCAACTTAGATCTTTGGCTGACGAAGGCATTACTTCCTTCCAAACCCTAGAAATAAATTCAATAAAATTCAATGTAAATTAAGCCTAATTTTGCTTTCGATTTTATCGAAACGTCTCAGATTATATTAAAAATAAATAAAGTAAAAAAATATGCTTGTGCTATGCTGCTCTACTTTATTAATTTTTAACATATTGCGCTTGAATCTAATATAAAAACCGTTTATATATTAAAAAACAGCCGAACAATATTTGATTTTGAGTTCAAAAAAGGCGCTTTCGTCGTATTGTTCTGAAAAAAATATGTTTTTGGTGAAACAAACCTTTGCTCCAGATGCTGGATCAGTAACAGGACTGTCTGAAACAGTATTTAAATTTCTATTTCCAGTTATGTTTCGAATTTCAATGTTTTCCGTCATAATTTTAATTGAATTTATTCACAATTAATTAAAATAAAATACATCAGCTGGAAACACAAGACCTAAAACACAACGTGCACAGCCTGCACTAGTGGGAAACTACTAAATGCCCCAAATTCGCCCAACCCCAATAAACACGTCAATTTATTTCCATGCACGACTTTTACGAAACTGTAACCGACGTAACACCTGGTTTAAATCCTTTTCCCAAAAAAACTTATATAATCAAAAAGATAATTCCAGCATATTTATTGATTTCCAAAAAAACTTCCACTTTGCAAGGTTGGCAATAAGGGTAGAATTACCCCTATTTTCAAAACAAAATTTTCCTTCAAATTGCATTTTTTTCACATAAATCTTAAAAAACACACAAAATTACGCAACAAAACTGATAAAAATTCTCTTTTTTAGCATATCCAATATCCCACTATTTTTAACTTTGTTTACTGTGCGTCATTTTTTGGTTATGTTTTTAAAACATGTTCCGGAAACCTATTAAAATTAAAAGCAACAGCCAAATAAAAGGATCTGATCGGTATTTAATAAATGAATTACATTCTATTTTGTATATTTTAACTTTTCAGCAAAAACATTAAAGAAAAACTTGCGAAAGCATTTCCTAACCTATCTGAAACAGATATCGAGGAATTGCTTCCCAAAAAAGAAATTATATGTTCTGTTAAAATTACAACAGCAAGCAATGAAACAGTACAAATTTACACAGTGCAAAAACGTCCAATGATTTTTGAAGTACAAGGGAAAATATTTCCGACAATTTTTCTACTATGGAAGTATCCCGATTTAATCCCGACTTATACGACGCATTCACAAGTTTTGTCTTATTTGAATTCAGGTGCTGATTTGATGCTTCCTGGTGTTATCACACCCCCATCAAACAGTGGCTTATCAAAATATGGAAATTTAGCAGAAGGTGCTGTAGCTTATGTCAATACTTCTGATAACAAAGCTGCTGTTGCTGTTGGTATCACAGCTCAAAGCTCCGCAGATATGCTAGCAAGCAACGGCAAAGGCAAATGTTTAACTATTTTTCATATACATAGCGATAAATTATGTACTTTGGAAGGGATGACTAATATTCCTATAGAAAATTTAGGGCCTCCAGAATGGCTTAAATTAACTAATTATAATGAAGATTTCCCAGAGTTGGGAGCCCCTAAACCTACTGAAAAGCCAAATCAAGAAATCCCAATGAAAAACGAAGAAACCGAAACTCAAGAAAATGAAACAGTTCTCACTTCAGAAAAAATGGATCAGTTACTAAATTATTGTTTTTTTGTTGCAATTAAGTACTCAAAAACCCTAACACTTCCGATTCTTACATCAAATTTTTATAAGTTACAAATGTTGCCTGTCTGCCCTGAAGGCAAAACATTAGACATAAAAAAAACTTCGTTTAAAAAACTGAAACCTTTTCTGGATGAAATGTGTAAAGTATGAGTCATAAAAACACGTAATTCGATTGTAATTCATTTTCAGGAAGGTATAATTACAATAAAAGAAGTGAAAAAAGGTGTAGAAACGATAACTGCCATTAATAAAGAACATCCAAAATTTACTGAATTTTACGTCGAGCCTGGCTTTAGACCTAAAAAAGAAGAAAATGAAGATATTAATACTTCAACTAGTGTGACTGAGTCTTATATAATTACACCAAATGTACTGCCAATTTTCGCCGACACTCCCTTCAAGTTCGTTATTTATATTAGAATAAACAAATATGATTTTTTTTTTTTAGCAAAGGAGATACAGTCCAAATGTCACAAATTAGACAACATGTCACTGAATATATAAAAAAATATGCATGTCAGAATGAGGAAAATAAAAGGTGATTATAATTTTTCATTGATATTTCAAAATATTATTTATTTTAAGGCTGATTAAACCGAAAGAAGCTCTAATAAAAATTTGTAAAACTGAAAATTTGATAACTTGGGAAGAAATGATGGAGAAAGTTTGCGAATCGATGAAATCTTGTTATAAAATATCAACAGGGAATGAAGAATTAGTAAATAAAGGAAAGGTTTCTCCGATTACTATAACAGTGTCACAGAGATCAGGAAACAAGAAAGTGACACTCATTGATAATTTAGAGCTGTTTGGAATACGCATTGCTGATTTTGCTAAAGAGTGCCAGCATGGAGTTGCTGCTAGTACTAGTATTAGTAGACCAACAGGGAAAAAATGTGATCAATTATTAGTCCAAGGCAATCAAGTATTATTTGTGTACAACTTATTAACAGGTAAAAAAGTCATTTTTATTGAACTCAAATTAACATATTCTTTTTCAGAAAAATACAAGATTCCTGTGAAATATATAAGAGGATTAGAGAATGCTCCTAAAAAGAAGAAATAATATTTTAGTGTTGAGATTGTTAATATTTATTTTAATAAATAAAAATCTAAAGCAAGCACAACAGAATGTTAAATTGAAAACAGAATTACTAATTTAAGCATTGTTACTTTTTGACTTTGCAGTAGCCTTATTAATTTGTGGATTAATGGATTAGATATCAATAACAGAATCCTTACTTCAAATGAGTGAAAAGAAAATTCATAAGGTATTAACAGCGTCTTAAAGAAAATTTAAACATTACGACATAAAGTTACGAGTTATTATAGAGAGATTTTGTAATTTTGTGTGATTATGTTTCTATAAAACTATCTGGTTTATTTATTCTTATTCTTTAGCAAATTCTCAAAGTAACTAAAAAATTATACAAAAATGTTTGCTTTGTTAAATAATATGCAAAAATTTAACACAAAAATAATATTTTCATTTCAGGAAAACGATCCCATTGTTGATAAATTGTAATTAGTTTTGAGGAAGGCCAAAAAGTGACAACGCGAAACGAAAGCGATAAATAAATCTGTGGCTATGTTTAAACAGAACCCTGAAATAAAATTTATTATAAAATTAAGGGGCAATTGCATAGATGCCAATCAAATGCTAATCCCGGTTTGAATCTTGCTTTTTGTTCGCCAATTTATTCACTGACTTATGAGTCATAAGTCATCAGTTATGACTAAACTGTCCAGCATCCCAGCAAGAACCATTGAGGTTCAAATCTGGTTCAAAGCTTATCTTGCCGGGAAAAGAACAGGTGCTGATGATGTTAATCAGGAAGGAAATGTTAGTAAAGATCAACAACTGTAAATTGTACAAAGGTATATATACTTATCGTTTTTTGTTTTTTTGTTAATTCAGTTTAAAACTTTCAATAAGATCAGTTTAAAAAAAAACATTAGAAAAAAATATTAGACGAAGCAACTACTATAAGGGCCCCTTCAGCACACAGCACTTTTTAAGGTAAAACACCCCGATTTTCAAGGGTTAACAGAAAAGCAGAAAAAACCGTGAAAACACCCCAGTTTTTAAGGTATATTTTAAAATTAACATTTTTCAAAGATATTGTCTTGTTTTCCTATTGGGGCCATTTATGCACTTAAAATTCGCGAAAATCTTTTTTTATTACATACCATAATTGTTAATTAACAAAAAGATTTATGCTCTTCTTGAAGATTGAGAAAACATCACTTCAACAAAACTCAATTACCATAAATATTGAATTGCCCAGACATTGTCTTGAGTCAATTTATCAATACCACCATTATAATAGGCGTACATAATTGAATTATTATTTGCAGAATGTTCAATACCTAATGTGTGTCCTATTTCGTGTAATAAAACAGTATAAAAATTAGTTTGACCGTCAGGTGTATTGCTTGATTTACCAAAATACCAGATTTCTGATTTATCAAAATGGATTCCTAAACATGTGCTAAGACATTGCCTTTTCCGTCAAAACTGCTAGAACATATTCTTTTTTGACACCGTGAATTATGATTATGTTGAACAGCGTATTAGGAAATCAAATAAGTATGTCCTTTAATACTATTGTACTCAAACTTTAAATTCCCATTGATCAAAGGCTTTTTGTGCTAACTCTTTCATCTCGTTTGTAGCTAACGAAAAATACCATTTAAGATTTGTTTTATTCCGTTTTTGATAATGAACTCTATAAGCTGTTGGATTATCTTTAAGGCCACATCTGGGTTTACTGATAAATGCAAGTGGTTCTTGATTTAATGTTCCATCAGTTGGTAAATTATAGAATTCTTGAAACCTTATTAATGCTTCATTGGTATGCGAAGCACTAGTCAAAGACGTTTTTGTTAATAATGATCCATTGCTCTCTAAATACCCAAATTGTTCTAAATAATTCTGAATCTTCGATTCATCGTAATTCTTCGCTGAGCTTATAATATTAATATCATCTGAACTTTTTACAGTAGTGAGATATAAGAAAAGAATATTATATTTCATTTATTAGAGTAAATATCAAAATAATTTAATTTCCGTTTAAGTGGACTTTTTCTAGGTATTTCTCCCTGGGAAAATAACTAAAATTACTGACAAATTCCTCTTCACGTAAATTTATTTCTTTTTCATTTATTTTATCAGCCTTATATAAATGCAATAACTGTCTATAAAATTTATAAATCAACTTATATTCTTCAATTCTTTCTGATATTTTCAATCTCTTATCTAAGATTTCTATTACCCCAGCGCCAAGAGATAAACAAACTAGTGGAGGTAGGGCTAACAAAGATAATCCCGACGCACTAAATAATAATTTACCAATAGATAATCCAATTCCAATTTTATAAAAAATATAAGTAACTTTTTCTGTATACATATAAGCGTTTTTGAAGATATTCTTCCATTTACAACATATAGATAATATATAATTTTTTAATTATGTTCAAATATTGAAATAGTAGTTTTCTCATTTAAACGACACGGTATCTGTTTAAAAGAATATAATATATCATAAAAATCTTTGCCTCTGTTGACATTAATTATCATATATAAACAGTAATGACCACATAAAACAGAAGAACTCATTTGTATCTGCTTGCTATTCCACGCTATATTTTTTCCGCTACTTAATAAATATTTTTTAATTTTTTCTAGTAGAGATATTCCAAAACTGTCAAAATATAAAATATTTCTTAAATATGATTTGTTTATGTAACATACCCAGTGTGAGCCATAAGAATTAGAGGGTTGAAAATTAATTATACCTGGTTCATCTTTTCTAATTTTTTTTGGTAATATGTCAATTGCAAAAATACCTGGAAAATTTCGCGTAGCTTCATGAGGCGAACCCGAATTTTTCATAATATATGATATTTCTGTATTACTTAAACCCGATTTCTTATCAATTTTATTCCTTGTTCATATGTCTTCGTCTTTTTTGTGTTTTTTTATCCTTTTTTATACCATCTCCAAAGGTTTTTTGTGCTAATTTAGTACCAGAGTAACCAGCAGCACCTAATCCCAATGATTTGGCCACAGCTAATGCCGCAGGAATTAAAGCAGGTAAAAATCCACCTATCTGTGTTGGAGAAAATTTGATATCACAATATTTTTTCTTCTCTTTTTTACACTTTTCAATTTCATCAATCTGATTCTCTCTTAATTTAATAGTATTATTAGGTCTTTCTGTTAAATCGAATCTTATATTACAATCTATTCTTTATTCTTTACAACTTTGGAGTTTTTTTATTTGGTTGGGTGATAAATCTACTTTATAATCATTCATTTATTTAATCCGTACGATTAATTGGTAAATATTTCGGATGCGTTGGTTTAATATTAATTAAAGATCTAGGCGATATATTTGGAGTAAAAGCGTATATAACATTACTTTTGAGATTATTTTGATAACTAGATGAAACTAGGGAACAGTGAATCAAGATTTGATCGATATCTTTGGTGATATTACTAATTTTTTGTGCATAGTTTATGCCTTCTTTATATATTTTTTTATCAAATCCTAAAAGCTCATATTTCTTACCGTGGTATTGATAAATTGACTCAAGACGATGTCTGGGCAATTGAGTTTTGTTGAAGTGATGTTTTCCCAATCTTCAAGAAGAGCATAAATCTTTTTATTAATTAACAATGTAGTAAAAAAAAGATTTCCGCGAATTTTAAGTGCTTAAATGGCCCCAATAGAAAAACAAGACAATATCTTTTAAAAATGTCTATTCCAAAATATACCTCAAAAACGGGGGTGTTTTTACGATTTTTTCTGCTTTTCTGTTAACCCTTGAAAATCGGGGTGTTTTACCTTAAAAAGTGCTGTGTGCTGAAGGGGTCCTTATAGTAGTAAAGCATAAAAATAGTTTTACGGAAAATTGAAAATTGAAAAGATAAAGAAAATCAAAATAAATTGAAAAATCTAAGGAATCGAAAAAAGCTGAAAAATCTGAACAAAAATCTCAAAAACCTAAAAAAAAATTTTTTGTTTTTTGACGTTACTTTGAACAGGTCACATCAGATGGCTGTTTAGTCGATGACGTCACCAAACCTGACATTTCAACAACTTTAATGGCCGTCGAATCATTTAAAAATTAGTTTTTTTTTAAATAAATATTACAATAACAATCATAATTAGTGTAAATTTTGTATAATCACAATGGGTCTAACAATTTCAAGTGTATTAACTCGCTTATTTGGCAAAAAGCAAATGCGCATATTGATGGGTAAGGTTATATGTTTAAATATTAATAAAAAAGGTGTTAATTCCGTAAAATTTGATGTTTGTCAGTTGGTTTGGATGCTGCTGGTAAAACTACAATATTATACAAATTAAAATTAGGCGAAATTGTTACTACAATACCAACAATTGGATTCAACGTTGAAACAGTTGAATACAAAAACATTTGCTTTACGGTCTGGGATGTGGGCGGACAAAACAAAATTCGGAAATTGTGGCGTCATTATTTTCAAAATACTCAAGGATTGATTTTTGTTGTTGATTCGAATGACAGGGAACGAATTGCTGAAGCCGAAACGGAGTTACAGAATATGGTGAGTGGATTTTGATCATTTTATTCTTAATTTAAAAGTCATTTCTCTAAGATCAGTCTTAGATTATTTAATAACAATAATTTATATTTTATTCAAAATTACCGGTGCGCGACACTAACGACATCTAAATAAACATTTTGACAGTTATACAGGTGATCAGATTTAGCGCATAGTACAAAATTGACGTGGCACAGTTTTAAAACATTAATTTGTGCAAAAAAATTGTTACTTTTGATAAAATAAAATGGGTTTGACAATTTCCACAGTTTTTACTAGACTATTTGGTAAAAAACAGATGAGAATTTTAATGGGTAAGCGATTGTTTACATGCCATCTCTGATTGAACATTTCTTTTCCTAGTGGGGTTAGATGCTGCGGGTAAGACAACGATTTTATATAAATTAAAGTTAGGCGAAATTGTTACGACAATACCCACAATCGGATTTAATGTTGAAACTGTTGAGTATAAAAACATTTCATTTACTGTATGGGACGTTGGCGGCCAAAATAAAATCAGGCGGCTTTGGTCCCATTATTACCAAAATACACAAGGTTTAATTTATGTTATCGATTCTAATGATAGAGAGAGAATAGGTGAGGCTGCTGAAGAGTTAAAAAATATGGCAAGTAGCTTTATAACTTGTTGAAATAAAGTTAGTTTTAGTTACAATAAAAATTTCTTTTTTAGTTGATGGAAGATGAATTAAGAGACGCAGTGCTACTGGTGTTTGCCAACAAGCAAGATCTCCCAAATGCTATGACAGCTGCGGAATTGACCGACAAATTGAATTTGAACCAACTACATAACAGACGTGTATGCATTTCCTAATTCTGAAATTCTAATTTTTATCAAATGTTGTTGCAGTGGTATATCCAAGCTACGTGTGCAACTCAAGGTGATGGCTTATATGAAGGCTTGGATTGGTTGTCAAATGAATTAGCTAATAAATAGTTACGTTACATTAATTCTAGATAGCATTTATATCAATATTTAAGTTACATTAATATTATATTTTCTAACTTAGTTATTCCTGTTTGTGATTTATATAAGTGACTGAAAAATAAAAACAATTCGTATCTAATTTTCAAGTTATATATTTATATTTTTATAAAGTCTAACAGTGACAGAAAGATTTAATTAGTGCGTAACTGATAATCTCCATTCTGTGTAATATAACGCACCCATGGCAAAGCTTGATAACCACTTTTTTCGATAATCTTCAAATAACGTACCTAAAAACGAATTTGTATTATCTATAAAAAATATAAGATTATAAATCATTACTTGAATTCCTGATGTTGTAAAATATGGAATTTCAAATTTAACTTGAATTGGCGGTTTCCCTTCAGTATCTTCACATTCAACACTCGGTAGTCCAAAATGAGCTCTCATTAAATACTCTTTACCGCCTGGAAATGATTTAATAGTCCATGTTATGGCATTTTGTTCAGGAGCATATTTAACACTGCCTATTGTAGTTTTGAATTTAGGCGAATCAGCATCATGTGGAACAGGAATTACTATCTCGACATTATTAGCAGTGGATCGTCTTTTAAACTGTGATTTTGCTTTGATCATGTATTCAACTCGACTATGAGCATGCCGCTCGATTACTGATTCAATCCAAATTAACGGTTTTACCTGAAAATTAACAATTTAAATGATGCTTAAAAAAAAAGGCTAAACTAACATGAGTGTTTAGTCTATACGACATTAGTTCGAATTCTCCATCGGGTGGAATGAAAGAAATTGTTCTGTCTATTTCAAATCTTGATAATCTTACACACTGATGAAATTTCACATCTTCTAATTCAACAGACTTCGATTTTCCTCGACCTGTACTTTCAAATAATACTTTATCGTTTAAGCCTAAACGCAACTCAGGCATTCCGGATAAGTAAACTCGCATTTTTATAGCTCCTACTATTTCACTCCTCAAAACGTTGCCATTAGCGTTAGCTAATAAATTAACCGATTCAATGACATCTAAAAATACTTCGTTTTTTCTATATTTTATTCCTTCAGATCTCCATGATACTGCATTAGTTACAGCAACAGGAATTCTAGGCTGTATTTCCAATTTATGCCCTTCTTGTGTTATATACTCCTGAAGGATCTTACTGTCAGTTGTTTGCGGATAGCCAAAATCGAGTAACTCATCTAGAAGTTCATATATAACAACAAAATTATCTCTAATACTTTCTTCTTCAAGTTCTTTGAAGTATTCAGTCATAACTTGCACAATCTTGTGCAAAAACACAAAAACTAGAGCAATATTTGCGTTTTTCTTAGTCGTGCTTACGATATAAAGGTTGTTGGTTTTTATATATGCAAAAGTACAATCGCTTGTTTGAAGAAGAGGAGTTAAAAGACCTTCTTCTTCTTTTTCCATTAATAAAGGCATGAATTTTTCAATCACACCGAGGTCTATGTCACCGCGGTAGTTCCGCGATATAAGTACCTGAAATATGCATTGAAAAATATACATTTATGTTAAAAATAACTTACTTTGCCCTTAACATCTAAAATATAAATAGCCGAAGACGACATCGTCACCAAATTTACAGGTGTGTAATTAATGCCACATGAGCATGATGATAATAATAATAATAATAATAATAAAAAGCGTTAGTAAGATAGCTATTTTGAGTTACACCATAAGTAACATCTTGTATTGTTAATGTAATAAATGTTACTTCATAAAAATCTTAGTAATTTGTATTATAAAGTAAAAAATAATCTCTTGCTAACACTAACATCCACCTGTCATTTTTTGACACCGGTGATTTCTGTTGGCGTACCTGTAGCTAAAGCCGGGAAATTCAAACTCAATCAATCAATTTGTTTTTTGTTGCGTTAATTAGAAAAGCAAATGATTGAAATGAAATAAGTAGAGGGTTAAAAAGTCTGTTAGTTTGTTTTAAACTTATTAAAAATATCGCAAAATGAAGATAAGAGGGTAAGTCTAATGCATATTTCGATTAGAGCTGCAGTTACCCAGCATGCATCATGAGTGGGAGTGATGTCTGGCTGGTGCCTTGAGCGAAGTTGGCCGTTCGTTGTAAAAGCCACAAAATAATTCGAAAAAAGTATCAAAGCGGTTTTGAATAAAACGTAAAACGTTATTACGGCTTATATTCAGTCAAGAAATGTGACAAAACGCCAATTTTCTAAAAGAAGAAGTGGCAGTAGTGGCGGCTCTTTGGTGACGTATTCTCCATTGTACCTCTTCTGTGCCTCGACCTTACAGGCTCGAATAAAAAAACATGAAAGGTATGTAGCAGGTGTGAAACTGTAAGGGGTGCGTTTTTTTTCAAACTCAATTACATAAGGGTTAATCTCCCATCTAGAATGTATACTCTGTCTATCATACATTTGCGGCTTTTAAGTCGCCACTTTACTACAAACCATGGAATGTAAACACTCTAACCCCGCCCCACCACATACTATTGTCATTTATAAATCAATTTCTTATTTTTCTTCAAATAATCCAAAAATTATAAAAATTTTGCGTTATTAACATTATAATTACATTTGTTTTTTGCCTTAACCGTCAGTTTAACCTGTCGACTCAACGTATTGTTTTTTAACCAAACCCTTATGCATTGTATAAAAGAACCTTTTATTCCCACGGTTTGAAGAGTATTTTAATTGCGTAAATAAGCGTTTGTATTCGTAGTTTTCCAACAAATAAATCAAAACGATCGTTGTGAAAATCGCCGAATATAAACCAAATAGAGTAACACATTGCTTGACACTTATAAACCAAATTGTAACTTTCAAAAGAGAAATTCTCGGTCGGAAGTTGAGAACAGTTTTTATTTAATTCAAAGTTTTATGAAAAATAGTGACTTTCTATGACCGGACGTGCCAATTCTCTAAAAATGTTAGTTTGTTTTATAAACAATATTTTTTGTTGTTGAAAAAAATCGTATTTTAATGATCTTTTTTGTTTAATTGTAGAATGCAACAACCTAATGGCTAAAAGGAAAGAGCAGTTTTACTTAATATTGAACGGATTTTAATCATTGAATAACAAAGGTATGTTACTAAAATTATGTGGTTTTTTACATTCCATTTGACTCCACTAACATAACATCTTGTATTGATCTGCACCAGAATTATGTTTGTTTCAATATCCTTATTAAACGAACATAATTCAGAAGTTTTTCCCATTTGGTTGCTTATGTCTAATATCTGTTTGCATGTACGTCACAGGATTAATTAAGTAACAGCTTTCATCATGTCTGGTAATCAGCTTATGGATTCTTGTCTGTAAGTAAGAGTACTTCAGTATGAAAAAATCAAAATAAATGAATGATTTTAACTAGTCTTATTTCTAGTTGTTATCAGTATAGTTCCAGTCATTCTAACGGTTATATAAATATTAACTTTCGATAAACTGTTACATCTGTTAGCTGTAATTGTTTGCTTTTACTAATGTTTTTTTATTTGATAAGTGAAAATAAAAAATTTAACAGATATGTGTTCTGTTATATTTTTCACTTTTTGCATGCTTTAAGTGGTGTTGATTGCCCTGCTAAAACATTGATTGCTTTTACACTGGCAGCTTGGTGAATCGACGAGTGGAACAAAGACAAGAGCACAGCATCACACATACTGAAATCACGCAAAGGTAGGGGGCTCATTCACATTTTGCTTTTCATTTGCAATTTAATCATTCATGAATTTGGTCGCTGATCTTTCATAAAAACATGCCCTGCCTTATTTCTCTTTTATTTTTTAAAGGAAGCGTCCTGTGGCAATAATTAATTTATTTGTAGAAATATGTTTTTATCAAATGCAAGGTGAATCATATTTTGCGACATAGAAAAGTTTTTGCTTATTTAAAAAAGTATTGATTGATGGAATTCAACTCTACTCAATTAAAGATCTGTATTGTAAGGAACTGAAGCCGGTTTCTATTGTAATGTTGTTGAAGGGTAGTCTAAATTGATTATTGTAACCGTTTTTGTGGATTTTCTTGACATCTTGCATTTTAGTGTCATCTTTTTACATAAAATTATTTATCCGTTCATTCATCACATTCATTTATTGTTTCTAGGCGAGTTTTACAAGAGAAGGTGCCCGAAATGCAGCATTATAAGTGAGTACACTGCATGCGATTGACATATAAATTTGTACTTTTTATATGAAATTGTGTTTGATTTTCATTGATGTTATGTGCAGGGGCCCGGACGCAGCCAGTTCTGTAAACGAAGGAACCTATCATACTCATAGCAATGGACATTCAGAGCATTCACCAAACTCCAGCCATATGTCGGTTCATAGTGATGAACCTTTAGTGCGCACACATAAACAACAAACCACTCAACAAGTGACAACCGTTACGAAAGTTGTACGGGAAGTGCAGCAGTTAGGCGAAGGTCAGCCGGGAGAATACATACCTGTACCATTGGGTTCGTATCCGCATCCTACCCACGCTCGGAATCAATACGTTGATTATATGGAACAACCTGCCCACCATATGTATTCTCAGTATCATCAACATCCCCATTATCAAGATTATGAACACTATCCGAATCCCTATGGAGCGTACATGGGGTATCCGGCTGGGGCGGAACGACCTCCAACACCTCCCAGTCCGAGCGAACATAGTGGTGCACCGTCGCCTTTACCGATAAATACACAGCCTGGTGTTCCATATTTGAGCTCAGGCTATGACGAATTACCAGAACATTTTAGAGTGACTCCAAGTCCTGGAGGTCCTATAGGATTAGACCCTTATCAAGATGATCCAGGAGTCGTTTACGGGTATGTTTCACCTTCCCCATACGGTACCGCTCCAGTTCACCAAGGACCAACATATGATTCACGTCCATATGAAGATAGTCTCAACGGTCCAGTTCCAGTAGGAGCACCAATGAGAATGTTCGAGGACGAAGAATTACAAAAACATATGAGTAAAATGTCACTTCATGGTCACACCATGGGAATACCTCATAGTAGAGCACATAATATGGCATCTCCTGGTAGTGTAGGTGGAGATGATGATCAAAGAGGCATGCGTTGGCGTGATCCGAATTTGACTGAGGTTATTGGTTTCCTCAATAATCCTAATAATGTTATTAAAGCTAATGCAGCGGCCTATCTCCAACATCTTTGTTATATGGATGACCCCAATAAACAAAAGACTAGAGCTCTTGGTGGTATACCTCCTCTTGTTAAATTATTAAGCCATGAAAGCGTTGAAGTATATAGAAATGCTTGTGGTGCATTGAGAAATCTTTCTTATGGAAGACAAAACGACGAGAATAAAAGAGCTATTAAAAATGCAGGGGGAATCCCTGCTTTAATAAATCTTTTAAGAAGAGTCAACGAAGCTGAAATCAAAGAATTAGTTACTGGTGTTATATGGAATATGAGTTCATGTGAAGATTTAAAACGTAATATTATTGATGACGGTATAAGTACTATCGTGAATTATATTATTATTCCACATTCTGGTTGGAATCCACAAGGAAATCACGGCGAGACTTGTTGGTCGACAGTATTTAGAAATGCTTCAGGTGTGCTTAGAAATGTTAGTTCAGCTGGGGAATACGCTAGAAAAAAATTGAGGGAATGTGAAGGACTAGTTGATGCGTTGTTGTTTGTTGTACGTTGTGCCATAGACAAATCTAACATAGGCAATAAGATAGTAGAAAATTGCGTGTGCATTTTACGCAATCTTTCTTATCGTTGTCAAGAAGTTGAAGACCCCAATTACGATAAGAATCCATTGCCAACGCAAAGTCGCGTAGCTGCTAACTCGAAAGGTAAAAACAGTTACATTCTTTGAGTATATTTTTATTATTGATTTCCAGGTGAAAATCTCGGTTGTTTTGGAGGAAGTAAAAAGAAAAAGGATGCACAATCAACAGAGGTGAAAGAAAGTACATCTGGTGTTTCAACAACCGGAGGCGGTACAAACAGTGCAACCGCAAGAGGTGAACCAGTTCGTGGAATGGAACTTCTCTGGCAACCAGAAGTCGTGCAATCCTATTTAGCTCTATTACAGAGTTGCTCAAATCCAGAAACGTTAGAAGCTGCTGCTGGTGCTCTTCAAAATTTGGCAGCTTGTTATTGGCAACCAAGTATAGAAATCCGAGCAGCAGTACGTAAAGAAAAAGGATTACCAATTCTTGTCGAATTATTAAGAATGGAAGTTGATAGAGTAGTTTGTGCTGTAGCGACAGCTCTCAGAAATCTAGCGATAGATCAACGTAACAAAGAATTAATAGGAAAATATGCCATGAGAGATCTAGTTCAAAAATTACCGTCTGGTAATCCTCAACACGATCAAGGTACATCTGATGATACAATAGCGGCAGTTCTTGCAACATTAAATGAAGTTATAAAGAAAAATGCGGAATTTTCAAGATCTCTTCTGGAAGCAGGTGGAGTTGAAAGACTGATGACTATAACAAGGCAGCGACAAAAATATACTCCTAGAGTATTGAAGTTTGCAGGACAAGTATTATTTACAATGTGGCAGCATCAAGATTTACGAGATGTTTATAAAAAACATGGATGGAAAGAACAGGATTTTGTTACAAAGACTGTGGCAGCTAGAAATTCAGGTCCTAATTCTCCAAATAATGCTAATAGCACTTTAAATAGACCCATGGCGTCTCAAAGTGGGACAAGATATGAAGATAGAACAATGAAACGATCAACACCAAGTGCTAGGGGTGTTGCTCCGGTTTATCAAAGAGTAGGTTACAAATTAATTAAAAGATTGTATATTTAACCTATTTAATTACAGAATGAAGATATACCGATGGCGGATATGGCATACCCAGAGACGCAACCCCCGATGGGGAGAGCGTATCCTCCTGGCCCTGGTCCAAACCCACCTCCAGTAAGTCACTAATAAGCCACTTGCACAAACCCTACACGTCCGTGTCAATTCATCGCGTTTATATATAATAGAAATATTTAAAAAATAATAATAATACATAGATAAAAAATAAACTAAAATAAAATTGGTGAAGGTGGATCTGGACTGAGCACAGACTTTTGCTCAAGTTAGCAATATGGCAATTCTCATTCCATGTACATCTCATAGTATACTAACGAATACGACGGCCTCTACGTCGATTACGGCATTCACTTAGACTGTTAATAATCTCGATGTTCATGTACAGTACAAGTTCAAGTACAGTCGTAGGTGATTTGTAGCAGCATCCTGTGTTCCGTATTATGTATGGAGCCCCCTTGACTGTAAGAATTTTTACTACATTTTTACTGATTTGGTCTGGAGCATAGTCTTCCTTGTAATCTCACTATGTACTAGCTGTGTCTGTATCTATACCTGTAGCATATGACATATGATTTGTAAACATTGATACGATACGAGCTGTGTTGTGGTGGGGTGGGCAGCGAGCGAAGGCCCTGGCAGCAGCGTCGTCGCCGGCGCCGACCGGTGCCCAGGTAAGGCTCTGTGGCAGCTGCTCAGGGCCTTTGGTTGACTGCGCTCAAGCTGATACGAGAGGCCCTGCCAAGCAGCCGAATGCTCAACAACACAGTGTGTCGATTCCAACAGGCTCACTCACTCCTACTTCATTCAAAAAGCAAATCATTCGTTTGTACAAATTTTTACAACGATTTTGAACATGTAAACAGCTAAATCATAATCTAATAAAAAATACATCAGTACAACACATTTTTTTAATAGATTACCCTTTCAATACACTACCTGAAACACGTTTACATATTCAGAATTAAAGGAAGTGAGAAGTTTGAGCGCCTGTTGCGGTGACACGCTGTATGCACTCGTCACTGACTGAAAGTGTGTTACAGCCGGAGCCTCTCTACGCGCAGGTCAACATGGAGAAGAAAAGAAATCGACAACCAAGCCTGGGCAACGCTAACCATGTCGACGAGTCGCAGCTCACCAGTGTACCGGCCGGAAAGGACTCCTGGGTCTAACGACACTTGTTATATATCAATGTTCTGTCGCATGTTCAGATATATAATGCACTGATTCATATAAAATATGTAATATTTAGTTTGTGGTTTACTGTGATGAGCTTCAAGTGAAATTGCCTGTATATATTATTTTGCCTCCAAATTCTTTTGTAAACAATTGTTTTATTTTTGTTTTTTATTATTACAATGAGGTTTTATTTTAAATAAATTTATTATACTTAAATTATACTCACATAGACAACTTTATAGATATATTATACAAATTGTTTTATTTTGTCGTATGCCGAAAGTAGGATCTAAAAAAAAACAGGCCAGAATACTAAAGACTTGACCTAACAAAAATATTTATTTCTATGTGATCCGAAACTACCCAAATATCTAAACCATATCAATCAAACATAAGCACCCAAAAATATCACAAATTCGATTGTTTTTAGACACCTTAAAACGCATATGAAAGGAGATAAAATTCCATTTATTAAGCATTTCGAAGTACCCAAAAATCGTTACAATCTCTTGTTTTTAAATGCCACAAAATGAGTTATAATTTTTGAACCAATATTGTTTTGGTAACTGAAAGAATAGCTACAATCATACAAAAATTCAAATCATTAATTTGATATTTGACCTTAAATTTCTTTTAGGTCCTACTGCCGAATTTTCCGACTTTTTTTACTCTTACATTTTTAGTATCACTTTTATTTGCGAAGCATTTCGAATATTTGAACCAATTCAAACATACCATAGTCAATTTTAATATTGTTTCTAATAAATTTATTATAATTTAAACAGTACTTTATTTATTCACATACTAAAAAAACTAGGCGCCAGTATAAATTTATTCTATAGATGTCTTGACACTGGGTTTATCAAAAGTTGTTACAAGAAGTACTTAGATGAAGTCACATTTCGAGTCATATAATAAAGAGTAATAACAAGTTTAAATTACGATAACACGGTAAATTAGCAGGACGTGTTTTTAGTAAAAAAAAACGAAATTAACAAGATGAATCATAAATTCTTGGATGTTTATTCTAACAAAAAACCTTGTGACTCAACTTATTGTTTTTATCTTTCCTAGTAAATTGATAATTGGAATTGGGTGTCAAAGACTTATTTTGTTTTGTGGCGTGACATCAATGATAAGATTAGTCATTGAAATTAGATCCAAATAGCGCCAAATATTTGAACATTTAAATAACTCTCCGTGGCTATACTCACGCAGAGTAAGAAAAAAATTATTTCGAGGGTGTCATTTCTAATAAATCTAAATTAAAGTTTTGATTTTAATTCTGAAAATTAAATATATAGACATAGATTTAATGAAAGTAATTTGTAGCTTGGCAACACTGAAAGATTATAGTGCGCATGTGTCAAATACGTTTTTTCTCTGTTTGATACAGTCTCTTTGTTTATCTTGTAATTTGTTCTAAAATCGCGTTTGTGTTGTCGGTATGGCAATGCGTGAAGTTCTGCAGAAAATCTTTGGTTATAACTATAAATAGAATGGATGTGTTCTTGTTTATAACAAAAGAATCAAATTCGACAATTCAATAATGGAACAAAATGTGTAAATTATTGTGATATAGAGTAATATTAAAATTAATGACCAAATTTTTGAATATTCGGAATGGCGCCAACATTTTACCCTTCATATTGGTTTGCATCATTTTTCATAATATTCTGGTTTGCAATGTGGCTTTTACATCTTATAGCAATATTCTATGGGTATGTTAAATATTAAAAAATGTTCCAATCCTAACCTTAAGAATATCGTTTTGCAGCAAATACAGGTTACATAATAAAGTTACAAACCTTCCCTCTGACGAACCATGTCCAGGAGTTTCAATTCTAAAACCATTAATGGGAGTAGATAGTAATTTATCAACAAATTTAGAAACTTTTTTTACAATGAATTATCCTATTGTGAGTAAACACAACTAATTGTTTACAAAACCAAATTAATTTTTTTTAGTATGAGTTGTTGTTTTGTGTAGAAGACAAAACTGACCCAGCTATTGAAGTTGTTCAAACTTTAATAGAAAAGTATCCAAAAGTGACTGCTCGTGTGTTTATTGGAGGTTCTTCAGTTGGTGTTAACCCAAAAATTAATAACATGCATGCAGCCTATGAAAATAGTCATTATGACTTGATTCTCATATCCGACAGTGGAATCAGAAGTAAGTTCAAACACTCATTTAAAAAAAAAAAGTATTATCAGCGATAGTTTATCAGTTTACTTAAACTACAAACATTTGCTTTTAAGACCATACACCTCATTACATTCCAATATTTACTAAATGAAACACTTTTTTATGCAATTATTTAAGTAATTTCGAAATGAATATATTTCCTGTGTTACACAAAAAACAATTCTGCTCTAATTAATATTATTATTGTAAAAGCAAAAAATTTCTGGAATGCATGTCATAAATATCAAGTGTTTTTTAGTCCTTGAAATTTTATTAGATTGCTGTGTCTTTATAATGAGCCAATATTTGCTAATCTTGAAGTGCTAAAATTATTAGAAATTTCAAGGACATGTGTCAAATTATATAATGTTATAAATCATTAGAAGGAATTTTTTATATAAATTATAGCTTTATTATACTTATATCTAAATACAGGAAAACCTTTTTTGTTTTATGCTAATCAATGAATATTGATTGTTTTATCTGTAATTTTCAAGGGCAAATAATTATTAGAAATAAAAATAATTTTTAGGATTTTTTTCAGATAAAAATATGTACAAGTAAATCTTCAAATTGAAAGTTTTTGTCGTATTTTATGTTTTTAAGAGACACATTTTATACACCTGTGACTGTCGTACGCCATTTTTACGCCTATTTTTCTATGCCTAAAATATTTGTTACTTAACCTGCCTCATTTGATTGTAATTTTAATAACCAATTTTTCATTCATCATTTTAACATTAATTTCTCTATTGGAATCTACAAGATTTTCTAAATCACAAAAATTGGAAATGAAGTCATTTTTCTAACAAATACTCTATTTTCTGTTTATTTCAGTGAAGGAAGACACTCTTCTAGACATGGTCAATCACATGGATGACAGAACTGGTCTGGTTCATCAGATGCCTTTCACCTGTGACAGGCCAGGGTTTGCAGCAACTTTAGAAAAGGTATTTTTAACAGTTTGTTCAGTCATATCTAAATTCCTTTTTTTTTCTAGATATATTTTGGTACAGCACAATCTAGAATATATTTAGCGGCTGATTTCTTTCGAATAAATTGTCATACAGGCATGTCGGCTTTAATGCGAAAATCTGTATTAGATGAACAGGGTGGTTTAAGAGCATTTGGATGTTATTTAGCCGAAGATTTTTTTATTGCAAAATCGTATATAAACAGAGGGTGGAGAACGTCAATCAGTAGTCAGCCTGCAATGCAAAATTCGGGTATTTGTGACGTTGAAAATTTCCAAGCACGTCTTACAAGGTACTTGATGTGTGTGTTTTTTTTTATTATTAATTGATTTTTGTTTAATAGATGGGCAAAATTACGAGTTGCTATGATTCCATTTGTGATTCTCGTGGAACCCCTTTCGGAATGTATGATGATTGGAGCTTGTACCGCGTGGTCTGTTAGTGTTCTTTTTCAATGGGACTTTTGTGTATTTTATTTAGTTCATATTTTAATGTGGTTTATCTGTGATTGGACCTTACTTTGTATAGTACAGGTAAGTTCTTTGTGATTTTCTTTTTAATTTATTAAAAAAAATATATATTTTACAGAACGGTTCCTTGCCTTTTAACAAATTTCATTTTGTGATTGGGTGGTTATTTAGGGAGTTATTAGGTCCCTATTTGTTTGTTAATGCTGTGTTAGATCCTCCAATTAAATGGCGAAATAGAGTATTCAAGTTAGCATGGGGTGGGGTCGCCCAAGAACTAAATACTAGAATAAAATGTTAATTTTAGAATAATTTATTCAATCATCACATTATTCAGTTCCATTTGTTTTCTTTTTTTTTTTTACTACTACTCTTCAACTTAGGTACTTAAAATATTGTTTTTCATTAAAAAAGCATTTATTTTGTGAACAAACGTCACTAGTCCATTCATCACTTTTAGTGTTTATTGTAATAATTGTGATCAGTTGTGTCATATTTTCTTCCTTATTGTAGTTTAACAATGTTTCAACAAAAGGAGTAGCAAATTTTATTGTTTAATCCAGTACTTAGACAATAGTTTTCCAAATGTTTTGGCAGGTTCATTAAAACTGAGTGCAGGGCAAAAAAGATTAATGTTGTTTTCGTCAAAAACAATATTCAAATATTTTTTAAACATGTTTATTTACGGATAAAATATTGATAGTTTTTTAGAAAGATGATTTTCTCTTTGAAACTATGCTTTTTTTATTTTTTGCTCTGAAGTCTTCAATTTTCTATTCATCAATGATATTCCTGATTTTTCGCATCTCCATTTTGGATATACATATCATAAAAACTATGTAATTAGTGTTTCTTTTTAACTATTTTCAAACATTCAAAGTTTTGAATTCAAGACTGATCATAAAATATTTATTTTGTCACTTAGTCATTTTTGTATTCGTTATTCTTTAATATAGTTTTTTGTTTGAGGTGTTTTTTTTATTTTCCAATAGAATAAAAAAATGAATAAATCATATTTTAGTGTTTTTTATTATCAGTGTTGCAACAGATGGCTCTGGGGTATAAACTACATCCAATATTTACTAAGGGTTGAATTAACCTAATAAAAAATACCTATAGAGGGCACCATGAAATATATGTCGTAAACATGAAAATCTATTTTCATTGCAAAGAATAGGGGTGTTGCCACGGGGAATAAAAGGATCGTTTTTAAGTGTTCTTCCTTAATTAAGTCAACATAAAAGAATCTATGGGGTGTTGAAGGATTTGATTGGGGAATAATACCGAATTTAAAATGAAAATTTCATAAGTTTTTGTACCACTTGTACACCACCTGTCACCTGAGTGGGATGGGTGTGCAAACATGTCAGCGTTTACAGTGTCAAGGATACTAAGCCCTTACAGCTTACCCCTTGTAAGCTTGAAGTACGCTCGTGAATAAAAGTACACACATGCAGGTCGCGTGATAATTTCTGACTTTCGATATTTATTGTGAATGATATAACTCAAAGCTAAATATATTTATTACCTGATACTGAATAGAGATAAGAGAAAATCTTATTTATAAGAAAAATAATTTTAACAAAAATTCAGTCAGTAAAATAAATATATAAGAGATGATTAAACCATCCTACATTTTGTAACTTTGTTTGTTTTGTAAAGATGAGAAACCCCCAACATGCTGCGTCCTAATTCTCCTTCACACTTACATTTATCTCTAGGATAACGAGCAGCCTAGGAAAACATCCTTCAGAAATCCGGGAAATCCCCTGAGTCACGTGTTTATTTAATTTAAGTAGATTCCTACGGGAATGATAAATTTTTGAAAAAAATCATTTTCTTGCAGTTGGCTTTGAGTTGTAAAAAAATCCCTAGATTTGTAATGCAAATTTTGCTAATTATGCCACAGAGTAACAAGAAAATACCCATTTAAGCCCCAGATTTGGCGAAATCCTATAAGTTACTGCTTTTACTATATATTCAAAGAAAGTCTGAATTAGACAGGCACGAAATTGTATGTATTTTAAGCATGTCAGATTTTTTTTAATCTAGTTCGCTTTGATATTAACTTTCTTCAGCAAATTGGTTAATAAAAGTGAAACGTGGCTATAAACAGAGCTAATATTTTTGATATTTGTCGTAAAGTGGAATTAGAAGGAATGTGATTTTCCAATTACTTCTTTAAATTGTATTGGAACCAGGTATAATTATGTCAAAGAATGCCGCTTCTATAGGTAAACGTACGCTATTTGTGCGCACGCGCAAGCTCACTTACCTGACAGGTAAAGATACGAGTATACGAGTTGCCCACCTGTAGATATCAAAATTATTTAATTTCGATTCGTGTGAAATGTGTTAATATATGTTTTAGTTATGTGTGTTTTTGTTAAAATTTTTTGAGTAATTTTTATAGGTGAGTATTAGATTTTAACTGGAAAATTGTTGGATAATTTTGAAAACTAATTATACTGTTATTGTTACTGTATTCATGGCTATTGTGATATTATGGTCGCCACGATGGCTTTTGCGTTAAATAATTATTCATCTAAATATGTGGCTGTAAATTGTTTATTAAATCAGTAAATAAAAAGTTAGTCTCTTGACATAATTTTTTTTTTCAGTTTCGAATAGTATTTGGAAAGTTGTTGAAGTTATTTCAAGTTTGGTGATTAAATTCTGTATAATGTATGCAGTAATTATGCGATTATTTGCACACCCTGTACGCCTGTACGTTTTCCAAATTTAGTTCACAACAGCTAATCTTTATTAATATTCACAATATATTTATGCAGTTTAGCCGTAAATGTACGGACCAACAGTATTAAAGAATTGTTGACATTCTTCACATTCCACTATGGCTGAAGGTGTGGCTTAAAAGAGGAAATTAATCTTAGTCATTACACATAAATTGGTTTTTAATTTTGAATATTCAGAAAATGTGGCCTAATTTGATTTTTACTTTCTAACAATATAAATGATAAATGCAAAAACAATGTCAAGTTGGAACGCAATATAATCTTATCAATAAATTTCGTCTTATTTGGCTTTATCATTAGTATATTTTACAGATATTAATTGACTGAGTGTTTAATAAAAATGGCGTACCGTTCCAACGGGTATTCCGGGGATGAAATGGATAGATATCGCGATGAAGGGGGTGATAAGCCAACTTATCTTATGGAACATTTGGCCACATTTACAGTCACCAAAGAAACAGGCATTTTATATCCGGCTGATGGCATGCGAAGACTACTTCAATTAGAAAAAACCAACGGGATTTGGTCACAAAAAATGCAACTTTGTCTCGACCGTTCTTGGGTCTTAATTATGGATTACGAAACTGGGGTAAAATCTTTCACACAATCACAATCGGTTTTTTTATTATTAATTTTTTATTTATTTATTTATTTAGAGTGTTATGGAAAGATTCCCAGCGAATTCTATACAAGAACCTACTGCTTTTACCAGTCGCGACCCTATGGAAATGTATAATAATATTTTAGTTTTTAATGTCACCAATTCCAATCCTTCTTTTCCTCCAGAAATGCATATTTTTCAGGTGAGGAATCTATCAATATCTAACTATGTCATATCTGATAAATCAGTTGTTTGCTATTTTATCAAAATTATATAATTGTTTATTTGTTTCTTCTATCAACAAAGCTGCTTCATGTTTGCGGTTTAACCGTAATTTTTTTCTTAATTTTCTACGTGACTTTGTAGTATAGGTATTTGAACAAAGTTATGTATTCTTAAACCAAAGTCGATGACTCAGAAATCGATTTCTATAAATATGATGGAATAAGTGAAATTAACAAAGAAAGTCGACGAGCTGTTTTCAAATAAAACTCAACTAATGGACAATTTTCCATCATTAAAAATAAATTTCATTTTCAGAGATTTGATATTAGATATATTTTCAATAAAACAAAGATAAAGATTTCTACAAAATAATTAACAATTCGAGATTCTAATCAGAAAAAATTGAAATACGATTAAACGCTTCGTATTTATTATTACATTAGCACTTTTGATGAATTTAAATAATCATTCCTTCTAGATTTTTCTTTGTGTTAAAAATAAAAACGTTATCAATCACAATCGAATTAATTTAGTTAATCCCTGAAAATATTTGGTATAGTTCTGATAAAGATAAATCATGTGATAGAAATTAGTATGAGTCGAATTGTAATGTTTTAGTGTCAAAGTATATCGGCAGAAGATTTAGTAGAAGATTTGAAGCAGCTAAGAATGGGTAAAACGTTGACAAGAAGTCGTAAAAGCAGTATTCCGCCGCCGATTCACAAACCTCCACATAATGTAATAAATCCAGCAAGAGATCCACGTGATTATCACGGTTCTGATTCTGAGTTGACGGCAAATAACGACGATTCGAGTTCAACAACGAGCGAAAAGTACGAAAGAGATGTAACAATTCTTAATCATTGCTTTGACGACATTGAGAAATTCATAGCAAGGCTGCAACATGCTGCTGCAGCGGCTAGAGAACTCGAACGTCGAAGAAGGAGCCGGAAAAGTAAAAAACGTGATATGGGTGACGGGATGTTGACTATGCGAACTAAGCCGCCTCCGGAAAAGGAGTTTATTGACATTTTCCAAAAATTCAAGTTATCGTTTAATCTTTTGGCGAAACTGAAAGCTCATATCCACGATCCTAATGCACCAGAACTTGTACACTTTTTGTTTACACCACTGGCTCTTATCGTTGAAGCTTCGCATGATACTTACCCTGACTCACAACTTCCGAGAAAAGTTGTTTCACCGCTGCTGACGAGAGAAGCTGTCAATTTATTGATGAATTGTGTCACAAGCAAAGAGACGGAATTGTGGCATTCACTTGGAAATGCATGGCTAATACCCAGGTAAGTTAGCGCTAGATTTTTATAGTTTTTCAAAAGGTGACTCGGAGGGTATTTATCTTAGTTATCCCAGATCCGATAACACCAGAATTCTAAAATCCAAACAAAATATTGACATAAAACCCAATTAGTAAGTTTCCATTTTTGATCCGGTGATTATGGTTATAGAGACCAGTGGAAAGGTCACGTGGCCCCGTATCATCCGATTTTCATGGATGGTTGGTCTCCTGATTACCCGGTTGTAGATGAATTTGAAACAAACAATGAAGGGCCATACAGTAGCGATTATAACGAATATGATACAAACCATCGTGACATTTTTATTGAATCCCATCACCCGAAAATGGAACCTGAAAGAGATTTGCCACCAAATTTGGGTGAAAGTACTCGAAGCGATATTTCAGTCGATTCGATCGAACGTAATGGTGGCGAAGATCGAGGTTTTGTTAGAAGTCAAGAAAGTTTTTTGGATGAATTACAAGCTAGAGGAGCAAATATTGTTCAAGTTACTTACCCAAGAACAGCTAATAATGATAAAGAATTGACAGTTGTTCGTGGAGAATACTTAGAGGTGGGTTTTTTCAACTCGAACGCGAAGTATTGATCAATAAATTTGTAACTGATAATTTCGTTTAGATTTTGGATGACAGCCGCAAATGGTGGAAAGCTAGGAACAGTCGAGGACAAGTTGCTCATGTGCCTCATACTATTGTAACTCCATATCATCCAACCGGAAATGATATTTTCAATAATCCGATTTATACTACGCATAATAATTATAGCAGAAACAGAGCAGTAAGCTATTATTTTGGTGTTTTTTTTTTCAAAAGTATTAATTTTGTTTTGTATAGGATTCTCCTTCTGACAGATTTAGCGGAGGTCACAGTCCAAACACCCCCGAGCATGTGAATCCACCCGTTTCAACAAATTCAGCTGATTGGGTTAGAAAAGAAAGACTCGGTAAGAAAGGAGAATTTCGTTATTTTTAAAGCACTGTGCCGCTCCAGTGTTGGTCATTGTATTACCACATCTCCTTCGTCTGCTTCTTGTATAATACTGTTTTTTATGTTGTTTTGTACATTGTTATTGTAAAAGTTGTTAGGCGTTGGCTTTATTTTTATCAAAGACTATTTGTAACAATCTATTATTTTAACTTATTATCAATTAAATTTTTTTAACAATTATTATATAATTATGTTATTGTATTAACTTAGTTATTTTGAAGGGTCAGAATTTCAGAATCCGTCCAAAATGTAAGTAATTTGTATATATTTATATGGCAATTCTATGTATTTTTTTACTAACTAATGAGTACCTATCTTTTTTTTTACATTTATGAAAAATAAATTTTCCACAACATTGCTTTGTTTGCTTTTGTTTTGTTTGTATTTTGTTGTTGAATTCCCATGCTTAAAAAAACTGATGACTCTTTGAGGCGATTATCATCGGTTTCGTCAAGGTTAACAACGTAATTTCAGCGATTTTGAATATTTAACTACTTTGATGGTATGAATATCAAATTATCAGTGTATAATAGTATTATATAATTAAAATGAAACGGGATACTTTGGAGTGAAATGAATGAACATAAACTAATTTTGGAATCTTAGTCATTTCTCTATTTTGATTAAAGGGGACGTAAATTATTCTTCTTAATTGAACTTTGATCATTAGCTACACTCATTCAAGGATAATGAATTATAAAATAATAACGGTCCGGAGTCCGCCCATACTACACTTTTTTCTACATTATCAAATCCGTATAACTTGTCATCGTAGAAATAGAATTCATAAGAAAAATTCTTATAATGCAGTAGGATAAAAATAAAGCGAAACGTGGGTTAATAATTGACTAGACAGTGAACATGGACGAATTCTCGTTATTTATTAACTAAGACAATGAAGATAAAATCTCTTTTATAAGGTCTATATTTAAGCAAAAACACCGATCTTGTGAAGTTTGATGTGAAAATCACTCAAGTTTTTCCATCCAAAATTGAATCGATTTTATTAGCAGATTAATCACTCACGAGATAGGTCATTTGAAGAAAATGGCAGTATGATGATGAAAGGCTATAAAAATGTGATCAACAGAATGATCCATTAGAAATTTATGCCTAGGTCTTGGAAACTCCATTACGACGTAGAACGAATAAGGTTTTTGTTTGAAAAATTTATAATAGGTCTTAAGCTAAACGCAAACAAGAGGGGGGAGGATGTAATAAGAGTAAGAGAATTTTGTACGCGCGAATGAATGCGAGGGCGTTCTCATTAAATTTTGAATCCTGATTAAGTCAAATATCGAACTCAAATGAAAAATGTAATTAGAAGATTTTCCGAGTTAAAGTCTATTTGTTCAATATATATGGATAACAAGAATATCGCCTCGTAACATAAAACTGGGCAATTAAGAATGTATTGATCTGTTTTATGGGGACATTCTTAATTGACATTAGTCAATTATCAATTTTGATAATTACGTTTACTTTACATCGGTTTCATCCTTAACTGCATTGTTGTTCTTTGAATAATTTACTATATTGTTATCCTAATTTAGCTCCATTTTACTCTTACTTTATTGATTATAAATCCTGCAATGTTCTACTGATGTAATTCCGTTTTTACCTTGAGTTTTGTCAGCTTGACATATTTTTCTAGTAACAGATTGCGTAAATGCAAATAATAATCTAATCTATTTACGTCAATCTTCTATGCCATTGATCGATTAATTGATAATTTTTTCATGGTATTGAAATTTAGCTTCAAATATTGCACCACCACCACCTCCAGCTCCCCCAAGCCCTCCAACACCACCACCACCGCCACCACCGGTACCATCTACACCCATAACACCAGCTACAACATTAAAGAGATCATCATCAATTAAATCCACCGCGACTACAACACAAGATAGAATGCAAGATGAATTAAACGTTGTACTTTCGGTTCTCCGCGATAATAAAAACAAACCACATATTGAAGTTCGACAAACTCCGGAAGTTTTTATTGATGGAAAATCTAATCCAGAAGAGGTGCAAAACTGGCTTAAAGCGAAAGATTTTGATACAAACAACAGAGCTAAATTTAAAGGACTCGGTGGACAAAAATTATTTGAATTGACTAAAAATCAATTAGAAAAAATTTGTGGGAATAAAGAAGGAGCTAGGCTTTATTCGCAACTCCAAATTCAAAAAATTGTCAGTGGGGTAGGTGTCAACTTGTTTTTTTTAACATAAATTCAATTATTAATTTTTTACAGTATCAAACTGTGAGAGGTTCAGAACTGAAAGCAATTTTAGCGAAAGCTAGAGAGAAGATAGAAGCCAATAATAATAATAATAATCAATAATTAAAAAAAAAACACTTAAGATAAAGTGAATCACATATTAACTATCCCATTTTAAGAACATTCAAACACAAATAGCTCTGTCATCGTAAGTTCCTGTAGTTCAAATTTTCAATTATAATATTTTAATTCGGTAAGTACATCAACTCTTAATTAGAATAATAAAAGATATTTATAATTAAAATATTCAACGACATTGTTATAAATCTAAAATAATTACGAATTATGTTTAAAATGAGCGTAAAGTAAACAAGTTAAAAATAAAATATGTAAACACTGCTTATCAATTTTTTTCTATGCATAAAAGTTAGTCATTAAGAATGCAATTCTTGCCATACTTTTCATCAAATCAATTTTATGTTTCCTATAATGCATATTATTGTAAATTAATAATAAAGTTTGATTATTAACATGTAAATTTCATTATTACTCAATTTCAAGTATAAAGTTATCGATCAAACTTAGCGTGTGTAGAGAAATGTTAGTGGCCGATACTTACTTTTGCCAGAATACAAGCTAAAGCTGTTAAAATGAACGATAACATTAATACACGTACAGCAGTTATTTAGCTAATCAATACCGTTCACCATTAATAAGAGATATTTTTGCTAAGTTTCAAAGAATAGGATAAATCAAATTGATTGTTAACAACTAATCCTTTCCAAACATTGATGACTGATCCGAGGTTTTCGAAATGACGGTTTTGACATCATCAACGACGTCACATATAAAAATAACAATGACCTTTCGTATGCAAAATGTTAATATCTTATCCACTTAGTTTATGTTTTATTCATCTAATAGTCGAATAATGCATTTTGGAATAAAAATTCAAAGCAGTTTCAACAAACTTCATCCAGAATCAATCAGTATGATCAAGTTATTCCCGCTTGTTTTAGATAAAAAAGATTAAAAAAATATACTTACGTAATAACTTACAGATATGGAAATAAATATCTATATAACTGTTAAGAAATAATCTTAAGTCTTGAAAGGATTTGCTCTTGTTTTTATTGTAATAGCAAATCTAAGCTTTACATTTATTATTTCCAACGAATAGGGAGTTTGTGCCTTTAGATGTGTTTAGTATTTTAATAGTGATTAAAATAGGCACGTCATAGGCTTAAGTTTACGACATTTTGTCATATACCTAAATGACGACAGTAGATAAAATTAGTAATGCGTGGCTGTTATTCAAATCTTACGTGTGCGAAGAATTTTTAAAAGCCCATTCAACTATGTACGTTTAATGAGTGAAACAATAAAATATTAATTGTATGATGTGCCATAAAAACAATAAATATTTTTATTAAAATGATTATTTATTTAGTGAGATAAAAATCTAGTCTAATATTGGCATGTCGTAAATGTGAGTTTTCTGTCATCAATATAATGGATAAGTTGTAAGTGAAAAGAGAAGATTGTTAACTTTAGAAGAAAAGTTCAATTTTTTGGTAAGTATTGTTTTTGAGCTATATTGTAGAAACGAAATGGGTAGGTTCAGGTCGTCGTGGATATGCAATCGATAATATAGCTTCTGCCACTGCCACTGCTGACGCCACCACCACCACCACCACCACACCACCGCTTTTACCATTCTGTCAGCAAATGGAAAATTGTGTTTATAATTTTTTTTTATTTTCATTTTAATTTTTTTTTTTCTAATTACAATTAACAATGTTTGGATATTTATTTGGCACATGATTATTGCTTAAGTGATTGAGTAATAATTATTATAACACTAATTTCATTGAGTTTCTTTATAGAAGGATAATAATAGTTTTTATATAGGATTATAAGGAGAATGTTAATGATCGGGTGGAATCTAGGACGGGAAATTTTGGGTTAGGTTGGGGATGACCGATGGTAGTTTGGCAGGGTGGAATGCGTCGAAAAGCGAGGATTCAAGGAAGCGAGCAGTAGAGTAATATTAGTTAGGTAATCGGGTGGCGCCACGGTGTACCCGGAGTCCGGAATCGGAGTGTAAAGTGTCAGTTCGCTGATAGTCGTCGCGACTCGACTGCACCACCGACGTTACCCCAACCCTAGGTCTCGTTTTGTCTGTAGCGGCTATCCGTTTTTGATACGGGTATGAATTTAAGGTGGTAGAAAAAGAATTGGGTGATCGTTGATCTCCTAAAGAAAGGTGGGACTGACCGCATGGATCGTGTTCGTAATCTTTCGCTTGTAATCCGGGGCGGTCGCTTTAGCGCGTCGACACATAGAGGGCGTCGGTATGGCGATCGTTGTGCGCGTGTTGTTTAGGCGCCATCGCAGTTCCCATCGGGCTCATCGTGGCTACCTACCACCAAGCATCGAACAGACAGAGGCAGCGCCCCTAACGGCGAGTCGAGACCATTGCGTTCGGGACTGTTAATGTCCACCGGCCAGAGCGGCTCGGAGTGGTGCGAGCGAGTTGAGTTTGAGTGTGTGTAGTGCCTGGGTGCGTTTCGGGCGCCCAGATCTGCTATCTTATTTATCGGGCGACCAATGTTAACTTGACCGTCACTACGGAACATCTAGACGGAGTGGACTGTGACAAGGGCTCGGGGCGACCGCTACCGCAGCCGGGACATATTGGACCAAGGCACAAAGTAAGTCTTAACGTCGGGAATGGCTCAAATCGTTCAAATCGTCGAGCAGACGGTGGTGGGATGGGCCGAGAAGTTAGGAGCGCGGAAGCGGTGTCAGCGGTTTCTCTCTACACTCTCGCCGCCTTCGACGCTTGACAAGCTTGACTCCAACTCCACCGTCTATCGTCTACCACTCATCATGCTGGGTCGACTCGGAGCGAATCGCTCGTAATGACGTCATACGATACTGCCCAGCCGACACCAGTATAAACTAGTATGTTGCGTTAAAGGTGCTGACCTTTTTACCAGAGGTCTCATCCTCCTTGGGATGTGTGGAGGTCTTTGCAAACTCTGGCATTACGATTTCGTTGATTATTTGCTTCCATAGTCCCACCGCATACCTTATATTGTGAGTAGAGCGAAATCGATCGCCAGCGCCGACTGAGTGGCGGTAGTAGTATGAAGCGGTCTGCATGACGTCATTTATCCATGAGATTCCTGACTAGCATGCATTATAAATAACCTCAATACCTCCTTCAATATCGAAGCCCGAGAGCCAGCTTAGCCGCTCACCGGCCCGGGGTCATAACCATCACATGCAGGTGTGCATCATCATCATGACCATCCGACCATTCGACCATCGGTCTACTTCTTCTACTGATTTAATATGACATCGACAATCGACTATGACTCAACGATTACCCAATCGCTCATTTAACCACGATTATTTAAGTCTAAATCTTAGTCTTATTCAACCGGATCCTCGCATTTTCGGTTAAACTATTAAATTCTAACTTTAGCTCTCTGCATGGCTTCCTGCTTATTCACTTGTAATCACCGGAATTACGGTTTGATAATAAAAATCCAAATAGCATTGCAGTTTAATATCGTGTTCGTATTTGTACGCATTGTCAGAGTTTCTTTCTGAAAGTGATCGTCGCTGCGTCGCCGTCGTGAATGTAAGGCGCCAGAGAGACGTTCTGTTCTCATCCTCAGTTTCTAGTCTCGAGTAGTCGAGTCCCAGATATATACAAAATTAACTGAAGCTCAATCACAGTGCCTTCCTACGTCACGGCTGCTGTATTTTCAGGCTCCATGTGTCGACTAAGCTAATACGCGCAGTCTGTCTGAACCCACAGGTAATAATTGAATCTGAGAGAAAACATCAAGGACTTATCACTACTTCCTTCGTTTCAACAATACCAATACCACCCTACATTTCGAATTGCTGCTTTATTTCTAATCCCGGGACTTTTGTCGTACGCTACTTCGTGAATTCGTGACGTTCAGCGTCGCCGTCGTCGTCGTCTTGGCCGCCAACATTCAGTGTTGCGTGTCTCGTGTGCTCGACTGCCAGACCTACACTCTGATGCCGACCTAGAAAACGACCCACGCATCTTCCTATCCTATCGTATTTGCAAACCGAAACGCTGAAACGATTTCAAATTATTGGGATTTCTTCAAATGTGCTTCCTCCTTTGAGGTGACGTAATTCACGTTGAAAACTTTCAATTTTATTTCATTATACAAACGTGCCCATAGCAACGCTGACAATAATCTCGAATTATTTTTAATTTTCAACGACTGATCGTCCTTAACCCCCGGGAATTTGTTACTTCTCTTATGATAACGAAATCATGCTTTGCGTTGGGCTCGCTGATATAAGAAATTCCGATAAATAGAATCTCTTCTAATGTTAACAATGACTAATCCATGCTGATAAATGCAGCTTATAAATTATTTAGTTTCTCATCGGGGAAATCGACGACGTGAAGTTAGCAACTAACGGTGAAACGTTTACGCTTTCTTGAAAAAGTGCATTTAACTAAAAAAAAGTCAGCGATAATTCTTTGAACCATTATTTCTACATATTCTATATATTTTAAAACTAGTTTAAACAGAATTTTATAATTTGTAAACATAAAATAGTTTACCGGTTGTTACCACTGTTTGTCAGTTCAGTAGCGTAGTGTGATTGATGAAATAGTGGGAAATGGCGATTTTGAGAACTTTTTTTAATAATTAATTACGTTAATTAAAGAGTGTTAATGATTCAGGTCAGGATAAAACTTAATTGCACATTGTTAAAAGTAGTGATTGTGTTTTTCAGCCAGTGAATTTTACTTATGGAAATATTTTAGGTTATGTATAATTTTATCGGTTTTTAAAGGCTTATTTATAATTCTAGAGGATATATTAGCCGTTAGTGTCTCTATAAAGCGTTTCTCGTCAAACAATATTAACTTATGTGTAGTGTTAAGCAATAACGTGATTTTTTTTTTTTTTTTTTTTTTTTTTTGATTTGATATACACTTGATGTTATTAGGTTGATAATCGATTAGTTCAATAAAATCAATTTTGTTTGTTGATGTTTTTATGCTTGTAAATGTTATGTGAGTGTGTATTTGTAATATTGGGTGATTTATTAATAGATCTAGCTGTGAGAAATGGCTACGATAGACGGCCGTCCCGCGCAATATGGAATTACCCTGAAACAGTTACGCGACCTCATGGAACATCGAGGTCGCGAAGGAGTAGCTAAAGTAGCTGAATATGGAGGAGTCCAAGAAATTTGCAAGAAACTATACACATCGCCCAGTGAAGGTAATTAATAGTTTTGAAACATCATTCCTGGAAAATATATGAGAAGGCATGGCACTCCTTTGGGGCGTGTGTTGATGGCTGTCTATAATTCACACAAAGAGAAAAAAGAACGAAATAAAAAGCCGTTCGCGTATTTCAGGTCTTAGTGGGTCACAAGTGGACCTTGAACACAGAAGAGAAACATTTGGATCAAACTCAATTCCTCCCAAACCTCCAAAAACTTTTCTTCAATTAGTATGGGAAGCTTTACAAGACATTACTCTCATTATTCTCGAAGTAGCAGCCATTGTGTCTTTAGCTCTTTCTTTCTATCAGCCACAACAAGAAGTTATTGGTAAGTCGATGCTTTTGAAAGGATTTCCAAAATGAAATGTGGATTTCTAGCTTTTGATGACGATGAAACTAGTCATGGTTGGATTGAGGGTTTGGCCATTTTAATCTCCGTTATTGTAGTTGTATTAGTAACAGCATTTAATGATTATACAAAAGAAAGACAGTTTAGAGGTCTACAAAGTCGGATTGAAGGAGAACATAAATTTGCTGTGATTCGAGCAAATGAAGTTAAACAAGTTTCTGTTAGCGATATAGTAGTAGGTGATATTTGCCAGATTAAATATGGTGATCTTCTACCAGCAGATGGCATTCTTATTCAATCCAATGACCTCAAGGTAATAACTAGAATTCCTATCAATTTCCCATAGAAAAATTCAATATTTATTAGGTGGATGAATCTTCTCTTACTGGTGAGTCCGACCATGTTAAAAAGGGCGAACATTTCGATCCTATGGTTTTATCTGGTACTCACGTAATGGAAGGTTCCGGCAAAATGTTAGTTACTGCTGTTGGTGTCAATTCACAAGCAGGTATCATCTTCACACTTCTCGGTGCAGCTGTTGATGAACAAGAAGCTGAAATCAAGAAGATGAAAAAAGGTATGTTCATCTGTACACCACAGCATGTTACTGTCAATTGTGTGATTATTGTACCCCACAATAACTGTCAGTGGATTCAGGATAATACTTACCAAACCATTTAATAAGAAAAATTTTTATTAGATTACAACAACGAAAAATAAATAAGATTTTTTGCTTTGTATTCTAAAGTGCTCTCAAATTCTAACAAGTACACTTGACAAAAGCAACGTGAATTTGAAAAGTTAAAACGGTTTTGAGAAAATCAATATTTTTAAATATTGATGGATTAATCATATGATTAAACGTTAGTTAATTTTTTATTGTAAAGATAATTAAAATTAAAGGGAGGAGTACATGTGTAGGTAGTGCATTATTCGGACAATTTTTATTATCAGTATGACTAACTCGCTAAAAATATTTTGTTTTGCGCGATGATTTAATGCCGGTTTTTATTCAGTATCACGTATATTGAATGGAAACATGCAAATTTCCTATGAATAAAATTTTCTGGGTTAAAACTGAAGTGGTTTCCGTATTTTTCAAATATATGCTAAATGAAATAACATTTGTTTATAATAGATGTTTGGCAACAAGTCTTGAAAAAATAAATAGATTCGAAGAAATTAATCGATTTGTGAGTTTTTAGGTGAAGTCTTGAATATCCACCTGTACCATTAAAAAAAATTGCATTGGTTGTTTTTTTTTCTTAAGAAAAAAACTGACGTGGTTACTATGGTAACAGAACTGAAAACGCTGACAGCGCATTAAATTTAAATGTCATTATTATTGTTAGTGCACACCCTGTAAATGTTGTTTAATAATAGTTTTCCAACTTGACAGTGTATTGCAGATGGATACAATCTACTTAACTCACTATTATTCCACTATTCCAGTATATATTTTTCTCAATGGAAACATTTTACTTCGTGACTTTTTCCATTTTTTTGTTTCAATTATAGTAAACAGTCGTCATAAAGTGAAATGTTTTTATTATAAACCTACTTTACCCATGCCAGGACTTGGGAGTGTTTTTGAGATTGCTAATGTTCTCCTTTTGCATGTGTTTTTGTACAGAAGCTAAAAAGCAGCGGAAGAAGAAAAGCCTAACAGGTGAATAAATTTTTTATCTTTATATTTTGATTTAAAATTCATTTTAAAAATAATCTTTTATTAAATAAATAACCTTTTGTTTTAATGAAGTTTTTTAAATAACAAACTTTTAAATGTTGAAAATTAATATAATAACTTGCATGTAACTATTTTATAAATAGTTGTGAGATTTGTTTTATGATTTTCCAAATTTGGTTTATTTTATTATCAATAGTAATAAGATAATGTGTCGGTGTAGGCGTGGATGATGACAACGTTACTGGTAATAGTCATATGAATTCTCCTGCACCAGTTCCAAACAAACATAACGAGAGTAGTGGTCAAGATTCGAAAGAAAATCATGTAGCATCAGCTCCATCGTCTGGAGATAGTCATAAAAAGGAAAAATCAGTACTTCAAGCAAAACTAACAAAGCTTGCCATTCAGATTGGTTATGCCGGCTCAACGATTGCTGTTCTTACAGTTGTCATTTTGATTATTCAGTTTTGCATTAAAACGTACGTTGTTGAGGGAAAATCATGGGAACAAAATCATGCAAGCCACTTGGTACGCCATCTCATTATTGGTGTAACTGTACTTGTTGTGGCGGTACCAGAAGGTTTGCCACTTGCTGTTACGCTTTCTTTAGCTTATAGTGTCAAGGTAAGTCAACTATTATGCGAATGTCATCGATGAATTTCAATGAATGATTGCAGAAAATGATGAAAGATAACAATTTAGTAAGACATTTGGATGCTTGTGAAACTATGGGTAATGCAACTGCTATTTGTTCTGACAAGACCGGAACTTTAACCACCAATCGTATGACTGTTGTTCAATCTTATATCTGCGAACAATTATGTAAATCTATGCCCAAATTTTCTGATATCCCTGCCCATGTTGGAAATGCTATTCTTCAAGGCATTGCTGTTAATTGTGCATACACATCACGTGTGATGGTAAGTTTGATTGTATTTGCGTAATAGTCCTATAATTATATTTAAATTTAAAGCCTCCTGAAGATCCGACCGAATTGCCAAAACAAGTTGGTAATAAAACTGAATGCGCTCTGTTGGGATTTGTCCTCGGTCTAGGCAAAAATTATCAAACAATTCGTGATGATTATCCTGAAGAAAGTTTTACCCGTGTTTATACTTTTAACTCAGTACGAAAGTCTATGAGCACTGTCATCCCTAGACCGGGTGGTGGATATAGATTGTTCACAAAAGGTGCTTCTGAAATGATTTTAAACAAGTATAATTTCACATATTTGAAATATTTTTATCTAGTTGGAATGTTGTTTAAGGTGTGCCTTCATTTACGGTCATGATGGCCGTTTAGAAAAGTTCACCAGAGACATGCAAGAACGTTTGTTAAAACAAGTTATTGAACCAATGGCTTGTGACGGTCTTAGGACTATTTGCGTTGCTTTCCGTGAATTTGTTCCCGGTAAAGCTGACATAAATCAAGTTCACATAGAAAACGAACCAAATTGGGACGATGAAGATAATATTGTTAATAATTTGACATGCCTTTGTGTTGTTGGAATTGAAGATCCTGTACGTCCCGAAGTACCAGACGCTATTAGAAAATGTCAGAAAGCGGGTATTACTGTCAGAATGGTCACTGGTGATAATGTGAACACCGCTAGGTCTATCGCAACCAAATGTGGTATTGTTAAACCAAACGAAGACTTCCTCATTTTAGAGGGTAAAGAATTTAACAGACGCATCAGAGATAGTACTGGAGAAGTAACAAACAATCAAACTTTACAATTTTTTTTTTTAATTAATTTACTATCAACAGGTACAGCAGCATTTGCTTGATAAAGTATGGCCTAAATTACGTGTACTGGCACGTTCTTCACCAACCGATAAATATACTTTAGTCAAAGGCATTATCGACAGTAAAGTTAGTGAAAATAGAGAAGTTGTTGCTGTAACTGGTGACGGTACTAATGATGGTCCTGCATTGAAAAAAGCAGACGTCGGATTTGCCATGGTATTATTTTTTTAAATAAATTTCCAAACATCTGTAATCTATTATCATTATATTTAGGGTATTGCTGGCACTGACGTCGCAAAGGAAGCTTCTGATATTATCCTAACCGATGACAACTTTAGCAGTATCGTAAAAGCAGTCATGTGGGGAAGAAATGTTTACGACAGTATAGCAAAGTTTTTGCAATTTCAGCTTACTGTTAACGTTGTTGCTGTTGTTGTAGCATTTGTTGGTGCCTGTGCTGTTCAAGACAGTCCTTTGAAGGTTGATTTTTTCTTTTAAATATAATAATAATTAATTTTTTTATTGATAGGCTGTTCAAATGTTATGGGTAAACTTGATTATGGACACTTTGGCTTCTCTCGCACTAGCAACTGAACTTCCCACGCATGATCTACTGTTAAGAAAACCATATGGAAGAACAAAACCTTTAATTTCGCGGACGATGATGAAAAATATTCTCGGACAAGCAGCTTATCAATTGACTGTAATATTCTCCCTTCTGTTTGTAGGTTAGTCGGAAGTATTTTTCTCTAATGAGTTGGAATTTAATTGTTTGATTTTGTAGGAGATAAATTGTTAGATATTGAATCTGGACGAGGCGCAGATATTAATGCGGGACCTACTCAACATTTCACAGTTATATTTAATTCTTTTGTTATGATGACTCTCTTCAACGAGTTCAATGCGAGGAAAATTCACGGACAACGTAACGTTTTTGAAGGGATTTTCACAAATCCAATTTTCTATACAATTTGGATTGGTACCTGTGTATCCCAAGTAAATTTTTACTAATAATTTAAAGATAATTATTTTATGCAATTATTATTAGGTTCTTATCATTCAATACGGTAAAATGGCATTCTCAACACGAAGTTTGACTTTGGAGCAGTGGCTGTGGTGCCTCTTCTTCGGCTTGGGAACATTACTTTGGGGACAGCTTGTAACAACGGTTCCTACTCGCAAAATTCCTAAGATTCTTTCGTAAGTTTATAGATTTTCGTAAAATATTTGTTCTTTATGGATTTTTTATTTTATTATTTCTATAGTTGGGGTCGTGGCCATCCTGAAGAATATACAGAAGCTATTGCAATCGGCGAAGAGAAATTCGATGTCGATTCAGATAAGAAACCACGAGCTGGTCAGATATTATGGATTCGTGGTTTGACTAGGTTGCAAACGCAGGTAAGTACAGTATTGTGTACATTGCGATATCTGCGATGTCACCACAAAATTTTAGCACCTATGAGTAGGAAACTGCATTTAATTTATTAAAAATGCAATTTTTGACTCATGTATGTGCTAAGCATTATGTAAATGAGTGATTGATGAACAGAGCTCAGTCATTTAGGATTTGATAGGTAGTCAGTCAGACCACATCAGATGAGGCTTCCTTCCTTCCCATCCTTTTCCTAGTCCAACTCTATGTTAGTCATTTGATAAGCATGATGCATTGACATCTGACAATGTGTGTGCAATTGAATTAATGATGTGAGAGGGTGAACCAGGGCCATTGAGCCTCAACTTTAAACTTAACAACACTGTCAATAATTACTAGCACAATTGACAAGCAGCTACAAAAACAGGGTGTCTTATTGAAACTCTAACTGTTACGTTGTGCCGTGTTTATTGTTTAACAACTAATTAAAAGACCAACTTTCAATTTCTTTATCTGTTTCACATATGAGAGATTAAATGTTTGTTAAACAAACAAAATTTTATTTATCTTCTTGCTATTTGCATATCAATGGCATGAATGTTAATTAACAAAAAAACAACATTATTCAATTATCTGTAGAAACTTTTCGAATTATATTGTCTTGCAACATGTTTATCATATTTAGGAATATTTCTATAAAAAATTGGACAAAGTTATACTTTGTAAATAATCATCAGAATATTTGCATTTTACATATTTAGATGTCGGTCGTTACTTCATCCATTTCATCGGTAGTTTAGAAGTAAAGCATGAAAAGTAATTTCAAAGTTTATTTATTTTTTGCTAGTCATTATAGTTAAAGAAAATGTAGGAAGAATTATTATGAGTTTTTAATAAAACACCTTGTATGTAATTAAAAAATCCATAATTTCAGGTGGATTATAATAGGTATGTGTGTTGTTTTTTTGCATTTACACTAAACACTGTTTGTTCTTTTTTTTTGTGAAGCAAAAATTAATATGTTGTGTGTTCAGTGTTGGCAATTTTGAAGTTAAAAAGTTAACCCGCCCACATCCTCATCTCGCTGCTTTAGTTGTCTGTGTTCCTTGTAGCATAGACATAATATGTATTTTTTAATACTGTTTGTTATTTTATTAGGAGATAAAGTGTCTTGCAAATGCGACAACTAAATTAATATGTTTGTGTTTTACTTAGTAGTTCATAATTTGACAAAATCTTAAAAAAAAATGGCAAGACTATAATGTTTGGCCAGCAGTGGATAAACACCCGTCCTCATCGATTGTCAGTTTTGTTTTATTTTATTTCAAAAAGTTGGTGATATTTTAAATAGCATTTGCTTGAGTTTTATTATTAACACTACTTGTCCCGAAGTCGGACATAACTTAACCTTTTTTCACCCTATCATTGATCCAGGCATGCTTTTCAAATTCATTTAGCCAATAAACACAGCGGTGCATAAGCATCACGTAGTTAGCAAAACCCGCGGAACACGTAGCCTAGCAATAGCGCAATTAGGATACCAAATTAGAATGTGCATGCGAAAACGTCCACGTTCGTCCGTCTTTTCTCCGTGCCCGAGCCCCGAGTTGGCTGTGTTGTCTTTAAGGTTGCACCATGCCCCACAACCGCCCACGGATCTCTATTTTATTTTCACAAATCCCGGTTTTGTCACTTGCTAGTTCTTTTTCACTTCCTGTTTTTTATATAAGTGTCTGTTTTTTATGTGGATGTTGCAACCGGACTGCTTTCTTAGTGAATTCAGTCTATGATTAAGCCCGAACAGTATAAATACCTTTAGTTATGTTCGCGGTTAATTGATGAACGAAGCAGAAAAGCATTTTTAGAAAAAGCACTGTACCTGTTTATGGGTATTTAACATGAATTTATTTATTAGCCGGCGGAACCCATGAGAGAAACTGAGGTATAGGAACGCTGTGGGTGTTTCAAGCAAATCCTGTCGCAGTACAAACAAGTACGTAGCTTGTAGTAGGCCTTTAGCTCATGCAATGACTGCGATGCGTTCGTTCTGCTGTGTTGCACTGTGGTGTTAGCTGTCTTATTAGAGCAACCCGACCTTTGGATGTGGCCTTTTTTCCTGTAGTACGAAGATCATTAATAAACGAACAAATTTTACTAAATTCATTTATATTCAGACAATATATTATATATTATTATGTAGAAGACTATCGAGGCCAGGAAGTGCTTCCTCCGCGACAACACAGCCACGTGAATTTCAAACATACTCACTTGAATAAATAACGTTTGGTTTTATTTATTTCTTTCGTGGACGTATATGTTGTATTCGGTAATGTTTCACTTTTTTTTTTCAGTTCGTTACAGTTGGTAATTGATATGTTTTTATGCATCGTCAGACTGATTATTTTTTTTTTTTATTGTAATGGGTCTGTTATCTTGATGGTCTTGGTTGTCGCGTTAAATTAGAGTTTGTATTTTGAACGAGATTAGTTGCAAAGGTAGTTAAAATCAGAGCTTATCGCAGTGCTTTGAAGCTTGTTTGAAAGTTTGCGTGCGTTTTTGTCTTAGATAAATTTGTCGTTTGTGTTAGGTTTAGATCGTCCAGTTTACAACACGTGATGTCCGCGTCATTGTCGTCTTCGTCTTCTTCATCAATCTTACTGTCATGTCTGTTATTCCTCTTACTCTTTATTCTTTCTTCTATTTCTATAAAAAAAATCTAGAATTTTTTAATTGGGAAAATGATCTTTTGAGATTTTTTTTATTACTTTACTATTCTGCAACTACTACCACTAACAAGTTTCGATTAAATTATCACCAGCGACATGTTGTTTTATAAAGGACGAGCGTGTCCGCTGTCCGGTCCCAAGTGAGAATGTAGGAAAAAAAAATTATCAAACAAGTCAATCAAATCTAAGGGTGTGCGTGAGCATGGTGTGTGTGTGCATGCAGATCCCGGCCTTATGAGTACCCTGCTTCCCTGTGTTTGCAGCTGCGAGTAATCAGAGCTTTCAAGTCTACCCTGGAGGATCTGGAGGAACGTCGCTCGGTACATAGTTTACACAGCTTACACAGTTTGCGCAGCTCGCGAAGCCACACCGGCCCTTGGCCGCCTCGTCCTCTCTCAGACATCACTTACATAGACGAGGACCCAACCGCCAACAAACTGTCGCCGCAACCTTCGAAGAACGAGCGCGACGATCACCGGCTGCTATCCCCCAACACCTTGAGGCTCCCGACCCACAATCCACAATACGCACACCTGGCCCCTTCCTCCGCAAACAACTCGGAGCTGCCTAAGCCCGTGCATGAGACTCGCATCTAGTGCCGGTCCTGGCCGCAGAGCCGCGGCGCGCACCGCATGCTCCGTGTCCGGTGTAGCTTGCCGCCGTAGCGTAGCCGCAACCGCAGCCGCAGCCGCCTCTGCCTCTGCTCGCCATCGCTCTGCTACAGCTCTGCCTCTGCTCTGCGCCGTAGCCGCCTGACCGTTCCATCGTTCTCCGCTACTCCGCTACTGTCCGTTCTGGATCCATCACCAGACCAGACATAGTACTATATAGATGTCGCCTACCACAGTAGCCATCCCTGTACCCCTTTCTACCTGCCTCTCCTTCTATCATTAGCTTAGCACTAAGTAGACTTTTTTCTTACTTGACCAAATCTGAGTATTTTGTATTATTTTGTATATAATATTTCGTCGTTCACTGTAGACTAGCTGTATGTATAGCATTTTAGATAGCCTTAGAACCTCTCAGGTTAGTGGTAATGGAAACAGACATTTTATTTTTGAACTTGTTGAACGCATGCACACAACTGCGAGTCATCTGTATTGTGTGTCGACCGCCAACGACATGATCAGTGTTAATAATACATGAACTTTTTTGAAAAAATAAAAAATTTGAAAAATAAAGAAAATTTAGAGAAATATATTGAAAAGATCATGCCAAAATATTTTAAACCAAAAATCAAATTTACTTATATAATAACTTTTATTTACTACATTTTATTATTATTTTCATTTGTTTTCATTTTTACATTCATCTTTCCATTCGGTCAGCAGGCCACATTTACTTAATACTCAATTATAATGTTACATATTTCAATGTATTTATAACTGTTCTCTTTATTATCGATATAATATGTTCTAATTAATTTTTTACGTCGAATATAAACGTTTTTAATTTTATAATATAAAGCGATGTTTCTATGCTCTGTTCTTAATATTCGGCACTGGGCCACATGTAGATACACGTTTCGAGCAATCGTGTGTCTGTTTGATTGTAACACTTTTATTTACAGCACAGCGAACATGCGGAAGGCGTGCTCACAGCACCAACAGATAACTTCCGTATGCTCCCTTTTAGGTAGCGGCGAAGGGCGTATAACATGGAGAGGAACCTTCATCATAACATAATATAACATATCGCAATCGTAAATTTTCTAATTAATACATGTTATTAGATATCCAGAGCGAGTTTAGGAAGTTTCATCTTTTCGTCCTTCGCCGGCGCCTACCACTCTTCTCAGGTTACTAGTAGTATCTGATCTATCTTGTTCTGTGCACTATCTATTGTATGTGTCTGTCACTGTCTATCGAACCACTCTTAACGTTGCCCTTTACTCTTGAAGGTGATAGGTGGTGAATTGCAAGAACGTTTGATTCCGGTTCCGTACAGCAAGAGCTCCACTGACCAAGCTGTAAGCCGCTTTCCTACATCTTTCTGTCCGCTATGTATTAGTATGCCGCTGTTCGCTCTTGTTAGTTTGTGTTTGGCCACGCTTCCACTGCTTCCACATTGTGTAGAGGCACAAGCTTTCATTACCATGACTGAACTATGCTTGCCTCTAATCGTATTTTGATTTTGTTTTTTAATTTTTCAGTTTTGATAAATATTTATATTCGAATCAACATTTTTAAACGCCCCTTATCAATATCGAAGCAGTGAAGTTTTTTCTTAATTCATTAATTATTAATATATTAATTTTTTATGTAGCCTTTTTCCGTATTTCTTTGTCTGTTGATCGGTTTTTTATTAATCTATAAATTTTATTTTCGCATGATGCATGTTGTTTACATTATATAGTTTTTGTTTATTATGTTAATTTACACCTAGTACACAGATGCATAAGATCGCTCAAAACGACTGCTCGGCCGAGTTTTTTTCCGTTTTTTTTTTTTTTTTTTTTTGTTTAGTTTTATTAATCGAATTTTACCAAATTACGACAAATACTAAATATTATGAGCAGGTGTGTTAGTAGTAGCACCAATCAATTAATTCTTTTTTTGGCCAAGTCCTGTACACGTAACTTAACGTTTTGCAAAAATAATGATGATAATAATAAAGAATATATATTAATATAAAGTAATTATTAACGTTTTGCAATTATGTTTTATCGATTTATTAAATAACTAATGACGTTTTGCTCTAATGATGATTCATACGACGCATCATAGACTAGGCCGCGATTGGTGCGATCGTTTTCGGTTTTTAGTTTTTCGTTTAATTATTTTTTGTGGCCTGTGATTGTGTCAAATCGAATTTTTCGCGTTTGTCACTGATATATGATGATATCAATGATAGCAAAGCTGTAGTTTTGTGTCATTTTAATTGTTGGCACTGCAGAAAAGCCGTCGTAATTCGTCCGCTAGATCTATGATGCCTGACGCTTTTTCTTTTATACGTTATTTATTAATTATTATTAACGGCCTCGTTGCATATATAATGGTCTTGTTTGTTGAATTTATTGTAGAGGCTTCCATTAATTTATAAATTTACCTTAAAAATTGTTTTCACTTAAATTGCATATATTTGTTATTTATATTGTAATATATAATATCTATAACTGACCAAGTGTACTTAGAATTGTTTTATATAACATACTAACAAGCAGCTGTTTTCGATGCAAGTTTTTTTTTTTATTTTGAATAAAATTAATAAACCTGACACAACTTTTTATTTTGATATAAACTGCTAGGTTGTGTTTAATTCGCCTTTATTTTTTCTGTGTTTTTTATTTTTAAATAATGTTTTACGAAGTTTGTGTGTTTACTAATACCCACGTATACATACATACAGGTGGGGCAAAATCACGTAAGCAAAGTAACCAATATCTGGTAAAGACTGTATGTATTTGACTATTGTTATTCGTGTGTGTTCTTAAGTGGTGCTCAGACAATTTAAACTGTGTTGATTTGTGAAAATTTTGCAAGTTCTATGTTTAATCCTGATCACTCGGTATGACAAAATCCGACTGCTTGCTACTAGCGAATAAACGGGCGGTTGCGCTTTTACTTTTTGTACGAACTAAGTCGTACATTTGAAGTATATAGCGCAGACGACTGTTTGTTCCTCCATATCGATGTGTTAATCATTTTTAACTGGAGGCATCCAGAATCTAGCTTTATAGTCTGCAATCAAATCAGTAATTGTAAAGCTTAGACCTGCCTCGGAGTATCCAATTCACGGCATGTATGATGGCTCTACACAAATACATTTCGCTCTGGCAGTCCTAATCAGTTGAACTGCCTCCGATCACATGTATGTATGCAGCCACAGCTATTCGTGGCATGTAAATAAAATTTTGCATGTTTGTCATTAACTGTTACTTCTAGTCGCGTGTCGGTTCTTGATGATAACTGATTCGATGATGATGTCATTCTCATTGGGGGTACTTCTACTTCAATTAATTACCCTTGAATTGTAGATGTAGTAAAAAGAAGTACTCTCTGTGGTCGTTCTATTCTTTTTATTCTTATAAATAATTCACCACGATTGAAGAAAATTTTTAATATTGGTTATGTTTTGTGTGAGAGCACTTCCCTTTTTCTTTTTAAATGCATGCTAAATCGGGATTACTTCATCATGAGTTAGTGATCTATGCAAACCGTTAAATTGAGAACCGACCGTTAGACTATTCTTTTAATGGCTCTGTATTGTTCTTTCGGCTGTGCTAACTGCTCGCCATTTTCCCGGGAATGTTCTTATTTTAATTCTCCCTGTTTTGTTGTTTCTTGTTCATTTCAGATCCGAGTAGTTAATGCTTTCCGTCAGGGCCTAGATGCTCGGTACGGCGAACACAGCAATACTTCCCTTGCCGAGGTACTCCGCAAACAGACATCACTCTCTAAGAGGTTGTCTCAGACTTCTTCCATTGAGTATGCTGATAACATCCCAGATGAGTTGACGATTCCCGAAATAGACGTGGAGCGATTATCCTCACACAGCCATACAGAAACGGCTGTTTAGCTCCTAGCCCGTAACCTCTTCCTCGCGCCGCGCTCCCGTCCTGCCTGCTCTGCTCCGATCATAAACCAAATCAACCCTCACAAAGAATCATCATCTCAATGACCCGCTGATCCGTCGTTACCCCGATTAAAAATAAATAAACAATCCATTGTTAATCTATGACGCGAGCAGCTACGGGGTACACTCCAAATATACGCCATCGCAATCGACCATCGAGCGCCAGCGACGACTGCCCGGCACCGACCGCCCACCGCTGGTAGCCACGCCATCATATGACCGCAATTATATATAGAGTATATTCCTATGCATATAATTGCACTGCGTTCCATCGTTTGTTCGTTGATTTGTTGTTATCTAGTGGACATTGAGTGTCTCGTTTCGTTTTGATTTATAGAAGACAGGATCCGTGCTGGCGACAAGAACTAAATTGATTAGCAATAAATGGGCGATCGCGAGTTCGCTCATAGCGTTTAATTAGGTGCCTAGGTGAGAGACTCACATCCAGTGGGACTCTCACGAAACGAGGACGTGCGTCGTTCTATCCGTCGTGCACTCTGACGAGGTCCGCTGCGTCGGCCAGGAGTTAATTACTTGACACAATCATCTCCTAGTGCACCATCGCCGCAGCTTGACCTCTGTCAGTTGAAAGACTGCGCGCGCCCTCGTATTTAATCACGAGCCGCCGTCGCCGATCCGCTGGACCTGAAGCGCACACCGGCGTGGGCGACCCGTCCCATAACTATTATTATTATTAATTATTATTATCATTAATTAATTAATTAAAGAAAAACTGTAGGAATCAGATGTTGTCTGCCAAATGTTTGAGGGGAGGCAATAACCACACACATGCAGTTATTATAGTTTAGACTTTATAAATATGACATAGTTAGTCGAATTACTGCTTCTCCTCGCCTTCTTCTGTTGTAATCTAGGTCTAACTCTGACTTAGTTATGATGTAGATAGTCTAGCGGTGAACACTAGATATACATATACATATTTAAGAGATTCTATACGAGGTAACAGCCTCAACTTCAATGAGATTCATTTGTTTTATACAACTTTATCTAAATGTACTTTGATTGAAAGCAAAAGAAGAAAAATGATAAAAATTAAGCAAACAGTACAGTACTCTAAACTCATAACGTACGTAGTTAGTAAGCTGTGTATAATGGCGCGTCGTCATATCGAGCCGTGACCAAACAACCCCTTCTAGTCGGCGTCGGTACTTAGTTATTATTCGGCCTTAGCAACTTATCGCTATTATTGTCATAAAAAAAAGTTTTGATTGTTGAATTGAGAAATAATGAGTATTTTATTTGTTTGTTGTATTGTTTCGGTCTTGGTTCGCTGCGACCGACGAGCTCGCGCACACATTTATACACTACTCCGTATCGGATCCATTGGTTAAGATGTTCGTGGATTGATGATGACATGTTAAAGTAGCGTCAATGTAATAATAGGATGATTTTTGGCGAAATGCGCACCTTCGCCAACATCCAAACTTTGACGTTTTCTTTCAACTTGTACTTTTTTTCAACGAACATTATCAATTCGACTGCTACTCCGCGATCTTTAGATTTTTCCACAATTCTAGTCATAAGAAATATTGTGAAATTTTAACTAGTTCACGGAGTGACAGACGTTTCGGACGCGCTCTCCCACGTTGATTCCGTGGTAGTGCGCGTTCCTATTACTATGTAATATAATTTACTTATGTTATATCTATCTGTGGTTCGTCACGCCCTTGCCCATCAGACTCCATACACTTCTAGTTGATCAAACGAACCGCAATCATTATTACCATTTACCTCGTTTGTTTTCGTAGCTCTACACTTTAAACCAAAATAAAAAAATTTCAAATCGAAGGGGTGTTAGTTGATAGCCAGTTTAGAGAATCTCTTTTGGCGCAAACGAGATTCTTTTATTTTAACGGACACAGGCCAGAAGCATTAGCAGATGCAGATCAGATATTGATATATAAATCCCAATTATGCCGAATTTTATCAACGTGGCATTTTAAGTTGAATGTTGTTATTTGTAATTTATAATGGTACAATTAAATCGTTATCATGTTATGGTTGTTATTTTATACGAACTCGCCTCTCGCGCTATTCGCGCATACTCGCGCCACTGGCAGGTCCGGTGGCTCAGGATCGAACTAAAGGTGGATCGGAGTACGGCCGTGACCATTCTACCTAATTAAGTTTTATTGTCTGTCTGTGCTTTTATTTATATAATAAAGGTATTTTGAGCTTTAAATTAAAGAGAGGTGAATAACATGCTGTTAAAGTGTTTTAATGATTCCATTTCAGGATCGCCTGTACATTATTTTATTGTTGTGAAAGGCCTTTTTTATTAAATTTGTTCTGTCAGATATTTTTCAAGTTCATATGAATGTTTGTTCTTCAACGTTGTAATATAATTTAAAGAATTTACAAAATGCTATGAATATTTTCATATTAAACATGAATTTTAAAATATAATCACGCATATATAATTAACACTGAATTTTATTTATTAACCTCACCTCTCTATTCACGCTTTTTTAAATTTATTTTTATTTATTTATTTTTTTTTTCATTTTCTTTTTATTACTATTAGTTTGATGCCTTTCAAACACTTCAATCACTCCAGTTTTTCTAACTTTTAATCATAATATAATTAATCTTATTACGTAACAATATTTATTAATTTGTACCTAAACAAATATAAACTACCAACTTTCAACAGTAATTATAAAGCACAAAAATAAGTTACAAAATACTAATCTCTAGTATATAGACTTAATTATTTTAAATGTAAATATGGTTCACTGGGGGTCTGGCGCACTATGTGCGAAACCTAGTTTTTGGAGAGCGATCTTAATATCTTTGTAAACTGTTGGGTCTTCTACAGTACCAGAAATCTGCAATAAAGTTATTGTTATTACATTTTTTTTTATTAAAAAAAATACATCTCACCCGAACTTCCTTATTTCTCGATAAATCAGATATAGATTTCCTACAAACTTTCCCTGATCGAGTACGAGGTAAACCTTTGACAGCAGCAGCCATTCTAAAAGCAGCAATTGGTCCTACTAACTCTCGTACCATTCTTTGTAAATCACGATTTATAGCTGTCTCATTTTTTCTAGCGTCTAAAAAAAATTTTATAACGAAGGGAATTTATTTTATGGAATTATTACTTCTTCTGATGACGTATAAACATAAAGGAACTTCACCTTTCGTTGGTTCAGGAACACCTACAACAGTAGCGTCGGCAATATCTGGATGAGCTAAAACAACATCTTCTAAAGCGGAAGTTGATATTCGATGACCTGCGACATTAATAACATCATCATCTCTAGCTGTTACATAAATATAACCATATTCATCTTTATATCCCGCATCCATGGTGTCATAGTAACCCTTAAAATCCATCATTGAATTTTTATCCGAAAATTTCGAAAAGACTTACACGATATTTAGTGAAATAAACTTGACAGAAACGTTCTGGCGCTTGATATAAAGTTGACATAGTTCCAGGTGGTAACGGGAGTTTTATAACGATTCGTCCTAGTTCATGATTCGGAGCTTCATTACCATCTGATCGTAGAATTCGAATATCGTAACCCGGAAACGGCATTCCGGCTGTATATTTCGGTGGATTTAAATTATGGCCAAAACCTAAACACGTGGCAGTAATAGCATGTCCAGTTTCTGTTTGCCACCAATGATTTAAAACTGGAACATTGAATGTTTTCTCAGCCCAGGCTTTCGTTTCATAATCGCAATGTTCCCCGGCCACAAAAATAGTCCGTAAACTATTTATGGAATATTTCCGACCGAATTCAATTTCAGGATCTTCTCGATGTATCACACGGAAAGCTGTAGGGACGGTGAAAATTGCATTTACCTTGTGTTCATTTATAATCCTTAAAAAAAATTATCATTTTTATTAATTTTTCTCAATTTGTTCTAACCTAAAATATTGTCCTGGATCAGGAGTACGATCCGGTTTACCTTCGTACATTACACTTGTGATACCATATAATAATGGACCGTAACAAATGTAAGAGTGGCCTACGACCCATCCTAAATCACTAGCAGCCCACCAAACATCGTCAGGACCCATACCATAAATAGTACTCATAGTCCAAGTAAGAGTTGCTATATGCCCGCCTACAGGTCTTTGAATACCCTTAGGCTGATCTAAAAAATTTAATTATAATTAAATTTTGGAGAAATTTGTATTAAACCTGTTGTTCCGGATGTGTATAAAATATACAAAGGATCGTTTGCTTCAACTGATACACATTCATGTGGTCCTCCCATTTTCAACGCATCTTCCCATATAATATCCATTTCTACATCAATAGGAGCCGACTCAATATTTCGCCGTTGGAAAATGATACATTTATTTGGTTTATGCGACGACCATTCAATCGCTTCATTTAAAATATCTTTATATCTGAAGAAAATAATTAAAATTGAAGGGTTATTATCAATTCAAAATTCAATACCGTATGACTCTATTGGGTTCTATTCCGCAACTAGCAGCAATGATAACTTTCGGCTCGGCGTGAACAATTCGCGCGCAAAGCTCTCTCGCTGCAAACCCTACAAAAAGTTTAATTGATTAAAGTATAAAAAAAAGCGGGTAATCAACCTCCAAAAACAACCGAATGTACAGCTCCAAGTCGAGCAGTTGCAAGCATTGCAATTACAGCTTCAGGAATTAAAGGCATATATATAACAACTCTGTCGCCTTTAGATACTCCTAATTTGGCTAAAGCACCGGCTAAATGCGAAACTTGGTCTAGCAATTCCGCATAGGTTACTTTCCGTACTGTTTTTGTTAATGGACTGTCGTGGATTAAAGCAACTTTCGAACCTTTGCCGGCTTCAACATGCCGGTCAACAGCATTATAACAAGCGTTTAATTCACCACCGACAAACCTGGAATATCCAACGTTTCAGTTTTTTTTTAATAATGTTTATTTTTTACCATTTTGTGAAGGGTGTGTGTGAATTATCCATCACTCGATCCCATCGTTTCGTCCAACTGACAAGGTTTCCAATTTCAGACCAAAATTCTTCCGGATTTGTGATTGATTTTTTATACGCTTCTTCATATTTTTTACGATAGTAAGGATTCTCTTTTTTGATTACGTCTGCAAGTTCAAGGAAAATGCTATTGAATACAATTGGTTCTTGGATAAGGCACTGACAGTATTCGTCTAAGCACATTATATGCTAATATCGAGTATCATTATTTGAATTAGTTGATATTAAACTGAAAATACTCGAATTTCACGATAACTGTCTGAATTTTTTTATTTATGGTGTGCATTGTTAAGTCTTTTACACCAATGATTGAAAAACATACTTTCCGTATCACACACATGATTTTCATATTTTCCGTTCCTCATTTTACTTGTAACACTATCTTCGTTTGTATTGAGTTCTTTTTGATTTAACATTGTTTTTGATAAAACCACACACACTTCACACCATTAACTAAACAACTTTAAAACAATCAGATTTAATAAAGAAACAAACGGAAAATGTGTTGTATATATTAACTTTGTTAACCCCCTCTTTATATTTTTGAAATTTAAATTATCATTAACATTCACCTTTAACAATAAAATAATGATCGCATTTTTATAATTAAATTTCATCTAATCGATTTCGACTGAAATGAATTTTCTATATTATGGCGCATCCACCAATTTTCAGATATTTTGATTGTCACGTTTTTGTGTATTTTTTGTTTATCATTGTTTTATGTTACAGTCATCGACGTTAGTTTTTCAAGAAAAACTCGGCACCGACAAGTCGCTAACGAAGATGTGATTATTTTTTTTTACATTTATTTTAACTATTAGGTACAAATTATTGATTTTTGTAAATGTTTACATGTTGTGCAATTATATATGATTGTATTGAAATAAAATTTTCGAAGAAAGTTTGGTGTTTTTTTTTTAAACTTTTACGACACAAACTTATATGAAAATGAGTCAATTTTCGTATATAGAAAAACAGATGCAAATTTTGCCAAGAATATATAACATCAGTAGTAATGTGGGGTTTACTTTGGTTCAAAGTTTATCGTGACTTGTAGGTAATTTACATAACGCCTTTGACCCAAAATCTGGGGATTTTGCTAATTAATAATTTATTGAAGAAAAAAAAATAAATTTAGGATCAAATTGTTTATCAATTTTACATAAATTGTAAGAATTTTTAATTTCTATAATTTTTGCATTATCAGAAAGTGACTATTGTTCAGACTTGTTTAATAAACAAATAGCTGATAACAACAATGCAAAACATTAAACTGCACTTAAATTAATAATAAGAGTCAAAGGATAAAAACTTTAGGACACGTTTTTTTTTTATTTTTAAATAATTTTCCATTGATTTAGAATATAATTTGAATTGTCTGCTTATTTCAGATGCAAAACAAAATAAATTGACATTAGTGGCATGTGGAAAAAGTGAGGAAAAACATAACCAAGCGTAAAAGAGTTATTGGCGATAAAAAATGAATAAATCTGAAAATCAGTTTTAATTTTTTGTTTATTTTTTTAATGATTTCAGTTGATTGAGAGTGAGAGCGTTTATAACTATTTGGATAGTTTTGATTTATACCTCAAGAATAATAAAACTGAGTTGTTTTATGTACATATTTTTGAATATTTTGATTGTAGAGATTATAAATGTGTGAGTAAGCTCTTTGTATATTTTTCCAGAACATTGTTTCTTTAAAATGTTATATAAAGTAAACGTTGTCAGAAGTGTGAGCTAATTGACTGTCTTATTGTTACTACATAATAATTCCGTTGTGTTATCATTTACTCCCACTTTCTGTCATGACTGTTCGCGAAGGCATTGCATTTAAAGAGTAATTCCAGTAAAACGTTGTGATAAAATAAATCATCGTGTTACTTGTCATGACCATATGGATCTTATCTAGTAGCTAATGGTTCAACAATGAAAATTTGTTTGTTTTACTTAACATTTTCAAAAATTATACCAAACTTCATATTTATACATTTAAATTGATATTTCTTTCCGGTCTTTGTACTTTCATGCAAATATATACCTTTATTGTTTCTGACTTTTGACCTTATAGAATGCGGACCTTTTGGTTAGCAAATTGAACGTTTTAACCAATTTTCAAAATTTAGAAAAAAAACACAAAATCAATACTTTTTCTATAAACCCTGAAAATGTGCTTTGAATAATAAACGAAGGGATCAACCTCTGAAAATCTCTACGTCTATTAGTAAATAATTGTTGTTTATCGCTCAGAGAGATTTCAATTAAGTATTCGAAGCAAGACTTTGTATTATTTAAATTGGTCCTACAGATCTCCTTTACGTCAGGACTCTGACCTTGCAAAAACACAATCTAGGATGCATTTCTAAAAAAAAATCGAAATTAAATGTTGACATAGTTTTTACTCTACCCTAAAACGATATTAATGTCACGTGCAACGCCCCTACAGATTTAAACTAATCCTACAGGAAGTTTATCAACAGTGTTGTTTTAATAGATCACACGATTTGCTGAGATTTTTTTCACAGAATGAATTTTGCTTGAATAAAAGTGAATTTGACACGTGTAGCAGAATGAGTCATTGAGGATTAATTAGAACAGTAAACTGTTTATGCAATTCTTTAATTCTATTTCTGGTTACTAACAAAATCTTCATCAATATTTACTATTGAAAGTTTGATCATTTTGAATATGATTTATGCGAATTAAGATTTTTGTTCAACAAAAAAAATCCATTTGTTAATTATTCGAGCTTTAGTGCAACAGTGTTGCAATAAATGTTTTTAAATTTCTGACATGAAATATGGAGCACGGTGAAGCTCGCCATTAATAACTGTTATTAGCTTACAGAACACTGTCAAAACAGTTAGGGAAAAAATTCATTTTTTTTTTGTTTTACAGCGGCTATTAAAAAATATTGCTTTCCTAAAAAGACCTATTGATTGTTAACTTTATTAAAGGAACATAATAAAACTCAGCTTTCTACTGTCAACATAATTATTTAATTCCGACAAATATTGATACAATACTTTTGATTAACTTTCATCTAGAGAGACATTTTTCGTAAAAGAAAATAGTTTGAGGGATAAAAACAATCGATAGGTTTTCTGCATTTATATCAATAAAAATTTTATGGGCGGTATTTAATAGCCAATAATGTCCTGTTTACAATATCTTTGATGATTAGCCGACATAGTAAGGATTCAATTATGTTCCAGTCCTACAACTATATAACATCTTTGCTGAAACAAATTAGAGCTAGAGCTTTGAAGTTAAATACTATTATGTGTATTCCATCAAAAGGAAACGTTATACTCTTTGACGAACGCATTACTTTTATCACATTATTTTATTTTTCGCTTCTACGAAAAAAAAACAAAATAATATTAATATAAGCTGAAAATTTGTAAAACAAATTTTCTCTATTTGCGAAAATGCAATTTGTATTCTGCAATACAATGACGCAGCTGCTGACAGGATATTTTAATATTTATTGCTGATTTTATTTCTGTTAATAGCTCATTTATTGCAAGAACGCAATAAAATATCAGCTAAAAAATAATAAATAGCAGTTAAGTCCAATTAAAAGACAATTTCCTACAAAAAATAAATTTTTTGTAAATAATAATAATTAAAAAAATGAGTACTATAATTTGTTGTATAGATTAGGAACTAAAAAAAATTAATTTTACATTTTTGCATGTTTTTATGTAACAAGATTAGGTAAAATGTGCATAAAAAAGTGTTAGAATTAAAATTAATTTCATTGTTTTACTATTATTTAAATTTCATATTTTGCACCCTAACCTTCTTCCTTCGAAATTTTCATTTTAAAAAGGTCATAATTGATAATTATACTTTATACAATTAATGTAGATTTCCATCCTTGAATAGACAGTTGCGTAACTGTTGTTTTTTTTTTTTTAATGCGATGAGGCTAAAGTCTAGAAACTGGTGAGTCCCCCGGACCAGAATAAAAATTGATTTTTGAAGCTTAAAAACAAATCAAAGTATGTTTTCCATTTGTTGATTCAGAGAGTAGATAAAGTATCAGAATGGAGAGGTTCTAATAATAATCAATTAATCTGCCAGAGAAAGGAAAGACAGGTGTCAATAATAACTAAAAAAAATTGATATAGTTTAATGGTGTTATAGCAGGTGATGATGCGCAAGTATGGTGACACCAGGGGGTGGGAAAAGCGCAAAGAAACGTAGGCGCTAAGCGCCCCAACATATAAAGGAGATCTCATCTGGTCCAAACGGCACATTAACACTGAACTTTCCAGTGACAGTTGACTCTGTTCGCTCCAGTCCTAAGTAAGTGGATTTTTTCAAGGGTGAAGTGGAACTTGGCGCGTTTTCTTTTTTTCCAAATTTTGTGCGGGGTGATTAAGTGCTATTCTTTAAGAATTAAAATCGAAAAAAAAAAACAAAAAAAGGCACTCGAAAACCTCTCCTAGTCGAGTTCCGCGCTCTCACTTTTTTTTAATAATTCAGGGAAGTCTGTGCTGTTATTATTTACCTAGCACGAGCATTTGTTTTACGTGCCAAGTTTCAAATCGAGAAAAACGTGCTATCGGTTATATTTTGTATGATTGTTGATGGATTATGATTTATTTGGAAATGCGTTTTCTTTTGTTGTAGGATGCAGCAGTACACTCACTTCGTAGTCATTCTTGGAGTTGTTGCCGTTTTCTTAAGCAGCGCTTCAACGACCGCATATGTGATCAGTTGTCCTCCAAATGATCTTATGGAGACACCTTCTTCGTTGCGTCATCTTTGCTATGCAATTGAAAAGGCAATCAGCGATAACACTATCCCTGATGCTCCATCCTGTAGGTATAACTCCAAATTTTTCAAATAATAATTGTTGTTGCAGATAGAAGAGTAGTGGAACGCGATGTTGGTGCTCTGGCTGAAAGAAATGTTAATCCCAATGCGAAAAGGCAAGATGTTGATCATGTTTTTCTCCGGTTTGGAAGACCTTTCGGTTTATAAAGCGCCCATTATCAGTCAATAATGCTTCTTCCTGTACTGACTGATTTCAACAAATGTTATGTTTAATTGCAACGAAAAATCATTTTAATGAAACGGGAATCTAACGCTTTTGATTATTTTTCAATTTATGGATTTATGTATGTGTAAAAAATCAGTATTAACTGTAATTAAATTAATAACAGTATATTTATAAGTATACAGATGACTATTATTTCAAAAAACTATTTTGAACTTCAAATATTTACCTTAACGTAACGTACATTATGACTGTAATCGATAATAGGCATAATAAACAGATCCTTGGATGTTTATGTAAATCACATAAACTTTGCTACTCACCCAATTCCTTACATTCATTCAAATTGTATCATTTTATTGCATAAACGGCTTATTAATAATCAAAGCATTCAATATCAGAATTTTTATTTAACAATTTTCCAAAATAATAAATACAGTTTAAACAATCAGATTTATATTTGTCATATCTAAAGACAATATTTACTATGGAATTGTGATATAGAAGAGAAAAATCCTGACAGTAACAAATTATTTTTATAATCTACAAGAATCAATCACAATTCCACACATCACAAAATAAATATCTCCAATAAACGACTAAAAAAAATAAAGAGAGTAAGAAGTAGAGAGAACTGTCTTCAAACAGACAAATTGAAAAAAATACTTTACTACTTTAATGTTGAGCGATTACTGAGGCATCTCTCGATTGTATGATTTAAACAACTATCCGCAAGGTAAAAAATATAAAAAAAAACACAACTATGTGACCCTCAATCTAAATTAATCTGAACTTGAGGACCAATGAGAGTTGACGTTTCAAAACTTGGCAAATATACGAAAAATGCCTCAATTAATAAGGTACTGTGTTTTAAGTACATAAATCACAATTAAATATTTCAAAAAAAACTTGAAGAAGACTTATGGTTCTTCTTTGAAATATGAAACGAAAACTACATCTCCTCCAACGTTGATAAGGCATTGTCCCTGAAACAACAATTTAACAAAACTTCTAAAACAATACGTTTGAGTTTTCCATTAAAATTCTTCTTTTCAATAATAATAACAATTAATTAACAAGAAGCACAAGTTAAGTCATTAATTATCAACAAAATCAAGCTTAAAAAAAGTGAAAAAACTTTTATAGCCTCATTCCCGTTCTTAGAAAAAACTAATAATAAATATTTGTCGTGAAAAATGTTTACTTTTGTAATCCTGTAAGGAATTAAATTCTTGACACAATTCCACGTAAATAGAATGAAAAATCCAAAGTGTTGTAATTTCCGTCTTCCATTAAAAATAATTATAATTACAGTTTTTTTCTAAAAAAATTACAAGTTTATAAATTGGCTTTGACCTCTAAAAAGCAAGATGTAAACAATGAAGAAAATTTGGCTAGGTACATTGCTTTTTGAATTTAAAATGCGTCGTAAGCTAGAAACCAGAAAAAAGCGAAATTGTTGACGTGTGTTATAAATTCCGAAAATACATTTAATAGACTTTTCCGGATTTTAACTTTGCCAATATCCGCTATGACACATTCCATAATGCATAAAAATTACAACAGATAATTGAAGATATGAATTGTTTTGGCAATGTATTCTATTAAAATTAATTATAAAAAATGATGGTTTTTGCTATAACATGTTGTCATTACTCAAATGTTGATTTTCCTGAAAGCGTTTATGGTGGCATTAAAATAATGGAACAGCTAGGATAACATAGTACGAGAAAAAGTATTAAAGTTGCTTAAATCCAATACCTTTTCAAAATAAATTGCCAAAAAATCCATCAGCCAAGGAATGAAAATATATATTTTTCATCACAATTTGAAAAAATTAGCCATGTGTGTTGTTGACGTCATTTATTTAAATAAACATCTCTTTTAAAATTCACTACGTAATAAAAGACTTTATAAAATGTGTCATATTTGTCTGCATTTATCATTAAAATGTCAACTTGAGAATGGGAATTTAGTTAGATTCCAAGGATTATATGCCAAAATCTTTTAAAAAAGATTGGACAATCGCCAAGTTTTTTCACTTCCCACGCCAATACGGACTAAGGTTTAAAATTTTATTACTAAACGCTCACAATAAATTTATTTTCAGTGAGCCATTATTTGAGTGCTACAATTTAAACAACTGGATTATATTTGGATTCTTGACGCATCCTAAATTGTTGCACAATTACTACTCACTTATCTAATGTTATAAATCTTGCCAAAAATGTTTTCTGCAATTTTAATTTACTTTACTCTGAATAGAAGTTAATTAAACTTAACTAAATAAATATATTCATAATATAATAAAATTCAAATAAATAAAATTACTTGGAAAAACAAATACCCAAGTTACTTAACATTTTTTATTGAAATTCGATAAATATATAAACAAAGTAAATTTCCAATAGAGTAATCCGAAACTTAAAAGGAAGCAGCGATCTTCATTACTAACTTTTTTACATAAAAACTTTTAGCGATTAAATTACACGCTTTGTCTTCGCATTTTTTATTTTTTTCATAAATAAAACATTAAATTATTATTTTCATTTTCTTTATCAATTTACGAATTTTTTCAACTAAAAATAAAATTCTATTTAGAAATTCAATCTGTACTCATGCGCCATCTATGAACCGAATCCCATCTCTAATAACATATAATAATAAATTCAATTAATTCATAAGAAAAAATCGATTATTTACTGTCATTGTTTCCATTGAATTGATGATAAATGGAAATAACTTCTTTTCAATATAACGAAAACCGTAATTTTAGTTCATTGAACTAAAATTATAGGTCATTTATTATGTAGAAATAAGAAAAAAAAACGGACAATCGGACGCTTCATAATTTTTTTTCGAATAAAAATAATTCTAATATCAAGATTCAGAAATCTAAATTAAGATATATCTCTGGTTATAATATGAAAATATAAGGCTTCATAAATTCTATTTCAACTACTTGTAACAAACGTAAATCCGCAAAACATACAATTACAGACAACTAAAAATAAAAGAGTAATTATTTCCTCATTTATTTTCACAAAAAAAAATACTACTGATTATGAGACATAAACGACCTATTGACCTAACCAGACTGATTCAGTCTATAAAAAATACACTTACTTGGTTTTTGTGAAGATTATGATTTAAAACACATTCTGTCATGAAATATGCCACCATGGCATTGCCACCTAAAGCTGTGACATGAGCCCGGACTATTGCTAAAACTTCAGTTACGAAACTATGGATGAAACCGCTTAATCCTCCTTCCTAAAATTTTTTCTCAATTAAACAAAATTAAAAAATTTGATAACTCATATACCTCTCTAATGGACGTTGTTTCCCTTATAAAAAAGAAATTTAAATTTCCCAGATAGTGCTCGATTTTACCACCAGGTACATAAGATAATGGTGTTATATCAACTCCATGGCGTTCTTTGTAAGGCATCTGAAATAAATAAATAAATAAATAGAAATTTAATTTCTTTAAGGACTGTGTTCCGCTCATATGAAAAAAAACAACTCTAATTGACATTTTTTTATATCAAAGTCAATTAACATCAAAGATGTTCAATTTACATGTTTTTTTCCATAAGACCGAAACACAGTCCTTTGATTATATTACATGTCTTTCTTTGCTAGTCTGGATTCTATTCCGCGACGGTGATTTTTGCCGCAATCTTGAAGTATGAGTATTAAGATGCGTTTGAACAGTTTGAGTAACACTATTTTCCGGGATTTGATCTTCTTCTAAATTGAAAATTAAGTCATCCTCTACAATAATTAAAATAAAATTACATAAAAAAAATTGTATAACTGCAAACCATATTTCTTTGTAATGGTGTTCTTTCTTTTAAATTTTATTTTTTGGGGATCTCCAAGACCTAACGCCATTCCTGAAATATCAATTAATAAAATCCAATTTATTTAATTTTAATTAACAAACCAAGAACGCATAATTGGATTTCATCAGTTTCTGGTAAGTCAACTCGAAACTGTAAATCGCATAGAGCACAAGGTACCATTCTTCGTAATTTGAAATAAACACTTTGTAATAATCTGTGTAAATGGACATCGAAATTATAAGGAGGAATAAATTTCGCCCTGTAGATTTGAGTAAACATTTGGAGATTTTTAACAATTTCTAGTTCTTCTAATCCAGGGACAAATTCAGTATTGACGACATGAAAACCATCTGGTGGACGTTCTTCCATTAACATATTAACAATATCAGTATCTTCGGGATCATCAACCTTAAAACATTCAAATTTAAAATTGAAAAAAAAAAAGATATTCTTACTTCAAGAACACAGCAATCTTTATTCCCGATTGATAAATCAATCGACGTTTGTTCTTCTTCAGAATCATCATCAGACAAAACGCGCCCATTTTGAAAATCATCCTGAAACTCTCAATTATTTTTAGTTAAATAAAAAATCAGTCTCACTTTTAATTGATAAATCTCTCGATTTTTGCGTACAGTTTCATTCAACAACTTCTGTAAATCAGCTAATTTTTTATCATCTGAAGATCGATCTGAAACTAACTTAGGTAGCGCTGGTGTTGGTAATGAAGCTAAAAACGCAGCCGTGCCAGTTGCAATACCAACAAGCATTTTTTCACCAATTGATATGCGAATCTTCAGTCCAAAAATAGCATTCATTCCTTTTATTTTCAATTTATTTATGAGCAATCTATGTAATTCATATTCTAAAAACGGTAATCCATCGGAAATTTCTTTGGCGTTTGATTCTCCCCGTAAATCTTTAAGCGGTCTAAAAATAATTCAATTAAAAAGTGGTTTTAATTCGGGGATTGAATCGTACCTACAAACAAACGATTGAATGAAACAGCCACGACCTATAATTGGTGCACCATCTGGAACTTCAATTGTTGCTATTAAAACTTCCGGGACTTTACCCGACCGACAAATATTGCATTTAAGTACAGTTGCTCTTATTGGTACATTGTTTGTATTATATGGTAGATGACAAATTGCGCAAGAGTTAGCGATATGAATAGTTTCATGCTCGGGGCTGTTTTTCTAAAATAAAAATTATTCAAATTTGTTTTAATAAATTTTGGAGAATTACAGATTCTTGTGGTTTTTGCAAAATCCTATCTTTTTCAGAATCGGTGCGTTCTAACGACGAACTTAGTATGTCTTTGCTGTGTTTTGGAATTATAGGTAAACCCCCGATGCTGTCTCCCATTTCTCCAGTATAGTGAAACCCAATCACAGCAGCTGTGCCGCTAGCGCTTAAGACACAAACATCCTCACTACAAAAAAATAATTAATTACAAATTTCTTTAAAAGTAAATTACCAAATGCTTGTAGTTTCTGAATATCCTAATACAGCGTTACAGTTTAAAGCTCTAGCGTGTGAACGTATTTCCATTCGAATTTCCGACCACCAGGTGTCTCTCGATTCCGGTTCTTCGAGGTTTGATATGCGTTCTAGGAGTTTTACAGATCTTGCGCTCACAGCCCCACCTTTGATTCAACCATAAAAAAATATATATAGAATGTTGCATTAATAACATTTATATAACTATAGCGCTCTAATTTTTCTGTATAAATTGGATAAAATTTTACCTAATTGTAGGATGAATCCATGCGGGTATTTCGACATAGTCAAAAAGGGATACTCCAGCATGTCAAAATTTTCTTGAGGTACAGTGGCTCTGTGTAAAATATTGCTTTTAAGGTGTCCATTTATGCCTCCCATTGCTGATCGGTCACTTCCAGTGAGGCTATTTCCTACAGAGATTCAATAATTAAATTTTGATTTTTTTCAATTTGGATACATAAATAAATAGAGGGAAGGTTTAGACGACTCTCTAGTCTAAGGTTACCACATAAAATAGCAAATGTCTCTGAGATGAAAATATTAGTGACCTCTTTGTGAAACATTTATACAATTAAAGTAAATGCAACATTACGTCGAGCAAGCGCAAATACTCACTTTTCCTAAAGAATCCTATGGTAAGAAATTATCAACCAAAAACAGAAAAAATGCTTTAAAATGATTTTAAACGCGTAGTGTGGTTTAGACTTTGAGGCTTATCACAAAGTGGAGGATTCAAAATTTGCATAGATGTTTTTCTGACTTTCAATTTTCAATCCTCACACTTATATCATGATTTTTTCTTTTGGAAAAACTCCTCACCTTTTGGTGTTATGCTTAAATCAGAATCAGAGGATCTTCGATAGATGCAAGGTACGCTGTTCAGTTTAGCTGGTGATTGAACCATTTTCGTACCAACAGATTCAGCTCGGTGGTGGCCGGGCTCAGGTAAGTGATCCGGGACTGGTGAACTATTATTCCTAAGAGAAGGGGGTAAGCTGGCATGCATATTATTATCGCTACTGCTAACGCCTCGATCAATTTCCGTATTGATAGCTACAGAGGCTTGATCAACACAGGAATTATTATTATTATTATTATTAGTACAAGTTAATGTAGAGGATGGGATAACAGGATTTTTATCTTTTTTATCAGTTTGTGTTGTTGCTAAAATATCTTGAACAGTTTCCATAACCACATTGCCTAAAGCAGTACCCAACAATCCATGTTTTTTCACACTATCCTCTTTATTTTCACTCTTTTTTGATTTTCGCAAAAACGAAAATCGCTTTTTGTCAACTGATTTAGATTTAGGTTTTTTCAAAAACCCAAACTTTCTTCTTTCTAACTGTTCTGTTGACTCTACTTTTGGAGTACTGCACTCATCACTAGAATACCCTTTTTTCAGCAAAGTCACAAAACTGATTTTATTCTTAGTTATATTATCATCGCCATCTTTCAGTTTTGAAGCAAAAGGTATTAATATTTCTTTTTTTGGTTTATCCAAAACACTATCAGAAAAACAAGTTTGTTGAAAGTTTTGGATATTAGAGAAGCACGGATTTGAGTGCTGCCTTTGGATGTTACACATTGATGTAAAAGGAGCACCAAGGACTGTTTCATGTTTCCTGGCCCAATCATCCAAAGACATAGTTGTAGAAGATCTTGGTAAATTATTTGATGATTTTGAAATTGGCGACATTGGAGGAGTGTATGTTCCTATTATATTAACTTTTTCTAAGAGCATAGTTTGCATTGCTGTTTTAACCAATCCTTTGTGTTTTATATCACCAGCAATTTTTACAGGAGGAATTATGGTTTTAGTTTTTGGTGATTTATCAACTTCCATATCAATTCTATGCTCACTTAAAGAATCACCTCCATCTGATTCATCATCGGTTTCGATTTTAACTATCGGAGCTTTAGATTTTTCCAAATAAAAATTAGTAAAATCTTCAGTTGTTGGTGGACTGTTATTGGATAAATAATCAGCTGGGAATACAAATGGATTTTCGTTGTTTTCAGATTCTGTATAAGATAATGCGGGTAGTGACATTTGTTTAGAGAAGTTTGTTTTTGATTGATGACTTTCTTGTTCTAATAATTCGACGTTTTTAACAATGTTGCTTACAGTTTCAAAATTGATGTCTTTAGAATCGGAAGACTCTTCAGAACTGACTGAATCACTACTACTAGACGATACAACAGAAGATGTATCAATTGTAGTATCCTGAACTGATAAAAATGGTTCTGAAACTGTTTTGCCTAAAACAGAAATAGTAGCTTCAACTTCTTCAATAGTTGGAATTAAATCAATTATTTCCTCATCATCATCCGACAAAGAATCCTGACTTTCTAAAATACAAGTCAAACTATTATGAGCGTGTATAACCGATCTTGCTAAAACTTCAGCCATAACACTCGATTCGCTCTTCGTTCTTTTAAATTTCCTATTAATTTTTTGTGATAAATCTTCAGGAGTTTCATCAACTTCACCAATTCCAGAATCTCCTAATTTAGCTTTAAGTGCAGTCATTTTCTTTGATAACATATTCTGTGACGAATATTTGAAATTTTTAAATTTTTGACTAAAACCATATCCTGGAGTTCCCCTCATATCTTCTTGTTTTAAAAGAGTTTTGACTGAAGCATGATGGATATTTTCAGTAAGTGTTGGGTTTGATTTAGTGGATCTTAATCGAGATTCTGTACAATAAAGAGTTTTTGGTAAATGTTTATATCTTGGATTATCTAAATCAAAAGTGGGTAATGGTGCAAATAAAGGTGGGAGATTTGGTTGATTCATAGGAGTAGGATTTAAGTGGAAGCTAGCTTTTGAGCCAAGGAATTTTAAATAACTCTGTGCACGCCTACATGCAACAGGATAAAAAAAATTAATTACTTTGTTCGATTCTTAAATATTTTGTGTTTTTTGATTACTTACTCTTCGTTTAATGGTTCTGTTATGTTAGGATGAGGAGCATCCAAGAGTTTGACTAAGGTTACAGCTGTTCCAATTCCTCTAGCAACAATTCCCGACTCTCCTTCAAGATCGAAGCATTGACAATATCCTATAACAGCATTTCCACCTAGATCTAACGCTTTAACTCCGATTTTGCGTTGCAATTCGCCTGATAATTTAAAGAAGAGCGTTTGGCGCGCTTCGTTGGAAGCTCGAGGTGTTCGAATTTTATCAATCCACTGATATTCAGGATCGTCGTTTACTATAAGTTCTTCAACAAAACCATGGACTGTTTGAGCAAAATACCCATGTGGGATTGATTTAGCTAAAAAAGAAATATTAAAAAATATAAAATGGTAATTGAAGTATTACAGCAAAAAAACTGGATTCCGCATGATGATTGTCTAAATCTATTGAAATCAGAGAAGAGTTCTACTTTAACAACGATATTAACTTCTCCTCTTATACCATGCATTGTATCATACACTGGTATCCATCCAGACATGATAGAATTCGGTAAATGCTCGTGATTACCATCGCCATTTCTACCATATCTGACTAATAACCCAGCTGCTGGTAAAAGGAGCGGATTTAAATCTAAGTACACTTTTCCTATTGCATCGTTAGCTGAGTAAGTATCATGATCCATCAGTCGAATTTGTAATGGTTCATCTTGTAATTCTGAATCGTCAACCTGAAAATAATTTTATAAACGCAAGCCCTTTTTTACTAAACACATACCTCAAATCTATACCATTCAGAATTCCACTGTGGATGTAGAGATTTTCTACAAACATCAGTTTTATAAGTTGTGCTTCCTAATTTAATTTCCACGTAAGCGTCAGTCGTATCACTGGATCTGTCCATAACAGGGAGATTCCTCCCTGATATTATTTTAACTTTAACTTTGCCAGGCATTATTGCAGTTTTTTCATAGTATTGATAATTTGAGGTTAAGTTCAAAGCGCATTTTATTAGATAATTAGGTTGAAGCGGAAGGATTTTGTAGTTTTCACTAATGACGTCGTTATTTACATATTTTAAGAAATTTCACTTTTGACAATGTTTTGTAAGTATTTTTAGAAACTTAGGTTAGTTTTAGTTGTCAAAATGACAGCGTGATGTAATCTGGAGCGGCAAATTTAAATTTGTAATTTTTTTTGCAGGTTCAAGATTATTTTGAATTTGTGAGGATTGAGTGGATAGAAACAAGTGATAACAATTATCCTGCGTATTTTTATTGTAAATGCATCTGTCTGGTACATTAACATTATAACAGGTAAATGATTATTTATTGTATTAAATAGTCAATAAGTGTTCCAAGCGATTATGTGCTGAAACACGGGCAGGCAGTGCTATACGGTACAGAATCCTATATTAGTAACTATCAGTAACAACGTTATTTTACATCTGATAACTATTAGCACGTGTAGCTAACTAATGTACAGCTATGACCCGTTATTGCGTATATAGATCGTAAAAAAGTGTGTCGCAAATGCGTGGATGAAAATTCCAAAAAACAATATTAAAACTTTGGAAGACCATTCAGTAATATACACATCCATGCATCGAACTTGACCGAAGAATAATAATTACTTGTAATTATATACGAAATAGTGTTATTTTAATATTGTTTGATCGAAATTTCAAACAAAATGAGCGGAAAATCAATTGAAAAAATAGTCGAAGACGTGCCTATAGTGATCAATCGCTTTACTGTACATATTTATATAACATTTATTTAAACGGTCTATTGAATATTGATGATTGCATACACATCCGAGTTTGAGCAATTTTTTACGTTTAGAGAAATTAAGAAATGAAAAAGAAATTAGGCCTTTAAATGAGCCCCCAACTCAAGATTCACATAAATAATAATAATTATAAAATAAAATGATGTATTTAAATGTAAAAGAAAAAAGTGCTTGATTAAGAGTCATGTTCGTATGTATGTACAAGGAGTTGGTGTCAACGGCTATCGGGCTGTCTGCTGTCGATGGCCTGCGCAACTAAGTATTAACTTGAAATTTCGTTAAGTTGGATTAAAATCAGGCCGCCGACATGACGCTACGCAGTACATTACAGTATAACACTGCCCAGTCTCATCCATTCTACTCTAATCTAAACATACGACAGTGTTAATATTTGACTGATGTCGCTGGAGCTCGCGCACGGGTCTATTGTCCTCGACGAAGGGTGTGTTGCCTAATGGTATACCATGTGGTAGTCCTCCTGCCATAGTGCCATAGCAAGAGGCAGGAGGTATGCCCTGACCAGCTGTGTGTGAGGGCTCCGGGGGACTTTACAATCTGGCATTTGAGCTGACTACGATTGAGGTCTTTAACAATACGAATCTTTTACCACCGTTAACAAGTGATTTATCTGTGTACGTAAGAATCGGCATGACCAAACGTGACACTACATAACGATATCGATAATACACCGTTTATATTTGTTAAAACAGGCCTTCCGTCATCTAGCACACTCGAATCATAACGATTGTCACTCGGCGATTTAAGGAACAAAATTATTCTGATTCGGTACGATGTGTGTTGTAACAATCACCAAGCAGTGTCTTAAAAAATTCAAAAAGAAATTTTAAACAGTTCGATTGCCCCAGTCACTATTTACCGAACACCAAAAACCAGTAGGCCTTGTGCGGTTCTCACATGGAAGCCACATGATTTGTTAGCCAGCGATGGGGGAAAGCCAAGGTTTTATTTGCCGCGATATATTTCGATGATTCTGTCTTGATCTACATATTCGAAGATGTGAGGAGCATCCATAAGGATTCCCACCGTACCAGCTGTGGTTACGATGAAAAACATATACAATTGAAGTCTGTCAATTACCATTGCAACGTACTTCCAATCTTCTCTTGTCTGGAATAAAGCAAAAACAAAAATAATATCTAACCAAACAGATAGATATTCACTCACTTGAATATAAAGATCTTCGTTGCGTAAATGTTCAGCGATAAATTCAACAGCTTCGGTTGCTTTCGAAGCCTCTGGTGATAAAAGAATTGAATCGGAACTTTCGCTTTCTCGACGACAACTCTCAGATCCTACACCAACACCTAAATCCGAATTTAATTTTCGGTTGATTTTACAATTTGGATGGTGCAAGTCGGATAATTCCATTACTTCGACTTTACTTTGGGATTCAATTGAACTGAGGAATTAATTAGTTATTATGAATAGTTAAGCTCATAATTTCACTTACCTTATGTGTTTCGGAATGTCTGCTGGAGATCCGTAGGGGTGAGGTGGCACGCCCATTCCTGGCATTTCCATCATCCATCGTAATCTTGTTTTTCGTGGTCGTTTCATTAGCAACATTGCCGGTAGATAATTGAGGAACACTGAACGAATCCATGAAGGCATTCTAAATATCAAATAATATTATCAATTTCAAAATAATTATAAATATTTAATTATACTCAACCTATGCGTTCTAGGCCCTCTAAAATTCCAATTGATTATCACTACCGTAACGAGAATACTAACGGTGTTCATGATAAACGTGAAAAGAAGATATTTCGCAATGAGCGGTAACACAAGTGAAGTTGGTGGCAGGATTTTTGAAACGAGCAATAAAAACACGACGAGTGATAGTAAAATACTAATACCCAGCGTCACCTAGAATTAAAAAATAAAACAAAGATTGAAAAAATCTATTAGCTTTGAATTCATGAAAAAGGCGTTACCTTTTCACCGGCTTCTGCTGGTAAATAAAAAACAAGTACGCAAAGGAACGAGATAAGTACTGTAGGAAGTATTAAATTGACGGTATAAAATAGAGTCTTGCGGCGAATGATAATATAAAATGTGATATCAGTTTCTGTAGGGTGGTTACCCTCATATATATTGAGGTAGGCGGGCACTTCAATAATGTCCCACGTTCCAGACTTCCAGTAGTCTGACAAGTCAACGAAGTTTTTGTTATTGTATAATGCTAGTGATACTTGATCACCGTTGAAAGTCCAAGATCCAAACTTCATAATGCAGGTCTGTTGGTCGAATGGAAAATAAGTGACATCTATTGTACAAGAACTCTGCAAATGAGAAAGCATTAAAATTTTAAATCGTGACCTAATTTATGTTCACACCTGATAAATTGCGGGCGGTACCCATAGCACCTCACCGTTGGGGTAAATTAACACGTTAGATTTGTATCTCACTTCGTAGTTACCATCAGCGCTAAAAGCATTTAAAATTAATACCAAAGCGTATTTTTTATCACAATGGAATTTACTTATTGAATAAAACTATATCAGGTTTCCATACTTTGTCCGGGGGTAACCTGAGTACAGCAATTCCTCCGTAATCAGCTTCGTCCCATTGAAGCTGATAGTCGTTCCATACCTTTATAATAATTATAAGAAAACAAAAATATTGAATTTTCAAAATACGAATATTAACTTACCAGTCGCAACCAAACATTCGACTTCATGATTTGATTTTTTTCGTTCTAGAAATGATAATTTTTATTTAAAAAAATAAAAGTGTTTTTATGTTAACATAGAAAGCATACCACGTTAATAAGTTGAACGAAAGCTAGGCCAAATCTGACGTCAACTTTTTCAGTCATATTTTGAACGGGGCGTATCAGCTTGTTGTATCCTCTGAAGAGATCTCGAACTAAACGCTCTTCATCTTCGGAACATTTGCCTGAAGAGAAAGACCGATTTGCATTTAATCGTATTTGGATTATATGGTATTAAAGACGATATGATGATGACATTAGAAGAGTCTAAAATATGGGTGTAGTTAAGGGTTGTTAATTCAACAAATTGATCCGTGATTTTATCATTGGAAATATTGCGAAAAATAATAGAATATTCGAATAAACTATTGAAACTGTTTGATTGAATGTTGTAAAATAAGAATCCTTTGTTTGAAACAATAGTCAGAGGGGAGGGGCTGTGTTTACATGTCACTCAGCATGGCAGTGGGTGTGCCGGCGCCCTTACCTATGACGATGAGACATGAGATGAGAAGCAGAGCCAGCAGCTGAGCCGCCGTTGCGGTCCACATTGCGAGGTGGTGCATGGCACTTGAGAATGCTTACAAGATCATCGAGATCTGGCGCGGCAGCTCAAGTCCATGGCTTGGGCGGACGTCAGAGCGCGAGCTTCTTGGCGTCGCGCCGCTATAATCGTGCTTCCGTTTCCGGGACACTGTCTACACGTTCCAAACATTCTGCGAACGCCGCAACATGTCCTTTCACTCAAAGTTTTAAGCAAGGGCACGCACACACCCTCCAAGTCATTCTGAGAAAGTCAGCGTGGACGTAGCGCGACACCACCCCCTCGGAAATAATTATGAGTATCGTGACTAGATGGCAGGCAAGGAAGGCGCAGGACTGTTTCTTGAACCAATCCGTGCAGCTTCCCACCTTATTATCGACCGGTAAAGAAGTATCAAGCATGCGTCTTTAACATCGCGACGTCAGAGGCGCCGAGAAGACTCTTCTTCACTTCGTCATTTTCAACGAAACTTTCGAACTATAAGCGTCCGCCTCTGATAAATTCATGAGAAAAGTTTCACATTCCTGAAATGTGTAGCAACCAGATTGGTAGCTTTACAAGAATCTGGAGACATTCTTCGAACTTGTACGATGAGAGCGATGCCAAAAATTTAACTCTAAAGCTGTCATTTTATACAGTCTATATGTATTAGGTATATTGAATAAAAGACAACCTTCGCATTTGCAAGTTTAATTGAAATTCATTTAACAAAGTACAATCCATTGTGATACAATTTACAACAATTTCGGTAGAAAACAGTACTTGTCGCTTTGATTTGATTGAGAATGTGACAAGCAAAGATTCTTCTCATTTTTCTTCTTTATTATTATTTTTTTTTTTATTCTTAATGATGTAATTGTGAAAGAATCTACACTGGTCGCAATCTCATCCAACAGCTGGATTTTCTGCTGTCCCAAAGGCCCTCTCGTGTCGTTAGTTAGCGACCAATAATGGATTGTCGAGTTTCTTTAAAATAGTGTTTAACCGATTAGCATTTTTTTTTAGTGAATAATAGTTCTCTGGGAAGTACTTATTTATATAACAATGGAACGCGAGATTTATTACTTAATATTATGTATAATATCATCGAAAGAGATTTGCACGCCTTCATGTCTTTTAGATGGTAACTTTCTTGAAGAAAAACAAAAAGCGACCATCTGAAGACAGCATTCTTTAGCTTTCTGCCAGCCTCTTTAAGCCATTAAGAGAGATAGATGACGCTAAGCGTTTCCGCCGTTGCGTAATCAGCGTTAACAATCGAACTGCCATTCGTCATTAATTTGCCTAAAAACCTAAAATATAAACGGGTAGGGGAACTCGCACTCGCAATGGATTCGGTATTCACCATATTCAAATCTTTTGCTCTATTAAGATGTAAGTAAATAAAGACTAAGAATAAGAATTATAGACCTAACTGACGAGATATTGTCTTGCTTGATAGTGGAAGAACGTTGGCGATGTTTTGTTGCGACTGATCATTTCCGTGTCCAGCAGATCAATCTGCGAAACCATATCCGGACTCCCGGACTCATTTTTGAGTCATCGTCAGTTTCGGCGTTTTTTTAGTATTATTTTGAGCAACTTCCTTCATTTGACGAGGAATCCAGATCAACGAAATATTTAGATGATTATCGTATTGAATCGAATAAAACGAAAAAGAAATTGTATTCGAGGCAATGTCGCGTGATTGCTGCTGAACCAGAAGTACGCACGACGTTTTCCCACTTGAGACATGAGTATTTTTTTTACACACGACTCTGTACGTTACATGACTTTGAAAGGATATGTTAGAATTTCAAGTGCTTTTTTTTCATCAGCTATGCTTCTAAGTTAGGTTCTGTATGTACAGGATAGAGAAGTCCATAGATGACAGTTACAACCTACGTAGCATGCTAGACGGACAAAATATATAATTATATATAAAAAAAAAATGATGAAGCAGTTTCTAAAACTTCATCCGAATTATTCTAATCATACCAACATTTTCGTTTTGTCTTATAAATTTTTAATAATGAATTTTAATCATTTTAAATTATCTCAAATTCCACGAGAAAAATATAGTTCTACACGTCATACAATATAAAACGCCATTAACAATGTGTCAAGTAACAATACGAAGTGGGGAACAGCGACAGAAACAATCGTGCTCCTCTCTTCGCGGACAAAACATTGCACATTACTATTGTCGGGTTCGCAAATGGCACGGTTGCTTTTGGAGCTAGGCATCGCCGAACAAGAGGCAAACAGATGGTCGGTCCTTCTTATCGCCTCTTGTTCAGCTGAAGAAAAGTGAAACGTTCCGTCAAGTAACAGTGCCAATTGACGATCTCGTCTGACTAACTCAACATTTAACTTGATTTATCACAGTATGATTGTGTTAATATCCTAAAGAACACGATACAAAACCAAATTTCCGTATAAAACGACTGCCAACTATTGATGGGTTTTGGTGGCGCGAGCGTCAGGATCGATACGGATACGGCATCTAGCCGAGCCGAAATCTGTCGAACCGGCCCAGAGACCCATCCGCAATCGTCAGCAGCTACTTTTTCTAGCATGGGAAAAGTTGTTGCGAGGAGCCGGGGTAGCTACGATACGATGATGTGTGGTGCCGAGAACAGCACTGCTAACGTGGCGATGATCGTGAACAGAGTGAATATAATAAGGCACAGTCTGTCGACCACCATGGCCGCGAATTTCCAATCTCTGGTGATATCCGCGGCCTCGTCTTCCTTCCGCAGCTGATCTGTTATAAAGCGGATTTCTTTTAAAATCAGCGCCAATTCATAATCTGCACTTAGACAAGAATGGTTCGACACTAACGATTCATGTAATCGACCTCCGTTTCCGTTGTCTTCGTTTTGCCTATTAATAAAAAAGTATATTTTTCAAATATATTTTAATTTTTCTATTTTTTTTACCTATAAACTGTTCGAAAGAACGTCGCTGTTGGTAGCGGCGTCGGAGTTCCGCCGCCTCGATGGTTGTGTCTAAAATCGTCGTCTATATCTAACACATTAGCAAGCAAACTTTTGGAAGAACGATCTTTCAACTCCACGTCTTGAAAGTGCAGTGGTTTGCGATCTGTTGCGACTGATGCGGGTCGACTCGGCTGTTGCCCGTACTCACAACCACTAGGTGAGTTATGTGGTCTGTGCATACGTAGAAGCCATGGTAACCAAATCAAAAAGACAACTTTAATCTGAAAGAAATATTTTGATTTGAATTTATTTACTCAATTTCTAAACAAATTACCCAGTCTGACATTTCGTGCGTGTCAGCATTACGATGATGGTAATTGAGAATTAGGATGGTTGAAACAACCGAAGATGCCACCATGAACATGATGCAGTTGAAGTAGGTGCCAAGAAGAGGCACTGCATCTGAGGTAGCGGGCATCGTTTCGGCTACCATATTTAAAAACACTGTCAACGATAGAAGAATTGTGACTCCTAATGAAAGTTTTTCTCCAGAGTCTGGGGGTAAAGTGAACCCCAATACTGCCATCGAAGCAATAAGCACACACGGTACGATCAAGTTAAAAAAGTAGTACAATGTCCGCCTTCGAATAATAATGACGAATGTTATATCGATGTACGGCTCTGGGCAGCAGTTATAATAGATTTCGTTCCTTTTTCCGGGAACTCCTGAAATAAATCTCTGTTAATATCTCATATCGAAGGTATTATCTCGTATTTTACCTAGCAAATCCCATTCGCCGTTTGTAATAAAGCTGCTGATATCACCTCCCGCGTCGTCTTGTAATTGTAGATCCAGCTAAAATGAAGTTAATCATCCGTTGAAAATAACTCACTGAGTGTAAAACTTACTTGTAATCCGTCATAAGTCCAACTTCCAAATTTCATTTCACATCGTTGATCATCGAACGGAAACCACGTGATGTCGATTTTGCAAGTGCTTTTGAAGATTCCGGGAGGCACGTACAGACAGCTGCCGTTGTTGCGGACGACAACATTTGTAGGATAAGTTCCGTCGAAGCCTTCGTCGGCACTTGATAGAGGAGGAAAAAAAATATTATTTTTGCTCGTTTGTTTACGGAAGTAACTCTTCTACCTGTTGTACATGAGAACATCCGGTTTCCACAGTCTATGTGGAGGTATGCGAAGGTCCTTGACACCGCCAAATTCGGATGCATTCCATCGAAGGTTCATGTCATTCCATTCCTGAAACGGACCAACGTGAATCGCTGATCTGGAAGGTGATAGGCCACCTGTCAACCGATGTTAGGGCGCGACCGACCCGCCCCCGCGTTCAACGATTGTCAAATTATTCGCACACCGATCAACTTATCGCCATTGACATTTCCACTTCTCAAAACTCACACTCACATGAGCACGGCAGAATTGTGTTCGACGCTACAAAGGACCCACTATTGCAGATATTAATCACCCCTCATCCCCGCCCAACTCTCTATCTACATAAAACTCCCGGCAACAACAACGACCCTTGTGTCTATGCTCATCAAAAGAAGAGAAAAAAAGACCTGGATAAACTCACCAGTTTTAGCCAAATATTTGTGACGAGTAGCTGGTTTTTTTCGTCCTATTTATTCATAAAAAAAATAAAAGTCAAATTTAAGTTTGTTCATTGTCATATTGATTATAACCTACCACATCGATGATTTGCATTAAAGTTAAACCGAAACTGAGTTGCAAGGGATCTGACTCGTTGGCCACCGGCCTTTCCAATACGTTGTAATGATCCAATAGCTTGTGGAGAAGTCTCTTCTCGTTGTATCCCGCCAAAGATTCTAAAATAAAAATTACATTTTTTATGAGTTCGATCCAAAGTAAAGCGAAAGTCTAAATTGAAGTTTGATTAAGTTCATGCTTAAAGTAGCAAAATCTATTTTCTATCCGTGATGTTTATTCTACACTAGTGTACTCTATTTAACTCGTTGCAGATATACGAGACAGGAATATAGATTTGATAATTAAACCTCCTAAGTGAGGTTTGTTTGAAGAAAGGGTGTTATATAAAATCTAAGGTAACAAAGCTAAAAAAGAAGAGCAAAAGCCTACCGTTCGGTAGCGACAGGCAGATGTGCAAAAGGACAAAGAGCGTCAGTGCTCGTGGGCCGCAGTAGAATTGACATTGCTGCATGCCACTGTCCATGGGTAGCGATATTAGCAGTAAAGAGCTCGCGCCAGTGCTGTGTTCTAACGATCGTTTAGATTTCAGTTTAAGGTTTAGGTTTATTGCGGTTTCATATTAGAATCGTTTTATTAATTATTTATTCGGGTTTAGCGTTTGCAGCGTTATTTATTAAAACACAATTATTTTAAATGTTCGGTTCATGGGTTTAAGTTTAGCGTTTATACATATATACCTATGTATAACAGTACTAGAGATACTATCCATACACATGTATATACATATAGTTATGTTTTACCGCCAGATGGTTTAGATTTAGTTACTTCATGTTTACTATCTCGTGCCTACTTTGCACATTCGTATACTAAAGCCATTGCGAGTCGGATGCTCCTCCGCCAAAGTGCTACTGCGCTACCGCGAGCCCACTGCCAGAACCAGAGCAGCAGGGATGCTGTATGACACATGGACCGCGCACGAACCACCGCTGCGCCTGCTTTTCTAGCTCACCATCCTCGTCACCGCCTGATTCCTAATAATACTTCCACTTCAATGGCCTTACGCACGTTGCAGCTTCCTACGGATGCTCTTCTTGCAGATCAATGAGTGTTGACGCATGTGCAAACCGGTGTCGCAGCGTGACCGGTTCACCTTATGGTACTCGACAGGTACTGGTTTTAACTTTGTCTCAGTACCACCAGTCCTTCACCCTTATCCTTTCTACAAAATTTTAATCCCTTCCTATGCAAAATAGCCGAATTTTAACTCATCAATCTAAACCTGTATTGACATTGACACTAAAAGATACGAGAATTTCCTGCAGCGAACTTTAAGAACGCCCTCTTTGCATACATTAATAACATAAAAGCGACGATACTGCCATATTCTCTTTATTTACAAAACTTTACCATTATGACAAATTCAATAAATTTCATAATCTCAACGCTGTAATAATCAGTTTAATTGCGTTTACTGCTAAATGATAAAACGCTTCTTCCGATAATCGTTAATTGATTAAGCAAACAACTAAACTGGTATTCTCTCTCCCGCATTCAAATACTTCGATTAAAATTATCATTGTGGAAGTTTTTTTTCATTTCTACAAAGATGATAATTACTTAATTAACTAAACAAATCTATTAAATTGCCAAACAAAAATTTGATATCTCATGTCGAGGACAGTCAGCTTTTGTTATTGATCTCATGGAAATTTATCAACTAGTAAAAGTTGATTGTTTACAAAAATGGTGGAGGCGCCAGGTAAATTTATACCTCTCGCTCTCTCCTCACCTCCATAATACTTATTATTTTGCGCATGTGTCTTCTCATTTAGAATAAAAATTATTGCGCATGTGTTTAAACTTATAACAATGAAATGTTTAGATACAATTATCTATTTTAATTCGATTATTTGAATTTAGAAAGTGAATTACAAATCTACTTGTCAGATTCAATATTCACTCTAAAAGGAATTGTTTCTCTATTAATAATAAAACTTAAATTCATTATGTCACTTCAACTCTATCTACAAAACAAATTTCATTAAAAACACTCTCCGTCTCTCTTCCTCTTTTAAATCAAATTTTGTATTTTATATTTACATCTTTTTGTAAAAGTTAAAATGAATTTATTTGTTTACCAACAAACTTAGGAAAAAAATTGAATTCCTTAATTAAAGAACATCTTTCAAATCGTTATATTTTTCATTTTATATTTAACATCAAATTCTCATCTACAATAGAGACGTAATGAAAAAAATTCATTCTCTTGTCTCATTTTTAAGCAAATTATATCAGAACGAAGGATTTCAGAAGTTCACGTTTCAGAAGCTTCTGTATTGTTTTCTAAAATAAGCGTCAAGAGAGAAACCTTTCTATAAAGCTTAAACACCAAAATTGATTTTTGTAGTTTTATAATTAAAATTTATTATTTTCCAAAACTGTTACAATTATGAAGAAAGTTGCTCATCATTTAATATAATGTCAATTAACACTAAGCTTAAAGTGTATTAAATTTGAAACTTTTACGAAACGCTGTAAGAAAGATTTCCTCGCGCTCTAATTTCGTCGCGAATTATGATAGAATGAAAAAGTTGAAATTAAAGAAAAAACGGACGCTATCAATCAGATTCCGGTTGAAATTTTCAAACGTCTGATCTTTTCTCATTCAGTTAAATGTTGACATTTCGAGAAATTGAAGCGATTTTGATTCTTCTAAGACAGTTAAAGTGAGAATGGATTTCGTTGGTAATTTCCGTTTTCTAAAAAAACTAATTAAAAAGAGTTTAACTTGAGATTAGTGTTTTTAATGTTGTGGTTCCCAAGCGAGTAAGTCGCTGTAATTCATTTCAAATTTTCGTCATATTAAAATTTTGAAATAATGTGATTAAAATGCATTTATTGATCTTTTCTTATTAAAAACAGATTAAATCAAGTTGGAATATTTGGAAGTATTCGGTTCTTTCATAAAATTCCATCAAAATTAGTCTTGTTAATTTTTTTATTGCCACAATCTTCATTCTGTTTTAATTTATTTTATTTAGGTTACGAACATCGACATGCCATTCTTCACTAATCACATATTTCATAACGTTCGAATTTTTTTCTTTCTTTTCTAACAGGAATCTCTATATAAAATTGATAAAATTTAATGTTGTTAACTTTTCTTAATTTTATTTTAAATCTAAACTACTAAATGTATTGTAGTAATTAAAAAGAATTATTGACGTTTATATTGAGCTTTATACCTTAATACGAATTAGGGTAGAAGAAGTATCCATATAAATGAGCGAAGTAACATCATTTCCGGACTGACTCAGATATTTCCAATACAATTTTCCCTAAATGTAAAAAACTGACTTGATATCCGTTTTTTTCATGACGAATATATATTGCTGTAATAATGGAAAATATTAACAAAGGGTACAAAGGTTTTTTGCTAAAAACGGAGATGTCAGCGGGGAAAAAATATTGATTCACGGAAAGTTATTGCTATCCTCAATATATATATATATATATTTTTTTTTTTAGTTCAAAGAGAAAAGTCATGTTTGGGAAATTTTGGAAAACAGTGAAACCAACTAAAAGAAATGAATAGAGTTTTGGAAAATCTGGACTTTCAAAAAGAAGGGGTGACATAGCAGTTGTGTATAAGCGATTATAATTATGTGAAAAAATTATTGAGAAAATTGGAAAATTACCGTTGTGTTTTTATTAGAAATTGATTAAAGTCTGTGAAAATGAGATTTTTAACGAATAATAATAAGAAACTACCAACTGGATTTAATTACATTATTAGGTAATAAAAAATCTAAATGCAAATTTTGATAATTATTATGTTTGGAAATAAATAAGAGATCTAAATTGATTAGAATAAGTTCATTCTTTTATCGTATTTCAGCCAATTAACATTAAAAATACTTTTTGTGACTTAGAAGATAAAAGACTTTTTTTATTATTCTACTCCATCTCATATGTTATTGGTTTGATGACTTTTAAAGAACAGGGTTAATACAGTGTTTATACAAGCAGTTTAACAAAATTAGTTACTGCTGTGGTCTTATTAGAAATTGATGGAAATGAATGATGATGAAAATGAGATTTTTGAAAATGTGAAAGTACTATATGTAATGTTTCTGATCAAAAACTTCATTGGGCTTAGGAATTTTATCTAAAACATTCAGAGGGTATTCCTGAAATGTTGCTTTCTCAGTAACTATCTTTGAAACATCTCTATAATTTAACAAACATTGACTTAAAAGCAGCGGCTTTCTCGTTTCAGTTATTAGTTTTACAGAATGTGTAAATGTATTGAGTTTGAAAGAAATTATTTTAAAAAACAATGTTATATTTTTCCAGTTTTTTTTTTATTTATTAAGTTTACAAAAACTTTCGTTTTTACTTAAATACATATATATTTACAATATATGTCTTGGTGTTTTGCTTTTAACATTTTTTAAATACCGGAAAAACTGTACAAATTTATTTAAAAATAGATTTTTTAGTTATTGATAATTTGATTGTTTGATTATTCTATTTTTAAAAAACTTTTTAGGTGCGCTGTTTAGTTTGATTTGGCGATAGTAGTGTCCTCTGTGTTTTTCTTCGGTAGATAAAGTAGAGTATTTCTGTTTGACCGACCGTTCGAGTCTCGGGTGCGGCATGGTAGCATGCGCTAGAAAGAGTGCGGAAGGGGAGCATAGTAATTGCCAGCAGCTATACACCTACCATCAACGGCATCGCCCGATCCCGAAATAACGGTGTAATACCCACGGTAAGTTGTCCATTTTAATGTAAATCACACCCAACATCCCGAGCACCCATGAGAGTATGACAAAATCCTCGAAGAAGGCAGTGCAGAAAAAAACTGAAATAGTTTCACCTAGTGAGTATTTGTTGAAGCGTTGAGCCATGACAGTGTAAATTGAAGTGGTTTACGGATCCGTTTCCGACGTTAAAACCGAAAACGGACTGTGTAGTGGACGGATTAGCTAGTGGAAGTGACAGCGCGGCCCTCCGCTGAAACAGGAAAAGTGCGCCAATGTACGTATTTGTGGTGACAGGAGGGCATTTGGCATTGTCTGGGGGCCGTTAGAGCAGTTAGAGTGCTATGCCGACCATAATCCTGCCTTATTAGCGCCCTAATTCGTAGAGTAATGTTTTGATAGCTGTGACTGCAATCTGCATGTCTTCAGGTTACTCACTGTCTGCTCCATGTGTCAGTATTTAGCAAGCATCCTGTTGGGTTGTGGTTAACTGTGGTTTATTCCAACCACTCAGATAGAAAAATGCTTTTCGTAGTTACGCTTATTCATACATTGTACCGTTTAAATAGGTGTTTATTCTTATCTAATTTATTCATTCCAGCTAGACTGAAGTTTGGGTGCAATAGGGAAAATGCGCGAGTACAAAATCGTGGTATTAGGTTCGGGCGGTGTTGGCAAATCAGCACTTACCGTACAATTTGTACAAGGAATTTTTGTCGAAAAATATGATCCTACTATCGAAGATAGTTATAGGAAACAAGTTGAAGTCGATGGACAGCAATGTATGCTTGAAATTCTAGATACAGCAGGCACAGTATGTACTCGACTTATAAAATTAATCATATTTCATTTTAAATCGTCTTTAGGAACAATTCACAGCTATGAGAGACTTATACATGAAGAATGGTCAAGGGTTTGTTTTGGTTTATTCTATTACTGCCCAGTCAACATTTAATGATCTTCAAGACCTCCGGGAACAAATTCTCAGAGTTAAGGTATATTTTACTTAATTGAAACTAATTATACACACTTGAATAGTATGACTAATCATTTCTAAGGTCACTATTTAGATCACGTTCTTATATTTTATACATAAACACATCTATTTTAAGATGACTATTTTATGTGAATCATTCGTTTGATATATTTCCTCCAAAGAACAGGAACAATATTGCATATCAAACAAAACCCATATCAATGTGAAATTTGTTATCAAAATAAAACCAAGGTCGGCAGGAGATTGATCACTATTTATGCTTGTAATCTGCATATTGGAAAAAGCTGGCTTTTATTGCTCAATTACACTTTTTTTTATTTCAAATAAAAAATTTTTAGGATACTGACGATGTCCCAATGGTGTTAGTTGGTAATAAATGTGATCTGGAAGAGGAGAGAGTGGTAGGCAAAGAACAAGGAATCAACCTATCGCGCCAGTTCAACTGTGCCTTCATGGAAACCTCTGCCAAAGCTAAAATAAATGTTTATGATGTGAGTATGATATAATAATAGTAAGATTGTTTAATTTTTCATTTTTTCCAGATATTTTATGATCTAGTTCGACAAATCAACAAAAAATCACCCGAGAAGAAACAAAAGCAGAAAAAGAAACCAATCTGTGTGCTTCTGTAAAATTGTAAATCGATTTGAACCAAAAAGTACATTTAAACATTTCAAAGACACTTGTTAAGACAAAGTGTGTAAGCGTGAAGGCAAGTGCGGACGTGGAGAGCCTCTCTTCCAGTGGAGGGTACATAAAACCCTGTGTATTCTTTTTATTACATATTTAAGTATTTATATTTGTAATTAATTAAAAATTATATGTCAGTTAAATTTTTTCAAAAAAAAAAAGAGAATCAAGGTTGTTATTGACTCTAGATGCAATTCTATTTAGTGATAGATATTTGAAAACTACTGCCAATTATTGTGGTGTCAAATAGGGATAGCGATTTGTGAATCAGTGGTATGTGCTACTTCTGAGCCAAGACTATCGACGGGACAATACTTCTTTGACCACAGCATTTTTAGGGTGTTTTATATTCCTATCTAGAATAAGCCTAGTAAGGAGGGGGTCTTCGAATCATCATCCGGAGTAAGCACTGAGCTTCCGCATGAATCATGGTTTGTTTCTTCATGCGATTGCTACGTTTTAGCAGCATATAAATTAATGACCACTCCATTACATACCAATTTTAATTGTGTTAGGTGTCCTTGTAAATGGATGTAGTTTAGCGCAACAGTATATCATTAATTAGTACTGTGGTGCTTACTCCGTTAGCAGTGTGGTAGACTTAGGCTCTGAGGGATGGTAATCCATCTCCAAGTGCCAACAATATGATAACATTTCTCCAGAGTCGCAATTTCTACCTAAGTAAATTTGTATTTTTATTATTATGTATTTGTATCTGATTTCAAGTTTTAGTGTTTGAAATTGGGAAATGTGATAACTTTATGATTAGCTTTTGTGTATGTGGAGGTTCATGCTCTTATTTCGCACCTGCCTTTTGCACAACAGCGGTAACAAATCACTTGATGCAATGCAATACCGCTTGCCAATACTTTGAAAGGTTCTGTTAAAATATAGTTAATATATACATATTATATATTTTGTAATTCACCGGATACTTTTCTAGATTCCAATCACAAAAATATATGTGTCAGTTGAAAATTTCTTCCCATTAAGCAATTTAAAAAAAAAGAAAAACAAATTGTATAAATCAATCTTGTTGTTTTTTAATATAAATGTATGTTAATGTATTCTAATATTGACGCTAAATATAATTAAAATTCAATATTTAACGTCTTGTCTATAAGTGTTCCTTGTAATATAAGACAACTCTGACCAACATTATATAATATACCTTTTTACTATTCTACTTTTGTACATAAAATATATCATTAATGACAATATGCTTTTGATAAACAAATTTTCTTTTGAACACTACCCTTTCCTTTAAACAAAAATACTTTTTAATCAATTTCTTATTTCAAAACTTAAGAAACTTGTTTGCAACTAACAACCATCGAGGTCGCTTCGTAATTTGCTCTAATAGCCAACTGGGGGCAGAATATTTGGTTTGTGGTTTAGCAAGTCAAGATTAGTTTGCTGTATATTGGAATAGGGCGTCTAAGATATTAAGTCAGCCATCATTTTATAAATTTGTACTAAGACTAAACTCCTTGCTTCCACAGATTGTTAATTAGTCATAGGCAAAATTTATTCGCGCCCACTTATCATAGCCATTATATCCTGACATGAAACTGTCGTTTTGGACAGTTGATGCTGCAGTTTAATCTGCCATTTCTCTGCATGCTTGCCGCTTCAGTTTAACAATTAAAAAAAACTCTTGTTTTACACTTCAGTGAACGCAACCAAAATAACACCAGTGTACAAAAAGTAATCTATGTTTTATCATAATTTAAAAGAACCAAAATATTAAAAGATGGTTTTTCTTGATTTCTCAAAACTCGCAAATGGGTTGAACGTGTCTGTTGAATCATAAATCGATTATGCTAACGGCTTTAAAATACTCAAAGAAATGTATCGTCTAAATTTATTGCACTGCTCTGTTTCCATTAGGGAAATATCTGTATTTTCTTGCCGAAATTTCAGCTCGGACATGTGTTTAGGTCTTGACATTTGTTTGTAAAGAGCAAACTTAGAACAAGTAATGACGCTGACATATTATCCAAAAGCTAAATTAAGGTCTTTGAATTTAAGTCGGCGCATCCACCAAAATTATAAAAACTATAAGTATACGTGACAAATGTATGGCTTTAACTTTATCAAAAATTTTATAACGTCAAAGTTTTGATTAAATAATTGAGGAAAATAAAAATGTTTACGATTTTCACATGAAGATTTATTAGGAAAATTACGACTCGCAACGTTTTACGGTGGAAATATTTTTAAATAAAATTTTAACGAGCGATATTGTCGATTTTGTGATACAAGTTAAATATAGCAGCGATTTTTTGTCACTGAAAAATATAATGCATTTATTTTTATATTCAAATTTGGACTAATCAAAGCTAGAAAGAACAAAGGAATTTTACGTTGATATTAATTGTTTCTGTACGATATTAATGTAACATAGAAAGGTATGATGTCGGAGAGATAATGAAAACTGTACTGACAGAGTCGTTCTCAGATTAGAGGCTTTCACACAATTACTTTACATCACAAAAAAGCGTTTTAAGATAGGTTTAAAGCTGAGCGGATTTGTTTTAATTGAATTTCTCAGCTTGGGTTTTATTCACGTAAAAAAAACGACCGATGAACTTTAATAAAATAATAAATCGTTAAAAAGTTATCAACGGCACGAATAATACTAACTTTATTGGAGTTTTTGAGTGTGATTTAAAAACATATATTCATTTGCAGTTTTATTAAACGATGTCAAAAGAAAACCAATTTAACTTTGAATCGTTGTTTTAAATACTGATAGTAAAGAATATATAATGACTTTATTCAATTTTAATTTTGAAATGAACTCTTCATATTTTTCAAAATTTAATATTGTGAATTTTTTTATTGAAATGTAAAGTTGAGGTTCACCTTATTCAATTTAACGCTAGCAAGCCTTTACGAATCTTAACGAGGTATAAAGCAAACACCATTAAAAAGTCCACCATTTCTGCTTACTATGTCAACTCTTCATAAGCGTGCTTTGGGAGAGCCATTAAAGAAGGTGAGACACATTTCTGACGATATACGACTCAAAGACTGTCCAATTTTAACACCAACTCATTTTTATAAGTTCACTTTCGAAAATTTATTATTACTCTTTAATCATTTTTGAATTTTATTATCTGACTATTTTTTTTGATCTTTCAAGTTAATTAGGAAGAGTGCATGGTCAGATATTATTACGTTGAAAATCGATATCAAAACTGATATGATATGATAAAATAAGGCACGCAACTGAAGAACATCTACCACTCGTTATCACCAAAAAAATTATGATAATAAATCAACAAATTAGAAATTCTTATTTTTCTGGAAGTAAACAAGTTTCCGGCTTTGATATTGTTAGAATATTTACTTTCTTAATTCCCAATATGAAATTCAAAGTAGAACAGAATGGGAAAAATCCAATACCATTATGGTAATTTATCAAAAATAATAACATTTAATGTAGTGTAGATCGTTGAAAGTAAGTTTGTGAAAAAATGCGGGTCTCAAAAGCATTAATATGCTAGATGCAAAAAGCTTTTGTGGCATTTGGGAATTAACAAGCAAGTTGAGCTTTTTGTTCCGTTTATTACCATTCTCAATACTGGCAGTGCGCACAAGAAATGAGATGTCAGTACCTTGCGCTACGTGCTGAAATTTATTACTCGACGAAATAAAATTAAACTTTAGTTTATTAACTTAAAAGTGACATTGTTGTTAGTTTTAGCAAACAAAAAAATTGATTTAAGGTATTAAAAGTTGATTACTTTAAGAAGCTAAAAGTGTAAAGTATTACGCACAATTTCACTGGCAATTTGCTCATAAGGTTCAATAATAAAAAAATATTGCTTAAAATGGTCGTTCGTGCGCACATGCCGACAATAGAAATGGATACGAAATGGGATGTAAAAGGAATACTTTTTACGATTCGAACAATGTTTGTATCAACGTGAATATTTTAGGAAAATGACTTCAGTGAAGAACAAAATCTTGACAAATCCTTAGAAATATTCAAAAAAGGGAAAGTTTTCGAAAACTCACAAATTTATTGAGAACTTTCAAGTTTTGGAATTTTAGTTTTTGTTCAGATTTAGTAAAATTAGTTTTAATTTAACAGCAGACAAGATTATGCTTTTATGCTGCATAAAGCATTACACATGGATGCATTTGACAAAAATGCAGTTAAAAACACTCTTTCTAGTTTTACGGTTATTACCACTAGAGAATGCTTTTAAGCTAAATAATTTTTTCCCTAATTTTTGTTTCTAGTTTCAAGTTTTCTAATTGTCTTTCGGCAGCTTCTATTTTTCTTCTTGTCATTTCTAAATTTAGATTAGCATTCAATTCCCTAATTTTTTGTTTGGACTTTTCTGAATTTCCGGCATTTACCTTGAGCTTGTCAGTCGCTTCATTCTCTTTAATTAAAATTTCTTTAACGTTCACTTTCTTGAGTGTGTGAAAACGATCGTTCAGAATCCGTTAATCTGTCTCAAAAGTGGCGTTTGAAGCTCGTCTGAACCGTATGTGAGTAGTGAGCGCAATTAGTGTCGATGAAGGAAAAAGCCATGAGGCGTCCACGTTCTGTAATTGGGGTATGCGTCCGATTCGGATTAGAGTAAAACCAGCGACGACATAAGATATTAGCGTATTGTGAGTGTGGTTCGCCAGACCCGCAGTGCAGCGCGAGGGCACCACACGCTTGCGCCACCATCAAACTAGCAGCGGGACGTATTTGGGGAAGAGGCGGCGATCCCTCGGGCACAGTTTCTTGGATTCCGGGCACACAGAACTTCCACCTTCACATACAGAATTCATACATTTAGTACTCGTAGAAGAACGACGACGGACCGTGCGACGATACTCACAGCTTTACATAATCGTCTTCATACTGACACTTTTCAAATGTACTAAGAGATATGGCTACATTCTTCCACAATACACCTTTTAGGATAACTCAAGTAATAAGAATTTAAATATTCATCCCACAGATAGGAGACAGAGGATTTTGCCTCTGCCGCTTCTGAAAAATCGGTACTCATATATTTTGACGAATTTTCCTAATATAGCTCTCGGGAATAAAAACTAAGAAGGAAAAAAAATATTTTTATCTATTTCTCAGCTTATTCATTAGTCAAAATGTAACATGTTCAAACGGTATTTACTTTTTGGAAAGTCTTAGAATAAAAATACTTGAAACCGCATTGATAGAATTTTACAAGTCGCTGAACAGACATTTGTAAAAACACGCGGTTGAAATCTGCTTAAAAATATTTTGCGACGAAATTTGTTTTATACTATAGCAAGAGTTGGAATCATTATGATTAAACTTTACCAATTCTGCTAATAACATTTCGCCTTTTTGAAAATAAACATCGACATAGGTCATAAACCCTGTGTATTTTTAAAGCACTATGTATTTAAAGTATTACAAAGCAAAATTTATCACCATTTTATGTTTTACTTTGAATAAATTCTTTTTATCGCTTTTATTAACTTCTTGACTTTGGTTTTTATTTTTATTGTTTTCATGTTTTACTAAAATCACAAACAAACCATCAAAATTACATATTTGAATATTTATTCATCTAATCTCAAAAACACTCATTGTAAAAACATTTTATGCATTTTATTTTTAGTTTACTTTTTGTCATATCCTTTCTATGTAATGTCTAAAAATTTAGTTTCAAATAATTACATAAAAATTATTTGTTCTATTTATATTGTTTCAATTGTGAAATAAATTTTTAGGAAATATTTCTAATAATGCAATTATTGTTTTTTTTTTAACAAAATTCAATCCATGTATGTGTGTTTGTTTATTCTTTAATATTTCGTTTACGCAATATTTTAAATGAATTTTCATGAATGAATATATTATGTACACGACAGTGCAGAAAATTGTACATTTAACCAAACAATTAACTGATTTTTCCCTTTTTGTTTCCAAATAAATGGTTTGCAGCATTGATTTGTTGATGTGAATTTTTTGAATCATGAAATTTTTGGATATTTTCTGCATTGTGCTTTGACCTATCATACCATTTCGAAAAACATTTAGGGTATAATAAAAATCGTAGTAGTGCATATTTTTAAAAGGATTAAACTCATATAGTCAATACCATTAAATAATTATTATTATTGACTTGTGAGTAAATTAGAGGTTGTGTGTGGATAAAAGCAGCTGTTACTTTAATCTAGTAAAGTATTAAATTTTTCAATAATTTATTGTCGAATAATGACATTTATTATATTATTCGTATGTTCGTTCATAAAATAGGAAAACTAAGCATATAAAAGTCGAGTTATTTTATTCGTTTTTTATATATATTCCCAAGCGAGTAAAGTATAGAAACTATATATCATTTTTCTCGATTTTCCAGCGTTTTAAAAACTGGGATTCTTTGTAAAATTTATACCATGTAAGGTCAATTTGGATTAATTTGATTACAAGGGAAAAAAGATTTATTAAAAAAAGGTTATGTTAAATAATAAGGGAAAAAAGCGCACGTGTTATAACCAGTGAAGCGAGAACTCTAAGCGATAGAATTTTATGAAGGAACCGCTTCCAGGACAATGATCACATTTAAAAAAAATTGTTTAAGGTGTGTCAGAGGGTAGTTTTGAGTTTGTGTGGTAGCGCGTCATCAAGAATTCAAGGGATAATGAATGCGGAATCAGTATCGGAAAGATACCTTCTTTTGATTTTGTTGGCCGATTTGAACTTTAACTTTTGAATATTCAAATAATATTATTGCTAAAGTTATTTCAAACTTCTGAAACGTGAAATTCATTTAATTAAAATTTTGATCTCAGATAGAAAGTCTTTTATTATACGAATATTGAAATGTGGAAATAGAGACATTTGCTTTAACTTAATCAAATCTTTTGTTTTCTCAATAAACGCTTTTTATTACATCAGTCTAATTAATATTTTGATTCTGATTCCTGCATGTGGCAATTCAGATCTGTTCATTTGCAGATCAAAACTATAACAAACTTCTCAGAAGGTTTAACAGTTTTGACGTTTAGATAACAAGAGGGGAAATTTAATTAGTAACTTATAAAAAATATTAATTGATTATTCTATAAACACCTTACTTTTATAGCTTGTTCTTGACAGGTAATAAAAACAAGATCTTGCTTCTCTCTGACAGAATTTTTTTCTAGGTTTGTTGTTAAATATTTACAAGGTACTGATGGAGCAGTGTTGGGATTATGGGAATACGTTGAAATACTACTCAAAGATAGTTTTTTACTAATTTGATTATAGTTATTTTTTTTTTAAGTGAAAAAAAACCAAAAAACCACCGAGAGGTTGTCAGACTAACCACCGCAAGTTTGTCACCAGAAGTCGAAAGAGAAGAATGAGTAGTTGTTAGTGACGAATAGCGTAAGCGTAGTACAGAAATTTAGATGAGGACGAACATTCATTCAGGAGATGTTAGATCAAGCACACTTCAAAGAAACGAAGATTTAGGTGGCGACAAACCTACAAACCCATCCGAAGATGGGCGCCTGAGCCTCTACACTTTATCAAAATTTACATATTATTTAAATACTTATCCCTTTCTTGCAATCATTAGTGAGATGTAAAAAAATCAATAAAAAATACTAATTAGCAAAACCGAAACTGTCTTCATACCAAATCAAGAACGTCAACATCGGCTTTTTGAAAATTTATTAAATAAAAATTGAACGTCTATTTAATTCTATGGATTATATTTTGAAACCAATTTTTTTAATAAATTGATTTTTAATTTATTTTATCAATCTAATTATATCATTTGATTTGTCATCGTCAGTGACTTTTGACTGATGTTAAGTCTAAGCCTAAACTTGATGACATAAATACGCGCGTTCAGGGAAAACAACTAATATTAAATGATTATTGAATAAAAATTTGAAATTTTTAATTGAATAGATAAGAAAGACAAATAATAATTGTAGGTGTTTAATGTAATCACGTAAGTAATTAGTGAATTTACTGATATATAATTCCTAACCTTAAAAATGCCAATTTTATGACTAGAGTTATTTTCTGTGTAATTATGTTTTATTGTATCTTGTGTGACATGTAAAAGTAGAAAAAAACTAAAGCAACTTACATAAGTAATAAAGCAAATGATAATTTCAGTGAGCGGCGCTTTAACGTGAAAAAGTTGATACTGGTTTTTGAATGGATATGATTCAAATTTTCATTATAAACTTGAGACAGAAGAAACAACCAACTATCTGGGAACCTATTGGAATATCAGTCGTCATGTAATCTAAAATAATATACCAAAGCATTTGCTAGATCTTTTTTTCTTAAGCTAGACGTCTTATTAATAAATCATAATTTCTTAAGAAGAGTGGATTCCGCCAATAGAAGATAACGTTATTGGATTTTTTTCTATTAGTTATTAATTTCAATCATGGCTTAAGCATTTTTAACTGATTTGATATGCCATTAACAGCTAAATTTAAATATAAAACCTCAGAAATTCTCTAGTATCATAAGCGTATTCATCTGCTTATTTTTGAGCATAAACATTTGACCAATTGGAAGCGCTCAAGACTAAACCTGTTATTAAAAGGAACAAAAACTTGTTCCGTCTGTCCAATGAATATTGTCCAATTTGTAAATAACCATTTATCCTTGAATAAACATAATTCACCAATTGGAAGTGAACCAATGAAATGCATTTCTACCTGTGCAAAAAACTGCCTAAGTCCAGATATTTAATAATGATTATTATTCAAAAATAATAAATGATTTGACGTTTAGGGTTTAGGGAATGTCATAGTGAGGTAACTGTTTTACCAATATGTTGGTGCCAACAAAATCAATTAACAATTTTAATTCTTTTATATTTTCTTTAGTATTTAATTGGCGCGTGAAATACACTAAAAGTAGATTCTGAGTCTGGCTTTACCGTTTCTGGTGTTTTATACAGAGTCACTTCTAAAGTCGCCTCCATATAGGAAAATTTTTTATTATAAGGTTTAATTAAAATTTGATATGGGGATCAGTTTTTGCTTCAAATTAGATAGAAAATGATAACAATCGTGATCGGCTATCGTTTGGTGGCAAATTCCTAGGCAAATTTTTAGAAAATTTTATTTGAAAAAGTTGTTTTTAATGCAATTTTATACACGTGTGCAAAACTTGAAGAATCTGAAATTGGAGTTGAGATTTTAGACATTTAATGCAAATAATTCTATTGTTACAATATGAAAGTTTACCAAATTGGCATAAATTGGTTTATTTTTGAAATATCTATTGTTATAAGTTTTTTCCATAATAAATACTTTCGTTTTTCAAAATTTTAATTAACTTAAATAGGTCTCAGTTTTCATACCTTTTCTTAATATTTTCAAACCACAATTTTTTTTACAAATATCAAAGCCTGTTTTGACAGTTTTTCCATAATCTTACAGAAATTTAGTACTAAAATATAACATAATTCGTTTTTTCGAAAGAACGCCAAAATTATTAAAACCTTCACCGCTCATATCAATTTTTATTAATAATTGTTAATCAAAATTAATGAATGAGAAGAATGACAGTTGACGTTTAGGGTTTAGTCATAGTGAGGTAACTGTTTTACCAATATGTTGGCGCAAATAAAACAAATTAACAATTTTAATTCTTTTATATTTTCTTTAGTATTCACCTGGCACGTGAAATATCACTAAAAGTAGATTCTGCTTACTACTAATCCAATGTCTTTGATTTTAATGAACCCAGGTTGCTCTGATAGAATCTGCAGATAATATTTAAAAGTCGACAAAAATTTGTTTTTTTATTATTTAGTATTAGAGAAAACCATTTGCAATTTGATGATTCTTAGGAAAAATAGCAAAAAACCACCGAGAGGTTGTCAGACTAACCACCGCAAGTTTGCTGCCAAGGGCCGAAACTGAAGAAGTAGTGAGGGGGATGAAGGAGATTGATGTCTAATCCTATAACCGAAATTTGGAAGATTTGTTATTTTGTTTTGTTTCTAACCTGACATTTAATTGAGGGAGACACTGAGAATTTTGGCGGCAACAAACTTACAAACCCATCCGAAGATGAGCGCCTGAGCCTCTACATTTAAATATAAGTCCTATATTGTTTATATACTTATCTCCTTTTTGTAATCATTAGTGAGATATAAAAAAAATCAATAAAATACTAATTAGCAAAACCAACACTGTTTTCATGGTATATTAGAAATTCCAAAAAATTTTATGTTGCTATTGCAAAAATTAGGATAATTATTATTACGAATAAAATGATAAAATTTCAATTATATTTGATATTATTCGTACAAAAGATTTATTACAATTTGAAAAAAAAAGGAATATTTTGATTAATAATGTCGTTAGGACGGTTAGAACTGTACCGTGAGTCAGCAGTCATTGTTAGTGAGCTTTGACTTTGACGTTTAGATAATTTTCTTTAGAAAAACTACAATTTTCTCGTAATTACAATTAGTATAAATATTTATTTTAAGTTACTTTAAACAATAGTGATAGTGCAGTGACTCCAGTGAGTAAATTTCATCTCAAGGAAATTCATCTTTTCTTAACCTAAAAAATTAAAAACCAAAAAAGCGCGTTCCATCAGTCTAGAATGTTATTTAAAATAATTAAGTGTTTTTTAAATCATTATAGTTTAAAAAACTTAAATAAGTGTTATCTGCAACAACGTTCATGAAAAACTTGTATGTTGGTATTGCAATTTTTCCAAAATCAGTGTTGTGGTTGTTAGAAAAAATCAAGTTCAAAATATCTACAAGTCTAACCCTCTAACCGTAAGGTAGGTGAAAATAATTTTGTTAAAATAGGTTTAGTAAAGGCAACCGGAATAGTCTATATTCAGATTCAAGAGAAAGACATGTTCAACAATCATTGTTTTTTTATAGGTTGCTGAAAAATATAAGCAGCTGAGTAATTCTAGAATCGGTTTTCAGCTTCTGTTTGATTTGAACAGACATTAAGTTTTCACATTATCTAATCAGTCTTTTTTCTTTTTTTTTTTCTTGGTTGTCTTGGAGACATAAGACTTGACTTTTTTATCTAGATAGCTCAAGCGATTAATCTGATTATTTTTGAAAATAGTTGTTTTTTTTTTATTTAACACCAAATTTAAAAAAATAAACTGTATATAGAAAATGTTGGAAACAAGGACGAAATTTTTTATGCTTTAAACCCAAATCTATACACGGTATAAATCTAGAAAGCGCAGTAATTAACTTTAATATTTTGAAAAGTAACATACAGGTGTTTCTTCCATCTAAATCATTAGAAGTATCTAAATAGCAAACAATATTTTGTTCAGATTTTTTTCTTTCGGTTATACAGTGAGTCCATATTTCAACATTGGGATCTTGGTTATTAGAAGATACATAACATGGGTTGGGGAATATTTTGCAGAATTTAATGTTCAAAACAAATCTCATTTCAAATTCATTCAAGTTCTTTTCAGTTTAGAGATTTTTTGAAAAAACTGAAATTTGCTTTTATTTATCATCAATAATTCGTTAACGCCTTATGCTACCACTTTTAAACTTTTACATTGTTGAGACACTTTTTTAAAACAAATTCTTTGGTGTTAGTGGAAACTCTGGATTCTCATTTGTTTTCGAGTTATTAGGGCTAACTTTCACTTTTTTATGATGGCCATATTGAATTTTTGATTACTTAAATAGTCCTTGAAAACAGCTTTTCTAGAATCACATATCACTAAATTCTTTATTTCTACAAGAGATATTAACAAAAAATAAATTTAACTCTAGTAGGCTATGAAATGTTAGCGTCATTGCTAATTAAGATTAATTAATTATTAATAACACTGTATACAGTGTGTCCCCGGATAGGTGAAACAACAATTTCATTTGAATTGTCATTGCTTGGGGTTTAGTTCTGCTTGGTTAGAGACTAATTTGTAACATAATTTAAGTTTTGAAAAATCAAGTTTGTCTTGGCAATTCAAAAAAGATTTATTTTACTATGGAGTGAAGTGCCTTTTATGTGGCAGGTACGACAAAAAGTTATTACGAAAAGTTGACCCATATACCAAATTAAACAATTATCGGCCAACTCTAATTTTTCTTTTTTTTTTCAGATTCATTTCACGCATCAATGAAATTTATTTTTAGAAGTGAAAAATCAGAGTTGTCTGATAATTTTGAAATTCGGTTACTATAACTTGTATGTATTTTTGTCAAATCAACTAATTTCAATTTTTAACATAAAATATCGTAGTTGGCCGATGCTTTTGAAATTTGGTATACGGGCTCAGATATTTATAGACAACATTTCTCAATAAATTTTTGTCATGTCTGTTAGATAAAAAGATTTTTACTCCACAGGAAAACAGGTTTATTCCAAATTTTCAAGCCGTACTTGATGTTTGAAATCTAAAATTATATGACAAATTAGTCTTTAAACAAGAAGGGCTAAACCCCAGAAAATTACAATTCAAATAAGATTTTTTTTTATCTTTTACAAGAGTTGTTTCACCTATTCAGGGACACATTGTATAACAGTTTATGTCAAATCCCAAATTTAAATAAAACACATATCTATAGATTCTTCTTATATGCAAAAAAATTCGATATCACTATTCTATACGAAAAGCAAATAAAAAAATATGTATTTCACAGTTATTAATAATAATCGAAAAATTGAAAAAAAAAAACATTTATAATCAAAAAGTCGCCTAAAATTTGTTGCTTAGTGAAATTCATACACTCAGTTCCAAATTTCCCACCAGAGCCACTTTTACAAGTCGACAAATAACATACCTTATCATTTGCTTCAAAAAGACGCAAAAATTTCTTAGCCTACTGGTCTTACATCAGTGTTAAATTCATTTTCTCTTGAAGAAATGAAGATTTAAGTAATATATCATTATTTTAAGTAATAAAAAATCTAAAATGGCTTCTATAAGAAAAACAAAAGATAGAGTTACTAACTCGGAAACAAATGAAATTTGGAGGTTTTTGTTAGCACTAATAAACTTGTATCAAAAAAGTGTTTTAACAATGTAAAAGTTTGAAAGAGTTCGGGAGAAGGATTATCCAGTAATTGGGAAAAATTGAAACCGGCAAATTTTAGTTCTTTTAAAATATCAAAACTTCAGAAGAATGAGAATAAATTTAAAGTGAGATTTATTTCAAGCATTAAGTTCTACCATTTAATCGTTGCTCTATCTCTTTTGATAGTGAGCATCAAAATAAAAACTTTTGTACAGTGTGTTCACTGTATGAAAGTTTTTTTAAACGGTAAAATAAATCTATTTGTTCTTGTAAGATTTTTTTTTAGAAATATTTCGTTCTGTTTTTGATTGATTAATTAAAAAGTTGACAGGTGCTGTGTCTTACTTAAATGTTTTTTTCCAATTAACTAAAAGGGATAAATTATCAACAAAATGTTGCTTAATTGAAACTTGAAACCTTACTTCAGTTACAGAGTGAAATTCAAAGAATCTAAAAATCTCAAAATTTTCAAATGGTAATGAGTTTTTCATAAGTCAAATCCCGTCTAATCTGAATTTGGTTCACCATTTCTGCTGTTTTATAAGTGTCGCCATTAAAAGTAAATATGGGATTTTTCCCATATGCAGCCGATTTTAATGGTGACACTGTATTTATGAAATATTGGAATTTTGTTGTTGTTTTTGCATTTTTTTGCTTTTGATATTAATACTTTCTGTTAAATAAATGTCGGTTCGTGACTTATGTGTTTTAAAATTATAAGTTAATAAATTTAGTATCTTTGAATAAATCGTTAAAGTATGAGTTGCGTGTTTTATAGTATTATTTTGAATATTCAGTCGATAATTACTTATTACATATAGGAGTATAGAATATAATAATCATGTTTGATTGATTAGTTTTTTTTTCTATTATTATACAGTAAACAGACTAATCGTTTATTATAGAATTGCTAATAATTAATAAATCAAATTAATATTATACATGCAAGCGACGAATTTATTGAAGATAATTTAATTTAATTTAACACAGAGCTTTGTTAGCTTTAGCTTTGTATGAATTTCTATTAAATGTGTAGATATACATATGAGATAATTTCATTTATAAAGCAAAAGACAATTGTTTTGTTATTTTCTTGTCTGTCATTGTAACATTTAAAAATTTCATATATATTATTAATTTAAAGGACTGCCACAAGTGATAGTAATTAAAAGGAAATGAGAGTCGGAATTTCACAAAGTTATAATATTTGTTATGAAACTTAGGCAACAATTGAGTTTCTAAGAGATATTAGGAAGGAATGTTGATTTTGATACTTTGGATTACTATTGTTTCAAGGGTGCGTTAAATAGGCTGTTTGGAAGCAATGGCGCCACATCGTCATGAATGAAGCTGAAATCTCGAAAGGTTCACAAAATAACTAAGCCCCGAAGACTAATTGAATTAAATTAAAACATCCATATTAAAAAAAGAAACTTGTTCTTTGGGAAACTTGCGTTAAACTGCCAAAATAATATTTTTAGTATTACTTTGAATTAATTAATTAATAATCTTCACTTTTTATTTTTAATAGGAAGTGTAATTTCACAGAGACTTGTGGTTTTTATGCATTTGAAAGATGTGTGAACTGGGAGACAATTTGGGTTTTTTTCGGTGGAACTATTTTAAGTAGAGTAGTTAGTGGAGTCCGCCCAAGAATGGGTTTTAGTTTGATGATGAAGTTAGTTGTAATGGGTGGGAGTTGCTTTCATAGAAGTCAAGTTAGAGCCTATTATTCGGAATAGGGGCAGTCTTAATATGGTTTAAGGTGATCTTAGTATTTGTCAAGTTGAGAAGGTAGCTCGGTTATACTTGGTATGGTATTGTTAGTTAAGATAAAGACATGGCAATTATAATGCCGGAGAAAGAAAAGGGTTAATTAATCATGCCCTAAACAAATGGTTTCCGCGTGCTGCCTATACAGTTTAACCCCGACATAAATCATCGGGATTTACGAGCCAATCGGAAAGACGTCCAAGACGCGCTTGCCTTTTATCTAGTCAGCAAGACCCATTGAACCTATAAAATTCGACATACCTTTAAAACGTTTTCATGTACAACTTTACAGGGAACAATACTGTTTCGACTTTTTATGTGTGCGGAATTTTAATGCTACATTCCATCCTCTCACACTTTCATTGCGTTCTAAATAAATTCGCATTTGCGCCGGTGCGTCATACTTTTTTCTATTTGAATATGGAATTAACAAACTAATGGAAAATCGCGACAAAAACCTACATAAAATTTCATTTTACAAAGGTATGTGATTTTGTGTAAGCAGAACTCAAGATTGATTGAAAAGCCCTACACAACTCGACGTGTGGTTCTAATGGATATAAGAACAGAAGGAAATGTCATAACTTCGAAAGAAAAATTAACATCTTAATGAAATACGCGCTGCTACGTGCTTTTACAACTCTCACTCAGGAGACAAAACTTGCACAATTATCACGAAATATTAATTCATTTCCATATCCCAGTCTAACAAATTTGACGCTTGTTAAATTAATTGTACATTAAATAATTTGATTTATTTACAGCTGAAAATCTTACATGTTTTGAAGCAAAGTTTTAACCAATGATGGAGTTTTTGAAATGATAAAAATTTCTGCATCGGAAGTGGGAATTTGTATCAGACTATTCGAATATATACGTTTTGTTTAGTTATCATACAAAATTTCGGTTAACCGTCCAGAAAAAAAATTGAAAAAATTGCATTTTTATAACGAACTTCAGAAGGCTATAAAATGGTTATTATTTGAGATAGACTAAATTTTTTTGACGAATTTCTATCATTTCAAAAGCTCTATCTGAGGTTAAAATACTGCTCCACACTTTTGAAACACCTTGTATATTATCTGAGTTGCTTCATTAAACAGATTTTAATCAAGTACTATTAGTTTATTATCAATAAAAATTTCATTGGCAATAAATTTTTCGTAACTGAAAGCTTTCAATATCACTTATCTGAATTAGTTTTGGAGAAATCTCATGCGAGTCGAGCTTTCAAGTATCTCTCCATCTCGTTCAGTTGAAATGCATTTTAAAATGACATGATAAAGTTTTACGATTTTTCTTAAACTACTGCCAAAGATTGTGAAAGTATTACACACATTTTAACGATAAAATAGCGGTTTCACTAGTTGAGTAAACAATTTTATTTGGAAACATTCCGTACTTTAATCTACCTGTCTGCAAAGTTCTGAACGTTTGCTATTCTTGGAAGTTTTTACTTCTAATCATAGCCAGTTTCTTGCTGAGTGTATACAGTTTTCCATTTATTGAAGCTTTAATTAACATTGGAAAAACTCATTATAACAATGGTTACGTTACCAATTTTTACTTTTTAATATTCACCGCAGTTGTTTCTGTCATGATGTCGTTATAACAGAATTTTTATTGTTGGAGTTGGAATGTGTTGAGAGGGTCGAAAGAAGGTTTTATTACACTCAATAGAAAATACACAACAGCTCTTGAAATCATTATCAACACATGCAATGTGAATTAATTTGGTATTCTACTCCCAGTTGGATGCATACGGAATTGAAATTTCGTAGAGCTTTGAGGCATAAAATCAACTATGAATTGTAGTTCAGCAAAATAGGACTATTATTCTGAAATAGAGGATATTTAATTGAAAGTGATTCTAGAAGCTCAACTGCTATAACCACAGCTTTTAACATTAAATAGTAAAAATAAAAATCTCTGATTTTTATTTATTTTTTTATGGAAAATTATTTCTTCGAGCTAAATTGATTTCTGAGTTAATTCTTTATAGAAATTGTTGAACTAAAATTCCTGCATTTTCAAACGAGAATTACTTGTTTCTTTTAATTTTTTGAAGATTAAACGCAAAGCTTTGAGTTCCGACAATTTTTTTTTGTAAAAGTAAACTAGCACAAAATCAAATTAAACTCGAGCAACGACCGCTATTGTTAAACCAGATCGTAAAAACTAAGACATCGAAATGAGTAGTGCTGAATCCTGCAGTAAATCACAGCTGACAAAAAATCCAATTTATCATTTGCTTTATTACTACACAACAATGTATATAAATTGCTTGATATTTAATAATTGGTTTTTTAAATAATAAATTTCTTTGGATTGGAAAAATCGAAACTTATAAATGATCCGTCTAAGTCTTTCTACAACTTCTTGCGGACGTTTTTTGTTTGCTCAAGTTAAAATAAATGCGTCCCTTGGAACCGTCACTATATCTAAAGCCCGATACATACGCTATGGATTTGTCACAGTCTCCTTTGGCAATCAAACTCTCATCATAATGACCACTAGAACCAATTTTCCATTTTTCACATTTTTACAGCAAGTAGAATTTACAACCATTACATTTATTGTATTTTGATTTTTTGTGAAATAAATTATCAAGTTTTATTTTATGTGGAAGCAATTCGCTCCCATAAATCAAGTTTCTGTAACGAGAATCGAGTTTGTGTCAAATTTGGAGTATTAATGCGATTTTGATTCGATTGAATCTTTGTATGTCTATTAAATTTGATTTTATTAAGTGTTTGACAAACAGATATATTGTGATTTTATAGTCTATGGTTTTTCCATTTTTTGAAGCGTGAAGAATTTTGCGATTTAGTTCGTGAACATTATCATTATAAATTTTTATATCAGTAAGTTTAAGCGCAAGTTTATTGTACGTGATTCAAAAAAAGACACTTCTGATCCATAGTGAAAGAAAGTCATCTAATCCAAATAAAAACCGTTAGTGGATTTGGGGTGTCTTAAGTGGTGTAAAGAGGAGTTTACTGTGGTGAAAATCTTTTCCATCCATGTGGAAAATTCCAATAACACGGTTTTTTTATATAAAATTTTGAAAATAATTCCAACTTTATTAATCTAATGAATATTTGTAATTAGTTGAGGAAATTTGTGTAAAAGTGGATTTCAAACTTTAATGTTCCACAGAAATGTTCAAGTAGCTGTAAAACAGTAAATTTCATTAACGGTGCATTGCTTTTAAGTGTAACAAGTAACTTTTCCGGGTAGCAAATTAAAATCTTTTTAAGGTAATTGCACTAAAAAACTGAAATTTATTCAGTTTTTTTGTTTGTTTCAATTTCATGAACTGGCCACTACTTACACGACAATATTGAATGGTTTGCGTGATATTATTCCTTTTATCAAGATTCACCGCCTTAAATAACGAGTGTGAAATGTGTCTAAGTATATTATTTAAACTAACCTTAACTTGAAGTTTTAACGAATTTAATTAAAAACCAGTGGTGCCCAAAATTGCTTGTTGCAGACGAGAATATTGCAGTTATTTTACTAACATCACTGACGACCTTCATGTTGTAATTAATTAAGAAGTTTTGCAAAATCTCGGTTTATTTTGCGCTAACGATGCGGAGAGTGTGGGTCATAATTTGAGCGCCGTCGTATGCGTGTTGTATTGCGGTAATAATTTAGAAGAGTTGGTTGACTTGACGTTTTGGAACGAACAAACACACGGCCAGTTGAATTTTAAGCTCCAAACTTTCAGCTTTTGAGACTTAGTCTGTCTGCAAATGCTGCTATGAATTACAGAAATTTTAACCACGTTTCTACTTCAATAAATCTGCAAAACCAAACGAACTTAAAAAATACATTATCATATCCATTGGAAAAAAAAATTATAATCGTGACTAAACAAATGAAATGTTTTGTTTCCGACCCACATTTACATGTTTTCTGACTCAAATTAAAAGATAAACAAAACCAAAAAGACGAAAAATTATCTGTTTTTTTTTCAGATTCTTAATTTTAGTATGCTTCAAGCTATGAAAAGTTTTAATTATACGAAAACAGGTCATTATTTGATATTTTCTTTGTTGCTATATACATAAACCCTTGGCTAGTTGCAATGTAAACCCGAAACTTAATTCTCGAATTTAATTCCGTTAGATATTTAACTTGATTCGAAAAAGTAGTTAGACGCAAATATCTAATTAGGAATAAATGTAATAAAAACTATAATGAAAAATCAAAGATGTTGTAATTTATATATATAAAATTATACTTTTAGCTATAACCAAAATATTTATATTAAATTCTAAAGAGTTGTTTTCTTTGTTAGCTTCAAAACAATAAACAAAGAACAAACTCGATCTTTATGTACGTTCACATGTTTTTACTCTGCCACAACCTTCCTCGTTCTAAAGATCCTTTTTCTTTTATCTGCATCCATTTCCGAGCTCGACTTGATTCTTTTCTACTAGAAAAAAGTTCAACTTAAAATTGCTTCTAGGATTGTTGGTATATTCAATAAAAATGTATTTAGTTATATGGGAAAGTATTTTATTGCGTAAACTCCCCTTTGTGAATAATTTTCCATTTTAAAAATTCATCGAGGCTGCACGAAATGTGGATGTGTAAAATAAGCGGATATTCCAGTTTTTTAAATAGCCAAAAATATTCTTAACATAAAAGATTCTTTGCTTAGAGAAAAAAAATTCAAATGTTATGTTTTCATATGCAAAAGTGAAATTGCATAAAAAAAAAACTGTGTAAAAATGTGAAAATGTTTTATTTCGTGATATTTATGAGAAGAAAACAATAATAATTGAACGTGATTTAATTGCCAGTTTTTTGTTCTTTGTCAGATGAATTGTATTTCTAAATAACACATGAAATTTTTTCTATGAAATAAATAGTGTTTTTGTTATTTTTTTCTAGAAGTTGTTGATTTACGTTGCTTATTGCGTGGTGTTTGTAATTTATGCTTTTTCAGTGTTTGCGTATGAAATATAAAAATGTAAACAAGAGGGTTTAGGAAGAGATATAGGTAGGTAGTTTAGGGGTGTCTAGATTGTAAAGTTTGTAGCGTGAAACGCGTGTCGGTTGTTTTCGTTAATGAATGGGGGCATTGTAAGATAAGAGGGATTAGTTAGTGGGGAAAGTGAGTCGTTAACTGATCAGCTTTTAAATGACGACATTCAACGTCGGTGAATTTGTAGTAAGCAGCAATACACAACCCCAAAGATTGCTATAATCGCATTACAAGTTGGTGAATCTAGCGAATGACATGACAAAACTGTTAATGAGCGTTCACACATGCTTCACTATGATATATGTCTGAAATTCTCTCTCATCTCTCCTGAAATCAAGCTTTTGCTTTTCGAAACTGAACGTGCGTTCATGACACTTAATTTATTTAATGCAAGCGTACGCTTGACTTGTTCCTTAATTCGTTCACTTGCTTTGTAGACAGTTACAGAATAGTCATTTAATTTAGTAGGCAAAGAGAGACAACCCTAACGACTGGAACGTGTCGTACTGGCCAAAAACTTCTACAACAATACCTTCGGGAATTGAGAATTATCTTCGTAAAAATAATTGCTACTCAAATAAAACCATCATCGAAGAAATGAGATTCGCTTATACCGGTTTGAATTTCCTGCTAGAGGCTGAATTATGACGTAACTGACTTGCGAGAGTATCTTACCCCGTTGCGTCAAAATAATGTAAACATGTATCGACTGACGCCTAAGGTCATTTAGAATTTCCCGCAGTCTATAGATTAACTAGCATTGAAGGTGTACTAGCATCCTACTAGCTTACTAAAATGTCAAACACTTATTATACAAAACTGCGCTTTTTTAGTTTTATTTGCAAGAATAATAAAACTTTTACGAAGCTAAGCTACCACACACCTGCGAGGAAACATAAATTCTCGTCATGAGTGGCATCTGTCACTTTCAAACAAAATATCATTATGTTTGGGAGGGGCACATCTCCCAACATTAATTACTACTTTCCAAATTTGTCACTCCTAACTACACATAATTACGCTCATGCATGTTTTGCACTCATTACACTCTTACAAAACACTTCTCAACTCATAATGCTACACGACATTACAGTAATATCCACCAGAATAAACAACTTTTTTATTATTAAAAAATATTAAAATATCTTTAAATTTCTAATTCTATAAATTTTTAAACCATTATTAAGTTTCGCAAATTTTTGTGTGGTTTTCAGTTTTAGAAATTCTTATTTCCGAGTCTTGTCTTACATTTTAATAAAGAACACATTAATAGTTTACTAGAGATGTGTTTTGAGAAAAGCTTTTTCTTTTAAGCTTCACCCTTTGCTCATCTAAACCTGAAGTCATAAAAGTGTGTTTGTCACATAAAATGTCTGTGTTGCTTACATGGATCTAGAAAATAAACCACGTCTTTTGTTAAAGATTATTTTGCTAGTATGTGAGTGGAATCTAACCATTTATGGAGCTTTATCTATTAAATTTTATTGATGTTAGAAAGTAATAATATTGCTTTGACGATTGTAGAAAAAAGCATCCAAAATATAGTCTAGCTGGTATCACAAATATCGTTCATTTATCTCGAGACAGAGTTGTTAAGTTTATGTCTAAATTTCAAAATTGCCAATTTATAACTCGATATTTGAAATGGTGGATATTTTATTCGTGGAAAAAATTCCGGAAACTACAGTAACTCGAAAAGCACGCTTAATCATGATAAATAATTCAAGTAATAAAGGACAGATTAAGTTGTAAGTTAGTTTTATTTACTCTCAGCACAGAAAACCGACATTAATCAATACAAAATAAACTTATTTTTACTCGTTATAGTTCGTGTTGCAGTTGTTGTTTATTTTCACAAAACTTGTAAAGGTTTTTGACATTTATAATCGTTAATTATAGGATAAATTGAAATAGTAAAACGTACGTTTAATTTTCTTGTTTCAAGTGTAAGCTTCGAATGAAATTCTATAATACAAGTTTGTGTCACATTAGTTGGTAAGCTCCAACTTTGTAATAGTGTGTTAAGCGAGAGAAGTTCCACCAATTTAAATAAATTCCCATGTCTGATTTTAATACCTCTATTTAGCATATTCGTATGGTTGCTACATCAAGTTCAAGTCAATTAATTCGTCGCTTGTAGATTAATCATTTACATATTTTATGCGTAAGATAGGCCCTAAAGTCGACTGATGCGTAACTCTCTTAATTATTTTAGTACTTTGAGGAGTCACACAAGCGTTTACTTTAGCACCTATCTTAATTATTTGTTTTGAGACAAAAGATAAGTCGGAAATATGATTAATGTCATTTTGCAAGGTGCGTTGGGTTATTTATTAAGAAATTTATTTTTGTCTACGTTTTAATCCACCCTGAGGGTGTATGCAAGACGAAGCGACAATGACTGATGATAGAGAAGAGTGGTACGATGCAAACGATAAGCGTTTTTGTTGCTTCAACATGTAGTCGCGCTTTAGTATCATCTCACATCTTTTTTCTCATTTATCATTAACGTAGCGTCTAGTCACTTGCCTTAGGTAAAGAAACTCACGACCTAATTTAGCATTTTCAATTTTTAACGTTCATCTGAAAAGATAGGGTTTTAGTCGTTTTTCAATTTTGGAAAAATGTTTTTATTCAAATGATATGCATAGCTTAAAGTTTGTGGAATTAAGTTATTGTGTTTAATGGCGGAATAAGTAGAGGAAAGTAAAAGGAAAGTGCTTATGTTAAAACGATAATTTGTTAGAAAGTTTGCTTTGCCGTTTTGTACCTTGCAGATAAAAGTTAGTCATTTGTCAGAGGGATCTTTCCTTGAGATGGTAGAATAAAACTTATTATTTTAGTCATATGGAGTGATAAAATTTTTATTGATTTTTGTTAATATATTCTGTAGATATTAGCATCGGACTGTGTAATTAAAGTTGTTCGGATTTATTTCCGAGGCCGGCTGAAACTGCCACAATATCTAGGTTTTGATATCGATTCAAGCACGATTCAGCATGCTAGACTCAAATAGTTCGATCGGATACATCAATAGCTTATTTTTGGATAATAACAGTGGTTTGACAGTCTTGAATATTTGTTTTTAACAGTCACAATTCTCTTTCGTAATTTGAAAAATTCACATTTTCTGATCGACTTACCAATGCGGTCGCTTCGAGGTGCAGTAACTATATCGACTTAACATTTCTGATTGAATCGTAAAAGCATTTTCTGGTGTAAAATATCGTGATTTTAGTTAGGAGCAGCAAGAGAGCTGCAGAAGCTGTTAGCCAGCATCGATCCTTCTGGTCGAATGATGATGGCTTCGCCGGAACAAGGCTGAAATCAGCGATGTGGAAGAATCGCGAATCCTACCTGAACCAGTCTGTTCTGCCTATGCTAATTGATGAATCGATCACTGTGATAACTACAAGAGGTGTTTGTTTGTTTTCGAAAGACAATTTAAACAAAAGCTGTTGAAAAGCGGTTTTTAATGATTCTTCTCAGGTTCCATTTTTTTTTTGCCACAACGGAAACAAGCAACTCAGTTGCACTGTGCAAATTTAATAGCCACAAACAGAGACGATGATTATCATAGCTAGGCTCAGTCCTGCTTTCTACTAACACGATATTTCTGTTTTCAAGGGATTTTCTTCTTAAGCTTTCTAGCGAATTTACTACTCTCGCGTAAGGTTCTCAACTTTTGAACAAAACTTACATAAAATTTGTTCGGCTAGATAATTCTACTTTCTAATATTAACTTTAACAAAGATTATCGAACATTCACTAGAAAACTTTCAAATATCTTGCAGGATTATTAATATAAAATGTGTTCTAATTTTCTTGTCTTGAGGATGTTCTCAATTCTTGAACGCATATTGTAAAGTTCTACAAGACACGTTGATAAAATATTCATCTCAATATTTCACCTCAAGTTTGATAAAAAAAACTAAGTTGTTGGTTTGAAATTAATCAGAAAATTTCTTCTTTTAAAATTCCCATTCAACATTTTTGTTTGATTTTAAGTAGCGTTAATTACATATGAGGGGTTGTAAGTGTACTCTCGTCTATAGGGGTAGGTTCTTGCAGTAACTAAAATGCAAATTAGTATTATTACTAAGCACTGGCAGTACAGGAGGACGTTGCATATTCAACGATGACAAGCCCAGCAATAATGAGAAAGTTCATCAGCACACAGCATATTGCTCAGACCAAAATGAAAATTTATTAAATGATAAAAAATCAAAATAAAAATGGACATTCTTTTAGTATATTGAGCAGTCTAAAAATTCAAATTATTTGCTGTTTATATTTAATATAGTGTAGCAGGATATACTGCGGCAAAAACTTTGACAGCCCACTGATATGGGCCTTCTCTCTTGTCGGTTAGAAAAACATTATCTCATCGCATGTGTTCATCTCCACTTGAGAAATAGTTTCACAAAAAGAAAAGATCCAACTAGAAAAATTGCACTATGCCAAAAAGTAGAAAATAACAAAAATCTTTCTTTTTCAACAGAATCTTATAGATTTATTATTGATTCAATGAGTTGTGTTTAACTATTAAATTAAAGTTATTATCTTATAAATATCCAGTCGACATGAATGTTCTTTTATAATGAAAAGGTAGATTTTGCCTGAGATCTTTGCGCATTTCTGACGGAATTATGAGTCGTCAATCATATTACGTTTTTATGACTTTGCTTTTGCTTGCGCGACACGATAATAGATTTATATTAAAAATCGCGTTAGCTGAAGAGAAAAAATCAAAATAGAGGGTGAGACTTTGATATGGTTGTTTTTTTGTAAGAGGGTGCTTGCTTTAATGTCTTGGGAAAGAAAGAAATATGATGTAGTGTGGTTAGTATGTTTCTTTGATTTTTTATTTTCTTGAATATTGCGTGGTTCTGTTACGTTTGCAGTGGTGGACCAAATGTGCAAGTTAGGTCGATATTAGTTTGCTTTGTTTGGAAATGGAGAATGAAACGATCACGTCGCTACATGTTAGAGATGGAGTGGATGGCCGTTAGAACCGCCGTGACGGTCTAGATTGCACGTGATGGCAAGCTATCTTGATATCCGATACAAACGAACATTTCCTCAATTCTCTCCGTGTAAATCCTGAGCTTTTAGTCCGATTTTCATCGCTTTAAGCTGTCTTCATATTAGTCACAGCGGTGCACGTTTCAAATGATTTAACGAGAGATCTTGGAATCTACTCAATGAAAAGCGAAACGGAGACAAGAAACGCCAAGACAGTGGCGGAATATACGGATTTATCGAATTTCAAACGAACGCTCCACCCTCTAGGCCCGGCTGCTCGTGCTACTTTACCTTCATTCTTGACCAAATTTTTCCCAACATACATTTATAAAAAAAAAAAAAAAAATTATAAGCTTGGATTTTTTTTCCTTTCTATAAATAAAAAGTGGATTGGAGAACGACGGTCGATGACCGCAATCCACGTTGCATTACGGAAGTTTTGTCGATGAAAATTTGAAATATTAATGAGTAATTATAGTCATAAAAGAGGAATGTTAGGGTGTTGTAAAGTTTCCGTCTATGAGTCGATTTAGAATATGTAGGTATTTAGCAAGGTATGCTAATAAAGGCTAGTTTTGAATATCCGGCCAACGCAATTAGTATTGGCGTTGTTGCGACTAACTTCCCTCTCTTGAGACTAAGTACACTGCAGGTAATTCCATAAAATCGCTATTTTTTATGCCACTGTATTTCAATAAGCTCTTTTCTTACCGACAACTTTCTCACTGCCGGAGTATTTCCGGATTTGTCGCTTTCCCAAATTAGCCAACTTTCGGGTGTTGCTGCGTGAAAATGAACAACATTGCAGTTACATTGTACACTAATAGTAAATTAGTTGATGTGTAATTCCATTATTATTATTCCAATAAAAAACTTTCATTTAAGAAATTTCTTGAGATGAAAAGCTCGAAAAGCGTTAAATATAATTTGCTTTCAATGCTTTTCTTATAAAAATGTGAAAAGCTTTCACCTCTTATGCTCTCTGCAGTTGTTTATGTCACGCGTGTAGTACTGCAGCGGAGTTTGTACCGAGCCACCCCCACGCGATCTACCTCTCTCCCTTTCGCCGCCGACACCGCGTTCTCGTTTTGCCGCATCTCCCTGCAGTATTGCTTGTTATGTCATAATTTGATCTATTTACGTTCGATTCGGAGCTCCGGTGCATAGCGTGACTGGAGCCCCACTGGAGCACGTTATCGGGTGCGGGCAACGGCTCAAAGACAGGGGGTCTGATATGCCCCCGGCCCGTATTGTCACTAACGCAAACTACCCACATCATTGATATCAGAGGACAATCGCATAACAATCATCCACAATGCACAATCAAAATTTTTAAAATATATTCTCTGTAAATCTTACACTAAACAGCTGATATTCTTTACTCCTCTTTATTGTCGACATTCAGAGCATAGAAAAACGACGGCTTAGTTGATGTAAATTTACATCTTTTACTGTATGTGTGAAGTTGCAGTTTTGTATACAAACTTTGAAAATTTATGACTTTCATTTGACTCAAATTTCTCTGCAAAGGACTTCATAATCGGTTATTGCGAATTTATGTATTCAGTTGATTTTTTACTGTATTATTTTTCTATGATACAAATCTTTAATTGTGTTTGTGTGTTTAATATTTATAATTACCTGATTTTTGCTTAAGGTGTGTGAGCTTAAAAGGAGTTAATTAATGTTTAGTTTTCATGGGTTTTTGTTTCACTTTTTAAAGTACGAGAATGTGGAAAAACAGTAATTTAATCATATTATAGAGAGTCCTACGTTTTGTGTGACAAAAATCGAAACTTCAATTTTAGTTCTAATAACAATAGAAACTAGAGAATGCGCAATTATATTCTAATGCAACTTACACAATCTCGTTGAAAAATGAAAGTGGCGCGTGAACATAAAGGTTGTTAAGACTAATATTATACATACTGTACAGATCTGATAAGATCAGCTTCAATTCTTCGTACTTGAGTATTTTTAATGGTAACGAGTTTTTTTTTACAATTATTGTTAAATAAATCAACAGTATTTTTCTTGAACAAGTTACAATAAAATTGCAATGTAAAATTTGATTTGAATAAAACCATATCATTTGTCAACTTTTAAAATTACTTTCTAATCGATTGTTAAGAATTTTTATGGTTTTTAAAATTAAGTTTGAAGTATTATGACAACCATGCAAGCAAATATTACTGAAGTAGTCTTTAATTATATACACTCTGGTTTATAAATTATGAAACGCAACGTTATCGCTACTACACAACTGATGCAATAATGCAAAGAGTATTAATATCCCTTACTAATGGGATTAGGTGCGGGACAATAATATGTCTAATAAATTATTTATTAATCAGGCAACCAAAAATGTTTTATTAATTATTTAATTAATTAAAACTCATTTTACTGCTCTGTATTTTTTATGTTTTTCTTTCAATTTTTAAAATATGTGCTATAAATTAATACGCTCCACGACAAAGTTACTAATTATGGGTGATAGTAGGATTGTTTGTAACAAAACCGGTCGATGAATGTCCATTGGGTTTAGAATAATTATTTCTGTGAGAAACTAGTTAGAAATGTTGATTTATCGTAATAGTTATACGGTTTACCAAAGGGTAAAGGTCTCCATTAGGAAGCATTTCTGACAGCGTGTTGATAGTGAGTTTTAAAGTTGGTATAGGTCCCAAAAGCCCTTTCTTAATTTATGAGAGACCTCTCAGAAATACCATGTATGTATAATGAAGAATGTAAAATAATCTACATAAGGAGTATTCTAACAAACTTATTTTCCATCGTTAGATTCTTGGACTAATCCCTACCGAATTTATTAATTAAACTGTTGATTGATTTATTTAACATTTTAAACTCAAAGTAACCTCATTAATATATTAAAAAAGTCGATTGGAAAAATAATAAAGTTGCATCTTTTTGATATTCATAAATGTAAAAATATACAAGTGTTCTGCACAAAGTACACGAATCTTGTATATTTCATGTTCAATTTATAATTGCACAGTTGGGACTCTCATGAAAAATGCACAATTATGTTATTTTTTCAATTTTCTTCAAATATGAATGAATCGAAATCTACGATTTCTATGCGAGTTTTCTTCAAATCTCGAAGAACTAGTTTGCAAACGGCAATTAAACTTATAAATATTTTATCACGCAGTCTGATGAACGAACTTGCCTGACACGCTATTAAAATGATGGTTGTAATAATAACTCTTATGTAACCAAAACATTTTGAATAGAAACTTTAATTTTGTATTAGTTTTATTAAAATATAAATTTAAAATCAAAAGTTAAAACTTAATTGAGTTAATCAATCAATGAATGCTGACACCTTGTGTTAATCGATGCTAGACGCAACCTTTATTAATATTCATTGTAAAAACAATTTATTCGCATTTTACGCTTTCCAACCTAAATCTTTAATTTATGATGTTTTTTCAAAGTAGGAAACATCACGTATTAACTTCTTTTGGTAAACTTGACGGGTGATATTTTTCCAGCTTGAATTGTGTCATTTTTTATCTATATTTTATCATTCATAATTTATTGAAACAATTTGATTTTAATTAATGTACGTTATATATTTAGAGTTTTCTGATTGACTGATAATACGGTATTGAAAATTTGATGTTTACATCAATAGAACAATCGACAATATATTGTACTGAATTTTCTATAGAAATGCGTTCAGTTTGAATATTTGACATTTAATTAAGATTTTAGTTGAACTCGCATGCAAAGTTGATGTATATTTAATAATTGTGGGACATGACTGGATTTTTTTTTTAAAGAAATTTTTCATTTCGTTATAAATGCTTTGTTACTAGATATAGAAACAGCATTACTTTTGATGTAAGTTTCACGTAAGATGTATTTCACCTCAAAACAAAACTCTGGCATGAAAGAAAACAGCAAAGATTTGAAAAGGAAAAGAATTCAATTACTTTTCCCTCGCAAACGTACGGTGTATATTCATTTTTTTAAGTACGCACGTAACATAGACTAGGATCGATAAAAATATATATCAGAGGGTGTAATTACGCATATTTCGAATTTTCAAATGAAATACAGCTGGATTTTCAATTATAACTGACGCAACCGGACAATTGGAATCCTAAAAAATATATTTTTTTCTCAAAGCTTTGTAATTAAAACCTTAACAAATTTGTTAGGCTTTGTTCTTTGCTTGTAATATGGAAATGAATTTAAGGTAGTGGCATGAACAAAAAAGGATCGGTTTCTATCACATTATCCGATGAAACCTAGAAGATTGAATGTTGATCACATCTTAGATTTTCACTCGTGTTACATTACTAAATAATTTATACTCAAATCTGTTTTCAACACAAAACTAATTAAGATAGACATAGGAGATATTTTAAGAAGGTCAATCTTTTTGAAAATGACTCTCTGCAGACTCACAAATACGCTTCCTTTTCTCGTAGTAGCTTAAGCTCAAATAAATCAAATTTTCTTTTATTTCTTTATGATTTAACGTCGTTTGTTTACCAAACTGTGAGCAGAGCAATTTTGTTTTGTTAAAAAAATGGAAAAAAATAGTTATTTCACTTTCTAATAAAACTTGAATTATAGCTTTCACCTGAGGCAGCTTTACAAATACAACTCCACAAGTGCTTTTTCGGGAATAGAAACATAACCTTGACGAATTATTATTTATTATTTAACATTGTCATAAATAAATGGGACAGCACATTATTTCAAACTTACAACAAAAATTGACTGTTATTATAGATCTCATATTTTTTTATGTAATTATGTCATTTGTTTTTATTAATGTGTTTTATGTAAAACATAATTAATTGGTTTGTCGCCCGGCGCCTCCACCAAAAGTTATAATTATATTATAATGAAAACAAAAAAAAATTCCATTGATATAAGTGATTAAATTCTAATTTGCATATATAATTTGTAATCTAGTTTTATGTTAAATTATAATTAATTATCGTGTTGACGCCTTATTAATTTAATTTGCGATTTACGATGCATTCAAGTTAAATTACTTGCCAGAATAAACATTAAATTTACTAGCGGTTAGAATCGCTTAAACACTGTTAATCTAGACATTAAATCGGGAATATCGGATGACATTGGTTCATTGTTTCCTTGGATTTTCTGCTTAATTGCTGTAACAAATTCTTGAAAATTACAGTAAAGATACGTTTTAGTTCAAATGCGTTAATTGATAATTTAATTTTCAGTTTTGGATTTGTGGGTTGAATTCTGGCAAATAATTTTCTTTTTTTGTTATTGTTTTGAGGTAATGTCATTCGCACTGTGCGCCAAGCCCTCATCAGTCCCTAATTTGCGGTTTGGGTATGTCCAGGCGTGTGTTTGGCAGGATCATTTCTGGTTATGAACGTTCCTTGCGAGCTCCTTTGTAAATGGATGTGAATAAATGATGAGTGATGGTAGAAGGTATCCGCGACAATACGCGTATTTCCGGTAAACACGGCATGTTGATCACATGGGTCGAGGGCGGCGGTTAATGAGCGAGTCTGTACAGTGCAAGCATTTGCCGGTGGCAGTAGAGCTAGTGGTAACTGGCGCGGGTGCGCGACTCGCACGTTCTCCAAGCCACGCGATCCGCCGCCACCGCATTACAACTGCCGCCTGTCTGCTGGAGTGCTGACGCGCCGGTTGACCGCTCTCGTTTCGTATGACTTGTGTTCGGTAACGCCGCATCTGTGCCGTAGTGGCTCTGTGTCTAGCCAGTGGATTGTGCCAATGCAACTGCCGCCCAATGGTGCCCCCGAGCGGACGACTGCTCTTCTTTGCACTCCTTATCATTGCCGGTAAGGACAAATTGATCGCCAAATGTAACATCTCTTTCGAATGTTTGTACACAAACTTGTTGAAGTTCAAACAAACTCCGTCGAGCCAATTACCAACAATACAATAACAAATTATTTTTTTAATATTTAATGATTACAACCAAATTTGACAACAGATGAATTGCTACACAAACCTCGTGCTACTTCCTTAAATATTGATGTTTTTATATCCGATACCGCTTGATAATATCTTCTTCTTTCTTAATCTATTTTAATGTTTCTTAATAAATTATACAAATTATTTTCAACTATATAAATAGAACTTGTCATCAAGGTTTTCGATGTATATAAGTGGTGTAAAAATAACAATTTTATCTGGATCACGACTAACTTGAAACCTTCGTGCAACTTTCAGATGCTGCTGTCTATCTCTTATTCAAATTTTATTTCATACTCATCAACTTTTCATCATTTTCTTATGCATAAATATTTTCGCAAACATTCTAACTCAACAAAAAAATATGTTTTTGTTATATTTAAGTGAAAACTGTGACATATTTTGTTAAGCTGCCACAGCCAAAATCTCTTTGATGCGACCCTTTTAGACGCTCGTTTACAAACCTGGAATTTCTAAAATTCTTCTTAGACTACATTTTTCAGTGTATTTGTTCAAAAAATATTACCTTTTGTTTTTATAAATAAATAAAATTGAATAAGATTTTTGCGTTTCAAATAATTTTCATTTGAAGTTTGAGAATGGATTATTGACAAGCTGCCATAAATTTAAACATTGATTCAAAACAAAGAAATTGCTGAATGTTTCTTATTTATTATAACTCAAGCAAAATATTTTTTTTTGTTTATATTCATTTTAAGTTTCAGTTTCAGCGTCAGTCTTTTCGTATGTCAGAAATAAAGAAAAACATTTACGTTTATGATCGAGTTTCTAGATTCATACTTATATGAATCGTAATTCTTGGAATGAAAATTGTTTGGAATGTTTATTGTTTTTGGGAATTGGAGTACGGTGATAGTAAATATATTATGAAAGCATGAAATAATAATAAAACGTCTAATTTTATCACAAACGGTGAAATAGAATAATAGCAATTCATTGTACTAATTACAGTTTACTGGCAAACCTCTTTGATCAAATAATTTAGTTAGCCTAAATGCAAATTATCCTTTTGTGTTGTTGTAAACAGAGTCTTTTTTACAGGCTCCGATACTTTAAGTGAAGATATAAAATTTTATATCCTGATGACAACTCTATCGTAAACGTAAAAATATCAAAAAAATCTGAGAAGATTGGTGCATATTTTTACATTTAGATGATCGATAAAGGTGACACACTTTATGTGACAAAATTTTTGGCAAAGTCCAAACTAATTTCAATGAAGTTTTTTGTATTTAATTGAAAAAAAAAAAAACTTACTGTTGACACTTATAGAAAATATAATATTTCGTATTAGTAATTTAGCTGGAAGGGTAGTGCATCACGGTGCATATTTCACGGATCACGCCAACTGAGTGTAATTGCTCCGGGATATTGGCGCATGTCTCTATAATTACCTGCAAAGTAGGCAAATACATCTTAATTAATCACAAATCGGCGCAATTTTTTAACGATCTCAAGATGCAATTCGGTAATTCGGGCTAACACTATTATAATATATGCGTACTGAATTTGAAATGTTGCTCATAAATATGACATGGCTTATTATGGTAGAGATTAGGCTATGCTACAAAAGCGTGTGTGTATCACGTGTACCGGCAGGTATATTTTATGGTAGATTTAGAGAAAATCGTTTTCCGGAATAATTCAGCGCCGACTGACATAAATTTCGATCGTATCAAAAATCGTTTTGGTTCGTATTTTTTGGGAGCAAGTATTTGACGTAAATTGTTTAAAGAGCACGTCGTTGAACATCCCTAACACTAGATATCTTACTAACTAGTAAAATCAACTTTTCGCATATGTGCATTTTAATTGACATATATTGAGTGGTTTAACTGACAGGGTTGTGTATTTGATAAAAAAAATCACTAATTTTAGCCTGGCATAAATTTGAAAAAATTGTTTTGCTTTTATTTGAGACGTATTGTTAAACTCCGAAAGCTTCGTCATTTAATTACAATCAACTTCAGTCCTAATTTGAATTCAATAAATAGACTTAAATTAAATTACCATAAAATTTACTTTATATGTAGCTATATCTTTCTTCTTAGTTTATAAATAAAATCCAAAGAGTATTTACATTTTTAGCTTGTAAAAGTAACTCAGTTTTATTTCATGGACAAATATAAAAATCCAACTTTTAAGACTTTATCTTTAATAAAATGAAAGCAATTGTTCTTTAAAAACAGCAAGATTTGATAGACTAGATTTAGATAAAAGTCTATTCACTTCAAAGCTGCACAAACTGGTTTATAACTTTTATATTGCATTTCTCTGTTACCTATTAATGACCATAATACAATGTTATTCAACCAGTGAACCTTATTTGTTTTGTGTGCTAAAAGTTATAACCTATAACATTGCTGAAGTTTGATGTTATACAAAAGTTTGAGCTAAGAGTTTTGCAGTTCACTGCATCGTCAAACTTTGCAACACAAGAAGGATAGTTATTCCAGATATGGTTATTAAGATTACAAACATAAAAATAATATATGCACTGTTTCTAACTTAATATGAAATGCAGAAATCATGCACCAAAAACTTAAACATTGAACGTGTTAAATGTTAATTCATATTTGTAATTTTTCGATTTATTTATTTAGTTTTAAATGGCGCGGTTGTTTTAGACGTTAAGTAGATTCAAATTAGTGTGCATTAATGCAGTTTATGAGATAAAGTGCATACGATATAGGCTGTTATCTCATATGCGGTGATTGACATAATAACTATCCACAATAGTGGTAGAGAGAGAGTCCACACTTACAGACTAATAATGTTTTGGTTTAAACATAATCCCAGTTTGTAGTGATTAATTAAAAGAAAGGATGAGAGATGTATAAGGTAGAGATTTGAGAGGACTCAAGATTGAAGCAGAACGTTGTTGTCCTTATTAAACTTTGAGTTAAGTGATTTTGCGAAGGGATTTTCTACCTGATGCGGTTCTTCGTAGAATATGTAAATTTAGTACTAAAGAAACTTGTGTAATTATTTTCCATTTTTTAGAAGGTCAGTATTCGTAAAAAAGCGTCTTAGCGAAGCGATTAAAACGTTATAATATGGCCGTTTCTTCTAGGTGAAGCATGTACTATTTTTACACTTTAATCTAAAGTGCCTTTCCACTTTACATGGTTCTTCTTGTAGACTATAGAAAGTGATAAATATTTGAATCGTAGAGGCAATGGAAAACAGAGAGCGACCGTTTCTAGATTTATGCGGTTGATATAATGGTGTTGTTGGTTCACAGTGTGACCAAATAATTAGCAATGGCGGTTTCGATGGGGTGACGTTGTGTAATGACTTCACTCAGAGTCAGAGTATAAATAATGTATTCTGTTGACTCATTTGCTTCCATTGTTGTATCTCGTAATGCAGATACGAAGGACATGTTTATACAAGCTGACGAAGACGGACTTGCGGACTCTCCGGAGAGCCCCAGCTGGCCTGTCGTTTACCAACACTACTTCCCCGCTACACTTAACATACGATCCTGCTTTGTGGAAAGGCTTTGGGAATTTAGGACAGTGCATCTTTTATTTAAACTGCTTCTACTTCTCTTTGCCTTTTTACCTGTACACAAGATTTGTTTTACAACGATAGATTTTGCTCACTTTATTTCGAATTTTCAATATTTTATTTCATTTATTTTCACTGGGACTTTATATATAGTTTTAAACGTAGGTTGCCAGAGATGGTTTAGCCCTTTAACACCTCGGCCTACACAACACAATTATTTTTAGTTCAACACGTCACCGCATTACAGACTTCTAATCTTTATTTCATACAGGTGCGTCCAAAGCTCGAATGCTGCTTCGACTAAACTATTAAAAAACTACAAGCTTCCGTTTTATTCAATAAAACATTTTTTCATCCAACATCTTTTGAATTGGTATTATTTTTGTTTTGGAAAAGTCGAAAATTGCTGAAATTAGTAAAATAAACTAGATTTTACTCATGCAATTCCCGCTGGATCTTCGTCTATCGGACATATGGCTTGGTTAATAAATATATGATAAGCCAAAATTTGTTTTTTAAAGTGGATATATTTGGATAATGTTCAGAATTTTTCTGTTGCAAAAAATTCAGAAGTTGAATAGATAATATTTACTGTTGTTTCTTATAAAAGTATGTGTTTATACCGGTAAGTGCAATTAAGTGATATAATGAAAAGCGACTATACAATAGAACATATTAAAAATTTACAATATCCAAGTGGTTGTTAGATACAAACGACACGCAATTAAGTTATAACGAAATAAAACGTTAACGTGTCAATATCCGTGTTGTTACTGCATGACGGAAATGCGGAATATTCGCGTTAATGCGGAACAACATATTTTCCAATTTCTTGTGCGAATTTTCCCAAATAAGAGCAAAAAATAAAAAGGAGAATTTATTGATTTTTATAATAAACTTTGTACCATGATGGTCTGTCTCTTCGATCACATGCCAAAATTACTTTACAACCTTAAATAATTTCCAAAGTGCAATTCTATTAAAAATATTCAAATCCTTTAACTGAATAAAACCCAATGTCATATTTCATGAAAGATGAATGTTTATTTGAAGACAACCTTAGCTGAAATGGATTTGAGTACGCCGTCACATCCTGACGTTTCTTATTTATATTTTCGTTTTGTTTGCAAAGTATTTGATGTATTTTCTTATAGATTTGCCTAAGATGTAATCAATCTATTTTATTCAAATAATGTCTGCAATTTTTCTTTTATTGTTATAAAGAATATTTTAAAAATCTGAATTTTCTACTTGAAATCTGTCAAATTTGTCCAGAATGATCGGTAAAATCAATCAAATTGTGATGATCCTATAAAAAAGACTAAAATTGCTTGTATTAGATCACGTTCTAACTATATTGGTAGCGCCAATTCCCATCCGAAACACGAATAGGACTAAACAAACGCGTTTTCCTACTTTTATGCTAGAGTTCACATTAATGACATTACTTTTTATGTTTTTAATTTACCTCAAAAACGCACTGAGTTTACATTAAAATGTTTAAAACTTCACAGAAGATTACAAAGTTTTGCAGGAATTAAACACATTTACATTCGTGCATACTCTTCCTAATTTTCAAATTATTCAGCCACGTATGGAAAAATAAAATTAAAACTAGATAACACAAGCAGATATGTTGGTACCATTTATGGATCATGAGTACATTGTACAGGATTGAAAAAAAAAACAGCACATATGGGATTTCCAGAAAGTAGAAGTAGAGTATAAAATGTTATTTCTGAGCCAGAACATTTGGTGTCTTAAAAAACAAGTCATAACCTTACAAATTTAGCTGTTTGCCCAAAGGCAAACAACCGAATAGGGCCTAAAACCTTTCAAAAATCATTAATTTTTATCCACTCCAAAAGTTCCTAAATATATGTAGGCCACCAAAAATTGGGCATACGAAAAACAGGGTAAAATCCTACAAATACACTCTAAAAAACTAACAAAATACCTTGTTTTTACACACCTCAAAATGGCTTTTTACTTCTAGGCCAGGACATTTGGCGTCTTAGAAATCAAGGTAGAATCTTACAAATTTGACTGTTTTCCCAAAAGTCAACAACTACAAATGGCAGAATGCATTAATTTTTATCCACTCCAAAAGTATCCAAATATGTGTAGACCACCAAATATAAATAAATAACTCAAATGAGAAATCGTAATTTTGCCATTGAATACCTCAATTCGACTGTAAATAAAAAACTAACAAAAACGGAATTTTGCAAATCTAAAACTATTTCCAGAAATTCCCTTAATATGGGGCTAAATTCAGTTGGTATAAAGATTACATGTAAAACGAGAACAAATGAAGAAAATCGGAACAAAATACAACAAATTGGAACAATTGGGAACAAAAGCGAGAAAAAGTAAAAAAATATTCGATAATGTAGAACACAAAGTAGGTAGTCGCAAACATATAAGTTTAGATGAAGAAGCAGATGAATTAATTAGTAAATCTTTAGAATGAAAAATGGAAAAAAGATTCAAAACCTATTATTATTGAAACAGACAGATTAGAAGATGGAGCAAAAATAGTTGGTTTCAAACAAGAAGTTGTAGACAAATATATTGCAAGAAAAACAGCTAATTTATTCCTTGAACAATTAATTATGACTGACTGTGAACTAGAGTCCGCTAATAATAAAATAGATGAATTGGAATATAAATTAGATGACTACAATAATTAAGATCCTAAGAAACTAGCAGAATTAAAAAACAAAACAGTAGTAATACCATCAAACATCGATAATGTAAAGAAGAGAAAATATTTGAAGGACATACTAAAACTATGAGAGCAATAAATGAAAAAAACTCAAAAATTGTAAATTAAATGGAAAGTACTGTATTCAAGAGTTTGAATATATTTAATGAAGAATCCCGAAAAAAGTTTTCAACTCTCATTTAACAAGTTAATAGATTAAAAATTATTATTTTTGTTCGTATGTTTATTATCGTAATTGTAATTATTGTTTTCTCAATTTTCAACACTAATAAAAATAGCGATTTATTCAATAATGTCCATGAACGTACCTATGATGATACTCAAACGCATCCATAAACTAATGTATCTGTAGAATTAGGTAAAAGGTATCTTTTATCATCTTTCCAACTTAGAGGCTTTTTCTTTACTTCTTCAGTAAATATATCATGTTTATGACTCCTGATCACTTTCTGTCTATGGAAGTATTCTTTTTGATTAAACAAGCAATTTTTGTAATGTTCAAAACTCATTTCTTTCTTCAATACTGCTTTTTTTGATACCTTTTAATTTTTTCAAAACAGACGTTTCAGTTCTGTACATTTTTGACCTTAAACCTATGCATTCTAATATCTTAATATCATTCAATTCATCTTTGAACTTCCCTATTACTTTCTTATTTTTATCAGTATATAATGGATGATCCTTTGGATAATCAGATGTATCAAAATAGTCGGGATTGTTTTTCATAAATTTATAGAAATCGGCATTTTTAATCTCATATATAAAGCTATCAGTTTTTCAATAAAGAAGTTTTACATTTTCATTGAATTTATTTTGTCGTTTACGTGTGATATTTTTTGATTATTAAGACACAAATTAAAAAGCCATTTTGGGGTGTGTAAAAACAAAGTATTTTGTTAGTTTTTTAGAGTGTATTTGTAGCATTTTACCCTGTTTTTCGTGTGCCCAATTTTTGGTGGCCTACATATATTTGAGAACTTTTGGAGTGGATAAAAATTAATGATTTTTGAGAGGTTTTAGGCCCTATTCGGTTGTTTGCTTCTGGCAAACAGCTAAATTTGTAAGGTTCTGATTTGTTTTTTAAGACACCAAATGTTCTGGCCCAGAAGTAACATTTTATACTTTACTATTAGATTATAAAGAAATAAAAATTATTCGCACTTTTCACATCGTTTTAATAATCAGATAGTCTTGACGTTTTCAATTTCCGTTTCAATGTGGACGTTATAAATATCAGCTCAATATTTTGCATATGTCCGGGTTCACACTCATGCAACAAATTTTCTTGTTATCGCTTAATTTTCTCCACAACTCTTTAAAATGAAGAAAATATTTTTTGACATGCAAAATTTAACCTATCATAAATTCTATTATCACCATTTGCTGAAATTCTCACATTTTCTTGAAAGCTATGCTTTCTGAAATTTATGTAGAACAAAATTTTTGTATTTTTTCTAATCGACATTATATTAGATTTGAAGATCTGTATCAGCGGTAATTTTGCAACTTTGACAAAAGTGTCAAATAAAGATCTGTTTGATAAACGTCGAAATAATGTGTAAATAAAGAGAGTAGTATCAGATCGAAGAGTAGACAAAAGGTGTACTACAATGAAACGTTTCATCGACATTTGTACTCGACGGAATGTAACCATGTATGCCTTTTGTGTACGAGGACATTAAGGTCATAATTCATTGGCGTTGTTCCATCCGACATTGTTGTATTCACACGAAGAAAGGTTATTTTTTCTCTGAAATTTTTTACTGCCAGCCTTATTAACAGTTTTCATTAACTATTGAAAAAATACTTGAACGACAAAGTTTTTCTCTTTCTTTGATTTTAATTGTCAGTGTTGACTTTAACTAAAGCCGACTCGACTCAAAAGCAACTAATCCCAAAATTCTTCAAAGTGGTCCCAAGCTAATATTTGCTGAGTTAATTAAAGAATACAGTGTTCTAAAGGCACTTTCCAAATATCTCTATGTCATTATCACAAGCTCGTTCAAAAGTAATTAGCGGGAGTTGGATTCTTGCGGCCACCCAGTATAAATATAGTCGTAAATATGGAATCGGACGATTATCATTTCAATACCCTCGTTAGTGTAAAACCGAGCTTAAGTTAAGGTTCCGCCGGAAAATCCGGCCATAAATCAAGAAAAAAAAAACCCGTTCGAATAAAAATTTCGACCGTTAATTACAATTTTATTACGAATTTAGGAAGAGTAGAAAATCCGACCAGATTTTCTCTGAGTGAAAAGCTTTAAAAAAATACTTAAATTGACGTATTACACTACTTCAACTAAGCGGTAGCGCATTTTCACCAAACTTCACTTTTCAGCTTACTTCCTTTTTGTCGATAACTCAAAGGAAAAGAATTAATCGAATCAAAGAATATATTTGTACATAAATAGCTTAGAATAAAAATAAAGCAACAATTTTATCACGATTGAATGAAACTATCGATCAATTCTTGGCCTTGTGTTATAGATATAGAGATGAAGGGTAAGGTCGTCCAAAACGGGCAGTCATGAGTTGCGGTAACAGTCAGGGTAAGAAATAATCCTTTTCCTGACTTACGGTAACCGGTCTTAATCTTCCGCATTAATTGCGTTAAGATGTTTCGTTGAAATTTTTGACACATGTGATCTCTTTTGCCGGCCTGAAAAATGAATAAAACGAATGTGCTTATGCACAAATCACATTTTATAATTTTCGAATGGAAACTCTTGAAACTTAGTTCAAGATTGGATATTGAATACCAAGATGACAAGAGATTGGAATAATTTTATTATAAATATTTAAGTATACTTATGCGCCTTATTTTAGTGGTGTTTTAGGCATTTCTAAAAAAATTGTCGTCATCACTGGTCAAAGCCTGCCGCTCGGCGGGGAGGTCAGCTGTTTTTACCGCAATTAATGCATGAGATTAAATATACCCTCCCAGAGGCAGGTCAATTTTCTAACCATTACCGCAACTAAGGTTCACCGTCCAAAACTATTCTTGAAAAAATCCAAATGAAATCAAATCTTCATTTAATTCCTAAAAAAAATATTGACTTTTATTTCAATCTATTATTATTATTTTTATTGCGTGTTTCAAATGTCTTCAAACACTTGAGATCTTACTCAACAGCATCTAAAATTAGGAATTCAATATCGACTTGATTTTCAGTTATGATTTCGTGATTTGCGGTTTATATAACCTCACCTCAAATAAATATCATTTTACCGAAATTTCGATCAAAGTTTTGCTATAAATTAAACTATCAATAGAATTTTTCTATTAATAATTAAAATTAATAATTGTTAGAGTTTTGTTTAATGCATATTGATTAGAGTTGGAGCAAAGGCAAAGTAAATAAGAGTTTTTCAATGTTGAACTTCAATGTTGTGGTAATTTCTGAAAATAACTAACAAGCTAGAAAAATAAATGCTTTTATAACGATATTATTGCGTTTGCTTTTATGTAAAGAGTAATGACTAAATAATAGAATGGTTGAAAGATTAGTAAAACAAATGATGGATACATTTGAGAGTTTTGAATGTAGAATAGACAGTTTCAGTTGGATAAATATTTAATGAAGCAATTAATTAGGTTGCAATATTGAATTCACTCAAAACCATAATTATCTTAATAGATATTTTGTCATTGAAGATAGGTAATTTAATAATGTTCAAACACGTGGTTAAATAAATAATCAATTTTCATGTTGATTCAAATTAAACGAACTTATCCCAAAATAAAATAAAAGTTTGGAAATGAAGTTGGTCCTGTCGTTGGCAAATATGTAAATTTCATCTTTCTCGAGCAGTCAAAGTTTTTAATTTGCTGCTTAATACGATAAACAAGAGAAAGGGCATAATTGTTGTCTGTGTCGGCAAATAATTGTTTGGAGGGCGGATGCATAATTACAAAGTTTTGTTTAATTTAAAGGTTTATTTCGTCAAGTTTTCGATGATATTGCGTGGAAAAACATTTAAAAAAGTTTACAAATGTTCAACTCGCCTCTATTCTTTATGCGACAGTATGCGGGATATAATAAATCTTGTAGTTGTAGTTGTCGAATCTGTTATTGATTGAAATCGCAATTTAAAAGAAATTGTCGGTTTTCCGATGACACTTCAATCAATTTCAAGACAATACTATTATAGATAGACAATAGCTATTATAGATTCAGTTTGCTGAAGTAAAAATTGTTCTGTTTATTATTCATTTGAAATATTGAAGCTTTTAACAAATAAGCTGCATGTAATTGGACTAATCCTGCAATTGTCGTTTCACTAAAAAAATGTTTTTTATTCAAACTTTTGATTTTATCTATGCATGTTTAATCTTCATTTCAAATTCCATTACAATGCTTAAGACAATCCGTAAATTTTTTATTCATTGCGAAAATTTCCACTGTATCAATAGTTGATTTAAATTTTTGTCTCTTCAATTTGCAACTTTTCATTATATCAGCACAATCTGACAAGTGAAAACTCTCTCTGTTATAATTGCTTTTTCCATGTGAAATGTGTTGATGAAAATCAGAATAACTGGACTTGGAAATTGTGTATGGAAGGGTTGAGAACGAGTTTGTATACTTAACATCCCTTGCAAATAAGATTCGATTCTGAATATGGATGTATATAACAGGAAGTAATTGACTCAGTCTTCAAAGAAGCAACGACCGGAAAACATTAGCATAGATTTAGACGTCTGAAAACATTGTTTTATTAATTATTCAAAAATCGCAGCAACTGAGGGTAAGTTTTTTGCTTAAATAATTATACTAACCATTCAATTACGTTGCGAGGAATTTTACTTCCAAAATGAATTTTCATCAACTTTTTTTTCTTATTTAAAAATTGGAGTTTGTAATGTTTAGCGATATTTGTTTGCAAGGGGCTTTGTATTCCGCTCACTCCTTACTAAAGCGTCTGTGCCATAGGAACTAATTTAAAGGCATTAAGCCTTTGTTGGGAGTGGGAATAGTAAGGATCCTTTCTACTGGTTAGGCTATTCTCATTTACATACACTCAAATTTATAATTAAATCCTTTTCAACGTATCACAAAGGATCACTATTATTATCTATAGGAATCATTCTTAAAATACTCTCTCCATAGTTAGAAATATTTCAACGCTTAATTTGCAGCTAAACTTACTGAATTACTGACTAAAAGCACGGATGTAGTCGAAAACGCAGTACTCTTAGATTAATTATTCATCTTAGTATCAATTTGGAGGTGTACTCATTACCATTACGACGACATAAATAAACAATTGTCTATAAGAAATAGTCATTTAATCGATCTCTACCCCCAACCGATTTATTTATAGCCTATTAATCTAACTTTAACCATACCCACCTCCAATTTAATTAAATTATAGATTATTCAAACAGATCTTCCTTATCTTTGTTGAATAAAATTTGTATACTTTTTTTTAATCCAATTCCGAAATTCTTTTAAAAACACGTATTAATTACATAAAAGCAAGATGTAATTTATAAAGTATGTTTCAATTAAATAAAGTAACATGTTTAATGACATTTGATTAATACTTCTACAAAATTAAGTTTTACATTCCTTTGGGCATAATTATTTCAGCTTGAAATAAACAAATTTCAGTACTTTCAATAATTTGAAAAGAGACGTGTTTTTACATGTAGATGGAGATGAGTTTGATCTTTATTTGCATCGTTAGTTGTTAAGAGCTATTCCGTTCGGCTCATTGGGGCTCTTGGTTGAATGTCGTAGTTGCCATCGAATGGCACAACTGAAGTTTCCCTCAAGTCATAGGAAAAGGGCAAAACGTCCATCACTGCCCATTTCCCCATCCGAATTCCTCAAGAGATCCGCAACCAGACAAATAAAGGCTCAGTAAATTAAAGTTCTTCCGCGTCAACGATAGCTGGGGTCCTAATTTTTTATCAGCAACTTCTGAGAAATAACCACTAGCGTTATGATACTTTTTTTTTGAAGTTTTGATTAACTAACTCATGAAAAAACGATTTATTTTGCATATTTTACATATCGAGACTTGAGAATGTGTTCTAATTATGAAAGGGTGTATATTTTTACATATAAATACATGCAAGTTTTTTCGTAGTAACGCAATTAACAAAATAAATACAGAAGTTTAGAAGTTGTGAGTTGTAAATTCGAGCAAACAAGCTTTTTATTAGATGGTTGAAATGAACAATACGAATGAAATATAAGCAATAATGTCAATAAAATTTTCACCCTAATGAAGGACAAATTGTGTTAGAAAGACTTTAAAGTTAGAAATTTCCGCACAATAAGCAATAAATTTGATTAAATAAAGTAGAAAATCCGAATCAGCAATAAGTTGTGTTGTGAAGCTGTGAAACAATTTCACTTCAACAATGAAATGCTTTTATTTTAGTTTCAAAACAGTTTTTGTTTCAAGACAAATTTTACTTTCATTTATTTTTGGGAAAAATGTTTAATTCATCCGGAATATTTAATGTTACCTATGCCAAATAAAAAGTATGTCAACCAAATGCCTGCCTTGCTTTGCTTTTACGTTTGTATCTAAATTTTTTTCTGGACTGTTTTTGTCAACGAACTTTATCTGCAAAGCTTTATCTCCTGACATTTATATCTGAAGCCATTTTTGTTTAAAGTGTCTCGTAAATTTTAGTTCAAGTTTTTCTTAATTGTTATAGCTCTGTAAAATCTCAGCTATAGCTGAGTACACTTTATTGAACTTACTATAGTAAAATTTTTGAGAAAAGAGTTGTCATCTTGCATTTCAGATTTATTACCTCAATACGATTTATTTTTTTAGATAAAAATCCTCAAATATAATAATGATTTTATCCATACATTATAACTGATAGCTCTCTAAAAACAGAATATTCTTATCGATATTTTATTCTAGTTCGTTATTTAAAGTTCCAACTCTGTTTACAATCATTGACTTAACCTTATTATTATGCGTAACTAAATCATCCCCAACCCAAACCAAATCAAAAATGTGAATAACAATTCGTTTGATTAAATTATGAATTACACAAATAAATTTTTTTTAATAAACAAATCGACAATTTTCTATTTATAGTTTAGTATGTTAAACTGCATAGATGTAACGATGAACGTTCTGACGTCATTATTGATTGGTTCTGATAGAATCAAACATCTGGGATTTTCTTAAGGCTAAGACGAGAAATAAATCTTTCCGAATATCCTATTATATTCGTATTATCAGATAAATATTTTATTACATTTTGAATTGAAGCTCATAACAGTAACAGAACAATAATTATGATCAAAGTTTTTATGTGAAAAAGCTTGATGTTTGTTAAGCTTGTTTTACAACTAACTGGTTTATATTTAATTTATCATTGAAAAAGAACTGCATTCAATTATAGATAATTTTTTTTGTAATTAAAATCAACGTAGTTTTTAATTGACTTGTTTACAAATATAGACAACTAGGAAAAATTATCCACGTCATTGAGTCTTTACAGAAAACCTCTGCATTGAATTGATTATTACAATAATAGATGAGTCAGCAGAGTTGAACGTTTGGATTGATTAGTACAAAAAGTTAAAAGAATTATCAAATATCGGATCCGTTTTTCTTTGATATTTATTTTAGTCTTTTGTACTTTTTTGAACTAACGTTATAACTGAAACGTATTTAAGACGGTTCGTCATCTGCTCAAAGTTCTGTCTAAGTTATCTTGTCACGCTAACTAGAAGTGAAACGAAATCATTAATGTATTATGTCTAGCTTTAATTTTAGTTCAACATCAATAAACTATTTTTTTGCAATGTTAATTCTTGTATGTAAAACGGGACTTTTCCCTAGCGTTTCATTAATAATTCTCACTGGTTTAGATATATTCTTAGAGCAAATGGCAGATTAGAGCAATGTTATATCATACAATTCTCATGCTGTGTAAATTATAGGTTGACGAAATGGTAATTTTCTAAAAAGCAGCAAATTACTCTTTTGTATTTTAGACAACCTTGCAAAGTGAGTCCTGTAATTTAGTCCACTTGTTTATATTTGTGTAGGATTAACAATTCCAGGATTATTAAATTAAACCCATCTCTCACCTCAAGAAATCAAATCTGACTATTGTTCTACATAAATATTACTGCATTGTTTTATGATTTTTTCAAGATATTCTGTTTGAAATATGTAAATTTTCGTTTATAAATTTTCTATGTTATGTTCACATCCGATCGTTTTATTTTTTATGCGGGTCTTTTGTTCTTTTTCAAAATTAAAAATAAATATGTCTTGTGAAGTCACAAAAGTTGATTAAAGTTTCTATAGCAAATTTATATTTAAACTTTGGATTATCGTCCAGTTTTGATAACATGTAAACTTATAAAGGATTTATCTTTCAATTCTAACGATATAAAAATTTAAGAAATTTAAATGTTTAATTAAAACTTGAAGCTATTCAAGTAGAATGCTTGAATGTCTAAAAAAAAAACTGTTTTCAGTTTATTTGTGGCAGTCAATAAACCAACAAATTAGAAAAGAAAAAAAATCTTTTATTTTAAGTTGTTTATTTTAAACTTGGAAAACTTTCTGTTCTTAATTAATGTTATGTTTACATTATTACATTTAAAAATTTAACGACTTCCACTTTGGAACTTTAACCTTCGTACTAAGAAAAAATTCTATTAAAGCTAAAAATTAAAACGAAAAAAACAAGTTCTTTAGCTAACAGCCAACTCCCACAGTTCCGAATGTAATCGCAATGATACATAAATATATTTTAGCTAAAGTATGTGAAATTTTTTATTCAGAGTAGACGAAAAGAAAGAACGCTATTTGTTAGAAAAATGTGACTGTAATCAAAACTACAGAACGCAAAATATATTGTTGCAATAAACAGCATATTCGAATAATAAATAGCTTTAATAAAAAAAATTAAATATCTACATGAATAATGTTGCTTCAACACAAGCTTTATCAATAGTAATCTCATTTTAAATTTATTTTACAATTATGTAAGCGCTTTTATATCAATCAGATTTTCCGTTTTTATAATTAAATGAAATTAATCATGATAAATCTACTTCAATTTTCAAAAACTATAGATTTTCCAGAATTGAATCAATTATATACTTCGACATAGCTTTACATCTATAAATTACCGGAAATATGAAGCTTGAATAATTAATTTAAATCCTGTTTTGTCAGTTGCAAATTAAAAAAATAACGAGTTTAGATAGTTTACATTTACTTTAATGTTGAAACTTTTTTCGGTCATTTTAAACTTTTAGACAACCTTTTAGTGTAAATCTTCAAACGTATGAGCTTTTAATGTTTTAGCTTTTATATTTTAGTGGATTCTTACTTATAATAAAATGTTAAGTTTTAAGTTTTTAAATGAGAATTTTTAATTGGTGTTTTTTTCAAACTAGTGTTGAATGAAAATGTTAATGCGCCCTCTGTGAAATAGGGGTTTTACCAGTTTCTAAACTCTGTAAAAATTTGAGATTTCTTTTAATTAAAGTTTGGATTTACACCAGCTTTAGTAAGCTCAAGCTTTTCGCGTAGAGATGTCGCTTTGAAAGCTAACAACTGAAACCTATAGATGGCGCGCAAATATGTATCAGGAGTTTTCAGAGCTTTAGATTACTGTAAATGTAATAATTTCAAAAGTGAACTTATAATATCAAAAGTTGGAGAACGATTTTTTTTTATTAATTAGTAATTAGGGAAATTTTTTATTTTTTTTTCTTCTTTTGAAAAAAGATTTTTATGAATACACTTCGTAATTATTCTTTTGAATTGGCATAAAAATCAAAGAATAATTATTTCTGTTTCAAAACGTTTGAATAATTTACGTTGAAACAGCTTGGGAATTTTTATTCAAATTTAGTGAAAATGCGAGGGGTTTCTATCCAACACATACATCTATCTATTCAAAAGGTAAACGGTTTCTATATATAGTTTTAAGATTTATTACTACTAAGACGGCGAATGCGTCAATAGGTTTTAAAATCAATTGTAAGTTAAAGTTTTTCTGTCACTTATTTCTAACTCAATCTTCCAAAAAGAAATTAACTATAATAAGAACAAGGTGTCGGAAGAAGATTAATTGTTTTTGGTTTTATTTCTTAGAGTTGCTTGAATGTAGTTGTGCAAAAGTTGTCGCTAACCAACCACATGATTTTTTCGATTAAAAAATTTAAAATAAATTATCAGTATTAATATTAATCATTTCTAATTTCTTGCTAAAGCGTGTGACTGGTTGAATAAAGCGTGCCAGAGGCAAGTTTTATCGATTTAGCCAAATTTATTAGTAAATAAAGCGAAACAACGCTACAACAAGGGTGAAATCTTGGTTTTTCCTGCAGGCGAACATTTTGAGTATTGATTTTAAGTTATAAATTAAGGTAATTTTTCAAGACCTTAACGTTTATTTAATTAGGAGAAAATTGTATATTTATTTGAGATACTTGAACTGTGATAAAGTCGTTACAGCCGTCCAAACAGCTAAAGAGAGAAATCTCCCCTTTAGAATTTTGTCAGACTCTACCACAAGTTTAAGGAGAACTTTCTAACTTAATTAATTTCTTATAAACAGTGCTTGAATTAAATACAATTTAAATTATTCTTTTCATATTATTCTATGATCTATCGAACAATTTCGAGGCCGTTTTAATCTTTATAAAGAGAACTTAGCACTTTATCAAAGAATGAACAACAATAGTGCGTCAGTGTGTTATAAAAATCAATTTTTCCATTAATGATTCCATTGTGAACAAAATGCAAATAACAAAAGTAGCAATTTCGTATTTTGTGAAGAAAGAAACGTGCTTCGTAAGCATATCAACTAAATCTACGCGTTTAATAATACCATAAGAAATGAATAGAGTCGACACTTTTACTGTTAATGTTAATCTTTGATTTTATCGCAAAATCTACTCTAAAGTTGGGAATAATTTAGTCGAATTTTAAGCAAATGGGACACTAGTCTTGATAGTATATTCTCCAGTTGAAGCATTTCCCGCTGTCAGGTTTTTCAGATGCGCAATACACCGAGTGATTGGAGAAAATTGACAACTGTGAAGATTTAATATGTAAAGAGAACAGAAACCGATACATCCTTTTTCCCGATATTACATAGATAGCAAGACAAGTGAACACAGATTTGTGCTGACAGCATTGAAAATTGTTCGATGTCTAACTCAAATCCTTTAACAAGTAAAAGTAGGAAAAATAAGGATAGTCTTCATCCCATCATTTTTAATAATGTACTATCCCGGTGTATCTACGATTTTTTTCACCTAGCAAATATCAATACACAAAATCTATTCAAAATTTTTTCTGGTACTTTTAATAAATTTATTTCAGTTTTATGCATGGCAATGGTAATGTAAAAATGTGGATGACCTGAGACTAGGTCCAAGAATTTGAATTGAATGTGGAACTCGCAATTTTAGACGATCCCAAAGCGTCGGAAAGAAACTACTTTTGATTAATGTATCTCCTCTTATTCCTCCGAGTCTCCATTTCGCTTGTTCTTGGTTCTTTTTACGCCGACATCAAGGCAAAATCGTTAAGGGATGAAATGATATCGGTACTTTTTACACGAATTAATCGAACCGTGTTTAAAAATTAGACATTTCTGACACAAACTGGGTTATTGAACAAAACAATAAAGGAGCTATAAAGTAGCATTTGTAAAAATAAAATTTGTCTGCGATATTACCATGTCGACAAAGCGTTTCAGTAATAGACTTTCACTGCATTATGTAGCAAAAAAAGCCACTGGAAACGTAAAGTGAAAATTGGGATCGATGAGTGTAACATAGCGAAAGTCATTCTGCAACACACAAACATACACGGCGTTCCTAATCCTACATCAACATTTCTCATGTTGTAGAGAGGGCTCTTCTTGTTTGGAGCAGTCTTTAGAAGTTTGTATCGTGCAGAGACTTGGCCATTATTATATGTCTTACGTTTATAGAGGGAATTATCTACTGAGCTTCTGCATCGCAAAAAAACTTCTAAAACTTTTTACTACGTATAAGTATTTTATATCTATTTGCAATTTTTTTCCATTTCATTGCTTATATTTTTTGAATAATTCTGTTTTAATTTGATCACTACAGAAAAGTGAATCATATACAGCCTTTTGATTTGCATGTGCTGTTAGATAATTATTTGATTCCTAATGGAACTGAATTTATGTATTTTTAATCGCTATATGATTTTAAAAAGTTCCCTTCCATTTTCCCATATGTTGTTTGAATAAAAGAAACTTCTGAAAAAAGAACTGGAAATGAATAAAACGTGAAATTTAATTCCGTCAAATCTCTACAGCTTGTTAATGTTAATTATCAATTAAAGACTGTTGAAATTGTTTTAAAATATTCCGTGCAATTAATCTTGTTATCTTTGATTTGTACTCTAAGCTTATTTCAGCATTTTCTAATTTACGAATATACTTAGCTCTCTGAATAAAAAAGTTTATCATTTGAGTAAAATCCATCTACGGTTGTGATTTTTTATGAACATAATTTCATAAAGTGTTTTTTTCCAAGATGCGAAACTCGAATCTCCAACAAACAGAAAGTAGGATTTGCTTTAATTTTTATGAATCTCACAAAGAAAATCACTCTGAAATAATAATCTATTTTTCACAATACACTGTTAAATTAGGTATTCGAATATTTGGAAAATCTTTTTTCCAGATCTTTCGATAATGTTCAATTTATTCTATTTGATTGAACTTACTTAATTTATTAACTGCACTTTTTTGTTTATTCTAGTTTTATCAAGCCTGGAAATATTTGATTGATTATCTCTACTTTTCTTTCTAAAAACAATGAACTACACGTAACAGCAACTTTTTGTGTGTTTTTTCTAGAAGGAAACAAATTGTTCATGTAATTTTATGCCTATTCAATGCTGAGTTAAAAAAAAGACCAATTTTCTTTCGTAATGTCTCATTAATTAGAAGCTAAATCCAGCATTATCTATAAAAAAAATTGCGCTCAACAGATTTATTTAGTTTTTCAAGGCAGTCTAACACTGCAATAATCTCTAATGTGAAACAATTCTTAGATTAAGGATAAAAGTTGATAAACCTCTATTTTTATTCAATTTTTGATTTATTTCAGATTACGACTAGTTAGGTAACTTACTCTTTAGCTTTGTTTATTAAAATGAAAAATAATTTGTATTCAAATGTAGAAAAGATATAAAAATGTATTGGCTCATAAATTTTTTTAGAAGAAATATTTTGTCTAGTGCGCAGTTAAGAAAACTATTAAGCGAAGATATGCTCTAAACTGTGTATTCAAATTTCTAAAAAAAAATAAATTCAATCAAAACTAAAACATTTATTATTCATAATATGATATATTTATTATTTGAATTAATAGTTAATAATGTTTCTATTATTTTAGCAATAACTGGAAGTTGTTTTTACAGACTTCTTCCAGGGTTACCTTTAACGTTTGGATAGTGGAATAGTGGACAGTTGTAAGAACAGTGGAAGAGCGCTTAGAATGAAAAAAATAAAAAAATAAAACAAATTTCAGAAATGCTCAATAATAATTATGCAGGGGGTTTGAATAAAATATATTTATATCCAATCAAAATATGAATAAAAAACTGAGCCACATCTCTTAATCGAATAAATCAATACACATTGCAATCTGCCCTCAGTTCCTAATATTTTTCAATAGTTTGATTCATTTATATACAAAATTTCATAAAAAAAATCGATCTTAATAATCAGTGATTAAAACAGTTTTCATAAAAAGCTAATGCACAATTATGCAAAAAAACAAATTGTTCAAAAGTGATGAAATTGTAGTGAGTTCTTCGTGTAGATCTGACTGAACCCACAATGTCGCATTTCCTTAATTGTATCATTTTTTTAGCCATGTAGAAGAAGCAAGCTACTAAACTGCTAGAAGTTATTCCATCACTAAAAAAAATAATAAATCAATGGAAAAATATTTAAAATTTTCATAATAACTTACTCGCAGCAAATTACGATTGGAAAATTTACTGATTTTCCTAAATTGATATCATTCCAGAGGCTAATCAAACTGTCGGTTGAATCTGGAATACTTTTGATTTTTGCCCACTTTTTAATACTGTAAAGAAAAACACATATAGGATTTTTTCCCTACAATAATATATAAAATAAATTCTAAAATTAAAAGAATAAAATTTTTACTCTGTAGTAAACTCTTAGAATAGATTTACTATAATGTAAGTTTTCTTCTTCGTCTTTTAAATAAACTGTAATGTCGCTTCTTTTCATAGTTCTTGAGTGTATAGTTGGAAAATATTGTACATCACCCTGCAATCGCAATCATAGAAAATTAAATTCAATCCAAAACTTATTCTCTATCAAATTTACTTGGGTTGCAACGTCGATTTCATGTACATTTATTATAATTTTTACATTTTGTTGTAAAATCATCAACCAAAATTCATCTATAGTATTAGCTAATGGCTGCTGTGCGACAATAAAACTTTTTTCTTTTCGGAAGCCATCTACATACATGGCATGGATATAATCGGATTCTCTACCCTCAAGAAGTACACGACAACGTTCAACTGAAGAGAAAACAATAAAACGGTTTTTTTTGTTGACTAATAAAAAACAAACCAGGTAATAAGTTGGTGTTATTTTTGTAGCGATTTCCAGGTGAATTTTTCGGATATATGTCATAAGAAATTATGGCTTTCTGTAACCATTCTTTGTCTTCTAAATAATTTGTCCATAATGATTTTAGTGAATTTCCTTCAAAAACACGTCCAAATGTTTCTGCGAATTGATCATCGACTTCAGTTGACGAATCTGTGAAATTTAGAGTTTCGTAAACTATTAAATGAGCAAGTTGATATTGTTTCTAAAAATCAAAAATATCAAAAATCAGATTTGAAATTATTTTTAATTTCACCAAATTAGAAACCATATTAGCTCTATTATGTCTCAAATGTTTTGTTATTTCAAATAAATTGTAAGAACTTGTAGCAGGAGCTGAACGTAAGGTCATATCACATAATATTATCGTTCCAGATCTTCCAACTCCAGCTCTAAAATTGTTTTTTCTTTAATAAATTACAAGAAAAACGGTAAATATGTTACAAGCAGTGGAACACAACTGGGCTATTGTTGTGAGGTATCGATAATAAATGATCCATAAATTCTACAAATATGTGAGATGACAAATCGTCTGGAGACCAAGAATGAAAATGTAAATGATTTATCTAAAAAAAATAATTCAATAAAAACATAAATTGTACGTTACTATAATTAGATACTTCTCTAACTTCTCCTCCTTTTTCAAAACGCAGCACGCGGTGATCGTGAAACTCGTATGAATTAAGTCGTTCCAAACTAACATCTAGGTTTAGACCTTTGTAAGCTATAATTTTTTTTTCATTTGGCCAATAACAGTGAAACTTTTCGTTAGGAATGCTGATCATAACAATATATTGAACATTTTCTTGCCATATCATTTGCAAAAAATCTGTAATTGTATTTTCTAAAGGGTTTTGAGTGATAATATATTCCCGAAGATTGTTAGTACTCTGAAAACTTCAATTATGATTTGAAAATTTTTAAAAAAGGACTTACATCTATGTAACTAGCATTTATATAATCAGACATTTTTGAACGTGAAGTTTCATATTTAAGTATAACTCTATTCTCATCATCTAAAAATCATTATGGAAATTTAAAAAAATAAATGAAAAACTATACTTACATGGAACAATGTCTTTGAATCTATTTTTCGCTAAGTTTTCAATTTTTTTTCCTTCGGTTGCAGGTTTCAAATACCCGGAAGGAAGATCCTGTAATTTATTATTATTCACAAAACATAATGAGTAATACATACTTGAAATTGTTGCTCTAAAATATTATTTTGTTGATTTGAATCAAAAATTTCCCGGACATACTTTGAGAATTCGCTGCTTTTGATAGGTGGCCAATCCTTTGGAACTCTAGTTTCATTCCCATATGCAGTTTTAACTTCATCCATTGCATTTCTATCTATTAAATGAAGATCTTCCGTGTCTAAAAATAAGACTTGGTAGAAAAATTGAAGCTTTAGTAAATAGTACCTTGGTGTGACGTGTCCTTTCTGTATTTAATCCAACCAAAAGCAGCTGCCCCTATTATCATCAAAAATATTACAATAATAAATGGTAAATATAAATTATTGGAAAAAAACGCTTCTGCTTGTAATTTTTCATTTTCGGTAATGATTTTGTTTCGATAAGGTATTCTTTCGTTGTAAGAATTTTCGCAATAAGTGTTATTTTCCGTTGCATTTATATATCTTTTCAGAGTTTCGCAGCTACCATTCGAAGATAAATAACCTTTATCACCGACAGCCCAGAAAGGTTCACTTGTAGATGCTGTGGTATGTGTAGTGAGAGTTACAGTAGAACAGTTTGAAAAGTCGTGCAAAGTAACACCAACGGTCTTCCACTCTCCAGTTCCCTATATTTAGCAAATCATAGAAAATTGAAGCAGTTTGATGTCATAAATTTCTTTTAAGTCACCTGAATAGTCATTAAAGTTTTGTTATCATTCCATTTTAATTGAATTGAACACTCTTTGCACATGGCTAAATAAAATGTGAAACATCCTTCATCAATTTTTGGACAATCTGTGTTATTTTTTAAATTCATTATTTCCACTTGTGAATTATTTTCAGTGGTGTAACTATAAACGTCTGTAATTTTCAACTGAGGAGTATCTGCTTTATTCATGGATTTGTATACTTACAATGATGTAGTTTCCACAAACGCATATCTGTTAATTCAAACTTAGAGGAATTATTAAAATCTGAGCAATTACTCTTGATATCACATTTCAAAAAATGATTGTTTGAATTATTTTTTGGTTGTTTCAGATGAAGCCACTGAAATATTTTCATGAAAGAATAAAATAAAATGTCAGACTTAATTTTTGTATAAAAACATTTTCAAACCTACTTTGTCTTTTGATGTATTGTTGTCTACAATACCACATAACTTAACACTCCAAAAAATATCAACTCCAATTGCCATATTTATGAAATTTTGTAATATTCGAACTTCATCGTGATTATTTAAAAAAAGTTCCCATCTTTGATCTAAAACTAGTGTGTGTGCTAAACTAAAATTTTTAGTAGAATCATAAAAGGCCCATTCACTTATAGTAAGGTTCAAATTTTTTATTTCGTTTCTATAAAAAGATGATTCTGGAAAATTGAAATTTAAACACATAGAAGCGTCATTTGTAAAAAATCACTTTCAAAGTGGTCGTCTTTACCACATTTTTTCTCTTCTACAACATGTATTCCAGGATCATTATAATTGACTACACAATATCTATTACCACTTGCAGTAATTTTTATAATACAACAAAATATTATTAACAATTTGATTGACATTTTGTGAATACTTTAGTAAGGTAAAATTTTAAGGAAGTGCGTTCTTATCTAATCTTAGTAAAGATTACTCAAGAGTTTTTTTATAGAAAATAAATAGAAATATGAATATTGTAAATGTTACTCAACATTTTGGTATAATTGATAAAATAAACTCAATGTAATTATACAGTGCGTCCAGTGTGTCTTCTTTTATTAATAATAAAATAAGAATAATAACAATCAAAAACACCTAAAACTTCAAGATTTTGTGTTGAACTTTTTTTTATTTTTAAGTTTTTTGGTGTTTTCTTGAATAATTGTTCAATTATTTGTATTTTCTCGATAAAATATTGTTTCTGTGATTACTTGTCTAATGACTGAAACCTTTATTGCCCTTCACGGGGAAAATACTTCTATCAAGAAAATCCACATACAGATGACATTGATGACTTGAAAAAAAAGTTAATATTTTGGAAACTAAAAAATAGGTACTGTAAAATGGGGTTACTATTGCATAGTTTGAGTGGTTTTGTTAATATAACTTTTTTATTTGTTGCAATATTTTCTTGAAAAAATTACTATTAGAACAATTGATCTTTCTACTTTAAGATATGAACTTAACATTGCGCCTCACAATCATATGTTTTCCAGAAATAATTAATAAATTTAGTGTCAAAAAACCCAAATATTTAGTAATAACATATTATTTAACAGTAAATTTACTTTAAGAAAACAAAAACCAACATAAATAGATATTTGGTTCTTTGTAAATTATCAATAATCACAAAAGAAACAAAACAATTCAACATTTAACCTATTGATTTGACAGACCATTGACATTAGTTTGTTAACATTTTTTCTTGTGGTAATCAAATTAAATCAAAATGCAAGTTTTTTGATGATTGGAGCTGTACATATAAAAATGATGCTTTTAAAGTTTTTCAGAATATTTGTGAAATTTTTGCTGTTTGAATTTTGTTTATAAAACTTCGCCATCTACAAGGAAATACCCACACTGTTTTCTTATCTTTGTTTACAATGACATTTTCAGCCTAAATTACATTTTTATGAGAATTTTTACACTAGTGATCACAAAAATAATCTGATCTATCGTATGAGTATTTTCTGTTGTAGCGAAAATCGCAAAAAGTGTCATGCTTTTTTGACTTCAGTCATAAATTACTTCAACGAAAGACCCTACTTGACTGAAATAATATTTCTAAATCTACAGCAATAATCTCTGAATAGATAAATAGCTCCAAGCACAGTTATAAAAATTTATACCTGCAGGACCTGGAATTTCTTCGAATTTGTTCGCAGACCGTTGTTTCTCTTTCTTTTGCAATCAAATAATGTTTCCTCCGCTTTAAGTCTTTAATTTTATATTTATTTATAAGAAAGTTTTAAAATTAATAAATCAAAGAAAAAGTTTTAAGCTTTATAGTCTTGTCCACTAAAAAGATCTAACTACACAACTCGTAAAATATTAAGCTTTAATTAAAAAAAATTTTTATATAGTTTTGCGAGTTGATACAGATTTATGTGTGAAGTGTAAGCAGTAATTACTGTAAACAAACCATAAAATAAAATGAATTAAATAACGTTTTAACGCAAATCGAATAATTTTTGATTACTAAGATAGCACAGACAGAAAATATCAACAAAATATTCCAATTTTCAGTAATATACCAATGTTCAAGTTTCACTTTTATAGCTTTTACTGAGAACTGCACTATCTGAACCTTGAATACCCTTAAACCTTTCAAAAGAATTATAAACTTGATTCACCTGCGCATATTTGTTATTTTGGAAATAAAATTCATTTCTCTTTTGAGTCTTGTATCGACCTAAAGAGACAGGAAAATTGTATTATTGCAAAAGAGTGAACATACCGGAAGAAGCAGCAGGGCTTGCAGGTATAAATTTTTATAAGTTTGCCTGGAGCTAACTATCTATTCAGAGATTTAGTGTTGTACATTTAAAAATATTATTTTGGTCATGCAGGGTCTTTTGTTGAGGTAATTTATGACTAAAGTCAAAATTTCTTGTTTTCGTTCGCGTACTATACCGTTGCGGAGCTTTCATAACAAACATTCAACTTCAATCTGTGAGTAGCCCAAAATAATAGCTCTATATATTGCTTTAATTTTTCAAAAAACTGTTTCCTCAAAACTCTTACAAAACGCTGCTAGCGTCCTTTTTGGGTTTTTATCACTGGAGGCGCGCTCGAAGGATCGAAGCTGTTGAAATCAACGTATCAGCAGCTGCTTCTGCCAGACAATAAAAAATGATAGTTGATTTTTATTTTTAAACTGACGCAGCTACAACTTCGTAATTATCTGCTTGTAAGTTGGAAAAATATCGTTTGCTGATAGAATGGGGAGTTGTTTCTAGAAAACAAAGTCTGTGCAAAACATAAAGTTTTAGTCGTATTGGAATGACACAAAATCAAGATCTTATTTACAGAAAAACGTTCATTGCGATAAATTTAATTTTTGTATGTAATGTAATATATAATTTAATTTTATTTGAGAATGAAAAGGTTCAGTGCCCTTCCTCAGAGGGTAAATGCGTAGGTATTACAGCGGCAGGTAATTTCTACGATTCTGTAATCCTCTTAGGAATGTTCAAGTTTGAGCTGAGCTTATCTGTTAGAAGATTTGGATATATTTTAGAATGAAAGAAAAAACGTGTTCTAAAAGTCGTAATTGTTTGAATAAGGGTGTGTTTAAAATAGCAAGGTTATCGCATAAATGAAAATTTCGTTTTAAAAACTCATTTGTCGTTAGTTGATAAGAAAGTGATGGAATAAATGGATATGAAAATGTTGATTTTTTTGGATGATTTATTGCTCTCATTTTTCGTGTTTGGTCAAAAGTCAGATATTTTATTTTAACAAAAAAAAAAAGAATAGAAGAATGAAATATTTTGTTTTCATTTGTTAACTACAGCCATTTAATACATTTTCAAGAATGTCTTGTGACGAATTCGAGAAATAGATGTATCCATGGTAACATCTAAGTGCAACGATCTCTGATTTTGCATAGCATATTTTTCTGTTTAGACTGTACTTTCGGAACTAAGAAATCCTTGTTGGAGCTGCGCTTCCCGCTTTTTCTAGAGCATACTCTTATTTCTGCTTATGTTATATCCTATCACATATTTCAATTATATGGTTTCACCCCAATACGCCGCAAGAATTACATCCAAAAACTGCTGTCTCCTGAATTGTTTACACGCCGCAACAAATTGCGTAACACGAGTTTTATGTTTTTGCTTTCTTTTGCTTCTTCTTTTTAAATGGTTAATTCAATAAATACGCAATAAAAATTTTCAACTGTTATATTACTGTTTTTTTGTTGTTATAAAAAATATATAAACTAACTTCTTTTGTGTGAAGTTTTTAATGTTTTCTACTTAAAAATGTGATTTACTTTTCTCCAGCTCTACAGCTACTAATACCAAGTGGCTTTTTCTCACGCACGTTTAATTGTCCAAATTAACCGACACGCTATTCTCTAGTTGAATGTCCACGTACCATTGACTTTACTTTAACACGACCACTTGCCATTCTTCACTTCTTAAGTCTGTTCACAGATTAAATCGACATCCACAAGGACCCATTACCTGTCCCGGGAGTTAAGTTTGTTGTATTATTAATAGCGCACTTACTCTACCTAATAACGACGGCCATCTACTTTAATCACTTCTGTCGAAACTCACTTTTAAAATTATATTAACTTCCGCTTAATGCCACCAACTAACTAAACTAAATCTTATTTTGAACCTATGAACTACATTTTAATTGAGCACCCGTCTTTGCGACATTAGACCGAAACTCGTTACCGATAAAAAGATTACTATCAACCAACTTTCAAGCAAAATTTATGTCGCAACGAATAATTTTCAAAATTATGTGTGAGTGTTTTTGTCTGTTTACAGTTTTTTATTTATACCTTTGTGTTTTGGAGCTCTAAATATAATTTAAGCGATACGGAGTGATGATCTTTTCTAGGGAGCTTAAGACTTCTTTGCCGTAGTTGTTGAAGAATGGCGTTGAAAGGGATTTGTCCCATCACATTGTGTTAGCTTTTCCGCAATAGAACTTGTGTTAAGATAATTGAGCACGTAGGTTGGATTTTATGCGCGATGTTACAATTTATTTGTGATTTTAAGTTCTGTTTGCTTTGAGTTGCGATGCGTAAGGGTAGGTAGAGTCTCTTTGTGTCGCACGTTTTCGACTCATATATAAGTCTGTTGTTGATTTTCCAAGGAGCATTATTTTTATGTGATTTATCGCGAATGTTTTTTATTTAAGTTAAAGGCGCCGTTAGTTGTCTCCAGCGAGAAGTTTCTTTGACACGTTGCTTGCTTTCAGAATGTAAAATGTGATGACGCAAAGTGCACATATATCTGATTAAACAGTGAAGTATACTATAATATTTAATAGAATGTTGTTAAAAATGATCAAATGTTTTACAAAGAAAAAACTGCGGGAAAATAAAAAACATTTGTTTAAAATTTGAAAAGTTGAATTTGTCCCAAAGGGCATAAAAAACACCGGTACGTTTTATTTACTCCACATCATTGAAATAAGATTTCGACGGAGCATTTTTATCAAATAACATCATCAAAGCTTTGGAATATTTCCGGTTTTCCGAATTACTTTAAAAGACTATGGAATTTTGATGGTTATATTTAAATATTTCGTTTTATCTTGAAATTTTGTAACGCGTTTTAATCCAGGGTATTAAATTTTAATCAGCGATGCTTAAGCACTTGTCCACGTAAAGGAATGATGTGTATCAAGTTATTATTTAATACTTCACACGTATTCTGAATTATTAAATAAAAGGATAACTCTGTGGCAAACTGTAAAACGGTAAATTCAAGCAAAATTGTTGTTTGATGTTTCTTATTTAGATCATCTACCATAGAACTGAGTGCAAAGCAAATTGTTGCCGAATCAGGCAAAGAAAGTGTAAAAGAGAAATATTACAAACAGAGGCAAACAACAGTAAATACTTCGCACGCGCCTCGAGAAAAACGAATAAAGTTGTAGCGAAAAAAAGACCATGGACTTTTCGAGGCGGCTTAGTTGCTTTATAAATACCGGCAGAATAATTCAGCTGTCAGCGCCAGGCATGCATTATAGTCTAAAGACAACAGGGCAAGTGCTAAAAGATATACCCCACTTTGCCAGTGTTAGGACTAAGGACAAACAGGGTCGCAATATTTATTTATATATGGATTCTTCTATTTCCTGGTTTCTACTTACTACTGACACCTTGTTTAAATTTTAACCACCTTGAATTTGATACTAAGCAAATGTAAATTTATACATGAAACTACAAACGCATAAAACCTAAATATTCTAAATTACGCCTTGAATACTTGTACAATTCGCTTCCGGCTTGACGTCTTACATTCATTACACTTTTGCTACCATTCATATACAGCTTTCAATTAAACTTCACTATTCCTCTACCTAGGGGAGCGCATGCAATCTCCAACCTTCAACCCGTCCATCGGCCACAAACGCAAAAGCTTCAACTACATCATGACTTTAATAGCACACTAAAATCCTGCTAAGTTTTATTCACATATAAACTCGAAACTACATCTGTACAAATTTAGTTTATTACTCTTATTATGTTAGTGGCTTGACTGTATTTATCCCTTAATCCAACTAGTATTCACTTACCCTTATTTTAGTCTAACAAGTGCACGTGCTAAATACAAATTTAAAAATATTCGCAATTAACTCGGCAAAAATAAAGAAAATACATTCGTCTCGAAACGACTATTTGTCGTTGGAGCTCATTCATATTAATCGATTTGTGAGCACTAATTAGTCAACCTACATAGAAACGTAGAGCCAGACATAATCAATGAATTAAACAAGGCGCGTTAAAATTTGAACTCTCGCTGAAAATGATCTAACATTTTTATCACCTGCACAATCAATTTTTCATATAAAATTTCATTAAACAAATGAGATTATTTATCACACTTCAAACTATTTTAAGTCTTGGTTTACTTTATACGTGGAATCACATTCCAGTTATATTTTTCCAAAGCTTTAATTAATCTGCTGTTAATCAAACCAAGTATAAGCACCAAAATGATTAGCGGGATTATTCGCACACTGTATAGGAAAGTAACCAAACATGGAATAGAATATAAATATAATTTTTTGGATAAGAAAAAGCAAACAAACGTATATTTTTCAGATAAGCTTGAATAATTACAAATAGTACAAGATACTGTTTTATATTTGACTATTTTTCTCTTGAATTTAAAAATTGTAATTCTGAACAGAATGATTTTTTAAAAATAGCAATATTCACTTTACACGTTTCTTCAACTGCCATCTGATGTTTTCATAACAGCGTCATGTGGTATAAAGCTTTCTTTTATTTATTCTTTTTTTTTTGTTTCACGTTTTAGCTGTAAATTCAATTCTCTGGTTAAAATCAATTTTGAATTATAATCTTTTTAATCGACTGATGACGCTTTTGATGTATATTCCAGCAATGACAATAAGTCAGAAATGATTTATACGTTACAATAATTTTCGCCTTTACATTTTGTTATACATGCCAATCCTTTAGGGAGAGTCCGAGTTTTGTCTGAAAAAAAAAATTATCAGACAATACGCCATGAATAATTATGTTTGCTATAAATAAATAATCCAGTGACGTGCATTTATTAGTTTTATCACAGTTTAAATTTTGTCGCGTTCGATGTAATTGTAAAAGTAAAAATTCAATTTGGAATTATTTGACGAGAGAGAGATAAAAATGGAAGTTGAAATCTTATACAACTGATGTTCTTGTGGAGTTTGCTAGTGACGTTAAAAATTTCATTTAAAAAACTTTGATAGTCGTGGACGTGAACGTGACATGGCCGAAAGCTTGTAAGAAAGAAGAAACGAGAGAAACTAAGGGTTTCATTGTCAGTAGATGCGCCAAACTTAATGATTACTGACTTGAAGACGTTAAATTTAAATAAGACTAATGTCTCGTAATTCAATTGAGAGCTTATAGTGGTTGTTTTTGAGATACTAGGTACGGTATCGGTAACAGGGTCTAAACGGCGGCAATAATCCGTGACTAGAGAAAGGGCTTCGTTCGCATTTAGTGCTTTATTGAGGGATACTTTTGGACTGGCTGTAGTTAAGGCTAAACCTGTTATATCTTAGGATCCGTGATTGGTTCAACTCCAAGTCCTGAACAAAAGAGCCACAATCGATAAATCTTGGCAGAGAGGTGAAGGTAATAGAACACAACAGCCCGCACCTCGCCATAGGCCAGATTCGACTTTTGGCTCTTCTGGACGCAACCAACGCGCACCCATCGACCCGAACAGAAGTTGATAACGCAGAACAAAACAAATGACTGTTCGCGAGTAAATCTGAGCGACAATCTGTTCGACAAGAATTCTACTGGACCGGCCACTGATTAAAACCATTAACAATTGAAGACTAGTAAGTTTCGAAGTGACAATTGAAAAATAACTAAACATTTCAATGTTCTAATAGGAATAAATGTCTTTCGAAAAACAATCATTTTATATAAAGTAGACTGTTGAAAGCTTTTTCATACAGATTAGCCCTTTTGACCCTAAACTAAACTGTATCGATACTAGATAATCCGATTTGCCGCCTGGCACAAGCCGGACAAGCTCAGAATACGGCCTCTTTCCATCACGCACTCACTAAACCTTCATCCAGACCACCCCAAACTCACCACCGATATTCCCAATCATCAAGCCGATAAACATTATTGTCTTATCTGAAGGAAGGAAATTCTTTTCTTATTTTAATCCGACCCTAAGGGCCAGAAAACTTACTCATTTTGCTATATTCCTTTTTCTTTTCTTGTTCTAAATTTATATGAAACTTGTAAATGGATCAATCTTTATATTAGCAGAATCAATATTTTCAGTCGTTGTCAGCGGCGTCCATCAGAAAAATCTAGTCTATTTTTAGAGATGATTTTGAAATTAATTTTTTATTCTAAAAACTTAATAAACAGTTTTAATGTAATGTCTAATTGAACACAAATATTAATATATAAAATGAAATTTCCAAATTCGATATTGTGTCGAGTTAATTGGTTAAGAACTTGTATGTCCTTTTGGAAAATAACCAATTGACAAATTGTTCTTTTATGAAATATAGCAAGTAATTTCCGCTTGATACATATTTTCGTTTACACTCAAGCATATTGTGACATAGTCATTGTACGAAATAGCCGAGATAACGTTCAGCCTTAGTCGAAATCAGTGTAGCATCGCTTGAAAGTGTAGTTCGCGTAAAAATTTCAAATATTATGAATATATTTTAGGGTGGTAAAGTGTAGACGACGAAATAGCTTGATGTTTAGCATAGCGCATCGATAACCATGCTGTTAAGATAAAAATTTCGTTAGTTCTAATCGACAACACTGAAATTGGTTATTGGAAATTATAACGCTCGAAAAATAAAAACAAATAATTTTTTATTTAATCTAAAACATATTTTTTGCTTTGAATAATAAAATTAAAAATACTTTTTGACGTTGATAAATTTTGTTCCAGAGTTTGAAAGACAAACTTTAGTGTAATTTTTGTTCTATGTTTACATTTCCGATGATATGCCGAGAGCATCCTCAGGTATTTATAATTCAAAAATAAATTGTACAAGTTACGTTGAAATATATGTGAAGAAAAATCTCTAGTGACATCTGTACAAAAACAAATAAAAAAGTTTTTTTATTCACAGCTTAATAATTAAAAATAATAAAATACGTTAATGTCCTGACCAAAAGTAAATTTCAGATAAAAATAGATTTCTTCCTTACGTGCATCAAATTAAGTTATAAATAATTCAGACAGAACAAGAAAGGATTTTATTAATATCTGTACTGGAAGAAAAATATTTGCGTAATGTAAATTGTTAATGTGCTATTTATCTTTTATCGAAAGGAACATTCAATGGAATATGAAAAAATATTTTTGCCTATAAAATAGACGGAATAGAACATCAACAAATGTGTATGTTTAATGCAATATTTTGAGCAGTAGTTGCTTTTGTACCAAATTCCATAAATTAGAAGATTGGTTAATTAAAAAGTTTGGCCGAATAAAGTCTTGAAATTTGTTTTTTTGCTTTTATGGTTATTTCGTTAGTAGGGTGACTTGTAGAAATAAAAAGAGATTTAAGAGATCGGGTAAGTCAGGTCAACTTAACTTACAATTCTATGGAAATTTTATATTTTATTATGTGAAAACTTTGACTATGTTGAGTTGGTGCTCGTGGTTAGACACGTGGTTGTGAAGCTTGTTAGTAGAATAAAATATACCATGGTGGTTGGATTATTCAAGATGTATGATCTATGGTAGTGTTCTCGATCTGTCAATGGGTGGGTAATCCGTCCACGTCAGAGCCGATTTGAATGCAAGATGGATGTAGTAAGTTTAAGTTGTAAGGGCAGTGAACGCGGGGTGCGCCGGAGCGACCTCGTGGCGTCGTAGCGTTGTGGCGTGGTGGCGTCGTGGCGCAAGGCGCACTGTTCAATGTTGCCGTTGCACGCTGCTCACTGTTTCCTCGAACTTTTGCGTGGACGGTGGTGTCAGTGTGCTCGCCGCTCGCCGCATGCTCGAGATGTGAGCCGGACCGAGGTGGTATGTGCGGTACTGGGGCGATCCTCTGGCTGCTGGCCGCGGCGGACCTGGTGTTCTGCAGCGAATTTCCTGAGCGTGAGTGCTGCGACTTACCTTTGCCGCCCCAGCCGACGGACGGCGCCTCGTCGACGCCGGCTTCCACCGCGCGCCCAGGTGAGCCATCCGTCTCAATGCCACTGCCGTCAATAGCTCATGCATCTTGAATGAAGATGCAATATTTATAGAGTTCCAGCTGACGCTGCTGTTTCCATTAACATGTCCATCGATCGGGATAATCTAAATCTTTCACTTAACATTATACTATCATAATTTTACACGTGTCGACCGACCTAAGGCTCTTAGCGCCCTATTACGCCGTGTAAACAAAAAATCTATAAATCGTTCGTTCAAGAGAGCCGTTCAGCTTTGCCATTCCCTTGACAAATTCTATTTTCCGATCACATTTACCGAGATAATTGACAGACAAAATGCTTTTTAGATATAAATACATAGAGGGAAAACACGCGGAGATTACGGCGCTAGCTCATACACTATTTGTTTTCGTTTCAACCGAAATTGAATACAATATGAGTTTTATCAAGTCAAGAAATCTGATACTCAAACCGCACTTGAGTTTGAGATTACGGCCGGTGCACTCTACTCACATTTTTTTACAAAAATTTTGAAATGCTTGACTAAAATTTACGAATCGAGCTGAAAACTGTTTCCAACTAGGTTAACAACATATTCGTTCCATGCAAATATTGAAACTATAATTCATAATACATTTTGATTAAGATTCAAAAACATTATACCTTAGGAGATATATCAAAACTAATGTTTAAAAAAAAAAACTTTAGCGCTTTAATTTAAAATAAAATCATTATTTCGAAGGTTCACGAAACCACTGTGAAATTATAGAAACACAATTGTTAGTGACAATGCAATTCAATTCAAATATTTGTCTAAGCAATAGCATTTAGTTATTTGCAAATAAAGTTTGATAAATAGAATTATATCAAATTTATTCAATCATAACTGTTAAACTAAATAACCAATATGATTGCGGGGCTTTTTCCGATAATCAAGAAACTCCTAAATTATATAAAATGGTCAAAATCAAAGTTATATTTTATTAATTAGCAATTGGAACTCTTCATTAAACTATAGTGTATACTATTGACAGATGTCCAGTTCAATGAATTTCCTGTCTTTTTCGGTTAAGTGGGTTTCTCTTCGGTAATTACCGAAGCTAAATGGCCTTTAGAACTTTCCACAAGTGGAAGTTGTAATTATTTCCTAAGATGTATCTCTCTCACTTTGACTCAGCTTTCAGCTGTGGACTTAAGTCAATTGCAAGTAAAATTTAAGATCAACGTTTTTCAATAGTTATAAATCCAACAGTCGAAATTCTCCCGTGGATAATTTGCCAAGTATTATGTATTCCGGATAAAGTTCTAAGGCTCTATTATACGTATAAGTTTGTTGTTGTAAGTTAGTGAAGTTGGTAGTGCATCCATTATTTAATGGGTTGCTTTCTAACATATAAATATAACAGTTGGTGCTATAGAGGTTATCAAATATGAGTGCTGCATAAAATGAATCCAATTGTACGAAATAATAAGTACAAAAGCATATCTAGATACTAAAATATTACTAAGGGAAGTATTTAGATTGCTTGAAAATAAATCGTTCAAAATTCATCGGTATAAATAATTAATTTATACAAAGATAAAATAAAAGAAAATGTAGAAACAAAGTTATTTCACGCTTTTTGAAATATTTTAAAGACAACTTGTCCCAAAGGATTCATGGGTTATGTGACTTTTGTCTTCTGACCTGTCTCAACAAAACATGCAAGGTGATACATGATCGTACTTGCGTTCGCCTCAGAGGCATTTACCTCAAACCTAGAATATGCTATCCAACAATCGTAGATTGAAATAGTCTATCGATTTTTCTAAATTATTAAAGAGAGGATCCACACTGACCTTTACGAAATATCGATTTTAGATAATAAAAGTTTAGTGGAAACTTTCAAGATTTAATGATATCTAAAGTGTGTGAATTAAAAAAGTATTGTTAGGATGGTTGATTTAAAGAACGATACAAGCTTCGGTGTAGCGTTATCTCAACAATGTAAATGCGATGACTTAACATGGTCTGGCACTTGACGAAAACGAAACTTGACCTTATTCCCCATATTTTAAAACACGAGGCTTCTGTTTAGTTTAGCACATGCAAATTTGCCTTCCCTTCAACGGATTCGTGTAATCGTTAAGCATTCTGTCAAACCGCGGCTGGATATCAAGCAACCCTTGCAGAACGTGACATCCATTGAACTTAGAACTTCACGCTTTCCCGCACTTTTCAAAAGTCACACTAATAACGTTTCTTTAATTCGAATTTGGAACGCTAAATTTCGACGTCTACTCCCTCTCATTTTTAAATCCTATTAATAGGGAATACAAGACTAACGTGCGACATTTGCTCACTGAAATGCCACTTTCATATATCATACCTAGTGATTTATAGTTTAATATTACATGGGAACTGGCAACAGCCTAAAGTAGAATATAAGACGTTAATATAAAATTCACGTACGAATTGTTTGTTAGTAGTTCTTCTGAAAGTTTCAAGTTTTGTTCTTTTTTTTTTCAATAACAATTAATAAACATGAAGTTTTTACAAATTTTATGAGAAATCTATTGAAAATTAGATTTTATGTCAAAGAACTCTTTTTATAAGCAACATGAAAAACAGCTTCGTAAACAATTTATCAACTATAAAGAAAAATCGATGAGTGACAAGCAACTTAACCACACGATATATTGAGTTAATCTACAATTTCTTAAAGAAAAATCTACAAACACGTAATTTTTTTAAAAGTGTAATAACAAAAAAAGTCGATAAATGTCCAAGGATATAACTAATACACGCATAAATACTTAACTTTGCTTTTATCTTCTACCTAAACCCTTCAAGCTATAATTTACATAAGCTTTTACAAATTAATAATCTTTACCTTTACTTCAAACAGAAACAGAGTTTATATAAAACCTATTCAAGCTGACGAGTTTTACTGAAAAGTAGAAACCCACTTCCTATGCGGTTTTAATTTTCTACAAAAGCTTCTTTTAAATATTGAACTTTCAAGTAATAAATTGGAATCTTATCCCCAATAAATCACGATAAAACGTACAATAATATATTTTTAGTGTATTTTATTATTATTAGAGTTGCGGAAACATTTCATTTCTCTTATCTCAACTTCAAGCATGGAAGCATCTGCATCAGCTTAGATCTTGTGTTAAGACTGTTAACTTGAAATTAACTTTCCTTTTGTGAGCTATTTTCTTAAATCATAAAAGCACGTTGAAAATTTTTGAGATAATTTGTCTTTCACATTTCTAAAATCTATGATCTTTTTGAGTTATGACTTAACTTGTTCTTGTTTGAACTGAGTTTTAAGGTAATTTAAAAAAAGAATCTGCTGTTTGAAGGAGAGTCTCCGCACACTCCTTTGCGGAAATCCATCCGCTTAATAAATAAAGTGAAATAATGAAAGTTTGTTAGTAGGGGAAAGGGTTTAGAAGTTATCCGGTGTATCTTACATATTGTTCGAAAGTTTGTGTAAGTTGATTCTTGTTAACTATCTGAAAATAACATCTGAAACGAATAAAAATCAGCGCTTGTGGGCGGCAGACTGTAATCCACATATTGAACTTTAGACACGTAATTAATAACTTTTTGCTGTAGGCAATTAAACTCTTGAAGACCTTAGTGAAATAGTATTACAGTAACCGTTTAATAGAATTGTCGAACAAGCCATCAAAAACATTTTATTGGAATGATGGAACTTCCATTAACCTCATACTCGATGGCCGTTTCGATGATGAAATATAAAAGAATAAAGTCGCTCTCGAATCGGAGGTTCAGAAAAAAAAAACGAATTCGTCGAAAATAAACACAAAAATATTACGTGAATTTTCTTATTGTCATTTTGCCAAGACACAAACGTGGAAAAAGTGCAATGTTATCATGGGAAAGTGTCAACATTTGCAAATTTATAACTTTTCCTATTTTATTTTATTTTTTTGATTTTCTTTTCAAACGACTTTTCATTCAAATGTAACAACCGTCTTATCTCTAACGCTTTTAATTTTACTCGGAAAAAATTAGCGGAATAAAAAGTACATCGTAGCAAGTCACCGCTTTCCAAACAAATTTTAATTAGGTAGTCTCAGTTTCGTAGATCTGGGAAATTCTGAAATTCTCCAATGAAGATTCTCTTTTACTCTCTATATTATAATACTAAACCTCGGTCTTGTTAAATTTTTACATTTAAGGGGAGCATGTTGATCACATTAATTGATACTTAATTCTCTCTTTCCCTCGCCATCTTTGAAATTTTATACATTTTTCTCGGGAACAGCATAATTTTGGAATTTTAATTAAGCGTAAATTTTACGCTGAATTTAAGTCTATCAGTTTTAAATGACGGCCAGAAGCGCGGTTATCAATCTGATCGCTGTTAGCGTGATGTCTTATTTTACTTCTATATACAATATTGCTTTTAAAATTTTAGAAAAAATCAAATCACTTCTCAACCATTTTTTTACTGATCGTAAAACTGATAATAAACATAAAACTAGTTAAAAGCTTTCACTTGCTGAAGTTTGTGTATGTGCTCTTCATGACTCTGATATCCATTTAGCTAGTTTTATAAGAAAACAGGTGGTAACGTAACGTTACTTCCATAAAATACAACTCAAATTACAAAGTTTGTTATAGCTAAAACAACAAAATGTTATTTGAGGGAAATATAGCTGTTCAATTTTGAGCATTTCCCCAAAAATAACCACATAATTTATAACTTCCAATTGTGTACCCAATAAAACATATGATTACCTTCAATTTAACTTCAAAAATAAAACGGAAAAAACCTGTTTTTTTTTTATTGTTTTTGTTCAAAACGAAGAGGAGAATTTAATTTATACATTCGCTTTTAATTTAAAATAAAACTGAATATACTTACGTGATAGAAACGATAGATTGAAATATATTTCCTTCCTGGAAGTGGAAAATCGAATAGTCATAACTTACGTAACTGCGTGTGATTGATACTAACAACAACAGCTTTAACAGTATCCAGTATCACGTTTTATAAGGCGTCTTGAAACCTGTAATATTTCTTTCAGCGGAAAATTCAAGTTTTTCTTGAATCATTGATATATTTGAATTTCTTGCGTATTTAGTATTGAAATCGATTAGAAAACGAACGGTTTTTCAAGTAGTCCAGCTGAGTCTCTATCTTTTATCATTTGTGAAATCCCAATGGTGAACATTAAAGCAGAATAATGTCTCCAAGTAAAAATAGATTTTTGCATTGTGTGCACTTAAGAAAAATGCAAGGAAATGACGTAGCTAGTAAGTTACGCTATTCCAAGAGTTGATCGATAAGTCCAACAGCATTATAAATTAATTTATGTTCCTTTATAATGAACCCTTATTGAGTTGAGCTGAAAATATCAATAATTCTAACAATAGAACGAATTTGTAAGGCAAATAAAAGAAACACAAAAAGCACTGCAAGTTAACTTGTTACAGATGGCGCTTTCGTAAAGCTTTAATAACACAAGTAACACAACCGAAAGCTTCGGCTGATAATTGAGCTACTCTTAATGACAAAAGCCGAATCGTTTTGCTGGATTATATCTGATTTCTCTAAATAAAGTAATGTTCCTAAAGCTATAGTTAAAGACTCTTTTCTCAGAGAGGTTTTTACTTAGTCATGCGAGCTTTTCGTGTTCACTTCGATTTTTGTTGCAAATGAGTGCTTGTAGTAAAGCAGTGGCGCAAGCAACCTGTTTTAATAACTTGCGTAAGCTGACGCTTATTATAACAAGTTTTTTCAAACGCAACGCCTAAACTTTAACCGGAAGTGACACCGACTTTATTACACAAACTAACCTTTAAGTTATTATACCCCGTCAAAAATCAAAAGTAATAAAAGAAACTATAATAAAAAATTCATTAACAATAATAAGTTTTTAATTTATGGCTTTTTAAACTGCTACATAAAAAGTTTTATTGCAGAATTATGGAGTAGAGGAAGTTGGTAGGAGTTCGGATTTCCTCCATAGGTCCATATTGACTATTATTTTGTATTTAATGAGTGCTTGTGTCGATTACATCCGAAATCGACACATTAATCAATTACAAAAGTAAACCAATAATACAAGTGTTTAACTTGTAAATTCAGTTTCTCCATTACAGTAATTCTGAAATACATACAATTGTCTTTCTTAAAGTAAATTTGTTTTTTGTTGATCGGAAACTAGAATAGTTTTCACCTCAAGGGTTGACCGTTATAAATGGCAGTAATTTGTTTAGTTCTAAATATTTGAAATGGTATCGATTTAGTTTGAAAAATTCAACCAATATTAGCAGTTTTAGAAAAGTTTCGTGAAAATGATTGGAATGAGCTTAAAGTGATCAAATTGGAAACTTGTTATTATTGAGAACGAAGACATAAAATAAATCATGCGATAAGTTTGAGAGATGTCGAATGGGTGGTCATACGGCTGGAATAGTTAATGGGTAAATTATACTTTGTAATATGGGGTATAATATCATCGGATGCAAAAACGGCGTGATGATTCTCCCCATACCGCCATCCTTCGGCTTGGCATCGCACCATGCATATTTATATAAAAATTATGGCAAAAATTCACAAGTTGTTCCATCGTCCTACCAAAGTCAAATTTCAACGTTTCTTCGAAACTTAACACACAAATCATACATATGACGCAAATTTAAAAGTAAAATGAATTGTTTCCTAACAAGGGACCTTTATTTTTTTTGTATGATAGTCTAATTCTATCAACCTGCGCAACAACAAAGACATCCTCGTCGATCACTTGCGAAAACTTCTGTTTTATTCGACTTTGACCATATATCCTTACAATTTTATTAGTAGAGACATTCTTGGCGGAAATTCAATGTCTGATTTCTTTTTATTGTAGCCATAAATTAGTCAAAACAGAAGCAAACACTGAATTTTATCAAGTCTATATTCTAAAAATGGTGGATGCGCCGGGCTAAATATAAATTTATCAATAATAATTACATAGGAATGCTTAAAATTTTGATTTAATATCTATTTGGCTATAATATAGAATATTCTATTATAAATCGAACATATTAACAAGAATTATAATATGTTTGATTATATACTATTGAGGGATGGAAAATACTCATACATAACAAATAAGCAAGACTAGAGCTTTTCAATTAACATTGTAATAAAACATTTTAAAATTATTATTTTGAGAATAGTAAAAATTTGATTGTGAAACTTTATAGTTACAGTTTGGACTTTCGGAAAGTGTGAACCAATTTTGTCGGGAGTCACTCAAGATTTCAAATTGGAAGGTCAATATATAAGTTCTGGATGATATATATATATATCGATTGTGCCAAGAGCAATAGATATATAAACCACGATGGTAGTTGGGAGAATCGTTTTTATCAGTTCGCATCAATTTTTTTTAACAATTTGATTGCTACAGAATATTGGTTTTTTGTTAATTAATTGTGAAACGGCTTATTAGTTTTTCTGCTGTAAAAAATTCCTTTTATCCATCTTGATTCTAGATAACGAGGCCAAATTTGTGGCTGATCAGATAATTGACCGATCGGTAATAAAATTGAAATCATCCATTATTCAAGACATTCAAAGTTATAGGTCGGTCAGACGAGGTCAACTTTTGGAGATATTTGACTGTCATCTGGACAGATCAGATCTGGAATAAAATTTATTATGTTCTATCGAAACGTTTTAGAAGAAATTTGTCTATTTGTCATTTCTAAAACTTTTTGATTATTAATCTACTTTAGGCAGTAATTTAATGAATTTATAATATTTTACTACTTCAATGTATTATTAGAATTGAGTACATTTCAAATAGTTTGTTATAAATTATTTGGACAGTATTGATTTTGTATATAATGGAACTACGTAAGTTTGAATTGAATAATAAGTAGGTGGCTTTAAGCATAAATTTGTGACGATATTCCAAAAAAATCGAATCGGAAAAAAGAATCATTTGGATACAATAATGACATTTTAAGTGGAATTAGGTAGATAAAGGATATTGATTTATGTTATGGAAACACGTAATGAAATATTCCACTTCCGTCCGAGATTCTTTATTTCGCAGATTGGAAAACTGTGCGACGACAAAAAATGATGCTAACTAACTAAAAAAAAAAAAAACAAGTAAAGATCGATTTTTATATCAAAGGGTGAGTAGACCTATAGCATTGCAAATAACAGCAAATCTAATGGAATAGCTCTAACAAGTCACGAGAAGAACAACTTACTATGTATAATTTAGAACATCTGAGTATATTTCCTGAACTGTCATGAATGGTATTCAAACTAAACTGGATATAAATATTTTAGACCAGTTTATGGCTTCGATAGTACAAAACAATAGTTTCTGTTCTAATTGTATAATGCTTTGCAAGTTTAATGATTGGAAACTACCATTCGGAAAAATAACGTAAGGTCAAGCTCATGCTTAACATTTTTCCGTGTTCTTCCGAAATTTCATTTTAAACTTAAAATCCGAAATATTTTCGCTTCAGTAAGCAGAATTGTTTGCCATAACTTGGCAAGCTCGACATATGTATTTTACAAATGACGTTCTATAAGGATAAAACAATAAAAATGCAAATGGTTCAGGTGCACCACTATTTTACACGAAATTTAGCTATTCTAACATTTATTCACCACCAATAATAAAATCCGAAAGAGTTATGTTGAAAAAATCCAAAGAAATTCTATCGGTGTCGAATCAGGTGATCATGATGGTTATAATTATTGATTTTGTGAATTTCAGTAGATACTATTTTATTTGTAAGACAAAAAAATAAAATTGCAAATGTCCAGGTGCACCGTTATTTTTCAAGGAAATTTAGGGAGTTTAGAGTTTTGACGTGCACAAAGGTAAAACCGCGGCCAAGGAGAAGTGGGTTGGTTGGTTGGTTGCTAATCTATGATTACGCTCCGTGTCGCCGTTTGCGTGACCCTATGCGTGTTTTGCTTCCATGTGTATGTGGTCACGACACTCAAACATTACATACTTACAAAATATTCAACTTTGTGCCAAACTAGACCTCTTAATGAATTGTGCATTTCCTATTAAAAAAAAAAAAAAAAAAAATTTCACTGGCGTAGATATCAAACATTTTCCTCAAAACCTATGATTGTTTTACACTGACTAAAATTACAAATTACAACGCTTCAGGACCCACAGGCGATAATATTCCGGTAATTCCGGACGACCGGAAAATGACAATCGGACGAATTTAGACAAAATCCCCACGTTTTATACGTCCGAGTCAGTTATGAATTATTTATTTTCGGCATTCCAACTCTACAGTGATTGACGCCTAATTCGTCACCATTTTACTCCATACAAATTGACGTCTGGCTTATTAACAATGTAATACTATTACTCATTTCCTTAGAGTAATTTTAATCGATTTTTGATTTATATTTAATATGTTTTTGTCAAATTTCCACTAAGTCAATACACAGTACAAACAATTTAACATTATTTGATTTTGAGACGTTAATTGAATAAATAGAACCGGCGTCTAATTAAAGGTTTTTTAGTAAAATCGTTAGACACTGAAACAATAAATAAAAGTAAGAAACATTTGTTCAAAACAAACAATGGTTTTCAAATAAGAACAAAATAATTCTCATAATTTCAAAACCTGAAAGGGTTGTATAAAATCCTATTATCAGTTTAACATACTCTTCAATTTCGTGACTAATTCTATAGCACGCAAATCTTTGCCACAATGTTGTGTCATAATTAAATAATTTCAATCAAAGCATCCCCAACTCTGGCGTATGAAACATTTGACATAATCGATAGTGTTCATTATTGTAAATAACGCGTAAATTTCCAGTAAATAAAATCTGACAGGAATAAGAAATGCAGCAATTTGCTCTTAATAGCATCAAATGTAATTACCATTCGCAACTCTTCTGAAGTGAAAACTATTTTTATGGACTACGGTGAAAGATTTAATTAATTTATTTAGCGGCTTTAATTGGATGTATTTCAGAGGGCTAAGCGTTAGTTATGGCATTGTCTCTTGAATGAATGGGTCTGCAGATCTGGAGGATGATGAGAAAGAGTAACGGAGGGCGTGGATTAATCATAAAGGCGACATTCTCGTAATGCTTCAGCCTTACAAGTTGCTTTCTTTGTATGGCTTAGTGCCGCGATCCAACGCCGATGACGCGATATACTCATTTATAACAATGTTAAAGTACGGAAAATGCTCGAGCAAAAGTTAAGCAGTTCGAGTTTTTATCATAAAAAAAATGAAACAAATTATTTTTCAGGAAATGGGAAGCGTGAAAACGGAATCAATTTATCAATTAATCGGTATCATATCAAAGCGTGAAACAATGTTATATCAATTTAGATATCAGTTTTCTTTTTGTAACGATTTTTCTTTTGGATTTGAGAGTGACAATATGGCGTGTAACTCTTGGAAAAATGAACATCGCGGTTAATTGTTAGGTTTGCGTGTCTACGAGTGGCGGCGGCGTCGCCGTCATTGGTCATTGTGCTAATGGTAAGGTGTATCAGCTAACCCTTGCTGTGGTCAGATTGACTCCTCGATATAGCAACGACCAATATTGCAGCAATCATGCCATCGAGCCTTGAGCACGACCTCCTCCACCCCTAACGCTCGTATTTCATACCATTCCGACGAACCGTCTAGAGTATTTTTATACCTGATTTTAATGGGGATATATAAGCACTAAATTTAATGAGCGCAGTTTTAATGAAGCGTATTTAAAAAACAATTCGATGTTCGTCGAAGGTCACGATTTTAAATGAAAATTTTTTTCAAACAAATTTGGGTCATTTTGAATATTATCACATCACGTGACGCAAAACTATGCAACTGATATAGTCTCCGTAATAATGCATCAGATAAAGCGCAGCGGTTCACGTTACTCGGAGATATAATTTTTTTACAAGTTCAACTTCCAACCATCAAACGAAAAACTGAATACGAATTTCGTTGGTTACGTTTCTTTCACTTCCCGCTATCAACGTTCCTAAATGGAAATTCTTTTAGTTTTATTTTCTCAATTTCTTAAATTACCCTGGATCTAACATATTTGAATATTATATCTCCCACTTATCAATGTACAGTAACTTCAAATAACTATAAACCAGTTCTCTAAAACTTGTCATAACAGGAATCGAATTATATATGTCAGTTTCTTCTCACTAAACTGGTTTCAAACAGAATTAAATTTAAAAAATAATGTTGTTTCTTCTGTAGCGCAATAATTCAACTTACCGTCGGTATCGGTTCAACGGAAACATTTCTATTATTCGCTGTACGACAGGGAAACCAAACAAATGTCGTAAACCTGCATTCTTCAAGTCATGCCGTCCTGATGTCGTACATATGAGCCATTTTCATTCTTCTGTCCTATTTTATTGTTTTTTTCTTCTTTTTTTTTTCTCTACATTCCATAGTCAAGTGAGTAGAATAAACATGAGTAGCGTATCTTAAGAAATAATGAAACCTTGTGAAATTTGAAAGCATATTTTATAAAATGTAATATCTAAAATATGCGACAATTTAAATTAATCTCTCGATACCGTCGTCAGTTTAATAAACCGAAAGTGACGTATTATTAAAAACGCAAATATGTTTGATACAGATTTATGAAATTGCTTTTCACTCATTAATTTCTATTAAACTAAAATGACCGTATGCGTGTCAAGTAAAAATTCAAAGGTGTCATGGAAAATATAATCCGACTGCCAGAAAAATACTCAACTCTATTTATTTTGAAGGATGTCATAAACTATGTCACGCTGTTATGAAATAATGCAAACTACTACACGCCATCAAAAATTATTTGCAGTTATATTATAACAAGAATCTTCCACTTTCAGTAAATGTGAAGTTACAAGAACCATATTCACTTTTTTCTTATTCAAATTTAAAATTCAGATTACCTTATCGTTCGAGTGTAGCTGAAAAATATGTTTTAATCAATTGTTAGCTCTGCGTTTTGCATTTTAATATTTAATTAACTTATTAAAATCTTTTAAAGGTCACAAAATTGCATGAAAATAAATTATTATATTAGAAAAAGTCGTAAGTTTAACTATTTCGTTTACTGAAGAATATATGATAATAAAAAAGTTTTGTGTTGTAATCATCTGCTTAACCCTATTACTACTTTAAATTCTCTTAATGAATATTTGTCCGCGACAAGGATTGTGGGCAGAATTAAAGTCCCTAATTCATTTTATGCCATGTTTGTCAAAATGAGATAAGATTTATAAAGTCGCGTAAGAACCCATACAAGTCAAAGTAGCTTGACTAAAACAACCGTATGCAGCGTTTCACATAAATATTCAATGTAGCTAGAAAATTCGTTCTACTGAATTCCAGTAATCTAAATAGAATCAATCCTTTTATACCAGAAATGTAACAAATTTCTTTCCTACTAAAGTTGCTAATAAAACTTTGATTTTATTAGTGAAAATTTCCAACAATGCGTCTTTGGTTAAATGTGTCATGAAGCTCAATCGCTATAATCTTTTAAAGGAAAAACCATCATTCATTCCAGGGTCAGTGCAGAATCCTGATGATCGCTAAATGTCCCTAGTGTAATGTTCCACATAGTTTATTAGATGTGTTTTTTCAACGCTTCTTCCACACGTCTGAACCAAAATTTTGTATATCTGCATGTGGCATTATAATAACAAATATATGGCATATATCAAATTGAAAGTCAGTTCAGTTTTTCAATTTTTTTATTTATTTACTTTTCTTATCGAACACGAAAAAATCACTTGCTAAAATTTGAATTAATAATAATAAAGCGTTATCTTATCTGTCCATTGTTTGTGAATCTGGAGATGTGTTTTAAATTATAACGTTAGATAAGTTTAATTATGCAGAGAAAGCAAATACAACACCCACTAATACATTTAGCGGAGATTGCTGTTTGGCTACGGCTTGTGAACCCCCAGGAGTCCCCTGAGTCAGGCGAGGACTAGATGGAGTCACGTGGGGAAGACGTGCAGGCCATTACTCGGCTTTGCCGGACTGGCCGCTTGGCTCCATCATCGGTGGCCGTAAATCACGGAAGCACGTTTCTGGAATCGTTTCGATGCAACACAAACGCCTTTTGTCGATGGTCCTATCAGTTCCGTCAGTCGTTAGTGCAATGTGTAGTTGATAATCGATTTTGTATTACTAAAGGAACGAATAAATCAGAACTTTTTTTCAAATGAACGTCACCACAAGCTAAAAATTTGAATCAACTATTTTTTGACTTCATTCCGCAATTCGCCGCAATCACTGCAGTTATAATTGATACTCTGTAGCTTCCAAACTTATATTAAAAAAAAAAAAAAACACTTTAGACGAATATTATGTTTTAAAAAAGCGAGTTCCTCATTTCATTTCTAAACATTATTTTTATAATTCTTTCGCATAATTCAAAAGCCAATTGGTTATAGTCGCTTGTCCAATTGTTATATTACTCCTTCTCTTTAGAAATCATCAATCCAATAATAAACGTTTAAGGTCGAGTAGAATAATAAAGAAAATTTTTATCTCTAAGTTACAAAATAGTTTTGAATTTTAATTGCTTGAAATACGATAAAAGGATGGATGAATTCCCATTTTATTTCCAAACATAATAATTATCAACATTTACATTTAGATTTTTCATTATCTAATAATGTAATTGTTAAATGTCTTTTCACAATTTTGCCTACAGAATAAGTCTCAAAGGAAGGTATTTAATTTTACTGAAGAATATTTTGTATTTATTTTCTAAAATAGAACGCATAAGTTTGTGTTATAAAAATTTTTTTTAACAACAATTTTTGATATTGATCATCTCTAGTTCCAGAAACTCTGTTGATATAAATACCCTAACAAGGCATTGCTTTTAAGTTTAAAAATAATACAAGTGGACAAAGCCATTATCTTGCATCTAACGGTTTGCTACAGTACAGTTTCTAAGTTGTTTATAACAGCTGAACTTTTGAACTCTGAACGCTTTATTAAATTCCTTAATATAATGTAAAACCCATGGAGCATAAGGTTGAAGGATAGAGGATGTCGTAAAAGGTGTGTTTATTAATAAAGGCGTCTGAACTTTTAATAATAATGTCTACAATAAATTAAATAATACAAATTGTGTATGTGCTTTTTCGGTTTTGAATGAAATAAAGTATCTGCAGGGCATTTCGTTTCCCGGTGCGCCGTCAGTCCCAGCCACGCGGCCTGGCATAGCAGAACGTGCCTCAGAACATGATGAACGAGGCCACATGCCATGATAAGAAGACCGTCTAAATGGCCGTTAGATTACCGCCCATGGCCCCCAACTCTCTTGATCCAAGTCGACTTGCTTCCTGTCATTATGAAGAGGATAACTCACCCTTCGCTCCTCTCTTGCACTCCCAATTACCCATCGACCGTCCAATCTAGTCGTGTTTTTTCACCCATCCGATGATTCGGCCGCTTACAGGATCACAATCAATTTCACGGAACATAAAGCAATTATTCAGAATCAGAGTCTAAACATCACGACCTGCACTGGGATACGACTTATGATTAATGGGGATGAGACAACTGATAATTATTAGTGACTTTCTCTCGTCTAAGCGGCTTCGTCTCATTTTCGCAGTTTGTCGCTTCGCCTCTTAGCCAAAGACTTCGTCGACTCTTTTAAGTGGTCTGCATTTGCACAATGCGATTATAAATAAGCCGCACCGCTTCTCCGCAAGTTTTACTTTAATTAACCTCGAATTTAAACTCAACAAATACCGCACCATTTTGAATAACCCTCAGTGTAAATAAGTATGCTTTACTGTGTACTCGATTCTGATACTTCACTGACAACTAACACCTTTATTCATTAAACTCGTCAATTATTATAATAATAAAAGAAATCAATATTATTTTGAAGCATTTTCATATTGCAGATGTAATTTATTTCAGACAACGTTCGTAATTTGGTAGTTTATGAGGAAAAAGCGCACATTCTTTTAACTAAACTTACATCTGAATGAAGCAGAATACTAAATTTTTCCTACGAAGTAATAGCCCAATAAAAAGCCTTCGGAAGTAATAAATGCCTTATTAGATGCCAACAGCATTTTCAGTATTTCCAGAATAGCAAGCTCAAAATAGGTCATTACTTGAGTATATAAGTTGTTGTTGCGATTTTCTATTGACGATCTTCATACATTCTAATGTTATTATTATTTTAAGGGAGTTCAGTTGGGCGCCATTAAGTCTATTATATTAGGTTTGAGCTGCTCCAAGAGTTCGCTAATACAACAAAGACATAACTATTACAACTTCAATTTTACCAGTATTTGTAAGTTACAAGAAATAACGAGTATAAATCAGGCAACTTTGTACATTGGTCCTGACAAATCGAATTAGATTTGTCTTCGAGCAAAGTGGAGCACATTACCTCAAAACCCGCTTGCTATAAATTTTTAAAGAACAGTGTCTTTTTGATCTGAGAAAAAGAAGATCCTGTCAATATTGTAGCGAATAATTGTACATTTTATGTAAATGTTATTGGAATAAAATAAATGTTTTTCCAGTCCTTTTCGTGATTACAAATGGAAATGAGTTTCTTTTTAAATCTAGTACTATTAAAGAACATTATTACGTTTAAAATGTTATGAAAGTGTCATACATCATCATAAAGGAAAAAATCGAAGCTATCAACCGATATAAAAATAAATTACAGCGCTCATAAGAAACATAAAGTTGGTAAGTCAGGAACTATGAGATTTATAGTATTTTCAAATGCGTAACAGCATCTAACGTTAAGCCGACATAAAAATGAAACATTTCGTTCGAACAAGACTATGCATTTGAAAGTTTAAGATAAATCAAAAATTCTCTACGTTTATACTCAAGTTATAAATCGAATTAAAATAAAATTGTTTAGAAAATGCAAATGGAAGAAATAACCCTTGGGTGTATTTTTTTCAATCGTTCGACAGAATGTACGTACAAAGAACTTTACACATTCTTAAAGAATCATAAACTTTCAGTAAGATTCTTTAGAAAAAGTTGCATTATTTTCAGTATTTCTTAAGGGAATTTGTATTATGCAATTGTTCAGATCCATCAGCAGGTGACGTTATTGTCTAAGTCTTTCTCTTAAAGTCTAACTTTTCTTTTTCTTCTACACCTCCTTTTCTTCAAAGAATAGCTTGAAGCAATTTGAATCTCAAAGAACTGGCTAATAAAAATGAACTTCCCTCTGTTTTTTCTTAACTTACATACACATTTGCATTTGAAATTTATTTACACTTCAGTTTCTTAATTTCTTAATTTATGCGTCAAATTATAAAAATATTTTCAGTGATATTAAAAATTGCAAAAATTTTGCGATTTTCTTGAAAATGTTTAATGTGATGAAGTAGATGTCATTTCCGGCCAAACCAGGAGGACAATAACTTATTCATTGCGCAGATTGAGGTTTGGCTGTTCTATAAACGGATGTAGGATAGAAGGGAACAAATGTTTAAATGAGTGGTTGAAATTAGAGTTGTTAATTAATTTAGTGGCAGTTTTGAGGTGGTTTCCTGTGAGTTCGCAGCTACGGCGTATGATGTGGTCTTAGTGCAATAGTACCACTACCTACGGCTATTTCCTACTCTCTTCTTTGCAATATGGTGTAGTCTAGTATAAAGCATGAGAGCTAAACCTTCTACATATATTAGTCGAAAGGATTTCATGCCTGCAAGAATTCATACATATAATGTTTGTTTAGAAATCGATAGTCATTTACAATTCTGAATAATAATTAAATATCAAAAATAACAGAAATAAGATGAAATGGGTTTTAGTTTGCAAAAATATGATGCGATTTTCGACGATTCAATTATAAACATGTCATATAATTGAGTTTTCTAGTTCGCGTCACGCGTCAAATTCTTCGATAACGTATAGCGAATTTGTTTGGGTAAAAAGACGGAATAAAGCGTATAAAGCGATGTAAATAGGAATTATGAAAATGTCGAGCAAGTTGGAAGTTAAGCCGCTCCATAGTTAACGGATCATTAGACTTGACGTCGACATCATCATTTGAAAATAACGAGGAACCCTTAAAATGCTTATCAATGAACCCTCTTGAAATTCATATATTTCTAATGCTTGTTTCAGGTCCCAATATAAAAAATGGGGGTGCCACTTTAAACTGTCTGGTTGCGCGCCAACTCTGCTTCGATGACGCCTCCTGTTCAGCAATTCTCGAAATTATTCCAAGAGTTTGTGGACCGGAATTAGGTGAGTACTTTTTGCATATTTCAATCCCTAATCCGCAAATTATGCGAATTTTATCTACTGCATTATTTCAATTTAAATGAAACAACCACTGAAACCTTCAGATTTTGACTAACTTTCCAACTCAAAATAAAAACAAATTTTATTTTACCCTAACCCATCAAGTTGTTGTTTAATTTTTGATTTTGTTTTTAATTAAATCTACTCCGACACGCTCCAACATCTTACATAACTCAATTTTGCAATCTCCTGAAACTCTTATTTGTGTTACTGCCAGACATTAACCCACTTCATTCTTGATGATAGCTGTGTACAGGGTGGATGCTCCAGCATTAGGACACGTACTCTAATAACAACAATTAAAAAACTAAACAATGCTAATATTAATAATAATTCATTAAAATAATAATAATTTTTTATTTGAGTAAATTGCAAAACCAAAGCTGTTCCAGGTAAATTCTTAAATTTTAGTGTCAAAAATAAAAATTAATGTCGTCGTAAAACTTGCATATAAGGATTAAAGTTATGAGTTGAAATTTCAGGTCCACTTTTCACAATAATGAATAAATTTTTACGAGCTTGCATAGATTTTTACATAGTCATGAAAAAAGCAATAAATATTCGTGACTACCTTTAAAAATACATCAAAGCATGAGGGTAAATCACGCATCAAGATTTTACTTTATGGATATGAGGCAACGAATCACTTCAATCAAACTTGTAAAACTATAATATTGCTCTTAAAAAGTATATGGCAACAATATGTTGTAATAATTTTATTAGCTATAAAGTAACTTCTTTATTCAATTTTAAGTCTGTTATCATTTGAATTGACTATGAAGCTGTGAATATTTAAATATTATTGTCGTAGTATGTGATTAATGAACTTACAGATACGTTTTATTGATGATAAAGAGGTGACATTTGACATCACATTGTTAGTGAATAGATTCAACGTTTACGTCAATATGTGTACAATTTCTGATTTCGAACATTTATGAATTAATTTTGAGTTAAGCTGCTGACATTCAGTTCGAATTTCATTAAATACAAAATATATGAACTTCTCTAAAGTTAATTTTCGTCTGTATTGTGCAAATAAAGATTTTAAAATATTGCCAATCATCGAAAATCTCTAATTGGATTAACTATAATTTATTTACAAGAGAAAAGCATATTTCAACGACACTTCTATGTTAAGTTGTTAAAATATTCACTACAGTTTCCTAAGCATGACCTTTTAATCTAGCTAAAGATGAAAAGTTATCTGCAAAGTAGTTCTTTTGAAAGTTGTCACATCGAGAAGAACGTGTAGATCAACCTTATTTGCCGTCGGATGCACCATTTCTAATTCTAGACGGATATATAATATTTACTGGTTGTATGCTTTTCTGGCAAAAAGCCAAAGAACTTTCTTTCCAATAGCCATAAAAAGACGAGAAGAACATTGATACAGTCAATCATATTATTCTCTCCAGTCTGATTTTTATAATATTGCTGCTATGTTGTGTCATACAATATCTCTTCTTCTAAAGCTGAACAGAAAAGCGTTACTCCCCTTCCAATCACCAACCATTCTTTGTAAAAGCACTATTCGTCTGAAGTATTTCTAAGGATCAACTTAATACTTTTTAATTTTCTGTAAAAGCTGCTATATTATTTGTCTCTTTAATTTTAATTTTTCACACTTTTTTTTAAGAGTCTATTTAGAGGATTAAGTAATATTTAATGATATTCAAAAAAGTAAAAGTAGAATAATTTTATTTAAAATTATAAATTGGATGTTTAGTAATGTAAAACATACACATAACACACATAATCGTGTATGTTATATGAAAGGTCGCATCGTTAAGCTTTTTTCCTCTACTTTTTAAGTGGTAATGCGAAATTCCAAAACAACGTTAAAGACCCCCGCCGTTCATTCCAAAATTGAGGGTAAACTTTCAGATGATTTTAACTTAATTACCGATGTTTCAAAATTAATTTTAAAATCAATACTTCGTTTAGACCAGTAAAAAAATGAATTGTATTTAATTTCAAGTGTTTTATATTTGATTCTAGAAGTCTTTTAACAACAGATAACTTGATTAATGATTCTGTAAAAGCTCCATACCAGCAAATATTTTTCAAGATTTTTACTTGGTTTCAGTTTAACTAGACTCCACATTTTTTTTAGAATAGAATAACTAAATATCCCTTCAACGACAAAGCAAAATCTTCAAAAAACTGTTGTGTTCTGTAAAGGCCTAGTGGTGAAATATGTATGAAGCGTGAAGATTTTTACCAGGATTTTCTATTTCAAGCTAAAATACAATGGGATAAATGATAATACCCATAAAAATCAATAATGCTAACTTGAAACTGTAAACATGTGCACGGTTTAGTTGGATGACTGACGTGCAAATTGCATTGTGTATTTAGAAAAGGCCAGATTTGGTCATAGATTATCATATTACTTATTATATTGAATGATGATAAATGGTATCATCACAATCCTTTAATATTGCTCTTCACTTACGAATCCCGCTGAGAGTCCTGTGAATGGATTATAGAATTGTCGCTAAATGCTGAATAAACACGGAACTAACAAGCGAGCTCAGGTTAGTATGAATCACGTTACATCCGGCTGAGAACTGATCTAATATCTCTTAGCTACCGCTGAATGTACTTAATTCCCGCAACAACGCTATTGTAACCCTCTAACTAACCGATTTAACTTTTTTTACAAACCAACTAATACCAAAAATTAACGATAACAATCTCTACGTTATACTTATCTTTATAGGCCTAAAATTTACATATATTAGAGTTGCGTGTACAATTTACTTTATATTTGAAGTTCTCTTTTTATGTTTATTCCACAGAGCTGAGGAAATTTATAGCACTGATATGTTTGTAATGACACTATATTCAACAGTTGTTTTATTAAATAATTGGAATGATGTAATTAGTCACCTTTAAGTTGGAATTTTTCTCAAATATGAACTAACTTAAATTAAGTAGCTTAAAGCTTAAAGCAAAATCATGTTAGATGCGACGCATTTCAATTGTTGTTCAAGATCTAGAGCACAATGCTCTACGATAATTAGCTAATATGAAGTGCCCGGGGAAATACCTGACATATTAATGTTTCATTAGATATAACCCAGTGGTTTTAGCGGCAAATCTACCAGCCTGTAGTTTATCACATCAGCCATTGATGCATTTTATTACGCTATTAATAAAGCAATCTTAAACAAAATTTTCTGAGAAGTATAAAATGACAAGGTGAAACCTTCAATCAATGTATTAATTTAAACATTCTCTTAATCGAAGTTTAACTTTGAGAACTGTTTTGTTAATTAAAAAAGAACTCGTTCAAAACTGTCAAGAACTGTGTTTGGAAGAAAATTTTCTCAAGTTGTTTTTTCTAATTAATAATTATTTAATCTGTTCTTGCTAAATCCGGATTTGGAAAAACGCCGACGGATAAATGAAAATTGTGGGAATTGTAAAATTTTAGTTAAAATAACTTTTTGGTATTTAACATTTGTTGTTATTAAAGGGCCAGAGGGATTAGTTGTAGGCTGGTAAAATGCAAATTGGATGTTGGTGAATGTTTTGTGGGATGTCAGTCTGACTTCCCTCAAGCCTCTGAGGCGTTCAACCATTAACCATTACTTGCGTGCAACCACAACAAAATAGATGGTGCAACCACGAAACCACACTTTGGGAATATGATCTTTTCTCTAGCAATCAGAGATTTCGTCTGTTCTTTGACATTCTGATAACTGATGCAATTTAGAAACTCGATGCATTCAAATAAGAAAGATCTTTTGGCCATCGCACCGATTTTATATCGTCTCGTCTGGAAAATTTCGATTCTAACTTCTCGACGAAAATTGCTGTATAAAAATGCACTTGTGCGATTTCGAAACTCTACCGTTTTCCAATTAACGCAAACTTTTCACGAGGGACAAGTCGGAGACTCGAACTTTTACTCCCAAATGTACAACCAACTTGAATTTTGTATATTACACCATCTAAATAATCATAGCGACATTTTTAATTTTATTCTTGATTCAATAAAATTTAAAACACCAAATCAACTTGATGAACTAATCGTGAACTTAATACTAAACTGAATTTGTCCGTTTTACTTTATTACTCAGCAATAAATTTCAAACTCGCTTAAAAGCACTTTAATTAGACATTCTGTTCGTTTACAGAATTTGCGAAAACATGCGGATTCCTTCAACCACCAAAACTCTTATTTTACTAGATAAACCTCACTTACAACTTTTATTTTATTTTTTTAATTAGAATTATTATTACATTTAAGCAATGATACTTTGAACTCTAAGTCTAGAAAGTTAAATCTAATCAAACCGAGCTAACGAAATTTAACATTGCTCAGTTCTCGACATTTCAACTTCTTAGTGCAATACAAAACTTACCACATAGTGAAGTTGTAAAAAATGAAAGTTTTCAAATTTAATTATTGGGATAACCTGGTAGATTGCTGTTATAATGCACGCTTTACGTGTTTGAGTAAACAATGAATTTTATCTTCCTCTATAAATTTGTGAGCAAAACATGACACATTTTTAAGATAACCCACTTTTAAATGCCGCTATTTAAACCTTGTAAATTTATATTTATGCCGTCATAATTTTTTTCTTTTTGAGATTTATTGTTTTAAACTGAAAACTATGCTATTGCCAAAACACACACGTATAGGATTTCGTAGCAGCTTGCATAAAATTCACAGGTGAAAGACACATGGTTTTGGAGGCAACTGAGCTGACTAAATCAATAGTTGGCAAGCAGTTTCGTGTATGTGAAGTATTTTTAGAAAAGTCCACCTGAATGATGCCTTTTTTACCCCCAATGCTAATATAATTAACAAGTGACAGTTTCGAACTGGTTTCAATTATTTTCCTCCATTTTACGGCTACTAACCCTCTGAATCAATTTCACCTGTTTTTGAAATATTGGCGTTACGAACAACAAAACGCCACTTCATGAATGAATTTCGCGATAATTATCTACACTTTATGTAATCAGTTTTATTTTGATTTATGTTAGTTACTGACTTCCACCTAGTTTTATAATCGATATAGCTTTTGTTTATTTGTTGGTTGGTTTAGTTGCCACTATTCATGATCAATATTATTTGATTCAAACTTTACTTTTCACTAACTTTAAACTAAATCAACTCTGTTTTATTAACTTTAGTTTTGAATTAAAACTCTCACGTTTCCTCTTCAGTCCTCACTTATTTTTCGATCTGCAACTAAATCGCGCCATTCGTCATCCGCAAATGTTTCCCTAAGTATCCAACATAAATTTGACGAAAAACTTTACATAAATCTAATTCATTAGTTAATTTCATTAGAATTCAGCTAACCATGTGTTGTATTCCAGCAGCAATGTGTCTCTTTTGGTTCATGAACTAATTTGCTTTTGGAGTGAAACCAGTTAGTAATAACAATTTCGATATTAGCTGATTACTTTGAAAATGGTTACAAGCACATTATTTAGATTGACTGTATTTCAATCAGTGTGGCAGAAACACAAGCTTATTCTCCTATATTAATGGCCTTCCGGACAGACACGTTAAAAGTGACGAACAATATGCTATTGATAAAAACTTATACACAGCACAAAAATGAAATCTCTCTTTTATCTTTAATATCTTCTATAGATATATTATTTTTATATGCTGTTTTAGTATGAAAATTTTGATATGAGAAGGTGCTTCATCCATCACAACAATCAGATGAATAGACCACCACTCATCAAACTCAAGTCTCTAACATCAATAATATTTAAAAGAGGGAGCTTTTGATATGGTAATTTGATGAAAAAAGCTCCGAGACTAGTTGTTATTGTAAGGTTTATGCTTCCGGTAGTGTTAAGCTTTTGAAAAAGATTGAATTGTCGTCAGAGACAATAATTTTTTATAGCATTAGTAAAATAGAGTTATCTCTATAAAAGTTTGCAAAAAAAGTGTCCATGAAAGGGTTATAAAATTAAAGTGTTAGTTTCCATTGCAAGAGAAAAAGTGCGAAGTGAAAAATCGAACGCAGGAAAAGCAATAATTTATCCCGATAACTGTAAAGTTGGGTGGAGCATATCTTGTAAAGCGGTAATTGGAATAATTGCTTCATGATGAGACGACAGCACGTCGATTGCCTCTAGAATGATTCTCAACGTAGACAAGCAATTTCATTTACCTTCTTCTGACGCTGCCCAATTTTATCAAAAGCCTTTTAATATTTTACCGCCAACAGCCACCTTGTATGCTGTTCAACCTCAAGGGCTTTCAACAACTTTTATAACTTTTTCTAATTTAGAAAGACTCAAACTACAAGATTTTGCAAATAACTTCATCCAACTTCCTCTTTAACTACCCCCGAAATTATCGACGATAATTACAAACGACAACATTAGCCGATCACTTCCTATCCCTCTAAAATTTCAAACTCCCATTAACTATTCATTTCGCGAGTTATTACAACACACACATGCTCATAAAACTTAATCAATTATTAAAAATTACTTCCAAAACCTGAAGCTAATGTTCGCTTTTTCTGCTTATCCTAGTGAAATTCTTGCATATTTCACATAACATTGGTAAATTTCCTTCTTCAGCTAAGATTCCTACTCTGCTAAAAACAAAACAAACACTTTTCATCAAGCATCCATTAATTATTCCCTAGTTTTTTGCAACGCTACCTCTAATAATTCAGCTCTCAAACGTCAGACATTAAACCCCAAATTCATCACGTCCACGCTTATTATCTAATATTTAGAGCACTAAAGGCGCTACGAAAAAAAGTAGAAATGTTTTCCAATATTGAAAAATCTCTTAATTAATGAGAATCGAGTATTAGTAATCATTTTTTCAATGTGAAATTCAAAGGTGAAGTGCTTCTTAGAACTCGATAAGTACTAAATAACATTCAAGAGGTAGTAAGAGTGCGCTATTTCTCAGTTCTCTTATAGTTCTACATGCTGGATGCCTCCAACTTGTACTTGCACTAATCAAGAGAGGAGTTTAACGGGCAACGTGGGAGCTTTATTTATTTTGCTTTTAACGTTGCCGGTCTGATAATGTGACAACACTACCGAGCAAGGCTTTAGTCTTCAACGTGTCAACTGACGCATGTAACTTTTTGCTCCTATTTCATCCTAGATCCTAGATCTATTCAAGCATAAAACAGGTACATTTACTTTTTACTCAACTGCTCCAATTTGGATATAATTCTGTTTTGGGACTAGATATGGAGCAGCGTTGACAGAAACTTCCAACTTAAAATTAAATCTAAAAGTATTCCAAGTACTAAAAGATGCTCCATCACTCACTTTTTTGTTTTATTCTAAGGAATAGTGTATCAGATAAGGACAGGAACCGGAAAGTAATGCTTCACTAAATTGATGTTAGACCGACACTCCTTTAAAATCCTCTACTTTGTAATATTAAGCTTTAAGGAGCTATATGAAACGATGATCAAAGTAAAAAATAAAATCCTTAACTAAGCGGTGAACTAATTTGATTTATTAAAAAAATATATTATTAACTATTTCTAGGTTTGAAAAAAGAGAAAAGATCATGTCGACATTATGCAAACTCTACATTTTAGAAAATTAATCCCATTTCAACGTTCATTATAAAGCTCGATCATTCTATCACATTTTGGATCTTTTCTCATTTGAAGTAAATTAAAACACCTCGATTTTGCCCTCACAGAACGAAATAAAAATCTGTATTATATTTAAATCGATCCAAATGAAATTAAGTTCCGAAGTAAAATTTTCTATCACGTAGTGTAACAAAACAGTAAGATTTGTATTCAAGTGTAGACTTGTTTGCATTCTAAACAAGGAAACTGCAACTTATTTCAAATGTAATGGAAGAATCCACATTATTCTCTTGAATTCACATTCAAATTTTTAAGTAAATATATCAGATATGCTCGCTTGATTCGCCTCTATTTTGTGCGAAGCTCCAACTTACCAACTCGGTTATTTAACATTTCTAAAAATTAAGATTTCATTAAAAAAAATTCAAATCTTGATTTCTGTAAGTTTCTATAAAACAAGAGAGAATCAAGTCTTGCTCTCACCCAATATAATTGAATTATTTTGTCTGTGTCGTCGCCATCGACTTAATTCTTTAAACTGCAGGAAAATTTGTATCTTTGTCAAATTTTCTCTCATTATAAAGTAAAATTCTGGAAAATTAAAAAGTAACGCTTAACAACACAGCAGAATATTTTATTATCCTTTCAAACAAATTGTTTAAAATAAAGTTTAAAAATTCAGTCCATTTTCTAATTAGAAACTAAATAAAATTCACAGAATTATATGTTGTCTTAAAGTTAGTATTTACATTGTATGTAAGTCTGTTTTATTCCAGTAAGAATGATTATTCTTCAAGTTTGCACTTAACTCTATTAGTTTCGCTCGGAAAGTTCTCTAGCTAGTTTGTTCCCAAATTAATCGTTACCTGTAAAGGAGATCGCCAATCAGTTGCTTAAAAAAATAAAAAAAGAAATCTTACTTTATGTGATTGATTTTCACGCTACAAAATGAACAAACGTTTCCCAATTCAAAGAATTACGTTTACTAAAACTATCAGCAACAGAAAACAACTATTATTAAAATTATATAAAACTATCTGTCGATAAATTTAGTGTTTTCAGATTTAATCGAAAATCCTTTGATGTGTAAATTTCCAATTTTGATTACAAAGAAGTTTTCACTACGTATATAGCCAAATTTTAATATTAATTTAATCGATAAAAACTACTTTTTTAATTATCTGCTTGGCCTGTATTTAAATGAAACAGCTGCTCATATATAACTTGAGTAAAATTAAAAGCAAACATAGTCTAGACTAAACACAAATGATATTTTGATTAAGCTGTTTTGAAGCTCTTGCAGAGTACGTCTTCAGGTGTTGTAAGTTGTAACAGAGCAAATTAAATCTGTAGAGTACATCGATACGAAATACGCACATGTGTAAGTGACGTGCTTTACATACGAGCTAAACAAACTTCTCCGTTCACTGAAGCATAACTATATTTCTTAGATAACAAAGATACAGAGGATATACAATATTGAATGTAGTTCAAAGTGATTTCATGCGTTAAATTGCATTGTATCTCAATTGACATGCGTTCTAAAATTGTAAAAAAAAAAACGAAGAATGTTGGCTAGAAGAGAAGAGAATAATGAATGAACGTAGAGAAAATGGACGGTTGTGATTTTTCAACACAAAACTTTCTAAAGTCCGGTATGACACTTAAATTAAGCGTCGGTGAAAGCCAAGCTTAAAGTTTAAGCCTGTGCGCGCGCAGAAATCAGGAAAATATTTTCTGGACCCGTTCGAGGATTCACTTGAACTTTTTTAATTTAATGCGACTTTTTTATATTTACACTTTTAAAATATTTATTCAAAATTTTTATTTTGTTTAATAACATATCGTTGGGAAAATCTGAAAATTATGATATATGAATTGAAATGGTTGTTTTCATTTCATATTAAAATGTTATGAAGGAAATGATTAATTAAAGTTATCGATTACAATCCGGAATGAAAATCAGTTTATGTGAAAATCCGTTTACTGAAATTCTATACAGATATTTACATTTGCCCAGAAATTAGGTGTGCCAATGTAGCGGTAATTAAGTTTGCTCAAGTCTATGTTAATGATCCGATAATTTGTTTACCGACCCTGAAAATATTCTATACATTTTTTTCAGTTTTAATTGAAATGACAGGATAACCGGCATGTCACCTTCAACTTTAAATTCACTCCCTCAAACTTCGTTTCTCTCGTATAAATAACTCACCTTGGAAAATGATCCAGCTAGTATTACCAACTCGCGCATTAGCATGAATTTTCAATATCTATGAGACTTCATTTTCGCTCTGAAATACTAACACCACCGACTATATTCACACATAATTGTCACAGAAAGCTGGCGCTTTAACGTTAAACAACGCAGAAAACTCATACGAAGTAGGCATTTTAATAGCTGATTAAACCCACCCTTGGACTCATTTACAAAACACTACTATTTTGTCATACAGTCTTGTAAAAATTTGAATACACCACCTTTACAGTCACGCAAAATATATATCAACATTTTCGAATCTTGTCACAATTGACCCATCAAAAATTTATCGACCTATTGAATACTGACCCATCAAAGAATATAAAAATACACTTAATGCCACAATAATTGTGAATGTGTGTTTGAAGTTTAGATGTAGTGTTGACGACACGTTCGAGTATGGAAGGTTTTGATTTAATTAATGGTGAATTGAAATCGACTATTCGACTCATCGATTATCCCAAATAGGATTTGTTGTTTTCTTAGCTAAGGATTTGGATTTCCATTTCATCTTGTAATCCTTTGTGGCAACATAAAATATTCAGCAAAAGGTCAAACGTTGAAAAAATCATTAGAAATTAATTCCTTTGTTTCGAAGTAATTCAGACTCCACTCGCACTTTAAATTATGCAAACGATAATAAGGCGCAAGTTATCAAAACACGGCTATTTTATTCTTTCATTATTTTAATAGAGTGGCGTATGATATACAGAGGGGTTGTTGAGTTGAAAGTTCTTGCCACGTAAGCGGTCGCCTTGTTGGGGTCGGCAGTATTAATTAAAAAAAGCCGTCAAGAAAAAAATCATAATTCGCTCGTGTTAGGTAGGCATGCATAGGTCAATCGATAAATTTTACGATGGGTACTACTTGCCCTTACATGCAGCGGTCGATGCCGCCCCTGACGGCTCGCCCGGCCCCTACCAAAGCCCAGCGTAGAGAGCTCCGTGGCTTTTGAACGAAAACGCGATAACAATCGCTTCCATGCCAAGGGTCTTATCATGTATTATGTAACCTAATGTGGTGTGACTACTTCGATACCAGTTACCTACCAAATCGAATCACTGAAAATGTTTCTAACTGATTTATTCTCAAATAGTTACTTTCCTTCATCTTTCACATTTCACACCACAATCAAAAGACTTCCAAGTAATTAACTACAATGGACATAGCTTCACATTTCAACCCTCCAATTTTCTTTAATCTTGAAACGTCCTTCAGGTTTTAACAATTCAAACCGTCTCAAATAACGTTCGTCCAAATGTCTATTATTGTTTCATCTTCGTTTCTTTCCGTTTCTCACAATAAATTCTCTTCTATTTGCGACAGTTCCGACCTTAACCCACAAATTCGTTAAATACATTTATTGAAGCTTAGACAATTGGACTAACCTACAATTATTACATAAAGCAAAATCATCATTAAACCTACCACTGAGTGTCCTGCTCTGTGTCACATATATAACGCCAACCACAATACACCCCCATATTATGTATGTACACATCCCATATGTTTGAACACCAACAATGATCATTGAGAGAAATGAAACAATATTGTTGTTACAATTAGCTCAATAATTGTTTATAAGTAATTGTAAATCTGGTTAAAATTGTAGCGAAAATCTCCATCAGATTTTAGTCCCACTGTCTAAGATCAATATTTGCGAAGACCCCTGGCCCACATTGAGCCATGAGGGATTTTGTGTTTCGTCTGCTCCACAAACCATCTCCAGTTTGGCCGATTAAACGATGTTTGTGGCATAAAAATGAAATTATTTCGTTCATCCGGAGGGACTTTTCCGAAATTTAAATTCTTCAAAATACAGTTATCTCCGTGCTTTGCATAATTCACCTAAATGTGAGATTTTTTTAAATTCTGTAATTATTTAAGATTCATCCCTCTTGCAGGGTATTTCTTTAAACAATATTTCATGGAAATAAATTAAGCAATCTAGCTGTATTAATACTGAGAAGTGGAACATTTATGGTAAACAACTGTTTTATAACTGGATATTCCTCAACCATCAACTGGAAAGACAAATTCAATCCCCTCTATTTGTCAACGTTCAAACGACCATAAGCGATTTCTAATAGTTTGATTAAATATTTTATGAGCAAACTGGCGTCCGTTTCAAAGGACAAAAGCATACCAACAAAAACTTTGTTTCATTTTTTTCTACAGAAAAACCAACATCACACAACACGTCAATTTTGAATTGGAAAAAAATTAATTTTATATTGAAACAAGAAACACGAAAAGTGCAGTTTAGAAAAAAAAAATTATTATATATGTAAAACTTGTAAAGGTTCACTGGTATGTTAGCACTCTATTTCAGGTTGTGCAAACATTTTCAGATATTGTAGGATGAGTCAGTCTTTCATTATCCGCATCGAGTTTTAGTGAAACGACAAACTTTAATCGAAAAAACGCAAAACAAAAAAATGTATCACAAAATCGAAAGCTAAATTTCTATGTTTAATACGATTTTTCAATGAACAGAAGAATGTCGACATTTTTACAAAGAGCAACTGCCATTTATAGATTTAATTTTTCCTTTGAAATCCTTGTTTCAAATTGGAATTTTTGTCGTAAAAAATAAATCAGCTTTCATTTTATTATCGAATAAATTTGTATGTAAGCCTTTGTCGAAGACAATTTAGTTATAACAAGACAAGCACAAAAAATTATTTAATTTTGTATATTTAATAAGAAATCCAATCTGAGATAACATTTTGGAAGGAATTCGTGGTAAGCGCAAATGTATTCTTCCAAGTGAAATACAATATTGCTTATTGCTACAGCAAAAGGTAACGTTTGCAAAGTAAAACTTTCTATTTTTCTTATTCTGTTGGAAGTTTGAAATTCTACGAGAAACAAATGCAAACGTGGAAATCCAAAAGAGCTGAAAATTTCAATATTGTTTATAATCTCTAAATTCAGCTAAATCTGCACGGATAGAACAAACTAAAAGACAAACATAATAAGGTATAGAACAAACATCAACAATAGACCTTAATGAAGATTTTCAACCTATAACTACACTTTTATTAAAGTCTTATTAGATTTAATTTAATTTAGCATCCTTTTTATATAACATCTAAAAAAAGCAATCACTCAAAATGACATTTAACAAAAGTTATTGAAAAATTTATAAAATAACCTTTAAACTTAAAGTTATTTTTGCTGAGAATTTTGTGAATGTTGGAATGCGCAAGCTTAAACTAAATCATTCAACTGATTCAGAAAATCAGTGAATTTTTTATAATGTGACCATCCCGGAAGGATCAGCTAGGACAAAATAACAAACAGGTCAATCATCTCCATGAAGTTTTTGATCTAAAGTGGAATTTGCCATGTCTAGAATATCCTAAAATATTAAACGAGCTTTTTGTAAAATTCCAATCGAAGATTCTTACTTTGTATTTATTTACAAACGAAATTGAAAGTAATTTAAATGATTAGGTATCTGTTTAATGAACGTAAGATTTCCATCAGTTGTTAATCATTTGTCATTTCCATTTTCTCGAGATTTTAATTATATCATTTACCTAATTATCTAAACGCATTATATCTGTTGAATGCGCTTGATGTTATCCAATTAAATTATTCAAATAAAGGTAATGTGGAAGGAAACTGTCAGATTCATAAAAGCTGGATTCAGTTTATATTAAAATAAATAATAAGTTTTTTTTTTCTATTACAACATATCATAATAAATTACGACATATGAAAACACCTAAACTTGTAAAGTCTTACATCTCACTTATAATTAAAACCAATTTGCTACTATTTAAACAATCTAAAGTTTTAATTAATGTGCGCGTTAAATTGTAGTTTGAAATCTGTCAACCGGTTTGAAGTTAAGATAATCTGACGCTTTGGCTTGCCTAAATCTGGAACGTAAAATTTTATTTAAAAAGATCTGAGAAATTTTTATCTAGTAATTTTATTAAAATGTTCGCGCTTGTGTTGTTTGTATCGAAACCGTCTCTTATTCGATAAAATTTATGCCGGCGAAATCGATATATACGTTTAATAATGAATTGTATGAAGCGAGACAACGGAAAACTCTAGAGATGGGTATTAACAAATTTCGAAAACAAGACTAAAAAGAAAAAATATCAAAGGAAAGCGAGTGAAACGTTTCGCTCGTTTTTTCTTTCTTTGAACACCTGAATTGGTGGTTTTAAAAGAGGCACCATTTTATCTTTCCTTTATCTTTGTTCAATATTTCTTTTGTCAAAGCCAATAAGTATTTCTTCTCAAGTCGAATGCCCTAATATTTTATAAAGCTTGTATACGATTAGTTTAATAATATATAAACTTGATCTTCTTCCGTTTCAGAAATAGCTTATTTTTTCTAATTCATAAGCAATAAATTTTGATGTTTTAGATAATAATAAAATAATCAACGTTTTTTATAAATGATTTTTGTCAAATGATTAGAATGCATCAAGCATCGGGCGTCAAACGCCCAAAGTGTACGAACGTTGAAATGGGTGGAACTTTGTGATATCTAAGAAAGAAGCTAAATCCGATTTCCACATTCGAGAATTCACAATACAAGATTTATAGAACACTACAATGACTAAATCTTAACCAGCATCGCACTACTAATTGTTACTTTGAATTAAACAAAGATTTACGACTAGCTATAATTGAACTTGCAGCTGACCGATTTCCAAGACGACGAATGAACGCTTTAACAAACCTTGCACAAATATTTATTTTCGATCGAATCAACAGAATAAACAGTGCATTTTAAACCCTGTTTCTAGTCTGTTTAATATCACCACGAGCAAATTCTCCCATTTCACTAACAAACAATAGCTATAATTTTCGAAAAAATCGATTAACTTTTGACATTTTCATATCATGAGTGGATACTAAAAATGTTACTACGAATTTAAAATTTTGTTGAATAAAATATAAAGCTTTCCGTATACAACGAAAATGCATAAGATGTAAATGAAATCTGACAGGCGCTGCCAAATTTTCAGATTGTGGCAAGTTAGTTTCCCTTGATCTGAATATTACCTACAAACCACTTCCTAGCCGCAATAAAAATATACAGTGTCAAGATTTCGCATGTTAACACAATATTGTAAATGAATGAAATGTGCAAACAATGCTTGGCAGCGAATTTGTAACGTCATTTTGAAAATTGTAAATTGACGTATGTTCACTGACTACAAAACCCCTTAATTACTATTGTAAATATGACTAAAGCAAGTGAAACTGTAAAATCAAAATACGTTGTAACTGATTAGTTAATTCAATTTTTTCTTTGATAATTTTTCAAGCAAATCAATTCAATAAACGCGGAATGAATAATAAAATATAATTTCCAATATATATTTCATAGCAAAAATCAACAACGCAAATTGAGTGGAACACACTGTATGTGTCTATCAATTTAAATTAAAATTAAATAAATTTATTAGACGGTATAAAAATTTTATTTTGATACTCTTATAGTCATTGTTTTCTATCAAAACCACTGTATTATACAACATAGTGTTTTATTCTTTACCCTGCAAGCATTGATTTTCTGTATTTTTTGTTTGTATTTGCTGTCCAGTTTCGGTTTAATGCATTTATTCAAAAGGAATAAAGGAATGAATCGCTTTCAGTGCAATTGTAAATTGGTTTACGATGATTTTAATGACGCGAAAGAATTGAGAAGATTAATCATAACGGCGCTATAGTTGAAAAATGAAATGTCATATAAAAGAAAATTCTATTATTCTTTATATCTTCCTGTAAAGGAATAATAAAAAAAACATATTGCTCAGAAGACTACTTACAACATTTTGTGGAAAATCAATCCGTAGGTTTTTTATTTGAAGTACACGCCAGGAAAATAGCCCATATTCGAACTCGACTGAGAATATAGTTTATGCTAGTCGCGTTCTATATGAATATGAACGAGCTTTTTACGTCTGAAAAAGACTCTGACAGAGTATTAAGGTAACGATGCATGTATTAGTTTGATGCTTTAGATAATTTTATTCTTAATTCCAACGTATAGCGTTTTTCAATCAATATTTTCCAGACTAAGTGTCTCCCTCACTTCAAACAATCTCATCAATAACTGAGCTTTTTATTATTCTTTTGTATCGACAAGTATGACGTCGTCTAACTCGCTTTACCAACAAGACTAAAATAAACGGAATATAGAAACTTTTTAAGTCAGTTAATGAACCTGCTTAGTATGGAAAGCAAGGCCTAAAGCAACCTATCTCGTATATTCTGCGCTGAAACTCTACATCAAGGTCATTCCAAGTAAATCTGAGATTTTAACTTTTGAGAGATTCTAGCCAGATACATATTTAATTGCAAACTGCACTTATAAATTGTTATTAGCAATGAAAGATTTATTCCGTTACAGCTTCAATTGTCAAGTAAAGTCGGAAAATTCTACAAAGCTTTTAACTTTTCTTATAAATCACTTGTTATTTTGCATTAAAAGACCGTGGGAAGTAAAAGATGGTAGGCACTACACTCTCCAGAAGTATGACTAGACCTTCTGACAGTTTTGGAACTTTAAGACATAACAGAAACAGCTAGGAGATACTAAACCACTGATAATATGAAGGTATGCAAAATGTTGGAACAATTTAATTTTAGCTCAAAGCTAGGTCTATGCATATTTAAATGTTTTATTCGGAAGCTATGCTGCTTATAATGTATAGTTACTAAATAAATTGCATTACACTCTTATTTCCATAAAACAATAATTAAAAATTAAATTTACTTTTTTATTCAATGTAAATTTAACACCCAATCAAATTTATTTAAATCCCGCTACCAAGTTGAATTTAAAAATGTTTATTTAAAAATCTATATGTATATTTAGAAAGTCAACTTGAAAAGAATTTAAATTCTTTGCAGATATACTCATGAAAGATTTACTTCTCGTTTTGTGATATTATACCCTGCCATTCTCTTCCATATCTTCGACCTTTAATTTTTTATGAATTTTTAAGTATACTCACACACGACTATAATCCCAAACGGGAATTAGGTTTGCATAAGAGTGAGTGAATTAGTAATGAGTCTATCAGCCAAAATTCGGAAAAACTTTTGAATATTGTCGCAACGAGGAGAAACGGAAATCAAATTTAATATTAAAATAACAATTCTTCAATAACTGTTATTATTTATTTAAGGTTATTTAATGTAAATGCAAGAGATACAAATTTTTAATATCAGATTTAGTAGTAAGTTATGTCTAGTCGAGTTTAGGTTAAAATATTGTATAATGCATTTTGGAAAAATATGTAAGCGTCTAAAAATATATTTGTAATCTTGAAACAACATCAAACAGGTTATTCATTGTTGATCTCATGCATTATTCTAATAATACAGAATTTACTATTACGAAGGCACGTTATTAATAAATAACCATTTTCAAAGAAAAATTATAATTGATTAACTTTGGGTCTCACGCCACATCCGGGAAACGCCCTCTTACATTTGCTACTACAAAGCTGTACCTTTGACCATTCTGTCACTTTTTTTATTTGTCAATGAATGATTTAATCTCGAATTATATCAAAATGAATTTCTTATTTTTAAGTTAAATAGAAAAAAGTCGCCATAAAATGACTGAAGATTTATTGTAGACATTAAATAAATGATAAAGTCTAAAAAATGACATAGTTAAAGTATGAGTTTTCATATAAGTAGGTAGATTAGATTCTGGTTGCTCATTTTAGTAAACAATTCAAATTTAATTAAAGTTTTGATAGGTGGTTCATGAAATTTTTGCTTTTAATTGTTGCTCGTCTATGTTAATGAATCCGGCAAAGTTAACTTCATTTTGGCACATACCATGATTTATCTAAACGATAAACCTTCTTCGTACGAACTAATAATAAGACCCCTTTTCAAAGTCCGTTAATTGATTAAAACAATCGTAGACCTTTCAGTATATTGCACTGAGGCGAATGTAAAACTCCATCTAAGTTTGAAATTAATTTTGAAAAGAAAATAAAAGATTTTTAATACAAATAAGGTTGAATATTATTATGATTATTATGAATAGAAAACGATGAAATACTTTTTTTTATTTATATAAAGGAAGAATAAAAAGCATAAAGAATTAAGTATATCGTGAACACGGCGAGTAAACGTCGTGTTTGACTTTTATTTTCGAGGTAATTTTATGAAGAAGAAAAAAGCGTTACAACCTCGAATCTATCTTGAGTCGTCGGTCTACACATTTGTAAAATTAAATAAACATGGGACAAGGGAAAGTAATATATTGTTTGGCTTTTATATAAAAAAGACATTAGGCAAATTCTTTTGTCTTGAAATGAGCAGTAATCCTTAGCGACCAGTTTATACCTCTTTTTATCCAGTGACAAGAAAGAGCGCTATTATTGGTCTTCAGAAAATTGCTTTAAGGCAATCTTCTAAGATATACAAAGTAAAGTTTTTATTAAGTCCAAAGAAAGAACAAAATCAATGAAAATGGTAAAATAGTTGAATAGCGTGATCAGATTTTCGATATGCGCAACAATTTAAACAATTTTAACTTCTAGATGTTTAATTCGATAAAATTTATGTAACTCGCTTCAAGTTTCGTGTAAATGAGAATTAAAATCTGAGAAAGTCATTAAAAAAAAGGATTACCTAAATTAAAATAAAACTTTACTCTAACTCCATCAGAGAATTCCACATTCCACTAGAATGTAGCATAACATTAAACAATAATTAGATTGTTTGATTGGAATGAGCTTTAAATTTGTAAAAATAACGTTATCAGGAAGAGAGTAAATATCGATCCTTTCAAAAATGGCATTTTTATTAATTTTAAAAAATTGGCATCATAAACTTAAAGTACCGCCCGAGGTGAATTATTTGTTGTACGCTTTCTGCTCGAAAATTTCCCTTTTTAATCCCGCTTTTTATCTGCTTTCATTCTTAGATAAAGGAAACATTTTTATTATTTGTTGGAAATTCATACAAGAGACGGAACAATATTCCTATGATATCAAATATTATTCAGAAAGTATTTTTTTTTTCTATTAAACTTGCAGAGCAATGGGCATGAACTTTCTCATATCTGTTATTCACTGTTTGGCAAAACTCGTAGACTTGTTCGATTTATTTTAACTTTTATTTACCTTCAGCAAAGAGGCGAAGATTTTCACATATAATAAATGTTTCGATTTTACACAAGAGGGCTTAAATCAAACGTATATATGAACAAGATATTTTTTCTTCTTCTTTGAGAAATGATGTTCAAAGAAATGTCAGCAAGAATAATTCGCAGATAGAAGATTCTTATACATTGAACATCTCTGTATCTTTCATCATTTTTATCAAGCACTAAGTGCTATTCGAGTGTTCTCATCACACCAAAAAGTATCTTGAAAGAATATCAAGGACAGTACACAATATTTTGATAGCTTCGACATTCTTCCCGTTATTTGAACACATTACGTGTGACTGAAATGATTTATATCCAAGGGACTAACCCCTTTTGTGTTGAAAAAAATCCTGATTATCAAGATAGATTTTTTTCTTATTTATTATAATTTATTTACTTTTACTACTACCAAGATTTAGACTTGTTAAGTATCTCTAAGTACTCACTGACTAAATGTTTACCTTGGTTCTGCATACGCCTTAGCATTACTTCGTAAAACAAATCAAACCAGAATAAGTCAAGTATCAACATGAAATGGAAATACAGTACAACTCATTTCAGGATGTAAATTATATCGTCCTGTGTTATTTAAGTATACAATAAATTGAAATAATTGAAGCAAAGCTTCTGAAATCCCGCTAAATTATTATGCAAACTCCAGTAATCAACACCTAAACTAGTTTTGTTTAGCTTAGTTGATACTCTAATTAGTGAAAGGCATTATTAAATATATTATTATCAAAATCACAAATTTAACTATTCAATTTTTTTTATATTGTAGACCTTATTCTTAAATCTTCTCAACTTTATGTATGTTATAACTTATAACAGAGGATGACTTTTTCGTTCTTTACTAGTTGTAAACTTCCATGTCTTTTCGAAAGTTTTTGCAATTATAAATAGCGCTGTCAAGTGCAACATTTCGATAACACCTTCTATTAACTACACAGAAAGAACTTTTATACATCTTTTAATTTTAAAAACTTTTTATTATTTATAGACTTCAATATAATTCGATTAAACTCAAATAAAAGAAAACGTAGATAAGATTCTTTTTAAAAAAGAAATAAGAAAACATTATAAGAAATCGGAAAAAGTTTTTCTTTAAAATTGTTTCCGTAATATACATAGTCATATATTAAAAAAATTTACCAGGAATAAACGAAACTAAACGCAAAGTTATATTTTATGAACTGCTTAAAGCTGTCCAACAATAACAAAGCTATTAAATAAATACAAAGTGAAGAAGTTTCGAGTTTTTGTTCGTTTTTAGTTTCCGTTACGATCTGTTCAATGTGCAATAAATTACAATTTTCTAAAATAAATTTATAATATTTTTCAACCATGTTACGTATTTTCTTGGTTTATAGATAATCGAATGTAACAATTACGTTCCATTTTCATAAACTGTAATCAATTGAAATTTTTCTTTGTAAATAGTACAGACTGACAAAGATTCAGTTTAGGTAAACACATTTCAATAGTAAAAACAGAACAATTTTCTTTGTAAAAATTGAAGAGGTAACAATGGATTTATAGTTTACTTAGAATAATAATTATTATTATTTAATGCTAACAAAAACACTTACTTTTGTTTGTACATAGAGTAGAAAATACTAATTAAACATAGAGAGTTTTACGTAAGTCTAATTTATTTTCTGTATAAAAATATTTTTTCTTTTATTTCAATAATGCTAATAGGTTAATCAAACAAAGCGTTGAATTTGTCTTATTCTATAGATAAGAAATATTTCTAGAATTTGACTATTAAAATTGGTTTTATTGTACATTGAATGATACAATAAACGATTTAAATTATATGAAATTTGTTTATTATGAGACTCATTTAGTACAATTATTATTAAGTGAAAAACTGTGTTTTAACGACTAGATTCTTGAATTTTTTATTTTTATTATTTCTGTAACCTGCAGTCATTTAGTATTTTTATTTTTTGTTGAAGATTAAAGGTTGTATTTGATGAAGAGGCATTGATTGTAATTTTTGTTGACGCGAATATTGTGAAAAAGCCGAGATGTTGCGATAATGACAAGGTGTAAGTGTGTAATATTCGCGTAGGTCAGGGAAGTATCGCGATCTGCGTTCTTCGCGGATCAAAGACATCCGAGTAGAAATCCACACACGAGAAGCCGCGCAAGGAACCCGGATCAATACAGCACCTTGAATAATTTATAAAAGCGTTCTGGCCTGCACTGTTCTAGCGGCTTGAGCGTGTCGCCTCCGCCTCTATCCACTTCAGTCTATTGTCTAAATAGTCCGCCCTCGGTGTCTCCACGATGACTCACCACTTGCGCGCTCTCCACCACATGACTCTCCACTTTCTCCACTTCTTCGACTCACCGACACACGTGCTTATCGCGCTTACACTCCTCGCTAATCTCGCTGCCGTCTCTACGATTCGCGATAAGCGAATTGACCGAGACGATAAACAACTCTAATGCTATTAACTCGCAGACCGATCGCAAAATCGAACTTAGCCGCCGCTCCATCATTCAAACACAAGGACGGTCTACGCCCTGACAAGACTGCTTACGTCCACTGGAATAAAAGACTACTGCACGAAATCGACAACGGCTCAATCACACATTAGAAAACAACAGCGACAATGTCAACTTAATTGATTTCAACTGATTAATCTATATTTCAACATATTTACATTAAAATATAAATTTTTAATAGGTTCGAAAAATGTTAAATGTAAAAACATATTATTTGGATAAAACATGTGGATTCAAACAAGTCAGCGCGCAAAAATTATTCATTCGAACCTTTTACCCGTTTATTTGCTCAACAACAAATCCAAACTCAAACAAAATATTGCAGGATATAAAGCCAATAATTTACAACGCCAGAAATAAAAAAACTAGAAATTCTTTACAACCTAGAATTTGACAAAAAAATAATTGTATTCAAAGCTTTTCGCACGTAATAACCATTAAACATTTGTCTGTTTTATTGACAAGAAGAAAACAGTAACTTCTCTCATTCTAGCTTATTCTTGACATAAAAACGGCTATCTAGCTAAATGTGCTGCAATAACACCTAAAACGGACTCAACCGCTTTTAAATTAGTGCGTGAATATAATTTTATTAACGCCATTAAAATTAATTTAAAACTTAATTATAAACTGTTTTTCATCAATGATTATTCATTTTCTTTGATGTTGAAAGCACAAAAAATTACCAATATATTTTTTACTTTTCACCAACATTTAAAGCGTTTAAACGTGTTGTAATTACTAGCGTTTGATCTTTTGTTAAGATTCTATTATTTATCGGATCGCTTTGAGTGTTCATCAAAGACTATAGTTTGATCTATTGATATTTATCCAATAAACGAACGAGCAATAGAACTTTAAAAACTAGATTTTACCTGACGGTTAGATGATATTGAAAGTGCTAACATTTAGTAGACTCACTTCGTATTTATCTAGCAATTTATTTGACCGACGTTAACTGAGCTTTACTAACGGAATTACACTAGACAGGCTACAAATTGGTGGATGCGCCGGGCTATTTCTGTGTTAGTCATTTCCGATACTGACCCGGACTAGAACCCCTAAATACACATTAACATGTTTTACGTTTATTATGTAGATCATGCCTACATGATAAAAGAATCTAAAATTTTATTATTTAACCAAAATAAACGATAACCAAGCTTTTATCGATCATCAATATTTGACCAATTTAAATCTAAAATTAAACTTTATACATATATTTATAGAATCGACTAAAATTCTTGAAATATCTAATTTTCAAACAACGATATTTACAAAACTATCGAATGCAATTTACTGCATATAATTTATATACAACATACGTGGCATAAAACAGTTACAATGAAATATGAGCATTTTAATTTTTAAACTTAAGTAAAGAAAGTCAGTTTTATTAAAAAATGAAAAAGTTCTAATAAAACGACGTCGTATGATGTTAAATAAGAATATGTAATGATACCAATTATGCTGTCCTCAGGTACACATTACCATTATTAATGTAAGCCAAGGATGCAAATGTTGAGTAAGGGTTGTGAGGTCGTACGAGCAAGATCTATGCAAATCGCTCTGTTGCTGCTTAGACATGTCACAGACGCTTATGTTACAGATAATTTAATGGCAGCTTCGATCATAAATTTATAATTAATGCACTATACTAAAATCTTGTTAGACTAAATAATTAAAAGATAAAAATTTTAATTTTTATTAAAATAACAGTTTTTCGTTAAAAATAGAAAATGAAATTAACTGATGATGCACAAATTCAAAGTGAGTGCCAGACGACAACTAGTAGTGATTTTTCGTAAATTCGAAAGTCTGTTAAATCCATAAATGTTTTAAGAGTTTGAAACTTTTTTTTCAGTTGCTTGTTCAACAGTGACTGTAACAAAATGCCAGGCAGCTCTTCGTACTCTCCAAGCGTTTCCATTCTTCAAACCAACATGTTTGTGCCGAGAACCACATGCAGACCCAGAATGCAATTCCTTCAGGGACTTTCTCTTCGACCATCCATGTATATTCGTCACAAAAAAAGGTAAATTTATCTTGTAAGAAAATATTAATATGTCAATATTTCAAGAGTCGGATCTCATACCGAAACAAATATTACTTGTATGAATAAGTAAAACAACAAACAAAGTCAATAAATCGTGTGTTTACAGTTTGTATTGAATATTTTGTTCATCAAATATGAATCTGTACTCTCATTCTGTTGGTTAAAAATCAGACGTGGCGTTAACGAACACTAATGCAAGAGAATTCGAAATTCATTATGAATGCAGCAGTCTGTAATTATAAATTAATCAGAGATTTTTACGTTGTTTTCAGTAAATGCCTAATATGTAGAAAAGTGGAAATGTTGAAAAAGAGTCAGAGCTTATTCAAACTTAATCGCATAAAATAACAAAAGAGCAGATTAAAATTTATATATGACCACTTAAGCCAAAAATACGAAGTTAGAGCTTTTACTTGGGTCCAGTGAATGGTGCAGTGATATAGAGTCGGTGTGCATTTTACGAGTAACATGAAGACATCTTGATGTCGAATTCATGTTAGCCGATATGGCAAGTTTATGAACAGCCTTAAAGTCGCTACTACGTAAGATATGTAGGCCCCTCGAAATTTTCAACCGGCGAGTAATCTAATAATAAAATTTGAAAATATGTATTACCTTGATCGTAAAATTTTGACGTAACGAACGGAAATGAGGCTGAAAAGATAAGGGAAAAGGAAAGAAGTCGAAGGTTTGAGACTAGTTCTTCTTCTAACACACTATCATAGGCTTGTAGCTTCCGGTCAGTCTAATCAAAAGGGACAATGTGGTGGGTTTAACTAAATCTAGATACCTGAATGAGTTTCCACTATTTTCCATTAATTTTAAAGTCTGCTCACGACAATCTAGCACCCCGAGAATATCTATTAAAACTAACATTGAAAAATATCGTGTTGAATCTCATATTTTCTCATGGAGAGAAAAATTGTGTTCATAATTCACGCTTCAGAAAATTGTTTGATTGAAATTAACGAAGCTGATTTGCGAATTCTGCCTTGTGTCACTCGGATGTTAATTATTTTCTCAAAGGATATCAAGTCGATTATTTTAAAAGCATATCCGCAAGCGATGATGTTAAATTAAACTATTAATATCAAACATTATATGAAAACGAGACGAGTGAGAATTTTAGGTATTCATTATTTAAGAGTAGTTCAAGAGTGTAAATGGATTTTTCGCTTGAAACAACAGATCGGAAGCCGCTGTGGTTGTCTCTCATTTCCGTATTTTCTCGTTTTATTTTAAGAGATGCTTTCTTCTATCTTGCGAATGCATTTTTTTAATCCAACTTGGAAATGATTGTTATCGTTTTGATGTATTTGGCATAATATGAAGGTTGCGTTCGAAATTGTTTTAGTTCCGTTTGTTAAACGTATCGTCGACGTTTGGATTGAAAAATGGGCACATATTACAGATCGCATTTAATTTGTAGTTTGTACTATCCCAGGGAGAACCTCAGCCATAAATATCGTCCAGTCGCATTGAAATAGGCAATTGGCCGTCTTGTTGAAAACGTATGTTTTCGTTGTTTTCCACTTCCGTTCGTGATTGTCGGTCCAACGCTTTCTTTGCCGCGAGCTCAACTTTTAGTACTTCCTTTTTTATTTGAAGTTGTTTGATTGCTTTATCGGTTGTTGCGATTGAGTGTTTGGATCAAGACTGAAAATGATGCAGCAGAAATACAATTAAATCTTAATTAGTTTGCACTTATAATAGATACATGAAAATAGGTGAATTATAAGGAGAAGGTAATTGTGTGGTTCATTTTAGAGAAAGATCCTTACCCTGTGGAGGCTTTGCCGACGTGCAATTACGCCTTATCCGTGTGTCAGCAAGAAGGCAAATGTCTCAAACTGTACGAAGATTTCAAATCCAACTGCAAAGTGCGAGATAACAAATGTCGCATGGACGACAGGTAAGTTGAACAACGATTAGCTATCTAAACTCAATTCAAATTTAAATCGCATCCAAATAAAAAAATATACAAAATCTTACAGAAATCTGTGCCACAAATCGTGGACGAATTTACGTCGATCACCAATGTTTGGTTGCATATGTCCGAATAATCATAACAAGAAACGATGCGATCGAATTTTCAGCATGGTAAACCACAACCCCTGTGTGGGTAAGTAAGCAGCATCCTTCCGATCCTTCTCCGGTCATCTTATGCGGCTGCTGTTATCCCTTTGATTCTGACCCTACAATCTGATCAGTTTCTTCCGATCCTTTAATCCAATGTGCCTGCACGATCACAAAAAAACGTTGATTTAATTCCACGTTAAGGAGTGAATGATACCGTGGTGATAGAATGAAAGAATAGGGGTTTGTTGCTTGAAGATGTGATGTCAAGACGAAAGTCATCCTCGTTCGTAATCCTGATGTTTGTAATTGCATGTGGAAGTGGAATATTTTCCTCTTGCACTGGTGCCCAAAAATTTAAATCATCTTTATAATTCGAATAATTAGCACAAGAGCATGTCGATATTTTTGTAATTAATGGTTCCATTTTCGACCTAGTTTCAATTCCTATTCCGGTGACTCTTTTCGTTATTTACTTTGTTTCAGACATTCTTCCACATATTCCTGATCCTGAACCAGCACAACCCCCTCTAGATCCCGATCAGGAGTTTATTAGAAACTTCTGGTCGCCACCAACAAACCTCTATCCGTATTTTTTGTTCCCTTCTTCATCGCACGGCACAGCCCACGGCACTTTCCGCACGCACAGCAACATCGGCACAATCACTGGCATGGGCACAGGCACAAGCACTGGCACTGGCACTGGCACAGCCACAGCCACCGCCACCGGCACCAACAGCACGGCCTTTGGCTCTCACTCGTCCGTAGAAGAGACGCTCGTCACCTCCTTACAGTTTCCAGAGCTCGTCGTTCCGGGTGAGAGCGCTTTCTCTACAAGTTTCTACTTCTGTACAGTATAATCTTTCCTTGGTTGTTTCTTTCGCCTTGTTATCGTAGCGTCAGATCGGTGGACTTCATTTCAGTTAAGCTGATTTCAGCTTCGGACAATACGTCTGCCTCATTTGACTACGGGCTAGGCAATGCCATTGTCGAAAACCCGCTAGTTGACGCGGCCAACGGATTGGACGCGCACGCTGACCACAATCACATCAGTGTGAGTGTCTTAAAGAACAATGGAAAACCATCGGTGAGCTCTAACATCAGTCCCTACCCAGAGGATTTCGACAGTGGTTCTTCAATCGGTGGCGGAGTATCCGCTCAACACCAAAAATACCCAAGTAGGTATACGAGCGCCGCGACTCCGGGGCTGCACGACGAGCTCTTGTTGGAACCCCGGGGTTTGGGCCAGTCCGGTCGTCGGGGCGTTCGAGGGACGCGCGGGTTGACCGGGCGACGGCCAGGCTCAAATCCATCTTGGTAAATTATTAAAACTCCTATCTTGAATTATAGAAAATTCGAATTTAGATCATAATCTTGGGTCCTTCGTCCTGCGTCGCGTCCGTTCGACCTAGTGCAGAGTGCATGCGAGTTCAGTAAGCCTTTAGCCAGATTCTTGAAATTCAATAGAAGTCGTGCACATGTTTGATGCACTTCGTACCCCGGCACGTAGAACCATCTGCATGGTCTCTTGTTTGGGGATCGCACGTATTATACTTTATATATACAATATATATATATATACATATATCATATTTATTATTATTATTATTATTATTATTATTATTATTATTATTATTATTATTATTATTATTATATTATTATATTATATTATTATTATTATTATTATTATTATTATTATTATTATTATTATTATTATTATATTATCTCATGCGCTCGACTTGTGCAGAATGATCTACTACTGGTTTAAGCATATCCCTTTGATGCACCGATGACTCCCTCGGCCCCGGACCTCCGATTTTCCATCTCGGCATGTTATTTATCTCACTCATAAGCATAAGTCATGATATATGCTCGACCGTTCCCATTAATTATTTATTGAAATTTCAATTTCGTTTCATTAAATTTTTCAAGTCATCTCTAGGACCGTCGTGCAATTATTTTTCAATCTTCAATACGATGTAAATTTGCGATTTACTTTTACGCCGAGCATGCCGTGCATCTGTACATTAAGAGCCAAGACAAATAAAGTAAATCGAAGTCGACAAATTTGAGTGTCAGACAAACACACTCTTTCTAATAGACCCTCAGTGAATAGGGTTCCTTTCAGGTTCGACTGACCATAGCCGTTCAGACTCGAACGAAGTAGCAAAGATAATATTTCAAAGCACCTGCCACTTAGCTATGGAGAGTTGCAACAACAATTACCACTGCAAAGTCTCCCTCAACCCCATCTTACACCACTGCGACATATCCAGGTGCAACAGAAATTCCTGCATGGAAGCTCTACAGAGTTTTTACAGGAAACCTTCTCTACCGTGGAACGTCGAAATCGCCTTTTGTCTTTGCAAGTACGCTTTGTTTCATTACATAGCCCAAGGTCTCTACTCTATACAGTTAAAACACGAATTAATTAACTACCAAAAACAAATGATACTTTATACACAAACACCCAATTTCATATAACTAAAACAATTTGACATTAATCAACCATGTCAACTTTAACACTTCTCTATACTACTCAATAACACTGCCGCATCTATAATTTAGTAGAAGACACGGATTCCAGACAATTAGTTATTCCTCGAGACTACAATTTCACTAAACCTCTCTGTGTCGTCATGACACAGCAAAAATTCAAACTTAATTAAATATCACTTTTCGCCACCAACCTGATGGCTCCAATTGTTTTCTTAAATTCTCTTCCATCATAATGAACTTCCTAAGAGATACTCTAACTTCACTTATTTAATAATAACTCGACCAACCTCACTCACAACAACAAAACATAAACACAACTTTCATATCAACAAATCTATTATTTAATTAATTCTCATTTTGTTCGAAGAAATTAAATTACCAACTTTCTAAAATCATACAATATGCAGTCTTACCCAATCTTCAATTTTAGATAAGGCTAAAGTAAACTATAAATAAATCACTACTTCTATTAATAATAAATAAAACAAAACGGAACAAACTTACAGAAAGCGTAATCCAATAGGAAATTGTTAAATTACTATAACTATTGGTAATTATTATTTATTTATCATACATATGAAAAAAATACTTTATACCCTAGTCACTTTATTTTATTTTAATAACAAAATCAATAACTAGTAATTTATTTACGTTCCGTCAACCAATTGAATAAATAAATATTATCGTATTTCCGCTTTCTCGAGGGAATTCATTCTACAAAAACTTATAATTTTTTTTTAGCAAAAAACATTTATTCAAAACTACAGAAACAAATGAAAATATGTAAGATAAATGTTATACATTTTCCCACGCTGTCGTATAAAGAATTTGGAAACAAAACCAACAGAAGTAACTCAATTTTCTTATGGATTTTGCTTTGCAAAGAACTTACTTTTATCAAGGGAGTTTGTAGAGTATGTGTTGTAAAATATTTCAACGCTGTTAGCTTGCAAATGGAGTGTTTACAGTTCAGACAGACCAGATTCGCAATAATTTATTAATAAGATACTCTTTACATGTAGGCAGGTGCTAAAAGATCATTTTTAAAATTTATTATTCAAAAATATAAAATTAATTTATGTTTTTTGGGTAGTGATTTGGGCTTTGAGACATTGCGTATACAAAAAGAATAAAAAAATTTAACAATTTAGAAACAATAAAACAATAACACTAAAAGTGAGTATTTCTACACATTTTACAGGTTTCACACAACATCTACATACAAAACAAGTATTCAAAAGTCTTCTACTATTGTTCTAAAAAAATTTATTATAGAAGTTGTAAGTAAAATAAAATTATGTTTTAGAAAAACAGACAATAAACAAGACAAGTGTTTAATAGCACAAGAAAAACTGCATCCAGTTTGTGCCCAAAGAATCGAAGGTTCTCCTCAGCCTACATGTCTTTCCTTGGCCAAAAACTGCCGTGAAAATAAAGAGTGCAGGTATTAAATTCAGATTTTGCATATTCAAAAAAATATATATTTTTGTTTTATAGAGCACGATTAGAATATTACGAACAATCTTGTGCTGTTGATAGTGTAACGAAAAAATGTGCAGGATCTCCTGCTGAATGCAGAATAGCAATGTTGGGCATTTTGGGTACAAATCTTCGAGCTACATGTGCTTGTAAAGGCACAGATATGACAGAACTGTATGAATGTTTAGGATGGCAGAGACTACTTTGGGTCAACCCTTGCGTAGGTGAGAAATTAAAAAATTTATTCGATAAATAAATTCTTACTGTGTCTAAAAAAGAATTGTGTTGAATTTTTGTTGAAAGTAAAGATTAATGAATGTCAGGTAGAATTTTCGAAATTGACGTTGCGTTGAATTCTTGTTCGTTAATATTCCGCCCATGAGTGTGGACTTATCGCTGTCGTTGAAACGTATGTTGCTCCTTTTAGTGGAATCTCAAAAGGATTTTCATATGAAAAAGGCAGCCGAAATGGCCGCTCTCACAACGCCTTCAACGACGAAAGCCACAACGCCGTTGGATGTCCGAACAAGACCAAACTTCGCAATTCATCATATCACAGTGATGACCGCGACTGAAGCTCCTCTTCAAACACGCGAAAATACAATCGCTGAATTTATTCCACCGCCACAACCTTTTATCCCTACATCGACGACTACAACAACTACAACCATTGCTACTACCACGACGACAGCAATGGCAACAACGACAATTCCTCCAAGTAATTAATTTTATTTCATTAGATTGCATCCAATTAATATAACGACTCTGCAGCTAGCCACTCTTACACCACATATATACGTGCAAATTCTAAACGACTTTTGTTTCAGAGTACTGTGTGTTCCCGAGACCACAATTTCCCAACCAATACATAAAAGAAGGTTCATTTAAAAGGGTAAGCATTCAAACTGTGCACGTGCAATTTACTTCACTCTGAAAAGTACTCGCTAACTCCAATTAAGTCATCTCCCAAAGACGCACTTCGTTATTCTTCTTCTACTCGCACGACACCATACGATTAATCGAAAGATCAGTTATTGATTTTAAATTTAAAATTAATACAAGATCTATTTAAGTGTTGAGTCTTTCAACAAATCCGAAAATGGTTTGTAACTGATTATTCAATTAATCGATTTTGCAAATTGAGTTTAAGCTCAGTCTGAATCTCTCTTTGTAGAGCAGAGATCGGAAGGTTGAATCGTTGTTTAAAAAGTTAATTCTTGAAAATGTTTGTTTTTTTCAGATATATCATGAAGATGAATTTGAATGTTCGGACGTATGCGAATGTGAAATAGGGGAAAAGTTATCATGCAAAACCATTTGTATAGATCGAATGCCTTGCAAAACGGAATTCGCATATTATAACCATGCTGCACCCGCATATCAAGCATTCCGAGGAAGGTGTTTGTGTTATTCTGGACGTTTTATTTGTATGAAACCAGCCCCGAGTGACTACAGTTTACCACAAGGAGTTTTCCTATTCTTGGGATATAGTGAAGTTGATGAAAAGAAACTTAATATAAATCAAACGAGAGTTGTCGTTCAAGATGTTGTCCGAGTTTTGCAAAACTTTATCAAAGAAGAGGCCGTAAATGGAGTAAGAGTCGTTTTCTTACATTTTAATCCTTTTAAAAACCTAACCTGAATTGTAAAGTTCAAAAGCAAAACTCAACCATTTACCCTTAACGAGTTTCTGATCACTATTTGTTCTTTTTCAGACTCTTTGTACTCTTGAATTATTTAACATGACGAGGGAAAATGTCATTATAGTAGGAAAATTGTCGGATGAAGTTGATTATAGTACGCTTTCTCCAATGGAAAGCTTAGCTAAAGAAAAGGTAAATACTAACATATCAAACGTTCCTTTTGTCATATTAACGACTATCGATTGAATTCTATTCTCTAATAAATATGTCTAATAATAGGTTTTTATTCAGATGCCAATATCGTACACACTCAATGCGGTTCAATACAAGCATTACGTGACCTATTACCAACCGGACACATTTTATTTATGTTTATAGGAAAATTGACTCATTTTTTCTATTCATCCGTTTTTACTTTTCAATCCATTGACAAAACTCTGTATCTACCTGATCAATAAACTTACAACAGTTTATTCAAATTTTATGATTTAAGATCGGCACAATATTCACAATAGCTTTTGCTATACCGAACATTTATTTTTCCCTTCGCCCTAGGGTCTACAGGAACGTGTTTGCTTCATGAAGCTATTGTGTGTTGGCCTTTACCACATCACTATACAGTCAACAGGGTTCTATAGCAGAATTTAACTTCTTGATTTCGTCAATTATAGGACAATAGACCGATTTATTTAACCATAAATAATAAATTTCAAACGCTTCGCTATATCGTCGATTAACGTGACAAAGTGTTACTCCCATAAAAACAACACCGTAGAAACCGCTATCTATGAGAAATTAATAAAATCACTCTTTCGAAATTATAATTACAGCAATCTTTTTTTTACCAAAAGCTAACTTGTTTACCAATTTTCTTATTTTAAGGACTGAAAAGTAATAAATGGAAATTCCAACTCTTCCAAGTTTTTTTTTTTTTTTTTGACTTCTTGCTCGTCTAACTCCACGTCAGTCGTAAAAACATTTATTTTATTTTATTGGCTATAGTGTTGAATTCTTACAATATTAGCTCTTTTATCAGTACTAAAAGTCATTAATGAGTCAATAACGCAACAATGTTAACAAAGAAAACTTCTAGATTTTTTTTTCTTTACTCTTTACTTTCGATCACATTTAGCATCAATATCGTTTTTAATGTTGCAGAGTTGCTTTTAATAACGCCGCTTTTGAAGGAGCCTAAATCCGGGTCTACGTACTTTGGTCAATAATTTATGATGCATACATAATTCAAAATTCTTGCTTTGTTACTTTTGGATTTTTTATATGAACCATTAAACTATTGAAAAGCTATGAATTTCAAAGGGGATTTTATGCTCTATTAAAATTTTTATATCATCAAATTAAAAAAAAAAAACGCACTCATCCGACGCATCACCCTTTTTTATTAAATTAATTTGAACATTTTTGATGAACTGCAAAATTTTTTCAAGGCCTAAATAAAGCGGTTAAGTTTAAAGATAAATTTAAAGCTGATTTTACTTTTTGAACATTTTTGATTAATAAAAAACAGTCAAGTTTGTATTTTTGATAGAAAGTAATCTACAGGAAAAAAATAGGAGCTCGGCTATTTCAACGTAGTATAGAAACTCATAAACGTCACATACGATAAAAATTTATTTATTGCTCAAAAAACTCAAGTTCACGATTAACATTAGTTTAAAATGCAGATTTGAGCATTTGCATGTCATTTAAAATAAAGCGAAATGTGATATAATTAAAAGATTATTTTTGTGAAAGTCAAATCAATTATTTGTTAAGTTTTGATAAATAAAAATATATTTGGACATTTAATTGATAATTACAGTAAAATTAGTGTTTGAAAATTTGATAAAAAAAAGACGTAAGCTATAAATTGATTTTAATTTTTCAAAGCTTTCTGATGGAAATGATTTTAGTCATGCACGTGTAATTATGCCATGCCAAAGTATACAATATTATATCTTTAATTTAGTCAAACTGATGTTTAATAAAAATGAGCTCACGCATTTTCGAGGTACGTGACAATAGTAAAGCTTCATTATTATTCAATAATAATTTGTCATAATTCAATTCGAATCTAACTGGTACCACATTAAAATACGATTGCATGCGTGTAAAGTGAACCACACACAATCACGAGAGTGTATAACAAACATTACTGTAATAAAACTAATATCTAAAAGCGATTACAATTAGAATAAAGTTATTTTAAATAGTTAAAACTTAAAATATTGTATTTATGTTTTCAGGAAGAATGTGCCCAGTTGTTAGAAATAATAAGTGATAGAATAAATTCACGTAATCCAGAGTTTATATCACATTTATTGCTATCTATTTTTAAGATGGCAGAAGTGGAAATTGTGCAAATTGAGCCAAATTCAACATCACGAACGTATTTATTAGCTCATCATTTATTAGTTTATTTAATAATAATAAAAATTATTGAAAATTTTCTAACACCATCGTGACATTAAGACTGGATTTTAATTAAGCCCAATTCAATACATATCCTTTTACAATGAAGAATAGTGTCTAATAGTGGACACAAACAATTTGGTTTTAATAATCACTCTGTACATATCAGTGTTGACTGTTATTATTAGTTTGTTATTCATAGGATAATATAGTCATATCATCTCATCATTTCTAATATTGCTCAGAATGTAAATTATATTTCATCCATATTGTTTTCATCCAATTGTACAATCTTAAAATGTCTTCCTATGTGAGTTATTGACATCTACTCAGCCAGACAATTTTTTTTATTTATATCCATAATGCTTTACTGAAATGTCATGGCTTACATAAATTATATGCATATCATAATAGCTTTAACGATGTATTTTATTTTGCTATAATTATATTTTTTAAAATTATACAGGGTCAATGTCCTTCAACGATTTTTCTAATGCACTTAATCATGCTCTGCATTAACTTCACCACTTTACGTAAATAGTAATAAAAAAAAATAGTTGATGTAAATCATATTATTAATGTATATTGTTGTATGTAAGTAGATGTAAGATGTTTATGGAAGCAAATCAAAGTTTAATACTTTGATAACTATTATTAATTACTTCAAATCTGGACCATTTTTTGTATCGTCATAAGTTGGAGGGCATTGAATAAAACAATTGAATTATTTTAACAATGACTGAATCCATAAACATATCTATCATGTATTTAATAACTTAGTTAAGGTTTAGATATTTGTAACTTAGGTTTAAGAATCCACTTATACGACGCACTTTAGGCACAATTTTAGTAACACATTGTTAAATATACACCTAATGCTTAATCTATTGTTATCCTGAGAAACTCAGTATTTGTTATAAAATTCCAAGCAAGCACGTCTGAACTTTTAAAACGTCTAGCTAAAAAAAAATTATATTTTTACAAAACTGTATAGGTGTATGTGTTAAAATTACCAAATAACATTTGTATAGTGTTGTTTTCATGAAAATTCTTATTAGTTTCATTTCGTGTGGTAAAATTGAATTTTCATGAAATTGTTAGAAATTTTATTCTTCGTTTAGATCGAAAGCTTGTAGAAATGACCCGTCCATAAAAATTGGTTTTCACTAAATTAGGTTCTTACGTGTTTGCAAAATTACACTAACTATAAAAAGACCCTCATTGAACCAAATATTGGGTCAGATAAGTGTATCATAATGTAATATATATAGGAAAATTGTTTATTTCGTGTTGTTATAGATCGGTATAATAATTGTTAGATGATTAAATGATGGTCGTAAATTCTGGCAAATACCATTTAGCCAAAATAAACATATCTATAGTCTAAAACCATCTTAGACCAACACGATATTGATAGCTTGCTTTATTCGTCTATGGCTTTAGTTATTTGAGTGTGTTTTATGTGTGCTTGCTTTCCAACAAATAGAAATAAAACCATGCGATGCACTTTTACTACAAACGTTATTATTGGAAAATAAGTCATTTATTTTCAAATTTCTTTTTTTCTGTTGATTGTAATAATATACTTTTTAAGCATAGACTATGTAAAATAAACTGTTATATATAAGAAATCAACTTTTTTCCTTAGACAATCCCGTATAAAAAACTGCAATTATTAGCAATACAAAAATTACCAACATTTGAATTTTGATTTTTTTTATTGAAGAAAATATTGTCATAACTGCATTCATTGATAAAAATGAGAAATTTTCAAAAGTTGCATTTTAAAATTTAGCTTCAAAAAAAATATTTTAGTTCTTATCATTTAACAAAAAATTGAAAGTAGGTTGGAACTTCTGCATTATATATTATTAATGACTCACTCTGTGTAACAATCTGGTATACTTTAGAAAGATAGGCAACTAATAAAACATTTAAACAATTACAGTTTTCTGTATATTAAACTTAACTATAAATTGATAGAATATAATAATATTTTACATTTACATTTAACAACAGTTATAAAACACAATTTTAAAATATTTTTCTTTATGTTCAAATTTAAAATAGATCGATTTAAATTTCTTGTGGGAACTTGACGCATGCGCCGTTTATGTCATTATTTGACATTTGACATTTCGCAGCTATGGTTATCCATCTGTCAGTGGTTAGTGTGTCATCTGTGGTCTAGTAAAAAAATATTGTTTTCACTGCTTTCTTCTCCGAAAATCCATCAAATCAACATGACAACTAAAGTAGAAAATTAATAAAATCACACACAAGTAAGTTTCATGTTTATTAGATGTTTAAAAAATCAGAACTATGTTTTGGGGTATGTTACCCCAATTTTACAATTAATTCTTTATTCAGTGTTAATTACCTATAGACACGTAAAAAATAAATTTCAACTTATTGCACGCTTTAAAATATTTTTTTTTGTTATAATTGTCGTTATGAAACAAGTTTTTTCGTTCGTTTATTTCATGTGCTTGAAACTTGTCATTCCTTTATTGTAATGATATAAACATGTAATTTAGTGAATCACTCTTTCATTTAAATTGAGTTAATTGAGATGTTTTTATTAAATTCTTAGCAAAGATTTAATCAATGTTCTAATTTTGTTTTCGTGATTTGATAGAAATTCAATTCTGGGATATAAATAGTGACATACTTAACGCCCTCGGTTTCAGTATAATAACACAGCAATTGTGTTAATTAATATCCAAAGTGATAATTTTAATTAGTGATAATCTTCATGGACCACTTGCTACAACTTCCCTTTAAATTAAGATATAACGAAAGGGCATGCGCTATCTTGTTTTATTCTAGACGATGCAGTCGGTTTTTCCGCAACACATCCTATCATTTCCTTGAGTTGACAAATTTAAATTTTACTTAGAGTATTGTTAATATGTGATTATTCACTCGGACAAATTATAAGAATGGAACAAAATAGGTATGACAATTTATCATTTAAAAAAATTATTCTTAAGAGTTCATTCACAACGTGCTTGCTATTATTTTCAATTTGTTAGTCTTCTTCATGTTTTAATAATTTATGCATTGTTTACTTGAGTTTTTCTCATTTTGTCTGTCGCTTAAATAATCGTAAATGTTTGCTGTGTTTAATATTTGCACTCAAAACACCTGTACCAGATTAAATGAGATTTTTCCAACAAAAATATAAAATAAAAATTTAGGATTGGCGCGACTCGGCCGTGCGGCCTCAATATAATGAATAAATTCTAAGCTTTGATATATTTTATTAGGAAAAAGTATATATTTTTAAAGAAGAATGTTGTCTGTGAAATAGGTGAATTCGTGTCTAGAGTCGATTCAGTCTCTCGGGAAATACCACTTTTATTTAATGTGTTACATAAAATAGTAAAATTTTGATATGGAGGATATTTTTTTTCCAGGAGACTGAAGAATTTTAATATATTTTCTATAATGGAGCTATCACATAGTTTAACATTAAATGAAGAAGCTTTGGCTCAGATACCTCCAGCTAAAAGACCGGTTTTTATATTCGAATGGCTTCGATTTTTAGACAAAGTTTTAGTAGCAGCACAAAAGGTAAGTTTCTTTGTTTAGAAAATGGAATAAAGTGGACCCTTCACACATATTGTTCGACAAGATGTGAGTGGATGCGTCTACAACTTTGACCTAAATATTCCACAATCGTAATCCCAAAATCAGCATTTTTATTTTATCACACTTCCAGAACGACATCAAAGGATGTCAGAAGAAATTAGTAGAACAACTAATGAACCACATTCAAGAATCTCCCGGTCCTCCGACACGCAAATTAATAGCACGATCTCTTGCAACGCTTTTTTCAGTCGGAGATACATTTTTATTATTCGATACAGTGAATAAATGCAACGATATTCTTAAAAATAAAGACGACTCGCCAAGTTTTCTCCCAACTCGATTGTAAATAAAAAAAAATATATTTATATAATCAATATAATAAAAAACACATTATAGGGCCGCGATTTGTTGTGTTGGGACAATGTACGAAAAATTAGGACGAATGATGGGACGATCTTACGAAGAAACTGTACAAATTTTAACGCGATCTTTACGAAGCGCTGAGTCTCAAACTCGAATAGAAATTATGTTAACCCTCGAAAAAGTGAGTTTTTACGATTGTAGAAAGAAATGATTGATGGAAAATTTTTAGGTGTGTGCTGGAATGGGGAGTGCTATTTCAAACGTTCACAAAGATATTTATAAAGCCGCAAGACATTGCTTGATTGATAGAGTTATGGCAGTACGGTGTGCTGCAACTAGATGTCTTTTAGAAATGTTAAATCATGCACCTTTTCTTTATACTAGCGAATTAGAAAGTTTAGCGACACTATGTTTTCGAGCTTTTGATGGCTCAAACTATGAAGTCAGATGTGCGGTTGCCAAGCTTTTAGGAGCTTTAATCGCTATGACGCAAAACCAGAAACCGGAGAAAACACGTAATTCGATTATAACAAATTAAAAAAATTTAAAAATAATTGGTAATTTTAGCGCAACTGAAAGGTTTAAAATTGGTTTCATTAGATGAAGCTTTGGGTATTTTAATGGCTGGATTTTTACGTGGCGGTGTTGGATTTTTGAAAGGTACTGGGGAAATAATCAAAGGTAGTTCCAGTGTCAATCGAGAAGTCAGAGTCGGAGTGACCCATGTACGTTAATAATCAATTCAAATAAAATTTTATTGTTTTTTTTTCAGGCTTATGTCATTTTTGTACAAATCTTGGGAAGTGTTTGGCTTGAACGAAACATCAAAGCTTTTCTTTCTCACATTTTGTATTTAGTGGCAAATCCAAAAGCAGCATCGTCTCATGTCGATGCTGTTTACTCAAGAAAATGTATAAATTTTATATTGAGAAGTGTCTTGGGTAAAATGCTTGGGGAAAAAGCACAAACATCAGCATGTAAAGAAGTTGCTCAAATCATTGTTAAAGAAATGAATTCTATTGATTTTAATCCCGAAAATGCTAAAGACTTCAATCAGGAAACTCTATTCAGTCAACACCTTTTAGTCTGTGCCTTGCAGGAAATTGGGTGTTTGGTTCTAAGTCTAGGAACCACAGCACATGATCTTATTACGGATCAAACTTTAAGTATGTTGTACGTAGAAAAAAAATATGAATAAAATTAATTGATTGTTTTAGATTTGATTGATGCAACAGTAAGCGTTTTGATCCATCCTTGCCAAGCTGCAAGACTAGCAGCAGCTTGGTGCTTGCGTTGTATCTGTATTGCGGTTCCTAGTCAGATAACACCTTTAATCGATCGTTGCGTCAATGGAATTGAAGAGTTTAGAACATCACCGGAAGCTATCGCTGGATATAGTGGCGCGTTAGCTGCTGTACTCGGCGGTGTTAATCTTTCACCACTTGGAGTTCCTCACACTAAAGGCAAAATAATATTCAATACAGCGGAAGAATTATTGCGTAGCGCAAGTCAAAATAGTAGATTATCATTGAATAGAACGCAAGCTGGCTGGCTTCTTATTGGTGCTATAATGACATTAGGTGTACCCGTTGTTCGAGGTTTACTTCCTCGAATGTTACTCCTTTGGAGAAACTCATTTCCAAGATCGACTAAAGAATTAGATTCGGAGAAAGCAAGAGGCGATGCTTTCACTTGGCAAGTTACTTTAGAAGGAAGAGCTGGAGCATTATCAGCAATGCATAGTTTTCTATTACATTGTCATGAATTAGTCACTGATGATATTATCAGAAGGTTACTTGCGCCAATCGAATCGGCGTTAGCTATGTTAACCAAGTATGTTCTTAATACAAATAGTTAATTTTTATCTTAGTTAATAATTCCAGCATATCAAGCATTTTGAAAAGCTATGGCCAACAGTTGAAAGCACCCGCTGCTATGGTCCGTTTGCGTTTATACGAAACTCTTCTTTTACTTCCACCGCAATCGTTTGAAAGTATGTTGTAAATTAAAATCTTCAAAAATTCATATTTTTTTCAGGTTCTTACACGCATTTATTAAGAATGTTAGTAGCTGAATTCACTTTGACTGAAAATCCAGCTAATACAACGACGTCCCAAATGAGGACTGTATGTCATGCTGACGATTCCGTTATTTTGGGAACGTGGCTGCAAGAAACTGATCATCGGACAATTGAAGATCAGGTTAGTAACATTAAGAAAAATCAGCAATTGTGTAAATAATGCTTAATGTAAATTTTCCAAACTAACATTCTCTTTTGTTAATCGTTGTGGAGGTAATGTAATTAAGACATTTTCCTTAGATGGAGCCTAATCGAAGGGCAGATGGTGAACATGTAAGTAATCTGGTGTTGGTCTTAGTATTTCTTTTGTTAATCTGTTTGCTTTTTTGTGTTATTGTTTCTTTCTCCGTTTGAATAATTTTAATTAACATTTTTATTTTAGTTACAGCCTAACAGTGCTGCTGGCTCTGGAGCGTTAGAACATGACCCTTGTTGTCTATATCGTCAAATACCAACAGTACGTTAGGGATTTATCCGAAAATAAAAACTTAAAGTGTATTGTTCCAGGGCGAGAGTATTCCCGGTCCATTACCGTTAGGTGTAGCAGTTATTGATATGTCAGTTCTTCTATTTGGTCAAATCTTCCCTCGAGTCGCCAATAAACATCGTCTTCAAATGGTTGACCATTTTGCTGAATGCATAAAACATGCAAAAAGTTCAAGACAAGAAGCTGTTCAAATGAACGTTTTTACTGCTTTACTTAGCGGATTGAAAGGTTTAACCGAAGCAAAAATGAGTATAGGTCAAGAAGATGTCAAAAAGGCTGTTACTGGTCTTATAATCGGTGCATTGACATCACCTAATCCAATTTTACGCTGTGCTGCAGGCGAAGCTGTGGGACGAATGGCTCAAGTTGTCTCCGATCCTAAATTCACAGCAGAATTAGCACAGACAAGTTTTGATCGGCTTAAATCAGCTAGAGATGTTGCTAGTAGAACTGGACACTCTTTAGCTCTTGGATGTTTACATCGATATGTCGGAGGCATGGGTTCTAGCCAACATTTAAATACCAGCGTTTCGATTTTATTAGCGTTAGCCCAAGATCAGACTTCTCCAGTTGTGCAAGTTTGGTCCTTACATGCTCTTGCTTTAATCGCTGATTCTGGAGGCCCCATGTTTAGAGGATACGTCGAACCTAGTTTATCTCTTGCATTGAAACTTTTATTAAACGTACCACAATCATACATTGATGTGCATCAATGCATTGGAAAAGTACTATCAGCTTTAATTACAACAATCGGTCCGGAATTGCAAGGCAATACTTCCAGTATTTGCATGGCTAGATCATCATTTCTCTGTGCTTGTGCTATAATGCAAGACCATCAAGATCCATTGGTACAGGCAGAAGCCACAGGATGTCTCCAACAACTGCATTTATTTGCGCCGAGACATGTTAATTTATCATCTTTAGTTCCAACTCTTTGCCGGACTTTATCGAGCAATCATCTGCTTTTACGCAAAGCAGCAATTTCGTGCTTGCGTCAGTTGGCCCAAAGAGAAGCAAAAGAAGTGTGCGAGCATGCTATGACTTTTGCTAACGAAAATCGGGATAATAATACAGTTGAAGGTTTAGTTATTACAGAAACAGGACTTCCAGGTGTTTTCTTCAGCATGCTTGATACTGAAACCGACGCTGGTTTGATTAAAGACATCCATGATACATTAATTAGTATGTTACAAATGTTAGCTGCTGATAATTTATCTCAATGGTTGGGATTATGCAAAGATGTTCTTACCATAGCTACAGATAGTACAAATATGGAAGACCAGCAAAGTATATCAACAAATGACGCTGACGAAAATGACGAACCAGAAGTAGATGATGATCAAGCCGAATTCCACGCTGAGGAAGACTCTTCAACACATCCAGCAGTTCAACCACGATGGCCAACTAGAGTATTCGCAGCCGAATGTGTTCGGAAAATAATCACAGCTTGTGAAAGCAGCAGCAATAAAACTATACATTTCGATTTAATCCAAGCAAAAGAAATGCAACTGAATAAAGGCAAAACTGATTTTCTAGTTTTACATTTATCTGAATTGATTCGAATGGCGTTTATTGCCGCAACGAGTGATTCCGATCCTTTACGTTTAGAAGGATTGAAAACATTGCAAGATATAATTGAGAAGTTTTCTAAAGTACCTGAACCGGAATTTCCAGGTCATTTGTTATTAGAACAATTCCAAGCGCAAGTCGGCGCAGCTCTTAGACCTGCTTTTGCACCAGATACGTCTTCGCATGTTACAGCAGCAGCTTGTGACGTCTGCTCTACTTGGATTGGATCAAATGTTGCACGCGATTTGAACGATTTACGAAGAGTCCATCAATTGTTAGTATCTTCATTGACAAAGTTAGAAAATAAAACAAATACTACGCAATTGTATAATGAAAGTTTAGCGACTTTAGAAAAATTGGCGATTTTAAAAGCATGGGCTGAAGTGTATATAGTTGCTATGAAAGGAAATGGGGATAATTTAACACTAGATGTCGAGACAACTAATACAAATGCTAATGATGATGAGTTTGGTGATTTTGAATATAAAGGTGAAAATCTACTAACTTTGGTTCAACCAGAATTGGTTAGTTTGTCTCGGCATTGGTTGGCTGCTTTAAAAGATCATGCTTTATTATCTTTACCAGCTGAGTTCGCGAGTCAGTTGCCTCACGATGGTGGCGCTTTTTATACTAATGATACGATGGAATCTTCAAGACCGCATTATATGGCTTCTTGGCCACCGATTTTACATGCTGCTGCATTATGGTTAAATTCAGGCGGGTTTGATAAACTTTGTAGCGAAAGAGACAACAACGATAATGCGAATAATAATGCTGTTGATAGCTGTAGTGATAAGTTTCATCTGTTGTTTGGAATTTGTATGGAAGCTTTATGTAGTCCTCGATCTATAGAACCATTAGAAAGTGTAATCACTTGTTTGAAAGCATTATATACATTGTTGGATTCAACATATGCTCGAGAGTTAGTTTTAATTGATAATTCTTTAGGGATTGAACTTTGTAACGTTTTACATCGACTTATTCTAACAAGAGATAATCACACATGTCAGCTGCTTTGTATGGAAGTCCTCAAACAAGTAATCAAAGCTGCACAAGAAAAGTTAGATAAAGAGAAAAAAAATAAATTGAATGAAAGTACAATAAATCAGGAAAATCCAACTGCTGATGTTGATTTATTAGGAGAAGGCGGGGATTGTGGAGATATCCAACCAGGAAAATCTTTAGTTTTTGCTGTTTTGGAAGTCTGTCTTTGTCTTTTAGTCAGACAATTACCATCATTAAGTCCATCACCAAACTCAACAATAGTCAATTCTTTACGAATTATGCAAACTCCTGATGAATCAGGACGTTTAATTGCATCGGCGTTATCCTGCATGGAAAATCTTCACAAACTTTGTTCTCCACAAGGTGCTCTTTCAATTCTACCAACTGTTTTATATTTAACAACTGGAGTTATAAAAGAAATGGCGACTAAAAATATCAACGATGTTACTGTTCTTGCTAATAATGCGTCAGTACAAGCTGCTTTACATTGTTTGAAAGTTTTAGCAACTGATAGATATTGTAATGATTCAAGAAGCTGTGATACATGGCAAAAGCTATTACAGAGTGCTCTTGCTAAAATAATTGATTTAGCGAAAACAGGAAGTGATGAAAATAAATTAGATGAAGTTACGATGATGCTAGCTATTGCTGTTTTTGTATTGCATGCTCCGCCGAAAGTTGTAACTGCTCCGAATTTGCAATATCCGTGTATTAATCATTTTAGACAATGTCTGCAAAGCTCGAACTCTACGGTATTTGTTACAATTTTAGTATTTATATATTTTAATTGGAATAATTGTAGGTGAGATTGAAGTGTGTTCAAACTTTGAAATCTTTATTCGCACATCCGGAACGGGCAGTTGCAACGCCGTATATTCACACTTTAGCACCAAGACTTGTTGAATTTTTGTACTCAGACTCTGCTAGAAATATCTTCTCAGATGGGGAGCTTCTTATTACTTTAGAAACAATAGTCACTGTGGAATCATTAATTGAATTAGCAGAACCACAGAATCGTAAGTTAAATATTTTTTCTATGTGTATATATCAAACATTTTTTCTATTGTTGCTCTCTTAGGAGATATAATGCAAGGCAAGTGATTTTTAATAGGATTGTTTGGTTTCAAATTCTATTTTAATTTTTTTGTATTTGTATTGTAGGAATTCAAATGCTTACTCTTTTGGTTCCGATTTTAATCAGCTATTTATTAGAAGGCCAAGCACTTAGATCAGCAAATAAATATTCGTTAAATCTCCATGAAATAAGTTTACAGAGATTGATGAAAATTGGACCAAAATATCCGCAAGAGTTTAAGAAATTGATGAGTCAAACCGGTGATCTTCGAACAAAATTAGAAAGTGCTATTCGATCTAAACAACAAAATCATGTTAAAATCAAGAATGGAGTTAATTCTAATAAACCATTAGCGAATCATCATCCTTCAATCAAGTTGAAAACTGATTTTAGTAATTTTTCGTAAAATTTATATTTCTTTATATTTTTTATAAGGTGTGATTTAAAGGTATTTGATTGAAATTTTTAATATATTGATTTTTTATTTATTTTTAATATTTATCAAGTGAAATATAAACGATAAATGTTTAGATTATCGTAGACATCATAAGTGTTCTATTTATCATAGATGTCACAATTTAAATGACTGACAATTTTGTAGATGCAGAGACCAAAATTATTTACAAAATTCATGTACAATCTCATTTATTTCTACGATTTCAACACTGTAGTTAATAGATTAATGTACTGAAAATGGAAATAAATTAAAATAGTGAAAATTTATTACGATGGTAACACTTCCCATAATTTTTGAAGAGTAAAACCTTCTTTTACTGATTCTATAGCTAGACCCAAATCTGGAGAATAAACTGGCGGTCGATCCTTACTATGCCCTTCATCAGCTAGATACGCAACCAAAGTATTTGATAATTCTCCTCTAGGTTCTTCTATCTCCACTACATCTTCTATTATTCTGGTATCTTGCTGATTCTCATTATTAGAACACCATTTATACTCAACTCCAAAAATCGGGTTGCTTTTATAAACAGAATGTAATGATATTAATTCTTTATATAAATTTTGCAATTTTTCTTCTGGATCGACTCGAAATCCTAGGACGTAACAACCACTCTGTTCAGAGCTAGTTACCACCAAAGCCATCCCAAATTTTGAGTCCCTCACTTTGATCTAAAATATTTGTTTTCGACATTTTTTTTTAACTGTTATACTTACTGATTCGATTTGCAAGTAAGGCAAAGAAATATTAAAAGCTTCATTCATATCAGCAAACCAAACAAGTCGCACATTGGTCACAATAAAAGTTCCCAAACTTCCTTGATCACTGCTTAAATTCCAGACGCCATGTAACGTTGAAAAAACTTGTTCTAAAGGTAGAATTTTCAACTGTTTGTTATGAATGACAGCACCTCTTAATTTTAATTCTCTGTAAAGTTTTGAAGACATGTATGCTCTGCAATTGGTTGATTATAAATTATTATAAATTTCGTGGGTGACTCCCCTATACTTATGCACTCCCATCACTGAAGTAAAATGTCGCATGTTTCCAGGGACAAGATTGGTAAAAATGAATTCGAAACGAGTTCGATTTGATGATGTTAACATATGAAGAGCTTGCGTGGTTCCTCTCAATTTCTAAAATTTTGTTTTAATAATTAAAGCAACAAAAATTGACTTACCGAATTGACTACTTTAGTGCTTATTGATACAATACAATTAAATCCAATTGCTAGAAATTAAAATTAATTTCAATCAAATTTTAAGATTTTATTTTACATAAATTAATTCGAGGGCTTGTAACAGAATGCCATAAAACTCTAATATTTGTAACAATTAATCTGCCTCTATCCCCGCCATTTCCTTTCGTATCTTCAATATTATCCAATCGGTCGACAATTTTCTCTCCAGTTTTAAGTCTCATTTCTCTGGAGATTCATTTTTTCAGAAAATATTTTTCAAGGTTTTATAACTTACGTAAAGGGAATATCAAACCGCACTTCTTTATCTTCCCATGTGAGCGACATTTTACAATGAAACTATAACTAAAATCGATGGAGGTTCTCATAGCAACAATAAATCAAAACAATACCATTTTTATTCCAAATAAATTATTTACAATATTTTAGTATTTTTTAACAGGCACGAATTCAAGATGTTCTTCCGGTTTGGGTTTAGGGACGTAGGGATTTTTCAAAGGGTCGAGATTAAGTCGATATAAGTTAGGAGCTTCGTGACAGTTTACATTATACCACCAGTCACAAGCAAATTCGGCTTGATTGAAAATAGTACCATTAGTGCACAAAAATGACGCTCCTTGTTCACCCTCACGACCATCGTGACATATGTGATACGCCTAAGAGTAGAAAAATTACTACTTTCACAATTAAATAATTAAGAACTTACTTGACAGCCAGTTTCTACATTTGCGTAAATACCAGGAAGCGCGGGAACGTGTTTGCAAGAGAAGCTAGTCGGAGGAACGGAATGATAAAGAGGATAGTCGACTCCTGGCTGTCCAGGAACTTTACTCAAATCTTGCTGTTGTTCTTTTTCAGCTTGACGCAATTTAGGGACAACAGCATAATGTTCATACCCTTGCGGCTGAAATTGTAAAGTTTACACAAAATTTTTTATTTTTTGAAACACTTACGACTGAAAACGTTTCAGTTACAAAAAACGTGAAAATAACGACACCAAATACTTTGAACATGGTAATATGTGGTAATACACTCACAAGAACAAGCAAATCTCGAATGATCAAGTCACAGCAGCCTCAGAATAGGTCACATATCACTTTCCCTCCTTATGGACTTATTATTATTTAATTAAAATGCATGTTTCTTTCTAATATCAAACTAATTCAATCGAAATTTTCCAGTTTTTTCAATGTTAAAGAATTGAATTACAACAATATCAAATTAAATTACTTACGGTATGTGTAGTATTCATAATTACAATTTTGTTACTGACCCCAGGCAAATTTCGTAATGCCTTTCGATTTCGTTTGTTCCAATTTCAGGTCAAATCAAAATATCTGGTGAGGAAAATATCGTAAAATATGCGAAATATTTATGCTATTTATTAGTTAAAATACATGGATATAAAAATAACAACAATTACTATTTTATTTGAAAAAAATTGCAATTGGCTGAGATTATCCGAAATCTCTAAGGACGGGACAACCCCTGTCAATCAGTCTCATGTAGTTTGCGCAAATACGGAGCGAATTCCCGCAGAATCTGCAAATAAAAGAATGATAAAACCAACCTTGAAATTGAAATCAATAAGTTTTGCTAAAACAAATAAAAGTAATTTAATTACTAAACTTTCATTTCTAATTTTCAAAGTGTTAATTGTTTTTAATTTAACACAACTTTCTTCAGATTTAAATATTTATTTTTGTAATATAATTCAAAAGAATTTGTGTGAATGTAGGCATTTCTATTTACGGATGTGTATTATTAGTTGCCTAATTAGTAATTTCTAAATAAAAAAAATTGAAAATTTTCGCAATCCCATCCTTTCATCAATCACGACAAAATTACTATAATTACTGTCTTATTATGTTTCAGTAACGTTTAAACTTATAAGTATGATAGATTTAGAGAATGTGATTAATTAGGTATGTCAGTTCTTTATTGGTCTAAACGGTAGTCACGAAAGTTAATAGTAGAGTAATTAATGATAATAATATTTTTACCTTATCAGGTAATTCGTTTGATTCTGAAACATCATTCCATGACAAATCATGAAGTTGAGTCTTCTTTCCATATTTATATTCACGCAAGATTTTTAGCGAATATTGTGGAAGAAAAGGAAAATGCGGGTGATATTTAATAGGTGAAAAAAGAGCAACATTGACTGGATGCCTTATGAGGTAAGTGGTATCCACTGTTTGAGTTCCATGATATCGACCAGGCGGTGCAACATACCTATTATCTGGATACAAACGAACCTACGAATATTTCAAATCCATCATTAACATTTCATTCGATTTTTTCTACCTTTAATGTATTAGGATAAGGGTGTTTATGTTGGTGATGTCTATCTGGATGTCTTTGGTCAACATGTATACCATCAGGACTGTAAAATCCATGCTGGCTTATTTTATTAACCAAAAGACGATTAGGTTCGAAAGCTCCATCAGGAATTTTTCCACCTTGCGCAGGAAGTAAATGCTCGCGAAATAATTGCCTCTTTTGCTAAAATATAACATAAGTAATGATAAGTTCAACAGTTGTGCAACTTAAACCATAAGACATATTCCTTTCTAATCTGTTTTGAGTAAAAGTGAATGTTTAATAACTTGCTTAAGAAGGTACATTATTGATTTGTAAATATGCAATGGGTGTGGGTGTTTTTATACAATGCGTTGAAAAATTTTCATTTGATTAATCGAATAGTATTTTCGCTATTATTATTAATTTAGCGAAACTGTGTCATTCCAGCTCTTGGCGCGAATAATAGCGGACAAGTTCAAGAACCATGAATTCAACTGCGGCCTTATCCTAACAATGACATTAGAAAGAAAGTCGATTTTCATCTCACGTTTTTGCAAAATAAAAATGTTTTGCATTTTTTTTTATAGAAAAATTAACACTTGTTAATATAATTAAAAATTCTTACTTTTCCCGACGTCACTAACCCTCTTGCAACAGTCGAGGCTAAAAGAACACTCACAAAAAATATAACGAACATAATGTATCGAATTTTAGACCAATCAGTTGTTGCTGAAAGTGCCATTTTATTTAATTCTCCATTATTGAGTCAATCTCAAACACTAAACACTTATTCTTTAGGAAAATCTAAAGATGTACTAAAACTATTGCAAGTGAGATGATGGAATTAGTTTCACCTCCCCTCTATTTACGAGATTCTAACTCATACAGGAGATATTACACTCCCTGACTCCTATTACCTCTTAAGAATTTTTCAATAACAATAATTTGATTTATTTTTTTAATTACTCAACATTTTGAAAGTCTTCGAGTGTTAAAAATATTGTGGGCGGACAAAAATCTTTATTAAATTATACACCCAAGCTAAATTTTTATTATTTTGAAATAAAAACACTTTCTCTGAAAATATTCTGAATATTATTATTTCTGTCACATGATACTCATCAATGTGCAGTGACCTTTTTATAATTGTTTTTATGAAAATAATAATAAATCAAAATGAGTCACACCCTAATACGTGTGGATTTTATCTAAGACATAAATTACGTAAGAACAGTCATCTGACAGAATATTTTATTAGTAATTACTACCAGCAAAACCTTTTTGATATAGACAGTCATAAGAATAAAGTTAATTTTGAACCATTTATTTATTTACTAATAAGTCTAACTTTGTTGAGAAATTACAGTTAGGGTAAATGTTCACGTAATGTGCATATATCTTAGCACATTTGTTTTAATTGAGTAGTAAAATTGTCGCTTTAAAAGTTTCAGAATATATAAAACGTTGCTTCATAGTAGCAGGATAATAACTATTACGTAGTTTTAAAAATGGAGCTGCAATTGGATTCGTGATGAGATTGTAACTTTCACGTTTTCTGTATTTCTGTAACAATGCTGATCGAAAATTGATTTATTATTGTTAAGAAAAAAATATATATAAGTATACTCCTGCAAAAACGAAAGTGAAGGTCATTAATGATACTTGACAATTAAGTGCATGCTTCAAGAACGAAACGAGTTCTAAAATTGCAAAATCAATTAAAATCATTTATGTGCCATTATTGGTAGGTCAATAATTTTTTATACAAATGTTATGAAGCAATCTGTTGTAATAAATATTGAATAAATCTCTGCTATTTAAGGAATCCTCATCTTTAGCAGATTTTCTGCAAAAAAGTTACGATTTCACACTTCTAGTAAAACACTCCAGGCTTAGATTTTGAGACACCTAGCTATGTTATTTCTGAACTCCATGCTATTAGAATAAATCTCACATTAAATAATTCCTCTCGAAACCGAAAATTCAAAATTAGGGAGGTTCCAGTTTTGAGATATGTAGCTTCATTGTTACTTGAGCGATTTAGTTGAAATTTGGCATAGCGATAAAGACTCAATTAAATAAATCCAACAGATTTTTGTATTTTTGTATTGCTGAGTTCAAATATGATTATAGAATACTAAAACTGATTTTGCAATTTAAAAACTTATTTTGTTCTTAAAAAATGTACTCATCATCAATGACTTTCAACCTAATTTTTGCAGGACTTCATTATAGTTGTTATCCTGCTAGTATGAAGCAATATTTTATAGAATTTTTGAAACTTTCAAATCAAAATTACTACTTAATTAAAACAAATGTGCTAAGATATTCTTATATTACGTGAACATGTACCCTAATGGTAATTTCCCAACACCATTAAACATAAGTAATAAGTAAATAAATAAATAGCTCAGAAGTTGAAATAATACAAATCTAGATATAAAATGTTAGCTGTATTTGCAGACGTACAGTTATGTAAACTAGTCCAATTAGCACTTTTGAACAATCCGGGAATACTTAAAATGTGGCTTTAGTTAAGATTGAGATTTGACCATGGCTATTTTCAACTATTTTATTTTATTTTCATTGATTTTCCAAAGTTTTTGTGATGATAAATATAAAGTTCCGAATTGGAAATTTCATTTTTTGCCTGGAACTGGAATGGGGGTAAAAAATTCTAAAATTTGAATATAATTAATTAGATTTTTGTAGTTATTTATAGCAGTTGCGGTTCCGTTAGATTTGCCAAATAAAAATGCATATTTAGCGTATAATTTCGAAGCGAATTATCCTTTACCAGGAAATGAGACTTATTATGAATATCCTCCACTTATTCAAAGAAGAATTGATAGAAAATTAGTTTACGAAGCTTTAGAAACTAAAATGGAATCGTAAGTATTTCACTGATTAATTATTTTTTATTGAAATTTTAAGAAATGGTTATCCGGGTCGTCCGTGTTTGCTTCGAACAATATGTGAAGCTTCTCAACACAGTACGGAGTATGCAAATGGTGTCCTTGGCGATCTCATGCATATTATTTTCACGTAAGTGCTGTAATTACATTTAACGCATTGGAAAATCATCCTTTCACAGGCCATCGACTTCAAACAATACCGACCTGCTGTCGGATTATGAAGAAGCGGAGAAACAAGGAAGCGAGAAAAGTGATTGCTCCAAGTATAATAAAAATTGTACTATAAGTTTTCTAGATCTAATTAGTTGGATCGGACATTCAATTTAATAAAACATCAATTCATTAACAATTTTTTATTTAGACAACAGGACATAAAATGGATATTATTATGCATGCGTCAGTTAAAGTAAATCACAATTTAAATAAAACCTTAAGTTTTTATTGCCTTTTTAAGTTAAGCAAAAAATTGGTGTATTGTATAGTCTGGAACTATATAATATTTTGATTTAAATGTTAAGTACATTCCACGGATAGTCATAAGGGTTGAAGCAACAAAAATAAACCCTTGACTAGGCTAAATGCGAAATAATAAAGGAATGTCACCCCTACTTAATAAATAAAAATAAAAATAATAATAATAATAATAATTTCCGACAATGGTGCAGCCCATAATAATCCTAAAGTTATTTAACATTAAAAATCGCCGCCGGCTGGAATATCAGCGAAGATTTTCTGGACTTCTTCAAATACTTCATCAGCAGATTTAGTAGCATCGACGCTCCGAACCAAATTTCTTTCTTCGTAATATTTAACAATAGGTTGAGTTTCATTCATGAAAGTGTTGAAACGTTTTTCTAAACTTTGCATATTATCATCGGAGCGGCCGCTGCCTGCAGCGCCTCGTCCTAAACATCTTTCAATACAAGCCTGAAGATAAAAAAATGAATGACTTGTGAATGAACAATTATAATTTACCTCTTTAGGGCAATCAAAAAACAACACGAATAATAAATGAACATTATTGGCTACAGTTTTATTCCATCCATCTAAATTATTTTGATTTCTTGGGAAGCCATCAATAAGAAACTTATCTTTTCCCGATTTTTTCATCGCGTTTTCTAATAAACTACAAGTGATTTCAACTGGTACAATTTTACCTTCTTTAATATAAGTTTCAATCAATTCCCCATATTTTGAGTCAGGTTTTGCTCGTTCTTCTCTAAGTAAATCGCCAGCAGACAAATGCACATAACCAAAATTCTAAAACTCAATGTAGATTTGTAAACAAATGTTAATCTACTACCGACTTCAACAATTTTTTGACACTGAGTTCCTTTACCAGCACCGGGAGCCCCCAAAACAAAAATAACTTTCGGTTTGACCATTTTTAAAAGTCTGCTACCAGATTTCAATAAATTGATAACCATAAAACTGAAAATTGGTTTAGATTAGATTAATCAATAATACTTGTTGAAGTTCAGTTTTTTTAGTCAACACGGTTTTACTAAACTTAACCTAAAAATTGATTTGTGTATGAAACATGACGTAAAATCTAATACAATTGATCGGTTATAAATAAAACTGATACCATAAATATTCCGACGATTAGAAATAAAGCTAAAATGTGATATTAAGTAGATAAATCACTGACACTGACAGTTAAAAAAAATGTCAATAAAATAACCTTGAAATTACGCCATGTGCGCCACGTAACACTCTAACGGCGCCAAACACAAAAAATTCAAAATCTATCTCAATATTATAAATATTCCAAATCACTAAAAATTAACATTTACTTCACTTTGATTTTGTGAAAATTTGTATTATTAACTTTTACAACATGCAATAAACAATTAAATTTTTATTATACTTAATGTATCAATTGTTTTACATTTTTTTATTGCTTTGAATCTTTTAGAGAATTTAAAAGAGTAAACACTCGAACAATAGTTTGATGAACTCTTTAATAAACACTTATTCACTCAGAATCAGCATCTGTATTCTGTTTAATTTTTCACTTAGATACGTAACAGTAACATCTTAATTAAAACAGAGACCAGAATAAAGCATTCCAGTTGCAGATGTGTTGTAGTTTTCATAATGTTAAATTTGTCATGAATTTCCAAAAAATTTTAAGTATAATTATAATACAAAATATTCTATTCTATTCAAATGGAGAAGATTCGTATATTACGATTCCAAATCTTATAAGATATCCATATAGTGCAACACAAGGGCCTTTTATTGGAGTAAGATATAAATAATAAATACAGAAAATGATATTCTATCACCTGTTGATTTTTAGATTTTTTTAGCGCTATCTCTACCTCTTGAACTTGATCCAGAAGATTATAGTGTATTTTTTTCGTATAATATGGAAGCTAATTATGTTTTACCACAAAATGAAACAGAATTTATGTATCCGCCTTTAGTATCAAAAAGATCATGGGACAGAAAATATTTCTACGATATTTTAGAATTTAAAATAAAATCGTAAGAATAATTCCTTTATTTAACAAAATTCCAATTTTATTAGTTAGGCTATTCTCAAACAGAGGACAGCACTTTAGAAAAATTATTTCATAAATTGAAAATTTGAATCGCTTTAAGATAATTATTGATTTAAATTAAACAGTTTTATAAATTTCCAGACATGGATATCCAGGTAAAAACTGTCTACTTCGAGCAATCTGCGAAGCTTCTCTATACAGTACGCAAAATACCGGTATCTTAGGCGATATATTACACATATTATTGACGTACGTGGAATGTGAATATGAGTTGTTAAATAAGCTAATTGTATTGTTTCAGACCTTCGACTTCACGCGATAACAATATTCTTGAAGATTATGCAAAAGCCGAGCGATATGGAAAAATCAAGAAAAACTGCCAAAAATATAGCAAGAATTGTTCGTTTAGTTTTCTAGATTTAATTAGCCAGATTTTACGTTATACAAATGATTCATGATAAAAAATGACTAATACAAAAAGTTTGGCAAAAAAATTGGTGGTTTTATTTAGAAAAACTTAAATTTATATTGTGGCTTGTTACTCAACAACCCTGCCTATTTTATTTTTTGAATTCTTTTTCGGTTTGTTTTAATTTTTGATTTATCAATTATTTAATTATTCAGAGCTAGTGTTAGCCAATTGGATATATTTTTGATTTATCGCAATGTTCTCTTATCAGGCAATTTGATATCCCACGGAATCTAATAAACAACTGTAAAGTAATATCACAATTAGTGGCATGTTTTTTATTTTGCAACAATTTTTATATTTACCTGAAGATTGTCTTTCATTTGAGTCAAATAATAGTTTTGTTGTACTTTGAACAAACTTCTGTTATTGCAAATTAAATATAACAAAAATAACATTAGAATGCAAACAGAGTGAAGAAATAAATAGTCTTTGTATATGTGTAAAAGGTAGAGAAAAAGAGGCTGGTATTTCCTTTTTGGGGTGCTATTGTCAATAGTTCAATCGTTTCCTGTCTTTTAACAATTGAACTGTCAAATATAAGTGGTGACTACGAATAAATACCTTGTTGGATTACCTAAGTTAGGCCTAATTTTGACACTTTTATTCAAAATTTTATGTTTTCTTAATACCTAATTTTACCTTTATTCAATCCTCAATATAATACAAATTATCAAAAAAAAAAAAAAATTGATAGAAAATATATTGCAAATTTTCTCTTATTGATTTGTCACCTCATAGTGGTGTTTTCACACTTTAATACGATTAGGTTTGTTCGAAGAAAAACCCCATTGTTGCCATAAAGACCGCCCATGTCTAAAACTGGATATTTTGTAAACATTTCTAAGGGCATCTAAATCGATCTTAATTCTTTTGTTAACGACCCTAGTTAAAGTGAATTGTCAGTACTTCATTCAACCAATCCCAGTTGTAAATTTGAAGAGGACTTTTCAGTAATATTCAAAAAACAAAAATTCCACATTGAAAACTTCAAATTTATTCTCTTATTCCAATTTATATTAAATTACGTGATTCACTAAAATATGTTTGAAATGCTAAAGAGAAAAAAAGAGATCAATAGTATCAATCAGTTTTATTTTCTCCAAATCATTTCCTGATTCATTGCGTGCGTAGGCTCCAGGCTTTCACAAACATTAAAATAATCGTCTTAGCAATCTTGGCTAAATTAATTTCTGTTGGTTTTCCTAACATAATCTATGTTTAATTATCAAACAAGTAACAGTGCTATGAAGATAAAACAACAGAGATATTTTTCTATTTTTTATTACTTTATTGGAATCCGAGCTGGAGGACTGATTTTTTGGCTTTTATCCAATTTCTGAAAGCTGAAAAAGTATAAAAAGAATATTCAAAGAAAGAAAAGAAAAAGTATAAATAAACCTATTTGTACTTAACATAAATAAAAAGATAGAGATTTTTGTTAACCTTACTATCAAAAAGTTCAATCTGGGGCAGTTTTCTTAAATTTTGACAAATAAGAATCCAATTCTACAAACGAAAAGTATTTTTTAATAAGAAACAGAATTTTTTTGTCATTGAATGATATAACAACAGTGGAATTAAAAGTATGCAGCTTATTAATATCATATCTAAAACATTACTATTACTCCACGTGTGATGCATTCAACACAAGATAAGCAATCAGACGAAACAGTTCAAGTTACCACGACACCAATCAAAATGCTTTTTTTTATCAAATAGTGAGGTTTCAAAGCTCTATATAAAAGTAAGCATCATCAGACGTTTCAGTAAGTGTCTTATTATTTAAAAGTGAGTGAGTAAAATGAAAGTGGTTCTTGATACCTGTGGTGCAAAAAATTTGAGTGGAAGACAGCTTGGTGGAAGTGCTTTTGTGATTACAGTCCAAGGAAAGTCTGGAAAGTATCATCAAGGAAAGTGTTTTTTTTTTTTAATAAAAACTAAGCAAAAAATTTGACAATTGTTATAAGTTCTAATCTTTGCTCAAAATAACTAAATTATTCACAAAATTTTTGCTTAGTTTGATATTTATAGCTTTTTCTAAACTGATAGCTCATTTCCCATTTACCGCCAATTTTCAAACCAAGCGCTCATTTACGTTTGGGAAGAATTGGTTTGAACCAATTCTGCGTTTCCCAGAAGTGTAGGAAGTCGGGTGATGCATCCACACATCGGTAAAATTTTACCCTTGTGCTTTCTGATTTTTTCTATATCACGTGACTTTTAAATTTTGCGCAAATGAGCTGTTTCTGTTCTAGTGACCTTGAACTTACAAAAGTGTAGATTTCAATTTTACATAGAATTCCCAATTTTATCTGATCAACCCGTTTTTAACCCAATAATCCTGACCTCTATAAAAATGTAAAATTCATGGTATTTCAATTGCGTTTTTTGAAATAACTAAACAATTGCGGCGGCTCGGTCAGGTCATAGCAGGGTGGTTTTTAGAGCAAATAATTGAAAACTGGTCCAGTGCGGCTCTGCCCTGACCTGACCGGAGAAGAGAAAGAATTGCTTCTTGTAGCGCTCCTAGCGGAAAATAATGTAAAATTGATTAGTATGGTGTTTTTTATGCATTGTTGATTAGTATTTTTTGATTAATTAAAAAAAAGAAGTCATAATGAAAAGTGCCACTGGCATCGTGCGGAAGGTACTTGTGCTTGTTTCAGTTTGATAGTGCAGAAGCTACAAGGATAAAAAACATAGGCGTATCAACTCAATGGGGCGCCCAAAGCCCAAACTCAAAATTCCGCTCTCTATCACATCTCGTTGATTTTCTGATGTTAACTGATGTTCAATCTAGCATTTGTTTCTTTTTTTATTGATTTAAATAACGGTAGGACAGGTAGGCACTTAGATTGTAAAACTGTTTTCTGAATGTGTATTGTTCGTATTAAGAAATGTTTTCAAATAAACCGCTATAAATATATACGAAAATGGTAGAGTTTCAGAAAGACCGGTCAATTTTTTTTGAGAGAGAACCATTTTTGCGTCCTTTTGAAATTTGTATCTCCTGCTGTTCTTGTAATTTTAATTACTAAATTGATAGTCTTTTTTACAAAAATTTTCTTGTGCACTTTTAATGAAAAACTTGAATAAAAATTACCTAAAATATCTGAAATGTGAAAATTTCAAACATATTAGCAAAAAATATTTCCTTGTCTCGTATTTTCTAATATACCCAGAATAAGGGCCAGGTTTAAACCCAGATTTGCTTTAGTATTGATATTTATTAACATGTTTGATCCAGAATCACAGTCTGTTTTGCGTTTCTGCAAGTGGCCCTAACTGGTTTAAAAAAAAATCACACTATTTATAGTACTCAGTCAGATATAATTTATATAACTGAAGTGCAGGTCAACCAAATTTTAATGTTTCTGTTTTGCCTTCTTAAATTTTGATGGATGATGGATAAATAAATTTAAAACGATTTTACGATTCTTTGTAGTTGGTTTTACTCAAAAATTGTTCCAATTTAAAAATCAAAAATAATTATTTATTAAAATAGATAATAATTTAAGAAAAAAAAATTGTGGTTTCCTTGATAGCAAACGTGTAAATAATTTTGTCAAAACTAAAAACTTCTAGCACTTGATTTTCGATGGTAAAAAAATCCCAATGAATTCATGAATGAATGAAGCATTCAATGACAATAATTTTTTTGATTTATTTCAAAATTTTCGCGCGCCAAGAGCGAGCTTCTTAGGCTTTTGCTATAATACGCCACTGGTAAAAAATGAACCAATTTCATCTTGCTCTCTTGTTTTTATTGGTGAAAAATTCCATGGTGGCGGTTGATTTTCCATTTGGTGGTGGGGTCGGCGGAACGCTTGAGATCTTATACTGGATCAGTCCATATTGGACCTTGGTGGTGGGTGATCTCTTTTTGTTTTTTAACATTTTTATTTAGTTTGGTTTTATTACTTTTCATTCTGCTAAAACACGTGGAAATACGCTCTTGGTGTTCGCTTTTAGATGGTAGTATCACTTCTGAACTCTTTTCCTTCGTTTTGGTTATCGTAGGATCTTTTTGATTCTTTGTGTTTGGAGAAAACGTGTTCAGTGTTGAAACTAGAGAAAAAGAGGTTTATGCTGGTTTTGCTGAAACCTTTTGGATTGGGGTGAGTTCAAATGGCTTTTGGTTTATATTTTGGTTTTTTGCCCATGCAATAAAAGAAATCAAATTACACGTGTTTGGTAAGCTGAAACTGTAACAATCCACATAGCTCAAATTTATCATTAGTATTTGATTTCTAAAATGCAGTTTACTTTGAAAATGTAAATTTGTAGTTTGGATTTTAGAAAAATTTAATTAATTTGTTGTTTTTGCGAGTAAGATGATTTAAGTTCTAGAAAAGAATAAACCAATCAAATGAAGTTACTAGAGGGGTTGAACAATTGTATGATGTGCTAAGACACTATGCCATGCCATGCTTAAGTCGCGCTATATAACTTCTCCGGTCGTGTTCAACAATTTTGTGTTAATAATTGTTGGTGAGAATGTTATAAATTAGTCTTTTTGATCACGATTGGATTGATCGAAAAGATCTTTTTGATCTTTTCCAAAGCTGCCATTTGCTTTTTATTGTGCTATGTAGATTTTCAACCGAGGTATTCTTAGTAGTAATTGAAAAACTTTGGTAAATACGAATTGTTTGCTCTACTTTTTATCAAAAATCCAAAAGTTGATGAAATAGTTTTCAAATCCAATTTCATCAGTTGAAAATTCTAGAAAAAAATGCACCAATCAGGAAACGCCACATTTGGATCGATAAAAGGTGGGAGACAAAAAATTGAGGCGTAGATGCTCAGTCGCAACGCGTCGCTTGGTTAAAAACGCGGTTAAAAGTGTTAGTTCAAAATTAGATTGAAATTTTCCAAAATATAATCAAAATTGTTGTAAAAGTAATTGATTTTTAGTTACAGTTCTTCAGTGTAGGACTGATTTAAGTGTTTTAACGTGTTTTGATAGTATCCTGAAGTTTTAGTTTTTTGTTTCTGGCTTGAGTGTTATCAAAGTGAGTTCCAAATAATTAATTTTTCATGTTTTTGCGTTTAGTTTTGTTATTGATTGCTATCACAATGATGAATAACTTCTTAGTTTCTCATAAAAAAATCCAAACTTTTATAGATTATTTCGTTTGTTTTGTGATTTTAACTTACTCAGTTGAAAATTCCGTTAATGAGTTCTAGAAAAAAATGCACCAATCAGGAGACGCCACATTTGGATCGATAAAAGGTGGGAGATAAAAGATTAAGGCGTAGATGCTCAGTCGCAACGCGTCGCTTGGTTAAAAACGCGGTTAAAAGTGTTGGTTCAAAACTAAATTAAAATTTTCCAAAATATAATCAAAATTGTTGCAAAAGTAATTGATTTTTAGTTACAGTTTTAAAGTTAAAGTGTTTTAACGTGTTTTGATAGTATCCTGAAGTTTTAGTTTTTTGTTTCTGGCTTGAATGCTATCACCGTGAGTTCTAAAATAATTATATTATTTTTCATGATTTTGCGTTGAGTATTATTTTTGATTACATCTGCAATGATAAATAACTTTTTTGTTTCTCATATAAAAATTCAAACTTTTATAGATTATTTCGTTTATTTTGTAATTTTCATTTGAAAATTCCGTTAAGTTTCAGAAAAAATGCACCAATCAGAAGGCAGTATTTCAAATTGATAGAAAGAGATAGACAAACGCCGATGCTCAATTGCAACGCGTCGCTTAGAAGGCGCGAAAAAGTGCTAATTTAAAAGTTTTAAAGAATTTGAATTGTTTTTTTGACTTATTCGTCTAAAATATTTGTATTATTTTGAAATTTCAGTGTCAACTTTTTTTCTTGTGTGTTTTTTGAAGTTTTCTAATTTTAACGTTCGCTATGTTGTAATGAAACGTTGTAACAGTTCATTTTTTATAAGTTTAGTAAATGATTTCAAAATTTTTATCCTGTGTTACATCGAATATACAATAGAAGAAATGCACAGCTGTACACATATTAACTTGAAAGTTACGATAATATAAGCATTCGGATGAGTCAGAAAACAACGAGAAACGACAGATCGGAAAATTTGCGAACGCGACTTAACGGTTTTCCTATTTCAACCAACACCATATGTTCGTTATTAATCTGCATGAAGGCCGGCCATGGAAATAAGATTTTAAAGTGGCCACATTAGTGACATTGGTTTATAATTTTTTTACGGTTACCAGCAAATTTAATTGAAGTTGGAAATTGCAAACTTTAGGCAGATTGATGTTTGTTTACTTTAAGTTTTGAGTATATAGGAAAATAAATCGTCGTTTACGTTTTAATGACAAGATTAAAGCCGCATTTAGAGTTGCTCAGCCTTCTTGATGCACATTAATAACGAATGGAGTATAGGTGATGTTGCCTCAACGAACTTTTCGCACGTGCCAAATTTGAGATAATTGTCAATATTGAATATGTTGCATTTCAAGTTTTATAAATAATCCAAATCAACATTGAAGCCTCTAAAATGAAAAAGGTGGATTATTAATGTACTTGTATTATGTACTTCAGATATTCATTTTATAATCAATATCAAAGAACTGGGATTTTTTTTTCAATTTAGTGCACAAAATGTCATATATATATATCGCTAAAAATGTAAATTATAATGATTTTTCTAAAACGCTTTTAAATTCGTGTCGCTTCTCTGACTGAGTTATGGTAGCTTGCATCATAAATAACTGTTTCAGAGTTGCCGCTCCAATCAACTGCTTTGTTTGTCTGTTCCGACCAAAAGATAAAGATTCCTTAATTATTAAATCATTTCGCATAATTATATTTCTTCGTCAAACAGATATTTGTTTATTATTTCTAAACGAAATTTCTTTAGAAAAATAAATAAATGGCATGTGTCAGGCGTAATGACATACTCAATTGAACACTTACAATAGCAAAAGGCTTAAGTGTGCAAACTTGTAAAGCTGAACTAATCTCAACTAGATCTTTGGGAATAATAGGACTCGTGTAATGGATTTTTGACATTATGTTGTCAAGTATATAAATAAATCACTCTAAACGCATCTGACCGCATATATATTAAATTTTTTTGAAATTTAAATTTTCGTTCGAAGCACCAAGTTTTCTTTCAGCATAATATTCGAAAATCGCAACTGCTTTGTGGATCTGCTTACAGAAGGAAACCAATTTTCTCATACTACGTAAGTTTGACTAATTTAATTGGATTTTATGGTAATTTTCAAATTTGCAGCTCAATACGCTTATTAAGACGCTGAACTATTGAAAACGGATAAAAGATAGAAGAATGAAAAAACTATAGCAAATACTTAAAAGTAGGCAGTTTATATTTTTGGTTTGAAATTTTAATTTTTCTGTTTTCTAGGTGTTCCGTGAGGCAAGACAATGACCGTGTGACAATAACAGACAACCAGTGTTTCGAAGTGACTTCAAAGTCTTAAAACATTGTCTTTTCTTCGAATCAGTGTTTGACTGTATTAGATTAGGTATAGGTTTAGGTTAAAGTTCAATATTGCACCCTTAATTATTCCAGTGTCAAGTACCATCATAATCGTTTATTTAGGTTTTAGTTAGAATTGCTATGAAGGCTTTAATGTTTTAGTTTAGTTGTCCCTTTAATACGTTTAGGTTTTGGTCCCTAGCTAAACCAGCTGTAAATCTTTGCAATGTTTCAATTCTTTAAATACTCGGTTCTAGTCGTTTACCAAAATTTTTTAATGTTTATTTTTATAGAATTTTTTTTACCAGGTTTATCGACGTTTGTCTGAAAGTTTCGTAATCATTTTACTTTATTCATGTACCTAAGCTCAAGACTGATTTTGTAATTTTGGCTCTCTATCAATTGTACCTGCTTTAGATTAACTTAGACGCTTGTTTTCATGACAAAGGATCAGGATTTAGTGATTGAGGTAAGATGTAGGAAATGTAAAAATCAATCCAAACCAAATTGAATCTTGTGGATTTGGACTGATTGTTAGTTTCACTTTGGATTGTGACTGAAAATTTTATTTGTCAGTCATGATCTAATGTGTTTGTTAGGTTTTTTAGTCCTTGAGGTAAGTTCTAGTCTGTTAGGTTTTAATTTTAAGTTTCTTAATTTTTCGGCTTTTTCGTAACGAGCGGATATCATTATCTTGGCCCGCAAGTTACTCAATTTTTTTTTTTTTAATTATTATTATTTCAGTTAGAATTTGATTTCAGTTTTTTGTTTTTCAAGCTCATCAACATTGTCGTTCTGTTGTTAATATTAATTAAGTTTTTCTTTCACCAGCTGTGATTAAAAGTAAGTGTAAAGTAGTGTCAAAAGTAGTAGTGAGTGAAGTGTTATTGAAAAAATGTTTTGTGTGCAGGATTGGCTGTGGTCGGCATCATCATCATGAATTAGCAACATAATCATCAATGGTGAGTCTTTTTTTTTTATTGTTTGATATATTTGCGGTAATTGCGGATAGAGTGAAGCTTAATGTTCAGTCTTTAGTAAATCTATACAAGAGCAACATAAACAGGGGATATCAGAGGCAGGTTTCTCTTTCCCCTATAGAGATTCTGGACTACGGTTTAGCTTTTCACTGATAACTTCAGTAGCAAATCGGCTTATCGTACAAATTAATAATTGGAAATTCATTCCGCGCTTTGCTTCGTCATCTCAATTCGTATAACCTCAGACGGTTTTGCGGCTATATGCGCTTACAGTTTTATGGATTCTACACGTGTAATAAGCAAATGGCGGTATTTGGCAAATAGAATTTAGAGGGTAAAGTGGGAACTGTTCTATTTTTAATTTTTTCGGATTTAAACTTCTATCTCAAGATGATAATTAATTTTGAAAATCTTTATTTATTTTATTATGTTGCGTAATAATATTAAGTGTTGGGAGTAGATGGTAAAAGCTTTATCGCTGATAATTTCACTTTGCGAAGCTTTTAGAAATGAGATGAGAAATACAAAAATAAAGCTTTGAAATATAGTTAAAATACCCTCTGTGTTAAAAGTAGCCTTATTGACACCCTTTAAAGTGATACGTAATTTTATAATACATTTATGCGTTGTATGGAGATAGAAACTGTTTCGACATAAAAGCATTTTGTAATTGAATAAACTCTTGACTAAAAAGCTCACAAACTGAAATTTTATTAAGTTATGTGACGGCTTTCAGTTTTGCACTTTACCTACTAACTAAAGTCAGCTAGCAAACAAATTTTTTTTGGAAATTATTTGAATTATTTGCTTAATTGAATTTATCGTTCGTGTATCGAATTATGCGTCCAGTTATGATGAACGTGTAGCAAAGTACTTTGGCTGTTGTTAACTATAATAAATACATTACAGTGTGCGTAATGCAGTTATAGAACTGAACCCTGTCACAGCTTCAGAATGTTGTTTCGATAAACCAATTACATAACCCTTCATAGGACAAACATCAAACCGCAGCAGGTTATGTCAAACTGCACATCACAATCTATTATCACGAGTTTAAGATTACACCCATAGGCGGGAAGTCTCCTCATCCCTCATCATTTACCTGCACTTTATAAATTTATTTCAATTCGGTCTGTCATATTAAGTAAATACATGTGCCAATTTTCACTAAAAATCACTAAAAGCTCATGTTTTGACAAGGTGTGAACTTTTACAAATTGCCACTTAAAACTTTTGTTCACTTTTCTAAAGAATTCTCTTTTTTCGAGGGTTTACCTACACCGAGAACCTTTTTATTTTCGCCTAACCGAAAGTTTCTTTTGTATACAATTATAAAAATAATATTTAATCAAATTTGCCAGAGCATTGCAGATGTGAGGGGATAATTGATACTCATGTTTCACTACTCCATTTACAAATACCAACCGCAACTTGAGTTTATCCAATTTTCGTTTATCACCGACCCTAAACTCTCGGCTTTGTAATCATTAGTCAAAATTTACAATTGCATTATTGATTGGTCATTATCGCATTGGTGTTTTTTTTTTTTTTTTTTTCATTCTATTGTTGAACCATAATGATGATCAACTTCTGATCTGATATATCAGTGAAATAAAAATGATCTGAGTGGTTCGTAAATAATATTGATTCTTTTTTAAAAAAAAAATGTTGTTTCTTATGTAATGACTTTAATTGTGAGTCTTGTGGGAGTAGTAATTTGGGAAGAAAATGGAGGGTAAATATTCCCGTTCGGAGAATTTGAGGGGTTAGGGAAACATCAATTGATGCATAGCGATGCGGTAATGGCCATGAAATGTGATGGGTGCTAATTTGGACGGTGGTGACTGCTGAACTCTGAACATTTAATAATGAAACCGCTTTTATATTGTATCGTCGCTGTTATTTAAAGACATTTTCGCTTATCTTTCAAGTTTTTATCACTTGAGTTTGTGGTTTGTTGAAATTATTCATGACCACTGCAAAGGGTTGCTATATTTGTCACTGAGCGTTTAGGGTCGTTTCCATCCTGGGCTATGGAAAGGGTATATGCATGTGTTGAAAGGGGCTTAATTTAATGAACGGTTAGCATCGCCTCTTCCCCCTAAAAGTACCGTGTTCTCTCTCAGCAAATGTGCAAACCATCAGCCTGTTCTCTCTTGACCTATGGTCAAATTTTGGTTTTTCAAAACAAATTCATTGATTAATTCCTAAGGTTATTTTCGAGAAACAGACTTTCGTGAATAGTGGCCGGAAGTACGAACTCATCGAGTTTTAATTTGAGAATGGCACTATTATATATTGTCAGAAAACTTTCCAAGTTTGTGGCAGAGGTTCTGAATATGTTACGGGTTTAACCTGAAGGGTGTGAATGAAAGGTTGCATGGACATATTGAGAAACTCTGAAGTTCCACCCCCTTTCGCGCGCAAGCTATGTGCAAAAACGGAAACAATTAAATCAACAATGGTTGGTTTGGTCGGCGCACGGTCCCTACTATTCGGACCAAATCTTGCAGAAAATACGTTTTTGTTAGGATTATTCCACATTGAAATCATTTCATATTTAATAGGAAATATGCTTTGTTACATTTGTACATTGCAGGACGTCTGAAGTTATAATTATGTAAAAAAATTCTGTTTTAAAATCAATATTCTTTAGTATTACTAAAGATGCAGAGTGGATTATTTTAAACAACGCCTTCTACACTGCATTACATATGTTGATTGTTTTATTATAACTTGAATGAGGGTTTGTGAAATTAGCTTATGATTACATCCATCACACGGTATTTACCGCGCTATTAGTTAATAAGAGGGTGCTAGCCCCCAAGGACGTACCCCCAAAGGGGTGTCGTTTCGTCCCCCAATACTTATTTACATATATAACTCGTAATCCGATCTTCTTGTCAATTGCTACGTTATCCATTTGTTTCATCAAAGAGTTTGTCTTGATATTTTTTCTGAAAATAAACCAAATTTTTTCCTTCAAATTTTCTTCTAATTCAAATTGATTCATTTTGACTCACCCTAAATTAATGACAAGTCCAAATAAAACGATTGCTATTCTTCGCGTTACAGATATAGGGGTGGTAAACTATCACTTATCAGATATAATTGATACTGAACGCCGTCAATAACCATTTAGACACGCCTGCTTTAAACGTGGAAGGACCTAATAAAAAGGATAATTGTATCCACGCTTTCATGCATCAATGAATACTCACAACAAACTTTATTTTATGCAACATAATCAAAATATTATCTACTCAATTAAAAAAGTCCCTAATTATTTATTTCCTGAGATGGAAGTTTAGTATTTCTAGATAAGTTGTTAGTAAGGAGGCCAAGCATTTTTTTTATTAAAAAAAATGGTTGGTTTGGGTGGTGGAAAGCCTTTTACAAGAGGCGGGTTTTTTACTAACAAACATTTATGATTTTTGTGATTTTGTTCAACTTGGCTCTACTTTATTCAAATCCAGCTGAGTGCCTTCGGAATTTTATCGAGGCACTCAACTGATTTGAACAAAGTGCAGTCTATTCATTCTAATGTGTTAATTATATTGTAATTAGTGTATTTTTGTTTTCACCACAACCGTGCTTTTTACTGTTTTTCCGTTAAATCGCACGAGTTGTCGTGAAGATGAAGATACATCTACCTGCATCTAGAAGAAGAGTTACAAATTGCATTTTGTCCTTCATACCATTTGTCTTGCTGGGAATTTGATCCAACAGGCACTGAATGGTGTGAACGAAAAAGTTCAATTTTATCATCAAAATATAAAGTTTTTGGATTTTTACTGTTTCTTGCTGCCACTCAATTCGCGCCTTTTTCGTTTATTGAGCGAAAGGCACGACTTGAAGGCAACAAAATTCAGTATCAACATCTAAAGAAGAAGAACCAGATTTCAAACCTTTTGTTTAAGAGTAATGAATTCTTATCGTCGGTCCATACGTGCAACTTCTATTTCTGAAAAAAGTTGTAAATATGGATCGACTGTTAGGATTCATTACTTCATCTCTTACCGAAAATTTTATTTTTTCTTCTAGACGGCGATTTATCGGAGCTTGAAGTAACGCATTTATCATCTGTTACTAAAGCCAGATAAAAAGTATTCTGGTAGATTCATTTTTTGTCAGATGAAATTTTATATATATGTCATTGCAATTTTGTCGCTGTATGACTCCAGTGTTATTCTCTTTAAAAAAAATTGGAGTTGTACAGAGACAAAAGTGCGGTGATGATCTTTCAACCAATTTCTATATTTTTATAGTCAGACTTTTGATGGAAACTTCATTAAAAAAATTTGGTTAAAGGGCTGACTATAAATAAAAACTTCTTGTTTAAGTGATAAGAACAGAAAGAAAACATAGCTTGTATTTTTGCAGTTCAACCCTATAAGCGTGTTGTATTTGATTCAACATGCTCATGGGGTTGGGCTGTAGACGTACGTACAAGAATAATCATCTGGATTTTTACTTGAATCTTCATTATTTTAGTGCTTGGGTTAGCAAATAATCGCCAATACAACTTTGTTTTCTGAAGTTTACTGGCGGCTGTTGCTTCACTCAGGCGATTAAAACATCAACGATTGAATGTTTTGTAGATATTATTTGAGATATAAAAGCTTGGGTGACAAATATGATTTGTTATTCTTGCCTTTAGCTTCATTTAATTCTGGCTGCAAAATTAATTTTTATAATGTTATAAGTTTTATTTGATCATTTAGCTAAGATGAAAAGTTAAAGAATTGTTGGTTAGAAAAAAGGTTTTTCCAAGTAATTGAGTAAATTTTCCAATTTTTCAAATTGAGTTTGCAGTAATAAACTTCGTTATTATTGTGAAGTTTTTACGAAAACATGAGAAAATAATCATTTATTGGTTTTCCTTGATGTATAAGCGGCAACAACAAAGCTTGTTAGAAAGTGGTTGTATGGCTTGTTTTGTTCAAAATAACTCATCAAAACAGTCTTTGAGTGTTCTGGAACCTCGACGCCGCTTATTACAACATTTATATACCTGCCTAATGCCTAAAGAAGACCTACTTACCGTATAATAGGGGCGCATTCTCGCGTTTCCACATATTTACGAATAGCTCAATTCGAATTGTGATTTTCGATATCGATCATTGTGGGGTTGACAAAGTCGCCGATTTTGTGCTCGAACGCCGAGTGTGAACCGTTCTTTGAGCTTTGCCGTTGGCGGGGATGAAGGGCGCGGAGGGCGGAAAGGGTGGTTGAAGCCCCGCCAGTCCCAGGGGATGCCACTAGTCTGTAATTAAACTCCCAGCTACTGGCAGAGCTGACTGCAGCCCGCTGGCTTGCTTCCCCTCCGTATCTGTTCGCAACTTCACGAACAAGGATAATGTTATACAACCTATAGAGAAATTGATCGCGGGATTCTGTCTGTTGTATGTGTTGCATAGACTTTAAGCGGATTGGATTATGGATTTGAACGGATTTTTCCCTTTTCCATGCGCTTGTATATACCTACTTAATTAAGGGAAGGACTTATACGGGTGCCATTGCTTTCTACACACACATGCACACAAATCCCAAACGTAATTTCCACATAAATCGCACACACAAACCCAACTTTTAACCCAAAATATTTCTCTACTTTCTTATATCTTCTTGCTGGATTTTACTAATACTCAACTTTTACTCAAAGATCATCAAGAAAATCGAAATTCTGCTGTTATTTGAGTCTGAAAATGATTGCCAATAGACTTAATTACAAAAGTGTATTGACAGTCATTTCAAAGCTCACATAACACAAATATCACCATGAATAACACTCAAGAAGACATCATTTTTTGTGTTAGTCTGTCAGCATTGCAACGAAGACTTATAAGTTCATAATTACTTAAGTTCGAGAGATGGCCGCCAATAAACTGTGTTATCTTATCAAGTTTATTGGCGGTCAATTCTCGAATTTATTTAATTAAAGCATCACTAGTACATAAATTTTGCCAATTACTTGTATTTGGGAGGTGGCCGCCAAGAAGTTTCATTCAATTTACAAAATTGGCGGCTATTTTTCAAATCCATGTAATTCGTACATTGCCTCTGTCTTGTGAAATTTGATAAGTGATATGTTACTTGAGTTCAGGAAGTGACAGCCAATAAGCCGTGTTGAATAATCAAGCCTATTGGCGGTCATTTCTCGAATTCTTGTAATTCAAACACCAAAAGCAACATCATTATGTTTTAATCTTTGTTTTTAAGACCAAGTTAATTACTTGCCTTTGAAAAGTGGCCGCCAATAAGCTGTATTTTTATCAAGTTTATTATCGGTCATTTATCAAATTCATGTAATTCTTTGTTTTCTTGTATAGTGTATGTTTGTGAGGTTTGTTGAATTATTTTTATGCATATTTTGTAATTTCGTGATAGATTTCAGGATGAAAGAAGCAACTGTTACTTGAGTTTAAAAATGATAGCTAATAATGCTTTGTTTCATACTTGAAGCATATTGGCGGTCATTTTACTAACTCATGTAATCCAATCATCAGAATAAACTAGGTATTTATGTTTGTTAAAAAATCGATTTAGATACCTAGTTGCTTGAGTTTAAGAAATGATTACTAAAATGCCTTTATTTATGGTTCTTTAGCAGTCATTTCTTCAGTTCGGGTAACTCAAACAACACTAACATTAGAACTAGTTATTAAATTTTTGATCTTGGAAAATGATCGTCAATAAATTTTTGATAGATAATTCACTGGCGACCATTTTTCTAGTTCAATAAATTTGAATATCTTGAAATTATCTTAATTTATAACTGAAGAAATGTTGACAGTTATTTGAGGTTGAAAGATAACCGCCAATAATATGATTGAGATTATTGTCGGAAATCTTTCAACCTCACATAATTGAAATATCAACGTGCTAGAACTATTTGAAAATTCAAAATTTGGTGATTTTTTGAACTTGGGAAATAATCGTCATGAAATTTGTAAGAATATAGTTGCATGGTGACTATTTCCCTTATTCATTTGATTCCAAAAAACAATTGTCGTCAATACAGTGAAAATTTTCTTTTCAGGTCAAGCTGAAAAGTTACCTGAGTTTGGAATATGGCTGACACTAATACTTTATTAATAAATCAGTTTATTGTCGGTCATATTTCTAATTCATGTAACTCAAACACCGATATAACAAACATTTTACTTGATTTTTTTATAACTCCCAAATAAGCTTTTAGTTCTAATCAAAGCTTATTGGTGGTTATGTTAAATTCGAGAAAAAACACATCGCATTTTTTTTTCTAAACAAACTGTAGATATAACTTGAATTCAATAATGATCGCTAATTGTGGTTTGTTTTATATTCAAAGCACATTAGCTGTCATTTTTCAATTCTTGTTATCCGAACGTCAATCACCAAAGAAAAATTAAGTAATTAATTGGATTTGAAAAATGATTGCCAAAAAACTTTTTATTTAGAGTATTTTGGTAGTTATTTCTCAAGTTCATTTAATTTAGGCATCGTTGGAAGTGAATCTAGATTTGAAAACGTTTTCAGTTTGAAGTTTTTATAATTACTTAGGCTTGGGAAAAGATCGTTGTGGAACTTTGTTTATATTCAAGCTCTATAGCGATCATTTTTCCAGTTTATGTAATTTGAACTTTCGAAGGAAAGAAGAAACTAAATGAAGACTTAAAATTTTTTTTAATTACTGGACTTTGGAAAATGACCGTCGATAAAGCTTTATTAAAACTAAGTTTATTGCCGGTTATGTTTCTAATTCATGTAATTATATCAACGACAGAAGTTGTTAAAATATGCAAGCTATTATTTGATTAATTTCAGGTCAAAATGTTTGGGATTTCTACTTGAGTTTAATAATGACTGCCAAGAGTACTTCGTCCTATAATCGAAGTGCATTGGCTGTCATTTTTTCAACTCTTGTATTGATCAACAGTACTCAACACAGCTGAAAACTAAAAATATACGAAAAATGTTTGATAAATATTTGAACTTGAAAAATAATGGATAATGTAAATGATATGTTTATTAATCATTATTTGATTTAAGCTTAATTTTGTGGCAGCAGTTAATTTTTGTACCTTTTATAGCAGATCTGGCTAATGATTTGAGTACAATAAGTATATAATTCTGTGTGAATCTGAAAGTCAGCCAATATGGCTGATTGAAGTAACGTTTCATGCGTTTTATTCGATCGTGCGGACATATCACGGACTGACAGTGTGTTTAGGAACACAATGCGTGACACGAGATACGGTCAAAGCCGTGACCAGAATGAAGCACAATAGTTTCATCGATCTATGGACTATTCGGACGGAAACCACGATTGAAAATGCACTAATACGCCTAAATTAACTCCGATGCTTTACGGCGTTAGCTTTCGAACAATTCCGATAAAAGAGCTAATTTGATAAATTTTTTTTCGTTTTGTTTTATTTAAAGCTGCAGTGACTTTCCGAATAGATTTTTTAAATTCCCGTTGTTATTCGATGTTTGCTTTTAAAGAGATGCGCAAACAAAGAGAATTATTCATGATAATTTTATTTAATATTTAATCGATAAGTGTATTACAAGCGCAACTTCGTTATTTTCACCCTCCGACAAATATTTGATGTATACGAGGAAAAATTTTAAAATGTTAAAAGGGGTATGTCTAATGATGTGTATTATTATAGAAAAAATACAGATGGCTGCCTACTATACAAAATGAAAGGATGAATTAAATTGTATATAGGCGTCACTTTTACCCTTCTGCTAACACATTGAAATTAAACACGCCAAACTTGAAGCCTATTCTTTGGTAGTTATTTTTTGTTACCTATTGATATAAAAGATTTGTTTGAGAGTTATTTTAGCAAAATCACCACAAAGACTTGAATAAAAATAAAACAAAATGTCACAGACAGTGCCACGAAAAGACAATCTGATTAATACAAGAATAAAATAATTGAAATAAGTTCCTGATTAAAATTCAACATGGCGTTCTTTTAATACAAATGAATGCACTTATTGTCTATTGTAAGAATAATGACAATATTTAGCCAACAACTGCAAATGTACAAGAAACAACTGTGAGGGTTTCTAGGGGAGAGATTTTCATTTTGTTTAGGTGGGGGGCAAATGGGAGGTGCTTAACGTAAAGTGTTGAAAAGTCCGGTATATCTGATAATAAAACCGCTAAAATCAGTATATAATAAATTATAATTGAATTAAATTTAATTTAGTGATAAATTCCTTTAGAGTTACTCAGTATGCAAAGTGATTTAGCATAGACAAATAGCAAAGATTTCAGTATATTGGGGTAGTTATCCCTGAGAGAGAGCCAAAGTTTAACATGGCTGGGCGTGTCTTCGGATTTTTCCGGAAGGGCAGGCAAGTTAGCGATTGGTTGTACCGGACTCCACCTCTCGACTGTTACCAAATATTGGTCCACAAATAGTTCGTGTTTATTACATGTTTAGATGCCCAGATGGGTCTCTCACTACAGTATAGTTTATTCATTGCATCTGACGAAACATAATTAATCGGTCTTTTGACACAAACTGATAGGAATTCAGAGCCAGTTTGTTGTCGCGAGTGAATGTTTGTGGTGCAGTGGCTAAAAAAGTGAAGATGTGTAGCAACGAAACTCCCGCGAACTCGACACCGAGACTGCCGATGCCGTTTCTTGAAAACGGACCCAGAGCTTTGCTACCAATCGACCAATATCGTCTTCAATTGTATCAATATGCCGTCGCTGAACGACTACGTTATCCGCTTTTGAATCCTTTTCCGACGCCATTGACGTGCTATCCACTATTTCCTCGTGCTTTACAACCTGAAGAACCAAAGCCACAACACAGTTACATTGGACTCATCGCTATGGCTATTCTTAGTTCACCAGAGGGAAAATTAGTGCTTTCGGATATTTATCAACACATATTAGATCACTATCCATATTTTCGGACGAGAGGACCGGGATGGAGAAATTCCATCAGACATAATTTATCTCTCAATGACTGCTTCATTAAAGCTGGAAGGAGTGCTAATGGAAAAGGACATTATTGGGCTATACATCCAGCTAACGTGGATGACTTCAGAAAAGGAGATTTTCGAAGACGCAAAGCGCAAAGAAAAGTTAGAAAGCACATGGGTTTGGCAGTTGATGAAGACGGAGCTGATTCACCTAGTCCGCCGCCGCTTTCTGTCAGTCCTCCTGTTGTCCCAGGACCTTCCACGGCGGTCTATCACACTGTAAGATTTTTTTTCTAATTATTATCAAATTATCCTATCGTGCAGTGTGTATTTTTAAAAAGTGAACACAGTGAATATCAGTTTGTTTTGACAACAGTTTTTTTTAAAGGTGCCAACTCGAGGTCCATCACGAAAGCGTCAATTTGATGTAGCTTCATTATTGGCGCCTGATTCAGGTGAAGAAACGAATGAAGAAGACATCGACGTTGTTTCAAGTGATCAACATCAAGAGAACTCACCGAAACAGTGGCCTAATATGTTTCCCATTGTTAATTATTATCAAGCATTACTACAGGCGAGGCCGGGGGCGACTGCAGAAACCGCCACTGATGGAACAGACTCCTAAAGTGACTTTTTAGTGAATTGTGTTTGAAAAGTATAAGGTAAAAATTATACTTCAAGGCTGTCCGTTGATATATATTTTTTTTTATTTAAACGAATAGTCATTGTTCATAATAGTATTATTTATTATTTGTTACGTTTTTCAATGCAATTTTGATGAACGTTATTAGGTTCTTGATAATCCCGGAATTTGTATATAAAATAAATGTGTATGAAAACTGTATCTAAATATATTATATGTAAATATATCACTTATAGCCAACTGTAAAACGTTTTTCAAACTTTTTTCTATTTCCGTCAACTCTATATCGGATAATAAATTGAAGCGAGACAAATATATTTTTTTAAATAATAGGCGTGTCTACAATTGACTGTAAAATGGAGATAAAACCAACATCAAGCATATGCTTATCATAAAAACCTTAAATAAAATCTTTCAACCAGTTACAAACGTTCCGATTGGTCTAGTTAAAACAGCTGAAAAATTATAATAAAGATAAAATGAAAACCAGTTTATTTATTGAACTTCGATTGGTCTGGCTTGACGCCAATCAATTTTCAGATAAATAAGACAATTGCAATAGATTAGTTAATGTTATACGGGGTGTCATTCGTAATCAAAATTTTAGCAATGCAATTTTTTTGTTGTTTTATTTAACAACACTTTTGAATTCAAACCAAAAAATTTGTGTAGAATATGTAATCTAAATTATACCATTTCTAAGATAATTGTAATTATTATTAAAATTTATCTGGAGCAATATTGCCAACTTTTGTTTCAAAATAAATTTTTGACTTATATATAAGTATTTTTTGCGACAGGAGTAGAGGCTGCTTTACAAAAGTGAATTAAATTTTGATTGTGATTAATTTTTAATTTGTGATTAAATGTTCATTTTGACCTATGAAATGTCAGCTAATTAATTGGAATTGAATATTCAATTCTGCTCTGTAAAACGCAAGTCAGATTATCTAATACCAACACTAAAACTTTTACAAGAATAGTACAGAGTGTTGAAAAAATATACAGAGTGTCCCACGAACAAGTGCAGCAACATAAATTACGAATTAGGATTTAATCGACACGTTTTTTTTTTTCAAAAAACTTTACAGTTCTGAATTATTATCTCTTAAATATAGCCCCAAAAATAGACATTTATTTTTTTATATCTAAAAGTATTTGACCAATTTGTGTGAAATTTGGCAGACTGACGTTACGTTCATCATTCAGAAAGATATTTTGTGGTACTGTAGATTGTTTTAAAAAAGAGTTATAGGGCTTCTTTTACATTAGTTTCTTGATAATGTTTTAGCACAAATTAGTTTATACATGCCATAATTTGAAAGCCTACTCAGTTTAGAAACTTTTTTTCTCTTGCTATTTTTTCATAAAATATATACTTTTTGAGTAAAAAAATGAAATATGGAACGATGCAGTAAGTAATAGCACAGAAAATAATTAAAAAATTAATTCCAAAAGAGCCCCCTTATTCAAATCTAAAGAAGTTTTTTGGAAAAATAAAAAATACGTGTCGATTAATTTTTACTTCTTACTTTATGGCTAAAATATTTGCATTTTTTGGCACTTTTTGTATATACTTATATTCCAAAATGTGTTTTATCTGAACTTTCTTTTAAAATTCAATATGAACATAATTTTTGTATTTTCCAAAAAAGTTTCCAGAAATATTTTATTTAAAAAAATTAGATAAATTTTATTTTTGAAAAAATCTAAATTTTTTATAAAAAATTGTTTTTATTTTGCTTTATATTCTATTGTTGGTCGAAGTTAATGACGAATCACGTTTTTCCACTCGAAAGTAAATAATCCGTAGACAATTTGGTCCTTCACCTAATTCGATCAGAAGCTTGAATGAAATCTGAGGGCTTTAAAAAGCGCGTACTTAAGCAGCAGGAGGTACAAATATTGTGGGATTTTGACACTAAGTACTCATTGTAAGTTCCTAATCTACTTGACACAAGGAGGGAGGATAATTGTGTATGTCCAGTATAGAAAAAGTTTTGTCAATGTTTTTATAAAAAGATTTAAGACTTATTTATACCTTCGAGTGATTTTGAAATCTTTTAAGCCTAATAAGAGAACAAACCTTAAAAATGACTGTAATATCTTTTCTTCGCCTTGAAAATTATGAAAGTGTGACACGTGCATTGTAGAGTGCACTTCAGGGGTGAGAAAACAGCGTCCAACAAACAGAAAGTCCATTAAAATTCAGCCCCAAGAAGTGAATTCTTCGTCGAACGATCTTTTATGCTTGTAAATGTGATATTTCATGCACCGGTGCGTTATAATAGCGTTGCAATTGTAATTGTATTTATTGGACTGTGTAAATTAGTAAATAATTGTCGTCCTAAACAGCCCTGTTTCAATGCTTTGTTAACTTGAATTCGAGTCTCCCGCCGAGACTTACTTACACTTCGGGAATTATTTCAACCCGCCTGGCGTACTTATTGTATTTACATTGTTATACAAAACCATTCCAAACGAATATTTTATCATTCAAACGAGATGAATATTTTTTTTAACTGTTGTTCATTATCAAAGTCGATACAAATCGACGACCGCATATATAAACTCCAATCTAATTAAATGAATTAACAACGAAATTTAGTTAACAATTTCCAAAGCTTTCGAGCGTCGAAAACTTCAGTCGTCAAAGCTGAAAGCTTAAAATTTAAACTTAAATTATATAGATTAAAGCTTCACCTTATCTCTCCCTCTCTCAAAACATTTTATTATTATCAAAATAAAATTACGTACTACAAAAATAAAAGCTCTATTTAATATTTGATACTCGGGTATATATCAAAGAGAAGCAGTAAAAATAATTATTTTTGTAATGGTTTTGTTCTTAATTGTATTTTGTTTCTTTAATTTAAAATTAATTAGTTGAAATTAAAAGCTCGTAAAAAATGTTTGTTTTGTTGAAAATATTTTTTGAAAAATAGGACGAGTGATTAATTTTGAGAAGTGAAGAAATGAGAGTGTATTTAGATAGTCTGTTGGTTTGTTACCTGAGCGTAGTATAAAATTTCTGCTTGTGTTATGTTTCTAAACAATCTCTGTCCGGTTACGAAGAGTTGAATAATAGCGAATTATTTAGAACTCGAAAATGAAATGTATATTTTGTAGAGTTTTGTAAACTAGGGAAACACTTTAGTTAACCCACCTGCTTTTACTAGGAAGAAGCCCAATAATAACACGATGACAAATAAGTTCTTTTCATAACATTTGGCAAATACGTAGATCTCTTTTAAGATAAGAAAATATTAAATGTTTTTAAAGCAGAAAAGAGCTATTATCATGAGAATAAATTTTCTTTAGTGAAAAGGTCTATGTTGTTGGGTCGATTTTCCTGCAGTGAACACGCAATAATTCAAATGATACGAAAACAGAAGAGAATAAACGAAGTTTGTCACGTAACAAAAACAATTTAAGTTTAATTAAACAAAGAAAAAATGCGTGAACAGTGGACATAGCTTATTTGCATACACTGCTCAGAACGTTGGAGGTGTATTGAAAACAAGAAGGCGGCATAAGTCAATATTAGCTTCAACTTGAAGTTGGGAGTGGTGCGAAGTGGAAAGCTTCCTGGGGAGGTCGCTTACAATAAACACTTCGAGAGGGCTACCATCTCTTCATCTTAGTTTACTGTGTTTACTATTTCATTGACACCAAACTCAATATATCATCTTACAAAGCACCACCAACCACACCTAATTAACAATCAAGAGAGAACTCTCTTGAGAGCCTTTGGTCCAATTAAGAAAACTAAAACATTTTCGCATTTCAGTCATGTTCAAAGCGTTTGCTTTCTTTTCCAGTTCAGTTTCTACTCTCTTGAATCCTTCAATAGAGCAGAGTTTGCAACAGAATCAATCCTAAACCTATTTAAACTCAACAACTTCTTGCCTCACAAACTACAAACTTCTGTTAGCCGTTAGTAATTATCGTTTCAATAATAAAAAAAAAGCTAAACAAACATCTGGCTTAAAGTTCAAATCGTGTAATGTTACTTCGTCTACAAAAGAACAAACAAAATAAAAATAAAAAACTTATCTCAACACAACATTAATAAACACATAAACTTGGATTGGTAAATGAGCCCGTCAAAAATCAAACGTTCATCAATGTAACATAGCTCACTCTTTATACTCGAGAAACTAACAAAGACAATGATATTTGAAGTTATTTGAAGCTGACTTCTCAACAAAAGCTCCGATGAGCCGTCAACATTAAATGCCCAAGTGTTTGGACCACTTCAGCTTCATATACAAAGAAAACCGTCACTCAAAATACCACTAACATTCCTATTGTAACATATACAATAATTTTATATACTCTTCCAGACCACAATCAATATTATAAAACCAACTCAATGAGATGCATTCTTAATTCATGATCATTTAATCACATCTTTTGTCAAACACACAATTTTTTTAATATTCAAACCACCAAAAAACAACAAATAACAACTCTTTATTCGAATATTACTCAACATGTCCTCGTTCCTATTTTAATTAAATCTCATACTTCAATAGAGAAAAGTAGAATACTGTTTTTAAATCCGATTTTTATTTGTCATGCAAAACTCAAATTGTCTGAAATATTATTAGATATGGGTGTTTGTTCAGCTTCTTGTTCTTATCGATTAGGTTAACAACTGACGTCAAGTTTAATTATAATCGATCATTTTTGTGTATGTATATGTTTTTATTTTTGATAGAAGAAATAAAATTAAGGCTGCTATTGTGAAAGAGGAGTGACTAAGCGAAGTTAGATTTCCAAAGAAAGAAAAATAAGTGAAAAGTAAAATATTTTAACAGATCTCATTTTGAGTATTGGGACAGTTGAATTGTTCTGTGGAATATACAAAATGTCTGTCAAATATGTGTTTTGACATTGTTTTAAACGACAATGAACTCTATAGAGTGATGCAGAGGTGTCTGGTCATCGCCATATGCAGGTATGATAAAAATGGCAAGTCATTTTAGTATACATTTCTGACAAGAGAGCTATATAATATAGACATGAGTGCCGACAAAGATGTTTTATTTGAAAATTTGTGCCACTTAGTTTTGAATGAAAGATGGCCGGATTTTCCCGTCTACAGGGACGTCGAAAAAAAGCAGATGCAAATTGAATATAGACTTAGCAACGGAAGTTAACTGTATGTGAAAATTGTGCTTTGAGTGAATAAAATAAGGTCTGAAAATGTCTGTGTTATTATTCAAACAATTGCAAATTAGGGGCGAAAAGCTTAATTTATATTTAGTGATTTCGGTGTAAATTGGCGAAATTGTTGAGGGTGGTGCGCGGGGTACTTCTTGAGTTGCTTAATCTTCATGAAAATCAAATAGGAGAAACAGTTTCTGGAAGCTGACAACTGCCAACACAACGTACAACAACAAAGAGAGTAAAACGTCGCTCAGGGTGGTACACAATTGGTGTTAGGGTGTGAGGTTTACATTATTGCGCGTTTACTCGCTGTTTCACACCACCGTACAGATCTGAATAATTCAATAACACTCTAAATAGGCGGCACTAACATCAAAAAGACGCGTCGAAGCCAAAGCTGAATTTAACATTTTTAAAGGTGGATGAGGGAAAAAGCCGCCACTGACATCACCACACTGAAAATATTTTTACGAATTATACGCGACTGTTCTGCTGTCATCGCTCAAATTATGTGCATAATTTCATTTGCATGACGTTTGTTTTATTTTGATCAAATACATGGAACGTTCATTTTATTTCAATCATTTTTTTTTAATCCTCAAGCAATATATTTAATATCTTCTAATACCACCAACAATTTTCATATCCTATATTTTCTATGTATTAAGATTCTAATGGACGGAAGGAACGGAACCAAATGCTCGCACATAAAAGACTAAATATAAAACACTTTCAATAGCACTTACTTTTCCATAATTTCGACATTTTGCATTGAAAAATAAATGGGCTATTTTAAAATGCTACTTTTGTGAAACCAAAAAATTTCGAATAAAAATAACACAAATTTACTCTCACCGCTTTTACTACACCGGTCCCAGTGGTTTCTACAATTTATACCGCAGGGCCGGACTCGCCCGCTCACTTCGTCACACACTTATTTTCTACACCCTCACTCTGTAACAAACCACACACAACTAACAAAATACAGAGTTCTGATTAGTCACATAATGTAGAGAACCAAAAAAAAAGTTGACTGACTTTCAGCTGGTTCATTCTTATCTAACTTTTTTTTTTAAATAGGAAAATTTAAAATTTGTCAGTTGACTCAAAGCAGTTTTATTTTAGTTCATTATAATAATACAACATAGCAAATAGAGAAAAAAATGTGCGACATTTTATGTAGAACTGATGCTATATTTGATGCCTGATAAAAGTTGGTTGTTCGAAAAGTTTGATTTATTCGCAGTCCGTCCCTGCTTTGAAAAAGAACCAGCGCGCTTAAAGCGGAGCGGCACAAAGTTATCCTAAGGCGTTTATGTATATATTCTGACGTTTTGCAAAATAGAGAAAATACCTTATTTTCTCAAAGTTACGTGTTAGAAGAACACAATTCTTACCATAAATCAAATAACTCTTTGAGAATAATTTGTTTTAATAATTAGATTATATAATGTTTGTTCTTTATTAAAATTTATCTAGTTTGAAAAACCCAAAAACAAGTTTTATCAAAAGTTTGAAATAAAATAGCAAGAAGCTGGGGAACTTATTGAACTAGAACTTAGACTAAAATAACATATTTTGTAAAGATGTTGTCGTCAAATAATAGATTGACAAAAATTGTTTTTGATCTTATTTTCTCGCATGTAAAAATTCTGAACACACGTTCTGAATTCAACTGCACATATAAGTGAGGAGAATATGAAAATATATCGTATAAGGGGTGAAAAAGTTAGCCAAAGCAAATATTTTTCTACAGTTATTGTCTACAATTATGGCGAAAATAAAGAAAACATTGAACTTTAATGTGCTTGCTAATAGATTAAGCATTTCACAAGCGGCGGAATCGAGATAATTACAGACCTAAGTGTATCACAACCTTATTGCTGCCGCTCAAACTTGCAAACTCATAACTAAACTTAGAATGTGAAGGTATTATCCTTTACGAGCAAATGCACACCGAGCGACGGCAACAAATCATCATAAAATTTAAACAAAAAAAATACTCAAATTTAGTTTTTTTTGTAAATATTTTTTTACAGAATTAAAAAAAACAGCTTGAAATTAATTTTAGTTTTATTAATTAATTAATTAAAGTAAAAATTACACCTTCACAGTCTATTGTAAATCAGATGCTCCCAACAGTGAGTACTCAGAAGCGGTGTTAAATTATATCCTATACTATCTACAAAAGCACTCAGATAAAGCCTGAGATATTAGTTAAAAATAAAAGCACTGCAACGCTAAAAACAACATATGACAGCCAATCAGATCTTCTTATTAATTATAAAGCCGACGAAATTTTATCGAATGATTCTCTTGAGTTTGTACCTTTTTTCAAGGTGTGTTTTAAATGGAAAGCTATTTTGATTGGTGCTAGTTGAATGAAATAAGGCTATTATTCAATTACGACTAGCTAGAATAATTTCTTTTTTCTAGATCGAAAATCAACGCCAATTAAAATAACTAAACATGGATTAAACTGTTTCAAATAAGTACATACAAAATACAAACACTAATTAAATTAATTTCACGGGAATTATTCACTTAAAACAAAAAAAATTATATGTAATATTGCAATTACACAATTAATTGAATTATCTGTGTAATTAAAATAATTACCGATAGACATACTCGTGCTCGAAATAAATTGCTAACTAGAAATTTTAATACTCAATCCTGGTTTGAGAGAAGAAGTGTTATGAGTTTCGGTGGACCGATCGTTTCCTGTAAACAATTTTATTTATGCTTAGCTGCGCATGTGTATTTTAATAAAGCAGTAAATTATATTATTATGTCTGAAAGAGTTTTTAAAACTAAACACGCGAGTAATATCACAGTTCCATATTTGTAGATTTAGTAATTATCTCTGAGAAAGCTGTCTAGTGCAGATAAAATCCAAAGTACTGAAAAGCGATTAAAAGGTGCTTTGGAGCGCGCAGTGTGAATTTAAAATGATAGCTAATATATTCTTTTAAATCAAAATGACCCAGTTATTAAGTGAATAAGGTCGAATTCATCACTAAGGTTCCTGTAGATTTTGTTGTGTGAGGTTGAACTTTTCTTCAACTGTGTCAATGGAACGAAAAAAGAAATTTTGCTCGTGTCGTCTTGCCCCCTGTCAAGAAACAGGAAGAGTGAGGTAGTAATTTTCTTAAAATAATTAAATGAAGCACCAATTAAAAAGCACGCACGCGTATCAAGTTGATGGTAAATTTCAGATGGTGTGTGGGACATGAGAAAGATTGGCAAACAAAACTAAAAAGATTAGTTTTCGTACCTATTATTCTACTCCCAATTGTTATTTTCGTTGTTTTTTTAACACGATATAATTATACTAATAATAGCACTGAGAAAGCTATCATTTGTAAGAAAACAAACAATTTAACAACATTGATAAAAAAAAAAATCTAATTTATTTTAGCCATGAAAAATTTTGATCAAAGCGAAGCTTTGGAAGATGAGGATAGACGAGAAGTCTTGAAAGATACCAAAACATCTTTTGTACCAGAACTTTTAAATAAAAATATCACGAAGTCCAAAAATAGAAAAAAACGAGAAATTACTCTCAATGTGAGTAACACTAATTAAATTTTTTTCTAACAAAATTAATTTTTAGTATACGGATTTTGATGAAATTAATAACGATACAAATACTAATCCTAACATACTTCAGTCGCCTGTAAGTGACTCAAACAATTTTAAAATTTTTCAAATTTATTATTTTATCAGGATTTTGACAATAATAATGACACTCATCACGAAGGAACTTTCTGGGAAAGTAAACTCAACTACCAACAAATCAGACAACTTCAAGGTATTTAACAAATAATCCAAAGTTCAATTATATCTTATCATTTTCAAGCCACGACTATGCTTAAATATATGAATGCTTCTGCCGATCCTTGTGAAGACTTTTACGAATTTGCCTGTGGCAATTGGGATAAATATCACACCATTCCAGCTGATAGGACTTCTTATGATACTTTTGAAATGTTAAGAGAAAATTTAGATATTGTTCTGAGAAACTTATTATCAGAACCAATTGATAATGTAAGTGTACAAATAAAAAAATAATAAAAAAATAAAATAAAATAATATTTTTTTATAAAGGAAGAGAGTTATTATTTAAATTCATCATATTTCAACCGATCGATGAAAGCAGCGACGAAAGCAAAATTCTTCTATAAATCTTGCATGAATGAAGGTAAATACTGAACTGATTTTAGATTATTTAATGTTTTGTGATTTTTATTAGAAAAGTTGGAAGAAAGAGGTGAAAAGCCGTTAATAAAATTACTTGATGATTTAGGAGGATGGCCAATTATTCAACCAAATTGGGACGACACAAAATTTAAAATCGAAGAATTAATGGCTAATTTAAAATTATATAATAACGATATTTTAATAACAGAATGGATAGGACCTGACATTATTAATTCAAAAAATTACATAGTACAGGTATTAAATTTTAATATCATCTAACGTCGATATTTTTCTTATTTCTTTTATAGATTGATCAGACTACGTTGGGTCTACCTGGAAGAAGTTATTTTCTAGATCCATCTTATTCTAAGTATCTTGATGCTTATAAAGCTTTTATTCTAGCAATCTCGACTATTTTGGGAGCTCCTTTCACAGATGCTGTCGAAGATGTTAATGATTTAATAAGATTTGAAACTAAATTAGCAAATGTAAAAAATTTCAATTAATTTTAAACATTTAATTTTATTTTTTAGATAATGATTCCACTTGAAAATCGAAGAAATGTTACTGATTTATATTTGAAAACTAACATTGGAGCTTTTTGCAATTACTTTCCTCAGTTTGACTGGGTTCATTATTTTACGATTGTTTTAGGAAGAGAAGTTGATTTAGATCAACCAGTTGCTTGCTATTGTATGGATTATTTATACAAATTGTTTGATATTTTAAAACACACACCCCCGAGGTAAAATAACTTGCGAGCTGATTCAATCTGATTATAATAATTCCAGAACAATTGCTAATTATTTAATTTGGCGATTTGTAAGACATAGGACGAATAATCTAGACAATAGATTTTTAATAGCTAAGCAGCGGTAGCTTAACTTTTATTTTTGTTGTCTGTTAATTCTTCACTTTTTAGATTTTACTATGTTCTTTTTGGACGTGAAAAAGCCCCACCTCGTTGGCAATTTTGCGTATCTCAAGTGAATTCATACATGGGAATGGCTTTAGGTAGTTTATTCGTAAAAAAATATTTTGATGAAAATAGTAAAAATGATGTAAGATTTACAACTGTTAAACTATCAATTCAAAAGTATTGTTTCAGACATTAGAAATGACAAAACGTCTTCAAGAAGCTTTTCGTTCAATTCTTAAAGAAAACAGATGGTTAGGAGATCATACAAAAGATTATGCAAAAAAGAAAATAGATAAAATGAATTTAAAAATTGGATATCCTGACTTTTTACTCAATGAAGATGAACTTAGTGAACGTCATTATGATGTTGACGCACATCCTGATTATTTTTTTGAAAATATTTTAAGTATTTTACGACATTTAACAAAAAATGAACAGATGAAAATTGGAACTGAAGTTAATAAAACAACTTGGGGGACGGCACCAGCAGTTGTTAATGCTTATTATAGTAGAAATAAAAATCAAATAAGTTAAGTTTTTTTCTATATTATGAAAAAATGTTATTTAATTTTTTTTTTTTTTTTTAGTTTTCCCAGCCGGCATTTTACAGCCACCATTTTACCACAAACATTTTCCAAAATCTTTGAATTTTGGAGGGATTGGAGTAGTGATTGGGCATGAAATTACTCATGGATTTGACGACAAAGGCCGCTTATTCGACCAATATGGAAATCTGCAGCAGTGGTGGAAAGAAGATTCTATTTATAATTTCCATCAGAGGGCAAAATGCATGATTGGTGAGTTCTGCTATTTTAAATATTTATTTTTCTAAATATTTTTATCAGATCAGTATAATTCTTACATAATACCAGACGTCGACACTTATATGGACGGTTTTATAACTCAGGGAGAAAATATAGCTGATAACGGTGGTTTAAAACAAGCATTCAGGGTAATAAAAAATTTGCTAAAAAATTGTAAAACTAATTTTATAATTCAAAGGCGTACGAAATGTGGTCTAAATATAACCCGGACGCTGATGAGACTCTTCCGGGAATAAATCTCACAGGACAACAACTATTTTTCTTGAATTTTGCTCAGGTAGGAGAAATTGTCATTTATTTTAACTAGTTTTGTGAATAATTCTAGGTTTGGTGCGGAAAACAAAGAATTGATACTGTTAAAAGTAGATTGAAAGTTGCTGTACACTCGCCCGGTATATTCCGGTTCGTATTTTGAAATATAATGAATTTATATCGCCATCTAGTAACGAGTAGCGTAAAACTTTACAATTTTTCAGAGTAATTGGAACTTTGAGCAACTCTGAAGATTTCGCACGAATTTACAACTGTCCGGTTGATAGTAAAATGAATCCATCCGAAAAATGTAGTCTATGGTAAAATAAATTTATTTCTGTGAATTCAACTAGTCAATATTTTGATAAAAATTTATTTTTTAAAAAATAATAAATGTTTCACAAGTTTTTGGTTTATTTTCCTATACAAAAATCTTTGAAAATAACATCTAATAGTTGTTCTGTTGTTGTTGCTCCGACTAAATAACCGAGATGTTTCAGAGATTTCCTTAAAAATTCAGCCATCAGAACATTATCATTTGTTGATATTTTTAAAGCTATAGAAAGTGAGTCTAGACAGTGACTTAAATGTTGTCGATGTCTGATTTGATTCATACTTGGATGTTCAGCTGAGGGTTCTCCGCATCTGCACAAAAAAAAAATAGCTTATATTATATACAAAATTAAAACTCACAAAAACTTTAATTCTTTTGTAATTTTGTTGATAAGACTAGAAACACCTTGTTCGTTTTTACACGATAAAAATTCAAAATCATTTGAATCGATCCTAATATTTTCATCAATTAAATCTATTTTATTGAAAACTACAATATGACGTTTATCGTCTGTAAAAAAACTATTTATACCAAGTTTACTGACGTAAAACTTCAAGTATTCGTGCATATCGGACGATGGATTATTTTTTAACCATTGTGTATAATTTAAGCAATCAACAACTAATATAATAAGGTTTGAATTTTCATAACTAAGCAACGCCCTTCTAATTCCTTCTTCCTCTACAACATCATCAGTTTTAGATCTTAAACCAGCAGTATCAGCAAGGATTAAAGGATATCCACCGATGTTTAAAGTCACTTCTAGGATATCTCTAGTAGTGCCCTCTATCGGCGTTACAATAGCAGCAGGTCTTTGGCATAATAAATTCAACAAACTGCTTTTCCCCACATTTGGTTCGCCTAAAATAACTGTTCTGACTCCATTTCTTAAAATTTCTCCTTTTCGTCCATCGTTCAAATGTTGCTGAATTTCGTTTATTAATTGTTTTATTTCGACAACAACTTCATCTAATACTCCATCGTCTATTGTTTCAGTCTCTTCAAAATCAATGTGAGCTTCGATATGAGCCACCGATCTTACTAAACTTTTTCTCCACTTGTTATATAATTTACTTAATGAACCTTGAGTTTGTAAAAACGCCTAAAATCGTATAAATGAGTTATTTCTTTTGTAAGTGTTAAATTACCTGTTTTCTTTGTATTTCAGTCTCTGCTGCTAACAAATCAGCTAAGCCTTCAACCTCAGTTAAGTCTAATTTATTATTATAGAAAGCTCGTCTTGTAAACTCTCCTGGCTGAGCTAAGCAACAATTTGGAATCGAAGATAAAGCGTTTAAAACTGAATTTATCACAGCAATGCCTCCGTGAACATGAAATTCGCAACAATCTTCACCGGTGAAACTGTTAGGTCCTGGAAATTTGCTTTAAATTTGTTATAAAAAAAAAAATGTTTATATAACCTGGAAACCATAGTATTAGTCCTTTGTCTAGAATTTCTTGAGATTTAGGGTGTTTAATACTCCGTAAAACTGCTGTTCGTGGTTTTGGCAAATTCAATAGTCCGGTGAGGCTTTTTAAGGCTATTTCTGTAGAGGGGCCCGACACACGAATCACCGCAACCCCACATTTGCCCTGACCTGATTATTATTATTATTATTATTAAAATGGAGATTTGAATTACTACACGTACCTGAAGACAACGCAAAAATTGTACTTATGTATCTGAGATGTATCCTTTTAAAACATAGATTTTTAAACATTCTGTATATATTTAGTAAATTATGCAAAATCCCTAGATTTTATTTTTTCATGTTGGTAGTTGTGTATCAAACAAGTACGTTGTAGACACACACTAGAGTCCGTTCAAAATATTGGGTTATTTTTCCAAATTTATCAATAAAAATATCAAAATGTGTGCGAAAATGGCATTCCAACACCAAGCTGGAACAGCTATGGAGTGTTTGAGTGTGAGTATCAATTTTTTTTTTATGTTAATTTGGTGGGCGTAAAATAGCCATAAATGACTCATTAGCATAATTACAGTAATACTTATTATCTAATGATATTCCTTTTTGTAGAGAGTTAATCTGCTTTCTTGTTTTAGATACCAATAACTCTTCATAAAGAAGTCGATGGAGATACAATGAGATGTGGTTTTAAAATTGGAGGTGGCATTGATCAAGACTATCATAAAAGTCCCCAGGGATATACCGACAACGTAAAACTATTCATTTTATTGAATCTTATAATGAGCTATAAATTTTTTACTTGTAGGGTATATATGTAACAGAAGTTCATGAGTCAAGTCCTGCTTCTAAAAGTGGTCTAAGAGTTCATGATAAAATCTTACAATGCAATGGCTACGATTTCACAATGGTGACTCACAAAAAAGCTGTTAGTTATATAAAGAAACATCCTGTTTTGAATTTGCTAGTAGCTAGGAAAGGTGTGACTTCTACATAATATCATTCAAAGCAGTATTTACTTTTTCCTTATGTTTATCTTTGATTTTTTTATGTTCCAGTTACCAATAATTCCATTAATTTTAGTGATTTAGATTAAGGTTTTTTTAAACATACTTTTTATGACTGTATATTTCAGTTTTTATTCGTCTAATGATCGTTGTTATTTAATTTGAGAAAAGTCTATGTGAAATGTTGGTGTCTAGTTGCGACAAATATTTGAGTCATTATATAAGTGTATTGCTTAAATGGAAATGCATTTACCTGCTTATAGTTAAATAAATCTATTTACAAATATTGTTTCATTTCAAATTCGCCGCGTTTTTTTTTTTCAACCAATCAACTTTGAATTTCTTCAATCACGTTTGTTATGACATTTTGACATAACCCGGCTTTTCGAATGTTATCAGTGGAAGTAATGAATTACTGCAAAAATTAATAAAATGTTTAGTTTTCAGAATAGTAAAGTTGTTACTTTGATTACTTTTGGTTTTTTGGTGCATACTTTAATATTGAAAGGAGTTTTCGATATTTATTTTTCAAGTCCTATAGACCATGGGATGAAACCCATAAAATCCACAAATCATCCGCCTGCAAAACGCTTAGTTTTCTTTGTTGCTGATGGGTTAAGAGCTGAAGCTATTTTTGAGAAAAACCGAACTGATATTGCTCCTAACCTCAAGTAAGTTTTGACTCATCTTTTATATTTGTAATTATTGGTTATTCTTACAGTAATATAAGGAAAAATCGCGGTTCTTGGGGTGTATCTCATACTAGAGTACCAACAGAATCACGTCCGGGTCATGTAGCTTTATTGGGTGGAATTTATGAGGACCCCTCAGCACTACTCAAAGGTTGGAAGGTGAATCCTGTTGATTTTGATTCAGTGATTAATCAAAGTACAAATGCTTGGTGTTGGGGAGGTCCTAGCATTGTCAATATGTTCAATAAAGGTAATCCACTTACATGTTTATTAAATTTTTAAAATATTGTTTTTAGATAATTTACCTCACATTCATTTACATTCCTATAGTCACAATCTTGAGGATTTTGGTAATAATAACACAATTGAACTAGATTCTTGGGTTTTCGAACACGTCCAATCTTTTATCGAACACAATAAAAACTGTAAAGATTGTAGAGCATTCAGACAGTCTGGGAATTTATTCTTTCTCCATTTGCTTGGCATTGATACGTCTGGACATGCATTCAAACCAGAATCTGAGTAAATAAATTAGTTCATTCTAATAGAATAACAGCAAAACTTATATTTTGCAGAGAATACGCTAAAAATATCAAATTTGTTGATGGAATAATACCAAAAATTGAAAATTTATTTGAAGAAGCGTTCCCAGACAACTCAACAGCTTACGTTTTTACTGCAGATCATGGAATGACCAATTGGGGATCTCATGGTGCTGGATCTCATCACGAGACTGAAACTCCGTTAATTGCATGGGGTGCTGGTATTAAAAAAGACAACACAAGAAAAGATGTAAAACAAATTGACATTGCTCCGTTTCTATCTGCGTTGATAGGAGTGAATTATCCTATTAACTCTCTTGTAATTGACTATTTTTTATTTATATTTTCTTCTGATTAATTGTTCATAGGGACGTCTACCGAGTGATTATTTTAATACTTCCATGGAAAATTTATCAGAAATGATGATTTCTAATGTTCGTCAATTGATAGAAATATTCAACGTGAAAAGATACAGAATAATGGGAACAGCTATTAGATATGTGCCATTTTTAGGAATCGAAACCTTTGATCTCGATAGAAAAATTTTGCATTTGAGAAACTTATCTAGTCAAAATAAATACGACTTACTTGTAAGTTACATTAATTGATTGATTGTACTTCATTGTTTTGTTTCAGAAAATTGAGACTGAACGGTTTATTGAAGTTTTGATACAGGGTGCTGATTATTATCACAACTATTATCAATTACCACTTTTAATAGCAATAACTATGGGTACAGTTCAATGGATAATATATTTAGCAACGTTTAATATTAATCTAAAAAGAGAATTCCAAAGTAAAGAAGTTAACTGGGAGCAAGGTTTTATTTTTGGACCGTTATATATAATAACTCTACTTTGTCTTTACTGTAATTTATTCAAAACTAAAAATAAGATTTAATATAATTTATTTCAGTGCAATCTCTGCCTGTGATATTTTACATCTACTTCCTGTTTCCAATAGTAATGTTACAAATTGTTTTAAACCGCTTCCATTATATTTTAGAAGCTATAAAGCAAATTAAGAATTTTGGACTAAAAAGTAGTTTAATTCAAGTTTTGATTTACATTCTTGGATTAAGATTACTTGTAAGTTTTTCAATGTTTATTTATTTTTTATTATGTTGTTGATTACAGGTGCAAGGCTTCCGCAACCGTGAAAACTATTCAATTGTAATGTTTGTAATGATTGCTTTTATGTTTTTTTCAAAATCGTTGAAAACTTGCGCTCCACAAAAACAAAAACTTGTTTGGATTTGTTGCTGTTTTGTTTTATCAATCTTCCCGTTACTTCCAGTTATGAAAACAACTTTTAACGTCTACAGCTAGTGAGTAAAAAAAAAAACTAATTTAAATGACTAATTAGTATATATATATATATATACTATATATATATATATATATATATATATATATATATATATATATATATATATATATATATATATATATATATATATATATATATATATAGTATAATAAATATAAATTTATATTTGTAGTATTACTGGTTTTGTTGTTTGGTGGAAAGTTTTTGAAAATTTCATCTTTATGCGTTTGGAAAAAGACCCAAGAAACAAATATCTGAACATTCAACACACATTTCTTAAATTAACCCCAATCTACACTCTTTTAGTTGAATATGACATTATAACATCTGACTCTTTTTTGAAGAATTTTGCGTGGATTTGGGCTAGTAAGCATCATTTTTTTTTGTATTCCTCAAAATAAAAAAAATAAAATCTAAGTTACTCCGATTCTCATCATTCCAAAGTCACCTAATCGAATTTTCACAAGATTAACAAGCATTTTTCTTGGATTTGGCCCATTCTATTTAATGGTTACTTCAAATTATGAAAATTTCTTTTTAATTTGGTACATATTAACATTACTGTTATGGTTAACGATCGAAAGTAAATGCTTTGGATATGCTTCTATCAAAAAAGCTAGTTTTGAACGACGAACGAAAATAGAACACCATCAAACAAGTGATGATTTCCGGCGAGCTTTTTTCTTTGTATCCTTTCATTTAAACTAATAATACAAAAATATGGTATAAAATTCTTAACTTTGTACAGGTTGTTTTCATTTTTGTAGGTTTTTTCGGAACTGGTAATATCGCTAGTTTGAATTCATTTGATCCAATGTGGGTCCGCTGTTTTCTTACTGTCTTTAGCCCATTTAAAATGGCAGGGCTTATACTTTTGAGAATAATAGTGCCGTTTATTTTCACGAGTTGTGTATATAGAGCTGTTAATTTATTCAGACAAGGCAACACTCTTAATATGTTTTGTATAGTATTAATGTTTTCTGATTTAATGTTATTGGAATTATTATTTTATATAACAAATATTGGTTCATGGCTTGAAATTGGTATGAATTTTTCACAGTTTATAATAATGGAAGCTTTCGTTCTTATTTTGTTACTTTTGTATGGATTTGCTTATTTTTTGACTACGTTTTGTTATTAATTGCTACCAGTATTGTTTTTTTTATGCATTTTTCTACTGTGATTTTAACAGTGTGATATTAGAGTTTTAATGTTTGTATCCAGATTTTTCTTGTTCTATTGTTCAAATAAATTTTTTGTATTAAATCTGGTTCTTTCATGATGTCAGTTAGAACAGCTGTTGCTTGTATTTATATACAGTGACGTCACAAAATCACACTCCAGTGCAATCGAATCAAAACAATTTTTTTTTGTTAAGAAACAATAAACACTGAGAAACTATCAGTAATGTAGTGAATAAATTGAGAGTAGTGATTGTAACAAGTTTATAAAACTTATATAAAAAAAAATGGCGCGAAACTTCGAACAATTTAAAAGGCCAGGCGCTATTGCGCATGCTTGCCTAAACGCGGCATTCATTTGTTGATATCAAGTCAGTCGTCATTTAGAAGTGTTCAAGTTTTTTAATTTTCATTTTTAGTTGAATTATTTTGAGTTTTTTTGGAAAAGGTGTGGTGTAAAGTGTTGATATTGAGTTCTAATTTGTATATTTTGATTTCTAGTGTACATTTCTTTCGGTTTTAAAAAATGTAAATAGTTGTGATTTCATCAACTCTTACGACGACCATCACGAAGGTAATTAATTAATTTTAATAAATTTGAACTCACTTTTACGACAAATCTAACGATTTTTGAGTTAATCTTACTTTATTGCGTATTTTTGCAAAATTTGATCGAAACCTGTTGAATTTTTGGGTTAGTTTAAAGAGTAATTCTGGGGGGTTCGTTTCCCGGTCTTTTTATATTCAGACTCAATTTAGTTGATAATTATAAATGGGTCATTAGTGTTTTTTGGTGACATTTTGTAGAGACTACTTAAAAGTATAATAATGTGAAAATAAATTTAAAAAATATTTATTATTATTGAAATTATCAACCGTAAATGTAATTTGCCGCCTATAACCTAACACTTGTTTCAACTATTTTTCAAAAGCTTTATTTGCAAAAATTGGTAGGTATTATTGGAAACTTTCATTGCAAGTTATTTATTAATCAACAAAATTTAATTTTCATTTAATTTGATCTAGAAATTTTGGTATTTAAATGAATAATAACGTATCTGTTTTGGCGCCTAAACTTCAGGGATTGTCAATGACCGCCACGAAAGCAAATTTGTCTTTTTACAAAAAAACTAACTTATTAACGTCTTTGAGATTGAATTATTAGTTATTCTGGTTATTAATTGATTTTGGGTTTCAATAGGTGGGTTATAATTATGGTTAGCACTGAATTGATTGAAGAAAGTGAAGACAGGTAAGAGTGTCTCTAAAAAGTATTTCCATTGAAATTTTTAATTTTTTTTCTTTGTAGAATCGTAAAAATGGATCATTCCGATAGTAAAAAAGAAAATAGAAATAGGTAGGTGGTTGTTTTATAAATAGTATTGTAAGAGTTTATCTTATCAAAGTGGTTTTAAGTTTTAAAGTTATGAAACAAATCATTACTCTAAACAGGAATGCATTGTTTCTTATCAAATAAATTATAGGAAAAAATTAAAAGTCGTGTTTAAAGTAGATTTGTTTGTGTTTATCATAGACCTTTAAAATTTAAATGCCCTAGTTTTAAGTAAACAATGGTTGTAGGTGTGGGGAGGCAAGCGGTATTCCAGTTGAAAATAATGAACAAAGGCAAGTTAAGTTAATTTTTTTCCGGTTTATTTTTTCTAAATTTATGACTTTAGATCTCAGGAAGAATATAACGACGGGGAAAATAGTCGGGACAGTAGTAGAAGTAGTGAAGTTGAGGAACAAAGGTAAGAGTTCATTTTACAACTCAATTGGAAACTTTAATTCATTTTTTCAGTGTAAAATCATCGCAAAATTTCGATGAAGCACGATGCAGTGAAAGTATGCCTTCTTCTGATTCAAACAAAGAAAACATTGACAGGTAGAAATTATTATTTTTTTTTTTAGTTTGTTAATTTTTGTTTTCGCAGTTCTAACATTATAGAATTTGATCCTTCGAATTATATAATCACTGGTGAACATAATCTCGGTCAGTATGACAATACAGACCAAATTCCTCTACCTCAATTGTTGAAAATGCACGTTAAACAATTAGTCTCAGGGTTTGAATTTGGAGAAGCCACAAAACGTCGCGCTCAAGAAAACATGAAATCAGCTCGAGATAAATCTAAAAATGAAAATCGAAAAAGTGACGAAATTCAATTAACAGACTTAGAAAAAGATGATGATTTAACCGACGTAAAACCATGTTGTTCTAAAACTCTATCAGAGAAAGAACATAAAACTCCCCATTCTCGAAAACGCCAAAGATTGGCAGAATCACGAATTATTATAAATTCCGATCGAGATTTTTGTAAAACTACTCGACGTGTACCAGAATGTTTGTTGAATCATCCAGATTGTAAAGAAGTTTGGATGTTTATGATTTTTAAAGAAGAAGCTTCATTAAAGTTACGAAATCCGCGACTTTTTAATGATTTCAAAAGTGTTACACCGAGAATGAGAGCAATTTTATTAGATTGGTTGATGGAAGTGGCTGCAGTTTATCATTTACGAAGAGTAACTTATTATTTAAGTGTTGATTATTTTGATAGATTTTTATCCATCAGACCGGATATACCAAAAAGTTTATTACAGTTAGTGGGAATTACTTGTTTGTACATAGCTGCTAAAGTTGAAGAGATTTATCCTCCAAATTTGTCGGAGTTTTCGTATGTTTGCGACGGAGCTTGCAAGTCGAAGGATATGGTTTCTTGCGAATTGTTGATATTAAATGTAAGATACATATTTTATTTATTTATTTTATTTAATTTGAAATTTTAGAGTTTAGGATGGGAAGTTGTGCTAACAACCCCAAGCGATTGGTTAAATTTGTACATGCAGTTACATTTCAAAAGCCCTGATGTAGTCCGTACCAGCCTGAATATGGATTTGAACAAAGATTTTATATTTCCACAGTATTCAGCTTATCAATTCACGCGCGCTTCGCAATTAATGGATTTATTGTCGTTAGATCCTGGCTTTTTAAAATTTGGGTATAGTGTAATAGCAGCGTCTGCTATGTATTATATGTATGGACAAAAAGTAGCCCTTGCAGTTTCCGGTTAGTATTTTTAAAATTTTCTAGATTTATTTTTTTATTTATTTTTTTTTCTAATTTCTTCGATAGGTTTATCATGGGAACAATTAAAACCGTGTGTTGACTATATGGAAGTTTTTTACACAATAATAAAAGATACACCAGATCCGCGTCTTTTATCTTGTCTTGGTGGTCCACACCCTGAGGAAATGAATAAACCATCAACTGGACTTTTAAGAAGAGTACAAAACGGTCCGAAGAATGAAAATTATTCGTTCCAAACTCATGTAGCTAGCATGGACTATTTTGTAAGTTTATTTGAAAAAAAAATCTTTTGTTATCATTTTTTTAATAGGAAAAAGCAACTATTTATCGATTGACTCGTTATAATAATCAAAAAGAAAATTTAGAAGAAGTAGATACAAAAGTTGACAGTTTAAATAGTGAAAATGAAGATGAAAGTGAAGAAGCTCAAGAGTTGAGAAGTAATGAAAATTATAGCGATTTAACCGATTTGGCAACTTTAGAAGAATTAACAAAAGATGAGGATAATAATGATGATATAAATGGAGAAAATCTAATGAGTTTAGATGAAATTTTTGAGTTGATTTTGAATCAAGACGAAACGAGAAGTACAAATTCCGAATAAATAATATTCAACCCTTTTTCGGTTGTGATTTATCGTTTTGATGATTTTCTAGATTTCTCAGGTGTTAACTGCCTAAACATTTCATGGCTTAATTAGCCACTAAAATAATATAGGTTTAGTTTATTGCCTTTCTGGATAGGTCGTTAATACATTTATGTATTAATTCTGTGATTTGTAGTTTTAACTTTGAATCGATTTTTTACAAGTTTTGTTAGAGGCAATAGTTATGTTATTAAAAAAATCAGATCTCAATGTATAAAGCAGCTGATGTATATTCCCGATATTAAGCAAAATTTTATGTAAGTTTTTAGCGCACAAAAAAAAAGACTGTAAACAACATTTTTGTAATTTTTTATTTCTAATAAAAATTTGGAAGTGATTAGTTCGTTTTTTGTCCGCTGTCGTTATGCGTGGCGCTGTTTTTAAAGACATAACCTTTTCGCTCGAAAATCCGTCTGTTAACAGTTCAGTGGAAGTTTGTTTTTCAGAAGAAAACTAATTTAAGGTAATGCATTAAAGAAAAGTGTAAAAAATAGTATTATTTTATAGTTTTAATTATTTAAATGATAAAAGTTGTCTGTTTTTTATTCACACGTGTTTCTAACCTGTTTCAGCGAAAATGGAATACTTACAGTATGAAAATATCTGGATCACAAAAAATATCTATGAAGAAGCTGAAATAAAGTATTATGAGAATTTAGCAAAGGTATGTAGGTTGTACTTCTAGCATTAAGTAGTCATTTAACACGTAGCCGTTTTCGCTTTCATATTTTAGGATCGGATCTAAAGTTGCTCTTGATCTTGGATATTAATCTTTCTAGTTTTTATTTTTATTCGTTTCTTAATTCACAATTGTTCCCGACTAACCCTTGTTCTTATATAACAGATTTTTTTTATATTTTATAGCCCAAATTTTCTTTTGTTGTATTTGAACCAGTTTCACAATGCTGGTTTAACAATAATGGTTATTCTGTTTGGTGTAGGCATCCGTAACTCCTTTGGCTGGAGAAGTTGCCAAGGCCAGACAACTTCTTATTGAAAGTAGGGATTCTTTTAAAGATGTGAGTAATAAGGGTTAGCTTTTAACACATTTTCATTTCTTTTAACATTATCGTTCATTTATCAAAATTTTTATCTTCTGTGATTGCCATCTAACAGTTGCAGGCACCATCTGAAGGCCAATCTATCGATCCTGGCTCTATCAAATTCTTGGAGAAGAAGAGTTTAGAATTTGAAAAAAGTAACAGTCATCATTGTTTTTATCGCAAATTTATTTATTTTTTTAGCTGTTAATCAAATTTTGAATAAAATCGAGCAACTAGAACTGCGTCTTTGTAATATTGAAAAGAAAGTCTCTGGACCTGCAGTTACATCTTGTTCCAAATTCACTGCTACTGTTAAATCTACCTCAAGAGAAGACGACGATGATGATGTCGATCTGTTTGGTTCTGACTCAGACGAAGAGAATGAAGCAGCTGCTAAAATTAGAGAAGAGAGACTGGCTGCATATAATGCCAAAAAATCCAAAAGTAAATCTTACATCTTGTTTCTTATTTTAATTAATTTGTTTAATTTTAGAACCAGCTTTAATTGCAAAGTCGAATGTAATTCTTGACGTTAAACCTTGGGATGATGAAACCGATATGAAAGAGCTTGAAAATCAAGTTAGAAAAATCTCATCTGATGGGCTTCTTTGGGGTGCTGCTAAACTCGTGCCATTAGCTTTTGGCATCCATAAACTTCAAATTTCCTGTGTTGTTGAAGATGACAAAATCTCGATTGATTGGTTGCAGGATGAAATCACTGGCATTGAGGATTATGTAATTATCAAAAATATAGTGTCCCAACGATGTATAAAAGTCAATTTTTTACTTTGTTGAGACACTTGTATATAAATAATTCTAATTTCGTTTTTCCAGGTCCAAAGCGTGGATATTGCAGCTTTCAATAAAATCTAAAGACCAAGCCACAAAAATGATTTTTTATGTTCTTTTTCCTTACTTTGAAATTAAAATTTAACTTTTCCACCAAGTTTTATTTATTCAAAAAAGAAACAAATCTTAGTTTTAAAATTTTTACTTAACAATTTGGAACATGACAACAATAAGCGATTAAATACACTGTGCATAAGTATAATCGACTTTAATGGAGTAACTATAATACAGTATTACTTGAACATTTATGAAATGGATAAATTTAAGCCAAACCTAAGCGGCGCATTTCTTTCAACAATTCGTTACCCATCTGTGCAGGCGATTTAGTAACAATAACACCAGCTTTTTCTAACGCGTTTATTTTATCTTGAGCACCACCTTTACCACCTGAGATTATAGCTCCTGCATGACCCATACGACGTCCTGGAGGCGCTGATAATCCAGCGATAAATGAAACAACAGGTTTCGCATTAGGACCCTAAAACTAAAACATTATTGTTTCAAAACTAAGTAATAAAAGTTACTACCGAATTGTGATTTAGCAAATAATCAGCAGCTTGTTCTTCAGCAACTCCTCCAATTTCACCAATAAGAATAATACCTTTGGTTTCGGGATCTTTTAAAAATACTTCAAGACAATCGATAAAATCGGTTCCATTGAACGGATCACCTCCGATTCCTACACAAAGAGTTTGACCCAACCCTACTTGAGTGGTTTGATGAACAGCTTCATAAGTCAGAGTGCCGGATCGAGAAACCACACCAACTACACCTTTTTGGTGGATATGTCCAGGCATAATACCAATTTTACACTATAGAAAATAATCCTAATAAATTATTACTTCAATGTTATTATTATTACTTGTTCGGGGGCTATGATTCCTGGACAATTTGGCCCTACCAATCTACTTTTATTTTGACGAAGAAGTCTGTGTTTTACTTTTACCATATCTTGTTGAGGAATGCCTTCTGTTATACAAACTATTAATGGGATTTCTGCATCGAGAGCTTCTAAAATTGCCGCTGCGGCGCCTGGTGGTGGCACGTAGATAACAGACGCATCGGCACCGGTCGCATCCCTCGCCTAAAAAACAATTTGATAATGGAAAATCTCAAAAGATTAAATATCGGATCCAAAGTCAAAATCACTATCAATTGTCATGATGCAGATAAAGATAGACAAAATATTCATGGAGCGATTAAAAAATTATATAAGCGGTCGTGACTCATTTATGTAACTAATTATATCAGGAAATTATCATTAATGTACAATTTTATACACATGTGCGGAAAAAAATTCAAAACTTGTCAATTTTTCCGTAATTGTATTCGCGGCAATGAATCAAAGTGCATTATTTGATTGAGATAAGATAAAACATATAAACAAAACGATCATAAATTATATAAAAAAATTGAGGTTTTGATAATTTGATTTTTTTCCAAGCGGGCTGTTGTCAATTTTTTAAGGTTATGTTTTGGTGACATACCTCTTTGACAGTGTTGAATACAGGAAGATCCAAATGAGTTTTTCCTCCTTTTCCTGGGGAAACACCCCCAACGACTTTAGTACCATATTCAATAGCTTGCTTACTATGGAAAGTCCCTTGTTTGCCAGTAAAACCCTGACAGATAACCTTGGTATTTCCAGTCAACTTAAGATTTACTCGAGTAGCTTCATAACTGTTGAATCTAATTGACTGTCCAACTTTGAAACTATCAGCTACAAACACATTTATCAATAGAATGTGAACTTTGCACCTGTTAGGTTAACCAATTTTTTTTAAATTTTTAATAAAATTTTACAAAAAGGAACCTAGCCAACTGTTTAAAATGACATTGCTCTATAGTGAATGACAAAATCTATTTTAAAAACAAATATAAATCAAGGATTATATAATTTTAGACTTACGAATTATTCGTCTCAATATTCTAGCATGTGAAGCCATTATTGCAATTTATTTTTATGATAGATGGAGTGACTATTCTAAAATTTTTCACTTTAATACATTAATATTAAAAATAAACTTCGGTACAGGAACTACCACACAAGTTCACACACACCAACATTTACCAAGTGAACCAAATTCAGGGATCGTAGATAGACAGAGACCTATTTGTCAATGAAAATAAACAGAGATAAAACACTCTACAGGTTTCTGTTATATCAACTAAAATTTAAAAATCACTGTAATTGCTTTCATAAGCTGAATTATCTAATCAAATTTATATAAATTAGCAAATCTACAGCATTAATTATCATTCAACACATCAAAACTGAGCTATTATTTTCAAATGTTTACATTTTAATATTGATTATTTCAGTACGTACCTAACTTTATGATACAATAATCTGAAATTCAAAATTTCAGTTTCAGGTTTAATCAAATAGCTGAAATAATACAAAAAGTCATGTTTCTAATGTAAAATTTCACTAGTTTTGTGAGTGTAGTTTTTGTTTGAAATTACAGAGGTCAGCATCCGTTTTCCGCGACTGAAAACTTGAAAACTCCGATTTCTGCTCACGCAATTCGCACAATCTGGGAATTACAACATGTAGCCTACGAAAAGCAGCTTTTTAAGTGGTTGCGTATTTCCAGTAAAATGAAATTACTTTGTTCAAAAATCTTTGATTCGGTTTGAGAAAAATCAAATCAAAGAACTTTCAACAATTTGATTTTTTATTGAGACAAACAATTAGTACAAAGAAATTAAAAGGCAAAAGGTTGTAGTGATTGTTTATTGTTTTTATTAACTCAAGTCATTACAAAGTTCCAGTTTCATTAGAACTTCAAGTTTCAACATTAAACAAACTGATTGCTTTGAAAAATTACATTTACAATTAAAAAAATACAATTGATTTTAATGGCGAGCAGCATATTTCAACTTATCTATTCAAATCATTATAAACATTAATATTATAGCATTATAATATTAATTTAAATAAAAAGAAAATATAAAATAAAAGTAATTTTTGTTTAAAGAATGAAAATAGTGATTATAGAACATTCCTTGAAGTTGTCACTAACTAAAATGTATTAACGTAACGCAAACTTCTAAAAAATCTAACAAAACTCTTACTATTGATATAAACAGAAGATTAAAAAAAAAAGTATTTTCAGAATATTGTTTGTGCGACTATTACCATTAAAAAATATATTTTAATTAGAATCTTCTGATTTTCTGTAAGAATGGCAGGAGATCTAATGCAAAAAGTCAAAGTTTATTAATCAATAATTATAAATAATGAGAATAAATCACTTACGCTTCCTTGTCGTCGATTGATAAAAGCCTTCATTTCTTTCCTAAAAGCAGAAGCTTCTGAAATTTGATAAAAATTATTATAGATTAAAAAATATATTATATTATATATATATTACCTTCAATTTTCCTTTGAAAAATATACGCTTTGTTGTATATTTTTAAAGAAAAATCTTGCCATATCTTGCTGTAGGTATTTTCAGACATTTGAAGCTGTTAAGATTAATTACAGTTTAATTATAGAAAATCTTCAAAGATAAAATTAACCAAAATTTCCAAACATTTAACAAAAATGTATTTTTATTTTATATTCTCTACCGACTTTATTCTGATGGAAACAAGACACAAATGGAAGATAATCGCATTCTAACAGTGACAAAAACATGATAAATTTTGTAACAAAAAAGTAGTGAAACGTTTTATTTGAAAAATTGAGACAAATAATTAATAATTTTAAAATAAATTATTTTTTTGTTGAAATTGTTTCCGATTTAATGTAACATAAATAAGACAGACGAAGTATCAATAAAAGATAAATCAAAGAAGAAGTTCATTACAGTGCTTATAAATATTTCCTTTGCAAACATAGAAATTAAATTGTAAAGAAAAAGAAAACAAATAATGCCGAATACTTTCTTAAAACTCAATAAAGTTAGAGAAATATTGATTGAATAGAAAAGTTTACTTATCTATTGAAGCATGATAATTCACAATACGCTGAAATCGACTGAAAATTGTAAATTTTTTCGATATTTTTCGCTCAAGCTACAATTTTTAATTGAAAAAAGTGATTGTTTTGTTGCAGAATCGGAAATGAAAGTTTTAAAGAGATTCTTTAGAGGAAGTGGTCATTCGCAAGTTCTTACATTCATGTGATATTTACCGAAGGGCTTCTTCAATTAATTCGGTGGGTGGGAGCGGAGCTTTGTCAATTACTCCGCGGAATCTAGGTATAAAAGCACGAGTTGCTCTTCTGTTGGTCATTCATTGAACAGCATTCAAAGGTGAAGTTTGTTCTTGATCTCATAGGAATGTATCGTGTGTGGTTCATCGTTTTGGTGATTGCTTTCGTGGGAGTATGTACGGCTCAACTTAACTTTACCCCTAATTGGGGGAAACGCACCAGCTCTTCAACAGGAACAGACTCCGACAACTGCAAAGAATCCGTAGATACAATTATGCTCATCTATAAAATCATCCAGGTACTCAAATTTTCCAAAGATAAATTTATATCTCCAATAATTTCAAATTTTTATTCCAGAATGAAGCTCAGAAGTTAGTCGAATGTGAAAAATTTCCTAATTAACATTCACAAGAAAACAATAGAAGAACTGTTCGTTTTATGCCCATGTGTCTGTTTAATTCATTATATTTGTTCTTATGATGTAAATTATGGTCAATAAAATAATTACTAATTTAGTTTAGTAATAAACATTAGCTGTGGCAAGCCGTTCTGCTTATTAATTTTTTTTTCAAAACTTCCAAAAATATTGCATAAAGAATCAAATACACTTAAAGCTAATTTATAAAGTATAAAGAGGTTTGTTTACTATTTATAACTGATTTGATATTGGCGACAGAATGACGCACTGTTTCACGTTTTTATTACAGATTTATTAATGTGCTATTAATCCTGATTGTTGATTCACCTCAATTTGAGCACATTTTCATATCACAAATAAATCGTTGAAATTATCAAAACATTGCTTTTAATACATCCCATTGGGTATTGACAATTGAAAGAAAAAAGTGATTGTAGGTATTTTATATGAATTAAACTATTACAGTAAGTCCGTAAAAAACAAGTTGTGGATATGAAAATTTATTATTCATTTTTTGAATATATATAACAACCCATTTTACACACTATAAACAATTTGCATTTTCGTTGAATTGGCGTCTCATTCAAAATATTGTTTTTTGTATTTTATAATGCAGCGACTAAACTAGCAAACTGGATTATAAATTTGATATTTTTTTTTATTAAGAAAGTGCTAAAAATGCATCATCCGAGATTAAGTCGCAAAATCAAAATTTTTACCGAATAATTATTCACTTGAATAATAAGAGTTGATAAAAATTAAAAAAAAAAAAAAAAGAAAAAGAAATACCAGAAGACAGCGATCCTCGTTCAAAAGTTCTTTAATGAATGAAGTTTCATTTATTATATGTTAAACATTTTCCTTGAAGGCGGTTTTACATCGCGTTGCGCCACTTTGTTTTGTCGACTTAGTGGACGCTCAGCTTTAGATTAAGCATCACTTTTGATAAATATATGAGATTGGGTGAGACTTCACACCTTCCTAATTTTAATTTAATTGTCAAATAATAAATAAATTTGAATGCCATTATTCAAAACAATGTAAAATATACATATAATAAAATATGCCTGAAAATAATTTAAATGGATAGATTTTTTTCATATTGGAAAAATCAGAGCTTAAACCAAAATTGACAAATTTTTTTTTTACTGAGGAGTTTTATAAGTACAGGGCTCTGGTTGATAGAGGGCGCTTGAGTAAAAGTTACCTTTATGTGTTTTACCGACTGAGTAATCTACGCGTTCGTCGTACGTCGATTTGTCGAAAACGTTTTCGATGGTTTTGCCGCTAAACTTAGTAAAGGGTAGTTATTTTGACGGATGTGAGAAAAGCTTAATGTAAACAGTGTTATTTTGATAGATTGTTAGTTGTTTGTGATTAAGATAAGTGCATAAAACATTGGACACTTTTGGTTGTGTCCACGTTTGAATTTGCAAACTTACTGCGATTGGCTTTGTGGATGGTTATGTGCAATGTGATCACGTAATGGCGGGTAAGGCGTTACAGTGGAAATGTGTGGCTAACACCACTGGCCCTCAACCTCGGCCAAGACATGGACATCGGGCTGTTGCTATTAAGGATTTAATGGTAGTTTTTGGAGGCGGCAATGAAGGAATCGTTGACGAACTTCATGTTTATAACACGGGTATGTCGCTTACCCCGATAAATATGGCGCGGGGATTGTTGTTATTTATATTAACCCCCCACAGCAGTTCTCAACTCTTTCTCATATCGCTAGTTATCAATTAGTGAATTAGCTTCACTAAAAACAAACTCTTTTTTTAGATAAAATTTATATTTGTTAGTTTATTCTTTGGTGTTTGATTCGAAAACAAACATGGCCGTCAAACATCAACATTCGATATGGACCGGATTACATTTTTTCTCAACACTGAATGCACACTATCCACGTTTAGATTACCAAACATTTTTTTCCAATCACAAATTTCTTCAATTTTTTCTATCTTCAATAAATAACTCAATTTTTTCTTAGCCTAACCTCACTTTTTTTATTTCATAATTTGAAATTTGATGTAATTATTTAGAAATTGTGAAACATTAAAAAAATTGTTTATTTTGCATAAATAAATGTAATCAGCAATTTTTTTGAATTGCAGCTACTAACCAATGGTTTGTGCCTATGACAAAAGGTGATGTTCCACCAGGATGTGCGGCTTACGGTTTCGTTGTAGACGGAACTCGCTTATTAGTATTTGGTGGTATGGTAGAATATGGAAAATATAGCAACGAACTGTACGAGCTTCAGGTATTTAATATTAAATTAGCTGTTATTCCCATAGTAAATTAAAAATTGTTAGGCATCAAAATGGGAATGGCGTCGATTAAAACCAAAACCTCCAAAATCCGGTCCTGCCCCATGTCCCAGACTGGGCCATAGTTTCACATTGGTGAATAATAAAGTCTACTTATTTGGTGGTTTAGCCAACGATAGTGCCGATCCAAAAAATAATGTGCCCAGATACTTGAATGATTTGTACACTTTGGATATACGTACATCTCCTGTTCAATGGGATATACCAATAACTAGTGGCTCCTCTCCTCCACCGAGAGAATCTCATACAGGAGTCGCATATTGCGATAAGAAAAATAACAAATCGTTTTTAGTTATTTATGGTGGTATGAGTGGATGTAGATTGGGCGATTTATGGTTCTTGGAAACTGAAACACGGACATGGAGTAAGCCACAAATATCAGGAACAACACCATTACCAAGATCGCTACACACATCGACATTAATTGGACATAGAATGTTTGTTTTCGGTGGATGGGTACCAGTTGTCGCTGATGATGTTAAAACATCAACGAATGAAAAAGAGTGGAAGTGTACAAGCACAATGGCTTGCTTAAATTTAGGTAATTTCAAAAAAAAATGATTTGATTTTTTTATTTAATATTTATCATAGAAACGATGAGTTGGGAACAACTCAATATCGATGCGACCGAGGAAAATGTTCCGTGCGCAAGAGCCGGGCATTGTTCGGTTGGAGTTAATACCAGATTATACATTTGGTCAGGACGCGATGGCTATAGAAAAGCTTGGAAAAATCAAGTAATAAGACAACATACAAATATAACTTTTTTTTTATTTATTATCATATGGCTTAGGTGTGTTGCAAAGACATGTGGTATCTTGAAGTGGACCGACCTGCTCCACCAAGTCGAGTATCATTAGTTAAAGCAGGAACGCATTCTTTGGAAGTTAACTGGACTGGGTCTCCATCTGTGCAAATGTATATCTTACAGGTAATAAATAATTCAAATTGAAAAAATTAAAGTTAATATTATTTGCGTTTTAGATTCAGAAATATGATTTGCCGACGCCTTCCACAACATCAAACGTTGCAACAAAACCAGTGCCTGCGGTCCCTCCATTACTGGCGTCGCCTAAGACAACAACACCAGTAGCAAAAGTAGCGACAGCAGTCACGCAACCTAAACCTGTTATTCAAACAACAACAAATCCAGTCGGAAGTCCTCCGAAACCAGCAACTCCAATTAAAGGTAATCACTAATGTTCAATTAGTGATAAAATTAATCAGATAAAAATGGTGACGCGATTTGTGGGGTTACAAATAAATAGATCAGTGTTTGGGACACCTGTACTAGGAGTATTAATAGAGTTGCATGTCGGTTTTAGTTCAAAATTGAATTTTTCTTTTCAGTTTTTTTATGTATTTTAATGTAACCACTGTTCTTATTATTTATAGTTATTCGAAATGCGGTGAAAAATGCATCAGCATGTGAACCACTCTTAATTGAACCTCCACAGAGTGCCGTGAATACTGATCCCTCACAAACTAGTACGTTGTCAGGCATACAGGCTCTAGCTGCAGCGGCAGCTGCAACACAAAAAATAAATGTTGCCCCACAAACATCTCAAATAAAAATTGGTGATTATCATTGCTTATTTATTTATTTATATATAAATTATCGAAAAATTCTTACGTTATAAACCTATTTCAGCTTCACCGAATGTACGTGTACAAGGCACTACAGGACCGATAATAAGACAGACATCACAAGTAGCCGGAAAGCCGTTGCTTGTTCAAAAAGGCAGCAGTATTATTCAAAAAAGCGGCATTCAGCAACAAGTTGTGACGCTTGTTAAAACAAGTACGGGAATGACGTTAGCAACATTGCCGAAACACGGCACTGTTGTTCAAAATAAATCGCCTCAACAACCGAAAAATACGATAGTTAAGATAATGCCTAGTAGTAGTCCGACTAGTAAGGTATTAACGACGGTTAAAGCTATACCGTCGAATTTGATACAAATGAATAAAGCTACCGGGAAGTTAATGTTATCGAAAAATGCTACCGGACAAATACCGACTATTAACAATCAACAAGTTATCGTTGTTAGTTCAAATAGTGGAATTAGAACAATGCAAACTGTCACCAACGCGCAAACGGTACCAACTGTTAAATCAACTACAGTCAATGTACAACCGATTGCGTCTTCATCGGCAATTACTGGACTACAAGGTGTAAAAATCGGTAAACCTATCACGCTATCAATGCCAATGACTGTCGTTGGGTCGCCTAAAACCTTGACTATTTCGAAAAATACAGTAAGTTATAAAAAATATAAACAATTGTTATTTATCTAACTGTTTTATTTAGAAACAAGTAATGATTGGAGGAAAACCCGTAACGGTACAAATGGCCGGCGGAAATAAAGTTACGTTAATGCAACCGCAACAAGGTTTAGGTAAAATCGTGCGTTTGCCTGTAACTTCAACAATTGCGACATCAAATAACGCTGAACAACCAAAATTAGTTGTTGTTTCACGTCCAAAACAACCAACCGCAACGATAGGTATCATATATATTATTGTATTATTACAATTTTATTAATTTTGTTATTTAGCATCTTCATCTTTTGATGGTCCCGCGACAACAGATGCAGCATTAGCAGCATTAGCGGCCGAAGCTGGTTTAATTGATCCAAAACCAGTAAAAGAAGTATCAGGAGTTGAAGAATCTGGAGAAAGTGCAGAACAAAATTTAATAAGACAGTTAGAAGATAATAATGTTGAACCTCCTTTAACCGGAACCGAAGCGCAAAGTGCGGAAGAAGCGACAACTATATTATTTGAAAATAACGGAATTAATCAAACTTTGGGTCTTAAAGGTGGCTCCTTACGATCAATTAAAATGCCGCCACGCGTACCATTTAATTATAAGATGGGTTTGAGAGGTGGAAGTAAAGATTCAGTTGAAATTGCTCATAATCAGAATAATGAAGAAGTTAGTACTGAAGAGAATATAACAGAGCCGACATCATTGAATGGGACTATCGCAGATAGTGGTGAAAAAATGGAAGTTGGATCTATAAAAGAAGAAGAAAATATAGATGATAGTGAAGAGAAATTTGATCCGAATTCGTTAGATGGTGAATTATCATCGAATTTAACAACAAATCAAGAGGTCGCAAATAATTTCGCTGAACGACAAGAACCACAACCGTCGACAGATAATGCTGTTGTGGATGAAGTGAAAAAAGAAGAAGGTGATGCCTTATCTGCCTTAGCTTCAGCTGCTTTAGATCATTCAAAAGAAAATAAGAAGACTGATAATGTGAATAATGTACCAGAACAGACTAATAAGGAGATATGGCATACTGTTGGATTTATCAAAGGCAACAGTTGTGACGTTACAAGTTACTTTTTGTTGGACGATTATTCTGATTTGACAGTCGATAATTTACCTGATTTATCTGGTTATGCAAGAATTCAACTTGAACCAGGAACTGCTTATAAATTCAGAGTGGCGGCCATTAATTCTGTAGGTGTAGGGGATTGGAGTGAGGTAATTTTGCGATCATTTTTCATCAAAACAAAACAAAAATTTTTTTATTAACAGGTTTCTGCATTCAAAACTTGTCTGCCAGGCTTCCCAGGAGCTCCGTCAGCTATCAAAATCGCCAAATCCGCAGATGGTGCTCATCTTTCATGGGAACCACCGAGTTCAAATCAAGGTGATATTTTGGAGTATTCTGTTTACCTTGCAGTTCGTGGAAAAGTAAGTTTTGATTAAGATTTGAAACAATTTTATTCAATTTTCGACTTGCTTAGGATAAAGCAACTCCTCCAGTCCAATTGGCATTTGTTCGCGTTTATTGCGGACCTAATAATTCATGTGTTGTACCAAATTCAACATTATCTGCTGCACATTTGGATACTTCAACAAAAGCGGCGATAATTTTTAGAATTGCTGCTAAAAATGATAAAGGTTACGGACCTGCCACTCAGGTTAGGTGGTTACAGGGTAAGTCTATTTTTGAAAATTTTTCTATTTTCTATTTTCTTCTTTTTGTTTTAGATTCTCAAACTACGAATAAGTCAGCGAAGCGTTTGCAAGATGAACGCCCTATGTTTAGTAAGAAAATGAAATTTGAAAAAGATGAAAATTAGAATGAGGAGTGAGAGGCATGGAAGTGTTTTAGTTACTATATAAATAGGGGCTGTTAAATTTATTATCATATACATAATTTTTTACGTCTATATACACAGATATTATATTTATATACATATATATTTGAATCATCAAGACGCCCCCATACTTTATTCCTCCTTTATTGAGAATTCATTTAAAATGTTCTATCACGAAGTTTTTTTCTTTTTAAATTAGGGGCTCTTATTTTATTTACATAATTTTTACGTCTTTTACATGTATACAGGTATTACGGTTGAAAATGCCCCATAATCAATTCCTGTTTTATTTTACTTTTAGAATTAAAACAAAACATTCTAAAAATATATTTATCTCAAACACAATTGTGTTAGTGATTTCAAAATATCTTTTGTTTTTCTTTAGCAACAAAAATCTTATTTACAGGTAGTTTGTGTGATATCAATGGATATCCTTTAGGAAATATTAACAGTGTAAAAGGAGTGGTTGAATGTGTAATACTTTTCTCTATTTTTTACTATAAAATCTTCAGCTTTTAAACATTTTAAAACATGGAGATCTTGTATTATTTGTAGATTGTTAAAATAAGGTAAGGCTTAGGAATTTGTTTATTGATGTTGTCCGTAGTACAAAATTGTCAATTGCGGATATCACAATATACGTTTGCACATTTTGTTCCCACTTTTATCCAGGCTAATACGAAAATGATTTATTTAATTGCGTTGTTATATTGTTTAGTTGCATTTTAATAAATATGGATTGAACCAAGTAGAATTTTAGAGGTCATGGCGTAGGAAATATTTATTGATCATTGTATTAACAAAAGAACATTTCATTTTATTTCTAAACATTTATTTTTTCAATATAGTTTATATGAAAATAAAGTGATATCATTAATCTGAGCACCACGCCATTGCATCGATTGCAGAAATGAATGAAATGTTTGAATTGAAAAAACGATCAATAAATATTTTTCTTTATCTGCAACGGACATAATTGTATAATTAACCGAAAGTTTCTGTAACTATTTTATCTGTACTCTAAGCAATATATTCTTCAGTTTGTTACAATTGTAAAAAAATTTATAATTGCAAAAATAAAATTCTGTTAATTATGTGACTTCTCTTACTGGAGATCTTGTAATAAACAAACAGAAAATTATTGTACATTAAGAAGCATTAACTACTCTGTAAGTGGGAGCTTAGAGACTATTTTTTTCTTGTTAAAACAATAGGTAGACCAATCAGTTCAGAAGAAAAGAACTTTCATTAATGATTATAAAACGTTATTCAGAAATAAAAACATTTTCGATACTTGTTTTTTTTTTATTTGTTTTTATGGAATTTTCTCACATAGGTATTTGTGGTTACAAATTTTCTTCTTAATTATTGCGACAGTATTGTACAGTTTTGATGACTTTTTCATCTTTTTATTAGTGTTTGGGTAGAGAAAGTTGTATGTCTACAAGAAATTAATTTTATTGGTCAGACTTTGTGATTTAATTTTCAAATTCAATACATTATTTTGTATAATGGTGTATTGGTTTTTCAGCTATGTGTTAATAAACATAGCAATCATAACAATTTTTGCCTGACTAATATCATACCATTCAATCAACATGTACAAAGCTCTATACAATATATACAATTCAACATAATTTTAAAAATACATAATTAAAAAAAATTCTCGAGACAATTATGTTTCACAATTCGAAAAATTAAATACAATAAATAAATAATTTTTGGAAGAAAGGGAGTGCTGAGTTTATATAAGAAATGGTTTTATTTATATATTTACATTCTGTGCTGGCTAAGTATGGCTTAAGAGCACTACAAGAACAATCTGAAAACAAACGGGATCGTAAATTTCACTATTACACAAAATTATTGTATTATTATGACGGCCCGTTGAGCTAACATTCAAGTGATTAAAAATAAAACGATAAAGAACAAAAAAAGTGTATAAATTTACAAGAAATGATCGTAACATAACAAGTTGACTGGAATAACTCACACCTAATAGACATTCGTATTCACATAAATACTTTATTAAAATAGTTCACTATTATAAAATTATCACTTTCCATCAGATTCAATCAAGCTGAGCTTTTACTAACTTAATTATAATAAATGACCGTAAGTCTGATCATGAGTAAAATCACAGATATTCACTTGCAAATGGCAGTTTCCTAACTCTCACTATACTGGGGTAGGACCAGAGTTCGGGACGTATACGGGTCACGTGGGTACATCTCAGCTGGTTCTAAATGGCACACCACAGTCTCGCCGTCAAGAACGGCAGCTAACGACCTGACAGTATCACCTCGAAATATGTTAGGTCTCATTCGATAACCATCGACATCTTGCGGATATCTGCTATGTTCTTTTTTAACAGCTTCAAGTATACTTCTGTCTGCCCCGGGACTATACGGAATCAGCGGCCGATGATCTCCGTACGAACGCGATGATTGTCGACTCATATCACTTTGACGTTTTCCATCTTCATCACTCATATCGCTCACTTGAATTTCATTTCTTTCAATTTCTTCATAAACGGGATCATCTTCAGGGGCGAGACTTCGAGGCGATCTCCCATCGTATATTTCCGTGTAAGTATGATGACTCCAGTGATTCCCCCCTTTAGGGAAATTGCCGTTTTTCTTGCGCGTTCCGTGTGGTTGTAGACTTTGAGGAAGTGGGAGATGTTTAGGATGAGGTATTGTGTCATGTCTTCGATTATAATCAGCAAAATTCGGAATGTCGTTTTCAATGATGGCTTGATTGCAGTCGTAAGCTTGTCGGCGAGCAGCATCTTTGGCATTATTGAGTCTAGTATCGGCTACGATGGCGTGTGATCGAGGCGAATCTTCTTGCTCCGATCCCCCATGACCCGAGTCGCGACTGTATGACTTAAAAGAAATGTTCTGTAATGAAACAAATTAAATTCAATAAATGAGCACGACGGAGGATCAATTAAAAATAATATAATAAAACAAACAAAAATAAAAATAAATAAATTAGTCACAAGCAAAGGAACATGAGAACAAAAGAGGGAAATTGAGTATAAACGTCACCATGCAGGGTATCTACTCGGGACCGCGCCCTTGTTTGTTTATTAAGGGTTTGGTCTGAGTGCTACGCACCTTCCAGTGTAAGGGCTTGTGTAGAGGCCCCCAAGTCGAGGCCGATTTAGGTAAGTTTGGGGTGATTGCAGAGTTTTTATAAAAATTACGAATATAAGGTAACGTGGAGGTATTTGGAGGTGGTTCAAGTACGGGTGGGGGTGTTTGTGTGCCGTCTCGGGCTGGGCGACACGGAGTAGCAGCCGTGGTGCCCAAGGTAGAGGTGGGCACAGGTGTTCTGCCTACACGATTGACGTTGGTGCAACTCCGGGAGTTCCATTCTCGCTGCAACTGTAACAGAGGGCGCCTTCACCTATCGTCGTCAGTAAGCAAGTAAGAAGCGTTAGTAAAAACAAATCGTAATAATAAAAACAACGAAGTCATTATGAAACCAAAAATAAAAGACAGATAAACATGCTAAGAGGGGGCGCGCAATGCACGCACCACCACAGCACCACACGCGAGTTAGTAAGCAGCTCAAACAACTCAAAATATATTCATTCTATTATAATTATAATATTAGACGAGGAGCTCCACAATCCACAATCCACACTGGACAAGTACTGAAAATGATGATGGGCTTTATTGTTTTAAGGTTTTGTCCTTGTGGAAGAATGTGGTGAATCGGTAATATGAAGACTGAGAAAAGCTACATTAATAAGATAGAGCTGCATGGTTAAAGCAAAATAATACCTTGTTGAGAAACATTGTGCAGTCGATTGTGGTTGGTAGTGGTGGTACTAGCATTGTTGAGATCGGTTCTAGTTAGAACCTGGACTAGCGCGGTAGGACGCACATTATTAAGATTATTCGAGATGACTATATTGTTGGTACCCACACTAGTTCCATGCGGTGATAACACTGAATTGTCGGTTGAATGGGAATTGCTACCAGACGGATTGCCATTCGAACCAGCGTATATACTTGTTCTTCGCTCTTTGTTTAATCCGGAACTTCCGCTGCTGCTGCCACCGCCGCCGCCTGGTTTTGAGCAACGTAAACATTTCGGCAACCACGAATGCCGTCTTATAAATTTGCGATATTCCTTACGAACCTAGATATTGCATTTAATAAATAAATAAAAAAGCGCTAAACATTAACTGACCTTCTCGTTTTGAACGCAGTGGAATAAAAAGATGAAAAAACCTTGTAGGCAATTCAAAAATGCAAACAAATACGCCATAGCGACTGATTCTTCATTTAAGTATAGAAAACCAAAAGTCCATGTCAGTCCAAGGAGAAATACCAAAACAATAGCACCTTTCAGCCAAGCTCTGAAATTTTTTAAAACATTACAATTTAAAAAATATATTTATTCAATTTATTATACTCATTAAAGCTCATCATGCAAAACTAAATTTATTATGAACGTGCATTTAAATGGTTAATGAGAATAAAAATCTAAGGTGAGAAAGATAATAAAGAAAATTATCTTACAAGTGAGCTTGAAATTTGGTTTGAAGTGCATTTTCTTCCTTTCCACTACCATAGGATAAGAGCGCCATGCAATAAAGAAAGAACAACTTATATTAGAATCAAGACCAAACCATACTTTTATAATTAATAGTTTAAACCTCAATCCAACCAAATACACTGATTATAAACCATAACCACAGCTTGTGTTTATTTTTTAATAAATCAACATAAAATATATTTAATTCCTACCACAGTTGGTTTAAACCATGCCCAAAGTATGCAACATTTATTTTATACGGTTGATGTTACTACTACTGTTAATATCTCTTACCTGGTACTTGCAAGACGCGAATGCTCTTTGTTTTTCATTGAAACAGAAGCACTCGCATGACGACACATCATTACAACAGCCATTCCTAGGAAAATCAAATTCAACTGAAAAAAATTTCAGTCAAACTCCAAACTTGATTACTATTATATACAACTTACAAAAAGTACAACAATAACAGGACCCACAAAACTGTATATAAAATAGTTATTTGTCTTGAGCCAACAATGCTGTTCAGTGCCATAGCCTTGAGGATATATTGCTGCTGAGATAAGTACAATAACTAAAGGTAGTCCATAAGCGAAGAAGTAGTACCATTTTACTCTTGACTTTTCAGCTTCAAACACTTCAATCAACATCACGTATAGTTGAAAACCTAACAATATATATTCATTATTTTTGCATAATAATTAATAAATATTACCTTCAAAAAACATCCAAATAAATGCGCATAAGAAAAAGTATTGCAAAAACCCAGCAATCACACCACAAGCAATCTTGTTTTCAGTTTGTCCAATTCCTATTAAAAATATTAACTCGGCTATTAGGAGGCAGATACATAAGTTGCAATGTATTGTTGTTCGGTCACTCTGTAAATAATCATTATTTATGAGTCATTTTTACTTCTAGTAAATTTTTTCAATTATAAATACTGCCTACTAGATATTTCGTTTAATTCAAAATTTAAACAACTTGATCAAGTTGGTTTTAGTTGGCGTCCGCGATTGCAAATGGCACATTTCTTTGTTAAAAAAATATCGAAAAATCGGTTAAAAATCTAGTAAAAGTGTAAAAATGCTTTTTTATATAGTTGACTGTTTGAATCAAGTAATTATTAGTTTCTGAATTTAGTGTGTGAGTGATTCTACAATTGTTCCTTAATCATCGCTGGAGAAAAAGATAAGTCTCTTTTAATTTTATGCTTTAGGCTCTTATATAACAATCTACAATTATTGTTGTTAATGATAAATAGTGAGATAAAAGATTTTTGTTTAGTTGAATTTCTAGAATCAAAACAACGCTTACTATATTTTTTGTTCAATTCAAAATTATCACGTGGGTGGTTTGTCACGTGCGGCTGCGTCAAACATTCAAAATTTACATTACTAAGAAAAATGTAAAATAATTCGACATCGGTTGAAAATTTTTGTTAACTTTATCTATAATGAAATAATTAACAGTTTTCAAAATTGTAATTTGGATGATGATTTTTTTTTTTCTATTTTGTGTTCTATTATAAAAATAATCAACGTTAATCTCATTAATTCTATTTACTGAATTTTATTGAATTGTGGATAGTTGTGTTCAAATAGGTTTATCTACTGAATTTAGATTCAACTTTTGAAAATATCTAGCAGTCAGTGCCCTAATTGTGTAAAAACCTAAAGGCGTATTCACCTTGAGGCCTCGAAATAACTGAAATGTGATGATGGCCAGGATGAGACAAATAATTGAAATAATACATCCAACTAAGGTGATAATTTTCAACGCAATTTGATGAGGTATCGGTAGTTGTATGGCATGTACGTCCATTAAAATCGCGAAATTAGTTAAATGATCACATAGACAGACTGTATGTGATCTGTTGGTGAACTCAACACGACAACCTTCCTCTAACCAAGCACTTGACGTATAATCCCAAAAGACACAGGATGGATTGCTGACGTTTTCAGTTTGTAAATGCTTCAAAGTTAATCTGACTGGTTCTCGTAATTGTATATGACGTCCTTTTCCTAAACTCGCTGAAATGACTTTACTGTTCAACATTCTGGTAACATTTCGATTTGTCTCCGATGAATCCGGTTGCCATTGTAAAATTTCTTCTAATCGATCAAACGCCACAAATACTAAACGAACTAAACCACCGTCACTATTTTCTTGCAGTGCTCCCTGAGATAGTTCGATTGAATCGTTACTAGCAGACCATTTGCTATCTGAAGGAAACACTTCAGTTGTAACTGACTTGGTTTCTAAGACACGTACTGATAACACTAAAAAAAAGTGGAAAATAACGAGTTTTTCATTAATTATCTGTTAACTTACTTATATTTTTAAAAATTCGATTAACAGTCTTTTTCCTCATGACTGTATCGGCAAGAAGAAATGCGTTTTCTTCCAAACCAATAAGTAAAGATGTTGCTACCCTCATTTGTTCTTTGTAACTCAAATCCCTCCAAGAAGGATGCTGTGATGAGTCTAGCAAATTACTACCAGTCTTTACAACATCACTTAACATGTCGGTAACTATAGCTTCACGTTGTCTTGTATCGGGGAATGTTTGAATATCTTGTGACATCTTTTGGGCCATTTTCTGGATTATTTTCGTAGTTATCATCATATCCCCTCCGTATAATGTTTTACTACTAGTAACTTGAGCTAAATCGCTTGTTATTGAAACTAAAGGGTCTTTTCCAGTCATTATTCTTTGCTCAAGACTAGTCAACCATACTGATCTACACTGACTCAAGTCAGGAGTTGGTGGATACCAAGTTGGAACTGAATTGATTTCAACACATTTCCATTTTGCAAAACCCGTTGTGCCTCCCGGACATGGTTGAATATTAGTTGAATTGACATTTGTCCAGTTCCAAACAATACTTCGAAATGTTTTAGAAGGACAGCGATTTGTGTCTGAGACTTTAGTCCATGATGGCAGTACACTTGGAGCTGGAATATATGTATTTGAAAATGTACTTTCGGCTGAAATTAAAAAATATAAAAATTATATACCACAAACATAATTTAACATACAAGTAACTCTTTTGGGCGTTATTGTTGTATATGGCAGTGTTGTTATTTCATCTGGTATTGGTTTGATCGGCTCATGGTAATTTTTCTCTGGCTGTTCTTCTTCATCTTTGTCTTCGTCACTTGGAGGCATCGGCAGTGGCGAAGTGGACGTTGTGGTTGAAGAAGTAGCTGTTGTTACTAATCTTGGAGGTGGCGTCGCTGACGCTTTTGGAGATTGGGGTGTAGGTCTAGCTGTCGGTTTACCCGTACTCCACATTGGAGGCTGTGATGTTATTAGCCAAGGGGGACTAGGTCGAATTGTTGTTGTTGTGGTTGTTGCTAAGAAATTTCATTGTTTATAGTTTGTAAACCTCAAGCTCATTTTAAACATGAAGCAAAGTGCAAAAAAACTTGCTTTCTAGTATATAATTTCAATTAATTTACATTAATTATATATGTTTTGGTTTAAGGCTTTTAATTTTAACAGATATCCTGACGTCTAAATTAGATGTTGCCACACAAGCTACTGAAATTTTGCTTCATGGAATATAGCTAAAGTGTTATTTGTGAGAAATCGAGGAAGCATATTGGTTTGTGAGTGAATTAGCTTGGTGTATTGTTCGTGTTAGCCCTATTTGCATGAAAACCTTGTAAAACGTGTAATCAGCAATGTAAAAAAAACTGGACATGGAGATTAAGATGTATCATTCGAATAAGGTATACTTTATGTCGGTGTGTTGTAATTCGAGTAGAATCTTGTCGAACAAACAGTAATATGTCTGGTCTAACTTACCAGGTAGGCACTGGTAATGGGCCTCAAGGTATTTGTGTGTTCCGGGGCAAGGATCTCCAAACATACTCGTACTTGCTGGGATGCTGCAGTTCTGATTACTGGTACACCTATAGCAACCATCCCGATAAATATACAACCAGGTGTATCACACGTTATTAAATATTCTACACCGCGCAATAATATTAATTATTATTGATGCTTCCTCGTTTCTGACAATATTGTATGTTTATCAATTATATCTATAATATAATTTATTAATTTTTTTAAAATTTACCCTCGCATCTATAGTGCGCCTCGATATATTTTTTTGTTCCGGGACACGGATCTGTGAAAATCTCATTGCTGACTTCAACTGAACAGTTTCTTTGTAAATTACATCTGAAAAAGAAAACTCCCCCCTTATCTCAAAAATTCAGACATGCAATTAATTTGTTAATCTCACACAGTTTAATGCAACCCTAAAGCAACACTAAGCAATTTTTTTTATCGAAATTGAAAATTCACAGAGCAATGAGCTTAATCCATAAAACTTATAAATAAACACGTCACCCTTTATAATAACATGAAAATGGTATCACATACAATATTGACAGACCCAAGAAGCACACAAAATTAGTTAAACACAACGCTGATTTTGATAGAAACAAAAATGTTATTTACAGATGTTTTGGAAAAATTTGATACATTGATGAGTATTGTTAGTAAGTTATTTATTTTTATTTCGTTACTTACCTTCCATGCAAAACTCGTAAAGATTTTGGCGACATGCAATTCACGCTCCAATCGGTATTACCATGGTCGTTGCAGATAGTTATCGAGAAGCGTCCATAATTAGCACGAATTAGTTTTATCAATTCGCCCTCTTTACATTCAATTTTCAGCGTTTTTCCTTCACATGCGTAAGCCGTTTCATATCTGTAGACTTCTGAAAGAAAATGAAATATTAGAGCGTATTGAAAAGATAATCCATCTATTGTATTCAGAAAACGCCCTTGATCATATTGCTTCACATGTTAATTGCATATGCTTACGTAACACCACAAATCGGTTGAAAATAATAATCGACAGAATATACATATTATCCTCTGTGAAAGGCAAGTTTAAAATTATTCCAACAAATTAATAATCCTTGACATATTTTCCTATGTGCATGCATCGGTCTAATAAGATTTTTTTTAATAAAATAATGATGTCAATTAAAAAATAATTTCCCTAAGTGGGTTTATCCGCTTTTGTACGGTCGGATACATCAAAATGTAAAAATTAGTCGAATTATCGACAATTGACAATATCATTTACTATCTCTCCGTGAAATTCTCGATGATCATTTCTGCAACAATAATTGTATTAGCCAAATGTCAATCTTCATTTTGTAGGAATTATAAATGTTGTTGAAAAAAAAAAATCTTTTAAAAATTTCACGTCTGAATAACGGATAATTTTAGAATGCGAAAATTCTACTCTATCATTAAAATTTGTCATAGCAATAAAATAATCAGTATCCTGGTGATTTCAATTTTAAGATAAAGATTTTGTTAACGGAACATGTTTGAAATATTACACAGACTCGTTTTATGTGCCTATGTGTATGCATTAATTATACGTTTGTTTACTTTATGGACCTTCACAATCGCTGTTGACATAATAATTGGAGACAGGCTTTTGTGTAGTTGTTATAATAAAGTAACTAATAACGGATAAAATGATAAATTTTGGAACAACAAATACAAAAATATGACTTCGGAATAAAGATTATTAAAATGAGAATAATGTACGCGATAACCTCGTACTTACATTTATAGCGTGAATGGGAAGTTGCATCAGTGATAATATCTATTATGTGTTAATATTTAAAAATTAGAGACAATGAATCATCTTTATAAATAATTATCTTTTAATAAATGAGCGCTATTTGTATTATCACTCAACCGCTAAAAATTTTAAATATTAAAGTGGTTTTCCCAGTTCTGCTTATCGGAATGATAATTTTAAAAACGCATATTTTAAAAGATATCTTTAATTATATGTAGAAAGAGTTTTATTGAGATTTGTTGCAAATCAGATGCTTCAGAACATCTAATATTTGAAAAGTTTCTATTGAAGTATTTGAAAAAGGATGTGGGTTAAAATACTATTTGTCAATGTAATCGTCATTAAAATGCCATTAAAACATAATAGGTATAGGGTAAAGAAGCGTTTCGACGGTAAGTAAATTTTCATTAGAGAGAAAAACCAATTAAACACACATGTGATGGGAATTAGAATAAGTTGCAAAGTGCCTTTACAAACAAACTAATTCAAAATTCCATTCCTGGCAAGTATGCAATTGACTTTCAACAAATGCAGAAATGCATTTTATTTCCTTTATAATGGCTAATTGATTTACTTTCTTTCAACGAATCGATTGTTCTACTATGTCAGGATTTTCATATTTAAATTGTCAATGTATTTAACTTCCTTGATGTGGGAGGAAAATGTTGAAATCTGAATTGTCTATCAGTGGTGGGTGACGAGTTCTAGCAAGGTCGGAATAGTTTATCTATGTATTGAATATTGTAGGTGCGGCTGCTAATAAAATTCTGATACCGTAAAAGTTACCTCTAGCATGCAACTGATGACTTCACTAATAGTTCCTGATGAGTAATGTTTGCAAACATTCAAATTGAAAGTTGTTTTTCTATTTAATAAGCAAATGATTGAATGCGAAAAAAATGATAATTTTTGTTATATAAAAGATTTAACTATCTATTAAATACAAAGTTCCTAGGAAAATAACTAACCGGAAATGAAACACAAAATTCGTTGTTAGATTTATATTGTACATTACATCAGTTAAAAGTCTTTTGATAAAGAATTTTCATGTTTACATTACAAATACAATTATCATTATATTTATTTTATGGTAGATGATTTTCGAAATAATTTCCCATTGAAATTTCTTTGTGTGTTGTGTTATAAAAGATTTTGTCTTTACAAATTTTCCTAATAAAAGAGCTGAACAGAACTCGGTTAGTTCACACATTGTGTGCATCTATTTCAGTAATTACCTGTCGTGAGCGGCATTCCTCGGCCAAGGCTCCGACTTAAGTTGGTTGGCCGCTTTTACCGCATCGTCGTCCTCGTTCTTTTGTACTTAACAACTATGACGTTGTGTAATACAAAAAGCTTTTCAACACCGATATATGCAACACCCCTGAAACCGATTTCGGTGGAAATACCCCAATTCCCACAAATTTGACAATATAACTATTCAGCTTTACTAGATATGAATATCTGGGGAGTGGTTATATTGACAAATCCTTGTGGTATGCCAACATTACTATCAAATGCAGATTCATAGCGAATAAAATTTTAAATGTAAATTCTCAACTTTTTTTATTCATTATTTGAAAGAATAAAAACTTTGCTCTGATTGATTTCAACCATAAGGCTTCGATATATTGAATACAATAAAATAAAATGATATAAATTTAATAAATGATTAAGTGATGAATTTATAACTTACAAGAAAAGAACAAGAATTTTATAAAAGTCGACGTGAAAGCTACGTTTTATTACCTCACTTAAATTTTTACGATGTTCTCTGAAAGCACGTCTTATATGAGAAATTATTAGGACATTGCCTTCCTTGTCACTATTTTTTATGATCAAATTTGGAGCTCATGTATTTTGTAAATTGTACCAGCTGCAATTTTACCTATAAATCACACTTTTTACCAAAATTTCATTATCAATATCCTAACAAGTGACTAAAAATTTCAATTTTTTTTGTTTAATCAGCTAAATAACGCATCATAGTTTTATTCATTGCTATCTCAGGATGAGAAATTGTTTGTAACTAATTATATTCTGTAAGATATAATTTTTTTCTTAAAATTTGTTAAAACTGAATAAAAAATAAAACCACTTAAAGTGTTATTTTAACTTAGTGTCGTAAATTCAAATTGAATGCGTTTTTGACAGCGTCTCTCAAAACAGTGGCACTTAACTATATCCTGTTTATCTACCTCAGTGAGGGAGCCTGAGAATGTATAGTGTTGATAAAATGCTGATGTTGCATAAAAAATAAACAGGTTCAAATTGGTGGTAATTTTCCCAGAATGCCAGTAAAAGATTGTTTGATAATACATTTTATGTAAATCAATGAATTACTGGAGATTTTAAACGGCTTCTGAAGATAATTATTAGCATAAGCATAAACATGTCACTATTTAAATTAATTCCTGTTTTTTTTTTCAATTGTTGATTTAACAACAGAAAAGCTCAATCTGAAATATTTCCGCTTGATTAAATTACATAAAACTTGCACGGAAAAAGACGTGATAATGATATTAACATTAAAAGTCAATGTCAATGTCATCGATTTGGTAATTTCCTCAATCTGGATGCAATACATCAACGTTTGTATTGAAAAGAACGAACACAGAAAATTCAAAGCATTTAATAAATAATTTCCCACACAATACAATTGCAATAAAAGATACCTAGTTCTGTGAAGTAGTTAAGGACAACTTATTTAATTTGCAATCTGCATATTACAAAAGCAGTGCAATTATAAAACCTTGCTTGGTTTGTTTTTCAGTTAAATTAAAAAAATTAATGAATTTTCTAGTTTCACCTCATTTTTCACAGCAAATGTAGAAAGGAATTTCATTTTATAAAAAGAAAGTGCGAAAGCTGCACAAAAATTGGATATGGTATTCACATACCTTTCCCAAGTTATATTTAATTAAAATATTACCCGTGTCTTGCATACTTTCCATACATTGTAGTCATTTTAATTCAACTTCCTTACCATTCCTGTTCAAATGTATGCGATCTTTATCACTTAAAAAATATTTTTAGAAACGAAACTGTAAAATATTTTTTGCACAAAGCGTTTAACACCAAAAAATCAATCTATTGTTTGAAACTAGAGTTTTATTTAATAACGAGTTTGGCCGTAAAATAGAAGTCTGCAATTTACGCACGGTTTCAAAAGTATGAATGAAACTAGATTTTCCCGCATCCACTTAAAATAAAGTAAACCTATTTTGAGAGATATTTCGAAGGCATCTCTGAGAACGTAAGCTTCTTTTATGTCATTCATCGTTTTTGTTTAGTGTCAACAGAATATATTTCTTTTTTTTATATATATATACAAGTGAATGTTAAAGTGTCATAAATATCAAACGTCCAAAACATATGCGTAATAATGTTTAAACATTGTTTCTGTTTGTATTAAACACCTTCCAAATATAATTTATGATAAAATTTGCCAAAATTGTAAAATCAATAAGCGCCATGTGTACACAATGTACCTGTAATTTGGTGGTATTGTGGAATATCAACTTTGGAATATCAAATCTCCAGTGCTAGTCATTTATCACGTTAATTGATGTGTAAATTACGATAAGCCTCTAGTTTATAAACAAAGAAACTTTTATAATTTATCTATAAAAAAAATAGATTGAATATTTTACAAAACACATAAATTTGATAATATGAAAATGACATGATTTGACACTTAACTAAATCATCAAAAATTCACCCGAATGAGGAGAATGTAGAAATTGATTATTTATCGATTTTGATACACCTATATATCATTAAGTCAATGACATATATTTTTTTTTTTTTTTTTTGAGTCACCATCAAAGTACACCGCTGAAGACAACTCATATGATTAATTAATAGTTTTAATGGCGTCAATAAAAATGTTTTGGACATTAAAATTCCCACTCTGATTTAAATATCACTCGAGTAGTTTGAACAAAAATGCTGTAAACTGTCTTTTGTTTTCTCGACTTTCAGTTAAAGTAATTGCTAATAGAGTGATTAATCGCATGAGGATTGAGAACGAGAATACTGGTGGAGTGTTTGTGATGCGGTTTTGAGGGGTGTTGGGAGAAAACGCGTTCAATTCTGGTCTCGGAGTTGAAATATGGCAACGACGCTTGGCCAAACAGTTGGCGTTTGAACCGGTTTACTTGAACCTACTCCACGATTCAATGAAATGAAAACATAACGATATATTGCAAGCAACACAAAGTAAATTCCTTTATTGGAAATGGTGATGAATGCAGTTTGCTAAAAGGGAGTTTTTTTCATTTCAATTGAAATTATCTTAATAAGAGATAACATAGCATTTTATTTTTGGAGTTATATCTACTGGCAGTTAACCCACAACAATCAGACCTCAGGGTGATGGCAATGGTGAGGATGCGTCCACAGACCAATTGCTAATTCATGGCGAAATAAAGCTGACCTCTCGCAGCCAATATGTGTTGGTGATGCATTATGTACAGAACGTTGATTAAAATACGAAACCAAGTAGATAACTGAATATTATAGTACGGAGACTGCTATAAACAACTGTTTTCAAAGTCAACTTCACAAGAAAAATTACATTTCTAGAGCTTTTTACACCCTGTAACATTTAAATGATTATTTACTGCTAATGACAACAAGAAGAGAAAGTTATGGAAATCGGTGGATGAAACCCAAAGCAGGTAGCTGAGTAAAGAAAAGGTACTATCTTCATGACCAATCGTAAACAAGCCAACACTCGAAAGTCTTCTTTCAAAATATTTTATTACATGTACATACTAGGAGTTTTTAGGTAGGACTTGAATAGCAAAAAGAAGAAGTGCTAACAGATAATGTAAATCAACTTTACCGAGTGTTACTATCATTAAAAATGACAGATGACATGTTGTAATAAGTATTTATATAGTTGCTCTTGAAGGACAACTTAAAAGAACAGTAAATATGTGAAAAGAAGACACTGATCGTAACTCAAGGTAACAACTTCTAGTCGTTATAATATTATATATCATGCCAAGAATAATTTAAAAATATTCCACCTTTATCATTTTTCTCTGACCTTGCAAATGATGTTCATAAATCTCCCTTAAGTCGCTAGGGTGTAAACAAAAAAGAAAAAATCAATTTTAGTAGTTCTTTCACTTGAATTATTTTAAAACCAACTAATGTTAATTGAAGTTGAATGTTACACCTAAAGAGAAAAAACATTATGAAAGCTATTGGGATCTATAAAAGTCATTTGAGGAGCTGTTAGATCACAACTATTCGGAAATATCACTGAAGTAGCCCCTCATCACATATAAAATCTTTATTAGTGAGTATTGAACAATCGTCTAATAAAAGTAAACTTTCAAAAAATAAAACTGGAATGTTCTATAAAGTATTTCACATTTCCCTTGCCTTGGAAAATAAACAACTCTTAGAACTTATAAAAGACGAACGGAATAAATAGTGGCGGTAGAAAAATAAGAAAAGGCACAATTCTAACGGTAAAAGACAGAAAGGACTGCAGGCTATTGTTGGGTCCTGCGATCTTAATATCCGACTTGGGACAGTCATCATAATCCTAGCAAGAAATCGGTTTGTCGATTTTTCGATGTTCAAATGTCAGAAATTCCTATATGGTTTTATATATAACTTTTGATTGAAATTAAATTCGATTTTAATACAAATGTGCAATGAAGAGTATTTTTAAGAAAGTTTTGTGGAGAATGAAAACAAATAAGAATCAAATGTTGAATACATTCCAAAAGGATTTGAAGTTGCTAGCATTGTTGGAATTTGAAGTATGTATATCTAGCTAAAAGATATACATTTGTAAGATCGTATCTGTGTGAAGACTGTCGATAAACCTCCCTAATGGCAAGTAACTTATAAAATAATAGTGAAAGTAAAGCTGAGTTAATAGCAAAATAAATAAATTGGAACTTCGGTCGACAATGTGACGCTTTCAACGATGAAATAGCCACCATCCGTAAAGGGATGGTGGGTGTTGGTATTGATTTATCTCATCCCGCATTGGAGATCTCCACCTCTACTTACCCCTAGGCTGAAGGAAGCCACTCAAAATCGAGGTGCATAAATTTATTGTTCGAGTATTATGCACGCGCGAAACTGTTTACAGAGGTAATCGGCGGCGATTTACATAAAATTTACCCCGCAACTTTTAAAAGGGTTTACGTCGTTAGCATCAAAACAATTTCATCCAGTAGCGACGCTACTACTCGACTAAGCGACAGTCTTTAACGCAATTATTTATTCATTTTCTACTCGCCCCAAAACCCAATTACTGAAAATATTTCCACCAACCAGGGAAAAAAATTCCTGTCATAAATCACTTCCTTTATAGATCAATATTCATGTGGTGGACTTTTTGAACTTGAATTAAAAAATATTAAATTATCCCCTTTCGCCGACTTATTCGATTTAAATTTCAAACCAGAATTTATGCGATTGGTTATGTACTTTAAAACGATTTGTATTCAAAAATAAAAATTACTATATCACAAACTATATCACTCAATACATAATTTCCAACATGGTTACGAATTTTCCTCCAAAACGAGCAAAAAACAAATTTAATCATGTAATTTCGCATACCAAAATATAAACCTTTTAATACAGTTGGATGAAGTAGCATACCTATTTGAAAACATCTTTATAATATTGTTACGAGTGGGTGTTTATTAAATTTAATGTCATAATTCAATTAGCATTAAAATATATAAAATACGCATCATGTTTTCAAAAATAAAAAATCAAATAAACAAAAGCTTTTTCAAAATCCAGTTTTCTAACAAATGCAATTAAGTTAAAAATATGAATTAATTATTGAAAAAATCTTCCTTCCATGAATTTTTCATTGGATCATAACAAACAATTTTTTATTTACGTATTTATCCATTTATAAAACACAATTTCATTTGTGAAATATTTGATAAAATCCTAGATCTGCTTTATAAAACCTTGGTTTTTTTGTCGACGAAAGAAAATACAATCTAAAGAGAAATGTTTGACTTTTCCAGCTTGAATCTAAAGTGGAAATGGATTACAATTAAGTAAAAATAAACATCGTTCAAACAGAGTTTCCCAACAAACTAATCAAACGTAATTTGTTATTTTATTTAATAAAATCGTGGAGTTAGTTGAAAAGTATAAAAATTAATTAAAATTATAAAACTTTCAGTTTTCAAATTCGCTTTCGTATGTATGTACGATTCAGACAATGATGAAAGTAAGATCAAAACAGTTATCTCATTTAAGCAGAAATCATAAAAGTTGTAATGATTTTTTTCTTGATGAAATGTATGACATCTGAGTGACGGTGATGACGTTTTGATGTGTTGGTCAAAACTAGTTTCACTGGCATGTCAACATGCGGAGTGCACGACACGTAAGCAATGCCAGTAATTCTGGCCACATCTCTGGATGACGACCAAGTAGAAAGCGTGCATGGCATCTTTGCAACAATCTACCAGCTAGAGACCAATCAATATGCAATGCATACAAATAAATACGTACGTAAGACACTGATTGATGCTAGCTTATTTTATCAACCGCATTAATGAAAGGGGAAATTGCTAAAATAGCTATAGGAAATCACTGGTATATTCAATTCAAGTAACAAGATTAATACAGCGGAGTTTTATTCAATCTTTAGATCAGCAAAAATAATAACAACTCAATCAAAAAAATTGATAAATTGATACATTTATCGAGCTGACCGCATTACAAATCACAAAATCCGAAATTTTTATACATTTTATATTAATTTAGTGAGTTATTAAAGATTGATTTTCATCGAAAGATATTCAGAATACGCCATTGGCTATGACTAACTCATTTATCCATTTCTCGTTTCCAGGATCCAATCGGCACATTCCTCGCCTGCCCTTGTTATTTATTACCTTCAGTTTTATCACAGCACAACTGATCCTGATGACGTTTTTAATTAATTATTGAAGATTTTCCCAACCGGACACATATATAACCCTCTCAACTCAATGCTCTTGAAAATCATTCGCGCGTAAACTACTTACAAGCTCTTTTTGCTAGACTGAACAGACACTACACTAAATTAATTAGACACGACGGCTATTTCATTGATTTCCTTCCCGTAAACTGCTTTTATCGCTCACCAAATCACCAACCTAAAAATCTATACGCTTTTTCATATTACTTTCCAATATCATTTAACGTTTATAATGCAAAGGATTCCTCCAAGCAACGCCCAAAATTTTTCACATTTGTTTGGTTTAAGTTCGAATAAATCAATTGGAATTTGAAAAAAAAAAAACAGGTATTATCTTCAGTTTGTAATATTAAACGATAAAATTTTGTTCTTTCATATCAGAATCTAAAGACAGCATCATATAATAATAATTTACATAATAAAATATATCGAGTTGAAAATGAGACTTGACGCCTACAATTTAGTTTCAATTAATATTTAAAAATTTCGATTACTGGTAAATTAACAATGAATGGTATGTGATTGTCGGATATGGAAATGAAATGGGATCCTCCGAAATAGCAGTGTTAGAAAATCTATTAAGATAGAAGTGTGTTCTCCTACCCTATGCATATAAATGAAAAATTGTCATGATAATATGTTATTTAAAGTAATCCATTGAGCATAATATAGATTAGATCTAAAAATGTTAATTGGATTTATGTTTGATAATTGAGAGTGCGAATTTGAATTCCGGCTTGAAATATTGTCTCGGAAACCGGAAATATCCCGAGTCAAGTTTGTGTTGCCGATTTGAAGCTATTAATTAGGCAAGTTACTTTGTGAGTTAGCCAAGTGATAAACACAATCGCGGCCAAACTCTACTACAATGTATCGGTGAGGTAATAATAATTACACTCACTCTAAAACATTCGAGATTAAGAAAGTTATGGAGATTTAATGACGGTTGAAAATGCCGCAAGTCTCACAGCTCTCAGTTGGCTGTTCCTTGTTTTCATTCTCCCTTTTACCCTTGTTTCGTTCTTCATTTACTCACATTTCAGACAGTCCCGAGGGTATTTTCGCCTCAACTACATCGGGCTTGGTCAAAGATGATAAAGTCTTTATATAAAAATATGGTAATTTTTCAACACCTTAATCACCAATTTACTTTGGAAAAAAAAACTCTTCAGACGACAATCATACTTACATTGTTTGTCTCATTTTCTTAAATTCTAAATTAACGATAATTCAACACATTCGTTTAAATTAAAACAAATTGGACCACACCATTCATGGCTCAGACCGCTGTTTACAATTTAAAAAAACATCCTCCCATTCCATTAATTAACAACGAAATTAATGTTTAATTACTCAGACCACCCCTGTATTAATTATGACTGCATAAAGAACCATAACTTTCTGCAACGTTGAAAATAACGTCAAAATTTTTACATAGCTTTGTTTATATGATAAAATATTATTATTTATCAAGCTGAAACTCAGACTCAACATTTGAATATTCAACATCATTAAATACCATATAATAGGCCGAAAAGCTATTACAATCAAGTATTTTTAGTACCGTTATGTCTTAAAGAAGTACTCGACCATGTCTTAGAGGACTTCATGGGTTCTTTTATTAACGTCTATTAATACTTAACGGATGTTAAAAAACAAGAGTATATGTATTGAAAAATCAAGTATATTGCAATCGTCATTTGAAATATGTGCTGACCATAAATAACAAAAGTTGCTGAAAACTCTTTGAAAAAATATAATAGAATAATGCAGGTATTATGGAAAAGAGAAAACTCAGAAAGCGAGACAGAAGTAAGCCTGGATTCGCAGAGTAGGCATGATCTTAGAGGAGAAGGACAAAAAGATAAGAAAAGCAAAACTGGCGACAAACAGAAAGAGAAGCCCGAGTTGTGCGACATAAAACACCTTAAAGCAAAGGACTTACGACTATGGAATTTAAGTAATAAAATTAAAACTGGAGTTTAATTTTTCTGTTTTTATGTAGATTGCCAATTTTAAACACGATAAATAATAAGCTATTGCGAAATTAAAAACAATACCGAAAGAAGCTTTGTGGTGCGATTATGGATGAGTAATTTTAAAGAAGTTGTTATTGTTCACAGTTTAAGTTGTATTGTTGAATGATCCAATAATATTCAAAGCATTGGCAGTAAAAGTCGTTGTAACAGGAACATTAAAAAACACATGAATGGTCGAACAAGTATAAACTTCCTACTAAGAAAGGTTGTAAAGTGTTTCCGAAAGGACTATTAGACTTTAGTGGCTTAGACCGGTAGTAGTAAGACTCGTAGAGTTGGTTCTAATGTGTATAAAAAGGGTAGAAATGACAATTGAAAATAAACAGATCGAACTATATCAGAATATAGTTCTGCAATAAAGGAATAACTAAGCATAAAAGAACAGTTTAGATATTAAAGATGGAATAGGCCAATGCGTCACTGACAGATGCATAAAGCTCGTTTTCGTTCTCTTGATATTTTTTACTAACACTTCCATTTATAAAGATCCAATTTACTACTTTAAATAACAATGACAAAAGAGCGCAACCATCAAAACCAGATGATACAGACTTTAGCGTCCTAAACTTCGTTTTCGAACATTGTTACAGACACCCAAAGCTATTTATATTACATAAAAATTCAAACTGTTTTCTTGAGTTTCGACCTTATTAAAATATCACTTCGGAAATGTCGGAGTTTCGGGTTTCAGAAGACTTGACATTTGGAATTTTTTTCTTTGAGATTTTTTTACAGTTTGACTATTCTCTCCATTAATTATTACAGCAGCTTAATGTTGTTGATAAGCTTTAAGATAAATTTCTATCAATTTATTTAAGTAGAAATGTGGAAAAATTCTATAATATTTGTGAAAATTATATGATGCTAACTAATTACCGTTATACACACCATATGGAGAGTTCGAAAGTGCACCAACTCACACTCTACAAGATATGTAAACAGTCATGAACAAGTAAGTGTTTGTTAAATAATTAACAGGCAAAAACCTTCTTCACACGATATATTGCTCTATTCGCGTGTTAAAGTTTTTAATAGAAATCCATTATAAACACTTGCTCTAATGTAAACACACTTTTGTGCCTTTTTTACAATCTTAATAAAATTTAAAAAACAAGTTTCAATTCTACTAAAATCGATCGAGTGAAATTACTATCATTATCATAATTACAACTATTTATGCAAGGTAATACCAATACTCAAGTTTTTTTTATAAATTGATCGTATTATTAAGGGTAATTATAATTATTTTCTATTATTGCTTTATAAAGCTTTTCACGCCTAATTATAATCTTCTGACTCGCTCTTTTATGTATGAGCAATTTTAATATTTATTACAAAGACTTAAAAAAAATTAAACTTTCAAATTACAATGATCCAACCCTAATGGATTGAACCTCTCAAATTAAGCGCAACTGCTTGTTACACATTGATGATATAATCGTTTTCTTATATAAACGTTCTACTGCAAGTTGCAATGTTCTAATGTAGCATTCCCCGCAGCAAAGTGAAGGAACCCTTGTCGCTAGAAAATCAATACAGACCTGAGCACAACTGATTGTAGCGTTGAGTTGAGTCGTAGCACAAGATACCTGTGCTCACTACAACGTGTACTTTTAAGTATCTTTCCCAATATGGTTTAAACTTGCTTACTATTAGATGCAAGAAAGAAAAAATTTTGCAATTTCTACTAATGATTAGTACACTGCAGTTTCTGATTGAATTCTCACACCTAAACGAGCTTCGTTAACTAATTTCTACCAATTTCAAGAGGGGTCTGATGTTCTTGTCGGTTGATATATGGTAACGTTTTGAGACAAGAAAAGCCAAGGAGCTTTACCACATGCTCGTTTTAGAGCAACGTCTGATGGGATTCCTAACAAAAAAGAGTGAAACATTGACTATTGCTTTCATAACTCGAAAAGAATTTGAAATTGTAAATAATGGAAAAGCTCTTAACTACTCTGACATATAAACATAAAACAAGAAAACGTGTGATCATCACCTTTCTACTTCTTATACTTTTTTTTTGCTTTATGAAAATATTATAAAGCAAATAAACATATAATACAGCAGCATAGGTTTGTTTCCGAAACAAAATATATCCAACAAAGTTGGGTAAAAAACTTCACACAACATCTTGTTTATATTTCTGAATGTGTTAACTTTTATATGTTGGAAAAAAGTTCTTGAAAAGTTTGAATTTTATTAAGTAAACTTCAATAATACAGTAAGAAATAAGCAAAATGTAAAAAGCAATCGAAAAAGAACAATTTGATTCCAAGTTATATATAAATTATAGGTTGAAAAAGCTCACTGCAACTTTAGTTTATTACAACATCCAAATTGTAATCTATCATTAGGTAAGTTAATGAATAATTCAATCAACAATGACAATAAAAACAAATAAAGTAATGAATTGTCATTTTTATTGTTTTACATTATAATTATTTGATAGAAACATTAAATAAGCTGTTCTTAGTTGTTTTCTTATTTCCGATTTCATAATTAAACAACTGAATCTGTGTTCTATTGAAGATTGTGTTCAAACACTTAGGAGTCTTCGGATCAGAACAATAAAAAAAGGTCTAGATTAAGGGTCTTCGAGTCAGGAAAATCGCGAAGCACGTATTACATGAACCCATCGAAAAACGTCTGAATGCCTGTATTGTTTACAGATGAATTAAACTTTTGGCCAGTGTCCAAAATAAGAACAATGAGGTAACAAATTTCATACGATCTGTAAAATGATAAAAAAATCTAATTATTTGCTCAACATTATTTAATTTTTTTTTTATCAATGTAATTTATCAATGATGTAAATTATCGAGTTGACAAATTTAATTTTCTATTGTTTTTCCTAAATAAATGAAAATAAACTTGGTCAAATTTAAACCAGAAAATAATTTAAAATCTTTTACTACCTAACAACAAAGCATTTCATTGCTTAATAGACAAGTGATGGTCTCTTTGTTGAAGTTTTATGATGATAGACATTAGGTAATGCTTTGTACATTCTTTACAAATTGTTAGCAATGTATTTTTTCTATAATAGAAATTATTGTTATTATTTGGTCAAATACATCTAGGTCTCCTTGAAGAGAAAGTGAGTTTTTGATCATCAAAAATTTACTTCGATATATCAAGAGAATCTCTCACATCAAACAACAATTTATGTGATTGGATGCTGTTATGCAGGGTTGATCGCATAGCAACGATAAACAAGTTACTATCATTGCGAAAAATCCCTTCGTTCTAACCCTCCTAACAATATGAACGACCCTTTGCTTTTTTTTGTTATGATCGAAAGAGCGTAAAGTCTTGTCTTTAAAAAGCTCGCAAAGTGCTTTTTCGCTGAACGAGTGTTATGTAAATATTAATGTAGAAAATTGTTTTTAGTGTAATTTTTTCCTATAAAACTTTTTCGTTTGACTGATGATATTTTCAGTGGGTGACAATTTAAAAGATTGTAAGTGGCTTAAAAAGTCGGAGTGTTTTCCGTTGGCGAAGAAACATGTTGCTGTTCGGGCCGTTGGGATAAAGGAAAAACCTATATAATTTAATTTATTTGATAGCAAGCCGTAACAGAAAAAAATATGGTTCGCTTAATTTCAACGGTAACAGAGAATGCAGCAATTTGTTCCGCTGGAAACGTACTGCAACTTAATTACAGTTTAAGCTCAAGAGTATCGAACTAAGGCTGTGTTATTGGTCCTAGACGAGTGTTTGTGTTTCATGCGACTGAGCAGGAGCCGTTTCTGGAATTAAAACATCAAACCCTAATTCGGAGACAGTTCGTGCGATAGAATAACAATACCCAATTTGCCCCTAAACCAATGTATTTTAATAACGGCCGACAATACTCACAATTATTGGATTTTTCAATTATCAGCGTACTTTACTCTTATTTACTTAAACCTTTCACCTTCTCACAGAAAACTGCGCACTCTTTTTACAAGATTAAAATATCTTTCAAAGGCTTACTTTGAAATCAAACAGTTAATGGAACGATAAAATATTTTTACGACGTTTCACATTTATCACCTAAGCTCGCAATAAATCCGCAAATACTAAAATCTAATAAAAAAACTCATGTGATCATTTCCTCCTAGATGCACTCCTAATAATATATCTAATATCAAAGAGATACCATATAATATTCCATTGCTATAATTAGCAGTCTTTTATTTATCATTACCTCCAGAAATATAATTTATCACTTTGCAACAAATTTCACAGAATTGCAAGAACTAGCAAAATCAAACGGAAAGCGTGGGTCGACAAGAATCGTTAAGAATCGGTCACAAAAGTGCCATTTTGAGACACTGTCGTAAATGGTTATAAAGTGCAGAATATAGAAAAGCCCTCGAGCACTAATTGTTACCTCACAAATTAAAAAAAATATATTTATATATATATATATATATATATATATACACGAAAGATTTTGTACATTATTGGATTCTTATCGCAAGTTTCAGATTTGGTTAAGACTGTTGGCTTAACTTGAATGTTCAGCTTAAAGACAGTTACCAAGCGTTCAGCTTAGATAGTTCAGAGGTAGTTGGCCCAACTCAAATGGAGCCAATCTATCGATCAGATTCGGATTAAGATTTGAAAATGCTGGTTCGGAGCTGACTAAACTGGAGAAATTTTTTAGAGATTATCACATTCTTAAAATTACCGTTGAACAATTAATTCAGACGTGATAATCACCTTTGGCAAAGATTCAGCAAATATGTTTTCACAAAGTTTAAAACTCCCACGAGTCCAAATGTTCAGCAACACGAACAACTTCCTAGAGGAGTTTTGTTAATTCTCTAGATAGCTGTTCTCTATCTATCATTTGATCAATGCTTTTCAGTAAGAGAGAATGATATAAAATGTATGCACTTATTGGGCTATGAAATGATAAATATCCAATACACATGATGCATACTTGGGTATAGATAAATGAGTATTAAGCATACATGTACAACGGACTCAAGGGTAGCATTATAGTACGTGACACCGTTATAGCCTTACATTTAAGGTGAAAAGGTAAAAGATCGTGATACATCGTTTCATAGACGTGAAGGATTATATTAAAGAAGTTTTTGAGTTAAAATTATAAAAGTTTAGTCAAACTTGACTCATTAATTACTGTTTCAAGTAAATATATTTAATTTAACAAATCGCAAAGAAAACAGAATTCTGTTCTTACAACACCTTCATTTCTTTATCTAGAGTAATTACATTTACATAATACAGTAACCAAGATTAAATCTTATTGAAACTTTAATTAAATATTTGAATAAAATTTGTGATGACATTGGACAAATTTATATAAATTTATACAATAGAGAACTAATCTAATTTTTAATCATTCGAGTTGTTTGATAGTAAAAATTTAACCACGAGGAAGAAACATGAAACGTAATCAAAGTACCTGAAGCCTTAAGAGAAATTTATATTCCAGTAAAAGGTAATTAACAAAATCAATATTGAGTATGGCCGTAAAAGCATCATGTATGGGGTAGGAAATTGAATTATTACGATATGATCACTTTGAAGGGAGATAAAATGTATTCAAGCCCAACAAAATTAATGACTAAAGTACATTGGGGCAAACTTAATAGGATATTGCAAATTGCATCAGTTATTTGAAGACAAATGTTGCGTTTCCTTTCCATGCACTCACCTATACTTTTGGCCATTGCCTCCGATATTACAACGAACGAAAAGAGTAGAAGAAACAGGCCGGGCCGGACCTTCCCATGCCAGGCCATGGCACCGTCACCCTAAAACAAAAGAAAAATAAATACATTTTCTGCATTTCATGAATAAAAAAAAATGTTACCCTTAAGTAAAACATTATGGATTTTACCATTAAACTTACAAAGAATTACTAATGAATAAATATCTGTTTAATTATGTTACGATTATCAGTACTTTTTCCCTGATAATTTTATTCCTAATTCCATGTTTAATAATAGAAATGTACAGCCCAGTTTCATATCGCCTGCAATCTATGTGTCGTGTTATTGTAGCGACATTGAAACATGACTGCTTTTTACGAAAATTCATGCAAAAAATATTAAATATATAGTCACATATGGCATCACCACTAGCAAACATATTTTAGCTTGTGGCACTTTTATGGAGTGAAAATTTCATAAACAACAAATAAACGATGAGTTTGCCACAAATTACTTCAACTGTCATAGGGAATTTTGTTAGAATCGTGATGTCAATCCGTATGATATACAGTTATTCATACGCAACCATATTCTTTGAAGTAAAACAAAAAAAAAGTTACAAAGTAAAACACGGACTTTGTGTTAACAATATTTCACGTAAACAAATTCCTGTCTAGAAGCAAATAGTATATGTTCGAATGTTTTATGCAAATTTTCATATAATAATTAGATGATTAAAACGATGTCGTTGGTATCAAAATGACACTGATAATGAATATGTGAGTTTGCTACATGGTATAAACGATTATTTAGTGTCAGGCATCAAATCAGATGACGATAAATCCAGTTCATGGGATATCATTTGAAAATTACTCACAAGGGAGTTGGCCTATCTAAAAAAGCTTCATGACTTGTCTTTTCCGCTATCTACTTTCCATAGAAAAATTTTATTGAAATGCTTTCCTACATTATTCGTTAGTAAAGCAAATGACTTTTTCCCGGTATTTCTGATATCTAACATCTTTCTATGAAACTGCTAGACTTGTTTAAAACGAAAATTTAAACGCGCATATTTTATTTAACGTTTTAATCTTTGCTCGTTGGACGTTTAATTAAGCGTTTTCTTAATCACAAGCCAACCAAATAAATATCCAGAAATCCTATTAAATGTATGCTGATAAATGGAACGTACAGTTGATTCAATGATCTATATTTGATGTTCTATAATGTGGAAGTTGATTGCTGCAAAGGGATATGTTACACTAATCCTAAGTTCATAGCTACATTTAATATTAATAGCATTTAATAAAATAGTTGAGAATTTATACTTTGTGAATATGTAATTTTGATCTGTAACAGGTACTTGAAAAAGTTACAAACTCTAGAAGATCCAAAGTTTTGATTCATAAGTGCATATTAATGAAGATTTTAAGACGCTATTAGAGGGTTAAAAAGACTGGAACAAACTTGTACTTAATCTTCCGACGTTATCAAATTGAGAAAAACTTATTAAAGTAGTTCACTACTAATTGAAAAGCTCTATAAAAATCAAACTTTTGAAATATGAGCAAAAACAAAAATTAAAAAAAAAAAAGAAATGATTGAATCAACTTTTGCCTACTTTACAGAATATCATATTTTAGTTGTTGACAATTTGATTATTATTATCTAGTTACAAAAATATGATTAATTGCTTTTATGAATTTACAGCTATAAGACAATACAAAACTACAAGTTTTAACATTTATGTACAATCAGATATTATTTTCACAGATGCAACCATATACGGGAATAGTTAAAAAAAAGTTTGGAAATAATTTAGAAGCATTTTTAAGACTATTGTGGTTTTCTAGGGAGTATATAAATAAAGAATATATATTTAGCTACTATAATGAAAAACACGAGAGGGTAAGTGGGTATATAATAATGCGTAGGAGTGTTGCAGGGCGGTATTTTAACGCTAGATTGCGTGCAGCCTTATCATGTACAACAGTGTGTATGTTGCTATTTAACATGTACTGTACTGTCAGAAATTAGATGATACTTCTTGGCAGGAAATTTTTTCCTCTTTTTGATAATGTGAAAGACAAGTATAAGATATAATAAACGCGTCGGATATATTCGGTATGGAATACATTGAATTAGGAATGATGAAAGTGAGGAAATTTTCTATAAAAGCGCGTTCTGTAAAATAAGTGGAGTCATTTTTCAAATTTACTTTGGCTGAAACTTATACAGCTTCGATGATCCTGTCGATAAAAAGCATACATTCATTTTCCTGCAATTGCAGCTTCGCTTTTTATTTCATTTTACGGTACAACGATTCAACAGGAATATTTCATATTGTCTATTTAATATATACTCGCCGACTAGTGACATTTTCTTTATGAAAGATAAATAGGAAATCTGTTTTTAACTTTTCGTTAAACGAAAAATGTTTTTCAACTGAAAATATCCTGACTTTAATTAAAACCAATTAGTGGCTGCCACGACGACAAAATTCGATGAGTCAGTCACGTTCGATGTGTCATATTTAGCATGGTAGGCAAGGAAATGACTGCAAATTTCCAGAATTTATTAGACATAACTGATGAATTTCATAAATTCACCCTTCAATACAAAATACCTATTATTCGAACAGATATTTCATTTTAATCAAAATCAAAACTTATGTGTTTGCTTACGATATTAAAACATAACATAGCTACAAGCATTTTGTTTCATTTAACTTTCAATGGATGACTAACAAAATTAGAAAAATATTCAAACACCTTTTTAACCCAATTCCAGAAATATTTTTTTTTTCAAGAAAATGTTTTTTATTAGCAATTATTTATCACTATCATTAGAAAAAAAATTCAACCAATTGTGAACAATTTAACAAGAGAAAATTACGTTGTGAGTTAGTGACAGTTTGGATACTATAAGAGCGATAGGTGACAGGTTTGTGAAATATTTGATAGTTGTTAATAAATGGATGAAGATTAATGAGTGTAGGAGATGCATGGTGAGTAATGTAACACATGAGAAGACATGCGGTGATGTAGTAAATAGTAAAAATAATGGTGAAAATATATTGATAAATTAAAAAAGAACATTTATATCAGAACGTATTTCAATCACTTAAAGGCTTTTAAATTAACTCATCGACAATTGAGCACTTGTAAATTTGAGACACTGACATCATTGTCAATCAAATACATACATGTATTGATGTTCTTATGTTTTCATTCATTTAATGTTCCGTCTAGCGTTTGTAGTTACTTCTAAGACTTTAATCGCTTAAGATTTATTGTTGTTTCTCTTTTATGTATTTGTTTCAGTTTTATTTTGTATTCATTTATTTCGTTTTCTTGTTATACCTTTTGTAATAAATACTTCCTTAAATGAAAGCGTTTCCTTCGCTTATTTCCTCCCTTTCCCAACTTTTTTTTGTTCAAGAAATTCGTATAGCTTCTATTTTCCACATTCCTACATTATTCATTATAGACATATAAACTTGATTCAAAATTTCCAAAAGTAAATATAGAAAATCACACTGGAAGGTTTTAGGTGTTGGAATTATTAGACCATTCAATATGTAATTTGGTACGGTTGTGCTTCTAAAGTTTGACATAGCCTCATATCCTGAATGTACTTGCTGATAGCTTTAATTTGAGCTATACAGAGGCAATCTCCTCCCTGTAGAAGGGAAATCCTGCCCCCTAAAATCTGCTAGTGGCGTGAGGAAAATCGAAGTATAGATTTTTAATGCCTCTAACAATAGCTCTTCAAATATGTATACTTGAGTATCTTGCAGGTTTTGGTTAACCAGTCATATAACCCTTTTAATTTCATTTCAAACAAAAAACAATGTTTAATCTAGGATTTAGTGATTTGTAATTTCGTTTTGTAAAAATAGGTATTCAAAATGCAGGTTATTTTATATCGTGAGAGTTCGCTTGGGTTTATATATGTGAAAAAAGTTTGTAAGAGGCTTGTGTAAGTTTTATCGTGTAGTGGGTGATTTACATTGGAACCTACACGGATACAATCGGCATAGCCCTCTCTCTACCAGTTCCACATGCGTCGTCGATACCACCGCAGTGTACAGCAATATTTCATCGTTTTGACGCGAGTACGCGACCCTTGCTTATTTCAAATTTTAGGTTGATCAATGAACTTAAAAAGCGTTGAGGGTGCGAGGGCTGAAATTGTTTCACGCGGTCGAGGGGTGGCCGATCAACCATGGGGGATAGTATTAGTGGAGGTGGGAGGCCGTCGAGGTGCCGTGATTAATATTGCTTGAGCATGCGATCTGATTTGTGTAAATTGGCAACAATGTGTAGTCTGCGCCTCGGTCCGCGATTTTAGCAATCAATAATCCGATCGTGAACGGAGACGACACATTTCATTTTCGAACGACTGATTTATCCGAAAATGCGTTGCCAAAAGCGAAAAGGGATACTCCATACGCTCCACACTCGTATCCACTTGGATGAATGAACACGCAAAATGCATAAATTTTATTAGCAAAACAAAAACTTCACGCTTCCTTGTACATATTTATAACAAAACAACTTGTTTATGCCACGACCTACAAATCCTATACATATTTACTCATATCACACGGAAAACTTTACAAACACCCCTTTAACAACTACTCTACGTATTAAATTAGGATACTACACCAATAACTCCAACAAACTCATCATTTCCAACTTATTTCATCTATGTTTCCCAACTTATAAAAAATATATATGAATTTCCAACACGTACGAACAGTATCCGCTCCTTCTACATTACTCGTTAAAATTAAATATTCTCACTAAGCACTTCCCCCTTATCACATATTCAACCTTTAACTATAAAATTATTTATATTTTCTATTCAACATTGCAACTATTGCTTGACGGCAATTAAAGTATATTTTATGCACTTGTTACGTGGCTTTACTATCCTTCCTTTCTTTAATCACCATCAAAGGCATAGTGTGTTATTCGTTATTGATGCACATCGATTGATTCATTTATACTGCACGCTCGCCTACGCTCAAGTCAACTCTTTTAATATCTAATTACATACATGTAACATATTGAAAATAATACAAATAATGAGTTATTTCTTTTGTTGGAATAAGTAAATTTTAAAACTAAAGCGGAGAATAATGTGTTCGTGTACTATTAAAGAAATGTGTATGTATATGCATCTCAGCGTGTTATGTGACCATTAAATTTACAATAATCTCTCATGTAGCCAGTTATATTCATATCTAGTAATTTTCTCTATGTTCATAAAGAAATAATACAATTATTATAATAACTATAGAAATTTGATGTCGTTTATTGTACTTCCAGGTGAAATTTCATTTCTTTTTGAATAAAAATTATTAAGCGATTTTTAATGGTAATGTTGATAGGAAGTAAGAAAAGCTCTATTGACAAAGTGTTGTTATTATTGTTTCTGGTACTGGCAAATACATGCAATCTTTATGACTGTGAACATTAGCGGCGCGTTTTATCTTTTGTTTACTCATATCCTTTACTTTTAAACCTTCAGAACATAAAAGCTAGTAGAAAATTTTACAAAAAGCAAATCAATAGTAGAATTTAGTTTGTCTCATTCAAATTCAAGAATAAACTCACTGCACCAAGCTAATCACTAAATGAATTCATTAATGATTGTCGGGGATTTTTTTTTCATTACGTTGTTTTAGTTCTCTGTTTTCTGGCAGTTTGCCAAGCACATTCTTGTTGGTGAATGGAATGGACTGATGCTAACAGGAATTGAAGAAATACTTGCTTAATCGTTGCCGTCGTGAAAATAATGATGTCTCCAGTTTTCGTCTACATAACATTGAAACAAACACATCGCTAACGTGGCTGGTTTTCTTGTGTTCTTCAAGAAAATTGATTTCAGTTTCAAGATTTATAGGTATTGTCTTATTCCTAAATATATCTTAAATGTTGCCTTGCATTAACTTTTCTTTTTATTATTGAAGCTCTTAATCTTCTAGCTACAAGAATAAATTGAGCAAAGCAATGCTTCGTCGCTATGGTGTTTAACTAAATTCGATATTCCCTGGTTCTCTTTGTTTTCTAGTTAGTGATACTATTAAAAAGTCACATTTTTTGATACAAAGTCATGATTACAAACAAAAGTAGAGCAGAGCAAATCTTATGCTTTTAATGTTTACCGAAAGATATGAAAATGTGTTACAGTTATTGATATTTTCTGATGATTCATCCAACATTAATAACCCGCCCTTATAACTACAAATATTTCAGTATAAATCATAGATTTTTCCTAATAAAGCACAACTAGCAGGAGACTACTATTATTATTCGTGGATAGCAGCATAGGGTATGAATATTGGTTGTCTACAAGAACATCTGCATTCAATTATTACTCAAGAGATTTCGTATCTGTTTGAATGCTCGATAAGATTCTCCGTCTATATTTAAACTGTGGAAGATTTATATTTTGGAAAATTCAAAATAATACCTCATACTCATCAAGTAAATTAGAATCTACAGACTCTTCAATTTAGAAGAATTTCAATTGTCTAAATATAATGTGAAAATTTACTTCAAGTCAAGAAGGGATCTATTATAAACTCGTTAAGTGGTAAGATGGTGTTGGTGTAAGGCGATACTGCTTTCCCATTACGCAAATTTATGTAAAAATATGAAAATTATAACGACAACTTACTTTTATAAAGCATTATCCATATTAAATGAGCAAAAACTATTGAAAAAAAAAAATATATATATATGAACTAAATCACAAACGGCGCACCAGACGGTAGAACTCAACCGTACTTAACACCGCGACAAAAAGAACTAACTCAACCACTAGCAACCTAAAATCATCTTCTTGCAAACTGAAGAGAGAAAGACGATAACTGCGCCTCCAGGTGGAAGGAATTTTAAATTCCAACCTTCTGAGTCTACCTGCATTAGTTTCATGGGACATGAGAGGTATTTTGTAATATTTTTTCAACGCGTCACTATGAATTGTTGCTCACTATTTACACATTTTCTTATAATGTCTTTATGTTAGTTATGTTCAACAAATGAATTATTAAATAAACCACCAACTGCTAACAAGTGGTTAACACAGGAAACTTTGTACCTACATTATTGTAGAATCTACGTGTTTATTTATTACAATAAGCTGTTCTAATTATGAAATTTTACATACGTATCAGTTGATTCGTAAATAAATTATAACGCTATTAGAAACATCCAAGACCTCTGGGAAAATGTCATAAGAAAAACATTCGAATTGAATTTTTGTGGTCAAACTGCAAAACTGATGATTGTCAGGTTGAAATAAAAATTTTGAAAGCATTCTCTGAAATCAGTGACTAAGCGAATAAATTATAAATTGAGATAATAAAATGTTAGTGTCGTTTAAAATGTCCCTTTGATTTCTCGTTGCTGTTTCTATCGCAACAAATACTTATTATGAGTTTACACGAATGTAAGTATTAGAGGTGGTTTTTGCCATTGCGACTAAAATCACAAACGAAAAGCAATATAACATAAGTTTATTGTATTTACTTTTACACGCTATGGTTAGAGGTGAGGGAACGCTAACATTTGAGATTCTATTCAGAAGGAGAACGAATAAATTCTGGCAATTAAGGAACGATGTTGGTTTTGTGTGTGGGTAATGTTTGAATTTTTGTCAAGACGAAGAATTGGTTAACGATGTGTAGAGGAAACCATATGTTGCACCTCGTTGGATGACAAGCAGCGAATAAACACATTATGGTCTTGATAATCTTATAGTCTCGCACGTGTATGACTAACACCACATGATATGCAGTTAAAATTCGTAAGATAAATAGGGGTTGATATCCATTCTCCCGTAGTTTTTACATAAATCGTCGCCCTAGACACAGTATGGCGCGTCGTGCATTGTTATGCGAATAATAAAGGTTCCCTCCTTGTCGCTGTTTCGCATTGATAAGCTTTAGGCTCGAAATGAACCGATTGTTATATTTGTCAGTCACTCGAATTGGAGTAATTTTAGATTCTTCTTCCCCTAATGCATACATACTAAGCTGCGGCTTTTGATAGCAACATAAAAGACACTTTATTTTTTATTTTCACACAATATATAATACTATAAATACGATTTCCTGACAAGAAAATAATGCTAAGATACTACTTAAACTATTTTTTTTTATTACTATTAACAAATCTATTAATTTCAAATTTTGGTTTACCATAATTTACACAAAAACTGAAGTGATGAAATTACAAATTACCAATGGAATCTGTAACGTATTAAACTATAATATTGCAAAGCATTAATATAAATAACAAATTACTGCAACCCAACATTATTTAGTAATAAAATAACTTACTGTGGTTTGTGCTACGTATAGATAGTTTCTGTTAATAATTATTTTATTTCTAATTATATTCTACAAAATCCCATACAAATTTATAATTAACGCAACCACGGTTTCAATAAAGTGCATATTAAATTTCAATAAACCAAAAAACAAAAGCCAAAATTTCTGTTCCTTATCAACGCCTGTGCATAGGTTATTTATTGTATGAGCGTATTTAGGCCGTCGTTGTCATATCATCATAATACCATAACTCCATTTGAATGGTTGGTTATAAGCGACAGCTGAATAGGTTCATATAAACGGTTAGGCAAAATTCTGTTGGTGACGTAATTGGATTTGTTATTCTTGAAACGATGCGGTTACCGCTTACTTGAATTAATGATAGAGCAAAAAATGATTAACACTTAGGGCAAATTAACCAACTTTATAGTATAAAATAATAAAACATATTACAATAATGTGAAATAATAGAAAAGTTTAAATATTTAATGAAGATAGAGTATAATTATGTTTGAATAACAAAACAGGGGCTTGGAAAATCTCAACATTGTATTATTTTAAATAGATACGAAGGTGGAGGATAATGAGTTTTGAAAACTTCAAAGAATATGGAAATGAAATAAACAAAACGGAAAGGAAAATGAAATCAGGTGCTGCACTAACACGAAATTCAATGTGGATTAATAGTCTAATTTTGATTCAAATATAATATAAAGCACGCAGGGCAAGGTTAATTTACCACAAATTTGTTTATTCTTATTTTATCATATCACAATGCAAACGCAATAAAATAATTCAATCAAGGTTGAATAGAGAAAATATTAAGTATTCAACAATTTTCTAATTAGGATTCTGTTGGTGAAGTGCACAAACAGTTCACCTCTTTTCTTTAATCTATCTATTTAATTGTGGCGAGGATACGAATGTTATTTCCGTTTCTATTTTGACGATGATTCCGGCGAGGTAATGGGTTCTAAGCGAGGACGTTTAAATGGAAGTCCTAAGGGAGAGTACGACATTATCATGAATTGTCATTTACTAGAAACCATTAATGGAGATTTTCGGATAGAGCATATTGATATTGTATTTGGGGAAAATGTCGTCTTTATGGACACTTTTGTAATTTAGGGAACTTGCGACGACATATGTACCAAATTTAGGGTTACTTCTCGCAAACCCCCTCAAATACACAATAATTTATATCTTACGGAAACATTTACGGTTTTATTTAACTCTGTCAATGATATATTCCAACTAAGTGGTGTTCCTGCTCCCAGACGCACACAAAACAAACATACAAATTCGGATTACTTCATTTTATATTTAAAAAGCATCTCTTTTATTTCCTTATATCATTCTTTCGCTTATGCGGCGACTTAATTTGTTATATAATATCGTGTTTTTTGAGAAAACTTCCTTGGGAAAGCTTTTTGGATCATTTCCACGAATTTGTCAGCTAATCCTTAACAGCTTACTATAAAGATAACATTGTAATGCACCAGATGTTGAGGCGGGTTTTACAGCATTTTTACAATTGGGCCTGAACAATTGTGAAATGTAAAAAGAAATATGACTTAAATCCCATAATCCTAAAAATCTGTTTACAATTATACGACCTAGCAGTATAATTCTCTTTCTATTCTGATAAATTATCTAATTAATAGAATGTAGTAAAGAGGTTTAGAATGTTGGTTCAACACATGTCATTTATTCCAGTAAACCGTTTAAATCACGACGCAAATTTATTAAGGTTTCTGTTCACTAACCTCATGCTTTATTACATTTTATTTTTTTATCCTTTTACAGTTGATGTCTATGTGGTTTTTCAATTACAGTACACGAAGAAAAAGCTTTTCATTATAGCTTTATATTTTAAAAATCGATTACAGAAAAACTATAATAGCATTATTAATATATTTTTCGTGATAATAGCCTGGCACGGATTACGCGTTAAACGACGCCCCTTGCTTGCGCTAAAAACCCACCCCCGCGTTCAAATAAAACACTTTGGACGTCCCACGTTCACATTACCTCTTAAAAACACCTGCTTCGTATTTATGTATGTGCCAAGAGTTAATAAGAGCCCTTTAGGCCGGGCATAAGACGAGTCTTCTTCGACGCGGCATGTGCTTTTACTTTAACCAACTCTGCCGACATCAACTTCACAAGACGCAACAGAGAACCATCATTCAAATTATTGATAAAAATAATATTTCCATCATCTGAATTTAGAGAAAGATGAAGGAAGTTCATTAAACGCTTTTTCGATAATTGGAAAAACATCGACCACACAAGGGAATATTTCCTAAATGTACTTAAAAACAATATTACATGCCATTCATAGATGTCCTTGGTTTTTATTTATTACTGATATAATTTATGTGATATAAATAAGAAAATCTATTTATAAAATTATTAAGTATGTATGAAGGAAGCAAATTGAGGTAGTAGAAATCGTCTGTAACTAGCTAGAATGACTTCTAAAACGGAAAATCGCTTCATTAAAGAACAATAAATCATTCTTAACAATTTACTTTGTTTGAAATGTTTAAAAATGGAATTATCACGCATTGACTAGTAAACGAATAAGTCGGGCAATTCGATTGTATGTAGTGTTTAAGTTGGGTCAAAGAAGCTTAATTATGCGTAAATGTTGTTTTTGTTTTGTGGTATTATTCGCAATTTCGTATAAACATCCAAAGTTCGCATTTGCACACAATTATAATTCAAATTGCAGAGTATGCGGTTGGATCCATTACAGACCGACTTCCCTCGGGCTTAACAAAGGCCATTTCAGATCCCGCTTTAACTGGCCTACAATAGGGATTAGTCATGTAAAGGCATTATTACACGAGCTATATATTTCCATATTGATTACCTCTTTTCGATACACAGAAGAGAAACTTCCGATTCGTAAAAATTAGGAAAAAAAAACTGCTCCTTACTAAATTTCAATGTGGCACCTCAATTGTATACCATCAATGCTGACTATCATCCTATATCCAATATAGTATTTCATTTTCTTGCTCGCAAATCGTTTCGTATTACCGGAAATTATTTTTTTCCATTGTTTGACTTTCCATGTGCGATTACAGCTGATGATGATATTTAGCTTCGTATGTCTTGATAAGAAACTGACTTTCTTTCGAAATAGCTTTGACACATATTCAACTCAGAGTTGAATAAAACGAAAATATAAAAAGAAAATTTATGTAGTGTAACAATTTCGAAAGTTGGCTACTGAGAATGTAATCAACAATACAAATCTAACATGAAATAATCCGCTTTTATATAATTCCAAAGATTTTATACAATACCTTTTTAAATACTTCCTATTAATTTACATAACAATTAACACGAAGACCTCCTTAAGCCATTGCCACTAACTGACGTTGGGTTTACCTGAAAAAATGTCTTACTTAATTCAAAAATCACAATAGAAAACATACAATTCTTTTACAACATTTCAAGAAAACAGAAAGAGCAAAAAGTAACACAATACGTTATAACACCTATGACAACAGGAAAACATCTATTGTATAGCAATACAAAATTTAGGCTCTCGGAAAGATTCTCTTTCTACATCTCTATATCTCTCTTTCTCAATTGAAAACTTCTCAAAAGTACAAAGAAGTGTTATGTATAACGTTTCAATCGTTCTAATTTCGAGGCAAACATAAAAATCCCAAATAAAAATAAAATTAAGCATTCGCCTGATTCGCCATTCCCAAGTCAAATTCTTAACTTCAGAAGAACATGGAACGGGCGTAAGCAGTCTTAGCTAGGCCCATATTACACTATAAACCTAGATTAGTGCGGTGACGTCAGAGGATGAGGTCGGAGCTTTAGGGTGAGGGTTTGTTCAGCCTATCAGGCTAGTTTCCGTTCAATAGCAGAATAGTAGCAAACCACTTCAGTGTTACATTCTTTCGTCAGATGAACAGATGGCAATGGCCAGATAAGCGGCTAATGTGGCGCGAACACGGCTGCATACTTTTCTTAAAATAAGACAGGCTAGAGACCGTTACACCCCTACAAACCTCACGAAAACCAGTTTCAACTCGGTCCTTTTACCAAGAGTCATTTTCTAATTTTTCCAGCAGCTTATCGCTCTAAGCCTTGGTGAGGGTTTATGTCACCGATGAACATTAAAGTTTAATATACTGGCGAGTATTCGGCGGATTAAATGGTCTGCATCAAAAAGTTCACCAACTTGCATGTGGACTCTTGCCTTTAATTACCATTTTAGAGATAGGCTTTTATTCTCCAGTTTCTACTAAACGGTTTAAAGCATTTGAATACTTTCCAGACATGAAAAAGTATCTACATTATCCTCATTATTAAATTCATAAGCTATGTTGAATACTGTTGACAATTTAACTTTTTCTAAGAAATCTACTTGGCAAAAGTTGTTTAAAGCACTGACCAATACAATAAATAGCAAATACACTTAAAATACATTTCATAGTGTGTCATATTTATTTTAGTGCAAGCAATACAGTAAATTTTATTTTTAAACGATCTAGTTGTAAGATTAGAAATTTAAAGAGTCGGATTCCTCTTGGAAAAATTTCAAAATTTTTCCCAAGTGTATTTTTTTCTTTAATAATTGTCTGAAAAGTCCATTAAGGGGAAACTTGAATAAAACGGTAAATTTCGTAATCCGTTCAGTAACATTTTTCCTTCACATTGAAAGTGTATAAGGCCTTTTACATGAATCTCTGTCTATCTTTCTCATACTTTAGCAGTTATGCAAACTTGTTTCAGTTGAGACTCACTCCTCGAACACAGTTTGCGTTAAATGTACATTATAAATAACAAGCCGGAACGTTTCCATTTATAACCGAATTTTTAAAAATTCTTGTTTTATTTTTTAAAAGTAAAATAATTGCGAATATAACGGTTAAATTATAAAATAATCACACGCTTAGTTATACCTTATCCTTAATAATATATAATACACATAACTTAAAATTTTTGAATATATTTTTTTTTTACAATTTTTGATGCATCAAAATAACTATACACCGAGAGAAAAAGCGCAAATTGCTGCGTGTAATTGAATATAATAGTTTTTTTTTTTCAAAAGCCTCGACCGACAAAGTATAAAGTTTTAAATATTAGAAATTAAACTAATAATGATTATCTCATAATACAAAACCAATAACACTGACCTATCTCAACTTTGTAAATATAACTTGTTTGTTCTTGCAGATGAGAGTAAACACAAGTCTTCTAATATACATACAAGCTTTCCAACAGTTTTTAATAAGATCATTTATCCCAAGAATTCATACAAATTTATTTGAAGCTGTATGAAAGTTTCAAATCAACATTGTTTGCAAATGATTATAAAATATGTGTAGTTTCACTCAACCAATAAAGCTAGATTAAATTTTTAATATTAAACAAGGATTTATCGTTTACTTTTAAAGCAAGTAACCAACCAAATTTTTTATTAATCCAACACTGATTGTATATTTTATTCGAGTCAACGACACATTGATTGTTGTTGATAACGCTTTAAATAAATTTGTTAAGGTAATAGCCGCTGCACGATATTCTATTACATATATAAAACAACTAAAAAATAGGTGAATAAAGCCACCACAGGAAGTTTAATTAATTTTTCACTTTACAACTAATGAAGTTTATATAGTATAAATAAATATTAATTTAATTAATTTTAGCCCTCTAATTTATTTTAGAAGAAAGTTAAAAAAAAAATTAATCACTTCTCGTCGATATATCCAATGTTTTTGGGTAACAAAAATAAAAACACAAGAAGTCTTTTTTATTTTTAATAATGGTATTAGGACTTTCTTGGGTTCCATTAAAAAGGAATTTAGAGAGATAAGTAGAGCTTCTAAAATTGCTCATTAAAGAAATATGTTAGAAGATAACATATTTATCTAATTTAGAACCTGCTTCGATAGGACAGTTGCTTAAAACAATTTTCTTCTAAAAAGTAATCGTATTTAAATGCAAGTGAACCATTATGGTTAACAACATGTATTTTAAATTAAATAATTTAAAACCAATAACGTTTGAATGGATTTTTTATCAGGAAACTACAGGCATCTTTATGTGATACAAATGTTGAAATAAAAATCCAGTTGTTGAATGTATTACAATATATCTTCACCCTGATTTGGCTTTGTTTACAATTTTTCGTAACAACACAGATAGTGTCTCCTGTGGTTTTTATTTGCCCGATAACCAGCCAATATTGAAAGTTTTATCTTTAGTTTATTTCTCCCAGGTATACCCTGATACCTGAATTCCCATTTTTCTACTAGCCACTCCAAATACCTTTTCGTTTAGACGACCATATAAACTATGCAATACATAACTCTAGATTGCATTGCATCCTCTTTAAAACTTGAATCATTTTTTTCCGATATAAACAATCTGTAAAAATCATCCTTAAAAATGTTATTTTCTGTAGACAAATTATTCCTTATATTATATCTATAATTCGCCCAACAAAAATAAAAGTTCATTTATAAAGTGATAAGAATAGTCTAAGATATGCGGAAATTACTAGTAAGATCGATTTTACTAGATACGTAATCATATACTTTTTTTTGTTTTTTCAGAAGACGGAATAGAATAATTCAATCGCAAACTTAAGCTGTCATTTTCTAAACGATTAAGCACAACACCCCTGTTTATTGATGTGATCTAGTTCGACCTGAAGTTTTCAAAGGTGTTCGCGTGATTTTTCACATCATTTTTGTACAAAATCTACGACATATTTCAATTTTTATTATTATGACTATGAATAAAAGTTTCCAGTGTTCATCTTATATAAATGTAACGAATAATTTTATCATTGATATTATTGTTTAATAAATAGCAATTAAATCAAAACAGAAACTTTAAATTATAGTTTGATAATTTTGTCAAAAGTTTAAATAATATGAGAGCAGTAAACAGAAGTAAATTATCTCGACTGTACACTTAGATTTATTAGATTTTTATTTATTGAAAATAATATTTTTTTTATGATGTATACTATTGTTTGCAACGTCAATAAATTTCAAAAATGTGCATAAACATGATTGTTTCTTGACTTGGTGTACATTATTATGATAATTAAAAGACATTTTTAGTAAAATTTTCTATAATTACAACGTAAAATTTACATACAATAATATAAACACTAATGCATTAAGGCAAATGAATATGTTATATTCAAATCTTACGTTCTTCTGAATAGATAGAAATCTTAAGGTCATTTTGAATGAAAAATACATTATCTAAATAAATGTAAATTATAACATAATCATCAGAGCTTCAAGAAGTATAATAAAGAGCATATTGATGGCATTGTAATGAAAACAGTTTTAAAGAACTATTAGCTTTCAACTTGAGGACAGTTTTTCAATTATCAAGATTTGCTAAAATTGTTAATTTTAAATCACGTTGTATATTTAATTTTAAAAGTAGAAATGTCATGCGCTAAAATTGTGTCGACATTGAACGATGTACCTACGAGCTGTGGTATAACTGAATGAATCGATTAGTTCTTTAACGGCTGTTGCTGTGGTCTTCCTCGTCGTATTTGGAAGTATGAGCTCAGTCACATGGCGACTGAATTCTTCAGCAACATCCAAAATTAAGGTTATATCAATTCAATTTTTGTAGTTGAAATAGACGAATGATAATTTTCTATATAATGCGCCAAATACGTTTTTGACATCAAGTAGATGAGGTGTTTAATCACTCACTGAACAAGAGACCCGCGTGTATGTAGGAGTGTATTATTAAACAAAGAAAGGTGAAGATTTTTACCCACTAGCCATATAGAATTATATGATATTTGTCAGATGCTAGCTGAGTTTCATCCAATTAATGTTAAGTTAGTTGACAAGCGATAATGAAACCAAAAACAGTAATAATGAGATTGTACATTCAAAATTTTAAAATGATAATATGAATTAACATTCAGTAGCTCAGTTATCTTTCAATTAATTGTATTCAAAAGATAAATTTTCTAAATTTTGATGAAACTGAATTTGAGTTTTGGCTTCAAAATATCAAATTGTTCTCAACGGGTTTATATACTACCAACAGCAATAACAAACTATAACTTTAACAGTATTTCGACATTAAAAAATGTGGTTTTAGTGACATCGTAAATTTGGGAATTGCCATAAAATTTTTTGGCTATATCTACTAAACCGGAAATAACATATTTATTTAAGCAGCTTCAAATAGAAAATAGAGCATTTCCGCTTCTTTAATAACCGAAAACTTATAAAACATCTGTATATATTTAAATATAAAAATTAAACATCGTAATGAGATGGAATGTGTCAGCCATTTTTTTCTTTTGCTAATGACAATGTACAAGTATCGAGACCAAACAACAGGATGTCCTACAAGTGTTGAGTTATTATTACTTGGGCGGTGCTTTTCCAGATTAAAGTAAGGTTTCCTTTGTATAAATACAAATTAAGCATCATTCTTTTTATCCCAAAAAATCAAAGAAAATAAATAGAAAATGTTGCTTCTTACTATATATGTGAAAATAATTGTGTAGTAAGGAAAATGTTTTTTGTATTGATCTGAATAAGATTTAATAAGTGTATTTTCTTCAAGTTATTTCAAATGTTATTGTGAATACCAGTCAGATAGTACAGAAAGATATGTTTAAAATAATTGACTGGTTGCGGCATAGTGAAGAAAGCCACTGGTGCTTTTACATAATTGAGAAAATTTAAAATTGAGATGAAGCACGATCAATACAGTATTAACAAGAATATATCTTATAAATTCTACATGGTTCGAAGAACGGTAATCTAATGGTGAAAAGTTTATCGGAAAAAAGAAGTTAATTTAAATGAATCATCATACACCTGATGTTCATATTGCAAATGAAATTCCGGAATATTTACCCACATTTAAACCAAAGCAAATAGAAAGATGTCAACATACATATTCTATTGATAACATATCGCGGTGTCAATATGGGTGAATTAACTTCAAAACGATATGCTAAATGAGTTCCGGCTTGATCTATATGCGCAACAGGATAGATAAATGTTAAACTTTGCTCAACTCAAGGATTTATAGAAAAAAAGTCATCTTCAACTCAAATTAACTCAACTCATCAGAACGAGAGAGAGACAATGTTTCGTTCCACCATTTTCATCGAGCTGTCAGAATCCATTATTGTGGTGTTTTTGCATTTAACTTTTCGCACGAATACAATGAAGTAAACTAAACCAAACTTTCTAAAGTCTGACGTAGTTATGTAAATGCGAAGTCTCTTGTCTGATAGATGAAGATACATATACATGTATATATATAAAACTTCCACGTAGCTCAAGCAGTAGCGTTTTCAGAAGATGTTTCTTTTTTTTTTCTATAACCTAACTCACTACCTTGAATATACTTGGCTTCGAGTTCTACTTAAGTATCTTAAACACTTCACCTAAGAGCTTTGAGAAAAAAATATGTGTACTTTGAGATGTATGCAACGTTTAACTTGAATGTTGTAAAGATTTTTCAAGTTTTTTATTAAAAGTGTAGATCTAATAACGACTTAAAGCTTTTAGAACAATCTTAAAAAAAATAAAATAGCACCTACATATTTATTTACTTAATGCAACCTTATCAGGTAAATATCAGTAACGACGTCGGGGAAATGTACTTTTCTTATCCTATAAGTGATGTGTCAATAGTAGAGTCAAACAAACTATCATACGTTAGTTTATTCAACACACATCATAAAAGCAACTCAAAATTAAAGTCATGCTTTTAGAATCTTACCCTTAAACATATTTTCGATAATAAAAATGAAAAATCCAAACTTATTTTTAAATGAATTTAACTCACTTGCATCAAACAATAAACCAGTGAACAATCAATTTATGTGTATAATTTGAATGGAGACAAAGTTTTTTTTATTTTGTTCTATTATCGTATTTCCCGATTAGTGGCAGTTCCGTTGTTGCTTTACTGCTTTACATTACCAATGGAATGTTGGCAGAGCCAAGTAAAAGAAAGAGACTCTCGCACTTCAACGGCCTTGCAACTTTACCTAGTACCTGCCCGGTTGGTCGGCTCAAATGAGAGTTGAACGTCCGAAAGTGACCGATCATTTTGTTTCATCAATATCGAACAAACAGTATTTTTATTGCCCAATATTCTAGGTCGATTGCACTACTATCCTATTGTAAAAAATGTGCTTCTAGGTCTATATTACCTACGAATAGATTTATCAACATTTCCCTTTCACAGATCAATCGCAACCTATCAAAGGTCAACAGAAAACTTTCTGATGTACTTGTTACTGTCACTTTTAAGTAACTTATACCAATTCTTTTTATTGTTTGTAAGAATGAGCTTTCAGACAGGAACTATCTGTTAAAATCGAAAAACACCTGCTCGTTTTTATCTATTTTAAAGACTAGAATTCATTTTTGGTTCTTCCTTTCGTTCTAAATAATAGCTCATCGGCCTTCCAAGTTGTAAATGAGAAAACCACAATATTTTGAAGTTGTAACTTTAGGGACAACTTCACAAGGGCAATTACTTCAGCAAGATATGTTTCAATTAACATGTCAAGTTTTATTTCATCTTAGATTAGAAACTATGAAGAACATCAACTATAAAACAGTGGTACTTAGAAATTACATATAATTTAAGACATAGAAAGCAAATGTATGTATATGAATGATGAACCATTCTTTTGTTCTTTTAATTATCTGTTTGAAAACTTTTTACGAATGTATTATTAATACAACGATGATCAGAAACGACTATTTTATCGTCTCATTCATTTATTACATAAAGTGAAGAGGTGGATCGGCTTACACCCATTGAAGCTAAATTCAGTATTATACACATTTATTATTAAACAAAACTTCGTCTATTCAAAAGAAACAAATTAGTTTCTTTAGTTATCATAATATTATATAGAATATTTATCAATGTTAATTTTCTGAATGTAAAAAGCGCTTCTAACTTTGCTGAATTTGTGGTAGAACACAGAACAACTATGTTTAGTTGAAATTAGATCAAAGCTAAACTGTCAAAGGTATGCTGTATCAATTAAACAACTAATAAGTTGTAAAGCAAGTCGCAACAACTATCAATCAACTTAGACTACCACAAGTTTTTGTTACAAAACTTGAAGGTTTCATTAAATTATGTATATAGAATCAAACCAAAGATCAAAATATAAATGGAAAAAAGAGAATGTTGTGTTTATGATTTCTTTTGTAGAGTAGCTCATTAAAGGAAACGATCACTAAAGATGAAGCCGTTTTGAAACAACTTCTTAAAGCAAATTAGCCACTAGCATTTTCAGAATCAATGTCTTCCAGTGACAACGAAAAATATACCTACTCATTGAAATGAAGATAAATTATTTCAAAGACTAACCAAAATAATCATAATATTATGATGACTTAACAAATGTGCTATCTCTGTATGAAAAAAAAAACCGAAAATTAATAGAACTTCACGTGAACACCGCTTTTTATATAACAAACCAGTGATTACTCTAAATTAGTTATAACGGATTTCGACATGTCAAGTCAATCCATTTTTTTCCGCTGTGTTCAGACATCAATTATTTAATACACAAATAATTACATTTGTCCGAAACCCGGTCGTGCAGAAGAAATAAAAAGCAACGCCCGGTACCTCCTATAAAAGCGTTCAATCTTGAGCGTGCTCAAAATTATTAAAAAGTTTATAGGCTCCAGATAAGTGTTTATTTAGTAATATTTTTTTATGAAGATTGTTAATGAGATCAACGTTGCGTGGGAGGATGTAATTAATTAAAAGTTGTTTTTCATTTCACCAACTCACAATTTTAAACTATAACACAAAAACTCCCAGTTAAAAGTTCCATATACATATATTTATATTTCAAGGCAAAAAATCATGTTAGTGAATGGACAAACATGAACAGTTGCCATTTGTTGTAGAAGCACAATCGTAAAGAAATCAACATGCTTGAAAGAGCCAAAAGAGAGAAAATAAATAACCAGAAAAATTACATATAAAATGTTTATTTTTGTAGTCTGTTGAAAGCAATAAAATTTCGGTGACATGTGTTATATCAATGTTGAAATTTTTTTGAAAAAAATTCGTCAGTTGATATAATTGTCAAGATCGTTGAATATTTTCATATGAGATTGAGTTAGGGTGGAATTTTATTGTAAAAACGCCTTGGGCTAACATTCCGCACCCATACGTGTTTTGGCAGAGTTGGAACACTCACCTCGACAGAATTAATGGATCTGGAGATAGCATAATGCTGTTCGCTTGTTCAAATCATATACAGGTATCAAAAACAGATTAAAATTTCGAGTTTTGAATTTAATGTGTGCGTACATTTTAAAATTGATAGCACTACCTTTATTAATGGATATGGGCTGAAAGGCTAGTCTGTATTAATGCTGTAGATCACGAGAGTTGATGGCTCGTGTATTTCAGTGTTTTGTTTTAACGAATCTCATTTACTGGCTTTTACGCCTACTTATACATGTATCTCTTTCTTTGACTCGAATTTGAGTTGTCCCATTTTATCATTCTGATCATTTTCATATGAACCTTCTAAAAACCTTATCCGTAATGTTAAGAGCTCATACCATTCATTCTTACAAATGTTGGGGAGTGAAAGAACCAACTAGACCCGTTTTATTATACCGACAGTGCCGTAGTCCCTCTTAATACTTCGAAAACTGCATCTGCTCCATAATACAGTAATACACTCTAACAAAAGCTAAACCACATTAACTTAGAATAGTGCTTTTTTAATCTCTACGTCTCATTCAGAGACTTTCTACAATTATATTAACCACCTTTTTAACGTTTAAATTTAAAATATCCCACCAAGTTTCACTTAAAGAATTATATACTTGACGACTTCATCATAACGAAGAACTTTTGTTGATATCTACTTATATTTAAATTTTCAACATTGAACTTAAACTTTTGATTAATGGATTAATCTTAATATATTCTTATCCAAATGTCTATTATCTATAAAACTAGGGCATTACAATTTCATATTTCACCTGCGTTCAACTCAATGCATAAAGTTTGAACAATCTCTTGTAATTAAATCGATTAATATTCTTCTCCCGGAAGCTTCACTACTACGTTTTATAATTTGATAATTCAAAACTTTTGAATTGTATAAATTCATAATCTATAGTCTTTAATTAAATTTGTGTTCCAAATCAATTAAATACACGATTTATGTCTATACAAAGGTTACCATCTTATCAATTAATTCATTGACGTGAACAAAAGTTTAAACTCTTGCATAATATCGCAGACCTTCTAGACAAGATAGAATATACTTTCTATTGAAATAAATTATATAATATCGCAACACATTCGAACATTTGATGCCACCTTCATATTTTTGTTGTTCGTTTTTTCTTTATCTAAAAATAATAAATCATTGTGGCCATCTATGCGACATTTCACAATGATATCCATTTTTTTCTCCTCTCTGTGAACATATGGTGTTTGGAAGTCAGGTATGCAGGCGGCGCTACTGGCTGCAAACCATGTACATTCATTGAAGATTAATTTGATATCAGTGTGCTACAAGGAATTCGCCTTTCACAGCACCTATAATCGCTATCTTAAGAAAACGCTTCAAAAATCGATTCTTGCTTAGATATGCACGTTTAAGTTATGCTAAGTCACTCGAAAGATGATATTAGTATACATTGAAATCACTGAAGGAGAAATCAATGATAAAATTTCACCATTTTCCTTTTGTTGCTTTGTTACATGACTTACATGCGGGCCTAAATGCTGTATTAGACTTCGCAAGTTTACCAAATAACAATACCATTGCACTATTCATATACAATCAGTCACAAACTCATTGTCCTAAAATTCTATTCTTAACCCTCACACAAAGAAAGAAAAAAAAAAAACAAAATATTCTTATATCACATATCGGCCATCGGTCGTTCGAATTGGAGGGTTTTCCGGTTTAGCAGACGTTCTTTTAATAATTTGGAGGTGGTATTGAGTCGGCCAATAGTTTCTTGAGGTGTCGATAACAAATCACCAATCAAAATCACACACCAATAAAATCTATTAGTAAAAGAACAAAAAACTGTTTGCATTTGTCCAATAAAAGATTGCGTCGGCCTACAGCTATATATAATAAAAACGATTCACCAATGGAAACTAATATCAATGAAATGCATTTTTAGAAAAATTATTTGAATTAATATAAACGAGAAATAAGTGTTAACAGATTAATTGAAATTTTTTCTTGACAATAATAGATTTTAGAAGTCATAAATGAAAAGTGTATATTGCATTTTGTATATTTTGCTTTTTTGTAGGGTTTCCTGGTCAATTTAGGAATGCGAAACAAAAACAATTACATTATTTTTTTAATCTTACGTTGTGACATAATTTTATTTCATTATTGGAAAATTTGTGGTGTTTTCTGAAGACAACGATTAAATCTATTTCGTGAAAACGTTGAAATAAACGAATGATTTTCCCTAAATCCCTAAATTGACCATATATTCTTATTAGAGCAAAATTTTGAAATGTGATTTTTTTCTTTTCAACTGAAATATTTGCGGATTTTTATTAGGGAACATAGAATTGATAAAAATAACGTTATAGAAGTATATTTTAAGTCTAAAAAATTAACATCCTTATTTTTTAGTAACTGCTTGTCCGATGTAGAGTGGGTCCGAATTGTCAAAGTTGTACTGTGTGCGTGTAAAAAAACTCCAAAATAAACCACACAACAGGTTTATAATTGATAGTTCCATGTTAAAAAATAATTAAAAACACTAAATAAAAAGACCACCCTGTAAATATAGTATTGAAAAAACGCTCAACTTTTTAGATTTATTCATTTCGTATTAAATATAGTCCAGATTATGTACAGTTTAGTATGAGTACATTGATATATACATTTGTAATTTGACATACACTATTTATAATCTTAGAGTTTAGCCTCGAGCTACATTACCATGTTGGTTCAACTCTTTCAGTGAAGACGGCACATCCAAACGTATACAAAATATAAATTAAATTTTTTTATAATTAAAACAACAAAAAGAAGGTAGTAGAAATTAGGTAAATATAAAGTATTTATTTTGATTACACTTATTTTTATTCCTAAAGACAAATCTAAGAAAACACAAACACAGCTTAATTAAAACTCGTTTAATACACAAACAAGGCATTATAACCATTAAACCTGCATACATTTCTGAAAGCATTTCTTTGTTGTGAATTATGTAAAAAAAAAATTTTCATCCCAATGAAAGCATTAAGCTCGTGGTTTATTCTTCCCACTGTTATTATTACCTACAATTGTTTAAATGTTCAAATTATAATCTTAGAAATAGTTTTTAATTTATTTTTAATTAACATAAAGTAAGTTAATAAAAGGGATCTATTATAGGAATATAAAAAGGCTCTTTTATTTAATATAAAATCATCAATAATTCAAATAAGACGCATTACTGATGAGCAAGAAAATATACAAAGCATCGATTAGCAGCAAATATTGTTGTATTTTTAGGCCCATATTTAACACCAAAACGTCCAATCAACAAAACGTATTGTCACAAGTGAAAATCGTTCAACAGTTGCTCCAAGCATGCAATGTGTTGGCCTGTCAATACACTGCATTTCACTTATTGTAAAGCATTTAGTGCGAACTGATCAATGAATGATGATGATGATGATTTCCTAAACTGTATTCTAGAATGGAGAATAATTAGGATTTGACCGATAAAAAACAAATAAAAAAAATTTCGAAAAATATAAAAGAACGGTAATTGTTTTCCCTTAGAGGATAGTTCAAAGAACCGCTCGTTGGAAACGTTGCCTCCCCAGGATATTATTGAATATCCTGAGCACGTGAAAATACGTTTACGACAAACCGGTCGCAAGAGAAAGAAGGAGAATAGCAAGACATAAATAATAAATACTTATACAAAAATAATACCGAGTGATAATTTTCTTTGGGATAAATTTTGCATTTTTCGTTTCATTGTTCAACTACTCAACTTTACAGAGTCTACACATACATAGGAAGCTCCACGATTTTCATCATACGAAAGGGTCAGCAGAGCGCTGATTTTAATTTTGGTAGGGGGATTCTCGTCTGGAATAATTTAAAAAAGTGCATTTAGAAGAAGTAATAATTGAGAATGTTCTCAGATGTCTGCTGTATTATTTATATCGTCGGCATCCTAATTTTATAATTGGCATATGCGAGATCGGTTCTAGGCATTTTTATAGCTAATTACAACGAACAAAAGAACAATAAAATAACACTAAAAGTCCAAACCTATAAATCATTTGAAAATTGAATAAAAAATTACTACAATTACAGACATTAAAATTTACTGAGCGATTTGCATCTTTAACAATTTTAGTAAAAAAAACAATTGCTGCTTTTATGAAAAAAAAAAAAAATTGGTGTTGACCGTGTATGTTGTACAACCAATTGCTTTGCAAATAATTAATGAATCTTTTACCAACAAATGTTTTCGAGTAAAATTCCTATTTAAATCATACGTTTTTCGAAAAAACAGTTGAGTTCGAGTTCTCCCCGCTGGGAGTTTTTTAATTGGTGTATAAATAAGGAAGCAAACACACTTTTTCAACCCCTCGTTAGTGTTTATTTTATGATCCACCAAGTTCGACTTACTGGATCTTCTTCGGGTTAATGTTAGTCTTTCATTCTCTACTTCTCACATCGTTAATGTCCATTAATAGTTAATAACTAAAGCTTCAAAAAAAATGATAATATCCATTTCATTGAAGACAATAATTAATAATTTATGTAAAAAGTTTTAAACTTGGAATATTTATATCAAAGTGCCAGTATTGCGTGGAAAATTAATAATGATAACTCAATGATTCATTGATAAGGCGTTGCTTATTTTAAATTTCGTTTCAATTTTCTTTTCTCTTATATTTCCTCCTACTAATAAAAAAATCAAGAAATAAGCTAAGAACATATCGCGAATATACTTACGAATGGCTGTGTTGCCAGATCGGAGTGAATCTAACCACGTCTGCAACATTCTATGTAAAGTCATGCTTGACAGAACATGTTTCTACTTTAGAACCATTAAATTATTGCCGCGATTAAATTAAAAATGTTTTAATTTTGCCCTATGTTATAAATATGTGGGTAACAAAAATAAATTAAAAAAAAAAAACACGAATGTGGTTTCGTATGTATTGAGCCATGCCATGTCTCATATTTATGGCTTCCCAAACATTGACAAATAAAAATAAACCCTTGATAGGTATATAGGTTCAAAAATGAAAATTAATGTTACTGTCACTGATTCTAATGTGCGCTAAAGAAATATCATGTCCCGTAATATTTAATGTTAATTATATGATGTTGAGCTTTCTCAGATACAAACAAAAGGGACCACCAACATCTAAAAGATTCGAACACGTTCATTAAATTGCCTAACGACTAGAAATAATGACGTACAAGTGTCATTAATGATTTGAACATATTTTTTTTGACAATAGGATCATTGTATTAAAAGAAGAGTTGTGTAATGAGAAAATGAAAATAAATTTTAAAAATAAGATAAGTGTTTTAATGAAAATAAAGCAACGATATTAAAAGTGGAAAGATATATATTTCACTGAAGGTAAAACCATCCGACGGCAGCCATTTTACTTCCCGCTTTGATGACGAGATTAAAAGAAGTTCCCCCATTATTTAAAGCACTAGTGCCAACAACACAAATTTGCCTAACTTTAATGTTTTTTTGAATGGCATTAGAAACTTAGTTAAGAATCTTAGTGGAATTAAGATATTTGGAAATTTAAGTACTTCGTGCGAAAACGCCGGTAAAATACTCCGTAAACATACCTTTAATATAGTCCTCAGCAACTTATCACACAAACACTTTTGTGTACATATTGTATAGAAGCACAAGGCACAGCATATAACACTAAGAAACACTTAAAACACTCTTTAATAGTATGCATTTAAATTTTTAACTAAAAGTCTCATTTACTCCTTGTCTTAAGTAAATAGTCCATCACTAGAATTCACATTCAAATCCAACCCCATTGAGTAAATAAATGTAGTGAACTAGTAGTAGTAATCACTCTATAAACTCAAACGCACCTTTAATAAAATTTTATTTAACAACTTTATCCTGTCGAAATCATTAATTTTAGATAGTGTTTCTGTCAGGAAAATCTAAAGTTGCGATTTGATTTTAGCGAATTTTATTGAAGAGTAAAGCTGCGTTCAGATTTCTGATGTTAGTGTTCAGTTGCGTTCAGCGACAAACCTACAACGCGGCGAGAACTCAACTAAAACTGTATTTCACAAATCGGATTCTCCCGACGAAACTCAACGATCTGCGCACGAATACTACGTCACAAATTTAAATATAAAACCGGGAAATTCGTACCACAAGTCAGAGTGGAACATAAAAATAATTACATGACATGTTGGTAAATTATTGACATTGATTCGCGGAGGATAAGTACCGCAAAATAAGCGTTATTTGGTTTAGTTACATGTTACAACTCTATCATTAATTGACATTTGCACTGGAAAAACTGACCAATTCTATTAACGACCAAAATAAACATTTGTAATGAAAGCAGGGGAAAAGATTTCAGTTTTGGTTTATGAAAATTTCATTGCGATAAACTAGCCGCAAATGACAAATATTGATGTTTTTCATAACATTTTCTATAAAAATGATCATTTATTAAACATTTTAAATTAAGGATTAATTGTTACATTAAAAATAAATATAAAAACTGAATATTTATTCCATAATAAAAACTGTAATTTTTATTATATGTTTGGGCTTTAAATTAATTTAATACTTTTAAATAAATAATTGAATTAAAAACAAATAAATGCATCAAAAATGTTTCTATGAACTGAATTCATTTTTAAATGAATATTGATTTTAATTGTCCGATGATTTAATAAAAATGTCAAAATTTAAGTGCCAATCAAGTACATATTTAGCTTCGCCCAATGTTCTGCTTAATTTGTATAAATATATAATCTTTTATAACTATAAAAAAATAGGTGACTTTTTTATATTTGCAGGTTTTACATAAAAGTGCACCTCATACTTGAGCTTCAATTACTATTTACTAAACAGAATTTATTTGAATATTTCAACACTGCAATTCTATAAATTATTATCTTTTAGATAGATTACTTGAAAGTTAGAACAGTTTTTAACTAACTCAGATAAGGCTAGAAAGTTGTTTTTTTATATTATTCTAATATTAATATCCACATTTATCAAACATGTATTTTATTGAGTGTATTATTTGCTAAATCAAAATCGTTTTCAAATATTTATCTGGAATGAAACGTCTAACAAATTAATGTAGTTTGTGAACATAAATTACCCATAAAAAAATCTAAATTTTGCAAAGGAGGTTATAAATTATTAACTAAACCGATATCATGCGATCCTTTTACACTTTAGGTGGAAAGTAAAGTGGAGGGTGTAGTTACTATCTGAAAAGCCATTCGAAGTACACGACTAAAGAGACAATTAGGAAAGTGTGTCCTATACGTTATCGTAATCTAGTTAGGGGTAGAAATTCGAAGTCGTGAATGTTCTGCTAACAATCGTGAAAATCTCCAAGTTGTTCTTATTAAATTTCAAATTTATACTAACAACCGTGTAAATATCCACGTAAACCGATTGAATTTTTAATGGGTTTGATAAGTTTACAAAACGACTTTATTTCTATTAAGTTATGAAGTAAACTAAAGTTTGTAGTAATTATTTACAGCTACAACTGGTTGTATTAAGTTAATAATTAAAAGAGACTGTAAAATAAAAACGTAACAGAGAACATCGTTGTTATTTATAAATAACGATTTGTTGCTTCATACAGTATGCATGCACTGAGTCAACATGCCATAAACAAACTACGAAAAGTCACATGCAAATGAGATAAAATGGAATTTTTATATTAGATGATTCGTTTCTTGTTCTCTTCAATTCCTTTTGGAATATTCAGTAAAAGAAAACAAATTTATAACTCTTGATTAAATTATAAAATACATTTAAATATTAATTCAATTTAACTCTGAACTACTTTTCGTTTAAATTAATATAGTTTTTTAAATTGAAATTAAAATAAATTACTAACAAGAAACTGGTTTTTGCTGTGAAAACTAAATCATAGCATTGTTTTTTCTACCACTTTTTCGAAATATTACATATGAATATGTAGCCTTTTAGAATCAACATATTGGTCGCATATGGTACCACTGGTCAGTCTAGTTAATTGTTAATTAGTACAGAGAAACCTTTACAATGAACCTACCCTTACATGTGCTTGTTAAACAAACATATAACTTTTTTATTCGCACGTTGAACTGATGTTTTTATTGAAACTTTTATTAATTTGGAAAATTCGCATTTTTATAGTGTGAACACGACATGGATGTTTTAATTAATTCGAAAAAATCTAGTGTCAATGTTTGAATAGAAGAAAAAAGTTTATGAAAAACATTCAACGTTGGTGTAGAGTCTGTACCTTTCTGTTATGTTTTATATTCGAGTATTGATTCTGAAATGATATTTTATGACATGTTAAAGTAATAAAAACATATAAACGTCAGATTAAATTTATTTGTAACATTAAGCGGTTTTAACAGATCGTGAATGGTTGTCTAGTTAGGTGTGTGTACATAAGTAGGTTTTGAAGATGGGCGAATCTAATTTATTGAATTAAATCACCTCATATTTATAATAATATAGACTTGACTTTATATTAATAATATTTTATTACACAATATATATTTATTTATTTAGGTTTCAGTTATTTATTGTTATTACTATGATTATCGTTATGTTAAAAAGTGGTTACTAATTCAAACAAATTTATTTAAATGACCATAAAAAAATGTATTTATTACTGTTTACTATTTTAGTAGATATGTATTGTCGGTCTTTTTCAAAAATCTCCAAGTTTTTTTCTGTTTATTGTCGTTGCATAATGTCAAACCTTTGTCATAATGTTTGCTTTCTACCATATTTTTCCATTTTAGCAAACGTTTACCTATGATATATTGTCAATATTGACAACTATCTACATTTATTGTGTTATGAGAAAATCTTCAAATGGAATTTAAAAAATATATCTATGAAAATACAGCTTAGTTTCATTAAAATGATAAATAGATAATAATATGTTTAAGCCATAACGAATTTTATAAATATTTTATGTAATTTTAAAATATTTAAAATTAGAAAAAAATATTCTGGAGTGTGTGTGTTATTAAATTAACAGTAATGTTAAAGTTCCATTAACCAAAACTAAATGGAAACGGTTTAGATGAGATAATCTAAAATTCTGATAAACAAATTATTAATGTTTTTCTTTTTTTGCTATACTGTTTTCAAACAAAAAAACATACATTCAGCTTCAGAAAAAATGACACCTGTCAGATATTTTAAAGTATGCATTTTTAATATTATTATAAATACGAGATATTAATTTAAAATTACATTTAATACTTACATACATTGATGGGGACCTTATCACAATATCTCACCTGTCTGTCGTTTTAATTTTATTGAAGTATTTTAAATTGTTATTTTATTGTATTATTGATTCATCACATAAAGTACAGCAATCCAAAAACCATTTTAATAATATTTTATTAAAAAATTATTTTTACGTTACAATCTGAATCAATCGTAAATTAAAATGCACTAATTGGAATATATTTAATAATAGTAAAATACAATAAAATAAATGGTAGAATTCAAAACTAAATACAAAAATAATACTTCAATATTTGTTACATTTTATTGCAATATATATAATTGTACGCTTGTACAACGATATATTATTAAATAACAAAGAGCAATGAAAAAGTTACCACTGTCCTGTAGTTTGAAACAGATAATTAGAATGTACAACTTTTGGCAAGTAAAATATCATCCATCATGCAAAGATTTTTCAACAGGATCCAAAGCGGATTTTGTGAAACATATGTAAAAAAATTAATGCTGCAAAATGACAAGACATTTAATATAAATTTAAAATAAAAATTCAAGTTAACAAATCAACAATTTATTCAAACAGAGAGCAAAATTCGCAAGAATTAGTCAGTAGTTGTTATTATAATCAAAAGAAAATTTGTTATGAGATTAGATGAAATATTGTAACTTTGAGAATTTGGTCGTAAAATTTTTGATGAAATAAGGTTTGCACGTAATGTGAACTCTGAGCGAATATTCGTAGCGAGGTGAGAGCAGAATGTGTTCGAGTGCATTTTTACGCGGAATGGCTATTATTAAATGTATTTAAAGACGATGAGGTGAAGCATTCTTGTGTAAAAGTGTTGGTCCCAGGATGATTGCTGAAGCATGTCGGCAGCGCTAGATGAGCAGCGATGGAATAGGTAAGTATGAAATGTTCGAAGGCATGTGTGGGTTGTATTACGGATAATTTTGACGAATAAATCATGTTGGTACGAATTTATGTTTGTGACGGATCATAGAACAGTGCAGCTTTCAGGCTGTAAAGGCCTTGGCAGACGAGAGCTCGGGGCCGGGGGGACTCACGCGAGAACGGAACAGCCGGCAAACGTTCTTGCTTTCTTGCAGAAGGTGCTAGGTAATTGCAGGAGCAGAATATATGATCGATACACTGTTATTAAATACGGCCGCTAAACGCACTGTCCATTGCGTGATCTTCAAGCTGCTTCGCTCTTAACTAACAAATAATAAAATTTACTCGAGTTTAAGGCCATTGCAAACGATTTCGCAATTGCAATTCTATATGTCAAAACGACAAGTGTAAGATAAACAACTGCAGATATCGTGCATTCAACCTTTTTCAAAATTTATTACGTCCTGTGAATATAAAAAATAACCAGACTTTATTTTGACACTCTTAAATAATGGTTAATAATATGGTTAGAGGTGCCACTTTGGCCATCATGGAATTTATGCACTCAAAGAACACCATCTGCTATTTTAATGGTTCTTCATTTACATCAACAAACAAATATCAAATTTATCTTATTAACCTTAATTAGTATGCACAAGAAAACTCGGAAAATAGCTAATACTCCATTTCATTGCCATAAAATATTTCAAATATGCATAGCTTACACTAGACATTTTTAATCTCCACTTAAAACACGATTTAATAATTATTTGAGTCAGAGCAGAAATATCCAGAAGCTACAAATTGACCATTATAACTTTAAAAAATTACCTGTATGCATCTGCACTAAATAATTATATACAAGTTAGGCTGCGTGACATTACCTTGTCTATTTCACTTAAAAATTCAACTTAATACATACATATTATTTAAGTTTGCGTTCTTAACAACATTTAATTAAAAATTAACAAATAAACTTTGGAAAAAAAATTGTAATTTATGGAAATGACTGAGTAGATTAATGTTAGATTCAGGGTTGAAAAAATTTTATTGGAAGTTGAGAACGCTAACGAAACCATTAAACAATGTCTGGTGTATATAATTTATGCTAGAAACGACCGGTAACGGAATGTGTTCCAGCAGTAGATTATCGCAAGAGGTAGATTAAAGTTTAGTAGGAAGGTAGATTGCAAACTTATTAGAAATTAAACTAGGCTAACATAATTCCAAAGAATTTTATTTAGCGATGGATAAATTATAATTTAAAGAGGCCGACCATCATGAAAAGATTGGAGAGGTATAACTTAGAATAGTTATTTAATTATAAATTGAGATAAAGTCGATCTTTAAATAAAGCCTTGAGGGATATTAAAACAAAACTGTAAAATTAAGTTATTATAATGGACAGTTTGAAAAACATTACTTAAAAACAAATTTATTTTAATTAAGACAACGTTTGAAAATTTTTCTCTGGAGACTTAAGGGAATATATATCGAGTTGCTCTTTTCGGAATTAAGTTGTGTTAAAATAGTTGAGAAACATGCAAATTTATTGCCGAATTAGATTTTATTTCAGGTATTTCGTGATAAAAGTTCATTTGTAGAACAGCAATTTTCTTCCCAATTGGCAAAAAAATTACAAAGGACGCATATTCGGGCGTAATTATTCCAGAAATAAATTATAATATTGTTGACGAAGATGATTTGACAAGCTTATAACAAATTAACTAACGCAAAATCTATTGTTTTTATATTCTAAATTTTTTGCCGCTTTGTCTTTAAAATAAAATATGTAAGTTGCTAACTACCTCTAGTGATTTTTCTTGACTATGATATATTAGAAATAACATAGAAGAAAATAGGGGAAAAGCAAGAGTTATTAAATATTAATGTTACAATAGAACTGCATTAGTCTTATAACATTTATTACTGTCGTTATTGTTCAAAAGGATAATCGCGCAATAATTCACAAATGTTTGAATACATTCTATACACATAATGACATAAATTCATTTATTTTACAGATCGTATAAGTAATGCGCTGTTTTCATCAAAATAAATTTTGTTTTATCAAAAAATGACATAATTAGAAGTAATGAATATTGTTTATAAGGCAATTAGTTAGATTAATTGTTATGGTGTATTGTATCGTGTTTTAAGGAGGCGGAGCAGTTCTTGCTAAATAGCTAACACATGTTAATTTCTCCCATTTTTAGTGTTTTCACGGTGACAAATGTAAAGTGAATAACATAGTGTTGTAAATTACTTAAGCGTACTAAGTCTGAATAGGTGAGGCGCAATTTGTCTTAAAACTTGATTGAATTTATCACTATGTAAATATGTTTCTAGTTTCGTTGTTGAAAAATGCTTTGGATCATATTGTACGAAATGTGCACGGTGGGAAAATAATCGGAATATTTGTGCGTGTGTGGTTAAGAAGCAATAATTGCCCTGTCTGTTCGTATCAAATTGTAAATTTCTTCGAAACAGAGTAGGATAAGAATGACAGTTTTTCTGGCACAGCTTTGTGGAGCATTCTCTGTCAAATCGTTTCAAGGAATCACGAAGCAATCATTAACATTCTGTTGGTGTAGCTATTGTATTTTGTAACTAATTAGGTAGAATGCAAAATCGATTCAAGGCGAGGGTTAGATGTCAATACGATGAAGGTTTGTACGGTTACACTAAAATTGAAAACATATCTACAATCAACAATAGATTTTTCACGCAATTGAGCTATTTTTAATAAAGGGTAAGAAATAATCACTTCCAACATATCCTGTCAGTTTTGACAAATTGGCACATTTTTTATTTGTTCAAATTCTAGTTAGATTAAGGAAAATGATTATCGGTCAGTAGGGGTTTACATATGAATAAATGAACACACTTGATTCTACAATTCATTAAAAAACTCTTTCATTAATTTATAAAAATAGAAAACAAATTTTGACTACTTACTTCAACAACTTTTAACTACAAATAAAATATTTTTGCTGTAGTCGCACATCTAAAATTAAACAGAACGGCTTATGAAATAGTAAACAGTCTTCGAAGTTAAACTTTAGAAAATATTCATCCTAAAATATTTGTTTTACTTTCTACAGAAACCTAGCATTTACTCAATAATTTATATTGAAACAAAATTTTTATTTTATTATAACTTAACCAAAAATAAATGTCAGTAATATAAATTATTTTTGAGAAAACATGAAAAGCTGTTTGTAGTTTCGAATGTTTTGTATTCTTGAATTGGTTCAATCGCTGGCGGGGTAGTGAAAAAATGAAAGATTTTTTTTCGACAAGTATATTATTTAGTTTGTGTTTGTGTATAATTACATCTCAAGGTGTGTTGCTGTATCATTTATTGGATGATAGACGTTAAAGTAACGAACACAATGGGCCTCACGCCTATAGACTAATTACAGACGACAATCACTCCGACTGCGTATATGTAGACTTATATACAATTCAATTAGAAGCCAGATATTGTTCAACTGTTTGTAAACAATGTGTAAATAAAATCAATCAAAACATTTCGAGCGTGGTTGAGAAAATCTAGCATTATAAATATATTTCGTCTAACCTGATAATATTTACTGTTATGGAATAGTTTGAATAGAATTAGTTTCGTTATCGAAAAACACGTTAAGCCGTTTAGATTTTTCGTAATGGTGTGGCAAATTTTTGTCTAAATGTGATCTTGAACCATGAAAGCTTTTGACCTTGGAGTAGAGTGACTTTGGTACAGCGACATATCTGCATATAGCATGGCCAGTATACTGTCTGGACGATATATCTATGCCTATAAATGGCTCATTAGAATTGCAACATCCTGTGTGTACTAATGTGTAAATCGAATAGATTTACGATTAAGAGTAAAAAATCATAATCAAGATAAGTGCAAAAATGTACACATTTAATATATATAAGTAAATAGAAATTGATGAAGCTATTAAAATATTTGTTATGATAGAATAAATAACGTATTGGTATTTTATTAATAAATTCTTAAAAGTATTAACACGGTTGAAATTAAGATTGGAAAGTCTGAGAAAAAATATAAATTGAAGACGAGATGAACCAATATGAATTTAATGAGCTTCTGTAATTGAAATACCATGTTCGGACGTAGCGCCCCTCGTTCCGCTCAACTGGAACCAAGTAATCTTCTATCGATATTTTGTAGTTATGATAGCACTTACATGAAAACACTATTGAGATTTCACTTTGATGACTTTTGATCTTGTTGACGTACTCTTATTTTGTTCCATTGTCTTTAATGCATCCTATTTGAAAACTGAAAACTCTCAACTAATCAGCACATTTTAATCATAGATCAGACAAATTTCTTTTCCAATTCACATAGTATCCAAATATATTTCAAATGGGTACAATTTTTCTCGGAACTGTATTAATTCGAAACGTGACCTAAACTGTGTTCCACTTAAAAAAAGTGTAAAACAACAATTTAACAACGTCTTTTGATCTTTAATTTTATACAACACGTAGGTTCCGCTACTTTACCATCACAAAACCTTCACTTCATATCTGTTTTATCAAAATTTATGACCTCCGAACTCGTTAAGCACGCACTGGAGCGTACAGTTTGTCACCAATTATCAATAAAAAACTTGTCGCACTTTTTTCTTTACTTTCTGTACCAAAGGAAATCGAAACGTCCACTTAGTACCTTTATGGCTTATTTTATCTACACGCTGGAACAAATCATCTACTTCTTGATTTTTTTTAAACAACTTTTTCAACGATTTGTTAGCACACGCTACTATTTCTTCTATAAACTAAATCTTTACAACAACAAACGACAGAAATACGTTGAAATAATTTAACTGAAGCTACAAATCTAGATTATAGATGTAGATTTATCGATGATAACGAAGGTATTAAGAGTATACTGGCTTCGTTTACACTAAGTTTTATGCATAAAAATAGAAATCAACATGCTAATCCATCCAGCAATCAATAAATCAAATATAAATTATTCAATGAATTGAATGCGTAAAGAGAATATTAATAATAACTTTATACACTACATTTCTATCAATTATAATATAGATGAGATAATTATATATATTTCAAAGGAAATCTTTCTTTTTCTAGATAAATTTATGCATGCATTCCAATTTTTAATTTTATGTAAGTTTGTTTGCCGTTTTCTTGAGAAGAACATATTTGATGAGTTTAGTTAAATGTCTTGATATATTTTAGAAATTAAAATAATCAGAAAAAGCAACCAACTTTGATTGAGATATTTTGCGAAAGTAACAAAGTGATAAATTGATTGAAAATGTGAAAAGCACAGCGAGAATACATATATAAAATTTCGATTGGAATATGAAATGAAAAGAATAAAATGTTTTTGAAAACAAAAAGAATAGAGCTTTATGAAAAAAAAAGAGAAAACCGTTTTATGTCTATAAATAGCCAAGTTGAAAAAAATATATAAAGTGAAATAAAAACTGCAAGTTGTAAAAAATATGAAACCAATAAAAATTTAAAACAGGCGTTTAATTTGAACGATAATATAGCAAGTAAGGGTCGTTAAAAAGATGATTAAAATTTCTCAGTTAGTAGGCGTGGTTGTTGACAAAGCATCTTTTTCTAGTTGTGTTTAAAAATAAATTTTAAAGTAACATTCTCATATATTAATAGAGTAATTGTGGGTAAAAATTTCAGTTTAGTAGAGTAGGTAAAAATAAAACTTGAATTCTTGAATGTAATGCTGCATAATAGCGTATGCGAAACCGGCGCATTTGGTTGGAGTGCGAAGGCCTTTAGCAATCTCTTTTTTTTTCCATTTCTGATCTGCAATAAATATCCATCGAAATTCTGGGGTGGTCGTCCTTGTTAATAAACTATACAATTAATTCGAAAAGTCGTTTTAAAAATGTTAATAATAAATAAATGTTTAATTACATAAACGTCGAACCAGCAATCGGAATCAAAATCAGTTCGAGAGTCAAGTCCTGAGATCGACTTTTGCATTCGGGTTTTAATAACGGATAATAATCTGAAGTGCAATATTTATTTGGTAAATTAAAGTATGCTGCGAGATGGATAAATCTCGAATTTTACATCGAATCTGTTGATTATATCACACATATTGAACATGTATGTAAATGTTCAGAATGCTGCTGTTGTGTTCTGCGGTGAGCTCCATTCTGTTCAATTAAACATCTCAAGTCAACCGGACCGGTTCAGTGCAGTGTGTGTTCTCGGGGTATTTGCCGAGACTCTACTAATGATTCTAGTCTGCTTACTTTTTTACAACAGTTAGCGAATTTATATTTCCATAACTGCACACCACTTATACCACTCATACCAAAATATTTACACAAAAATAACATTGATATTGTACATAAATATTCAATATCACCTGAATATTTATGTTACTCGTTATACATTATTATGTGATTTCATATATAAAACAACTACAGTATTTCAATAATCCCTCTTCAAGATTTCCACTCCACTGCCAGTGTTTCATTGAAAAATATCAATCATAAAACAAACTTCACAATGGCTTTGGGATATCACGAATTAATATTGAAAATAATTTTGATATGCTGTGATACTCAAACTCATGACTAACTATAGAAATAGTTGCTTAGTAATTATGACAACATTTTCTTTTATGATTTATTCTCGTAATTATTTACAATTATATTATTCCAAGTGAAGAACATCTCTGACGTGTTGTTAACTAACTATGAAGTACTTTGAAGTTTACTCACAAGTTCTATTATCTGCAATAATACAACTTCTATAAAAAGTATCGTCAGCTGTTAGTACATACTTAAGTAATTAATTACACTGAAAAAATACAAGTATAATGTCAGTGATAACCAAAGAATCTGATAATACTTTACATGCCTGCAGCCTTTCGAAGTACAGTTAGGAGAGAATATAAAGATAATTTTAAATATGTGCTTACATTTTAGTTCAACCACATCATCATCAAATGTTAACAAAGATGGGGAGGAAACATCACTTGGAAAAAATCTATCTGAATTCGACACAGCTCTAGTGTGGGTTTATTTAAAATTGAAAAGTACAAATGAAATCTGTCAAGGTTAGCGAAAGGGAATAGAAGGCGTTAAAAGGTCTCACATAACAAGGGCCAAAGATGAGATTTAAGTCTCTCCTTGGTCATCTTCTAAAACTTTCAACTATCATTTTATTCTGACGTATGATAAAACTAAATAAATTGTGAATGAATGTCATAAATTATTCAAGATATAAGTGTCGCATTCTATATCAACTTGTTTATAATTTAAAGAATATAATATTGATTTAGTTTAATATGAGTAACCAGAATATAAAACACGACAAATATTTTCTCTTCTATAATTAGAATAAATTTATAACATATACATAATTGATTAAGTTATTTCCAATGAAAATCATTATATATTGATATGTACAAATACATTTGCTATATTGTATCAAATATCAATTCTTCCACAAACAATATAATCTTACATCTTGCAATTCAAAAAAGTTATTGCTGATTCAAGTCTTAATAATAGAATTTCTCTTGCTTGCAACTTTACATTGTTTCCTTCCACTCGAAGGTTTAGTGGCAACACTGTTTAATGAGCAATTTAACTTCCGCTACAAAATCAAATCAATTTCCTAGCACCTGCTGATATAGTCGGATCAGAATATGTTTAGCGTTTAAGCTCAGGATTGCGTAATGGTCGTTCAGTTCCCTTTTATAGTTATGTATATCGATATAAATAACTTGTTCAACAGTCAACTTATTTTCTTTTTTACATTTCTTTTTTAAATGATAGTTCACAACTTTGCAAAAAACTAATTTTTTTGATGTCTGTAAAAGAAAATACGTTTCTTGTTAGGTAAAAGTAAGTTGGATTCGTGCTTCCATGAAGTTTATATGTACTTCGGATATAAAAGTAATGCCGTTTTATATTTATAGTACGTATTAATTTAGAAACCCTTAGATAAGTTAGTGTTTTTTTATTATTCTAACTCTAGTTTATATGGTGAGAATAATTTACATAGCTGATAAAAAAATATATTGAAATTTGTTATTTTGCAAAAAATATCGAAAATAGTAATTTATTTTTTATTAAATGAGTAATATGCTTGTTGAAATTTATCAACAAAAGCAACTTAAACTTTGTTTGGTGATGAACCGAATAAGTTTTCTTTATAGCTCGCTAGTTATTTTATGTTAGAATCGTTACTGTTAACATCAGGGAGAGAAGAAAGCTCATAGAGGGTCTGATATTGAATTAAAAGCTCCATCCAATCTAAAAGTAATTGAGAAAATAACTCACTGTTTTGTTTTTTAATGTAATTGCTTGTTTCGATGTAATAGATATCGAAGTTTAATTGGCACTTTACTAAAATAAGATGCCTCATTTTATATTACATCCAAGTTTAAGTAAATCTGTCACGGCCACATTTGCATCATTATTACACGTAAATATGCACGAAATTAAACTAATCAACAAATCGTAAAATTACTATTAAATACATAATAATAACGTTATATTGTAATTTCAGTAAATTGTTAAAACTATTATTGTCTGAAAAGTGTAAAGATTTAAGTCAGTGTGTAAAGTTATTAGTTGAAGATAAATTTAGCTAATTAATTTGGAAGTTTATAAAACACTATATATTTAGAGAAATTAAGCAGAAAGCTTAGAAATTTAAATGCGGTGTTTGAAATAATACATTTCACTATTGTTAATGAAGGATGATAATAATAATCCTCAGTTGAACGTTCATTGTAAATTTAGGTAAATAATATTGTAAGAAATATTTTTCTTTCAGAAATGTATACAAGAAAAAAAAATAAAAAAAAATTCTTAACTTGAAGCTTTAAAACGGAGAAATAAATGTCTAAACTTTTGTGCGCTAATTCGAAGTTGGAAAATATAGGAAAAATCTTGTAATTAGTAAAATAAAATGGGGAGACAAAAACTAGCATTTTACAAAGAAAACGAGATGTTTTTAAGAAAGCATCAGTATCGTTGATGGTATTGTATAATTACTGGTTCTTTGTTAAAGAAAGATCTCTTTGTTCATTGTTCGTATACTTTTCCTTTCTTGCTCTTTATACAATATAGTAAAAGTACAGATGATTTAAAAGATACAACTCAAAGGATATAGGTGTTTAGGGTTTTATTTTAAGAAACATCCGAGGCAATTAATAGGACTTTCTGTTATTTATTTAGTCGAAAGGTGCCCGATGTGTAAAAGCGTCATCAATATGGCGTTAATCGATAACGCTCTGAAAGGTCAATATGTAGGAGCCTTTTGACGTAGATGGTTAGAGATTAAGGGTTTCATTGAATGCTGTTCAGGAAAATCTGTAGAATCACAGGCAATTGCACTTGATAGATCAGTTATTGTATTTTCTGTTAAAGCGGACAATCGTTCCTTCTTAGAGGATTCTGAACAAAGAGTAATTCTTCTTGATTCATTTGAAGCCAAAATACTATTGAAGTTTTCGATAAATTCAAGTTAGTTTTTACTTTTTCAAAGTATAACTCAAAACAATTTTTCTATTTCTTAATGTCTTGAATAATAATACTGAAGATAAAAACAAGAAAAAATTATCAAAAATAAAAGAAAATTAATACAATCACCAATTTGTTTCAGAACTGATTAATTATAATCTGCTTTTCTTTAATAAAAGTCTAGCTTTTTGAAATAATATATTAAAATGATTCACACTTAAGGTGGCTGAATTAATAAAACAGATTTAATGTAATTCTTCACTTTTTTATGAAACAACAAAACAGCCAATTTATTAAACTCTCTAAAGGGTTGTTCTGTTTAAGCGATGAATTTTGGCTTGGATATATATTTTTTTAGGGGTGAGACTTAAACACCATTCGCGTTTTTAAACTTTTAAATCCATAGGGTTCGGTTCATTTAATGAGTTCTCGTGTAGATTTACCACATAACTCAAAAAATCAAGAACAAAAAAATTATTATTTCAAAGTTATATTATAGGTATAGAAAAAAAGACAATGGGAACAGATTTTATTTTATACTAAATAAACGTAGTGTTTCGAACTGGATTCAATAATTAAATAAAACACAATACCTATTTTTCGAATAACTGTTGGTGAATATTCACATATTCAAAGCTATTAAGCTCTTTTTTAATGTTTTCCATTATACTGATTTTACCTGTACATACTTTTTTATATTTATTATACGTATTTGGTTTTGAATTTGCCAGTAATATAGAATTATTGTTACTATAAAGCCGCTTATTTTGTTACAACTATTTAGATTTTTATACAAAAACATTTCAACCATAAGGCTATTCATTGAATTTAAAATCACTGCTGCAGTACTGATGGATACACTTTGATAAATTATCTAATTCTGTTTATTAAATCATTTGTACCAATTTACTGTTACAGAAAATATGAATAATTTAGACAAGACATTTAGAGAAAAAAATACTGTTAGCAAATTATTTAGCATTCCTAGCAGTCTGACAGTTATAAATAATTATTATTATTTTAAATAAAATTTAATTTATTTATGTATTATAAAATAAGAGTATATTTTGGAAAATTCAGCTGTAAATGAATTATTTGATGAAGTTAATCGATTTTACTCTACGTTCTGAAATTACACCTTGGAGTTGAATTAATTCAAAATATTGAAATTGAGTTAGTTAATTCGAAGGTTTGTTAGAATCGTCTTTTTTTGTCGATTAGATCATCCAAACGATTACGCCATAAATGAAAATCGTAAAAAGAAAGTGTAGTTTAGATATAATAGTTTCGTCATCTTCGCTCATTTCCTAACCGCAAAAATTAATTTGCTAATAATAGTTATTGAGCATTTGTATTGTTGCATATCTATAATAGTAAAAGGTCAGCATTGCAATGAAAATAATTCCAATACGAATCTCACAAAAGATTATCATCAAATCTGCGTTTGCGTTAAACAAATGATGAACTATTAAAGTGTGGAAAGCGTAAAATTGTATTGGAATTTAATTCTTCTCGTTTTCTACCAGTTTATTATACCACCAAATAGTTCTACTTATTGCCAGTAACCGAAAATAACTTTATGTAAAATTAAAAGTGGAAAGGCAGTGACATATTTTTATTATTTATTACAACATTTGGAAAAAACTAATCCATTAACAACGGACAGTTTCGATTTTATGAACGTCCTTAAGTGGCCAATTAATTATCATTTATTTCTTCAATAGTGAAATGATCGTAAAATTTTCTCTTTATTGCAAATTCTGTGTTAAGGAATGCTTCTCAATAAAATCTACAAGAGAATTTAAAACTTTCAAGATTTATAGTTTACAGCAATAGTTTTTTGGTACATAATAAACCTTAGAGATACTAAAACTAATTAACAATTTTTACACTCTGTGTATTGGATTTTTTCGTGCATTATTCAGATCCGCTTTTCTGTTGTTTGGTTTCAATCTAGTTGAGAAAGCTCTGCAGTCGAGCTTTCAGACAATTTAAGTTCACCGAACTTATTGTTCATAGAATCATTAAAAAGCGAACTTATACAATGTGATTATAGATAAGTGAATTGCAAATACTAAATGAAAATGCGAGAAGTAGCAACGTTTTGTTTTCAACTGCGAAATACTAAAACTAATAATAAAAATTAAAAAATGTGATAGATAATCACATTGTAGAAAGTAAACGAAAATCAATTTGACTAAATTTGTTGACTTTTTGAGTGATTTCCGCAGCAGAGGGGTAAGTTGCTCAGTGCAGATGACACAGTTCGATTGAAGCAATGCCTGAGGCTTATGTTTTTAGCAAGTGGGGTAGAATATACTGCAACCCCGCTGATTGAAAAGGTAATGACTAAAAAGCGAATCAAAGGGCGTTTTGTGCTTCTAAGAATATATCTCGTAGTCAGTTACAATCTTCTCTTATCGTATCTTGGTTCGAGACGTTACTTGAATTTTACATATGACAACTTCAAAGCATCGAGAAAATTGGGGATTCCGAAGTTCCCCTTCAATCAGATAGTAGGGAGGTCTCGAAGAACTTACCGAGTTGGAATAATAACACATAAACATAGGTAGAGAATGAAGATTTTAATTTCGATCTACAAGCTAAACAATGACTGATGTTAAATGAAAAGTTTAGGTTAAAGATGATATCGATTTTAGCTTAACGTCTTTTGTGATTTATTTTCTATTCACTCTAAATGTGCCTCCTCTTGCCAACTAAGTCTCAATTAATTATATTCCTTTAATATCCAGCCGAATATTTTCTGCTTTTACCTACTTAGAGCTCTTATAATAGCACATTCAAAAAATACGACTCAAGCGACTTTATTCACAAATAAAACCCATCCCTAAACTAAAAATCCATTCTTTGCCATTTCGAATTTATATCCGTAGCAACTCCGCTCCTGTCATCGAATTTTCAACTTCAGACAATATTGCATGATTTATCGTTTATAATCCATTAAATTATTCCTGACAAAAGTATTTTTTTTAATAATAAATTTTTTCATGCAAAAAACGACTAATTTTTTAAATTGTAATATACATATTTTGAATAACAATAGAATTAAATGTTTTATTCAACTTCGATAGTTTTTAATAATAAAACTGGCGTTGTGAAATCTATTTTACTAACAGATAATTTTGCACGAGCAAATTCCATTTTCAACCTACAAGGGTCAATTCACCCTTTTTTGTTATTATTTCGCCAATACTTCCGAAAAAATTCAATGAATAACAAATACCTCTGCCGTTTTGTTCTCAAATTGCATCACGCACCATTTTTGTTATTAAACTTGTTCAATAATGACTAAATACAGAACATGGACTAACCACCAACTCATATGCACTGCATTAACACTATCCTACATTTAATTAAGTTAAAATCCACAACTTTTTCATCTAAAATAAAACTTGAATCAGAGGTAAAAAATGTATGGTTTTAATTAAATAATTTAATGAATTGTAGAATTTTCTGTTCTAATATTCAATTTGATAAATAAATAAAACTGAACTCTGTTCTCAACTCATACAGAGAATAAATCTTAAAGTTTTTTTTCTCTTCGATTTGTTGGTTTAAAAAGGTTGAAGTTTCTAGCTATGAACATATATAATATAAAGCTATTACATCTAAAGTTCCTGTTACATCATCTATATAAATCTTTATCTGCAGTCGATTCAAGTCAGCAAAGTTGCGAAATCCTTATAATTTAGCGTAAAACAGCCTTCGAATTTTTCATTGAACATAAATTGTTGTATTATTGGTGGTCATGTTGGGAGATCAGGTGTGTACACACCTTTAACATTATTTGTAAGCATTTATAAATCATAAATATTTCTCTGACCATGTAATAATTATATTGTGCGCCTACTTAATAGTAAATAACATCATAGAATTGCATCCGTTTGAAGTTTATCTTAATCGTAAGATACATACAAATGTCTTTGTATTCGTCTGATTTTTATTTGAAATATTCTTATTTACATTTCTATAAATCTAAAAGTAAAAATTGGGTTGTACTACATAAATAAAACAATTAACAATAACTATTCAAAAGATAAATCTTGACAAATCGACTGAAAAGTGAAGGTGTATAATGTACCTGGAGAAATAAGGGAAAGGCAACAACGTTTTGCTTTAATTCGATACACATCAGATTCTTGTTAAGTGTACACTAAACAACTATATTAGATAAATAAGTATATGATTTATACAATTACTATTTTGTTATTACTATATTCCTTGAAAACGACCTTTACTTTTCATTTTAAATCCGTTGTGGGATAATAAAACAATGACTTAATACATGATCGAATGAAAATAATTTGTTTATGATATGGTTAGTAAGATTAAGGCCGCATTTTATCCATTTTATGTCGCTATTTGCTGTAAGCAGCTAAGGTGGGTTACATGTTTGCCTAATGTAATAATAATAAATTATAATTAACAAGAATCTTAAACTTGCTTTAGTATAAGTGAATTAAATGTGCACGTTTCAGCCTTCAACGTTTATTTCGCTAATTTAAGAAAAGTTTAAACTACTAATTTGTTTCAATTAAAATCTAGCTATGAATACATTCACTTGTAAGCATTGTGATTGTTTAGAAAATCATGCAGCTAGATCAAAACAATAAATTTCCAACCCCAATCGTTATTAAAGATAAATAGCACAACAAAGACAACTTCTCAGATAAACTTTGGTAAAGTTTGTAAATATAATAAACGAAATGAAGTCTGCTCGCTTACACTCATTGGAAGTTGATGCGCAACACTGAAAACAATAGATGTCATCATCAAGTTTTGATTGTTGAAAAACTAGTGATAAATAAGATTTAGTTGAATGAGCAAATAAACAAATTTTATCAAAAGATTTTCTTTGTATTTTCAAATAAAACTGATCAATGTTATTCTAAGAACTCTGTCACAATGGAGATCTCTTCAGAGTCAGAAAACCCGATCAAGCCGAACATGAATTTATCGAAGACGAGTAAAAGAAGTTAGATTTTGTTGCGATAACAAACTCAGAATTCAGTGAAAAAAAAGACAGATTTTTTCAATAATTTGAAGCATTTTTCAGACCCATAGCTCTTTATTACTTTCAGGATAGATACTTAACAAGGTAAGTTGGATTATACTTCTTGCTCCGGATTTATTAATCTAACTTTCTTAATTTAAAAATGTTCGCTCTATTTCCGTCATGTTTTCCTTTGCTGGGATATTTCATTTTATTGTCATCATAAACTGTACTTTTTACTTATAGAGGTCTTGTAATAAATAAAGCATACATGGAAAGTTTCTTTTGTAACTGTAACTTTGGATTTTTTAAAATATTTTACTGTTTTCTTTGTAAGTAATTTGAGCTTGGAAGGAAGTGGCTAAATCTTAAAGCCACAGGCTTTAACTTAAAATGAATTTTACTTGTTTTGTGTTGCTAGTAGTAGGTAAATATATAAGAAACTCTAAATGCTTTTAAAAGCCAACATTAATCATTTTGTTCGATTATCTTTCAGAGGCTTGTTTTAGTGTTTAAATTTTCATCTAAATTCCAATTGCATGCATCAGCTTGCAGCCCTTATTTATTGCTCTAACCAGATTTGCATAAATAACATAAAATGATTTTTACTTGTTATATTTTTTGATAAGGATTTGACATGCTTTGTTTTTTTTTATATTCATGGACAAACTTTTTAATAAAGCTTATTTTCAATGTAGTGACCGTAGTTAGGAGGGACAGAACTTTTCACTTGCTTTTGAAGAATCGATTCCCTGTAGAGCTTGCATATATACATAGCAATGAAGAGCAACTTTGTACGAAGTAAACATACAGGATTACCATACCCACAAACACAGACAAATATATGCATTATACAGGGTTCCAAAAAGATATGCGCATGCACATATACGCAACATATAAACTGACAGAAGAATTTTTTGAATTTCTGTATGCTAGCGTCAGCCGCCGACACTGATGCATGCGAAAACACTGTCAAACTTATTAAATAATAGCTGAAGGATAATGAATAGTTGTTTAGGGCAGTCTGACGGTTGCAGTTAAACTATAAGGAACTTTGCATGATGTAACATATTATCTTTTTAATATAAATTTCATTTGCAAATTAGTTTATAAATAATTTAGTTTGTTTTAATTAGACTAACTTCTTGGTAACAAACACATTAATTTGTTACTTGTTTTAATTAAAATTTCCTGAAATACAATCACACAAATTATTTGAACGTTAGTAATTAAAGAGATAAAATCGGCCCTATTTTAGCCGATATTGTTTTTGTTATTGTACTCACACAAGTCTGGGGTAACAGATTCAAGAGTTTCAAGGTAAACTAAACTCTCTAGACTGTATTAATGAAATGTTTGAGCAACAATAGTTTAAAGAAAATTCTCAATTTCAATCCTTTTCAATGAATACATTCTGACTATTTTTTTATAAACATTCCCACCAAATGTACCATCTCTAATTACTAATTATCCATAAAAACATTTCACGATAGAATTGTGTCCAACCATGCACGAAGTAGCGCCAGTCCACTGGATATTTTCACGGTTAGGAAGACTTTCAACAATGAATCGGTTCATTGCTTCCAATTTTTTTCGGAAATCTGACAAGCAATTCATTAATCTTGTGCACACAACTTTTTACTTTCTAGTTCGTGGAATAAATAGCCTTAAATTTTACGACATATTTAACAGTATTTGACTATAACTAATAGAATTGATTTTATCAGAGAGCAAATAGTTCCTGAACTTTATTTACTAAAATTCGATTATACCGAAAGTTACTTTGACCAACTTCACTTGTAGTTAGGTTATTTACATAAAGCTACGAAAGTTAGGGTTGAGTGGGAAATTTAAGCAGCATTATGTAGAAATAGAAAAACTGATTTTTATTTATAGAAACGTAGACTCAATAATAAGTCTGAGATTAGGCATTTTGATAAATTGACAGCTTTCTTAAACTTAAAACAAAAACCGAGTAACTAACAATCTAATACATTTCCAAATGTTACTCAAAGTTTATTGGACTTGGTTCAATTTTAATTTAGCATTTTTCTTTGAAGGTATGAAAATCAGTTTTTCGTTTTCTACAAAATCCCATTTGCCGCAGTTGTCACTTGAATTAAGTTGAAGGTTTCTGTGTATTCTAAAGTTTACGAGGTAGTGTCTGTGTTTTAGCATACAAAGCATGTGTGCTATATTTTTAGAAAGGAAATAAAGCATTTACTCTAATGACAAGATTACATCTACTCTTTTTTATATCACTAATTGTTCCCGAAATAAAATATCACATCGTTTATTTATACTTAAAATTTAAATGTGTTTAGACACTAATGTCTAAATTTTGAGAACAAAACTACAATAAATATTTTTTGTCAAAATTCGAAATTATGAGAACATTTATAAGCGTGGGTTTTATAATTTATTGTCTCCTGTGAATTGTTCGATTATCTTTAGACACTTTAGTGCAGTTCGACGCTTGAAGCAGAGTTGACAAAGAATTTGACAATATCACTTGTTTTCTAACTTTTCCCCTAACGTAGTTGAGTTTAACGTCACCACCAGTTTCTCTGAAATAAGTGTATTTCTTTTACTTCGTCGTCTCGGAAAAGAAGGAAACTTTTCTGATTGAGATACAAATAAATTCAGTTTTGGTTTAATTTCTAGTTAACGCAATGTATTTTTTTGAAAGCTTTCAGGAGAATGCTATCTTTTTTTTTAATGTTGTATAACGTGTAATTTGTCGTGATTTTTGCCGATAATGCGTTGAACGTCCACTATAAAATTCTGTTGAGTAAACAGTTTTATTGCATGAAGCAGCGTCTTTTATGAGTTTTGGAGCTAAAATGCATATATACTAGTTGATTAGCAATCAATGTTATCAAGATCGGTGAGCTTAAAGCTTGTGATAAGAGATGTTTAGTTTGAAGTAGGGACATCTTTGTCGGTTGTGCGTGGGTGGTATTGCCATTTATTGTTGGTGTGAGCGTACATGAGGTGGTTTAAATGTGTATAGAACAAGAGCGGGTCGTCGAACGAAAATGCCGTTTACGACCGCTAACGGCGCTGAGCGCGGTCCCAAATTTACACGATTGAGAAGATCGATAACGTTACCTGCGGTACCTGCGAACTCTAACGTGCTATGAGCAGACTGTGGCAAGGCAATTTACCGCCTAGATTAATACATAAATCAATTATTTTAATCATTAATAGCTGCCATCGATTTTACGACACAATTATCCCTGAGAAAACAACCCTTTTTTCATCCAATCAATTCCATTCTGATTCCCTACACAAATTCCAATTATACCAATAAATGTGCACAAACGTAACTCAAACTCTTCCGCTTTAATCACTTATCTTATACCTCAACACACTCTAATTTCCAGTTCTGCTTCTAATAATGCCGTTCTTGGGAAACTTTCTATTTTATCGCACACGCCTTTGAACTTAAAGCATCCATTCAATATGCAATATAAAATGAAAGCGTGAAGGCAGTCAAAAAATGCAACAAAACTGACCTTCTAAATGTATTTCCCTTCCCGATTATTCATTTTATTCACCATGACAAATATTTTCCAGAAAATGATTCAAGAAAAATATCTTAAAAACAATGTTCCGATTTTATTGAGTTCGACAAAGTTTGAGTGGAATTTAAGATGAAATCACCAATCTGCATCAAAGCATACCCAATCAACTCAACAATGTAATCAATAAAAAAATACGAAAAAACAAGCTTTCACAAAACGGTAGTTTAAAAAAATCCTTTTTACTTTCGTTTAAATACATAGAATAGTTTTTGAATTTAATTGCAAATTGAAATACAATCCGTTTTCAACTATTCAAAGAAAAAATCATCTGACATTGTTGTTGAGAGAAATACAAGAAATGCTTTCTATTTTTTTCTTGTTTAACAAGAATTTTCATAAATACAAAAGCAAGCGAATAAAAATGCTTGGCTCTTGTTACCATTAAAAGCATTTTTTACGAATATTAAAATATTTGTAGTGAAATAATATACAAGTAGAATGTTATTGTTTTAATGTTATTATATTTATTGTGAAAACTTCCTCGCATTAATGTAGGTTTCCTTTTGTATGTCCTTTCCAACTTTACTCCGGACCTTTTTAGAAGTGTTAATTCTTCATTTATGAAATCTATTTGAGTTTTGGAGACAACATACGTTGAGGATAATTATCAGTTATTAAGTAAATAAAGTAAAAGATAATTTCAGATACTTGTTTTCTCATTATCTTTAAATGGAAGAAAAGCTGTATAAGGTAATAAAAATAAGGAGAATCTGTGACTGAGAAGATGCGTCTTCTTAATAAGCTCGTCTAGACAGCGCCACAAGGCGAAAACACGATGAAACAAACAAGTCAACAAAGTATGAGATGAAGTGAAACTTGCACGTTTATTTATCGAATTACATGAAAGCAGTTCAAACAATTGTGTCGTAGAAGCACTGCTAACTCACTGATTTACTCAAACTCGAACCATCGTTTTAACTTTAACATTACTTGTTACACGTTACTCTATTGCCTACAATATTTCAAATCAACAAATGTTTGAACAAACACAAATACAGCCAATCGAAAATTTGCCTACGCAAAATTTGCTTTATTGAATTTACCCATTTGAAAATTAAACCTGGTTAAATTGACACATAGGAATAATTTGCTCGAAAGAAGCAATGTGCATGGTTAACAAATATTGGAAATCTAATATCAAAGTTATTGGTTTAATCAGAATGAAGAAAATAGCGTATATTACATCCCAATTGAAGTTTTACGAGTAATCTTCCTGTGAAACTCGAAGTTGAAATCTTCAAGTTGCAGAAGTGATTTTTCCTTTGAACAATTGTATCTAGAACTGTAATTAATTCAAGAAACACGACTTGTCTTTAAAGGTAAACTGTCTACTTATTGTAGCAAAAATTTCAAAACTTTTTTACTATGAAACAGTATATAATTAATACTACATTGTAAGAAGTTTAGTTAAGTGACTTTTGTAAATTTAGACGTGCATTGTTTGAATTATAATGTAATTTGTGTTGAAAATACAAAAGCTGGAAGTTTCACTCTTGTTTTAGTTTTACTAGAATTGTGTTTGTTCTACTTGTACAAAAATCTCTATGGTTTATTATTTTCTAGATGTCAATGAGTGTGCATATCAGCTTAATTAGTAAATGAGGTCAGTGTAAAGGAAGTAATTTAGCAGAGTTGAGTATCTTGAAATTTGTAGGGTCTTTGGTGCACATGATGTAATGAATCTTTGTTTATGCTGGCGTACAACCATCTAGGACGACTTTATCTAAGCAAACACAGTTGTAGTTTATTCGAAAAGACAGTTGAATCATTTAATGCTTACATGGTGATAAAATAATTCCAGGTTGGTTACCGAAAATTGCAAATATTTTATGCCATCTCGATTATCCGAAACATTTACTGCTGGCATTTCCATCGAGAATAGCTTTATATGTTTCTACAGAAATTTCTTAACACTTCCCCCTTTATTGGAATTTACTCAATAATTTAGGACTTCACTCAAACATAATTCAGGAGTGCTGGCGAAAGTTTACTTACTTCCCGCAAACACCTCTTGACAATTTATAAAATGAGCCGCTAAACAATATCCTAACTTCTCGAATAATCACAAAATCATCAGTCGACATTAATTAGAAAAATTATAAAAAATATTAAACGTGAAAGAAGTAAGGGTTTTGTTAAAATAGGTTGTAGGTAATTAAAATCGGGGCTTTGCTTAAGCTAATTTACGCCAAAAATAGCTCTTTGGCGATTAATCACGAAGATAGTTAGAAAGTCTGGTGCAGACCGATATGAATTCAATTTGATGATGGTATTGTGATCTTGTATAGGGAGTACATTTATTAAGCTGATGGTTCCAATGGTGCAAAAGCGGTCGTAGAAGGATAAGTTGGCAGAGTCTCTTGAGAAAACCGTGACATTTAGTGGAGGCAATGTGGTACTGTGTTTTACACGAGAACTGAGGGATAAAGAATCCTCAAGACGTGGGACACATTAGCCTTTTCACAATATAGCCTCTGTTACAGTTAGATGTTACATCCTAGATCTTCATTTGATAGCACAGCCATAAGCTTCTTTGGTCCACTGTGCGCTCTCTCTCTATTTATTTAATCGCTGTGCGTCGATTCTGATTTCTGATATTACTACGATTTATCCAGCTTTTCCATCGGGAAACATCTTGATAAGGATTGCATTGATTCCACTAAAGCTCCTAATGTCAAACAAAATACTATTCAAATCGATCATATTTCTATCAAAACCATCTGACACACCTTCAAATAACTAATACTTCACTTTCAGCATGATCTCATATTGATAAACTAACGATATGGTATGAGGAAATTTTAAATAACTCTCTCATTTGAATGAGAAAAAAAAATTCAATAAACGACTCTATTTTTATCCACTTGATTTTATTGATTCAATTTATTATTAAGCAATTTAATTTAGTCACAATTAACAATATTTATCGAATCTGCTAAAATGATGTGATTACAATATTGAAAACAGTTTGACCGTTTGTCCATTGTGTAACATAATTTTTGTTTGAATGGTTGTGACAGAATGCAGGAGTGTGGCTATATTCAGAAAAGTAAGAGGTCCTCTTTGATGTTAACGCTGCATTTTCCGACGCAGACCAAAGCGAATATGATTTATACTGTTAACAGCATTTTAGAGTGTTGATTTTTGGAGTGAGGCGTAATTAGCTGGGTAGGGTGATGTGGTCGGTATTTTTGATCAGCTGTCAATGTGTCACTAACTCGCTTTACAGAAGGAAATTTAAAAACGGTTGCTCTTTGTACAAGCTCGATAATTGAAGTAATCAAAGTGAAACGGTAGTGGAAGTGCTGCCAATCACAAATATAGCAAAGTTAACGTTAAAATGAATGCATTATGTTGTATACAATTTTTAATCGAAAAAAATATTTTTGTTCGGAAAATTACTTTGAACGAACACAAGCACCTATATTAAAAACGAGTTTTGTTCGAACAAAACAATTTTTTGCAAATGGGATTTTCGCTCTGATTTAACAAAATAATATCACCGATTATCAATTAAAATGCTGCCAGATTGAATAAAGTTTAAACCAAAAAATGATTTTAAAAATAAAAATCTCAAGACTATCTACTGTCAGATTGATTAAAAAACAATATATCCAAATAAAACATTCCTAATAAATAATATTGGGTAGTATTAATTAAAATACCATCAGATGGAAATGCTGTAACTTGATGGATTTAAGTTGAACCGCTTAAAAGCGAATTTGCGTAAACGTTTGTAAAAATTTCAAATTAATGCATAACCAAAAATTTTAGGTCAAGTAATGAAAGGAATATTATTGAAAGCTTAATTGTAAATATATAAAAAATAGAAAGTTAACATTCGTCAATTAAATTATCTTTATATAGGAGCATAATTATTTTATTCTTAGACACTTACCTTCAAATGAAAACTTATAAAATGAATCTGTCAATTAAAATTTGAAATGAAGTCCATTTATACAAATATCGCTTTCGAAATAATATTCGCTTAAATAATTTTCAATACTGCAATTAAAAATAAATTGCTTTCTAAATATATAACAATAAACAAAAAAAGTCATTCCAATAGAGTGGTGTAATAATTTAATGGTTCTTAAAACTATGGGATTGTCAAAAACCACACCTTATAGAATATATTTTGCTACTTATAAATCAATTAATTATATTGTGTAAGCTGTTCTTGGAGATTTTTTTTTAAATTGCTATTGAAAGCAACTTATAAAAAGTGGATTCTTATATTGTATATTTGTAGAAATTCAACAAATAAGTGGATTATTAAAAAATTTGTAAAAATATGATGTAGGCGTTTCAGATGAAATCTTTACAAAGAAAATCGTCTGAAGAAAAGAAACGACTATTGCAATGGTATTGGTTTTATCAATGATCCTTTTCAATAACCTAATCCCTATCTGAGAGTTATAGCTTTTTAACGATAGCAGTTTAATTAGTTTTCAAATTCTGTTTAATTTCTTAAGAAATTGCCTAGTTATTTATATAGGAAAATATCTTGAAAGACTTTAAATTTATCTTAGCATAATTATATTTTTATCGATTATGGATCTTTTGTATTTATCGGTAGTTTTGCAATGAATGAGGAAAGTCTCAATTTAGAAATATGGTTAAAAACACGATCACAATTTCAATATTGTTAAATCTTAGTTTCTTGCAAGTTTGACTGAGTAAACTTTAACTGTTATTTCTACATCATTGTTGCAGGAACACGTTTTCTTTACATTCGCCGAAGTAAACAGACACTACGGCTAAATTAATACCGTACAATTAATTTCCGGACATGAAACCACTTTTATAGTTTTTTTACTTCATTATTAATAACTAGCAGTTAAATGGTTGTATAGCACAGAGTTCAGAGCGAAAAGGTAAATAATTTACACAGGTTTTGCAACTTGTTTAAAAGAGCTTAGTTCAGCCACATGCATACGTCTGGAAAAGGATATTTTAAGCGCTTGAAATGCTCACAAAAAAATTATAATTAACTGTAACGTAAATTAAGGAAAACTAGATTATTTTAATTAAAACAAAAATCTACAAAACTAACATTTTTTTCACTTTTTTTAGAATCAAAATTTAATTTCATCGGAAATGTAACGAATAAAATCCTTGTAAATTGCCTAGCACGAAATATAATCCTTTGTAAAATTTTCCTTATAGTTGGAAGTTGAAATCAGTCAGAAAAAAAACTCATTTGATATTGTACATACAAAATATTTAATTTTGATACTAATTAATTTCTTTGTTGAATCCTCAGCAGAAAGTGCTTTGTTCACATTGTATGCTGTTAATATGCATATTTAGAGTCAGCATCCTACTTCGCTTAATTTCTCTTTAATAAATGTAGATCCATTTAATATAATTCTCAAATAACAACAGAAAATAATGTGTTAATTGATTGAATGAAGAGCGTTGTTCAATGTGTATATATAACTAGCCATATAAATTACATCTTGTATTATACTTTTGCACCCAAGTGAGGTTTTGCAATTAAAATAGGATTGCGGATAATTATCTGTGTTTAATTACATAGAGGAAACGCAATATGTGCCAGTGATTATGAAATTAGTTCTAGTAAAAATATATTGTGAATAATAAAAAAAAAATTGGGTTGATATAATTTATAGGATGGGTAATTTTGGTAATCAGTGTCTCAGATGTGGTGTGTTGCAAATTCTTGGCACATTTGTCCCGGTCATGTAGTAGAATATCAAGTTGAAAATAAAATAGTGAAGGTCTTTATGAAGTGTGGGTCAAGTCGTCATGCGAGGAAGCAGCCCTTGTCTATGAATATGCCACTCACGCTTGCTTTTCACTGGTACCAATTTCTGATAAAAATAGGATTTCTGTAGTCAGCCGTTATCAAGTGAGGACATTATATTGGCTTTAAAGGATCAGCCAGTATTCTAGTGGAGCTTAGGCTCAATACAGAACGGCCAGAGCGTCAAATTTAAATTTAAAATCTAGGATGCATCTCAATACACATATTTGCGTCTCAATAGACATTTACGTATGCCACAAAAGCGATCGGTATGCCCGCGTGACACATCTCTTTTTGTCGACATGGATTAAAATATATTACGCATTATATGTTCAGAAATCTCCCTTCGAAAAAACCCACTCCCTTTTTTTCATATCAATATTAGAAAATTTATTAACGGATTTGAAAAGGGTATATGACGATTTATGAATTTTTAGCTATTTTTTTACGTTTACATTTCAAAAAACAAAATAGGCTTACGATGAAAGCTGCACTTGATCGAACGTGAGGCTTCGAAATTTCGACGTAATCCGTCTATATTGAATATACTAAGTGCTGATTTCAACATTCCACTTCTCCGAAATCTCAATTCCCATGTCTATATCGATACAGTCGTCCCAAAAAAAACACATCTTTTTAATTCACTTAAAGACAAAAAAACTATTTAAATCTACCTGAAACGAACACTGTTTGCCAATTTGAATAATGAATATGTTCTCTCGTTAAAAAAGTTGTAATGTAACATTCTTTTTAAATGATTCCCTAGATGCAGCCAATTGTGAACACCTTCGCGTTCTACCACGAAAGTACTTACTACAAATGAATTGAATTGTAGAATGCCGCAATATACTAATATGTTTATAATGCTTATTAATTTTAATTGGCTGTAATGTTTTTATTAACTTAGCTTTATAAATTCGCATTCTGATGGATAAATATTATTACAAGCAATGATCTCCAGTGACAATAATTACACAATAAAAATAAAAAAAACTCATTTTACGATGGAAAAATATTTGATAGCTTTTAATTTGTAACTGTAAATGTGCCATGTTAACGACATTACTTTGACCAGTTTTGGACTTTCATTATAGCCAGATAAAATCATGTCTCCAAATGAATGATTTCGTCTTTTTTAAATATCTTTTCTAGCTTTATTTAAATAACAGTTAATTGCTATATCAGTCGCAAGATAAATAAATGTTAAACGTTATAAATATCTTAATTAAATTCAATAGCTGCCGTTTAACCATCAGTCGAGTCACTTAAATTTGTGGTATTTTTATTACATGCAAGTATCTGATTTAAAACAGATTTTTCAACAACCTGTTGTAATGGTTTCAATTAGAGATACTGAAAGTAATAAATCAACAAACTTTTCTTTTTTTTTTATTTGCGTGTATATTTCCCATTTTAAATTATAATTTTTAATAACTTAATTACATAATTGTTATTAATAACAGCACAAAAGTTGCAATATCAAATGTCATCTAAAAAAAATCTAAGAATATAACTGTAACAAGAAATTAAGGTTATTAATGATATAATTATGACAGTTTTTATATCAATTTCCTATCTAACTCCTTGGATAATAATGACATACTTGTCAGTCGGATATGCAATAATTATACAACATGCACACACCTCAGATCAATTTAACTCACAACGTGATATCTATTAATATATTTCCAATATGCTTGATTGCAAACCAAGATGATGATGTAGATTTTTTTCATTCCTGATTTGCTTATTCGCTTTTTGCAAAATTTTTTTTCTTTATTGAAAATCATGTTAAATATAAGATCGACTAATTTTGATGCAAATGCTTGAATTGAAACAAGATTTTATTATTTAAAAATATTCATAAATAACAATAATAATAAAAACTGTAAATGAATTATTCATTAGTATGTTAAAAGTGAAAACAAGCAGAGGAGAGGTAGTTTTAGTATTAATGAAAAGTTAAATGATCTTAATGTCAATCAGGAATTTGTAATTATATTTAAAGCAAAAAATTTGGTTTTGTGCTGAGAATCAAAAAATCACAGAATCGGGTGTAATTCAATAATTTTAATTCATTTTACGTACTTAAGATAAATGTTGTATTTAAAAGATAATAAATGATACATTATGGGCAAAAGATAAGTTTGAAGGTATAGGATTTAGGTTTGATTTGTTAAAAAATGCGTTGCTTTGGTATCTATAATCATTTTATAGGATCCAGTGTTATACAATGTGTTTCTTTCTATCAGACATAATACTTTAGTGTTGATTTGAGTGAAAAAAATTACTCCGAATTTTTAAATCGACTGAATTGGATGAAGGCCGTCTACTTTAGTTATTTTTATGAGAGTGGAACAAGGATGAAGCATGAGGATGGATGAACAACTTCATACCTTCTAATAAAGATTGCCGACGAAGAACGTTTATAAAAAGTCTTACATTAATTGCATATGGACACACATGCAGCGCAACCATAGGCGCCCCATTGGGGCCACGCATCCGATTTACTCTGACAATGTACACAAACCAGCACAATGCATACCGAACATCGAAACTAAAAAAAACTCATTACTAAATAACATATTTAGGTACTCGATTCTTCCTCCATTCTTAACAATGAACAGTTATTAAATATAATTTACAGTAATAAACGTAAATTATTTGAAAATAATCTATGGGTGGGTTTTCGCAATATATATTTAATGGAAGAATGGTGTGTGAAAACATAATTGTGGACGCCCATGGAGCTACAGAAAAGGGAGTGGTCGACACAAACGCCATGTGGTCATTTTCCAAAATTCCTTACACTGATATTATAATCTTATTTTATTTAATAATCGTTAGCACAGTCTTATAGAACATCTTATCCATACTCTCATACAATAAAACCAGAAGTTTTCTATCACCATTACCATAAAACTTCTATACTCATGTTCAAAAAAATTACAAATTTTATTTATTTTACAATAAAGCTCAGCGGTTGACGAATCCTCACGTAACTTAGCAATATACGTCAAAGTTCTTTCTTTCGATGAAATAGCCTTTGGCTATGTTGAATGTAAGGGACAGCAATGGGTGCTAAAATTACGTTAACTAATGTTTCTCAGTAATATTGTCGTAAATCAGAAACAAGGGAAAAGTAGTTTTTATAACAAATGATTTCTTATACCATCATCTCAACAGCAAGAGCTAAAATGTTTTACAGAATTCTTTTCCTTCTCTTATGTTTTCTGTTCTATTTCAAGACGAAAACATGATTTGTTACTAATGACAATAAAAAGTCATGTGTCATTTCCGTAAAAGGAGCTTTTTGAAACAACTAAGAGACAAAAAAAAATAACACAAAAAATTAAATAAATAGAGACAGTTTTATACACAACTAACTGATCTATTCTTGTCTACAATTTTTTTTCCGTTTAAAATATTTTGATGATAAATGTGCAGATAATATAATTAAAAAACAACATTCAATTATATGCTACAACCATCCATTAGCTAATATTACATCCTAACAAGATTCAACCGCTAAACGTTTAATCAGATCAAAATGTAATTTTTATAATCGCTCCAGATCTTAATTAAATAAAAAATACTCTAACAAATAAACTCAAAGCTGTGTGAAAGAGGAATTCTAATTCAAGTATAAAATACGAAATTGATTGATAGTTCGACATTTTGGCAGCTACAAAATACGCAGATACACAACCTTTAGCATGCTATAAATTAACGTATAGCTCTCAGAAGCTCTCATTCGAGAAAAAAATCATTACCATAAAAACTTACGCTAAAATTGAAAATAAAAACTGTCGTGTCTGAAATCTGATGTGGATATAAAAACAATCAGACTTCCTCTATTAATTTACGGATATTGTGTTAGAGTGGAGCATTTCATAGTCTGCAAGCATTAAATAATAGGTGAAACATGATCTCTACCGCTTGTGTACCACTCACGCACAGTGCACAAATGATCAGTATAATATACTCGGGAATTTAAAAATATGAAGGGCTATTATTTTCCTCCCTTCACTATATAGCCTGTCATAAACAATAACTGGAATCCGAAATACGCTTGCACATAATGTGTGGCTTAAACGTTGTTCTCCGGGTTTTTCAAGTAGAAATCTTCCTTTTTTATTAGGGACACTATAATTTTCTTTTGAAAAAACTACGATAGCAATAAATTAACAAAAATTTAACACTTGAAGTCACTCACTTTGCCTAAATCATTATCGATTTTATTTATTATTATTTCAACTTTAATTCTTATTTTTCTATTTTGAATTTTCCATGTTATTCCAGCTAAACTGTTACAATCATTTATTTCCATTAACAATAAACTGTTTTAGAAAATCCTTCCTTTTAAAATTTTGCATATTTAATGATTCCATTCTAACTATAACACACCATTAGTCGATTACGGTTAATATAGATATATGCATATGAAACACAACGCTTTTACCTAAAAGCAAAAATAGAGAACTAAAAAATAAATGTTTTCATTAATTCTAGATTCATCAGGTTATTAATTTTTTTATTTAAACTGTTATCATTAAACAAAAATTTGAACATTTCTAATTAGCAACAAACTCTAATATGAGCATGTTTATTAATTAATTGACTAATCTTCGATAATGTTTGGAACACAATCCGTCTTAACCCTTATCACACAGTTCTTCTCCTAATTACTCCAAAACTATAATTAATAAACATTTTAGAACGTTATCTGTTATAATTTTACATGATAGAAACAAATTATTTCTTGGCGCTAATTAGCAAAACAACAAAGTATTTACTTAATAATTATCCTACAAAACACTTAGTGTATTTCAGAAATGTGTTTATAAAATAAAATATATTTTTTTTGGTTTTAGAAATAATTCATGTGAAGCAGCAACTAAATTTTTAATTGCATATTCACGTTGCTTCATTCTCTAACTGTAAGTAAGTATTATGTTTTCGAATGAGCTTCATCGAAGTAAAAAATATAAACGTCACTTTTATAAAGACTAATGGTTATTTAGTTATTGTTTGTTTAATAAATTCCAAGAAAGTCAATTTTAATGAATAAAAACCATTATTCTTAGCATCAATTATAAAGCAGCAAAGCGACTAAGAGAATGCATTTGAAGTCATCTTTAAGACTCATTTTCTTCATTAACTAACAGTTAATGAAGAAAATTGCATTAATGTACACTTAGAGTCAAGATGCTATAAGCTAGTTTTATAGTCTATTACAAATATGGTAGCCTTTATCATTCCAGTTTTGTGTATTTGTGCAATGTAAAGTTGTTAGAGAATTTTTTTAAGCAACAAACAATTTTCATTTTGTGTTAAAAGAATTTTTTTCTGCTGACGAGTAACAAAAAAGTTACTACTTCAAGTGGAAAAAAGAACTGGGAAATTCTGACCAGGTGAGATTAACAATGGTTCGAACTAGCGAAACAGCTACTCTTGGCAGAAGCGTTCCACTTGATGCTTTGTCACTTCTGATATGTGTAATTCAACGTCAATACGAGCTTTGATAAGAAGCTTGCAGTAAAATGACAGTAAATTCTTATTGTAATTTTGAAAATGTTATTAATTTAAATTGTCAGTGCATTACATAGTTTATTGATTGTTTTCTCCATGGGGACACGACTAAGTCTTATGATAAAAGTGAATCAGTAAAATCCTCTTTAAATGAATTTTTTGTGTGGCATCAATGAAAATTTTAACGTTGGCTATAAAGTTCGTCTTGTAACGACTGGAAGCTTTTATTGATCTTATAACTTTCACCAAGTTACAGAGCCTTTAGCTAAGAATTAGTATATAGCTGTATTTTTTCATGTTTTAATGAATTACAATATGCTCCAATAATATCAAAATTTACACAGCTTTCAACTATTTCCTTTTTTTTTCAGCAAAGATATTGAAGAGTGTTTTTATTGGAATTTTCGTTTTTCAATAGCTAAAAAACAGAATATTGGTTCCGGTCCGCCAATCTTTCTGAAAGAGAGAATTGTTATACATTTTCATAAAGTTGGATCTATCCCTAAATCTCGTACACAATACTCAGCTGGAATTAGTTCGGCGAATAGCAAATAATTTAGCAACATGCGTGATTAAGCGTATCATTTTCATTTCTAGCTTTTAACATAAAGACAATGGAGCTCTAATTGAAATCAGTTTCAATTTTGATCCATCTCAAATTATAACAGACAGACGTTATGAAAATATATTGAAATAATAGCATAATTGTCGTCGCCTATATAGATATGAAAGAAAGTCGAAGCTTTTATGTTTCTCGGATTATGTTATCATTACTCTGAAACCCGAAACTTTTTTTATTAGTAACAATCAGTTAAAACGCCCTTTATATGTCATAAAAGAATCCGACTTTTATCTCTTTTCTCTGTTATAAATTATTCAGAATCATCACTTCGTAATTACTAATAAAAACTTAACTCTAGATCCTTATTAAAAAACTGAAAATTTTATATTTCTTTTTAGAGCTTGATTAAGTTTTGAAATCGATTATTCTTGAAATAGTAGATATCTCCTGAATTACTCGCTGCATACTCATGCATAAAGTATGTATAATTCATTTTAAGAGTTGTGAGATTATTAAGAAATATTTTATGGAGACAAAACTAGTTTGAATTTTACATATGGGTGTATACCAATATATTATTAATGAATCCCAAGAGCGTTAGAGAAGCAACAAAGTGGGCGTCTATATATGCCATATACAGACATGTACGTAACTAAAAGCTCGATTCTGCAGTCAAGTACATATCAGTTCAATATTCCAACTCTTTGCCGATCATAAATCTATCTTCGACGAACAGTAATATATACAGACTGTCGGTCAACCTTCGAGATCCGAATTAGCATAGAATTGCATTTTGAAAATGTATATCATTTCAAAAGAAACCTCTTTTTCCACAGATAATGAATAAAAATAACGAGCTACTTATATTCAGAATATCGAAATGTAAAGGTTAAATTTTACCTGTCTACCGTCTGTCTTTTATCAACTTCATCTTTATTGGAAGGAAATACTTGCTAGAGATAATTTCTACCAGCATCTTTACATATCTCAACCATTGCGTTATTTCTATTTCAATTGTTATCATTTGCTAAAAGCAGAATAATTTTTATTCAAAGAAATAAAACATAAAACATGAAGCAAACACTTGTCTTTATATGAATATGTGTATTCAGGATGTGCATCAAGTAATAAACGAAACTACTTTCCCTTTATCGTACAGTATAATGCACTATAAATTAATTCTTTGGCATGTTGACCGCTATTCTCATGTCATACATACAGATTGGGAATTAGTGTTGGAAATTCTATACCTGGATACATTTCAAGGTGTATCCTCTACAATAGAAAAGAAAATTATAACAATAATCGTCATAACTGCAAAACCTATTAGAAATGAATAATTGAAAAGTGAAAGAATAACAAATTAACAAATAACATACTATTTAAATTCAGTGTCATATTCAAATTATACTTTTGTCCATGCAGCAAGGTACATTATTCAAATTACTTGATTGAATAATTTCAGTCGTTATTTGAGAATTAATACTGTCACCACTACTTATATTATCGCTTGTCACGACATTCTCAACTTTGATCTACGCAGAGACTCCAAGTAATAAATTAATTACCAAGATAATTGCATATCTACTAAGTTCCTCGATGTTCAGACAATGATAATAATAAGAATCGATTTTTGTTTCTTATTTGAAAGAGTTGGAATTTTGCAAAGCCAATAAAGTCTCCAAGAAAACCGCAACTAAACGCTTTATCAATAGGTTTTAGATCCTTAAGAGTTCAAATTAATTAGTAGCTTAGTTCGAAGAGCCACATGGAGATGCATGCACTCAGATTGTATGCGAGTATAACAGCGCGGTCTTAAATTCTATTATCCCGCTGACCATTAGCTTTACAGGTGCAGGATCGTATTTATGCAGAATTCGACAACATTTCAACTTGAATGTTGAATAATACTAATTAAATATGAACTCATATACAAATAAAAAAATTTAAATTATTTGATTGATTAGAAAAATGAATTTGCTTCTACAACTTATTTCTTATGCAAATCATACATTTAAATTGCACAAATCTAATTTTTTAGTTGTATTTGTACAACTTCTTCAATATCCATTTAATTGGAGGCTACGTTTAAATTAATTAAAAAATGTATATTTTCAAAAGTTGAGAAAATGGAAAACTGGAGCACATTTTTAGCAACTTTTAATCAAAAAAATCGAATAAGCTTATAAAATTTTATTTTGCTATTGTTTGAAATTTCAAATATAAAAAGCTTAGATACGTTTACATCTGAATGTGAAAGCACTGATATAACTCTTACTTTGTTTTATTAATTTAATTTTATGTTCGGAGTATTTCCATGTCGGTGGGTGGTAGTCAAGTGTTATTTATTTTATATCCTCAAATTATAAATAAATGAACCAATAAAAAGCATTTTTTATGTAATTTATTGTAATATGTCAGCAATATTTATTTCACTAAGTTTAATAATTATTTTTTTGAAGTTAGTCACACGTTTCTCTAATTAATAATATTAAGCATCCTGATTTTAGCTGAGTGTATTTTAAAAAGTTATTATTATAAAAAGCAAATTAAAGACTAGTGGGTTAAGAAAAAAAACTGTAATTGGTTATAATGTGAAGATAATTACTACGAATTAGAAGGTATTTTAAATTCAATTATGATACTAGCATTTCCGAAAGCTTTTTCCGCAACAACAGCTGGATAACTATTAAAGAAGCCGAAATCTAATAAAAAGCTAATTAAATGAAGGTTAAAAAAAATCATATCATACTATATAATAAATCCTTACTGAAATTTCAGCTTATGATCAATAGATATCTAACTAAAATCACACTTAAATATACATAAAACCTGTATAATGAACTGAAAAAGCTTATTATAACTTCAATAAATATCAAGACAAATTTTATTTTATTAGCGCAGTTTTACATACTAGACAGACAATCAAAAAAACTAAAGAGTTATAAAAAGTTTCATACGGCTGAAATACTACAGTAAGCGCTTTAATTCTCATACTATAAAAAAGCTTTTATGCAAGCATAAACCCCAGTAGTTGTCGAATATAAGTTACGACTGTTTGATAACTACTGTCTGAATTGCATTGCATCAATAATTGCTCCTTTATGTTTGACGTATTTTTGTGCTTTGAAACTGCTAGCTTTTGAGAAAAAAAAAAGTTTCAAAAAAATTTAAATACTGACGTTCGTGATAGAAATGCAGAAATGAAATAAAAAAAAAATGTAGGGAATATAATAATACATATTGCAGACTAGATTATATGTGAATTTTCAAAAGGTAAAGTAATATAAATATTAAAGCGCAGTTCTTATTACATGCAATATGAAGTGAATTGAAAAATTCTATAAAAATGATTTGAAATTTACCAAAAAAAGTCATAAATTTAAGGAAGTGATTGGACGTGGATGTAATTATGGTGATGTAGATTAGAACGTAATCATAAGCTTAATAAAGTAAATAAAGGTAATCCTTTTTAGTATTTTTCCTCCCATCTCGTTTATATGGAGTGTAACAATAAACGCATCATTTAAAAGTGTGAACGATGATTAAGTAATAAAGCATGTGATAATAAAAACAGCGTCCATTTTAGCACGGTTTAGGTCAACCATTCAGTGCCTACCACCAGAATGAAGCGGAAAACGTATAAAGGAAACAGGAACGGGGGTAGATTATGTTATGTAATTATAATGGCAAGCCAGCACGCTCGATTGCCCACTTTACCCCAATGCATTCTGCAATCTAGAAGGGTAGTGGTGCAAATCAACCCTAGCGCCATTTTACATGCAATTAGCGACATAAAAAAATGACGCCATTTATATATTATATTCAACGAGCGTCTTTTTTTACACTGTTTGTATCAATTTCACTCTATGAATACATAACAAAGTGAAACTTCAAAACTTTATTCCCTTATTACTCAATATATCTCCATTACACAAATAATAACAATTGCGGTATTGTTGAGCAAAGACTCCATTGTGGTACACAAATGATCTTTGCTCAATATCGACTTCAATCACCTTTACAACACCATCAATTTTACACATCGGTACATTAATAATAATAAAATTAACCATGATGTGTAGATAATGGAACATACACCCTATTTGCCACTTAACTATTTCTCGATGTTTTTCCAGAAACTTTACAGTTACTTTATTGTTGGCAAATCTAGAAAAAAATTCACTTTAACGAAAATGCTAAACAAAAGCCTCGAGTGTTATTTAATTCAAGCGTTGCTAAATTTTGTTTTTATAAATACATATACATTTAGTATAGATTACCTCCTTATTTGGGTAGATTTTCATACAGCCAAACAAAAAAAGTATAATCAAGCCGTTTGATATGCTTGCTATATATTACAGTTTTAACCCTTTGGCTCTCTTCATCTACTTCACTTAATTCATTCCTCTCAGATCATCATCAACCAAAAAAAAAACAAAATTACATTTTTAACATTCAATCAAATAAAATATGCGTCATAGTGAAATAACCACATAACTATTTTTTGATAAAATAAAAACTTTTAATTTTTTCTTTAAAAACCTTCAATTTTATTAGCCTCACTGCATTTACGGTTTTACTTGTTAATAAATTGCTCAATACCTCACTATTTAATTATTTTGCAATTTCAAAAACCGTGAATTATTTTTAATCCGTTAATATTATCACAACGAAAATGCATTATTAATCCGCAGCTTGATAGAGTCAACAAATGGTAAATCGATTTGTTTAGTTCATCATGATTATTTGAATTAGCCTCTGATGGTAAGCAAAAATATTTGTTTGATAACGTTGGATAATTTTAATAACCTCAACAAATATATTCATGTGTATTACTAAGTATATTAAACAGTATTGTTGTACCTTAATTTTTTTTGTCATAGCTTTAAAAACTAAATAAAATTTATCTAGTAGTTAAAGACGACGTCTATTTCATAAATAATGCAATAATAATTCTTTGCTCGTTATAACTCATTAGTGCAACCTATTTCGCTGTTAGAAAAATTATACAAAACTTCTGTTTTTGTTCAAGTTTAAGAGTTAACATGACTAAAAAATGTTAAAGCAATTTCTGTTTAAAAATAGCAAGATTGTACTTAATTTTCCACAAGCTTTCGAAAAGTTGAATAGGCTGTTTAATAAATAAGTGAGGAAAATACGTTTTTGTAAGCATCTAATTTATTGTTGTTTCCGGTTAAGAGAACTAATATTTACAACATGGCCCCTGTTGAGGGTCGAAAGTGATGCTTCATCCTAAAACACTTTAAATTCATTCCAACTCAGTTGTATTTTACTAACGATTCGTCACTATTTTTTTTCTTAATTTAATTGTAAATTGCATGATATAAAGTATGCGTTTTTTCGTAATTTTATAGTCAGTTTATTTATAACTACATAAAAATATGACTAGGAGGGATGTGAATTTTTTTTCTTATATACTGGTATAATAAACCTGGTATACACAGAGAATTTGCTTACAATTGTTATAAATGATTCGCCGGTGGTGTTCAACTGACATTGATATATCTGTAACAAATTGAACATACCTAACTAGTCCTTGTAGTTATTTTACAAGGCAGAAAATTAATATTGGAGAAGCATCTGGAGAAAGTGCAGCATGACCGACATTGACTGAAAATATACAATTAACGAAGAATTTCAGCATAGTCATTCTAAAAATTTCAATCGACCTTACTCTTAATAAATCATCAGCAAAATTCAGTCTCGTTTGGCAACTTGAAGTCATTTCTGATTTAAGCGGAACACAATTACCCTATTATATCAAATAAAAAAATTCTAACCATATAATGGTAAATTTTAATTTATAGTATCTGTGTGCATTTATAACACGTAATCATAAATGATGTAAATCTTCTCATCAAATGATACCACAACAACATTTTGTCAATATAATGTAAAGCTCTATTCAGAGCCACCAAATAATACTATCGATTTTGAGTTAAATTTATCGAGAAAAAAACAGAAATATAAATAAATTGATTTGTCGGTTATTAAAAAGCATAATTTGCTTTTGAAACTAACGTTAATTACGGTTTCACGTTGTTTAATAATTTCAGTTAACTTTATTCGAAAAACGATTAGAGTAATTCAACAAAGTTTGGCAATTAATTTTTTATTTCAATTAAATTTCAAAAGTAAAATAAATTCTAAATTTCAAATAGTTTTCAGTTCCTTTGGAAAAATTTTTCGAAGAAAGTATCGAATTTAAGAGATAGTTATATTATTAATCATTGACCAAAAAGAGATTAGGTGATAGATTTCATTTTTGAAGCAAATTAAGAGCTTAGTTAACCCTAAGTGGGTAATTATAGAAAAGTCCACTTTTCTCAACAATATCATTCTCGTTGTGATCAAAACTATAATATAAAAAAGTGGCAAAGCGATACAGCCTGAGAGTGTATTAATTTTCTATGCAGCAATAATGACGGCGTTATCACATGAAAAATCGACGAAATATAGGTATACGCAACATTAAACATTTTCAACACGAATCCGTGTTTTCTGCCTTTATAATTTCCTGTTATATCGAAAATAACGACTCGACTATAAGAACAAAGCCTGTATTTATTTAAACCGTTCCTAATTCGTAATCTTTTACAAGGCTCTTATACAAACGATATGAAATAAAATGTTTGTCGTTTATGTTAAGTTTATTTGTTGAGTATAATTGTAGAAATAAATTTAATGACATTTATGGTTGCATAATGACGCACACTTTAGGTGAAGTAGCGCAAACATAACATTGAAAGACTAAATAAAAATAAATAAACTGACAAAAACATTAAACAGACTTGTTTACATCACTACACTTCGTAGCAGAGTAATGAATCTACTGAAAATATGTGGGAATATTGTCCTATAATCTAGTCGGTACGAGTTTTATAAATTTTTTAAATATTTTGCCAGCTGGATTATTTCCGAATTATTAACGCCGTTAAACAGTGCTGTGTGCTGTACAGTTTTTCATGAAATATATAAAAGCGAAAAAAGTTCAAACAAATTGTACTATGAAAAATTACATTATTTGCTAGACAATAGACAACAAAGAACGCAAATATTTATTTTAAACGCAAATTACATTTGTGATTTTTAACATACGAACTGAAACATATTTTATAAAGAGGAACAGATATAAATTTTAGGGTTGGAATGTAAAGGGTACGATAAAGTTTATGATACACTTTAAGCTGATTTTAATTAAGAAATGTAGCTTTGCCACTTATTCCACTAGGTCATTATTCTAAATTCCATTTATTTATTGGTGCAAATTACGAAATATTTCTATTACACACATCGGCCACCTAAACATTAATCTCAAGTTACGAACATTTGCCTTTATATTTATTATTTGCAGAACACTATCTAACTAACTCCTAACAAAATTCCAAAATTATAAAATGAAAATGAATTTGTCATTTTACTACAACTTTACTAATTTCATTTGCATTTATCTACATTTATACAAAAAGCACTGCATTTATTTTACGAAATTACTTGTATATATCCCCCCTGTTTCATTCTCCGTAAAATATATCCTAAAAACATTCTCCGCCCATTCTTTCACAAGCTGAAATTTATCTTTTGTTTCTAACAATTAATTAAAAGTTCATTCGTACACACACAATAAGCGAAGTCATGAAAATTTTTAGCTTTCTATTTAAAACTTAATTATAGCTTATTTATAGTAATTAATTTAAAGATAAAAATAGAAAGTAAATTGAAAAAAAATGTTAACAAATATTAATGACTAAAGTGCTAAAATTAACAACTTAATATAATAGTTTTTGTTATAGGCGCTGGCTTTATGAACGTTGGTTACCTTAAATTATAAAACAATATAGATGCTACAAATTGATTTCAAAACTTAATTCATAGGTGATTTAATTAGTTTGAAATTAATTTTACGCTAAATTATTTAATAACAAACTTTATATTTACACATGAATTAATAATAGAAGTTATTAATACAAAATGCGGTTATATTAAAAATATATATATATATATATATTTTCAATAAATCTATATTGATTTTTATATAAATTTGATCCAATAAAAAGCAGCTACCGATGTTGCTTAATGCTCAATTAATTTCAGTTATAATTTGTACCATGTTTGCAATATATTTTAGTAAGGAATGTCGTGACAAAACTCCATTTGCATGTATAGTGCCAAATACTTTTCCGATGCGCCACTGTGTAAGAGTATCCTAAGTTATATTTTACTCCCGATTCTTATATAACACGTTACCAATACACTTGTATTTCAAATCTTAAAAAATTATATTTATAATAACTTATAATATTTTATTGATGCACTTAAGGTTTTTACTGCATTTCACTTAATATCTAAATGTGTGCTATAAATTATTTAGTTTTATGTCAACGCATCATCTAATGGTGTAAACACTAACTAGTGGTATATCAAGTAGATTTTAAAATTACTAATGTATGTACTAAATCTTGGAAAAAATAATTTTATGGCAATCATAAAGAATTTAGTACAATTTTGATAAATTGAAAATGGGAGATTTATGTCTTTTTAGAATAAAACGCTCGATGAACAATATACTTGATATTATAAGCTATGAACTTTTGTTTTGGAATATAAAAGACCAGTTGTTTGAAAGTTTGGTGATGTTTTGTTAATCAACTCAAACTTGTGTATCTACTACATAATCGATGACGGCAAACATTGTAAGAGATGGAAATTGATGTGTATCAGGTGAATTTGGGAGTCCCATCTGTCTCAACCGAATATGTAGACATTTAGTCTCTCTAATCGATATATAGGAAAAGTTTTAGATAATTTAATATTTAAAAGTTGCTTCAAACAAATTCAATAACCAACTCGCCGAACATTTTTCAATAAATTCTAATTTCTAAAATGTACTTTTATTATTGATTAAACAATCAGACATAATAACAGGAATTTTGTTGAATATAATTATCTCAAAATATATTGTTTTCTTAATTCATTCTTTGTCTCGCTAAATAATAAATGTTTTTTTGATAAAATCTAGAGATATTTTTTCAAATTGAATAAATAATTGTTATAAAGCTAAAAAAAAGTATCGCTTTTGTCTAAACATTTTGTATGTAGGGGAAATCAACAAAAAGAGGTCACCAACTGAGATTAATTCCATCCTACACATGTCGCTTAAGTTTTTAAGGGAAAATGTAAATATTTGTTTAATTTCGAGTCAGACAACACATGAGACCTATCGTTTTATTTTAAACATTTCCAACATTTCATCTGTCACAGCCCAGAAGCCTTGTACAACAAAATCAACCGATTTAAATACTTACATATTTTGTTGCATTCCAAGACTGAGTTAACACGCCGTTTTATAGCCAAATTAAACCGCCGAAGACCTTCCCATACACAATTACAATCGCATCATTTATCAAATTAAATCATAAACCAACAAGAAACTGAAACTGTTGGAAGGTGAATATAATAAAATGCATTCAACGATGTAGAAGAATGTAGTTTGTACACATTGTATTTGAAAATTGATTTTATTTCCTTAAGTATTACCTGATGAAGGTTACTTAATTTCTAAAAGCTTGCATAAGATTTATAGATGGCTTAGATACCGCCACAGATATTAAAATTTAAGCATTTTTGCACTGCTTGTTAATAATACCGAGTCGGGAAAATAAAAATAAATTAAAATGGCAAATATATATTCATTTCATCTGGGACTGATACAAAGTTTTACACATGATATCCAACCATCATTATTAAATTCTTCATTTATATTCAAGTATCTAAAACGTTTCATATTTTAATAATAATATTTTCACATCAAATAAAAAAAATAAAACCTCTGAAATTTGAAAAATCTTACTTTAAAATTATTAAAAATTTCTAGATTACAATCGAGTACAAAGAAAACTATAAAATTTTAATTCTGGTGATTAAAGTGTCACAATTTCAAGTCGTAAAACCAGAACTACATTTATATCAAGAGTTTTAATAAAGGATTCATAAAACATTCAGTATACATTATTCACAAAAATAATTATATTAAGTTGGAAGTTTCAAGATTAAATTCTGTTTTGATAAGTAAACCACGATTTTTGCTAATTGTTGAGAAGTTTAATATGTTTGAATGCTGAATTCTACTCGCTATTTATGTAATTTATTTTTGAAGTAATTCTTTTCCACAGTTTGTTAACAATTCCCAGAATGAATTAAGACACTTATTTGATTATCATGTTAATAATGAAAGTGTTGAATGCGTTGATAAAAAAATCCAATTAGTGTAAAACACAACTAATCTTGGAACGTACGAAGATTAATACATGCATCCAATAATATCAGGAGAAAAATTCTTACAAAGAATCATGTTTGTAGTCAAACAAAGATAATTAGTTTCTTACAGGCATACACTGTTACAGTAATTGTTCCAAGTAGTAGCAAGTTAAGGATTATCGTTAAGCATTGTTAAAAGTAATTTGTTTTGTCTTTATGTGATTAGATCTTGCTCATTTCTAGATGGTATAATTATTTTTATGTAAGTTTGACGAGCTGTGATTGCCCTTCTACCATCAATGTTTTAATTGAGATTGTGTGTTAGATGTCAAAACAAGCTAAACTACTCAATGTCAAACGCAACTTCTATACAAAGAAAAACACTCAAATACAACCCTTCTTACGTCAAATATGGCCTTTTTTTATTAAGACTCACCCCAAAACACCTACACAAGTCGTTATTGTTTTTGCTATATGGCTCGGCTTAAAGGGAAAGTTATATACAGTGGTAAAAGTATTGCAAAAACCTTTTCATAAATTAACTTAAGAATTGAGTAATATTCGATGATATGCTGATATTAGAATAGAAAGTATGTTGGATTTCATTTAATGCACATCGTTGTGATCAATCAACGCTGATTTCTATTACGACCTAAGCTTTTCTGATCAATTCTATTTATAAATTATTCAGCGTAATTGTTAAATGTGCTAATTTTCCTTTTCAGGCATCTTTTGTATTTTCTCAATTGCAGAAATGTCACTGACCAGATTATACGTTTAATATAACATTGCGACTATAATCACATTTATTGTAATTAAGTCAAGCAGTTCAAGATTTCTAATCATAAACTTACACTGTATTATTATTTTTAATAAATATTTTAATAGAATCGCTGGATATTAGATATTAGCTTTATGACTATAAATCAAAATTCATCGATTATTAGTACAATTGTTATGGAAATGGATGCTACATGTAGCCACTTATAGGTTTTTAGTTGATATTTATATAGACAGTCAGTCAGTCGCTCAAGTACAATCAATAAAACATTACCTGAAGTTGAGGCTATAGTTACAAAATAATAAAAATTATATTGGATTTAAGTTGATTGTAATTTGCGAGTAAAACCATGCAACTTTAGTGGCAAGAGGCTTAGATTAGGTGTGCAACTTGATGTTATCCCACTATCGGATGGGCGTGTAAAAGAAAAGTCTTGCCGTCTTGGTCTTCTTGCGGCAAGAAAGGTTTGCCCGCGGCCACGGCCTTTCAAATAACCAGCCATAAAACTTGTAATGAGTTCCCCTACTTCCCCTCATACCCTTCCACACCCATATCTGACACCTGCTCTGTTGTTTATCTCACTCTGATACTGGATCGTCTGATATATATCCAGACCCATTTCGCACAATACGTAAAAGTAGCAATTTTTTCGTAATCAAATTAAATTTAATTTTATAAAAAAAACTGATCGTGAGAATATTCATATGTTCCAGCAAAAATAAGCGCAGATTGACCTTACAGTACATACATAGATATTCAGTTCAGAATACAAAAAATCCAAATCTCTATAGCGCTCCCAAATCCCACATCAAAGACAAAATTCATAAACAATATACAATATTTTCAAACGTTCCCTTATTTTAAACATAAATTCAATACTATGTAAATATTTTTGATTCCACTTCACTGAATATACTTTCGATATGTGACCAAGGTTTACAAGAATAACCCTTACGTTTATGCTATTCGCTGCAATTATATGCAATTAACTGTTATTAGAGTTATTTAGAATTCCTACTTTCTACAAGAAGGTATAGCTATACAAATTTATTCAACAGCAAAAAATTGTTGAAATTCATTTTAATATGACTCAATCATGTTAAAAATATTTTATAGAAAATGTAGGTTTAATTATAGACTTAACTAAATTAATTAATGCATTAAGAAAAGTTTTACTAAAGTTATATTTAATTAACACTGACCATTGTTTATATTAATAAATTAACTTAAACACAACTATTAATTGTAGATAATTTAATCATATGTCATTATGAGTAACGCGCTGTTTATCATTCTACAGGGTGTTATAAAAGTCTAGTAGAAAAAAAAACTTAGTAGAACTGAGCAAAATAAGCAACTTTTTTATTTAAATTTTTTTCCAAAAGTCTACACCTTCAAAATTAAAATTTAGTGTAAATTGAGAGTGAAGTTCTTTACCCGCCAATCTTTCTAATTGTGAACCGATTGAAGTAGGTTGTTGGATAGGTTTTATCCAAAAAGAATCAAGCGCCAAATCAAAAATTTTGATATATTGGTACCAAACTATAGTTATTAAGCTAATAAAAAATTCTTTTATTGTGTTTTTAATGCAAAAAATTGTGGACTCTTCTAATCACACATTGATACATTATTCAAAACAGAACCATGAGCCTCTTTTGGCTCCCAACTTTTCAGACAAACACAAAACGATATATTTTTTCTCGTTATTCGATAGAACAATCTTGACAAAACCAATGAAAGTTTTTTTGTGGACATATGATTGACACAGAATTTGCAGTTATATATTCCATATTTTTGCTTCTAGCATAAAACACCAATTTGGCGCTTGGTTCCTTTTAGATTAAAGCTATCCAGTTATAAGATTTTGGACCTAACATTTGTAAAAATTGCTCAAAATGTCCACTATTATTTTAGATGTATCTTTCTTGCTAAAGGACTCCTGATTCGAGCTAGCAAACGCCTGGTCAAAATAAGAAAAGGGACCAACGTTAAAAAATAAATGTAATTTCGCAAAAATATTATCAAGAAAAATTGCTCAAAATTACAAGTTCTAGGGGTGTTTTTTTACGTGTACTTCCATAACACTCTGTATAATGAAATAACTGATACGATAAAGCAAAAAAAATATATTTTAGAACTGGATTCTAAAAAACAAGTCAAACATTCTACTCTGAAATGTCTTCTGGGGAGGAATACTTCATTTTATTCATAAAATTAATATAATAACAATAAAGAAAAGTCGCGTTTTTAATGAAAGCGTTAAAAAAGTAAAGCTTCAGTAAAGCTTCTATAAAGTTTCCATTCTTTATGATACATTTATTAAAAAAAAAGAAAAAATCAAAGTGAGTTGTTAAAAGTAGATGTAAATCGAACCGTTAAAGTGTCAAATAAAAGCAGAGTTACCATTAAATGTGCAAAGCCGACAGCTATTACTTTAACCGGCATCCCATAAGGGATTTATGTAATAATTTCAACTTTCGCATCTCAACGGTAATAAATGTGAAATTATTCATAGCACATCAATATATCAGCAAAGAGTTTTTAAAGTGTTTTAAGCAGAAAATTTTCTAAATTATATAGTAAAAGTGTAGATCGGTTGCATTTGGTACATTGTTAGTAAATGCAGTAAAAGAACGTCTGAACATTTATTTGATATATCGGTACTAAAATTCGAGCTGTAACAGAAATAATACGCCTAAAGACAACTCATGGCTGAATGTATTGCTGCTCGATGACTTCTGCAAATGCTATTTTTTAAACTAAGCCGCACCAGACTGAATACATTTAACACCCTTAAATTTATGTCTGAAATGACATTTATTATTTGCAATAAAGTTGAATCTTCATGGATTTTTATTTTGAATTTCAATTCATATTGTAACAATGCAATACTTTTAGCACAAGTCAAAAGTTCTTAAAACATAATTATCTTACATTCCAACCGAAACGTTTGCCTCACGATTTCTCAGCGACATTCATAAATTATTCTCAAAAAGAATAAAGACCTAACCAGATTATTTTCAGACAAGATTTTGAAGTATACTAAATAATAAATTGTTTTATGTTCAGATGTCAACCAACGAGTGTTTTATTAATTTTTTTTCTATAGTCTGAAAATCAAATTAGTTTGATGAAAAAATTAGTGTAAGCGCTACAAGTGCTCCAGTTGCAAAGAAACCTAATCTAAACCGAATATAGTCGATAGAGTATGTAATACAAATCCTGCATAGACAAGATAAGATGGATGTAATGAATATTTTGGGGCGGTATTGTTGAAATAATGCGTTTGGGTAATGGAGAATGCAGACCAGGGACGTCGTTATAATGTAACATGAATATCAGAAGTTGCAAATCAAGGTGCACGGACATGATTACAATAGTATAATGAGTCAAGTGGATTGATTCTTTGTTTGCAGACAAGCAACGTCGGAAGGCTCAGACATTAATCGGTTAATCTATTTAAATAAATCAACCACATCTCATTTCAATGCAAACTCGCTTAAAAATCGTACAGACAAAAGAATCGGATGTCGTATGTACAGCAGACAGTCAGTTGTTTCAATGGTAAACCAACAAAAGAATTGGGTATTTGACATTCAAAGTATGCGGTATACATCTAATTGAAAAATACTTACAAGGATTCTTATTTTGACAAAAACTTCATCTCCCGTTTAATGGAAAATTGTCCTCGTTATATATACAATTCCATTTATAATTACATTCAATTTAGGAAAATATTTGTATCATTTGATTTAATTTTAAAAATATTTCACATTATACATAAGCGATTTTATTTTGATTTGGTTTCGCTTTATATTAACATGACGAATATTTTCGATTTTAAAATTTCTTTACATTAGAGTAAAAACATTTTAAATGAGATTTTATTCAATTTATATTTCATAGTTAAATTACCTCATAAATATATATCAATAGAAACCTGCAAATGCATTCATCATATTCATTTTAAAACTAATCTACTATTTTAATTGAAATTAATTAATCATTTACTACACTTAAATACAACATATTCTATGCCTATTTATCTACATAAAATAAAAACAATCTCCTTTAGATATCAATAATTTGATTAATGTTAAATTTTCTATATTAAATGTGTTTTTTATTGAATTTTAAATTTTCTTATCACATTATGAATCCGATTTTTAGGACTAAGTGTGACAGAAATCAACAATCCCAGTGAAGAATTCATTAGCACGCAAGAACAATTACAGAACAAAGAAAGGTTGAAGAATGATTAAACAATCTTTCTCTCTTCGTGATTATATAAAGTTTCTTTTTATTCAAGTTTGTTGATGTTGAAATTGCTCCAGTCATTTGCGGCATATAGTTTTCTTCATAATATGTCATACTTTTTCACAAAGTGTCATTACGACAGGATATCATTTCTTCGCAATAAAAATACAAACGGAAAAATAAAATATATATTGACTAATGACATACAATTTACGTTTATTTAATAAAAACATTCACGTTTTCCATCAAAACGCAGAACTTTAAAATTTTCATTGATTTTGTCAAATATAAACTATTCAAATAAATTATTAACGACAAACATAAACAAAATTGTATTTGATTTATGAAGCAAATCATGGAATATGTTACTCGACTATTAAAGAATTGACGCATTAAGTATTTAAAATGTTGACTGGGGTTTTATTACTGCACCACTGTGCATATGTTTGATCCATTATAAATATTTAATCAATTCAGTTGTATATTTTATTTGTTCTTGCTTCAATTCAAAATGGAATTATCAATAATACCATTAAATAGAGGTATTAATCAAGTGTTTGCAAAAGCTATAAGAGACTGTATTAGACAGCACTATTAACTGTAAACTGATGACAATGTGATTAAACGCTTGTTGCACTGGACCCTTCAATAAATTATGCTCTGGTAAATTATTAACATGTAATAATAACAGCGACAAATATCATCATGTAGAATCACGTCAAAAAATCGACTCAAATGAAGTACTTATGCATAAACATACATTATTAATTAAACCATATCTAGACTACAATTAATCTTTTACTATCCTTGAGCTGTCTTCACTCTTAAAAAATTTCAAACAAAAGGCAAATATTATATACTTATTGTACAATCAAACAAAATGCTCATTAAAATTACAACATCATTATTAAATTTTTTCTTATTATATCAAATTCTCACCGAGGAGTCGTGGTTTTTCACTGAAATAGCTCCAGTTTTAAGAAGTCGTTTTTATTTTTTGACAGATGATATTTTGATGCGATATTGTCGGGATTTTTCCCATTTAACTTGAAAAGTTTTCATCATACTTTAATCCAGAAAGTTTACATTATGATTGCGGAGTTTTCTGAATTACATCCATGAAATTCATCGAATGTAAGAAACGAAAAAACTGAAATAATTACCTAGAAAAATAAATTCAATCTATTGGTTTTATAATGGAAGAGAAAAAGTGATTAATAACTTTAGACAATTTCCCATTTAAAAGTCTGTTAAGATAAACAGTCCAAATGTGCACATCTTAAACCAATACATATTGCAACCTCAGCTGCATCCTCTGTGTAATTTATTGCACCCAGACCAGTATTAGATTAATTGTTCCGCCTAAATTCAGCTGCAAACTTACCCAGCACAAATATTCAACACGTTTGTGCTAATTATTTATCACTTAATTTACATTTTCCTATACAAATATCCTTATTAATTGCTGAATAAACTGAAAGAGTCATGCACATGCTGGCTGACCGGGTTGCACGCCACAAACGCGAATGTGTTTACCTTAACCCTCTCGCAAAATTACCCTAAAAAAGCCAACAAATATTTTGGGAATATAGGTTAAATATTTATAGAACATTAGCTAAATATTACAACGAAAGTAACATAAATCTTTTTTTTTTCTTTTTGGAAAAATTAATATGTATATAGACCTTCATCGCTGGATATTCCAACGTCATGTAGGAAATAAATAAACCAAATGGGTTGTCTATGAATAATAATTTACTTCGATGACAGCATGGAATATAAAATATTCAAATTTGAATCATTCAAAAAGTCTGGTGAGAAATCGCATTTTTGATTATTCAAATAGTCATATCGCCACAACAAAATAATAAGAAAGTAATCTGAAAATAAGTTACAGTTTTTCTATATTTAGGAATAAAGGTCTCGTAGCTGCAATGAAAGAGAATACAAAAATTTTTCTATTAGGAAGACTTAAATAAAAGCTTTTAATTAGACAGGTAAAGCCCCACCTAGCAGTCAGCTGTTTTTATGTTCCAGATGTGTGGGAGACCAATAAGGAATAAACTTTGCATTAACTTTTAATAGCTTTTGTTAGTTTTAATTATAAATTAAGTCAATTTATGGAAAGGTTGACGTTGAATAATTTCATTTGTGAAGTAGCCGAATCTAGTTAAATTTTGAAAGTTTACAAGTTGGTTTCGATGCAAGCTCTGAACTAATAAAATTCACAGGGTAGAAAAGACTTGTATATTAATATATAATTTACCAAAAACAAGATCTTCTCACAAATTGAAAGTTCAAGGGTTTGCTTAAGTATAAAAAATTGCAGATAGAAAACAAGGTAACCTACGCAAAGTGAATTAAAAAAATATCTGAAGCAGATGAAAGAAACAACAGAAGAAAGTAGAAATCGATAATAATTTTTTTTTTTTTTTTAATTTTTTTAGGAGACAATTAGAAGCTTTACTAAGGTAAAAGAATTAAGAAATAAGGTGGTAGAAATTCGAGTAACAAAACAATTAGAGAATTTTTAAAGCAATTTTAATCTGGCTCGTGGTAATTAATCGTACAAAAACCCTAAGTTAAAAAAGACTTGTTTTATTAAAACCAATTCTTAGTGCTATAATAGATGCAATTTTTGGTAGAGTCGCTCATATAGATAGCAAAATAATTAAGATAAAATAGAGATGATGCAATTTAGGGTAACCTACGTAGATAATATCTCTCTAAGTCTCCGTCTTTTGTCTGGTAAAACTTTTGATTAAGTTTAGTATGGCTATTGTGGCGAGACCTCTGAGATGCAATTGTTTGCCAAGTATCCAAGGTTTTAGAACATTTACGGAGCTTTTTAACTTAAAACCATCTGTAGAAATCGTTATTTAGAAAAGAACTAAGAACATATACAAAGTCCGCCATTTTGATAGCATCATTTTAGATATTGGAAAAAGATATAAAGTACTCTTATGGTTTTCCAACATTTTTCTAGGTCAAATCGTGTCAAATTCCTACCATTAATCCTAATCGTTCTAGTTAACATTCAGTAATTAAATGGAGTTATTAGTGGATTATAAATATATCTGTCACATAGTATACAATTAATCAACTTCTTGTATTACATTCATGTCAGTTTTATTAACGCCAACAGGATTCTAATTACTTAGAATAACAAATATAAACAGCAAACAGGCTATTTATTATGGCTAATACGTAAATAAGCACGAACAACAAAAGAACTAAAATCATCCATCTAGAAGTTGTTGTTGTTAAAAGAAGCCTTTTCTAATTTCTATAATCATTCTTTAGATGTTGAAGCTTTTTTATGTTTATTATTTGTAGTGATATCGAAACAATCTATGCAGAAAAGAGAAGATAAAGGGATAGACTTCCGCATGTGATGTGTATTAATTTGGTGATCAAAAGCATTAACAGACTTGAAAGAGAAGGTCAGATCATAGATTTACTGAAAGGGATGTTCGCTTCGATTGTATTCTGTTTTACAGTGCTTGTCTAAAACAGTTTTATACTTCTGACAAACTCATAAAAGAAAGTTCTGTTTTATTAAAAATTAAAAAAAAAAGAACAATTTCGAATAATTATTATATACTAAAACATGGAAATCTCATTTCAATTCTTCTTTATTAAACAAAATCATTTACGTTTCGAAATTCTCCAGGGAAAAAATTACATTGGAAATGTTTCCATCCAAGTCAGAATACTGTCAGAATATATTAGTATGTAAACAAAAGCCCAAGTATATTTACGAATTTGAATTATTTGAGAATAGTTCGACTTGAAAATCTACAACATCAGTTATAAATTAAACTATTCAAAAGAGAAAATTATTATTATTTTGTTAAACTCGCTGTGAGATGGAAATTTCTGGAGTCGGAATTCATGAAATTTATATAAAAAAGAATTAGCTAGCATGTATCTTCTACGATTTCGTGTTATAAAAAGAATCTGAAAGAGAAATATAATTAAAATTAAATCCCACTACACCAAACTTTTATTTTTAGCACGACATGTGTTTTGTTGTCATCTCAAAATGATGATAAAACTTTTGAATTTAATTTTAATTATATTTTTTCTTTTAGGCAATTTTAAAAGCTAATGATTTTCAAAAATGTTACACTTTGTATCTCATTGTTTCTATGAAATTTGTTCAGCAAGCTTGAAAAGATTGTTAATTGTATGAAAGTTTCTAGACTGGAGTGTTTTATGAGCTTATGTTCTACTGGACGTGAGATGTGGGTAAAATCCACCGTTCTTTCACGCTGACTTAGATTTAATTACACTTTCCTCCCAGTACAAGGCAAACTTTTGTCAGGCAATATACAACAATCAATAACGATCACCATCGTTTATTTCCATATTTAATTTCATCTTTCTTAAATATGCAAAAGCAAAGAGATGCTCGAAAAACAAGCTCCTTCTTGCTTTGTTAATTAATATTTGCTTTCACGAAGATCTAAAGTTTTTCATTAGGGTTATGAATGGCCATGAATTATCGCGTAAAGTTGTAGTGGAAACAGTGCAATTCTGCGGGAAACCTAGTGAAACCATTAAACAAATGCGGTACGGATCCTACGGCTAAGAGGGATGAGGAAAATGGTGGATTTTCTTTAGTTTAACCACTTTGTTCAACAATGACATCCCGTTTTACCTGCTGCGTTTTCAAATAGCTTACCTCTTTTGTGTTAAATTAATACACTGCTATATATTCTATATATTCTCTTATTCTCTAACAAACAATTAATTTTATTTATTTTCGTATCTCTATGTACTTTGATTATCCACTTATGAAAGTTTAATCATAGATATGTCAGCACCAATACCACTTCTCTTTGTTGCGGAAATTTACTCGAACACCAATTAGTAAACTCAATCTAAAACAATCTCAAACTGAAGAAAATTTAAACTTCATACTACAGATATAATGTCACTAACTAATTTCATTGATTAATAATAAGAATTTTGATATTAATTATTCTTATTGGAACGTATAAATTAACATGATTAGTCGTTCAAAAACGACAGATATGACTGTTTTCTCTTGTATATAAAATCGTCGAGTCAACATATTTTTTATGCAAATCATTTTCATCTCTGATTTATACCGTCGTCATCAAATAATAAAATTCTTTCTAACATTATCGTTGTTTCTATTAATAATATAATTTATATGAAAATTGTAGTTTACTAGTGCTCAATCACTTAAAATCTTTAAAGGATTCTTGTAAGGACCACCAAGGAAGATGGTAAAACGTCATCAGACAAATTTACAGTTGCGTGCTTTGTGTTATTTTACACAATCATCACAGTTACTGGTTGTTACTCCGAGAAGGTCGATTTGTGGCTAATGTTCATAATACCATAAATAATTTCCGACATAAAACACCGTGTAGGTTCTTGAGTAATTAATTTAAATTAAAACCAAAAATACAGCTGTTTCGAATATTAATAGCGCAACATTATAGAAAAAAAAAAAAACACAAATATTACAGTGTTCTGTGATGTTTTTTTCAAAATTATACTTGAATATAACAATGTATATAAATCGCAAAACTTGAGGTAACTTGCATTAAATAGATTATAAGTTTAATGATGTTAATATTAGAGTTTGTAGTTAAGAGGAAGAGCTATCGGTTGGTTAGTTTTATAATTAAATAAATCGTTGATTTATTTTTTGAGTGAAACTTTAGACAGGATCTAGAGTAGGGCAACTTTATGTATTTTCCGTAAAGTTTTTGACAATTTGATGGAAATTTTAAAACTTCTTACGAAATTTTCTTGTTTAGCTATGCATCATTGTAATTTTAGTTCTAGTTTAGTTAACACCACTATCAAACATTGTTCTAAAATTTCTAATGTGTAGGAATAATTGCAAATTGGCAATTAGAATCAAAATAAAAACGAGGAATACGATTTTTTGTTTTGTTTTCCCATATGGGTAAAATTCTGGTATAGGCGGTAGATCTTTCAGTTTTATTTATTTTTCAATATAAACTGAACATTTAACTCGATCATAAAACGTTTCAGACACATTAAATTGCAAAGATTAAATTCACAAAATACTGAAATATTTAAATGCACTTTCTAAGATTACTGCCTACCGTTCTCAAACTTCCGAACATCTCCACCTCTAGACATCAGAAAAAAGTACACAATTCAATATTTAATAATCAATTTGTGCAAATTATTTTCCGAAAGCCACAATCTAAACTTAGGAACAATTATATTCGAATGTATTGCTTATTACATTATTTAATACCCAAACAGATGGTACGAAAACATTTCATTTATTATTATTATTACGTGAATGATATAGTAAAAGGGATAAAGTTATGATTCCGTGAGATCGTTATAACTATAAATTTACAGTTCAACACATTTAAATAATAGAAATTTCGTGATCAAATATCGGTAGAGACGTGCCGTTATTGTTTACAGCTCATTCGAAAACTCCGAATTATTTATACGCCGTTCGGGAGGAAAATGAAGTATTGGAGAAAAGTTACTTATCAGATTCGAGATCTAATTTCAGCAAAAGCGCTGCGTTATGAATGGCGAATCTATCAAAGCATACAAAAAGGCCTACTCCTGTTTACACTCAATGAAAAATAAGTCATTTACTATTTTTATTTTTCAATAAAATGAACAAAGCATTTTCCTATAAAAAACTAATCGCTATTAAATTCACCATCATTTTAGATGTGGCAAAAATCGAAACTTCTTAAACAGCAATCTCAATTCACTCCAGCACGAAGTTTAAGCAATTTGCTGAGTTTACCTATGCCCCCTTTTAACGGCACGTTCGACGTTATACGCAGGGGTCATATAATGTAGAAACACTAGTAATATAATTATAAACTTTGCTAACTGATATGTATTTTTTATGACGTTTGCATTTTACGGCACGATGGAGCAGCGGAAAATTAAAGAACCATATAACCTCCAACCTGATGAAATATAATTTAATGTTTAATCCATTAAATAGATTTAAATTAACTATCACAAGGAATCGCTGTCATTTATGGTAAATTAACTGCACACTTATAAATTCTTGGTTATTTTAAGTAACTTCAAAAAAGTTTTATAACTTCAAGTATACAGACAGAATTACGATGGAACTTTCTTGGACTCTTTTAAAACAGAAATTAATTTAGTTTAGAAAAAAAAATTAAGAATTGAATGATGAAATTATTTTTTCTTGTAACAGCGCTCATAATGATAAATATGCACATATTCAACTTGAAGCTATCAAAAAATACCCACCATTCTGATTAAAGCGATTTTTTTCGATTTTTATTGAAAACTCCGCGCATATAGATTACAAAATGTGTATAAAAAGATTTATTGAATATGGATTTGGCAGTCAATCCTGTCGCAAAATAATTTTGTGCTTGTTTTAAAAGTTGGATTGTAAAGTTGGTTGCTGACCTCTAGATCTACAGTATGTCTTTAATAAGAAAAAAAACTAAGAGAAAAGTATAGCCAATTCGCTATAACAACCAATATGTGTGTTTTGCTTAGGACTTCATACATTTTACAATTTCGCTGAAAGTTTTAAGCGCGGAATTCCCCAGTGTGTGGTATAAATCGAAACGATATTGTAGAATATGACAATATCCATTGTCAAAATGCAAATAAGTTTGGCAGAAAAAAGATTTAGCGCCATCTATCGATCATTTTTATAAGGGGTAATTAAGGTTTAACTTTAGGAGCGTGCTGTAATAAAAGTAAATCAAAATAAGTTGCAATTTTAATATTGATCGTGTGTAAAAGAGGGTAAATGTCAAAGTGTTCGCGTTTGTAAATAGTCATAAAGTAGGATTATGTCATATCGGTAACACAAAAAATCTGAAGTTATATCCAGAAAAATGTGCGTTTTGCTGTTATGTATGTAATTATTTATTACGCACGCGAAGTAGTTGGCTTAAAAAGAAGGACAAATACTCGACGACTAATTAATGTACCTTACTTGTAGTATGTCATCCAAAGAATTCCAAACCATAAATGGACCACCAATCTTGATAAAGTTTTAAATGGACGATGAACTTGACTTCTTTAAAATATCCGAATTATTCACGCACATATGCTCGTACTACAAACAAAAAGATAACAAACCATCGGTAGAAATTCTATTAAAAAAAAAATTAACTTCTTTTCATTATACTTAATTATAAAATCTCAAGACATCATTATCTCATACTCAATATTTATCAATGTTTGCTTATTTTTGAATTGTTTATTAAACTATCTAAAATTATATTCAATCCCAAATCTGACTATTTTCGTGATTAATCATGGAGCGGAGCCCGATCGATAATCCAGTCGTACATCGCACCTTAACTCGTCATTTTCACGTCCAAAGCCACTTGGAAACACCCCTATGGATCCAAAATAACTCTGATGTATTAAAGTTTCATCTAAATATTGAACGTTATTTGAAATTACAAAAATAAAATTGTTTTCAAAGATAACAACAATCAATTAGTAAGATAAAAAAAATAATAGCATTATTTCTGCGTTTATATAATTATCTTTATCCTCAATCTTTACTTTTCCAACAAAGAAACAAAAATTATATTAATAAGAAAATATCAATGTTTTTTCAAATCTTAGTTTTGTTATTATTAATCAAAAATATGCGAAGGCTTCCATTTTATTCTAAAATTTTAATCCTCTTTCCAACTTATAAATAATAAGTGAGTTTAAACTCAACATTGATGTATTTTTAGTTACATACAAAGCTTTTGAGTTGCGCCATCTACTTAGTTTTTTTATAAGTTTAAGCTTTGAAGAGATTTCTGCAGATTTTTACGCTTAAGAGCTTTCAGTTGAGAACTAATCTTATAGATAGCACTTCTGAACAAAATTGTGAAATATCAGATTTTCAATTTACAAAAATATTTATAAGAAAATAATATGAGAAAAGAGCTATTGATTTTTTTTCTCACCATTGTGTGCAACTACGACATATTTTTTCAAGATGCAAGGATAACTTTTTGTTCCTGTTGTTCCTTCTGTTTAGGAAATTATGATAATCATCTTATTTAGTACGGTGGCAGTAGGTACTAAAACCGTTAGTGAAAATGCTAATTCTGTATTTCTTTATTAAAAAATTTATCTACATACAACAGAACATAACGATGTTTGAATGCATAATGAAATATTTATATATATATATATATATATATATATAAAATATATATATATATATATATGAATAATTAGTTAAGTTGTAAATTTTAAAAAACGTGATGAAAAATCTTTGACTTGTAAAAATGATCTTTGAAATAAGCATTCAAAAGTCTATACATATTAATATGAAAAAGTGGGAACGGCTGTAACACCTACACTTAGTTGCTTGAATTGGTGCGGTCTGTCTCCTCCCAATTTCTCCCAAGTTCATTCAATAAAAGCGTCAGTTATAAAGGACTTTAACCTTCATACCGGTCATAGAAAAATCGAAGTGCTTTAAATTAGGAAAGAGCGCGTGCCAAACGGAACATAACAAAGCGTTTGATTAACGCTGTTGCACATATGCCACTGCACCCTAAACTTCTTGCGAGAAAGCTGCAATAGGGGTGTCTTAGGGTAAGAAACGGCAAATCGCTAAATCACAGCTGCTAAGGATTTATTATAGAACACAGCTGCTCACTGAGATTATACCAATCACCTATAACACCCAAATAATTTTCTTAACATAATTACTGACCTCAGTATAAAAAAATCAGTGATGATTGATAACTATCAGTATCCTGCTTGCATGAACAAAAAATGCAACGTGATAATGAGTCTAACTAATTCGCATTATCCTTTATCACCCGAATCATTAAATTTATTAATGGGTTTGTTTGTAGTGTGAAGTGTGAGGATAGAAGGACATTAATTTTGAATTCTTGACGCTAAACAAAAAGGGGAATATAAAAAAGATTTTTTTTATTTTAGTTTCTGTAAACAAAAACTTGTCAGATTTGTCAATAAAACATATTGACAGAAGGTATTCCATATAGTTCCAATTATTTCGGAGGGTAAAAGTTACCGCTTGAATATTTCCGTTATGTCCTTTGCCACCCTAAGATATGTAACAAATCTTAGGGAAATAAAAGTTATTAGATATCACCAATAACCAAACTTAACGGTTCGAATAAAGTAAATCAAATTTTGCAATAAAAAAGGTCATGTGATAGTGAACTTAACGTCTGTTTATCACAACTTGACCTATTAATTTGAAAGAGGAAATGCCAATTAAAACATAAACAAAAATAAGAAAACTTTTAGGGTCAAATTAACTTTACAAATCTCAAAACGATCGTTGGTAAAATTAAAAATTACATCACCACTAAAAATATTTTAGTTGTTTAACGGTAAATTCACACTTGAGGTGCACTGCGTAAAATATTGGTGGTTTTACAGGTTCCTAAAGAACCTGTACGCAGGTGCACCGCCTACCTGGACTATTTATTGAAAGCTTTTCACCCACTAATCCTATTCATGTACACGTGACATATTGTACCTATCGTAACTGTTTGCTTTTAAAAACCTTCAATATTTATTCTTAAAAAATGACTTTTTTATACTTATCTGCCATTAAGCTGGGACTGTTCATTTCAAAAATAATTAATATACTCTATTATTATTTACCTATTTTTTAACACATTTTTCTGTAGATCTCAATTTTTTACTATTTGTTTAGGTTTTTTATTTTTATGCCTATAATTGTAGTATAATAATTGATAGCACGTGTCCACTTCCTAGTTCGTTAACGGTTGTTCATAAAGTTTGCTTATCCGAATGAAACGGCACCTGGTTTGGCTCGCGCTAGGAGAGTGGATATCAACGGCCGATAAGGGCGCGCACCCTATCGCATATACACAACGCTTCTTTCCCCTCGATATTAATAGAAAAGCCAATTACTGTTCCAAAAGTACAACTTGATTTTACACAAAATCTGGTTTTTATAAAGCCAAATTCACATTTTTTTAGGAAACTGAAAGTGGAACTTTCGAAGCATTTAAATTCTCCATCCATAATTTATAATTTTAAAGCTTTTTTTCAAGAGAAGTTATTTTCATACATTAAAATAGACTATAAACTAGAATCGAAATCTCGTAAATTTATCTAATTTTGTGGGTTTTCCCTTATTGTTCATTGAAATAGGATAAACTGATTTATCAATAATAAATAATTCATTGATATTAATTCTCACGACACTAACGTATTTTTTATATCTCTTATCCTAAAAGGTTTATTTTGTTTGTATTTGTTTAAGAAAATTCAGTATAAATAAATATAAATAAAATAATCTAGCAAAAATTGGTAATAAACGTTGAGAAAGATTGATACAATGGTTGATTAAGAGTTTGTAAACGCTTAGTTCGGTAGACATAAAATCCACGTGTTTGTTCACAGACGCGCCCTTATGGGGTGAGTGTAGTGCATTACACACATGCTGGTGGGTGCATTCACATATGGTACATGTAGGGGACTGGAAGCCAGTAAGGCTATTGCTCTAGACTGAATATTGATTATTTTAGATGAGGGGGTGCAAATTTCCACCAGCTTGCATTTTAGCGTCCCTTCTATATATACGTTTTATTTTGATGCTTTGAATAGTTGCAGCACGTTCATCTCACCCTCAACGTTATTGTAGAACACGCGATGGAGGTGGATCAGTGATAAATGTATATGGTAACATGATTCTGAATTCACCTTAGTACATTTAAGGAAGTCGCTAAAAAGCCTTCGTCATGCTTTGAATCACACAAACACGTGCATAATTATAGAGACGAGCCCTTTTTAGTCTTCCTTCCGTTCTTTTCAAGACGCGTGCACCAAGACGTTTTATTCAGTCAGTGTTACTTCAACAATCTAAAAGTACTATTCAAAGATGACAGGCAGAATAAATTGCAAAAAAAAACTTTTTACAAATATCTGAAATGACAAACTGATTAGATCTCATTGAAGTTGAATACATGAGTCAAAGAAATTTAATCAGAATTTTTGGAAAATATTGAAGACAATAAATAAAATATTGATGGTATTTTCAGCATGTACGACTGATTTACATGCATATTTAATTATGCTGTCAAATGTGTGTAATAAATAATAAATGTCGCTATTTTTCTTCTATAAGCCTTGAAAGGATAAACTTGATTTATCTATTACAATAGGCAACTTTCGTATGACTTTTATGACGCACGTTTCGATGGAATAGTTGAATATGTAAGTTTAAATAAAAAGTCAATCAAGATGTCATTTCAATTTGATAGTTTAAAAAAATAGTTGAGATAGGATATCTTGAGAGTTTAGAATCTGTGCAGTTTTCAGTGGCATTTTATAAACGCCAGACTCGACAGGATGTTTCAATGATGGCCATATGTTTCGTTTAACAAATAACCTTTGAGCGGTGCGAGCTTTTTCTACCATGCACTATCATTTGCAAGAATTCATATTGCATGAGCAACTTTGAAATTATAATAACTTGACCTAATGCACTACATGTAAATTTATAGCTGAGATAATATCGTCTTTGTTTATTAATCGCCCCAAGATTCGTTGGTAAAGGAAGCGAGAAAATAAAACAATTCTACAGGTTCTATACGTAACATCCGGCGGAACTTTGCTATCGTGCTTTTCCTAACTTCCAACAGCAAATTAACCCCCAATGTTTAGATTTGGTTATTAATAACTGAAGCAACTAATTCTCACATATGGTTCGAAAAAGGGCGTTCAAGGAAATCCCGCAGCCACCCTTAAACATAAATGTCATTCTAAAGAAAACACCAAGGGTGTCTCAAAACTTGCCACAAGCCGCATCCGGCTCTTGTTATACCCTGTGTACATAAAAAAATAAGAACGATTTCCTTAAATTTGACAAGCGTATTTAATTAAAATTTTCAACAGCTTTGATTAGATGAAAAATCTGGCTTAACTATATCCAATTTCCCATTTTTTCTTTAAGTATATCAAAACAAATTTGCTGTAATTTATTGCTTGAAGCGGCCGTAAAGTCTATTTAACAAACGCACGCTTCTCTAATTTTCATGCCATGACAATCTTTGCAGGATCTTTACGGATTATTTATGAAGGATACGTGGAGGCAAATAGAATGAAGATAAAAAAAGCATAATATGCGTAATCGATTTGATACTATTGATATATATATTTTTACAAACACAAAGAACAGTAAATATTTCATTTTTGATCAATTTTATTGTCGTTTTTGAGAGGTGCGTCCGGATGTTTGGATAAATTTAGGAATATTGAATGGGAAAAATTTTTATTATTTCAAAAAAAAGATTCAGTAAATGAAATCTAAAGGATTTGAGATAAATAAAGCTCACACTTGCATCTTCTTTGATAAATCCTTAAAAAACTGCCAATTTAAGTTTTCTAAGTTCGTTCAAAAAACCATTTACTACCAGGTCTGACTTGAATTGCATAATTTTCATTTTTTTTTTTAATCTACTTGACTTCAAAGCGAGTTTTTTCATGAGGAAGTATGTACACACCGATAATATGTTTATATTTAAATACATAATTTAAACGAAAATATTTGCATGTTCTTTGTATTCAGAATATTCAACTGTTGTTTTCAATTTTTTTTATTTTTCAATAGAACATATTTTTAATTCTTTGGAACGCGAATAGATAACAATTTTTCTGGAAAAGAATTTAAAATTTATTACAACGAAAATAGTAATTTTGAGTTCACTACCCTTGAACATGAACTTTCTAGCAAACGGTTGAAACATAAACTGGAATGTTTATCGAATAAATAATCTGACGTCAAATCATTTGTAAAATCCAACAATTTTTTGGATTTATGGCATTTAGATTACTATATTTGTGTATTTGACTTAAAATAGAACGAATTTGTATATGTTTTCATCCATCAAAAAGTGACAGCTGTAATGTATTTGTCATGAGGGTCCCACATTATTGAAAAAAGTCAGTGAAAGCTAAGAACTTCCACGTTTACATTCTGCAAATAAAAAATTTGGTTCTATTGAACTGAAAGTTTATAACTTAATATAAGCTTTGTAAGTAAATAATAGAAAAAACAGTTATTCTTAAGCCAAAATCATACAGTACCAATCAACCAAAGCAAAAAAACTGTAATAAAATTACGGAAAATGACAATACTTCAGGAAAGATAATTAGCTTTAATTAGCAGATTTTGAAGATTGACATTGACGCTTAAGTGTTTGGTAACTTATACAAATAAAAGGCACTTTACTAAACTATACCATCAGTGTCCAAGAATTTCTTTTTTCTATTGTTATTTCATTCATACATTTATACAACTTCCGTTTAGAAATTCCTAATACTACTTGACAAGTAGAGGCGAGAAATGTCAACAACCTAGGTCAAAATTTACACTTTTGTCTATTCAAATAATTCTTTTTATTATTGCTACTATCAGATCAGTTGAGTTTGTATTTTACCGAAAGAAGATATCTTATCATTTCCGAAAAGCAGTCCAGTTTGATGACATTCGTGAACATTTCAAATACATCTCACTACTATATGAATCTGTTTAAAACAGTAATTGGGGTATCAAATAACTATGATACAAATGTTTTCATTATTCAAAATGATACTGAAACCAAACAGTAAATGTTATTGGTTTTTGATTTGGAAAAGTGTCCTTTTGGGTCCAAAATCTACCTTCTTGTGGGGTAAAAATATGATGAGCCGCCCAGCCGCCACTTAAAACTTCTAAGAACTGCATCGAATGCAGGTATTGACGATTTTCAGTGTTTTTATTGTCACTAGTATTATTATATCTGGCGCCAATTATTGACAAATAGAAAAGAGCATTCAGAATTGATAATCAATGAAGTGCACATCTCTAAAGCTGGGAATGTGAAAGCTTGAATAGCTACCTGATTTTTTTTCAAGTTCCGTTGTATTCAAAATAAATCGTAACTTGAGATAAACATAACAGACACCGACGTCAAGATGAAAGAAGTGGTTTTGTACCATTCACTCGCAGCAATAACAATTTGTAGAGATCTTTGTGAGAAAGAATATTAGCTATGAAGATATCAACAAGTTAATTTTCAAATTAGTGATTTTTAACACACGGTCTTATGTGGTTCTTCTTTACATAAACAGCCAAGGCTTAATGATGACTCAGCACTTGCATTATCATAAAATTTGTATTTTCTTTTTGAACATGCTGCAATTCAACATCAAAGACGTGATTGTGAATAAAAAGAAAAAATCATTACATGCTAACAAGAAAAAAGTTGGTGATAGTGTAGGTGGTATGTTTGCTGGTTTTCAAAGACTTAATTTATAGTCTTCGACGCCAAGTAAATCAATCAACGTGAGAACAAGAAAGACAATATTATAATAAGTGTTTTCACAAATACACTTACAATTCTTTATAGTTTATCGCAAAATGATGTCTTCTATATTAAGACAAATCTACAAACAATTTCATTAATTTTCATTATATTTTGACCAATTTACTTCTGCCGCTATTCATTCCTACAAATCTACAATATCAATTTAGTGAATTGATTTTTCTCTAATTGCTTATTTATTCAAGACAAACAATTAACAGGAAATTCTTATCACAGCATTATCTCCAGGTATAGAAAAAAACTGATTTCCAATAGTCTAAATAATTTAACAATCGACTGTACAAACAGAAATCCATGTATGCTTAGAACTGCGCTTCGTTATAGTTTCACTTTCTTTAGCGAATCTTTGTTGTGAATTCGTGACCAAGATATTTTCCTACTGAGCTAGTTTATCATAGCCACAACCGACTCGTCCTTCCAACACAATATTAAAACGGAAATAATTCCATAATGGTTTTGTAATTATTCATATGGAATTTGGATGTATTATACGTAGGTGGTACTCGAGATTCAAGATCTCTGTTTATTTTTTGTACTTTGACAAGTTTACTATGCCGATGACATTGACCATGATTCCCGCCAAAACATTCGGCATTCCCGCAGGTAATCGCGAGTTAACAACAGTCAGTGGCGTAGAAAGAAAAATCTCAAACTAATAGTAAAAGCTCTCTGGAACTATTTATTTCAAATGAACTACTGAGATAGTAAAAGTGGAATCCTGCGTGTGGGAAAGTGCTCTCGGCTCTTTTTGTTTGTAGTTTACTCGCTCCATAGATAATCGATGAATTTTAATGTCTTAGTTTCCGTATTGAGCGGAATTCCTTGTCACTTGTAGATATGAAAGTAAAGTAGATCTAGTCTACGCCTATGTGTTTTTATACCATGGACCGGTGAAGCAGGTTTACATACAGGCTAACGACCTGAACATAGATTCCCGCGTTTGTCGGTTAGAGGAACTACGTTGAGTAGGTAGGGAGATATAAAATGTATAAAAAGTGATCAACTAGCAAATCAATTTCATTCATAGAAGACTCAATTTTACCTACAGCGAAGTTTTTTTCAAACACCTCCGCCTTCTCGCAGCAAACTCGCCGGCTATTTAATATAACATGAACAGCGGAAACAGAAATTTCAAAAATCTGACAAGAATGCTAAAATTTTTTCAAAGGTTTATTGTTCAAATCTCACCTGCTCTAATCTTACACCTGCCAAAATTTTTTGCATAATATAGCTATATATGTGTTCAATTTTTTGTTTGTGGTTTTTGTGAACTTTTTTTTATATATCTACCTAATAAATAATATAAAATGGCCGTTCGTGGACTCTTCTGACTTGACCGATACAATATGTACCATTAAGTACCTCTAAACATGTTCGATTCAAACTTGCATTGTTGAAAAACCATTAAATTAGTTATTTAATGACTACGTTTGCTAAGCTGTACATAAAATTTATAAAAATGCGCGAATAAGTATAAAGTTGTTGCTAGGTTTGATTGGCTCATATACTTTAAGATAAAATCTCATTGGTTGTTCGTTTCTTGGCATTCTTCGATAATTGGCTCATTGGATTCTCACGAAATAATTCAAAAACTGTCAACACATACTTTTTTTTTTATTATTAAGAATCAATTAAGTTAAGTATATCTTAATGTTTCTAAAATAAAGATATCAAATCCGTTGATGTAAATTTGCAATTATCATGAAAAATAATGAATAATTTGAATTGGAATGTCGGTACAATTCTGAGAAGTATAATCATAAGAAAATTATATGTTTATTAGTTAAGCAGATGTGAGATTTTCAGCAGCTTAGAGTGTTGTCAATTTTCAGCCTGAAACTAAAAGCTCCACTTCCTGCGTACTTCATTAAAACGTATTACATAATACGATTCGGACGATCGTTCTTGGTTTGTTCAGACCTTACCTGTTGTCCTTGATGTGGTACATATTTCTCTTTGTGAATTCTAAGAAATGGATTGTTTGTTTATGAATTTTTCAGACATTTATTGATGTATGCGTAAACACTTGCACTTGAATCTGAAAGGGTCATCCTCTTTAAAATCCATCAACATATGCAACTTTGATCGAACAGTAAACTAACACCAATAACCATAACAGATTTTATGTCTAACAAACTGCACATTCAATCCCTTATTATTAACACGATGAAGTAATAGCTAAATATGCATCAAACAACGTTACAAAATGTGTAAATTATGCCATTTTATAGCTGTTGTAAAATATTATACATGGATTTGTCGAGAAGAAAAAAAAACGATGTGATTTAGATGCCGATAGATTAAAAAGCGTCAATTCCTCTAGCTTCACACAATCTGTTGGAGAACTGCTTCCAACCACATGTGAACTTCAACGATCTCGCATTTTTTGCGAAACATCTGCAAACTTGGTGAGATGAGTTTTAATTAGAGACATCCTGACGCTACTATGCCACCAACTGCGTTTTACGCGTCCGAGGCGAAGACATTTAACCGATTTTCTTCGGAGAAAATTGTTTTCAACATAAATCTATTATACAGAGTGTCTCAACGACCTAAAAAAGAACATGTACATTTCTGGATATGGCTTTGGATTTTGATAATTATAAATTCAACTTTTATTGGTGGATTACTTTCAAATTCTGAAATATTTTAATTTTTTTGTCAAAAACAGCCACTTTTTAAAAATTTCTAACATAAAACAAAGAAAAACTATTATCTTAAGATAAAACGTTTGAATTTTAATTTTATAATATTTTTTAGACTCATTGCTGTTAAAAAGTCAAAATAATGAAGAGGTTTATCAAAAATTGAATAAAAGAACTTCGAATTTTTGAAGATTTTCAAATAAAGCGTGTTTTTGTCAAAGAAGTTAGATTTTTTCGAAAACTAAAAAGAATCGACCAATATAATTTCAGTTTAACGTGACCAAAATTTAAACGTGCAAAAAAATCAAGATGTTCCATTTAAAGAACATAGGTATATTTTGTTGCTTGTTAACGAACAACCTTATATATTTAAATAGAATTTGATACAGGAGATTAATATCTGCAACTTTTATTCGAAAAACTTTTTGAAATTTGTGTATTTGAGAGCATAAAATGAATTCTGTTATATCGTTGGGGCAGCCTGTATATATTTTTTTAATAAAAATTTTAAATAAAAACATTTAGTAAATCTCAACTGTAAAATCTTTCAAGAAAAATAATTTAGGTGAGACTGTAAATATGTTCATTGAAGAACAAAAAAAATATTGATGGATGATTAGAAATAATCGAAACCGGTCCTAAAAATTACCCGTTGGTGAAAATAATTGAACTTTTATTAATCTTTACAAAGTCATGTAATCCAGCATGAATGTAATAAAAAGCTAGCTTTAAACTTTAATTAAGCCCTACCAGACGCTCAATTTAACTTCTGATTTGTAATTCTTCTAGGAAAGGTCCAATGAGGTAAATGAAAGTTTTCTAGTTGAAAGCTTTATTCTCTGTCATAAAAATATTACTTTGTTGCAATTTTCTTTTAGTTATACTCTGATCTAATAAAAATAGAAATAGTAAAACATCCCATTAGCTCGTACATTGAGAAGATGATACTGATCAATAAATACCTTAACAATCAACTGTTTTTTGTGTGTATGAAAAAGTTGATTAATAGATTCCTCCTAGTATTTAACGAAGGTAATAGAAATTTGAACGTTGATGTTACATACAGGTAATATTGAACCATATTATTATAATACAACGCATAATCTAAGCTTTCAAGTCTATCCATTTTAGTTAGAGGTAAAAAGGTTCAAATAAAAATGCTTTGTTCTAAACCATTTAGGGATACAGAATCTCTCTTGATGGTCATAGTTTTTCTAACAATAACGGACGAAACTATATTTGTGGGTCATTTATAAAAAAAAAATTTGGTCGTAAACTTTCGAAACTAATTTGCAGAAATGATAAATCTTCTTGTAGGAGTAAATTGTTTCAATTAAATAAATGTAATAACATTTTCACAAAAAATTCTAATGAGGAGGTTATTTCTGAAGAAATGAAAGATGAATGTTTGAAACGGAAAATTACAAAAGTAAACATTAAATCCATGATGTGATATTATAATTAAAAAATAAAAAACAGTTGTTTATAATTAAATATAAAATAATAGTTAAGCAGAATGTAAACTACTACTCTTGAATACATATAAAATTGCAATTACTAATAGCTTCAAATAGAATTAACGAATTAAATATAATTTAGTTTGACTTTTCATTGCACTAGCGGATATGGGAAAAACCAGTTCAAGAATAAATAAAAAAAGGAGTAAAACAACTTTTATCCTTAGTTTAGAATGCAAGCACTGTGGTAGATGACAGATCAGAAGGCACTTTGTTACGGAGAAAAAATTTTGATGTTATCCGGAATATAAGCTAACTTAAGAAACATGAGAGCATGCAAATCTAGAACAAAAAAAATTATTAAAATTGCCACACCTTTTCTAGTAATATTATGTTAAATTGAGATTCATTTACACAAGGTTGTAGGAATGCGCTGTTGGTTGTATGACGTTAAATATGAATATGAAGACGCGTTTAGAAAGCTGATGAATTATTTTGTTAGAATAGTAACGGTCGTCCTTGAAGCAGCTGATTTCAAACTACCTATCAATGAATCAAAGTTGTATAGATAAGTTATCTATATATAAGAAGTCCGTTAAAAGATGATCTACAGCATCTGGAAATGATTGGCGGCAAATAATCATCAAAGTAATTACATATTTAATCTTGTTGAGAAAACTCGAAAAGTGTTTCCGGTGTGAGAGATACCAACGCGATTCAACCGAGAGGTGTTTTGCATTTAAAACAAGTTATGAAATAGTCATCATCGGTAGAGATGGCGATAGTTAAATCAACCCTAATGGTACATAATTGATAGTATGGTAGATTTAGTCAATACTGTACTTAATAAAAAGTCGAAATAAAAACAGATTGTTGTACCACATGCCGTAGTAAAACACTAACGAGTCGTTGAGATAGTTGTGCTGTATTTCTATCTCCCAGCATCAAGTCTCTGAAGAAATAATGATGAAGCAAGAGTTAAGAGGCGTGGCAGTTAGGCCTAACCGCCACTTCGACCGATGAACTTCCCTTGACTTAAGAAGATACAAGAATATTTTTTAAATCACTTGTTATGCAGCTTGGATGAAGAGTCTATTCAATGACAAACACTATAAGATGCTAATTACCTCCTTCTCTTTGGGCTATACCAGTCTTATTTATAATATTTGCTTTTTGCTCCATTTGACATAAAAGATTTTTGCATTCGATAGCTCTAGCTATGACGTAAGCGAAGCAAGCAGGAAATATCATAAAAGCTGCTGTAGGTAATACAACTATAAATCGAAATTCCGAGAACAGGTTGAGGGTGAACGATGTATGAGAATTTCTCCGCACAAATGGTCCACATTATCCGCCCTTAAAACGCCCTTTTGCTTGCCGAAACTTCAAAAGATACGATTTTCACATATCGTTCAACAGATAATCGATGGAATGTTTATGGTAGAGTAGTTTCAATTTGTATTACTAACTAAATCTTGAATGAATTTATCACGGGAAACAAATTGGCGCCAAACTGGTGAACGCGCGAATTCATCACGAATTCCATTGACGAGTTCTTTTTATTTATTCTTATTCTTATACTTTATCGGTGTAATAATAAACGCATTTAATAACCTTCTTTTGAATAATATCAATATTTAACGGTTTCATTGTGCAAATGCTCTGATATGCCGCAGTTTGTCTTGGGCTGATAGAAAACAAAAGCATAAAAATATCATTTTACCGATATTGGAGGGAAATAATCCCGCCAACACTGGAGCTTATTTGGCGGGATATTGCACTGGCCGTGCGCGGGCATTCGGAGCTTCTCCTTCTCTGGAATTTACCTCAGTCAGTATTTATATATTTTCTCACCACAAATTTCAAGTCAATTACTTATATCCAAACCACTTTTTTTACTTAAATTGGAAGCTTTTTTATATAAGCTCTTTAATGGTAATTTAATCATACGGCCTAATTTATGACTAATAGATGCAATACCCAGCTTCATTATTTCCTCTGTATGTTTTTACAACTTACTAATACTTTGTAAGTTAATATTCCACAGAGGAAATTAGTCTAATAATTCTACTGCAGTTGGCAAAAAAACAAAAAACATTTTATAACTTTTATAATATTCGTTGAATACTTATACTTTAACCGTTTAATAACCGGGTTAGTTTTTTAAGTTGTCCTGTCTGGTTTCCCGGACGGGCCGTTCGTTGCATTTCGATTCAAAAAAGCCAAGTTCAGGTTTAGAACAAACCCTTCACTTTTAAATCTAAATAACAGAATAACGTTCGGTACTAAGTCGAAATTAGCCGCCGCCTTTTTCTATAATAAAAATCAAAGAACAGGTCTTTGTGGTCCGAACACTCCTCCAAATCCATTGTAAAATTTTCTGAACAAGTTCCTCAAAGTCCCGCGCATTTTTCGAAAATACTTTCACAGTCTAACCTTTTAAAGCAATGTGAAATCAAATGAAAACGACTGTAGAATGGTTGGGTATTAAAAACAGATTCCGGCCGCCTCTGAGATCAGCTGTTCACAGTCTGAAAGACACCGAAAAGTTCTTAGAATGGGTCCAATTGGAATTTCACCTGACTCTACCTGATGGTTGCGATCAGCTGACAAATAAGCTCCCTAAGAGGCCTTGCAATCAGATGAGAAATTTGCAATTGGAGAAATAAGAGAAAAAGTTTAGTTTATCCACAATTAAATGGTTTTCTCAACCGGTGTCATTAATTTTACGGTTGATATTTATTCACAATCGATCAGTATCAAGTTCAAAACTTGTACCAATAAATTCAAATAACTATAATGTCATTTACAGTGCACAACAAATGTCAATAATGATCACATTGAAGTGATCGAATATGTAAATATGATATAATTACCGTTTAGCAGTAGAGATTTTATATGGTAATGAATCTGACTGCTAACAGGTGATTTAAATCAGAATATTTATATCTGCGCTTAGAATTTAAATCGTTTCAAATTGATAATTTTAATGAAGACATTTAATAAAACTTTTCAAAGATTTACTTCATAAATATTTAAGATTTTATTAAGAAAAGAATAACTTGACTGATGTTTGTTATTTAATCTCCAAGGGATGAGAATTCTGACCATATTTAAGGCACCACCCGCATCGCCGACATTTTTAAATGCCTGGGAACTTTAGTCAGCTGACTGGATACGAAGAAATATAGAGGCGGAAAGACGACTGTTGGGTTTTTGACCTACTCAAATCGAAGCTTTCGTTGTAAAGAAACGAAGTTTTCAATTTAAAAAGGATTGTTTTTTTTATCTATTTTTAACCCTCACTAAATTTATCAGCTGATTCAATATATTATTTTATCAAAAAACAAACATCCTTTTTCTATATAAAATTGTTAGATCTTTTCTGTGAAATTTGAATAGATCGATTCTGAATTATTTACTGCTGACTTTGTACTCATCGATGGATGAAAAATTTCAAAATTGGTATTAAATGTCTCTCGGTAGCCAGACGCTTGAAGGAAACATATGAAGAACGTGATGTAACTTTACACCGTAAAGAAAAATAAAACGTTTGATATCCTGTTGCAGGAAACAGAACTTGTTTGTTTTTTAATCAACCGGGAATCCTAATTATTATACGAAGTATTTGAATATTGCGAATATTAGTCCTTTCTTGATTTTATTGTTTGAATCTGTTTGCCTTAAAGCGAAAGAATCTTGTCCAATTTGATTTACCTGAGAGACCATCAAGGCTATAGATTTACGCGCCAACACATTTCGTAGTTGGTGCCTGAGATTTACAAGAATGAAGTTGACAATTTGTAATTTTAAAATAAACATTTTAACGTTTTTCTCACACTTTATTTTATAACACTGTTAATAATATACGTCTAAAATGGCGCTAAAGCAGGTAGGATATGATTTTTTTCCCGATATAAATCTGACATTCAGGACAAAACAGATTTCTATAATAAATGTTTTGTTCAAGCAGGTGGGCGAAAAATTCTACCTTTAAAGGCAAGTGCATTTTACCTTTTTCTGACTATTGAGCAAGTGCCGCTGTGGCTTTTCAAATGACATTGTAGACTAATATTATAGTCTACAAAAGTTCACTAAAATATGTGGATTTTCAAATAAGCACGTATTCCATCGGAGCTAGCTCGTTCAAGGTTATTGCGTAAACATGAAATGCAACTATTTATTTGAAATTATTTCTCCAGCTTTGTAGAGCGGTAATGCTGTTGAATAATGTAACATAATTATTGTTGACACAACAAATATTGAATATTCTAACAATTTTGAAATTTTTTCACGATTTTTATCTTGAGATGGCCCGTATACAGGATGGCACGTAAGTCACGTATATTAGCTATGACATAAGACACAGCTTCCTTGTTAATGTTAGTTTATTGAGATCGAAGTCGCCGGCGTGTTTTTCAAACAAGTGTACATCGGGTGAACGCACCCACCATTGTCTTCTCTTATTGCCCTTTTACTGACCGGATACAAGATACAAGACCATCCGGTCAAGCAAGCATTTCTAAGGATATCTACAGAACTCGTCCAGTGCACTATTTAATCATAGTTTATTTCTTAAGTATTGTGTGTCAAAACACAAAAAATTATTTAATCATACTAATTATAAATGTCACGTATAACTGATGCACGTATTTGCCAAAATCGTTGTTACAACTGTATGACAACAAATTACATCGTCACGTGTATGTTGTTCCGGTATGTCCGGAATTGCTAACAAGCTGACTGGAGTCTTGCATAATCATTATTCTTATTAATAATTAATAAATATTATTTTATAGGCTGTTATGTAATATAAATGACATTAATGTTAACGTTTTATCGATCGTATTAAAATCATCGGATAATGAAAAAAAATGTTTAGCTATGTAAACAAAAAAAAGTAAATAAACAACAAGAAACAAAATGTTACAATGTTTAATTTAAATTTAATTGACTCTTTATGTCCGACATCCTTTCACATATATTTTAACACTTAGCAAATTAGGCAAGTTGTTTGAAAAAATTAATTACATTCTTGCTGAGAGATTAATAAAGATGTATGGAAGATGAATGTGGAAATTCATATGTTTATCTGTCCACAATACATTTTTTTTTAATTTCAAATTTAGAGTTGTTGATAGCTTATCATCTGCTAACGGAAAATCCGTCTGTGCAACTTTATAAAAAAAACATTGTCGGATCTATTATAATCTCTTTGTCCTTGTCCTACTTCCACGTGTCATAATTCTTTGACATAAAGCTTAGTTTTCTTAATAAGAAATGACTTCAGTATATTATAAACAGGATGATCCTTGGCCTTATTTAATAAAGCTCGTATTTACATTCGCTATGATATAATTCAAGTCGGCGACGTTGCTTCCTCTTTAATTATTTTTAATTTAACAGCTGCAAAGCTAAACTCCACTAGACATTATTCTAACATCCAACTAAATCAATCAGTTCCAGTAGATCGCTGCCAATGCTCTGTAAATTATGCTGTTGTTTTTTCCTTATTTGAAAAAATTATATTATAATAAGGATCACTAGGGCAGAGTGTAAACTTCCAAGCTTTGTTCATCAGACTATGAAATAAATAAAAGCAACAAAACTTTTTTTAAGATGCGGTAACACGTAGTATACAAGTCAAAGCAACCTCCTGAAGATATTTTCTACGGATATGGGTTTCAGGCCTTTCATGGTTCACTTACCATTTCAATCATTGCATTTCCTTTGTTGTTTTAATCATAAATGCAGCCCGGTGCAACAAAATTAAGAGTCACGCAGACATGGACAGCATCACTTAAATTACTAGTTACAAGAACAAAGAAGTATGGGTTTTAAACCCTTTCTGTACAATTATTCAAGAGCACGAGGAGAACTCGGCTCAAGTTTTTCAAACAAAAAAATTAAAAATTATACATCCTGTCTATATTTGTCCTGTGTTTAGAACTTCCAATTGCAAAAGCAAAGACTGAGTTTTTTGTCTGCTTCTAGTTTTTGTGTTTATTATTTCAGTTACGAATGTTGTAACGAAATTATTCATCATTTATCATAATTGCTAAATAGTAAACTATAGAATCTAGTCAGGAATTTGCGTTAACCTCCAAATGAATATTTTTTTAAAATAAAACGATGTCAATTTTATGACGGTAATAAATCTGAGAAACAATTATTTTTTTAAAAGTTCTTTTGATTGAAGTTCCGAAAGTTAATACAAATTTGAAGCTTTTAACACTTTCAAAGTAAAATGTTGGTCGAGTGCAGGTAAGCTTGGTCGAAGCTTAGACGAAACGGTTGACCGTTGGATAAACTTTATCACGATTTCTATACCTTTAACTTCCTGGCTGTATGGACCAAAGAGCTTGGCCGTTCTATCTTTTATTAAGTCTCGTCTGATGTCTGGAATGTGGTTTTACCAGCACTCCGAGCCCACTTCACCCTCAATTGAATTCATTTATATCTCACCCAAAGACGTTACATAGACAATTCCTAAATAAACTACCATTAGATGATAAATAATCCAAAGATTTGCTAAAAATTACTGAGTGTTGAACTATAGATGTCAGGTTTATATACCGTTGATAATTTCAAATAACACTGAAAAAAAAAGGATTGTACTAGTAATTTACGAATCAAAGGACTGAAACCGTGTTGGTTGATTTATTTTTTGTGGTTCACCCTTTATTCATTTCTCCACAGTTTTTTCTTTTTATATCCCTGCCCGCGTCTTATGTATTTAAAAGCAAAGGAGTGGCCAAAAACGTTGTTTTCGGTATGATTAAAAAAAAAATAACATGGGAATAGGAAGTATTTCTAGTTGCGACTTTTTTCTTCGACTTCTAATAGAAAAATGCTGCAACAATGAAATGGATTAACTTTATTACCGTTTTAGTTTTCATAGTACATGTTCACATTCTAAACTAAACAAAGATGAATAGAGTCGAGGTTTAATGATGGTAAATAAAGACAGCATCAAAACATTTCAGTTCTCACAAACATACAAGCTAGAGAAAAAGAACAAGTACTTATTCGTTGAGCGTGGAAGTAAGTTTTGATGCACGTCTATTGTCTATGTTTGTACTGAGTTTTTCAATAAAGTTAAATCAAAGAAATCACGTAAAAATTATGTAACGGAAGTCATTTTTATTGATATTAAAATAAACGCCGGATGATGAACCACTAACCGAGATATTAAGTATCAAAGTTTGATAAATAGAATTTGTAGCATTTAAAATGTCAATATTCATAGTAGATTCTGTAATGAGTTTGGGTTTGGAAGAAAACTCATTTCGACTGAGTGAGAAGTTTGGTACACGAGTTACCAATTTTATGAGGGCGAAGTAACGATTACAAACTTATTATTGGTTCTATTCGAATTAAAGTCAAGTTAAAATGTTTTTACAATTCGATTAGGAATTTCTCTATTAAAGAAGTCGCAAATTTTTGTTTTTTTCTAATTAGAAAGTCAAGAATCAAATAGATTTTAGCACAAAAATCAAATCTTTTAGAATTTATGGACAAACCACTAAAAGTTTTATTAACTCTAGAGTTATTTAATATTTTCACAGAGTTCCAAAATATGAGAATTCCTGTCAAGAAAAACCATGTTGATATTTTTGATACCAATCTGATCTTTCTGAAAAATCTTATTTATAAACCTTTACAGAAATTGAAATAAAAATATATTAATCAATCAATTTTAAACAACATTTCAACTTTTTATTTCTACTTCTGCCTGAAAAACTCTGGGAAAAGCTTTGTATATTGCTGCTTTAATAGTCTTATAATTATTTTCTAAAAGTATTATTCACAAAAATTCTTTTGTAATTGTTCCAAATTATCACAAATGGAATAACAAACTTAATAATTTCAAGAATTGCAATTGGAAATTGCTAATTGTTTTTTAGTTATAAGCAGGTATTTATTCTAACAATTTTCATAGAATTGTAATAAGAAAGCAGTGGGAAATCTTACATAATCGTATTTATTCAAGTACCGCGAATTATGATTAAAAATAAAATTGTAGTGTTTTTGTTTGTTCAAATTTATTATTAAAATAATCTCAAACTCTCAAAGCTCCAAAAAGCTTCTGTTGGTTATATTTCAATTGAATTAATGATTCTTTGAACCTGTTTTATGAGGATTTTCTGATTATCTTATTTCAAGTATAAAAAACTAAATTATTCAAATTTAAGAGTGTTGTTCCGAAAAATTCTTCTTTAATTGGAATTAATTTAAAAATAGTTTTCTCGTTAACACTTGACAATTTCAAGAAATGCAGTTGCAATGTTAATTGTTAAATAAATACTTATTTACTCATTTTTTCATAGAACAATTATAGTAAGAATCGCAAAATCGTTAGAATTTGATTTTTTTTTCAGTTAGATATTCTGAAGCGCCTGAAATAGTAAAAATCCGAGCCCCAAACGACGGTTGTACTAAATTTAGCATGTACTGTTATATATACGCAATAAAAACATTCTCTGGTAAAACACACAAGCTCGATGATAACTAAACGTCACTTTTGGTGGGCGTCTACAGAGTCAACGGATACAGGCGATTATGGACCATCAAGAGAGAATAAAATTTGTCCGTTACAAGAGAGTCTCGTCGAGCTTTTACCACACGTAATACGTTCAATTTTAAAACAATATTTATGGTGGAAGTTGAATGAGGATACGCCCATCATGTCAAAATCATGCACGAGAGTTAAATATACATGCAGACACCTACACCCTTTATAAAGCCTTTTTTGGTGTTTGTTTAATCTCGCTGATGTCAAAGATGTAGATGGAATAATGGAATTGAAATTTATATGCAATTGGAATGAAGAGTAACAGTAGAAGAAAAACTGATGGAGATAACACACGTTTCAAGTATTGTTTTTTAGAGTTCAACGGTTGGTGTAAATTTACTGAAGTCCATGTTTCAGCATAGTTAAGAATGCAAAAATATTTATTTCAATGTTACATTTAAAAATTCATCTAAATTCTACGAATTTGAGGTGTTGAACACTTTTTTATGCTTCGAAGAAACATAGTCTTACGATGAATGACTTTACTATGACAAAAAAATGTGCGTGGGCTATCCATTAAAATTAATCAATTTTTAGAATAACTGTATCATATTTTATTTGTAAAAACTATATCTTGTTAAGTGTATCATTTATTGTAAATAATTTAGCAAACGTTTTTTTGAAGTGATAAATTGCCATTATCGTTTTTGAAATTTCAGTGTAAAAATTCATACTATGTGTCTTAGAGGAATACATTCTATCAGAAACATGAGTTTAATACTAATATAATCTCACTAGTTAAAAAAGTTAACAGATGACAATATGACAGCAAAGAAAAATGTGTGTAGGTTTCTCTATTGATAAAAAAAGGTAAGTTTACATTTTAATTTCTATTTTAAATTGAATGAATGAATTCTCCAATCTCCTTTTGATCTACTTTATAACGTTACAAGATTTGATACCGGAACTACCTGAGAAAAGCGGAAGTTTTGGCGGACGATAAAACGTTATATACCTGATGTGGGAATGCGTGATAACAACGTGTGTATATAGCTGTATGAATTATACAAGAGGGTTACTTGCGATACAGCTGCTTCTTCAACGTACAAGATTCTTCTAAGGGGTCCCCCGATATTTTTGACAATAGCGCACGAGCTAAATTCATTCTGAAGGAAACAACGTCTTAAATGCAACACTCAGGGGATAGTTCAGCAGTTGGACATTATTTCATATTGTTATTTTTATTTATTAAAGTCACTTAAAAATATTCCAATCCACCCGCCTTTTTCTACTACTAAGTACAAGTTTCTACCTAGCCTTAAGGCATAATTTTTTTGATTTTCTCAAGGTAATTACAGCTTCGTCCCACTAGTTTTTACTAAAGGGTTGAGAATCATTAATGGTCCATCATTATTTATTTATTTTTTTTAATCATTAGAATAGATGATTCTGTCATCTAACAACTTATCAAAGTAATACCTTGCTACAGGTAATGTCAGTGCAATCAATAATAAAAGTTTTTATACTCAATATTATTATTTTTATTTATAACTCTGTATAATAGTTTTATTACAAAGCATTTCTGAATAGCACTAAGCCTTTTCTTAAGGGATTTGAAACCTCCTCACACTAGGGGGCAAAGCTTAATATTTTCAGGAATTATCAAACTTTTGAAATATGTTCTCAGCGTGACGTTATTATTATTTAAATTATTTTCTACCTTGTTGCCTCCAAACGTAAGGATTTAGAAGTGTTTTTTTAAATTGATATATTTGATTACTAAAAAAGTAGAAACTAATTTTAGTAAGAAAGAATCACTAGTTTAACCAAGCAAGGGTGCCAAACCCCTTGTCCACTCGCACGTGTCTCCATAAAGTGCATTAACCGATACCTTAATAAAAGCACAAGTTGAAAGCTTCCAGTTCAAATCCTTATATTATATATTACATAAAACAAACTTTATCTAGTATTTGCGGATGTTTAACAATCGAATATTTTCGAGCTATTCCTCACAACACGTGTATTGAGTTTAGTTTTAATCCAGTCAATATTAAAACTTATTTAAATATGTGTTTAGTTGTTAAGTAAATTAACAACTTGCTTAAAGTGAAAGCTCAAGAACGTTTATTTATTTTTTAATATACACACCTAGCTAGAATTCTTTCGGAAAGGTTGTGCCTGTTTGACATCTTAACGGTCACGTGACAGGCTTCAAATTTTTTAGTATTTGCCAACAAACAAAAAACTATTTTGCTTATTCTGCAGAGAAACATACTAAGTGTTCTTTTTGAGTCTTTCATGTAACAATGGGAAAAATGGAATAAAAGGCGCACATATATATTAAAGTGGTAATTAAGCAATTAATGAATTGTCCCAACGGCTATTGGCCACGACAGAAAGGTCAGAGTTTATTCGATGTAAATATTAATGGTCCTATTTAAAACAATGCACAGAGCGTAACAAGTATAGTAGTGCGTTTGCGGGGGTCAAACGCACCATGTGTCCCACAGGGCAGATGCGGACTCGCTCCAATGAGAGTTCGCAGACCGCGACACCCCTTCCGTTTATTACCAACAAATATCACACATGACTCTTAAATACATAATAAAACCCAGCACTTTCTCCAACTTGAATGGTTAACGCTACACTTGCTGACAAAACTTTTTAGAAAAATTCGAAAAGTTTTGTTTATAAAAATAACGTTACATTTTCTTACGGTGATTGAGTTGTCGAGAAAAAATTTTGGCATTCGATATATAAATTGAGGGGAGCTATAAATATGAAAATTGTAAGATACAACGAATATATAGGCACACAATAGGTCTGTGTTAACCGGGAACAAGACTTGATATCAGCTGCTTGAAGGAATCAGTGTAGGAACAGTAATGCAACCAGCTGTCTCTTTGCAACCTCAGACTGGTTAGGGGTGAAGTACTCGCAAAAAATATATCACCCAAACCAGATCAACAGTTACTGTATTTTTAGGGTAACGGTGCATCGAAAGACCTGTCGGAGTTTACCAGACAAGTCAAAGTTCATCGAATTTTGGCAACATTAAATTTACACCTGCTGTTTTGTCTCACTTATTTCAGATGTGAAAAAACAATCAAATTCAGTAACTTACGCATACGCACTATTATAAGAAAAAACAAATGCTACATTCTTCGCATAAGGAAATATTCTAAATCGAAAAAACCGATAAGTTAAAAGCCTGTAATTCAAGGAAATTTTATTTCGAATTTATAAAAATTTCTAAACTCTATTATTAAAAGCTAACAGCCCTTATTTTATATCTACTGCTTTGCCTCATAAACTTTTAGAAGAAAAAAACAACAAAGCACGTATTTTCAGAAACACATATAAAAGCTGAGGTGATAAACAGCGATAGATAAGCTTAATAGCTGTAATAATAATTATGACCACTATTTTTGCACATTCTTAAATACAGGGAAAAGTTGCACAACTAGATTTGTCTAACATAACACTTTATAATATATTTTTTTAATAATTTGTAAACACTTTAGTAGAGACTCCAATAATTAAATATTTTTTTAACGTTTTATTTTATATATATGTATTTTTGAATAAACTGAATTTAGATATTAGACTGTAATACTCGACTTTCCTCTACGTCTTAATGTCTTCCAAATCTTATTGTCAATATACCGCGCACAAACATTATCTTAACGACTTTTGGTAAAAACTTTAAACGTTTCATGAAAATGCAGCAGTAAATGATTACAAGAATAATTTAGATAATTAAAATACCTATTTATATATAGCTGCACTGAAAATCCAAATAGTTTTATGTTATCACTTAAACCATGTAGAAGAACCAGAAAAGTTGGTAAATTTTACCAGAATCGGTTAACTTTCTTCACAACACGGTTAATAATAAGTGATAAGATAACTTTGTATAGTCTCAAGTTTTTAATTACTGTACTTGTAGTGTTTGAGAGAAGATAAGTGTAAATCTTACAGTATTAACTGTTAAGTTTTCTTAGAAATACTTGAAACATGTGGTTGAAATTCTCACACCCACGCATTTAGTTTTATACAATGCGAGCTTGTTAATCTATTGGCAATGTAATTCTAATCCATTTTCCATACAATAGTTGGAGAAGATGAGTTATAGACAAAACATAAGCAGATTTTTTTTTATTTTTTTTTTTTAGAGAAGATTCAAAAGTTAGCTATTTACTTTGATGAAAGTTTAGCGTAAGTCCCATCTGCCGATCTGTTTTAGAGATTTAACTTTATTATCCAGAATCTTGTTGATTTACGAAAAATATGTAAATTTCCTTATTATTTGAGGTTGGTTGAAGAAATGACCCAAGTCCAACAGGTATAGTACTGGGAATATTGGTAATTTGTAAGCTTGGAGGTAAACTTCCCTGTCTAGTATCCAGTTGGTGCAAGATTTCGCACAATGATTCAATTGTTAACACAGTTCCCATGTCATATACAGGGAACATATTATTCTCACGCGAGTGATCCTTCCGATCTCTTCCTATCAACTGTTTTATATGACATTTCACTTTGATAACGTAATATTCACATTTCACTGTTTTCGTTCCAGATTATTTCGCGCGGAATTGACATATTTTACAAAGACATCGTTCACTGACAACTGCTTGAAAAGGATACTAAAAATAGCTTGTTTATAGTTTCAGAGTTTTGCTCTTTTACTGCTTTCAGGTGGCCAGGTTTGAATTGTTCAAGGAAGTGTTTCAAAAATAATTTTGGTTGTCAATAATAGTTACTTATGTCTTGAGCATTTTTTCAAATTTATTTAACAAAATGAATTTCATTCAGAAATGACTGAGAAGCTGTAAAGCATGAGATAACCAAATTGTATTATTTATAGAATAATTATTGACGTAATTTGTTCTCATTTTAAAAATTCGTATCAACAAGTTCTACATTTATATTTATTCAGCAATCATAACAAATTTATAATTCTTGTAAATAATGAGATTAAAAATGTTGCCTTTTTGTGAATCGCCAAAAAAATTAACTTTAATCATATTCTTTTATTCTGAATAAAATATTCTTTTATTGTATATTATTATTATTATTATTAATTATTGTTATTACTTGTTGAAATTATTGTTTAATTAAGTTAAAATATTATCTTTAAAAATTATTTAATGTATATGTAATTCTTATTAATGATTTGTAGAATTCGTTGGAATTTGATGTGAGTCCTGTGAATTTTTCGTGTTTTAGGCGAAAGAAATTTTAAGCTCAAGTCATTCCGGTTTGTCTTTTCTTTCCAAAAATAAGAAAAGGGTTTAAAAGTGGAATTTTCTAATTCCCATGCACCCCTCCCGACTTGTCGTTGTTTTGGCGCCCTTGTTCCAACCTATGGGCATGTGGGGTGTAGTCCCCACCTCTGAGTTAAAGTCGTGGGGACAAGCAGTCATAGGATAAAGACCGAAGTGAAATGCGTTTCCTCTCAAGTCTTGTTTGAGTGTTCTGAGTGAACGTATCGTCTGTTCTTGGTGTGGTGTTTGTTGTTTGGTTATTAGTTTAAGAAACATTATTTTTGTCTATATTTGATTTGATTAATCAGAATGTGGGAATCGATAGCGTCGGATTCTTGCGATGTTTGTCAATGTCCATCAAGGTAAATAAAGATTTAAAATAGTATCTGATCAGTCTTTCCCGCGAATATTATTACTGGACGTTAATTAGTATATTTTCATTTCGCAACTTAAACGGTAATTGGAACGATATTCAAAGGAGTTTTGTTGCGTTTAATTAATTGATTGGTTATTTCGCTCAACATCGCGCCATTTCTTGTTTTGGGTGATAAATCGTTCCAAGGACACTCAAAATTAGGCGGCAAAACCATTGTTTTTGTTGGATTTTTTCCAAGACCGTAATCAGCCTTTTCATATTATTATAACGTAAATTTTCAAGTCTATATCAAGGTCGTCAACATATTGGCAACCGTGAGAAAGTCAGATCGATAATTTTTATAAATTAAATATTAAAACTATTGTTTTTTTTTGTTTAGATCACAACGCGCTGTTAGTTTATTTTTGGATAAAGAAAATCAAAGCCCGGTGAAAAATGAAGATTTATCTTTGTATGAAAATGCAACGCCTCTTGCACCGATATGTTCTGGTACTTCGCCTAACCACTGCAACCATAATATCATTACTCGTCGTCCTTTGGAAGATCATGATCCCAACTCACGCGATTCTGGATATATTACAAATTATAGTGGCGAAGGAGGACGATTTTCTTCATATGCTTCGCCATGTCGCGGATCTTTTGAATATGGGTCGATTGGATCTGTTGAAGATGAATTTTTCGAAGATTTTTCTGATATAGAACCACTTGAAAATAATTTACCTCAAGATTTTAATAAACTTATTACTGGTCCGATTGCTTTTCAAAATAAAGAAAATAGATCACCGAAGGATTCTATAATCCGACCGTTATTCCGAAGAGCTTTATCTTTCCAAGAAAATACGCCAACAAGCAAAGTGCGCTCTTGTCTTTTTAAAACTTCTGATTTACGTCCATTCAAAAGACCGAGTGAACCCATTAATGAAATTTCAAGTCCGACTAATAGCAAAAAACAGAAAATGATAGTTGATCCCGAAGTTCAATCAGTTCCTTCGGTTTCAAGACCGCTTTTGAAACGCGCATTTTCAGCTACTGAAGAGAGTATTATGTGTGCAGTGCAAAGATCTTCTGATGAGCCAGATTTGATTGGTGATTATAGCAAAACTTTCTGTTTACCGTTAACGCAAGGACGACATCAGGATTTGAAATCTATCACTCCTACAACATTAGCTAGGTTGATTAGAGGAGAATTTAGCGGACATGTAGCTTCGTTTAAAGTAATAGATTGTCGTTATCCTTACGAATATGAAGGTGGACACATTGGAGGAGCTGTTAATATCTACACCAAGGATCAGTGTATGGAATTGTTGAATAATTTTGATGCTTCGAAAAACGAATCATCAAAAAGGCATATTTTGGTTTTTCATTGTGAATTTTCAAGCGAGCGAGGACCGAATTTGTAAGTTTGATTCTGTTGCGATGATTTCCTAACACTAATTCGTTTTTTTTTTCTTCTTATAGATATCGATATCTCCGCGAACAGGATAGACAGCTCAATCAAGACGTTTACCCTTTTCTTCATTACCCAGAGGTGTATTTGTTGGAAGGAGGATATAAAGAATTCTTCGAGCAATACTCTGATTTATGTGTCCCAATTGCTTATACTGAAATGTTACACCCTGAACACGCAAACGACCTTCGTTATTTCCGTCTAAAAGCGAAGACTTGGAACGCGGATTCCCGTCAGCGTCCGCAATCTCGCATTAAAAGACTTGGTTTGTAAAAAGAAATTTTAAATCTTAGTGCCAAATTTTGTGAAATAGTACAAAATAATACGAGTGTGTATGGTTGATTATGTTTTGCCAATGACTTGTACAAAGTAATATGCTATATTAGCATGTATTTTGAAGACTTAGTCTTCTTTAGTATAATTACTACCTGTATAAAGAGAGTACCTAATAGCTTACTCCAGAAAAACAATGAGATAAGCTCTTTCCTTTGCAATGCTAAAGCACCAAAGTTTTTCTTTTGTTAAATTTTGTTTGGCAGTCGATTTTGACGATCAATCGATCGCGCTTTCATTTTAGTTTTTGTTTTTATGTGCAATTTTATCAGCAATAACGGTGTGATGTTGCATTCCTATACCAGTTACTAATGCTTCTTTACTGGTTACGCTGGTGTTTGCAAATTTTTTTATGTCACTATTATATTTTTTAGTATATTCTAAGTGTCAGTATTTATATGTATCCTTCTGCATATCGAAATGTGTTCGGATGCAACCGTTGGGGTCTTTTTTTTTTAAATAAATAACTGATGTGATTTTGTTCACTTTGGACAGACTGATGATCCTGACTGTTGCAACATAGAGAAAAGTGATACTTAATTATAGATCTGTACAAGATTATAATATTTTTTAATTTATAATAAATTTTGTTCTATACTTTAATGATGTTTTTATATACCTCACTTCATTAAAAAAAAGTAAAAGAATTTACCTCAAATCAACTTTATTGAAAGATTGAACAACCCTTGATTTATACAAATCACCAATTCCAGCGTTATTATGATTGGGCTACTGAACGACAGATGGCAACTACTTAGAATTGTATTAGTAACTGCAGTAAATACAAAATTGAATGGATTTTCAAATTTAAATTTTGATAGGTAATAACTGTAAATTGTATCTTTGGATGGAGCATGGAGACAAGGCAAACATAAAGCTCATATAAAACAAAAAACCGCAATAGTTTTTAAGACTGAACATTTAAATGAATAGTTGGTTGCCTAATCAAAATCAGAATATCAATATTAAGATTAAAGTTTCTTATAATTTTGCCTTCTATGAGCATAAAGATTCCAGTTTAAGAGCAGACAACATTTTTATTCTGCAAAAAATGCATTTAATTTTGAATATGAATAAAAATAAAATAGTTCAGTTTTTGATGAATTTCTGAAAGTCATCGTTAAAATATACAATTCCTACGATTTTTCAAATTTATAATTTTAAACTCCTTTGCTTTATTTGGATTAAATAACAAGCGGAAAATTTAGTCTACTGCCTTTATGAATTTTCAAGTTTATAATTCTATTCCCAATTTCCGTTTTGCTTGCGTTTTTTACATTTTATCACAAGCAGCGAATTTACTCTATTACCACTATCATTATATTAGTAGTAAAGAAAACATTAATGAATACTCTGCTTCTGTTAGAACGGCGCTCATTTATTATAAATTTCTTTTTGTCGAAAGTTTGCATTCAACTTGAACAGAATTATTTTCATGCAGTCAGTCAGATTTGTATTTTATTTTCAAAGTTAAGTGAAGGGTTTTATTGTGAATTTTGTTTATTTTTTGGACACCTTTTCAGAGTTGTTTTAGCGCCTTTACTCATATAATAGGGTGTTAAATCCCCACTTCTAGATGGAGAAGTGGGGACGAATTATTGGGTACGGGTCGAAGAGACACGTGCTACAACTTTTCCGTTTTTAAGTTAAGAAGTGATATTTTCAAATTAGTCTAATATTATTAGTTTTAATTAGTAAAAATGTGGCAATCTGACACAGAAATAACTAATTCTTGTGATGGATGTCAACGTCAAGCAAGGTAAAAAGAAATTCTTTCATGATTTCCCGGGAATCTCAACTAAATTAACCGTTTATTAGTGTTCAATTTGCGCGGTCACTGATTGAAATTTCAATAATTTCCATACGATTAAGATTGAATAAGTGACTGATTTTTTAAAATTCTTTAACGAACACTGTTGCATTTTTTCAACAATCATAATCTGTTTTTGGTATTGTTAAAATTAAAGTTTTTAAGTATGTCAAGGTTAACATAGAAACAAGTTTTTGATTGATTCTATTATTGTTAGATCCCAAGAGACTGAAAGTATTGTGAAAAATGAAGATATATCATTATACGGAAACCCCGAAGAAACTTTTGAACCGATCTGTTCTGGTACTTCGCCCAGTCACCACAATCACCGTATTCTTATTCCTCGTCCTTTGGGAGAACATAATTTAAATTCACGCGATTCTGGTTATGCGACAACTTCTCATGAAGACGGTGGATCCATGGAGGATGATGTTTTTGAAGATTTAGTTGATTTAGAGCCAGAGGAGGATAATCTACCCCAAAATTTCAGTAAACTACTCAATGGACCAATTTCTTACCAAATTAAAAAAAAAGAAAATATTGTATTAAAATCATCGCAACCAAATGTAATAAGGCGACCAATACTTAAAAGAACTTTGTCAACACAAGAAGCTACGTCACTGAACAAAATATCTTGTAGCCTCTTTAAAATATCCAACTTACGTTCAATTAAAAAAACAAGTAAACCTTTTTCAGAAATTTCACTTCCGGTTTCTAGTAAGAAACAGAAAATGCCACCGGTCCAAAGACCAATTTTAAATAGATCAACGTCAGCTACTGACGAAAGTATTACTTGTGCGGTTGCAAGATCTTCAGAAGAACCAAATCTGATTGGTGATTATAGCAGGACTTACTGCTTGCCGTTAACGCAAGGTCGGCATCAAGATTTGAAATCTATCACTCCTAAAACTTTGGCTAGATTGATCAAAGGAGAATTTAGTAAAGATATCGCTTCATTTAAAGTGATAGATTGCCGATTTCCTTATGAGTATGAAGGTGGACACATTCAAGGAGCCGATAATATCTACACTCAAGAACAATGCATGGAATTGTTGAACAATTTTGATGTTTCGCAGAATGAACCGGGTAAAAGGAACATTCTGGTATTTCATTGCGAATTTTCTAGCGAGCGGGGTCCATATTTGTAAGTTTTGATATTTTCCTAACAATCATTATAATAATTTTATTCTCAGATATCGATATCTCCGCCAGCAAGATCGACAACTAAATCAAGACTATTACCCATTCTTAATTTATCCTGAAATGTATTTATTAGAAGGAGGGTATAAACATTTCTTCGAGGAATACTCTGATTTATGTGTTCCTGCTGCTTATATTGAAATGTTACACCCTGAACACAAAGAGGAGCTTCTTTACTTTCGTTTGAAAGCTAAAACCATGAAGGGAAACCGCAAAATGTAAATTTACAATCCGAGTGCCAAATAATAATACGTAAGGCTGATATTTTTGCCATTTGTATTAATACTATTTAGTCTTTAGTTTTTTATTTTTGCAATGTTTAATTACCAAAGTTTTTTTGTTATTTTATGATAATCGATTGTTTGTTTTTGAATGTACGTTTGTTTTTATGTGCAATTTTACTATATCTAACTATGTGAAAAAGTGATATTTTTTAGATCTCATAAAAATTATAACTTTTCTTAATTTATAATAAAATTTGTTCCATTCCACCTACCTTTTTTTAATCCAGAAACTTTCAATCTACAGTGGTGAAATCGAGTATGTTGGGGGCTTGGATTCTCTCACTGTTGCTTTTACGCAGTCAAAAATTTGTCTATTCTATTGAAAAAATTGGTGGTTTTTCATGTTCTACAATTTCAAAGTAATTAGTGTCAATAAATTAATAAAAATTCAAAACTTTTACCTTTTTTAGACCCAAAGGACATCTCCTACACTTAAAAACACCACACGCACTACGCACTCAATTTTCAGTTAGTCGTCACTGCTAACTTGATAAAAATTTAAATCATAATCTAATTATAATGGACAAATAATATTTGTGATAACTCTACGTCCATTAACAATGACAAAAAAGAGTAAGAACTTATTTAGGAAAATGTTTTTGAGTGAAAAGAGAAAAAAACTGCGGATGAATCATTAATTTGCGTAAAAAATTAAATAAAGAAAAGAAAAAAATGTTGGTTTAAATATTAAAAAAACAAGCTTTTATTAAAAAAATACTTGAACTTTATCTGTACTTTAATGTATTCCTTAATGAACGTAGAATGTAATGTTTAAGTAAAAATTACCATAAGTTTTGTATTTCATGCGTACTTATATCGTAGTGTAGTCAAAATATTATTATTTTTGTACATTGCCGAGGTGTACATCACGTTTTTTCTGAAATCATAAAAATTATAGCTGAAAATTAAAAAAAAAAACACAAAATTAGTGTGATTATATGCAACCAACAATGCACTATATAAACTATACAGTTGGGAACAACTGTATGTTGTTTTATTTTTAACTGTAAAACGGTTACGTTTTGACTACTTCAAAAAAAATATCTAAGCTAAATTAATAAAACAGGTAAAGGTAGAAATAATTAAGCTCATTTCAGCAATAGTTCGGTAGATGGCAGCTATAAAGCCGGCTGTTATTATCGGTCATATTTGTTCTGTAATCAACTGATTTTCTCTGGAATCTTCCTTCGGTAAGTTTTTAATGACAGCGCTTAATAAATTCATAGACTAGATTTTGGGCCTTTTTTACGATTTCTACCCCTCAATCCATCAAAAAGTGAAATTTTTCAGCAAAATGTTTGCTATTAGAAGATCGGTAATTTCAAGTCGTTTTTTCTCCTCAGCAGCCAAAAGTATGGAAAAACACTGCGTAGTTCCCGATGTTATTGATGTAGCCCCTGAAGCGGTGGCTGAGGTGATTTACAAATACAAAAAAAGTACATTGAAAAATACACAATTATTTTAGGTTAGTTATCCGAGTGGAGTCAAAGTCGACCTTGGAAATGAGTTAACTCCAACCCAAGTCAAGGATATACCATCTGTAAAATGGGTTGCTGATAATAATGCCTTTTATACTCTCTGCATGACTGGTATAATCTAAACTATTACATTATCATTTAATTGTTTTTTTTTTTTTTCAAATAGATCCAGACGCACCAAGCCGCCAAGATCCCAAATTCAGAGAGTGGCACCACTGGTTAGTTGGAAATATTCCTGGAAATAACATTGACCAGGGTGAAACTTTATCAGCTTATGTTGGCTCTGGACCACCGCAAGGCACCGGTTTACATAGATACGTTTTTTTGATTTACAAACAAAACGGTAAACTCAACTTCGATGAAAAACGTCTACCAAACAAGTAGGGATTTTTTTGTTTAAAACTTCACACTACTGTTTAAATATTTTCAGCTCCGGGGATGGCCGTGGATGCTTTTCAATCCGAAAATTTGCTCAGAAGTACAAATTGGGACAACCTGTTGCTGGTAATTTCTACCAAGCTCAATGGGATGATTACGTCCCTCTTTTGTACAAGCAATTGGGAGGTTAAGTTTGATAGACTGAAAATACTGTAATTTGGTGTAATGAATAAATTCTTCCGTTAACAATTAATTTATTAAAAAAAAAACCTTCAGATAAATTGGGATTTAAAGAGTGCGAAACGACCGTCACATTTTGGTTCTTGTTAAATTATTGTCGGTTTCCGCATGACTGCTTACTGGCTGAAAAACTCAAAACGTTATAATTGCATTAACAGGATAAAAAATTGAAAACATAACCAGCTGATTATATTTTTATTTGCTACACATTCTCTGGCCTTTGAAATGATGTAATAACTTTAAAGCAACATTTAAAAACAACAAAAAACAATTGAAGCGACATTAATCAATTTGGTCCTTTTCTGAGTGCGCTACAAAAACAGTTGACTAGACAAGTTTCTTCCTATTACAATAAAACAAACTTACAAGTAGTTGAGCACTTTACTGACATTATTTTTAGTGAAAAGTATGCAATTATTTAGAAAAGTGATTTCCTCAAGAGTTTTCATGATTTTAGGCATATTTTTCTGAATGAATGTATACAGTGTCCACAAACGCTCTTTAAGGAAAGAAATGACTAGTTCTAGAGTCTATTTCTGTTAAAAAATTCAATTCTATTTTTTAAAAAAGTTTGTCGTAGGCTTGAGACAAGAGCATTATTTTTTGTAAAAAAGTTGAAATTTAAAAAATGTATTAAAATGAGAAAATTTCAAAATTCAGAAAAATTATGGACAGAAATAACCAACAACCTTCTCTTTTTCAAAAAATCGCTAATAATTACAATTAAAAAACATTTACGTTATTTGATTCCAATCAAGACCAATCCAAGAAATAAATGTGCAAAAAAAACGTCACTCAGTTTAAATCCGTTTAGAAGTTATTTGAATTTGACCGTTGATAGTGTGCTAATGCTTTAATGAGCTCTAGCTCTCCTACTAAGCATTTTTTAATGAGGTGATTTACATTCAACTGACATAAATTTCAGCTTCAAAATGTATTCCTCTTTACTTTGAATAGCGTTTTTGGATACCTGTATGTCCTCCGAGTGTTGGATACCACTAGTTTAAAAAGAAAGTAAAAAAATGAAATGAAATAACAAGATCAAAACAAACGCAAAATCAACAATTCATGAGTTCTTCGATAGTTTTTTTCAATTCAACATCAGAAAAATTGGAGAGGAAGTCGCTTTTGCAAATGATTATCAAAGCTATAAAGTGGCAAGAGATTCTTAGAATTAGACAATAGGAAGAGTATTGTATAAAAAAGATATGCAACAAAATGGACATCATATGTACAAATTGTTGTACTATAAAAAGATCAGTAATATACAATAAGACTAGACAAATAAAAAACTAACAAACAAAATTATTATAAAAATATACCACTGATTTTCTGAAATTAAAGCACCTTTTTTATATCAATAAAATAATAATAAAATTGTTTCAGTCCCTTGACTCTCAAAATACTAATAAAATAAAAAGTGATATTTTTAAAATAACAATCGACAAAATTCGACTACCTAAGCGTCATACTCATACACAATTTATGGTCTCTTCTGTCGCCCCAACCTCCGTTTCCTTTCCTCAGTTTAGTTTTCTTCAACAACGTTGTATATGTTAACGTTAAATAACTTGGATACAAATGTCTCTTAGCGGTGTTTAGCACTTGTTGTACTTTTGAAATAACAGCCGTTGATTCACAATTATTTTTCTTATGATGGACGCCACTTTAGAAAAAAATTTAGATTAATAAAATACTAATTAATTTAAAATTACCATTCTCCAATATGGAAGACTCTTGGACCACGTACTACCATTGCATGAAATTTATGTTTCAAACAATTTTGCGAAATGTGTTGAAGAGACCAATCCCAATTATAATCATCATATTTGCAAAAATAATCAGCACAGCCAACAATGTCCATCCAAGTGGAACGATTAAATGCCATTCCCATATTATGTTTACTACTAATCCAAGGTGTGATTTCCACCTTCAAAATAATAAAAAATTCAAATTTATGGTAAAATTGCAATAAATGATGATGATTATTATCATGCTCAAATAAAATGCTACAGCAACTGCAATTAATCAAACTGGAATCATGCTTTATTAATTAAGGCATCACACAGGTGTCCCATTAGTATATCAACAAACTGACATACAGTCAGCTCCAAAAAGATTGACACTCGACCTAATTCAAAGAGCTGAATGTTGATGGGACAGCCTGTGTATGAATTTGAAAAATAAAACACCGAGCAATATGAAGGCAAGCGAAGCTACCTTCTGTGAGTGCTGATAGAGAGAGGGCAGCACTTGAAATGTCCAGGAGGGATGAACTTGATCTGAGCTAATTATAGATTGTTGCTTGATAGCTCGCAAAGCCTCTTTCTGCAATTTTACAACTTAGTGAATTAACACCAACACATCAAACAAAAAATTTGCAGCTGAAGCAGCATTATAATATTAATGTATGAATCATGATGATAAAACTACCTTTTACATAACTCACCTTTTTTGCATCTCCATAATAATTAAAAGTTTTTAAATAAGTGCCCAAAGAAAGAATATTACAATGTTTACATGATTCTTTACAAGTCTTTTCCATCAATTTCAAAATATAAATAAAATCTTCAGCAACGTAATGATCCTCCTCTAAAAATACCACCATTCCTGTATGGTTTCTTGTAACTTCTAATTGATTAAAAACTCGATTTGCTTTCCACCACCAGTGATGTTTAGTTTGAGTGAATTTTGCTTCACGGTAATGGCCATACAAATCTGGGTATAATGCATTATTACATTTCCTAATTAAAGCCCTTTGTACGAAAATCAAATTAATTATGAAAATTTTCAAAATTGTAACTTACTGTTCTCGTTTGATATCTCGAGGACAATCGTTTGGATCCTCGCCAGGAAATTCATGCGGATGTGTTTGAATTGAGTAGGGATAAAATATCTGTATGACTTTACAAAAATCAACACTTTGAACTAAGCTATTTATTTCCTCGTCGTAATAATCATGGGAGAAAACAAGGAGAGCTTGGGAAATACCACGAGCTTGAGCTAAACTAACTATTAAGTGGCGGAGGTAAGTTATGCGGTCGTGGATCTGCAAGAAACGGAAAAATAACATTAAAATTGTGCAAAGTTACACAGAAAAGAATTTGAATCAATTGGGAATAAATGTTTGCTCTAATTTGCATACTTTTAATAAATTTAGCTCCCATCTATTATTCAAGTATTGTAATTTCGAGATGTTTTTGAAATTGCAAAGTAGGCTGAGTTAATATGTCATGCGCTTATATCATGGCTATCTACATATACAAAGAAAAAAAAATAAACAAAGATAAGAAAAATCAACAAAATTTAAATATTTACAGACAATAAAAATCAAAACGAACTTACCTGTATGACTATGACAACGGAATCGTTTTGCAAAGGTCCAAAAATATCTTCGTTGTAAACAGTTTGCTGTAAATTATATTGTGCTATATTTCGTTTAATATCTGATATATTGAGATTCCATTTATTATAAGCCATATTAGCATTAGATGTACTATTAAAACCCAAATTATTAGTGAGATTTCTAGGTCGTGGCGTTAGGAACTTATGCAAAACTGCTGGAACCATACTAAGTATAGCAGCATTGGAATCGTTTAATTCCGAACTAGAATCGTTTGAACCGCGGTAACTTAGAAAATTTATTTGGAGGGATATAAAGATTATTAGAAAAATTATTAGGCCTGTTCGAAGCCATGTGTTTCCTCCTCGGCGACGCCCGATTAGGCCACGCCCACTGCTCATGGTCTTGCATGCCAGCCTTAAGAAACTCTGCAAAAAATCAACTGTTAAATACACGAATAATGTATATTTATACTATACAAGTGGCCCAATTTCGCACAATTGTGAATAAAATAATTTGTTAAAAATTCAAACAAAATTATATTTTTAGTATACAGAGTAGCCCAAAATTTGCAAAATTAGCTTCAAAAGTCAAACTTTTATGCCGTTTGGAATTTATAATTTTCAAACGGGATCTAGACTACTGGAACGCCCACTTTTGTAAAACACCTTGTATATTGAACTAATTGTTAACAACTGAAATTTAATTGTGGATAGCATTCGCGAAATAAGAAAATTTGGTTCAAGATTGGCATTTATTTTGGGCCCGCTGCTCCAGAATCATTGCCAATAAATTCACTTCAGTAATGCTTTTAATGCATAAATCAAAAGTTTAGTAATTAACAATGCAAAATGTAGTTAGGTTTCAATGATAGTTTATCACTTGAAATTACTCATGTGTATCGATAATCAATGTCCTTAATAGTCAACTGTTGGAATACAATAATAAAATATCAAAAATAGCAACAATAACGTAGTTTATGGCTAATTAAACACAAATTTCCTAAAATAGAAATTGCGGAAATATTTTGATAAAAAATTGTGGCATAGGGCATTCCAATACCAATTATTTTTTAAATCTTTTCATTGAAAATCTAACGTTGCATAACAAAGTAAATTAAAAATATTTAACAGTTCTATTTTTATACTTGTTGAATGTTAAATTTCCTACAGTTAAGCTAAATAAAGTAATTAATAATTTGCATTTCATATAAATGGTAATTTAGTCGATAAAACGAAAATTTCATTAACATAAATAACAAAAGAATTAAAATATTTATCCACAATGAATTTAAACAAAATACTGTTTTAAGAGAAGGTGTATAAAGCGTGTCAGCTTTTCTAGGACGTAACAAAATAATCAATAACTTAATTTACCTTTATCAATTGCATTTTAACACTTGAACTAAACTAAAGAAAAATGGAAAAGATCATAATTTTTTTTATAGAGTAATAAACTACAGCATTTCAGATAAGTGAAACATTCGCGCTTTTTTTTTAAATCAATTCTTTATTTTACATTTTCCAATCGATTTATTATGACCTTGTTGAGAAAAACAAGCAAATAAACCGCAAATTTTCATTTAAAATTCTCAAAAACTTCCACGATTAAAGTAAATTATTGTTAAACAAAACCGAAGGAAACTAGTAGTTATTTTGTTAGTTTGGTGGCTTTAACTTGTAATATATTTCACGGAAATGGTCAATTACTCTGTTATTATTAAAGCAAAAATTATTACAGATTTTTTTTGTTATTGTAAATCGATACACGTGCAATAGTGTATTAATTCTATTAAAAAATATCAATGATTAATGAATTGATAAAACAATGTCAAAAGTATAATTGAAACAAAAACAAAATTTCAAACAGTACGAGGTTGAATCAATGAACAAAATTGACACCAATTTTGACCAATCTAATATTAATAATTTGGTAATTTTTTTCTTTCATTAACATAGCCGCAATTTAATTAACAAAACTGTAAATAATATCTTTAGGTTATCTAAACCCTGATATTATTGATTCATTCAATATAAAACAGAACATTAATTTCGTAAATCATAATTTTATGTATAAATATTACTCAATTTTGTTCAAGTGCCCTTCAAAGAGATCTAAGAAAGTTGAGTGAAAATGTAAACGCTTCAACTTTTTATAAATTTACATAAGTTGATGTTTGACAAAAAAACTTTCTCTTTAATTTGATTACTGTAAAGAAATTTATTTACTGTTTGAATTGATTTTTTTTCTACTAATAATTATAGGATTGCAATGCCAAAAAGCCGGATGTTAGTGCTTCCACAATGAAATTTAAATCTAAAATTACGTGATTAGTTTTCAAATAAATGTCTCATTACTGAAGGTTATAGAAAGTAACAGAAAACTGGTATAAAATTAAAATGAAAAGTGGAATCCTATAATACAAAAAAAAAAGAAAATATTTTAAATAACAAAAATTGTCATTTTAAAATCTATATAAATTAATATTATCTACCTTGTTGTTGCTTTATTGTAGTCCTTTTTCGATGCTGTCATTATTCCATTAATTTGTTTACAATTTTAAGTATTAGATGATTATTTATTCAAAGTTAGAAGTAACGTTGAGGCCTTTCTTGATTTTCTTGATCCTTGACATGATTCGTTAATGATCGTTGTACATTATGACATTTTTTAGTGATTCAATTTCGAACAATTTTATTTAAAACTTCTAATATTCAATTAACTATTTGCTAAAGTGGGAAATTATACGCATTAAACACTCACTGTTGGAGCTGAACTGACATACACTCACTCCCTATAATGTCTAAATGTCTTTGGCGTGATATCTAATGTTCAATAATACGATGCCATCTGTACGAGAGTAGAAAATTCAAAAGACAAAGAAAATGCGAGCAGAATAGATCGCTGAATGCAGTTGAGAGGCAAATGGCATTCATTTGAATAGAAATTGTTTAAAATCATTGCAATAATTCAAATGTTTAATGAAAGTAGCCAGATAAATTTTATCATTTTATAATTTTTAATTTTGGTAATTAAAAACTCATAGCGTAAGCTCAAAGATCTAAAATATTTTTTCAAAAAATGTGAATCCGCGCGTTTCTCAAACAATGAGCTTATGAGCAAATAATGTATTCTCACACTAGGTTTGAAAATTACTGATCAGTGATTCAATCGAATAATAAAACAATGAATTCTACTGTTGTCATATTTCTTAATAAACTGCTTACACTTTTAGTATCTGTTCTAATTCAAAAATTACTTAAACGGCGTTAATATGTAAAATACAAAATTTGAAATTTCTAAGAACAGATATCGAACCACTGGTCACACTCTTAAATTAAATTTATCAACAGAATGCAGAGTTATTTATGAATTATTTCAATAATCGTTTCCAAAACTCTTTGTTTCAGATGACATACATTTTGACAAAAATTGTGAAATCTTTCATTAAAAACTTTTTTTTAGTCAAGACAGTTTTCAAAATTTTGAGTGTAATTCAGGCATTTCTTGCTTTAAGCTACGATATTGGTTGCAACTCAAATGTCCTGAAAACGCATCAAATTGGTCTCCAATCTAACTGAATTAAAATTTTTTGATATAAAAAATCTACAAATTTACATAAAAAATCAAAATAAGAAAATAATTTGCCAAACTTTTAGTTAGAACAATTTTTGTTAGTCATTCATTTCCACAAAAAGAGTGTAGCAATGATATGTAAGTAACTTAGGCAACTACATTTACAGCTTTATTTTTTCTGTTTTCTGTGTTGCCTATCCTCGTAATACACCGTTATTCGCAAGAATCTATACTTTTAAGAATGTCATGTTTTGAAATAGAGTACAGCCATGAATAACGGTAGTTGATCAGCTTAATAAATGAGATTTTGTTTATAACAAGTTTATTGGAGTGTATTAATAAAAAAAAATATGATTCTGCAAATTAATTTTATTCTGTCTTAGTAAAATAAAATTCACTGGCAATAAAATCACGGCTTGTAAATTTGAATAATACTAAAGTTTTGTACATTATTTTTGTTAAAATATAATTAAAAATGTATAAAATCAATGAATCACAATTGGAATTTAAGAAACAACAGGTGTATAATCTTTATGTATTTCCCTTAAGAATATAAAGGCAAGTAGTAAAAGACTTGATCCAAGAAGGTCTCCTAAAGCTGTTAAATATGGTATCGCTGAGTTATCTGGATCTATTTTAAATCTCCACATTGTGTGAATGATAATATGGGCAATATATAAAAGTGACATTATTTGTAGAAGACTAACTCCAATGTATGTAAAAACAAAAGGAGCTTCTACACATGAAACTCCTTCATTATAAATAAGATCAGCAACAAAAACAAATACTGCTTGTCCTGGAATAATAAGAAGCATTAGAATTCTTGCTGATTTAGCTGGTAAGACTCCTTTGATTAGAGCTTTCCATGGCCAAACCCATTGTTTAGTGTGAGGTGGAATAACACCCATTAGGGATGTTTTGTGTAGCATTGTTGATATTCGACTTGCTTGAACTGATACTAAATTACCACCAATTCCATTGATTATCGGTTGAAAGACCACAAATCCTGAAAATTGGTCAACAGCCGAATCCAGAACCAGTCCGCCCATTCTGTAAAAATCCGGCTTCGGATTAAATCAAAGTAAATGCAGTGTCATGTTCAAGGCTAATTAAAGGCTCACTGTCAATGAAGTGTTTCCACATTGTCAATAAAATCGAACATGACCACAAGAAATCAGTTCAATGTCAAAAACACATAATGACAATGCACTTCACACTATTTTTAAAATATTTCAACCGAAGTTGAGATAAAAACTGATTTTTTTCATTCAATAACTTATAAATCTTGGACTTTGTAAATGCACTCATTCGTAGCCCAAATTGCACACTTCCTTTTGAAACATTTGCAATTTATCATAAAAAATACTCATTATGGAATTATGAGCATGCTAAGAAAATTATAAGTTAACTTACCCGCTAATAATAAGAGCAGTAAGAACTGGAGTCCAGCCGTGGGTTAAAACTTTCTTTGTATATTTATTCTTTCTAACAATTATTATCCAAATTGGTAAAATAATCAAAACGTATACTCCTAGTATTAAAGGCATAATCCATACTTGCGTTTCTAATAAAACCAAAATTATCAATCATTTTATAACTTTATCGGATCTCACCGTGAACTGAAAATAGTAAATTAGCCCATGTCGATAAGACTAGAAGTGAAACAATATCTCCAATACTAGCAGCAAAAGGCGTTGCTACATTATCAGGATTCAATTTTAATTTATGGGATAAAATTATCACAGAAGTTAGAACAAAATCTAAGATAAAACAAGAGAGTGTTGCTGTTAATACTGCTGAAACTGCTAATAACAAAGCGTGTTCCCAATCAAAACCACCATTGACTAGAGCTGATGCAGCAACAGCGAAAACAGCCACAATACAAGAAGCGACTATAGCTTGAACCTACAAAATGACTACAATAAAAATTTTAAATTAAAAAAAATTATAGTTTTTACTTGAACTAAACCGATATTACCAACAATCATTTTGAAAAGTTCACGATTTGATTCCATGGTACCAAGATGAGCTTGTGTAGACAAACGTGAAGCTAGACATGTATCTAAATTGCCTTTAAGACCTATCAAAGCTGGTACAAGTACGTATAAAGCTTTAATTTCTTTGAAAACTTCATAATCCTGCAATTTTATATTATTTTTTTTTTTTTTTTGCTTCCTTTAACTAACCTCAATATTGCCCAAAACTATTCCTGCTCCTATTGTTCCAGCACCTGCTATCATAAATGGTATAAAAACTTGAAGAGCGATTGTATACCAGTGCTCTTTTTCTAATTGCACTTTCGTTTCTGTCTCACATTCGCTAATAGCAATCGATTTTATTGACTCCAAAGATTTGCCGTTATATAGAGATTCAACTTTAACTAAAACAATAACTATTCGAAATTTTTTCACCATGATTTTACTAAATCTACCATTGTTTGCTTCCATCTCTTTGGTAGTAGATAAATTAGTATCAAGACTGAGAATTGTTGATACAGTTAACTGATTTTCTGGCAATTCAGGAACTTTGTCCGATAAAACAGAAATCGTAATATTTGGATCCAAAGTATCTTCAGGATAAGAATACACAACCATTGCTATTAACAATTAACAAAAAATCAAATACAATTTGCATTAACTAAAAAAATCTCTTCCTGATTTTCTTAATCTCTAATTATTATGATAATTGCAAGAAATGACCTTTCACTATTAATGAAAATTCAATGTGGCAAGAATATATAAGAATGGAAATTTTATCCAAGAAAATGTCTATAATAACCGCTTTTTTAAAAATTCAACATTACGCAAGTAATTTTTAATTTAAACAACCACAAATAATATTGAATACAATGCGCAAAATTTTTTATTACTTACTTGTATATATTTACGGTAGTGAATAAAAATTTAAAGGCTGAATTCCGTCTAAAGCGTCTGTTGCTGTTTTACTCCTGAGAAAAGCGCTCGATTTTTGATATGAATGAGTCCTTGGCGACCATTCAAAAAGATTTAATCTATAAGAAAATTGCATGAACAACTTAAAAAAAAAAACAAAAGTAGACTTTAATTGTTGGAACTAACGTCTGACTATAATTACAAATGTTTTTATTACATAGAGATAAGTTTTAAATCATAATACAGTCATAATAACAATTTTAGGAATCTTGTGTTTATTTTCTTATAACTGTGTGAAATTTTTTCTTTTTTGTCTCTAATAACTAAATCTAACAATAATTCAAATATTTACCTTCAAAATAAAACATAACACTTATTCGTCACATTTTAATTTTTCTAAACCGATTGATGTGATTCCCATTTATTTCTTATTTTATAAGACAAATAAAGATAAGTTTATCAATTTCAACCACTTTAAAATAAGATTAAATAGTTAAAGATATTTCCGTTATTGCAGATTGATTTTAAAATGGAAAAGTTGCTTAACTATTAGATAAATTGCAGAAAATCAAACTTTTACTACTTTACAACATCTTGTGGTTAAAAATAAAAACAAAAAATTTATTTCAAGACCGTTACACTATCTGATTATTACAAGCGACAAAACAATGAAAAAACATTTGGAAAATACAAATACCAAAAGTTCCATTACTTTGATATTATTTTTACTGACTGTCTTGAATATCTTCTATTTTCTAAGCTAAATCCAGCCGGATTAATTAAGATATGTTTTATGAAATTCTTTATTAGAGATGAAATTATTTTTACATTCTTTCTGGATTTAGCTTTGTTATTTATAAATTTGATCAGAATAAGGAAAAATAGTGAGTTTTACACCACTTGTGTGTTGTAATTCTAATGGAAGTTCATCACGAGATGTTATCGTGTTTTATGGCAGTCTTAGATTAAATGATTTGTATACTGATTTTCCACTTTATTTATAAATTAACACTGTTATATATAAATATTAATAACGGAAAGATAAAATTTGTTCAATGAAAACGACAATAAAATTTTATAGTAAACACGTTTTATTGTGGTTTTAGTTAGTGAAAACAGTTTTCCTAAAGCGGTACAATAAAAAACAAATTATTTTATTTTATCTTTTTGATATTCTCTTAATATATGAATCATTAAAAACAGATTAAAATGAAAATTGAATGACGCGACAAATGAACTCTAACGATTGTCTTAAGGTGTTTTAACTAATTTTTAATGTAAATTAGGGTATAGTAGAACAAAACAACAACATAATTGCATTGTAAATACGTTATCGACCGATAATGCGCTGCCACGAAATGATTTTCAAATGAAATCGATGCTATAAACATTAAATGACAACTTATTTAATTCTGATTTTACTCTTTTATTTATAGGAAATAGACAACTTTATGGTTTATAAGTTTTATCGAGTTTATTAGTCAGATTTATGGATTTCTAATAACAATTGAATTAACATTTTTCTCCGTATGTTCAATAAAATGTGTTATATCTTGAAGTAGTACCGTTGCTAAATTGCGATAACAGTAAAATTGTTAGACAGTGAAATAATTTACTATAATAAATGTATAAATGTTCGGACGATTAAAAAAAGAAAAATCTGTTTTTACCGGATGAAACAAAGTTTAGTATGTCGCATTTCCTGAAAATATTCCGTTTAGAAAGCGAAGAAATGTTTTTTGACTTATTGTTATATCTTATCATTCTACTAAATGTTTGTATGTACCACTGAAATTTAACAGAATTCCAACCAAATACTTTTATCGGAATTCTTCATAAACATTCAAACATTTTATCAACAATGTTAATTATCAAGATAAATTGATAATAATAACATTTCGAAGAAAATTATGAATTGTTTTGTGAAATCAACCGCTAGAAAATTTTATTTTTGCTCTATTTACGTTGATTAATTAACTATTGAATTCTCCATTCAAATATTTCTCTTTTATTTTTGAAAAATACTCACAAAACGACGTTAGGAATAGCCAGCTTTACAAAAATTAACTAACACGTGGAGCACAGATAAATACACAACTAGCAGTCACACTTGGGTCTAGTTTAAGTATGTATTAAACAATGAGTGAAATATCCCAGGTACGCAGGTACTCTTGAAAATTGCTAAATAATAGATAGTGACGTCAGACACTGTTTGAATCTTAGTTACCTCTCAGTAGTTATGCGCTCTGTTATAAAAGGAAATTATGAGCATCCCCCCCATTAAAACACAGCTTTTTGCCCCAGTAACCTTATCTAATAAAAAATTTTCATAAATTTTGAAAAACTTAAAAAAATGTTTATATTACTCAAGCAGAATATTTACATTTCTCACGCAAAAATTACTTCCGTGCTTTAATGTGCTTTTATTTAAAAAAAAAATAACTACATACATGCTTTAGAGTTTTGGAATAAACATTCATAAAAAATGTTATTAAAATCTCATTTATATTGTTGTGGGAATTTGCCAAAAAATGTCAATAGACATAAAAATTCAATTTTACTATAATTTTTTTTCTTTTCTCTGACAGCTTTTGTTTGTGATTTATTTGCTGCAATCAGAAGGTAAATCTGTAAAAACTGTTAAAATGTAAGCAATTAAAAACACATTTTAAATCACAAGTGATTCAAGATAACGACAAAAGTAAATACCACCTGTATTTATCATTAATTTATTTATTAAGTAATTGTAAAACAATAATTGCTACTTGAAGCTGAATAAAAATAAGAAAAGAACATTGACGCGTGGTTTGTAGACAATCATCGGAAGTTGGAAGAATTTACTTAGACGTTGAATCAGAACAAGGATTATTTTTCAAGTGATTTAATTTTCCTTTAAATGGCCATCAGTAGATAAGATTTAAAATCTTCCTTGACATGCTAACCTAAAGGAAAACAAGGGACTCTTATTAAAAAATAACTTTTTTCTATTTATATAATTATCTTAAATTTTATTGTTATAAGTGACGGCATAAATCGTTGAATATTTTTCCCGAAGAATGCGTATGAATCGAAGATATTAAAATATTTTGCAAAAACTGAAATTAGCTGTTTTCGTGTTGCTTATTGATAAGGAGTTGAATAATGTGGCAAAATATAGTTGCAAAAATAATTTATTAAAACTTAAATATGTATCTTGATAGAGTCTAAAAATACTAACGATTTTATCATACTTCATTAACATATTTTTCATTGTAAATAATATCATATGTAGCTGTTAGTCTTTTAAATACTATGACATTTATGTCTTGAAATTATAATTGACCTGAAATTTAAAAATTTATTAAATATTTAGAGCACGCTATTTTTTAGTTTTAATTTATGAACCATGCAATAAATAAAAAAAATATTGTAAATGAGCTCAATTCTTTTAAGGTTGAAATATTCAAGATTATTACTGACTTCCTTTATAAAAAATTTCTAAAGTTTTGCCAGGTCACAGTCAATTACATTGTTATTTAAGGATATAATCTACAATTTTATTTGACTCTCTGTATTTCTTTAGTTAGCGTGGCAAAAAGAAGATAACATCAATCACCTTATTTATTTATATGTATTTCTAGCTTTAGTTATATATGTCAACCATAAAAGTCAATATATAAATATGTACATATCAGATACAACCAAACCAAAATTTTTGGAGAAAATTACCAATTCGATGAAGCTTTATTTAGTTGTGGACAATTTTCCCACATTCAATATTAAATTGAATAATTAAGTCTTTATCAGAATGATTATTGATTAGGTTTTGTTAAAAATTTTCTAGATTTCTATGTATAAAACATAAAAGTAATCAGTTGGATTGATTTAAAGCTATAATAAGTCGTTTATTCATTTATAAATCAGTAATGAATAAAATAAGTTAATACATTAAAACAGTTTATAAATATTTAATCAACTTCTAACGACATTACTAATATAATGAAAAAAAAGTAATGATATTTTTTGTGAAATTTTAATGAAAATCGGTTTTTGAGTGAAATGTAATATGCAACCATTTATGCTACTTACCTGTATTTAGTAATTTATTTTTATTGAAGAAAGGTGTTGTCAATAATAAATGATGAGTTCTCCAAATATTTCTTTATTTTTTTTCTTAGGTCTATCCATAATACATAATTATTTGCCACTAAACCGTATGCTTAGCAAGTACAATACATTTCAGTTTAATAATACTCATTTCTGAATATGAAAATGTAAAAAGTGTAAGTTTTACTACAGAAGTTACTAAGTAAACAATACAAATATGCGCCGTATTATAATAAATTTATTTATATCACCCTTTGTATTTTATGATTAAATAAAAACTAGATTAGACTAGATCAACTATAGGCACATATTTGTATCGTAAATTACATTTGATTAAATATTTCCAACGACAAGAATAGAACTGAAAACTTATTAAAAATTGAACTGAAAAAAGGATGCTATAGCTAAAAGATTGACGTTTCGATAGAGTATCGTTTTGTCTCAATAATTATAATGCAATCTCGATAGATTCATCAACAAAAATTTAACAATACAATCTATTCGCGATTGCAAAATATTTGCATATGAGACTGCTATATTATATGTTGTTCTATTCTTGGTGGGGGTAACTTGTATAAAATAGATAACAATAACGGGTTCAGGTCTGTTTTAAAAAATTATTAGGAAGTTGTAGGAAATAAAAAAAATGGCAGTTGGGAGATAGTTATAGTTTGATACGTTATACACAGACATAATACATAAAGGATAAAGCATAAACACTTACACAATCTATTCCAAACCATTCATTGGGCGCCTTATTTAAAACGCAGGATAATATGAAAATAGTTATATTTATATGTATATTTTATATATCTGAGTCTCCAATGTAAATAGATATAATCTCATGTGAAATACTCTACAAAAACATTCTATAATTTATGTGGTATCCTAAACATCCTTAAGACTAATTTTGATTTTGTGCCTCCGATTTTATAGTATATTATATAACAACACGCCTTTCAGCAACATTCACACAGAGTCACTTACTCCAGATATATACGAGAAGATTTTCATCATTGCAATTTTTTTTTTTTTAGAAAATTGCAAAAATGAAAATTGAGGTTTTTATGTTATAAAGCTGACAGGAACTCCTCGGTTTACACCGTGGTCATCCAAATCCGGAAACCGGAAAGATATAGAGGTAGTGACGGACACAGCGGCTCTCCCGCTTCATTTGATCACCTATCACAATACGGATTCATCAAACTTGCACGAATCGACAAAAAATCTTTGAAAATAAAATTAATTTTCGTTCAAGTGAAGAATCCGCAGTATAATTGTGTTTTGTGTGACATCATTGAAGCTAAATGTTTGGACTATCAAAAATAGAAAAAATTAAATCCATTTACAATAGAACGGCTGCAGCATGCCAATTTTACCCCGTTTGCCCCTAAAATCGTGTTTATTTTATTTGTGCATTTGAAATTTCACCCTAAAAGGGAAGGGAAAAATCAATTTAATCTTTCTGTTACAATTTTGAAGGATTTAACAATAGAAAAAGAGCACGTGGCTGACGATTTTGCACAAATCTGGAAATCAACAACATACGACTAAACCTGTTGTTTATCAAACTACCCCTTTTCGATGAAATTCCCCTTTTACGTAAAATACGACCCTCATTTTACAATAATTACATATTTTCATGTCATTTCGAACATCTGCCTGTCGCCACAATAACAACAGATTAAATGAAATTTTGCTAAAAAATGTCATTTTTTTTCTTCAAATTTAATTTGTCCAGCTGCTTCTAACAACCCTAACACCGTGCCTTTTGAAATTCTACGGTAATTTTTCGGCGTATAAATAAGGAAGAAAAAAATGCGTAAAGACAACGAGAAAATTGGAGTGATTCCGAGAAATTAAGGGAGGAAAAAGATAAATTTATAAAATAGATAAAAGACAGAGAAAACCCCGATGCGTGCTGTGTAAATTAGATTACCAGCCACGACGAAGAAACTGCTTCCGGCAAAAACACACTTTTTCATCCTTTATACAAAGATGACAAAGAGAAATTATAAAAAAATATCTTCATATATAGATAAAAACTTTTAATAATAGAACGGTTTCAATTCCATAATTGGGAAGCCGGACTATTTCATTAAGTTTCTCCGAGTGTATGACGCTGCTTTCCGCACACTGAAACCGCGCCTTTATATGTGAGTCGTAAATTTACTGAAATGTGGATTTGGAAAAATATAGGTTTATCCCATTTCTTTTATCAGGGGTGGCAGCTAAATGACCAAACAAGCGAGGGCAAAATCCATAGTCGCCGGACCTTTATTATTTTCATCGCGCAACGCAGTTTTACAAAATACCAATTCCGTTTTACGACTTTCATTAAAAACATACTTTAATATAACGTTTTTTTCCGTACATTATTCAATCTAAAAAAAAAATTATAAAAATTTCATTGAAATTTTAAATTTATTATTCATGATGTAGATAATATATTATGGATTTTCCTCATGTCGGGAGATCCACGCCATTGAAGCGACAAAGGTTTTGTGGTTTGAGATGTGCTAGAGATAAACGAATACGATAGGAAATCAATAGGACAATAATTATAGAATTTCTGTAACGTCGAAAACATTCTGCAACCTTTTGTTACTTCAGCTTTCTATTATTGGGGGAATTTCTTTGTAGCCCAAACATTTAGACAAGCTTACACACTGTTACCTAAAAAAAAAGTTTAAGAAAAAACAACTAAATTATAGATTAGGTACACCATAAATACATTTTTATCGATTCGAACAAAATGACTAGATTTCTGACTAGACTTGTAGCAAATTTTAGGACAGTGTGTAACAAAAAATTTCAATAAAAATTTATAAATAACGCGATTGGTATTAGAAAATGTAACATATGTAAGTAAGTAGTTAGCGTAACGCAATAGTAGAACCCGTATTAATTTTTTAACGAATAAGAAATTTGTGCCACGTTTCGTACCTCGGAAGTTCTGGAACATTATACTACGAACAACTTATGATTAACATTGGAACATCCGCGAGATACGAACCGTGATTTTGATTTTTTGCTCATTTAATCCTAAATCGAACACCTTACAATTTTGTTTTTTGTTTTTTTTTAAGTGAGACCTTTTCTACGTGGTCGCCTGCTAAATAACAACTGACGTGCGAATTGTGTTTTATCAAGGCTCACTTCCATTTCTATGGCATTTTGCACATAAATTATGCACTAGCACAATTGTTCGTATTCAAATTTTTCTTTTTGGATAATTTTAATCGAACTTATGAATTCGACATGTAGAATGCAATTTGAGCAGATGCATAAATTTTCTATTAAAAAAAGTGTATTTTAGGGTTTTTGTCAAGGTTAGTAAGGGGAGGAACACGCGCCAAGGCAGATGTTTATAGAATTTAGGAAACTAGGGACGGGGATTGACAATAATAGAAAAAAATTCTAAAGAAATCACAAATAATTTGCATTCGTTCATAAAACCAGAAATGATCGTTTTATATACGGTAGTAATGTGTAATTATATGAATTTGAATACGAACAGTAGATCGTTATAAAACATCTGTTTTTGTACCTTATAATGTAAAAACATAGATATAATATTTCATAGCACCCAGGCTGTTACATTATGAAATAGCAGGTCAATTTTTGCAATTACTCAAGGCACACAGCTTAGTATTATAACTAGTAATTAGCAAAGGTAGTCAGTTTTGTACTATACAACAATTCAAACAATATGTTAGATACCGGTGGAATATAGTATGTAAGCTGATGAAGAAACTCAACATCATCAGCTTAAAGGAATTCTATTCAAAGTGGCACCTGATGCTTCCAAAGGCGTTAATACTCAAAAAAGCGACCTCTCACTTTTAAATTAAAATTATCTAACGTAAAATTTTCAAGGATTGGAAAAGTTAGGGATGCTGCCGGAACGAGTTTGACAATTTTGTTTTTTTATTGAGGTTTGGAGTCTTTAAGTGGCATAATTGACAAAGTTATGAAGGGTATTGATTGTACTGCGGAGGCAACGTATGGCGAGCAGTAGTAGTTATTTGGCGTCACGTCGTCCGGCAACATTTTAATCTGGAGTTTATGAGGATATGGAGCGTGGAAGACGCCCGGCCGTGGAACTGAACAGAAGAACGAACTAAAAAATCCGGATAGACGACGGGTCAGAGGCGCGTTGCTGATATAGGCCACTGAAGGGGCGGTCCATAGGGACCGCCACCCCCGGCGGAGACAAGTGATCATGTGAACGTGATATATTCTACTACTAGTCAGGAACTCGAGACAGGAAAACGGTCATGCCGTGTTGAGATCTGATTGTACTCGTTTCAGCTAACCCTGAGTTGCGCTTGTCCGGGGACTCCCCAAAAATTTCAACTAAACAACTAACAATTATCAATTAATTTTGATAATTTTCAGTTGATTAGAATAAAACAGTTAAAAGGAGTAGTAAATTATAACATAACCTTTAACTCAAAATTTTACTTTTATAAATAAAGAGAAAAATTTTGAGAAAAACGTTAATGTATGTATTTTTTTTTTATATATTGATGAATTTAGCATGAACCTGAGTTGCGTGGACTGGGCATGCGGAATGTTAACTGACTGTTGAGCAAGCTACATCTAACAACTCAATACATACACACTTGTGAAGGAATAGTATCATATCGAGAGATAAAATAGGAACTTCTTTAAACATCACCTAAAGCTTTCTATCGTACAAAACATCAGTATCTCGATATTTTAAAGTGAAAATCAACAGACTATATAAAATTTCACTCAGTCTTTCCGGTATTTGCATAAAAATATGTGCTCATATGTTCCTCATAATATACGAGGCCTCTTGCAAATATAGGAATACGCTTATATATACTTTTAAGATTACAATATAATCAAATAAAAATAATAAAAATCACAGGTGTCGTCGAATCGCCATCGATAGTTTCTTAAAAAAATATGTCACATCTATGCAAACTACGTGTAAGGAAACTGTTTAGGCCGGGGTGAGAGTGAATGTAACGGTGAGAGGTGCGAGCTGCTTTTGGAACACCGGCAAAAAGACAACAGCCGGCAAAATGCTCTTTTCCACAGCAGCCTCCTCGATCAAAAACGCTTGCATCACATACCCCGCATCCTCGCCTCCTTGAGGCAACGCATATGCAGCAGGAACTTGTGCCCTTTTTGCCACGTCTTTTAAACTTTGTCCAATTTCTGACGTCAATTCGACTCGTTTACCCTTCCCTTTCTTCTTATTTTTGCCTCCACCGTCGTCTTCGTCGGTATTTTCGGACGGCTCCTTGGACGTCTCTCCAGGATTCTCGTTTCCGTTGAAGAACGGCGGTACAGGAAGAAATGGATGTTGAGCAAAAATATGATGCTGCAACAATTCAGGCTGCAGAAAGCTTTGAGTGCAGACTGGACATTTCAGTGGGGCACCATCCGTTGTTGACATTGAATGGGACCTCTCGTGTACAAATAGTAACGGAAGGAGAGAAGTCGTAAAAGGGCAATAGGAACATGGATAAGTTTTTGTACTTGATTCGTCAACGCCAAACAAACTTGATAGAACATTCTGTATACCAATTTCTTTTCTTTCTTGACCACCGTTTGGAATTTTAAGTGTTGGACTAGCACGTTCACTTTTAATTCCTGATTTTGAATGTTGTCCAATACTTTGCTGGAGTTGTTGTTCTAATTCCGACCATTTTTCCGCTCCAGCTTGTCCGTGGTCACTTAATAAATGTGCTTTCAACCATTTCGTACTTCGAAAACGTCGACTACAAATTGAACATACTTCGGTGAAATGGGTGAAATAACGATGACTCAAATCAGCCAAATCCGCTGGTTTTAAAGCTGGATCTGGTTCTGATGGTATATGCGGTGTGGTGTTTTCGCCTTCGTTTTTACGAGGTTGTAAAAGGCTTGTTCCATATTCGACAATTCCGTGAGTATTGTGCTTGTGGACTCTTAAAAAATATTTACTGCACAACTCTTTATTGCATATGTCGCAAATAACGCCACCAATTTGTGCTCCATTTTCAATTTCGATGCCATGCATTCTTTGCATGTGCGTTTTCATAAAATATTTATTACAGAGTTCTTTATTGCAAATGTCGCAATAGCTACTAGTTGGAGTTACGTTCATACTTATTCGACGTTCAGCACTTGATACAGGTATTCTGTTAACATTTTTTTCAGGAGTACTAAAACCATTAAATTCTTCTTTGATGTTATCTACATTTGCTTGTTGATTAGGATGGAATTCTAACAAGTGTTTTTTCATTTCTTCGACATTTTGAACGTCTTTACCACACAAATCACATACAGTATTGTTATTAGAACTATTTTCAGATTCAATAGGTTTATCAACATCTGAAACGTCGTCGAGTAAAATTCCATGTTCTGTCATCATGTGGGCGTGTAAAAAATAACGATTTTCAAATTCTTTGTTACATGCTGTACAGGTTGTTGAGACTTTGCTTACATCAAGTTCATTTAATTGCAAAATCATTGTTTGAAGCTTTTGAAGATCTTCACTAATTGCCTCAGCATTTAATGATTTCTCGTTATTATCTTTCTTTGTGACTTCGTCATTTGACATTTGTTCTTGTTGTTGTTGTTGCGGATGAAGTTGTTGATCTTCTTCTTTTGAGTAGGTTTTTGAATGAACGCTTACATTATGTAACTGAGAGAGACTGGCATTTTGAAATTTGATACCGCAAATGTCACAGCTGATATCTGATGGCGATGTTGTTTTACGATCCGGATTCGATTGTTCAGTCATAATTAGATTTAAAGGACTTGTTTGCATATTATTTTGCCAAGGAAAATTATTACCAACTCCCTCAGTTTTAATGTCTTTTTCTTTATCATCAGGAATATAAATACCATGACGTTTCATTTTGTGTGTTCGTAAAAAGTATTTATTACAATATTCTTTGCAACAAATTTCACAAAATGCTTTTGGATTCATAACGCCGATTCTTCTTAAACGATTGGATATTTCGATATCGTTGCCTGGAGACATTTTACTCTGAGATATATAATAGATTCCACCTTCAGAATCGTTTTTAAATGAGGTAGATTCGGTTTGAACATTTCTAGGACTAGAAGATTCTTCAGCTGTTTGGTCATCTGGCGTAACTTTATCACTTTCACTATTTGATGAAAATCCATTTAAATTAGGAACATTTTCATTTGATTCACTTTCATATAAATTTGGTAAATTTGTTGATTTGTTTGTTTTCTGTGGAAAGGATTTATTTGAGAATGGATTTGGGAATAAATTATTGAATGGGTTAATAATATTGGCGGATTTTTCATTTTTAACTGTTGATATTTCTACACTTGGCACGGAAGTTGGGAGTTTAATTGTTCCAGCATAAGAAGGAATATTTACATTATTCACTAATGGCTCCGATGATGGAGGATCAGAATAAATGCCGTGTTTGTTGGCTTTGTGAGTTTTCAAAAAATATTTGTTACAAAACTCTTTGTTGCACAAATCGCAGTATGCATCTGGATTGAAAATTCGTATCGGTTGTCTCGGCATATTATCAGGTTGTGGAAATTGTGGCAAAGTCATAAACACTGGATTTGTTGGATTGAAAGGCAAGCCGTGCAAGTTTGGATTCATCCATTCCTTTCCTTGTAATTCATTCATCCATGCTACCTCTGGTCTATTCGAAGAAGTTAATTCTAATGGTGTTTCAGAACGTTCCGACGAAGAATTTATTCCAAAATCTTCAGGTTCTTTTTTACATTCGACCGCAGAATGATCTGATACCACATGATTTTGAAGTTGTTCAGAGTTGGTGAAATATAATTGGCACACAGGGCACTGAAGTTCTGGCTCGGGGGAGGTCGAACTCGGCTTACCTTCGGTATGAATCTCGGATTCGGCTGATGAAATTCGGACTGGTGTAGATTGTTTTCTTCGCTTTTTGCATGAATCGGTTAATGGTGCTAATAAACACCGTTTCACTGGACGAGGTGTTTCGAACTCGGGCTCGCTGCTTGTTGTTTCCTCGGCTACTGAGGAATAACCTCCATGTAAGGGACCAGAAGTTGAGGGTAACGTGACGGATGTCATCATATTGTCGTGTAGGCGACATGCAATGATTCTATAGGTCCCTGTACCAAACAAAACAAATTTTTTAACATCAAATAGAAAAAAAATATCTCAGTATAATGCATGCAGCTTTGTGTCGCCAAACTTCAATAAACCGTATTAAATTCACAAACTTTATCCAAAATAGTTATCGATTATCTGATTATCATAAATTTTGATTCGGTTTTGCCTTCGGGGGCCCTGCGTTATTGTCCCCGTGAACATATCCGAATTCTTTCTCCTAATGATCTCGTCATTAAATATTTGCGCGCTATTCTAGACTGGAGTCAATCCGTAAGGAAGTATGATTCATGTCGTTTCCCTCATTTTGGATTCTCCCCTAAATTTTGCCAGTTTCCAAGAGAAAATAGCAAAGACCTTTATATGTAGGGTGACAATACTAGAATAGTTTTATTAACACCCGCATACATAATTGTATAAATTAAAAGAAATTTATTGGTTTTAATTAAAATTAAATAAATTCTTTCTCTTTAAAAATATATTATCAGTGGTGGCGTGTTTCCAAGTAATTGAATCTAAAATGAGATTGCAAATTTAAAACAACTATTATTTTTTTTCTTAACAATTTGTACGAAAATATAAAAAAAACGATAAGAAAAACTACATTTTTCTGACATGAAATCTGTCTTGATTTTAAAGTATAATTTAATTCTGATATAGAACTTCTGTAAAAACCAATATTTCACCTACATTTTGGATTAGGAAAAAATATAAGAAATTGAGAAAGATAACATTTTTATGTATCAAAGCATTAATATTAATAATAATATTAATTTTACTGACCGTTTGAATATCGAAAAACTTTTGGAATAACATCACTTCAAAAACTACCACATAACTGTCAAACAAAACCACGTGAACCCTCTGACGACAAATAGAATAAAGTATCAATAAGAGTGCGTATCTGGATGATAAAACCCCCACCACTGTAAAAATGCACCCCCTCTGCTATTACAACCACCACTCATATTTAAAATAATTCATAGAAAAAGCTCGCATGTAAAAACAAAACTTATATTATTAAAGTCAATTATTTTAATTTTGTTCGATTTAGTAAAATTTCCGAATTTTGTTTGAATAGGGAACTAGCGAGGGATCACGATAATCGTCAAATTATATCGATGATTTTTTTTTATCAATTATAAATGAGAAAGTTCACTCTTGGACAAGTCAGAAAAAGCTGAATCATTTTTGAAAAATTAATGAAAATAACAAAAATTTTCACAACTGCTATTAAACAAATTATATTTACTTTTAGATTTTAATAAAGTTTTTTCATTTGGACAAGTTTATCGATTTATGAAACAATAAGCAAACTTTTGGTGATAATTCAACTCACAACTTATCAGTTTTATTAAAATTTATAGTACATTCTGTTGAATAAAATTAAAATTATAGAGTGTTGAAACACTCTTATCAATATTTTATCAGAGTAATATTAAATTTTAAGCGAAAAAAGTTAGCTAAAAATCAATAAAATCTATACGAAATTTGCTGTTAGTTTGGAAAATTTTATTGTTTTATTAATGGTCGTGGTGGCTTTTAAAATGACAAAAATAATGCTATTATCTTTTATCTGGTCGGATTTTATTGATTTATTATTAATTTTATCTCTAATCAGTCATGAATAATTTAATATTTAAATAAAATTGAAGAGAAACTCTGGTAAATAAGATAATAATAATCGAAATTAAAAGCAAGGTACGTTAGTAATATTGATTTTTATTTCAAGTGATATTTAATAAAATAGATAAAAAAAATATGTTGTGTTGTGGGTCGAAACCACCTGTATTTACTATTAGAAACGAAAGGGAAAACTGAAACACGCACAGAAATGCTAGAAATTTTAAATAAAAACGCAACATATAGAAAAATTGTAGATTCCAAGAACTGGGGGAATTATTGATCATCAGATAAAGGCAACACAGCTATCAGAAAACATAATGACGAATGGAAACATAACGGACAGCGCAAATGAGACTGTAGGGTGAGTGTATATGTGTGTGTGCGTTAGATGCGTGTGTATAGTGGATCAATAGTCCTCCCACGCCGAAGACCACTGGTCAGAAAACGGCCAGTCGCGCAACTTTCATTTTAAGACATAAGGTGACACGCCTATACCTTAAAATTACTAATTTGCTCATAACAATTTTTAAAAATATACAAACCAAAACTCATCAATTATTTTTAATTAAATTGACAACAAAACAATTTTTTTTTTTAAATATCAATCACTATCCATTAGTATAATTCGATTAACTATTTAAATCCAAATGAAAATAATTTTTTTCCTCGCTTTGAATTTGTAAAGGAATTTTGCAGAAAGACCGGCAATGCTAAAGGGTAGAAAAGCACGTGCATCAATTCATGCATAAATAATTATGACGTGGATCTGGACAGATAAACAACAGAAATTTCAGTCATTTTTGCACTGTCAATTTTTCATTTTTTTAAAAGATTAATAAAATAGTCTTTATTGATTATTAACTCAATTGTTATACTTTAATAAATTCGAAATTGATACAACCAATTACGTTCTATTTAATAAACTCCTAATAACACCAACAATAAAATTCTCTTCAACATTTTTAATTAATCATACTTGTTATAGTCTGATCGTTTATCAAAAAAAAAAATAAATAAATAAATTTATCAATCGATTAATCAAATTTTTTAATTCAATTTTACCTTCTTCAAATTATGACTCACTATTCCAGTTTTTGCCATCTTTACAAAATTTTGAAAAAATATTGTAAACAAATAGGGTTAAGTTCATTTTTAAAAATTGACATTTAACGTTATCTGACAGTTTTATCTTCTTTTTTTGTGGTAGTCAAATAATATAAGAGATGGTAGTCAAATTCTAATTAATATGACTATTCAAAATTACTTACAAAGACCACAGCCGAATTTTAGAAAATAGTCATTGCGAGCACCTAAACGACACTAGCGCGGTCTACCTACTGATAATTTAAGGGAGAGCGTCGAATTTCGACGCCGGTGCGCAACTCCATCAAATTTAGATGACAAAAGCCGCCATTTGTTAAAGAAATGCGTCGATTTTATGATTCGCGTTTATTGCGAGTTTTATTTATTTTTTATACTGCCGCATTTTTATTTTTACTTCGAAATAATAAAACGCAAGACGGTCTTTTTCATACTATTGGACTTTGGAAACGTGATGTAAAGTTCATCTTTACTGTGATTTAATAACTTGTTTAAATTTTTGATTTTTTTGGATTTCAAAACAACAGCCTGACGTTAACAGCTAAGACAAACGGATTGCAATAAAGAATAAGCGATAGAATTGCCTCTCCAGAGAAAAGGCTTCAACAATTTTTTACGGTAGTATAGTACTGATGTTGACAGTTTGTTTCGGCTTCATGAATTGTCGCGACAGTATTTTTGCTCGAGTCGTAAAAAGTTTAAAATATTATGTAACCCGATAAAGTTCACAAAATTTCAAAAACTGAAATTTCAAAAATTTACAATTTATAAAACACGAAAAATAAATGAAAAATACTCATACAAAAATTCTAACCAAGTTAAAAAACACTTTTTATAATCTAATTTTTATTTTTTATTTTTTTTTAAGGGGTTATTATACTTGGAATAATTTGAATGATGGAGACTCTTTTCCAGGCCAAAAGCAGACAGCGCGATCTAGTAAAGTCTGGTAAAAGCCCAGCATTGAAATCTCTTTGCTGTTGAAGTGTCGCCATACTTGGCTAGAGGGAGCCTCAGTGTTGCATAATCGCCAGTAAAAAAACAGCAAATTGTAAAAAAATCTTTAATTGTAATATATATATACATATACAGTCATATTATAAAATATTAAGATGTTACAAGATATGTAAATACAAAAGGATTAATAGTCAGGATAATCAGAGTGATTAAAACCTGCAAACAAAATTAGATCAATAATCTCATTTTTGCCATTTTCAAACAAACCTAGTGATTGGAGCGTATTTGTTATGGTACATTCTGGGCGAATCATTCCTAGATTGTGAGTCTTCCGAATAACTACTTCCTCCCGATCTTGTACTTTTAACTCCATGAGCAAAATCTTTTCGATAATTTGTACCACTAACTTTCGAAGCTAAAACATTTAAATTGAGTGAAAATTTTATAGCGGAATGTTTAACTAACCGTGTTTTGCTTTTGGCATATTACATGTAACTCGTGGATGGATTGTAGTTTTCGTATGGTTTGATTCATTCAGGTCACTTAAGTAGCGAGAACTCCCTGTATATTCCTTATATTCTCTTTGCGGGTGTCTATATTCGGATAAAACTTGCGTTACTTGAGCTTTTATTCTTGTATCTTCACTGCTTTCCGAACTTGGTCTATGTTTTGGATGATGATGGCCATTACTAGTGACAGTTTTCTTATTTTTTTGATAGACTTTTTTAGATTGTTCAGGTTTTTGGAGAGACGGGGAGGAAGTTGTTGACGAAGATACAGCGCCATCGGGTTCTGGTCGTACCTATATAAATATATAGTACAAGTAAAATCATGTTTCATTAACTTACTATATCTTTTTGTTCAAGATTTGGAGGTAGACTAGTACAAGCAACATCGTCCATTGAAAACAACCGCAATTGTTGCCTAATATTAGCTTTTTCTCGTGCTCTCTTCTTTTGGAATTCTTCTTCTACTTTTTGCATAGCTTCCAATTCGCGCAATCTTTGTTTTTCTTTTCGTTCAGCTTCTCGCGATAATTTTTCAGCTAATCTTCTCCTTTCTATTTGTCTTACCGTACTTTGGAAAGTAAATCGTTTTGGTTTTCGGTTCCAATTTTTTGATTCTTCATAAGCTCGAGGGGGATCTTGTAAATCTTCAGGTTCTGGTTCTGATGATGATTTCAATTCTCCACTGATATTTTCATAAGATTTAGAAAACGCTGCCAATTTATAATTATTTCTAGATCGTTCAGCACTTTTTGATCTTTCTCGGATCTCATCTTTACTCTTCGATCTACTATGTCGATGATCTTGGATGTTATCAAATTCAGGCAGATACATCAATCGACCACCACTTTTTGAATTTGATAACTGATTAAATTGATCTTTTTCTTCCGTATTGTTAGATTTTTTTATTTCGAGAGAATTGAAACCGTTATTCAGAGAATTTGGTGCAGATTTACTAAAAAACCAGTTATCATTTTGGTCTTGGCTTAGATTTGACTGCATTAATTCTTTTTTATTGCCTAAAGTTCCCAACACTCCAGAAACAGAGCGTTTGAGTTTTTGCAAACCAGTATATGAATTTTTATCACACATGTAAGAAGAAAGTTGATTGTCTCGAGGTAAAGACAAGCTGAAAACGTGTGGTTTGTTGGAATATTTTGTTTGGCGAGATTTGTATGAAGTTTCGTTGTTTAAGCCTTCTTCCATGCTGGAATCATCACCAAGATCTTGTTGTGGAGTCCATGAGATTTCTGGATTTTGTGATGAAATCTGAAACATCCAAATAGATTAAGTTATTAATTTATTTATAATTTACCAAAAGACTATTTCTAGAATTCATAATTCCTTCGTTATTATCATCATATCCTGTTGGTCCTGCATCTCCCGATATTCCCGAGTCTCCGGATTTATCATTATTGGATCTTTGTCCAATTTGGATAGTTGGTGGTGGTGGTCTTGCATATTTTTCTATTTTATCTTCAATGAAAACAGGAACATCATCACTAGCTATAGTACTAGCAGCTGGATTAGCATCTAAAGCTGATAAAAGTCTCCAAGCTGCAGCTGGTGAAAATTTCGGTATTTCAAGCTGCTTCTTAGGTAGAATAGGTCGTAATTGCAAATCAATACCATTCTTTGTTCTTGTATTCTCATCAACTTCGATTTCACTTGAAATATCCGATTCGGATGAGTTTGCAATTTTTTGAATGTGTGTCACTGTATGAAGATTCGATGCAAAATGATCAACGATATCATTGTTATAGTCATCATTTTCTAAAGTTTTATCCATTCCAAAGTAGAAAGTTTTTGGTTGATCTTTAGTTTTATTGCGAATCATTCTCGGTGATAGTTCTTCTGGAGAAGAAGATTCTTTCCCGGAACCATCACCACGTATTATATCAATCTTTTTGTCTTCAATATCTTCAATTTGTTTCAACTTTTGTCTAATATTTTCTTTTTTATGTATATTATGATCAAGAGTTTTCAATTTTTCTTTATTTCTAGTATTGATTTCCGTAATCGTATTGTCCGTTGAAGCCCTTGTATGTCTTAATCTTTTTGTAACTTCTTTTAATTCCTGATGGAAACTTGGTGTAATCATTTCCGGAAGCGACAATCGATTCGATCGTAAATCTGTATTTCTATCTCTAAGTGATTCTTCTTGCTTTTCCGAATTTTGTTTATGTACAGGACTAGAGTAGACTTTTTTAGTTTCAGCTCGCGTTTTAAAAAGACGAGCTCTTCGAACCGGCTCATTATCACCGCTTGAGTTTTCTTCCCAATCTCCTGATGATTTTCCAATCTAGAACAATCATTAAAAAAATTTACTAACATTTTTAACTTATTAGTACCATTTCTAGATTAGGAGGCGGAGGAGCTTTATATTTCTTCTTAACTCGCGTTCTATCTTGAGTTTCTATACCTTTCGGATGGCGTAAATCCGGTTCAGATCCGAATTTTTTCATCTAGAAAAGTAAGTGTAAATTATTTTGAAAATATAAAATTATAACTAACATTTTCCTTAAAACCGTTTTGAAAGTACTTTTGTTCCGTAGATTGATACCTCGGTCTTTCTGATTTATGTAAAGGATCTCGTTGATTTGAAAGATAAGTTCTAGTATATTTTTGTGAAAACTCATCGCAACTATTATCCTGTAATTTTTTCTTTAAATTAAAAATTAATTTTATATTTAATAAATTACTTCTCGAAGTGATAAACGATTTTGACTATGTCTCCCGCTGAGTGTTCCTCCGGATTGTAAAATATCTCCATTGTTAGTATGACGCAATTTTTGCCGGGCATCTCGTTCTGGGAGTACTTTATGTTGATATAAACGAGGTTGAGTTCTTGGAAATGAATGAGCCCATTGCTCTTCTGATTGTGGACGTTGAGTGATTTGGCCAGTTTGGCTACCTATATTGCCCATAATTCCACAATCTTATACCCGACATATTCTGAAACAAAAGAGTTGCTTTAAGATAAAACGTAATAAACTTGAACCTGACTCCGAAAACCGCACTAAAGGTCTATTATGGTTATTGAAATGGGTACACGCCTACTTCTAACAACATTGTTGTTTACAGCGATAATTATATGGAAATGTGAAACTGTAGGTACATTATTGACCTCACATACTTATTTCACTGTAAGGTGATATTACTATTACATAAGATCAAGAACATAAATATTTTATCGATTGCTGATTTTATATGGGATACGAAAATTAACAAAATTTTATTGATTATAATTTACACTTTCTAGATTTTATTTTATTTTATTTATTTATTATTTAAATGTTTCATAAGCATTTAGACTTTTACATGTTTACTTTGAATTTCACTGCTCGAGGCATCCCTTTCTTAATATGTGAAATTTTCTAATACAAAATCAATTTAAACAATATTTTATTGTTACGAAAAATTAATATCAAGGTAAACAGTATAAACTAGATTACCTACATATCTCAAATTTTTACTCATTCCTACTTCTTGCAACAAATCAATCATTCTACTAATAATTACCCAACTAGAAAAAATTCAGGAACTTATTTAAAAGAAATAAATTAAGTACTTTCATTTTTACATTCTTCAAAGTAAGCTGACATTACATCATACATTTCCTGATAAAATATTAATTCTTAATTATCATAATAAAAATTTTTGTTAAATTTACTAACAACCCAATTAAAAAACAATACACCTTTGTAAACTACAATAATAAAAAATAATAATCTCTTCTGTTAGTTATATGTTAAAACCATTCTACTGTAACGAAAACTGTATAGATTTCTCTTAAATAATATGCTAATAGAATTTCATATTTGCAAAAAATTATAAAACGCATAATCACAAGAATGTAGAAATGATTTTTCCATTTTACATTACGTATAAAAGCGTTCAACTATTGAAATATTTTGTTTCAACCATTACTTTCACTCAGCCTTCAACTGAATATTTGTCAATGTCATAATTCAATTAATAAAAATAATTTGTCTGCCTCCCTGCAACACAAAGCGAAAAATGGTCTCAGAATAGGCGTAATTTATTTCTAGCATGACTATACGATTGAAATGAGCTTGTTGAAATTACATTTCCCAAATTGAGAAAATTCAGACAGAGACGAGACAAAGCTTTAGGTGAAACTAATTATTTTTGTTTTGTCTGCCTATTTTTTTGTATCTTCCGACGTGCAAATTTGTTGCAAAGGTGTATTAAAACTATCCAAATAAGTCAACTTTCACTGTTTGTAAAAAACAATTGTTCATCTAAACTTACTAATGAATATTAGTTAAGTAGAAATTTTACTTTTATTTTTGTTCCATTGTCTTGTGTGTGAAAATCAGCGTATGATGGGAAAAAAAGGCCATACATTTTCACAAACGTTCCATGCATTTGCATTCTAATTCCAGTAATTTACCAAAAGTTGCTCATATCAATATTAATAAAAAAAATAATGAAACGACAAATTATTTTTAACATTACAAAGCCGTTATTTACTTTATAGTTAATTTAACATGAGCTAAAATAACAGCGTATGCTTTCTGGAAAGTAAAATAAGTAAAATTTGAGTTTAATTTTCCAAATAAAATGAATCTAATAATTTTCATAAATCAAAAATGTCCAAACAAACATAAATCATAGTTTCAAATTATAAATAAAAAAATTCGAACTAGAGTGTTCTAATCTATCTATAGTGTCCTCATTACCGCTATATAAATATATGTTTAAATTATCACTTTGTTAAAAAACACCATCAAACTATAAATATATATAATTATTTATAATTATAAAAAAATACATTGTTTGAAAGTAGGAATTTTTTTATGTATGTTAAAAATATTATAATCAACAAAATTGATTAATTAAATTTCCGAAATTTCTTTTAGCATATTTGCACATTTTTATTGAGTTTGCATCATAAAAGGTTAAAAAGCGTAAAATCCGCAATAGATTATATAAAAAATTGAAACATGCAGTCTGAAATATACAGTATCACCATTAAAGTCGGCTCCATATGGTAATTATTTTTTATTATAAGTTTTAGTTAAAATTTAATATAGAGATCAGTTTTTGCTTCAAATTAGATGAAGAATAACAATAACAAACATGATTAAGCGGCGTTCGTTTGTTATCAAATTTTACATTTCTTGCAGTGAATGACTGGAACTGGCATTTCTAGGTTGAATAAAAAAAATTATTGAATTGAATTGAAAAAATTGTTTCTATGCAATTTTATGCATGAGTGCAAAATTTGGAAAACCTAGAGTGAAGTTGACATTTTAGGCATTTTTGTTAAATAATTCTTTATTTTACAAATTCAAAGTTTACTAAACTAGTATAAATTAGCTTATTTTTTCAATATTCAACGTTCTAAGTCTTTTGCCTAATAAGTATTCTTTTCTATATTCGATAATTTTGAAATTTTAAATTTCGTCATTAAAATATATAATATAATATAATGTATAATATTTTTCAGTACTAAAACTATGTAAAAATATAAAAAGAAAACTGTTAAAACAGATTTTGATCCAATATTATCTTAGTTTTAAGACGATATCTAAAAACAAATTTTGTCATTGGTTAATATTCAGAAAAGGTCTGAAAACTGAATGTCTTTTCTGATAATGTCCCTATAATCTTACATTAATTTGATGTTGGAAAATGTATTGTATATAAACATCATTGAAAAAACATTAAAGTTATGATAACTTTGCACCGCCCATGTTAATTTTTTGTCACTAAAATCGAAATTTTGAAAAAATTGAAGTAAAAGATAAGTATTTACCATTAAAGTTGCTAAAAAATATACCAATTTGTTAAATTTTGAAAGAATTATCTGCCAAAAATGTCAAATGCCATTTTCAGCCATTCACTTCAAGAAATGTTAAATTTGCTGACAAACGAACAGCGCTTAATCACGTTTGTTGTTGTCATTTTTCATCTAATTTGAACCAAAAACTAATCTCTATATTAAATTTTAACTAAACTTCTGAATAAAAAAATTTGCCATATGGAACCGTTTTTAATGGTGACAGTGTATGCAGACTGTCCCTCCTACTCAGAAAATAGTTTAATCATTTTATTTTTAAATATTATATAAATGAAAATAATACGAATTTCACGTGATTTTTGTCTCAAAGTCTGAAGTACAAAATATAATGGAAGTAACTGATAAAGTAAAACATAATGTAGTATATCACTGATATTCTTCAGTATATTATCCGACCTTCAAAAGGACGCAAAAATAGCGCGTAGTTGCAAGAAAAATCTACAGTTTTTCATCCTTCCTAAAATTACTATTTTATCTGCAAATGTTGAGTTTGGAATTACATCATTCGTCTGTATTTATGCATCAAACATATAATTTGAAAAAAATCCTGAAAACCAGATTTTCAACGTAGAAACATTAGTATAAGTTTAAGGATTTTCTACGTTTTGATGTTTATAATCTTATTCATATAGTTTAATCTCCGCATAGCTGACTCTGATATTCAGATGCATCTTGAAACAGGTCTTCGTATAGCCTTGGAGTAGAAAGTGATGTCTATAAAACACCGTATAAAGAAGTTGAAGGCAATGTATAGCTAGCCTCGTTTACCAATTGCAGACGTTGGAACTATTTAACGGGGAAATATGAGGTCATTCATGTTCAGAATAATTATATCCTGAGAGTTGAGCTTAAAGTTTTCGTCTAATTCTATAAAGGAGAAAAGTATAAAGCGTGTCGTCCTTCGACTGCTCACAACTGTTATTGATTACGCACAACTCTTTCAATCACTTTTTGACATCAGATTGTGATGGGATATAATGAAACATTTCTTTGGAAAAAGCTACTTCTTCCATTAACATACAAGGGATAATGTTATGTCCTAGATTTGTTCAAAAACTGATAAGATATTTCTTGTTACCAAACAACGATTTTCATGTTCCTTTCTCTAGACAAATTAGCCTCATTAAAAAGATGTTAGATATAAATCATATCACGAGTCCTTTAATGTTAATATTCACGATAATCCATAAAAAATTTTGTCAATTATAGCTTTCTATCAAAAAATTTTGATAAATGGGTTTAGATGAACGATAAATTAACATAATTATCAATGATGTTGAATTTTTGTTTTTATATCGATTTTACAACTGATTCAACGTTTAATGTTTTAATTAGTTCTGACTTTCACGTTGTTATATATTTTTTTCATAATAATTATATCAAATAAAGATGTAGAGTAATCGTTTTATAGAGTAATATTTTAGTGATTAATAAATAAATAAAATAGTTGAACTTGATAATAACAGTTCTGAGACAAGTCTTTGGAACGGAAAACATAAGAGAAAGGCCCTTCATCAATGTAGTTTGTAACTTCATTGATAGTACAAAATCGAGGTCAATAATGGGAAGAGAAATTATCTTCAACAAATATTCATTTAGTTGAATTAATCCCTAAGGCAAAAATTTAAATTTAAAATTTAAAAATCAAATTTAGATTTTATTTAGAACAAAAATGACAGTCTTCAATCAAAATAACATAAAGCGCATTTTTCATCAGTGTGTATTGCTTGAGTGAATTGTGTTCAAATTGAAGAGAAGCCCACCGGAAGTTGACTTTCTTCACTTTTACCTCAACCTTGTTTTGTTTAGGTTAATGAATCCAAAAAAAAAATCGCCCCAAAAACTGATCAGTTTTCTTCAAAATAATATTGTATTACATAACAAAAAATTCATACAAAACAATAGAAATGATTTTTTTCTGAAAAGTGAAATTAGGCACATCCAAAAGTGAAGATTTATGTCTGAGATTTTATTAACTGATCGATATTCAACTTAATGTAGGTCACACATAACAAGTATATTTTTTGGAACTTTCATTTGGTATCTGCAGGCTAAACACACCTTCAAGTGAGAGTATTGAAAACCATCTTAAGTCCCAAATTAAAATATCTTTCTCGTCACTTTGTAATCGTGCTATAAATGTTTTACATTGAACTTAATTGTCTTTTGAAAGTTACGAGAAATTCGATCAAGATTTCTTGTCCGACATGTTTTTCATTAACGACCAAATGTTTACTTATATCTAAAGACAATTCTATTTTCCACTATAATTTGATCTCTACCGTTAATTCACAAAGCAAACGAAAAGTGTTTCTGCCAATGCTGTTTATTAATTTGTCGTAACATTGGTTTTAACGGTAGCTGGGATTTTGGAGGTTGTTGACGCAAAATCAAATGATCAAATTTACAATATCATAATCCAAAAACACAAATACAAATGATTGAAATAAAAGTAGAAATATTTTCTGATACCGCTATCGATCTATAAAATCACAAATACAAAATATCCACAGCTGAAATAAAAATAACACAATAAATTTCAACTTGACAAGGTTAGAGAATATATTATTATGAAATCTTATATATTGTCATTAATAAAAATATTTATACAACAATTTTTTGTTGAATATTTAATTAAGAATTTACTTTTGTCCTGAAAAAACGTATAATTTTATTTTTATTTCTATGTCAAAGATATGTTAATTTGGGTATAAAAAAACTGTGCTTAAAAATACTCCTTGAAGTAATTTCGATAGAAAGGAATGATATTTTTTTGGATGAAAGTGAAACTTTCAATCCACCTGCATAATAAACAAATTTTTATTGATGATATCGAATCTGATGCCAATGGAATTTCTACCAGATTCAGGTCAATTTTATCGTGACTGTTATCGATAGTATTTTAATTTAGTATGTTTGTACTTTCAAAAGATTTGTATCATTTTGGGATTTTAATTAAAATAGTGATAATTTGTAAATTTTTCATAAATAGTGTAAATGCACTATACTCTATTTATATTAACACACATAATGTAAAATCTTGATAACGTGCAAATTAAGTTTAAAATAAATAAAGACTTCACGCGATTTCTCATTTCACATTTTTCTAAAGAGGATGAATTTCTGCCCCACTTGCAGTAAAAATGAAGTAATTGTAATTACATTGAAGTTACGAAAATCTGGTATTGTTTTCGAACAGTCTATAATTACAAAGAATAATGTGTTTAGAACAATATTTTCTATTTTGCATATCAAACTCATCTTAGTACCAATTTCGCAAGCCACTCTTTCAATCATTAAACGAATTACCAATTTTATAGTGAGTTTTTGAAAAATTTTAATTGTTTTACAACTGTTAAATCTTTCTTCTCATTCTCACAAATGCATTTAAATTTCCTCTTCCTGTAACGGAATATTTATTTTCTCGCTTTGCCGGTAGGTTGCTCAACACAAAGACATCTCTCCTCATTTTACAACTTTCGTCACTTAGTCACATACATCAATTACCAATATTTTACAATTTACAATCACAACATGAGTTGCATTATTCTGTCCTATATTTAAAAATGTTTAATTAATGTTTAACTGTACTGAACGCAGTCATCGAAAAATGTGTTTTATACATTATCAAAAAACCAAATAAATTATGGGTCAAGATCGCAAAACTATTTTTATTAATAGAATTGTGATTTTCTTCAACATGCAACTGAAATATTCGAAAAGAGCACAAAGAATTTCTTTACATTCTGTTCTGCTTTATTTTGAATAACTGCTACTTAATATGAACATGTAAAAGAGAAAATTATCATACTTTAGTATACAGAGTAGACACAACAATAAGTTCAAACAAAGATAAAACTGACGTTTGCATTGAATTTTTCTTAAATTCTATTGTTATTATCTTGAACCGTTAGTCATTTTTTGCGAATATTATATGAAGAATTAATGAACCGTAATTAATACCATTTTTTGTTAAATTACATTTTCCTTTATAAAGAAAATGACATTACATTGGAAATATTACTCTAATAATAACAGTAATTCCATTTTTCCACTGATATGTGTTTTCTATAACACTTTTACTCAATGCGGTAATGCCGGGAATCTAATGATGCAAGAAGTTTCCATTTTTCCTACTTTTTTCTAAACAAAGAAATTATTTTTCCCAGATTTTGCAATGCGAAAGTAACAATAGTAATATACTGTAGTATCTTACATTTGATCAGTTTGAAACACCTCTGCGAAGGTCGAACAACCAAAATATTTATTTCTAAATCGACCAAATACTATTGTAATATGTGAAAATGCAAAAGTTTTTATCATCGGCATTTAACACATGTCCTCTAATCTAAACTAGTAAGATATTTAAAAGTTTTACAATTAACAATTTACGTTAAAGTTAAGATAAGCTTTTAAACGTTTAACTTTTCAATTTAAACTGGCAATGACTTGATTATTCCTAATCACCAAAAGCAAAAAGAAACCAAGTTTAAATAGTTGTCGGTCAAGCATATTAAACTCGTGATTGAGGTTGTTTCTACGTAAAAATTTTTGATTGATTATTTATAGAAAAACAGTAATATTTGTTCTTACATGCAGTAAAAGCCATCAAAACTGTCTTGAGTATATAAAAGCCTAGTTCTTCCGCGTTGGTTCCTTGTAGGTCCACCAGAGCGTAACTCCTTTGATTGGTTAGAGGAAGAGTATTCTTAATTCCGTGTTTCGTAGTCAACACACACAAGCACAAACGAGAAAATTGACTGGTACTAAAGCAATACTGTTAACATTGTGATCAAGTAACGCGCGGCTTTCGCTCAGTACCTTTACTCAGTGGGTACTGACAGGTAAAAAGTGCGGAATAGCATAGCGGTATTTAGCCTCTACTCTTTTAGATAGAAGAGGGGGACTGGATTAAGGTAGTACCAAACCTACGTGGAATGCGGATTGGATTTAAGTACCTGTTTCGTTTGCAAAGGTGTTAGCCGCAGCGGCGCCACAACCCCAAACTATTATACACTTGCAACGGATCTTCGGTTTGACCACGCGTACAACCATTTCCGCATACAACATTTTTAAATAAATTTCATTTCATTCAAACTTAATACATTGGCACGTGCTAAATTACTCTCTTAGAGATTTTCGCGTTCTGTTTAAAATAAAGAGAAGCAGCTTTCACGGTAGAACTCTCTTGAACAAAATAGTTTTGCTACGACTTTTTTTTATTAGCAGGTGGCAAATAGTTTTCAAAATCAGCCGCGCGTTATTTATGCACTTTTGGAATTGTTTTGTGGTTTACTAGGTCTTCTACTTTTCCTTCATTATACAAACCAAAGTCGCTGATCTCGTAATTGTCATAATATCTGTAACTGTTTTTCAACAAGAAACTTATTAAACTCTACTCTTCCTGTTATGTACATACTACAAAAAGCAAATAGTTACATCCTATTTTTCATCACAAGAGTATAGGACAGTACTCTCTTTTGATTTGGATAAAGCAGTTGATTTACTTCTGGGTACTATAAATTGTATGTAATATACTGCAGAGCATTAAAAAATGCCTAATGATGTGTTAATGCATTATTCTGGGTCGTTTGTTTTTTTGCTGTAAGTCCAGCGTTAAGGCATTAATTATGCAGCTTAATTAATAAATCAATAAAAAAAAAATCTTTGCATAAGTAGTAAATACACAAATCGATATACTTCTTTATTGAATAGAGAAATATTAATCTTTTAATTTTCACTAAATGAAATTTTATTTTCAGAAAAACAGTAAACACTAAATTTAATTTTTTTAAAAAAGTTTCGATTTTGTTTTTCTTATTATTAAGCACCACAACGCAACGTAAATGTGTAGACAGTGAACGTAGTAATAGTGAGGAACTCAACTCTCGTCCTCATGCGCTGGATATTGATTTACCTCAAACTGAGTACAGCCTTCTGCAAAGCGTCCCACATATACATACCTACAGTATATAATATTATATAGAAAATTTATTGTTTATATTTGTGTATTACACTCAGTATATTTACATATGCCTATATATGTATAATATGTGGACAGAAGAGTAAATTTAGCAAAGCTTTGCAAATTATAATATTAAAATAAAATATGTTTACTCAGCGATTTAGAAAAGTTGTGGATAAATATATTTTTTTATGCTTCAGTTTCATTAACACCATTAAATAATTACGAACAAAAAAGCAAACAATCGAACTCAATTTCAGTTTGTCAATACATTAGGAGTTGGATATGTTTTATTGAATCCTATTGGACAGCGAAGAAACTTCGGCAACCGGAAACGAAGTCTTAGAGCTTTAATTAACTGTTTGCATAACAATCTAAAGAAAAAACAAGAAATACGAACATGTTAATTACTTAGTTGTTCAATCTAGTACATTGGATTCTTTAAGCTACTTTATAGTTTCACAATTTAATAATTATTGAGAAACTATTCAAGCAATAAATAGTTGCTGATTCTGATCATTTTGGGATTAATAATCGTCTCTTAATTTTACATGAATATATTTAATATTTATATATATATTAGCTAAAATAGGTTACGCTTAATTACAAAATCTCGACGATAAACCCTCGATAAATCAACTTATCCGGAAAAACCAACTTTACCAAAAAACTATAATTATTTAACTCAAACCAAAATTCACATTACTAGTAAAATATTTTTTACATTAGTATTATCTTAAAATAACAAACTGCAAAAGTAAAACTCAAACTTGAAAAAAAATTTTTTTCAGTCATGAGAATTGAATTGCTTTTATTAATTTCGTGCTGAACGAGAAATTTTTTCAAAAATCAAGCAAAATATTTAATTTTTCCAAGTAATTTATTGATTTATAACACGCCTTGGAAATATTTTGGCGTGGGATATGCAGCTATGATGAATACTAATTGATGAAAAATATTCAGTAAATTCAAATTTAATACTCCAATAACCATAAACTATAAATCAGAGTAAAACAAAAAGATTTGAAGCTTTAAACACACCACAACGAATATAGAACAGAAAACTGCTTGTAGAATTAATGTATTTTATGGAAAAACAGCATTAATGTATTTTATAATATACTACTGATTATTGTAATGTATTCGTTGGATTCAGGTTGAATACATTAAATATTCTCATAAATCAACATCATTAATTAATTAAAGCTCAATTTCAATCTCCAATTTTTATTCTAAAAAGTCTATTTTTTAAGTTTCAATCTTTTTTTTTTTTAATTTAATAATCTATTTATGTTGTACTGAAATTTGTGAAACTCGCAAATGTAATATACAAATTTCTGTTTGTTCGCCCTAAGTTAATTAGTTCTAAAAATGAGCCGACGTGAACTGGCCTGACCTGACCTAACTTAACCTTCTTTTCCGCTCGCTTACCAAAAACAAACATCATTAGAATATTACTTCTACCAATTTTACATTAATACTGAAAAAATTACATCTGTTTATTTGTTAAATTAATAATTATATTTTATTGGTGTCTACTTCCAAATGTCATCTGCTACAAAATTTCCTAAATTTCAAATTTACAAATTTTTATATATCAATTTTATAAAAGAATTAAAGCTGTATAAAAAATTGTATCATGTCAGTCATTTTTATAAAACTCTAATATACTTTCATGGGTTGTATTGTGCGTATGCGCAAAATGGTTGTGCTTTGAGCTTCCACTGTGCTTTCTGTTGACATTGTTGACAATCACATTGTTTTATTCAATTCCTGTGGTTTTTCTGTAATTCATATCATAAATTTAATCAGTTTGAGGTGAGTAAATATCATATAACAGATAACTGTAACATTTACATGAATTTTTCAGTTGCAGGAATGTAGGAGCTTATGTTCATAACAACACCTAAAAAAGCACAAAATAATATTTTCAATATTTCTTCTATCAATAAAAGGTAGCTGAAAAAATGAAAGAGAAAATAGAGAGAAAGTTTCAGTCTGTCTGTATGAAAAGTTGAAGTCCTCACAGGATTATTATCAATTACTGAAGACCTTAAACTCCAACAGAATTGTAAAAGTTATGAATATGAATGAATTATAAGTAAATTAAAGAATTCTATTGTCGATATATTTTTTCTTTTTTTCAAAAAATTTATAGATAATTCCCTAACAAGATAGCAAATCCTGCTTAATTGAAAAAAACGAATAGTCCAGAACTAAACATGAAAATTTGTTTTTATTTTGATCCTCTAATAATTGCCTGTGATTTGAGCAATTACGATACGAGTTATCAGCATGAAGTAATTACCTTTATAATATTGCGGTTTGCCTTCAACCAGTTGGCATATGAACACGTGGATTTGTGACACCAGTATATAGATAAAAAGAGTATATTTATTTTGAATATATACCTATTAAAAGAATATTTTTGATAATAAAAGAATGGTATAAAATAATAGAATAAGTTTTAAAAAAATTTGTAATAAATTTTTAGTCAGTAGATGGTGTGGTAATGTAAATACGCATCCTGGAAAAGGTGGCGGGGTATCGACAAAGGGCTCCGGTGCGATTGGAGTTTTCCGTAATGTAGTGAGGGCGGCGTCGGCGCAAGAATGCAACCCCCAAATAGATTAGGCCGACTCGGGGTGTGTACGACAGCCTAAACGCCACCGGTACAATTCACCCTTGCTCACGGTTCAAATGAAATGAAAATGTAAAAAAACTAGTTAAATAGTTGTGATTTTCCGAACGGTGAAAACGTCGAAAAACAATGCACAAACCGACCTTATATCAAGACTGATCAAGATGCCCTTTTGCAACCGCTTAACCCTCGCAAATTGACCGGAAGTAGTGTAAATTTCTTGTGAACATGGTGTGTGTAAATTTTCTACGAAATAGGACCTTGAAGAAACTATTTTATGTGATTATTATTTTGTTCATAAGAATTTATCCAGCATTTATGGATCAAGGAGAAGACATTCCCCATAACGAGTAAGATCCGAATCTTATAACCCTCTGACGTAATAACCTGCTCAAAATACGCAATTAAAGCCACGAAGCTCGAATTTTTACCCTCTCTTTGCCGAGCTTTGTGGCTGCTATTCATTCTAATAAAATCCAAACTGAAAAATCACATTCACAAACATTTATTCATAATTGACAAAACATAACAACTTCATTACAAAAGTGAAAATCTGAATCACGTGGAATACTTCAGGGTAGCACAGTTATCACCTAAACGTGACAAGCTTAGTAACTATATTTTAACCTCATAAGCTAATAAAACTCATATTTCGAAATAAATAACATTATTTCATTTTTAATATGACAGAGAATCAAAATCCTTAACATTCCTGCTGCATTATTTCCATTTAATTAAAAAAAGCTCAAAGCTTTTTTTTATTTTTATTACCAAATGCTTGAATATTCCTAACCCATCATTTACAACGTTAATAGTCGACATACTAAATAAAATTCAATAATTTTCATTTGGAAAATATCATATATGTAACTTTTCCACTAATAGTCGACATTTGATTTCTTTTAGTTGTATTTAATAGCAACTACTTGCGTCTAATCGTCTTCTACATCTTTGCCATTAAGACTTTTAATGTAACCACCAAGAGTATATGATTGTTGGAAAAGTATAGCCTTCTAACCAGTTTTTCATTAATTAAAACCAGTTTTTTAAAGACTTTACATTATTCTCGGTAATGTCATTTTATTAAATTTTATTTTAGTATATAACTGTAGAACGCACAAAACATATTCCAGATTTATTAGATTCTTTCAACTTCTAAGCCAACCAAACTAAATCTTTAATACCATTCCAACACAAATACAAACGGATTTATTTCTATATACTATTTAAATTATTAAATTTTTTTTTTGCTCGGCAAACCCACAAACTCTTGATTATCTTATTTTGAGAAGAAATATTCAAAAGAATCATTCATAAATAGTTAGACTGTAATTTTCTTCAAATGACTGTTGTCATTTGATTTTTCCCAAAACTTCCATTTTCTTATTATGATTAATGTAAAATTATGAAATCAATAAGAACCCCAATTTTCTTTCGTCGATTATAAACTTGCATGCAAAACTAATCCCAAAATAATTGTTTGAAAGAAAAAATAAAAATAGATTATAAAAGCTCGAATGTTTATAATTCATAATTGAGCTTTTTTCTTAAACTGACCACTTGCATAAAAAATTGAAATAAAAGCGTTGAATAATGGACTTAATGTTGTAATAAAATACACAAAGGTGTTTATTAATGACACGCCATTTCTATTGATTATTCTTTTCAGAATGGATTTGTCGAGTAATTATTTAAATAATTTTATTTTTAAAATTAATTGTGTGAGATAGAATAGGAAGGAAGATTTTTGACAGATACTAATCTCTTCTATACCACTTTTGGTGAAACTGGAGCAATTGTAGCCGCAAGAGCATAGTTCAGAATGTTAGACCTAACATCTGTCACTTCTACAACTAACTATAAAAATTAGTTTCCAAATTTTTCACAGCCTGGATGTTAGATAACTCCAGACAAGGAACAAATATTAATGAATGACGGATAAAAAATAAAATTGGGTTTTAGTTATAACTATTTAAATAGTTTTTGTTATTGGGTGTCTGGTCTAAGAAGTGGTTCCTGTAGGACAGCAAGGGTCAGAGTATAAGACAGGAAAGGGTATGTTATGCCAGAGGTAGAGGGTGTATTGATCTATCCCTACTATCGTTCTTGCCAGGCTAGAGGGGACGACTATTCTTGCCTTTTAGATTGAGAAATGCCGTAATGTACAATTTTCATAATCCTTATACCTTCATAATTTTACAACCCTAATCGATATTATACTATAATGTGTTCCAATTTCAACAAAATACCCTTTTCGCGTATTTTAATTCGCTTAAACTCCGTTCTATAGATTTTTCACCTACACGCCTGTGCGTAATTTTGACGCACTTTTAAAATTCAAAGTGTCACTCTAACGCAATTTATTCTAACCGAAAGTATTACTAATTTTCTCTTAAACTTTTTTTTCCAGAGTTAGGAATTGGGCGCTGAAATTCGGAGTAGATCTATGGCAATTTGGTAAATTGTTGACAAGGATGAAGGAGCTCCAAAAGGTAAGAGCGAAATGCTTAAATGACTGAAACAATTTGAAAAAAAAAAAACTTTTCATAAATTTAGTGAAATGTTAAATTCTCTGTAAGCTTTTCACAGCATTTTACGTTATTGGGGTCGTACAAAAGGACATTTTGCATATAGTTTAAAGCCATAAGCTCATTTACTGTGAAGAGTAAGTCTAGTGGAAATTATAGAATAAAAAGAAAATTCTGCGAAGTGACAGTAATTGGTCTTGGAAGGTATAAGCATCGAAATTCTCGGTTATAAGCTTACAATGAATATCGTGAAATTAACCCTCCCCCAAATTTAATTGAATTTCCAATCTCGACGTCGTCGCTCACCGTTATCCAATGATTTTGTCATTTTTAGCTTTGTCTCATAAAGTATGCTCACGGATAAATCTTCAAAAATTAAAAGTTTTTCAATAGACTGAATCACTAATTCATTTCAGAATTTAATAACTTTCCTGGCAGTAGTCGAAATGCAATTTATTTAATCAAATTTATTATTTCAACATATAAATACCTTGAAATGACCAGGTTTAGAGTTTCCATAGTCATTTCACTATTAGAAACTTCGTAATGCTACCTTGCTACCTAGTGTTGGTAATCAAAATCAATTACACGAACTCATTTATTCCAGAAATATCATGATGAAAATATCAAAGTTGCTAGAAAAGATGGGTTGCTTTTAATCAGAGATATGGCTAAAGAAGTTCAAAATATGATGAGTTTTAAAATCGAAGCAGTTAGGGTAAGTTTGATATTATTTTTGTCAATATTTCCGAAAAAAAAAGAATGTTATTAGAGGATAACTGAATCAGCTGAACAAGCTGCGTTAACGCCACAAACTGATAACGGACAACCCTTTCGTTATTACAATGCCAAAAGACTGAATTCGTTTGGTCCTGATGGACGACCAGTTGAAGGTACTCGAGAAATGATGTTAACGCCAAATGCCCATTTTGACCATTTACCAGTAAACAGTAGTCTTAGTACTGTCTTAATTCCTCCAAATGTAGATGAATACGGTAAGAAAAATGAGTAGAAAAAAAACTAAAAACAATATCAAAATTTAAATTTCCATAGACTCAGAAGTTATAAACGCAATCCAATGGTCCGAACATTTAGATCCACTTTTTATTCATAACTATGATGACGATCCATCGTTGTCTTGGCAATTCTTTGGTAGTTCAACCGGCTTTCTTCGAAGATATCCAGGTAAGATAAATTCTTCAATATCAGAGTTATCACTTGAATGTTCTTTAAATTCGCACCGCTTTTAAAATAAAATCAACAGGTATTGCTTGGCCCCCTGAGGATATGTCAACAGTCTGGCAACGTCCCAGAAACTCGCGCAACGTTTACGATTTTCGATCCTCATCATGGTATGTCTCTGCAGCAACATCACCCAAAGACATAGTAATCCTCATTGACAACTCAGGATCTATGAGTGGTCATAAATCTAACCTTGCTAAAGCTACAACCGAATCTATTTTAAACACTCTCGGTGATAACGATTTTGTCAATGTTTACAAATTCTCAGATATCACTGAAGAAACTGTTCCGTGTTTCAAAGACATGCTTGTCCAAGTAGGTTTATTATCATAATTTTTGATATGATTTAACAGACTGTTTTAAGGCTAACAGTGAAAACGTTCGATGGTTAAAAGAATCATTGGCAACGTTCAAAGCCGAAAATATTGCAAATTTTACAGCCGCGCTTGTCACTGGTTTTGAAATTTTGCATAGAGTAAGACAAATTCCTCCATCAAACTTACAAACTAAAAAAAAAAATTTTAGTATAATAGAACAGGGCAAGGTTGTCAATGCAATCAAGCAATCATGTTAATAACAGACGGACCACCATCTACTTATAAAGAGATTTTCAAATTGTACAATTTCCCGCATCATCCAGTACGAATTTTCACTTATCTAGTCGGAAAAGATTCAAGCAGTGCGCATGAAATGCACTGGATGGCTTGCGCAAATAAAGGTACATACAAAATCAAATCTATCAAATCTATATCTTATTCCTTCAGGATATTACACAAGGATTGAAAATTTTGAAGAAATCAATGAAAAAGTCTTGCATTATATTGAAGTAATGGCAAGACCGATGGTCATGTATCAAACTGATCATCCTATTCAATGGACGTCTGCTTATGTTGGTGGTCGAGTAAGAAATTTCAATTGGTGATAATTAAACAAAATAACGCGGGTATTCCAGGCTGATTCCTTTTTAAATGATAAAATTGGACAGCTTATGACGACTGTGACTACTCCGGTTTTCGATCGACGCAACCATACGGTAAGCTTAAAACAATTTAGGATAAATTTTCAATAATTTTTATTAGATCCGAGTTGCTAATTTACTTGGTGTGGTTGGAACCGACGTGTCGATCGAGCAAATAAAGAAACTAGTTCCGCCATATAAGGTAAAATAAAAATTTTCAAAACTTTTGACTAATTATCATTACTTATAGCTAGGAGTAAATGGGTACTCATTCATAATTAATAATAATGGTCACGTTTTATATCATCCCGATCTGCGACCATTGGTAATAATATAAACTTGACAATTCCAACTAATAATATCAAAATTTCAGCAAAGTAACGAATTATATGAGGATACTTTAGAACCTCAATATGTATCAGTAGATCTTACTGAAGTAGAATTAGTAGAAAATGAGAATGGACCTCGCGAGAACCATTCTGTTCTCCTTGATGTAAGTCAAATTGATAATATTAATCCAAAATTAATAAATTTCTTGCAGTTGCGATATGATATGATTCAGCAAAAAGAAGGAGAAACAGAATTAGCTGTGAAAATCCATTATGACAACTTAGTAAGTTGAGAAAATTTACATTTGTTAAAAACTAATGATCATTTTTAGCGCCGGGTTACAACTAGAAGACATAAATATTTTTATACTCCAATTGAGGGTACCCCATTTTCTTTAGGTCTAGCAATACCTGAACGGTATGGCATGTATGAGCTATTGGCGGAACAAGAGATTAAACACAGTCAAAGAAATGGTAAAATAAAATATGAAAAAATACCAATTTAACTTATCAATTTGCAGTGACTGATTATTTCAAAGGCAGCAACTGGAAAGTACATCCCGATTGGTAATAAACCATTCGCGCTACTAAATTCTAGATAAAAACTTTATTTACTTAGGGTTTACTGTGAATATACAAGTGGAACATCGGGAGAACAGTCATTCCGGACAGCTGAAGAAAGAGTTTTACATTTTTTATCAAGAACTAGACGACCCGGATGGAAATGGATGTCATTACGACCACGATCTCCTTCGCAACGTGAACATCATCATCAAACAACGAAAAAGGACAAAGAAGCTTATTTTTGTAAATATATTATCAATTGGATTATCCAAAAGTTAATCTTAACTTCTAGGTGATAAAAATCTTCTGCAATCGTTAGTTTTAGACGCTATGGTTACTGAAGAATTAGAAAGACATAATACACGATCAGAAGATACTCAGTAAGTGTTTTTAAAATATTATGCATGGTTTGATAATACCACAAATGTGATATATTAACGCACTAATTAGTTTTAACAAGTTAATTTACTAATTTTCTCTGCACATTAGCCCTATTGGCACACTTTTGGTACAGTTGATAAGGTAAAGTCTTCAAGAAGATCCTAGTCTTGTTCTTTGATAAGTTCTAGAAAAAAAAAGGTATTTATTATCGAAAATAGCATAAAAATCAAATATCGATGATAAATACTTCATGGTATAGGTAGCAATTTTTAGTTATTTGATATTTTACTAAATTTTAGGAACATCGATTTGGGAGTACTATTAATATAATATTCTATGTATTTCAGGTTTTATCATAGGTTTTTTGATATCAATCGTCTGGAATTTTTTCTAATATTTTAATATTTACAGGCAAGGACATCAAATATTTGGATTGACGTTAACATTTGTCGCTACAAGAAGTGGACTTCTTAGATGGACTGACCACGTTAGTCCTGGTGAAAAACCACAACAACCGTATGTATCCTCAAAATTATCAAACGTATAATCTATTGTTTTCTTAGACATTTTAGTGAAACAAATGTTAAAGCAATGGACGAAACTTGGTACAAACGAGCAGTCGACCAGCATTCAATCGAGCCAGAAAGTTTCGTTTTTTCGGTACCTTTTGATAGTAACCTTCAGGAAAATCCACTGATTACTGCTACTCATGCAGTTTTTGTGGAGCATAATGGGCATAGAGCCCCAGCTGCTGTTGTTGGTTTACAATACAAACATTCAACTTTAGCATCGCTTTTTTTGAATATCACATCTAAAGTAAGAGTTATATAGTTTTGATAGAAGTACTATTTACATATTCTAGTGTACTGGCAAAACTACATGCAATAAGACTTGTGCAAGCGAAAAATTAGACTGTTACGTGCTTGACAATAATGGTTTTGTTATAATATCGGAAAAAACTGAACACACTGGGCAATTTTTTGGACAGATTGATGGTACTATAATGGATTCTTTAGTCCAAGATCGTATTTATAAAAAAATTACGGTTTACGATTATCAAGGAGCCTGTTCTAATAGTAAAAATCACTATAGTGGTGATGGTTACAAAATAAAACCATTCGATCCAATCAAATCTTTCTTCAAATACTTGTTTAGATTTTTTATAATTGTGGTATTAAAAGTACAGGATGTTTATGGAACTGCGATTGCTTATGCTCAAGATGAAGAAATTATTTATTCGGATTATGATACAAATTTTGATCATTATCCAACAGGAGAGGATATAATGGGAGAACAGGATCCTATAATTCCACCATATACTAATACTCCATCATTTGTGCCTCCATATGAATCTGATCCTATGGAAGGTGTCGATATGACTCAATTTGGAGTACGACCTTGTGATCGGAAAGTTGATTTGTATTTACTCCAACCTGATAAACTGAACGTAAGTGGGCAAAGTGACCCTTTGAAAGGTAAATTAACAAACTGTCATGTAACTGCTTGTGAAAGGTAATAAAATTGATAATTTGTATCAAAATAAAATATTATTATTTTTAGACCATTCAGTGTTCAGAAGATTCCGCATAGTAATTTGATTTTGTTGGTTGTGGACACTTTGTGTCCTTGTGGGAGTAAACAATTTAGTATTGTCCCACAGGAACTGATTTATGATACAGGGAATGGAGGTTGTTTGCATAAACCTAAAGATAGTTTATACAGAAGACGTCCACCGAAGTGTATTAATTATCATCCAGAGGTAAATATATTTTTTTCTTGTTAGCAATATTTAGTTTCTTGTTTTAGGAAAGTGAAATAAATATTTGTGGTAAAGCATCGATTAAATCCGTAAGCATTGTAAGCTTAATTATTATAAGTGCAATGCACTATACTTTGGCCCTTTTGTCGTGATTGTAAGTTACAATTTTAAGATTATATATACCTTTAAAAACGTAAAAAAGCAACTTTGTTGCGTTAATAGACTACAATGAAAATTCTTAAATAACAAGATAATTATCATTTATTCATATCACAAATCGTATTATTTCAGTAGTTTAGAACAGTTAAAAAAAAATATATTGACAAAAGTCGTAAAACTAGTTGAATTTTTTATATAATTTATAAAATCTGAAAGTAATTTTGGGTGTATTTGTACATATCAAATGTTGTAATATTATAACCTGTGATTTTCAATTAATGAAAATTGCAATTCCGTATTATTTATTGTATTTAATTGACAATAACCGTCATTTTATTTTATTTTATTTAAATTTGATTGATAATGTTCTGGTGGCGCAATAACTATGGTGGTTGTAGAAAAAATATATACACCTAGCATGGGATTGAGCAACCTGTAATATGACAATACTTATTGTAAAACTGTGAATATTGGCATACAAGGTTACTTAGGGTAGTCAACATAATATGCTGTTGTACATAAAAAAAAAGGTCTGTATGTTGTATAATTAATTTTGTTATAATAATAACAATTCCATATTGTAAGTGCCAGTTTGGATTTTTTTAAGCTCTATTAAGATAAATCTGACAAAACGAAACTTTGCTTTTTTTGGTATGATATGTGTCAAAATATTTGTAAATTATAATATTAGAATTTGTACATTAATAGATACAATTAATGTATTGAATTAATTCCATGTAATGTAATATAAATATTTTACATAATTGACATTAATTAGTCTACTAATGTACATGTAGCTAGGATAAATTTTGTAATTAAAAAGTTAATTATTTTGTAATGTGGAGTGAATGAAATATGTCATTAGTATAGTGTGTTTGATACAGCCATTTTGGTTAGATCGAATTATGCTAACTTATTTCATATCTTAACTACACTATACTAAAACTGAGTCTTCCAATTAAAACAAATAATTAATTGTAAGTTATCATGAAGATCTAGAAAAATGTAGTACTAACAATGTATTCAATTTTAACCAACATGTGTAGAACAGTTATCAAGCATTGTTTATTTGTCAAACGTTGATTGTCTGTTGTATGTACAATTCATACTAGACTTCACCATATCTTAAATGAATTGCATAGTTTTAATTAAATACTATTATATTTAAAAATTTGTTCTTATTTCCAGATTTATCCTATTCAACAATCTCACATGATAAGTCCAAGGCAAAAAAAATGTATAACAAAAAAAAAGTTCTTTAGAAATATGGTATCGCTCCTTTAAATCAAAATCAAAACTTTTTAATATTGATTTTATTGCTCTGTACTTTTCATATGTAATCAAAATCTTTCATTTTATTATTCATTCTGGTATAAAAACTTATGTGTTACTAATTTTTTATACAAATAATCTAACTACTAATGTTAAAATAAAAGTAAATGTATACTTTCAATCTAATAAAATTTTTAAATTGTAATTTTTTTCTTATAAATTAGATACAACAATAAAAACGCGGAATTGCTAAATTAGAAAATATATTATAGTTTTATTTACACTTTGTACTGTCAAGTTAATAAATAAGAAATTATCAACAGATTATTTAAAAAAAAAAATAAACTGACAACTGAAAAATCATAAAAATATACTCTTCGTTTCAGACGGTTGCACTGAATCAACGTTTGGTTTACTTTCACACGAATCATTTTTAATAGTAATAGCAAAATCCAACACTTCTATTGGCTTTTTATCTTTATGTTTTTTCGGTACATTTCTAAAAAAAATCAATTAGTTCTGACTATTTTTTGTGGGAAATAAATACCTAATTGATGATGTCGCAGGCTTTACCCATTTCAACTCATTAAAAACAGCATCAAACGAACAAATTCTCCACTTTTTAAGATGTCCAGTTATAACTTTATGGTGGGTCCATGTTGTTTTAAAGTTTGAAATGTTTTGAACGGCGCCTAATCGACACAAATCACGATTGAGCTTACTTTTTTCTACATCAATGATATCTCTATTTGATGTAACAGAATTTTCAGATTTTAAAGGTACACAGTAACAATCGTTTTCGTCATCGCTGTATTCATAATCTAACTCTTCTTCAGGCAAACTGAAGTCAAGTTTCTCGTCTGTGTTCATAGTAATATGAGATAATTGTACATTTTCAAAACTTCATCAACACTTGAAAAACATTTTGTTAACATTTCATAAATTTAAAAAATTTTCAAATTCTAACAACTGTTTGCTTCATGACAAGGATGCAAAAATTTTAGGTTAGGCATGTTTTGACATTTTATAAGGTGACAACTGCGTCTTGTATGAAGATAGGCACAAATATATAAATATTTATTATAAAAAAATTTAAAATTAATAAATTGTTCAATATTTGCAATTTTATTATTAATCAAACATAAATTATGAATTGGAGTAAGGAACGAATTTGTATTACAGTTAACTAAAAAAGTATTTCTTCATTATGTAATGTAGGGCACTGTATAAACAAAAAATGAGCTATTAATTAAATTCGAATTTATCGTTATTCTGTACAAAATGTTTTAATTTGCAAACGAAGTTGAATAGGTAATAAGTTTTGATTTTTCTACGTTATCAAAAAAATGACGCGCTGCCGTAGAGAATTTTCTAGAAGAATTTCAAAATATGCATAAAATATTGCATAAGAAGAATTGAGTGGGTTTATTGTGTAAAATAAAAGTTTATTAATAGTTTGAATGTATTTGAAAATGGATAAAATTGCTGTAAATTGTGATTTTTCTGAAAATAGTTTATGAGTCTATTGTATAATAGATGGCGCTGTTTACCAAACATCCCGAGAATTTTCAGAATCGTTGAAACGTGAATGTAAATGCATTTATCAAGGTTGTAAGTGTAGGACGAAGTACAGTAAAAGGTTTAGTTTATACAAAGGAATGTTAAAAAATGGTAAGTTAATGTTGAAATGCGTAAAAAGTTTGTAAAATTTAATGTTAAAATTCCCACAATTGTTAATGCGCAGACTCGTGCGAATTGTTTGTGAGCGAAAACAATGTCGGGCATTACCAACACTGTCTGCTACGATCGATATCAGAGAATGTGACGTAAAATTATCTGTCATTGTGCAAGGCGAATATTTACCCATGTAAAAATGTTGTACTAAGTGTTGTGGACGTGGCAAGTGCGAAAAGAAATAAATAATTGTGAAAAATACGGTAACAGACATGTTTTTCTGTTAAATGTGTAACATACACGCAGGTGCGTACGCAGCCGTACTAATAATTTTAACTGGGCCTGCTCCATTGCTTGAGGACGCGCGATTCACTTAAACAAAATTTCTTCAATTATATTCAAAAAAACATACACATTTGAGGGAATTGTTAGAATAAACATTTGACTGACACCGCCTTATAGATGTAACAAACTTTGGAAGCCATTTTAGTTAAATGTCTTTTGCACGACACGTCTGGCGCCAAACCTCTGCCCTTTTGCGCAAATACTGTTTATGTTCATGTGCATGTGTTAAAAATGTGATGCACAAATGCACTGCATCAACACAGAACATAAATTTTCTCAATTTACTTACTAAAAGCCTTCAATCGAAATATGTTATCTATAGGGAATGTTGGGGGCAAGGGGGAACATCAATTATTGATTTTGTACTGTAGCATTTATACATATATCCTATATTCCAATAATATAACAACATTACTAACAAATCCTCTAGATTTTTTCTACAAAACTATAACTCAATTTTCAACAAGTGCCGAATATGATTAATCAAAAAAATCACTATGAGGTAGGTTAATCTAGACATAACCTCAATGTACTTTACGATTTTCAGCATTTATTATTTTGAACCATCATTTTTGACTTACTAATTTGACCAGAAATTTTCTTTATTTTATACAATGCTTCTGTTCTAAACAAATTACCCATTTCCTTCCTATTACAAATACAAAATCTGAATACTAAAAAAAATTACATTCTATTCTCTTGTGCATTTTTGTTTCAATTCTATTAGTATTATACCTTTGTTACATCTATATATACTTTTATCAAATGTTTATATTTTTTTGCGTATTCAAAACCATTGTTTTTCCGAATCATTGAAACTATGTTAAAAAAGAGGCAGTTGATTGTGAAAAGAATGAATTTTTCAGGACGCCCGTCTTCCACATTGCGGGTAAATGGTTTTGATAATGAATACTTCTAATGGCAATCAGGCCAATAGTGAAGAAATCGCAATGGTTGTTGGTTCACCAATGTCTATTCAATCAGACGATGACGACGATAATTGTCAGTCGTCGGCAGGGTCAGCCTGTGAAGAAGGGTCTGACTTCATGACGGCGGCTATGGACGATGAAGTCACTGCTCAGTTAGCTGCTGCTGGTAAATAATCAATTATCTCATTGTTTATATTGTTAAAAAATATATATTTGTATATTAAAGGACCAGTTGGAGTTGCTGCTGCTGCAGCTATAGTTTCTGCCAAGAAACGCAAAAGACCTCATTCATTTGAAACAAATCCTTCTATAAGAAAAAGACAGCAAAATCGTCTACTTCGAAAGTTGAGAGTAAGTTGTTTTATTGTTGAAATTGAGTTTTGGATTAAAAAGAATTGTTTTTAGCAAACGATAGACGAATTTGCTACTCGTGTAGGTCAACAAGCTATAGTATTAGTAGCCACACCAGGCAAACCAAATATAAGTTATAAAGTATTTGGCGCTAAACCGTTAGAAGATGTAATAAAAAATCTTCGAGGGATGATTATGGAGGAGTTGGAGAATGCGTTAGCTCATCAAGCTCCTCCTCCTGTACAAGACGATCCATCCCTTTTTGAATTACCTCCTCTAATCATCGACGGTATTCCTACTCCTGTGGAAAAGATGACGCAAGCACAATTACGTGCTTTTATACCTTTAATGTTGAAATATTCCACTGGAAGAGGAAAACCTGGATGGGGACGCGAATCGACTAGACCACCATGGTGGCCTAAAGAATTACCTTGGGCGAATGTCCGAATGGACGCGCGTAGTGAAGATGAAAAACAAAAAGTTTGTCGTTAACGATAAAAGTTTTTATTAACTCATAAAGAAACAAATTTTAGATATCGTGGACGCACGCGTTGCGACAAATAGTTATTAATTGTTACAAATTCCATGGCAGGGAAGATTTGCTACCGGCGTTTACGGAAGAAGACGAAAAGGCTAATGCCACTGCTACTGCCAACGCGAATGTCAATACCTCGGTTGGTGTCTTAAAAATGCATTCCTCAGGAATAGTACCTACTCATAAGATACAGATCCAAGCTAACGGGTCGCCACAAATAATTGCCGCTTCACCTGATGGTTTGTCAGGTTCTTCTGCGCAAGTTTGCCTCGATCCTGCGGGATATAGTTCAGACGTTGATGTGTGTAGAATTTTATATAACAATGTTGTTTATAATTTTTATTTTATTTTATATTTTATGTTATTTTAGTTGTCTACAAATTTTTTCCTCATTATTATTATTTGATGCCTGTTTAGCTTGGTTTTGTTTTTTATTCATTTTTTAGTTAGTGTTCGGCGTTTTTTATAAACGCTGGACCACTCATAGGAATCCGTAATTCAAGCGAAACTTTATTAATATCAATTGGTAAGCATTTTGCTTGAATTACGAAATATAAAAAATTTGATACAATTAAAATTATCAAATAAAATTATTTTAGATTACTACACAATATACACCAACGGTGTTGCACACGATTACCAATCCCGATGGTACTGTCAGTATTGTTCAAGTAGATCCCAACAATCCTATTATTACGTTACCCGATGGCACAACAGCCCACGTTCAGGGAATGGCAACCGTAAAAAACGCTCAATTTTATTGAATTATGAAAATAATTTCAAAATTTATAGATTCAGACGGGTCAAGGTGATGGGACTCCCGTTCATACCATCCAGGCAATATCTGAAAGTGGTTCCCAAGGTGAAGTTGTTGATTTGAATTCAGTAACAGAAGCTACTCTCAATTCTGAAGGTCAGATCATCCTAACGGGAGAGGATGGTCATGGTAAGTTATCAAAAAAAGGGTTAATAGTAGTTTCTGTAATGAGTTTGGAAAAATACAAATTCCAAACAAGTTGCAGACGATACTTTTTCTACGACTATAGCGTAAAATTGAACAAAACATCAAGAGGTATCTATAAGATAGGTTTCCTCTGTGTGTTATTTTGATTAGAAATTTCAAAAATCAAATAGATTAGACACAAAAATTAATTGTTTTTTTATTGAATCCGCAGTTGTTTGTAAGGTTAATTTTTCCACCGACGATACGATGGCGTTGCTTGTGCTCATTCCAGCTCTAGGGCAAGAGTGAATATAAGAATGCCATAACTAAAAACAAATTAAAAAAATGGAATTTCACAATAGTCGTAGAAAAAAAATCATTTGTTTGATTTTGTTTTATTTTATTTGTATTATCACATAATCTGTTCAGGTTACCCAATTTCAGTAAGTGGCGTTATAACGGTACCTGTAACTGCATCAATGTACCATACAATGGTTGCAAATATTCAACATCTACATACCAACAGCGATGGGACAGTTTGTGTAACCCCAGTTGTACCAGTACCTAAGGTAATTAGAATTAATTGATTTTCAATTAATTTATTCATTTTATTTTTTGTTATTTTTGTTGATGCTGAGTGTGGTTAATACTTGTAGTCTGTTGATAAGGTGGAGCCGAATAATGGTGACAACATGGAAACATTGGCTGTTACACCAAGTGGTTTAACAACCCATTCTATGATGATACAGAGTTCAGGTAATGAGGGTCCACAAGTTTTACAAGTTTTGTCATTAAAAGATGCAACTGTGCTGACAAAAGCAATGCAAGGTATTGCAGACGTTAAAACAGAAGAAACAATATTAAGTGACCAATAAAAAAAACAACGCTGAGGAAAAATGCTAAGAAATTAAAATAATCGCGTGTACTCACTGATTTATTATTTATCGAGAGTATTTTATTCATATATTTTTTTTTTTTTTATTTTTTTTGTATAGGTAGTGAGGTATATAATTTTATTAGTAGGAAAAATTTATGAAATTCATCCATTAATTGATTATTGTGTTTTCCTGAATATCCATTAAATTAACTTTTAACAAAAGTGGTGGTAAATAATTTCTGTTGAAATATAATTAGGCTAAAAGTAAACACTATGTTTCTGGATAAGTGTGGTAAACGTCTAAGAAGGATTATACTATAATTGTATATAATATAAATATATCTATATATATCGGTTATTGTGCTTTTATAAATTGTTGTGTATACAATTTTACATAACTAATGCTTTGATTCTCATTTTATGCAACTTATTAGGATTTAGGCCTATTTTAGGGCCAACGATGATCATAGCATTGTTTTCATGTGCTGTATATTTCCAATTCATATTTATCATGAGAAGGACAACGACCTTTATACCAATTATAGTACTTATTTCTTGTGATCTTCAAATGCCGGAAAGTTTTTTTTTTTGTTTTTTAATATTAAGTTTAGTTGCTTCATCATGGTCATTTTTTTCTTTTTTTTTATAGTCGCTTATGGGTGTGGACTGAAGGTAATTATTATTTTTCTTTATTATTTATTTTTTATTGAATTAATGGTAGAGTTGTGTTATCCCACTTATCTAAAACATGAAGCACGAATACTACGTATTTTACTAGTCACTTTTGGCATATAAATGATGTTAGTTTTATAATGAAAGATTAGTGTTCATGAGGAGGTATATACCATGTATCAGCAACTTAGTAACTAATTTATCATTGGTCAATCTCTGTTGATCCTTTTATATATGTGCATATTGAGTATAATTTTATCTTGTATATTATCATAATTAATTTAGATTAATTTAACATTGTTAATTATTTTTAGTTATTATTGGGTATTTTAATTGTTAGTTCACTGTGCACTAGAAAGGTTTTATGTGTGTTTACAAACAATGGTGGTTGTTTTTGGTGTGTATTGTATGGTTCCTTTGTTATTTGTGCCATACATTTGCATTGCTTGCTTCACTTTTTTTTTATTATTATTATATATATATTTTGGTCATTTTTTTCATACATTGTTAATTTTGTATTATGTAAAGAACCAAATATTAATTAGGCTTGGTTTAGAATTTCGTGCCAAAGGCATATTATAAAGTACCTTCTTTAATCTTTAGTATTTTACTTCATTATAAACGGCAATTCGATACATTGATAGGTAAATTTAGATTAATAAAAAATTCGTTTCTTATTTTATAAGATTAAAAAACACTGTACATTGTATATTTTACAAATCTCACTGTAACTAACTTTTTGACAAAATAAATGTAATAGTTTGTTTCAATGTGGTGTGACATGTTAACTTTTAAATGTTATTTTTATGGTATGCATGTATTTAGAATTTAGAAATATGTGGCCAACTACCTGTAGTGGTAAGAATTGTAGCACCATACATCACAATTCACAAGATATCTTTTTGCTATCATGAAGATATCTTTGGTTTTTTATTTATATTTAATGTGATGGCACAAGAGACAGTATGTCTATGAATCTTTTAAAAATTAACACACTATCAACTGGCCTTAAGTTTAATACTTGAAAAATGCCTTTGGTTTTATGCACTTGAACGAAATTTTAAGGATCTTGGCCTGATCATTCAACTTGTAAATTTTAATAGAATTCTGTAATTACCAAATAAAGCTATCAATTATGTAATTTATTTTTCATAAAAACCCTTGACCATTTAAATAAATATCTAGGCTCATTATTTAATGCAAACTATATTAAGATAAACTTTTATTATAACACGTTACAATGACTAATTAACTACTTTTTATTTATTTACTGATCAAAAACTGACTGTAAAGCCAATTCTGGTTTGTCATATCCCAATTCTTCCGGAGTATCAATCCCTAACTCCGCTAATGTAGGTCTGACTTCTTGTATAATATAAGGATAAATTTCATTAACTCGTCCTCCACACTTATCCTTTACAGCTTCAAGAATTCTAACAGCCAAAGCATAATCGTTAACCCGACGGCAAGCTTTCAAAGCAGCTATTAAAATTTTTGGCTCTGGAACTAAATCATGTCCACAAAGATCATTAATCCCTTGTCTGATCTCCCATCCATCGATATCCTTCCTGTTGAAGAAATTCTCATACCTAAAACATTTCAAAATTCGCGCTGTTAAAAAACAATTGAAAATAACCATCTAAGTTGATTTTATTTAAAATTACGTAATTTTTACCTAGCGTCAAATTGTTCATCTGTTTCTGTACTATGTGAGGACATAAATCTTGATGTTACTGGAACTGAAGGCTTTGAAACATTCAAAGCTCCTCTTACAAATGATTGTAAACGAAGAGCTGAACGGAACATTTTCCCAAATTTTAACAAAACCTCACTATGGCGAAGAGCACGATCAATGTGGAAATTAATGGAGATAAATGAACTACTGAACCTAGTGCGCACGCGCCTAAAAGTAGCTTTTTTGAGTAGTTCAAATAAGTTTTTTTTAAATTTGAATCAGTTTATCAATGTACACAACTACTTTTATGCTTATTACTTTATTATTTAAAATACTATAAAAATAGTGAAAATTTTATTTGGACGTTACTTTTTTTGTTTTAGTTATTGACTTTTTAATAATAATTGAGTTAAAAATAATCAATATTAATAAATCCTGACGTAATGGTTAAGGAATTCTTGTGCTATTTTAAATTTGGTGGTTGGAGTAAAATCCGTAAGATGTCGCTCAAAAAACAACCTGATTACCACGCCTACCAACACGAAATGGTTGTTGTAGAATTAAAATGAATCATTTTCTTTGATGTATAATGAACAGTCAAAAAAATCATTTTATTAGAAGTTTTCAATAATACTAGTTTCTGCAATTCTTCACATCAACATTAATTTTTGATTGAGTGAGTTCGCGATCAAAGCAATCTGATTAGTGAGTGTGTCGACCGCCTAGACCGCACCTATCTCTGTTGTGTGTTTGTAGTGTAGTGATAAATCGTTATCATGGACAAATAACACAATTTATGAAATAATTTGGTAAGTTTTAAGTGTTTTAGATAAAAATCGATAAGCATGTTGCTATTTTGATAACAAAAGATAATTTTTTTTGACGTAACAAACAATTCTGTCACTTACACCTTCGATTGGATTTATGTCAAAAATGAAGAAAACAATGACGCTTTTTGTATTTAATTTTAAGTTTTTTCGAAAATTTGTGGACTTAAATAAATTTAAAGAACAAGATTGTGCAATGCTGTCTAAATTTAGTTAACCTAATCTGAAGAGTTTCTTATTTTGAGATCTAACATTACCGGTGTTTCATTCTTTTTTTGTAGTATTGGAAATAGTAAAGTTAAAATGAAGTCATCTTCATTTATATAAAATTATTTAATCGTTGTCATTGAAGAATATTTATAGTTTATTCGGTCAAGTTATTGTTAAATTTAATCAGTAGACACAAATAGTCCCAATATAAGTAATTGCATTCGTAATTTATATTCAAGTCATAGAATGATTTGAAGCAATAGTCAACACATTAAATTCTTCCCACTTGTAATTATTATTACCACTTGTTATCTGAGAGCTCTTCCTTTCGTTTTTCTTACAGATTTGTGAAACAGTATATTCCGTGGAAATGTTTGCTTTCCTCTTAAAATGACTCATTCAATAGATTGATGAATCCTCTCAAATATCATCCGTTTTCAAAGGCTCAAATTATGTTAAAATTATACCTTCCTTCAAATTATCTCATTTCTTAATATCACAGATGTTTTTAGTAATGACGTCATTGTTAACAAACATCACTTTAGATTATTAAATTTTTTACAACCCTACAATAAAAAAAAGTATCCATTATCACCACTTTATTTTATTAGCTCCTTGCCAGACAGTCACATAAAAATTGATACATTATCTAGTTTGCAAAAACAAATGTGAAAGGTCTTTGGATTAAAAAATAAGTTACTAATGTCACTGCACTTTATATTTATCCATTGTCAATATCTTGCATCACGAATGTTTCTTTATTACAATCGTTAAACTTTTCTTAAATAAACGCTATCACTATTATAATATTTGCATAGAAGAACTGCAGTACTTTTTTTATAACGTTCCATTTACTGAAAGTTCAGTAACTTCCGCTCTCACATTTCGAATATATAATTAATAGTCGTTTCAATGAATAAACGAATCATTTCTAATTAAAAAATGTTTCTAATATTTGCATGAATTGATGACATCATTACATCTAACAGTTGTCTATAGTTGAATTATTTTTTCAGGGTGTAATTAACACACTGCAATGGCTAATCGAATCATTTTCAATTTATTACTGACGATATTTAGTTTATCATCAACATTCGGACGCGAAGGTGAGTTAAAAATTTTATCATTCGATGATTTCATTTTCCTGTTGATTCATGTAGTTCAGTCGCCCCCATACATAGTGAAGCAGCCCCCAACCGACGAAGTTCTTTTCCAAGTGGAAAGTGGTGGTGAAACTGATAAGCCGTTTTACATAGAATGTGAGGCAATCGGTGAGCCACCGCCGAAATATCGTTGGATTAAAAACGGTAAACCATTTAATTGGCAATCATACGATGATCGTATATCTCAACAACGGGGACGTGGAACATTATCGATATCAAAACCTCAAGATGTTGATTTAGGACAATATCAATGTTTTGCTGAAAATGATCACGGGGTTGCGACTTCAAATTCAGTATTTATGCGAAAAGCTGAATTAAATTCATTTAAATCGACACAACCGATATCCTTAGTAGGAAACGAAGGTGAACCATTTAAATTGACTTGTGAACCACCAGATGGTTGGCCAAAACCAGTAGTTTATTGGATGTATTTATATACTCATGGTGGTTTTAAAACGATTAATAGTTCTCGAATGACAATCGATCCTGAAGGAAATTTATGGTTTTCGAACTTAACCAAAGCTGATGTTACGGATAATTTTAAATATGCTTGTGCTGCTACATCACCTTTTAAACATGAATATAAATATGGCAGTAATGTTTTATTAAATGTTGTTTCAACGGGAGTCTCAGCTATTTCAAATAAACACGAACCAGTCCTCCAATATGTTTCCCGAAAAAATTCAGTTGCCTATTTAGGAAAACAGATAAAATTATATTGTATTTTTGGCGGGACGTAAGTTAAATTTTTAATTGTAAATTTAAATTAATTGATTGTTTTAGTCCATTACCACAAACAGTATGGTATAAAGACAATAAACCGATACAATGGTCGGATCGAATAACACAAGATAATTACGGTAAATCGCTGGTAATAAGAGTAGTTGATTTTGAAGACGAAGGCACATATACTTGTGAAGTTAGTAACGGAGTTAAAGAAGCTAAATCATATTCAATCAATTTGAAAATCTACGGTACATTTTTATAAAAGTTAGTAACATGTTTAGTATTATCTATTTGTTATAGCCGCACCGTACTTTATCAAAGAACCAGAACGCATCAACGCAGCTGAAGGCGAAACAGCTGAATTCCGATGTGAAGCTGGTGGAGTACCAAAACCACAAATCAAATGGATACATAATGGAAAACCAATATCAGAAGCACCACCAAATCCTCGTCGACGTGTCGAAAGTAATCGAATTGTAATCGAACAATTAACGAAAAGTGATACAGGAAATTATGGTTGTAACGCTACTAATTCCTTAGGATATGTCTATAAAGACGTATATGTCAATGTTCTTTGTATGTTAATAATTCCAAGTAGATTTAATTAATCCATTGATAATTTATAGCTTTACCGCCGGAAATAATTGAAGCTCCGAAAGACACACAAGCTGTTGATGGTCAAGACGTTACATTAATTTGTAAAGTATTAGGAGCACCAAAACCATCTGTAAAATGGAGTTTAAACGATCGAGAATTAACTGGAGGAAGATATTCAGTACAACCAAACGGTGATTTACTCATATCAAATGTACAATTTGATGATCGAGGGAATTACACTTGTTTTGCTGAAAATAAATTCGGGACTGCCAGCGAAAAAGCGCAGTTATTAGTCAAATGTAAAATTGTCATACACTTGGTGATTTTTTTTTACAGTTATCATTTTTTCAGTTCATACTTATATCACTGACGGTCCGGAAGATTACGAAGTAGCTGCGCATACTTCTGCTACTTTTAGATGTAACGCAGTTAGTGATGATTCGTTAGATTTGGAAATCGTTTGGTTGAAAAATGATGAACCGATTGATTTCGAAGAAGAGCCGAGATTTGTCAGATCGTCGGATTATTCGTTAACTATTACGCAAACTATCGAGTTGGACTCGGGGACGTATACTTGTGTTGCTAGGACTGCGTTGGATGAAGCATCAGCTAAAGCTCAACTTATAGTACAAGGTATGTTATAATTTGGTAATGATAAATTAGGTTTTTTTTTTCTATTTAAAATTGTTTAGATGTACCAAATCCTCCTGCGATGTTGGGTGTTGAATGCCATGCGAGAGATGCAACAATAAAATGGCAATCAACTGGTGATAATCGTGCTCCAATTTCTCATTATATAATTGAATATAATACTACTTTTACGCCTGAAACATGGACTGCTGCTTATAATAATGTCCCAGCGACTGATATGAGCTATAATGTATGTTTAAACAAATTGATTAATTGTTAGTTTTAATTGATTTTTTAAGGTTCCTATGAGTCCATGGACTAATTATACATTTAGAGTGATTGCTGTTAATAAAATCGGAAAATCTTTGCCTTCTACGCACTCAGATGTCTGTCAGACTGAACCTGACGTTCCTTATAAAAATCCAGATGATGTTAAAGGAGAAGGTGATCGACCTGATAATTTAATCATCTCTTGGACGGTACTGTGAAGTCTTCTTATAATTTATTCATACTGAATTTTTCATTCTAGCCAATGCCAAAAATCGAACACAATGCGGAAAAATTCCAATACCGCGTTTATTGGAAACGGGACATTCCAGGAGCTTCTTACGAAAGTCATGACATTACAGATTGGAAAACGAAACGTTATGTTGTCGAAAATCAACCAACTTTTCAACAGTATAGAATTAAAGTAATAGCGATGAATGCAAAAGGTGTCGCTAATGTAGCTCCACAAGAAGTGATAGGATATTCAGGAGAGAATGTACCAATTGAAGCTCCATCCAACTTCACTTTGCTCAAAATCCAAGGGCCTAAACAAGCTCTTTTAAGTTGGAATCCAGTAGATAAGAAAAATGTGCAAGGGCATTTAAAAGGCTACAAAATTAAAACTTGGAGTGATATTTCATCACCGATGCACAATGAAATTCAAGTACAAGGTTACGTTACTAAAGCTTTAGTTGATAATTTAGATCCTTTTACCCGTAATTACGCTCAAGTTTTTGTTTATAATGGAAAGTATAATGGCCCACCGAGTGAAACTTTAAGTTTTGTTACACCAGAAGGAGTGCCTGAAGCAATGTCATATCTTGAAGCATATCCTTTAGGAGCGCTTCAATCAAACGATCCGACGAAAACTGCAACGTCGGCGTTTTTACTAACTTGGAAAAAACCAGAAAAACCAAATGGAATCTTAAGAGGTTATAATATTTACTACAGACCGATTATAGACGGTACTACTAATAGTCGAATAGCTAGAAATCCACAAATTAACGGTGGAGATGTCTTAAGCGCAAAATTAAGCGGACTTAAACCCGACACTAATTACGTTATTTACATAACAGCACGAACAGATGCTGGACAATCAAAAGAATTTTACATTGAAAGAAAAACACTTCCAGCTGGAGCTAGTTCCCCACCTGGAGTTCCCGATTTCGATTATGAAACAATCAAAGTTGCTGATGATGGTCGAGTGACTTTAAGAATCCAATGGAAACCGGATAAAACCGGAAATCCAGGCTCACATTTTATTGTTAAATATAAAAAAGAAGCTGAGCCGAATTTCAGTGAAGTTCAAGTTTTGAATGATGATTTTGTTGAAATTCCGGGAATAGCACCAAGGGAATCGTACGAATTTAAAGTAACTTCAGTTGATGGAGATTACCATGTTGATAGTTTAGTTAAAACTATTAATATTTATTCAGACGGTCCTTTGATTAAAGCCAATGAAAATATGGCTACAGCGGGATGGTTTATTGGGATGATGCTCGCTATTGCTATTTTGTTACTTATTTTGATTGTTGTTTGTATTATTAAGAGAAATAGAGGAGGGAAGTATGCTGTACATGAAAGAGAACAAGCGAATGGAAGACATGATTATCCCGATGAAGGGGGTTTTCATGAGTATTCACAACCGTTAGATAATAAATCACACGGTAGAGCTTCAATGAGCAGTGAACCTAAAGTAGGGCCTGAAAGTGATACAGACTCTATGGCAGAATATGGTGACGGAGATACAGGTAGGTCATAATCTATAATTGTTCTTGTTTGTTTGTTTTGTTATTTTTGTTTTTTAATGTTTATTTGATTTATGTAGAGGGTATGAATGAGGATGGGTCATTTATTGGGCAATATGGCCGCAAACGTGGTCAAGGAGAAACAACTTCACAAGGGTTTGCCACTCTTGTCTAATAGTAAGATTTTTTATTTTGATTTTTTTCTTGACTTTTGTCTAAGCTTTTAGAGGTGAAGGTGTGCATTTTTCTACTTATCTGCGGATTTAACATTGATTTCTTTATGTTCTAACGTTTAATTTATTGTGATGAATTTCTTATTAAAATTGGTGTTTGTTTTTAGGGCGTTTTACAGAAGATGGATCTTTTATAGGTCAATATGTTCCAAGCAATATGAAACAGCTTGGACCACCCTCAATTACGGCAGGGGTTAACAATAATGCTATGGCCACGTATGTATAAAATACTGGCTTTAAAGTAATTCGTCTTTAAATTTATTTTTTGCTAATAGCAGTGTTGTGACATTTAGATTTTATTTTGTGTACTTGAAATATAGTTAAGAATGAGCAAATTACAAATTTAGTTTTATAAAAATTTTGTGTTCTGACTTCTTTTCGGGTAATATTTAATTCGTCCATTTTTTTAGGTTTAAAATTATTTAAAAAAATGATACAAAAAAAATCAAAAGGATTAATGTATAGTAATATATTTTTGTTTTACGTTGCAATTTAAAAATAAAATTTTGAATTTGATTTTCAAATTGTAACGATGGAGTTTGTTAGGTACTGGAATACTTTGTGTATCTTTATGTATTATATAGTTATTAATTATAATATCATATATTTATAATGTTTTCATATTATTGCCCAAAAATTATGTTCTCATATAATATATAATAACATTTAAATATCTACAAATTTATAGACATGTTTCATGCTTAAAAAATAATTATTCATAAGTTAGATAATTGACTTTTTTCAAAATTGCTTCATTTGACTGTCATATTTGAAAATCTAGTTTTATTATTGACACTGCCTAATTTAGAAATATCAAGTGTGACTTTAATTTGGACGGCATTATGAGTACAATAGGTAGTATCCATTCGTATGTTAAGTCTTTTTGTATGAATCTAAATCAAACATCACTGAAATTCATATAAAAAGATTAAAAAAAAGACTTATTGTACAGAATCTCGTTTAAAAACTTGCTAATATAAAAAAAATAATTCGAATTAATCTAAGTAAGTTAAGCTGAAATATTTTTTTTACGATTTTTGTAGTTTGTAGTGTTTTGAAAATTTACATTGCAATAATTTTACAATTACTCTAACATGATTGGAAGTGGTAAATGTTTGATTATTGCACCCTCAATAAACATATTTTGTTTTCTCTAATTTTTCTTTTCAAATAAAATTGGCAATTTCTGACACTAAACAATAATAATTGTGTCAATTTGGCTTTATGTAAAACAGGACATGGGTGCTAGTATTGTAGTTATTAATTTGTTGCATGATTGTTGCTTGTTATGTTAAATAACAGCTTTTTTCCCAATAATAAAGTGAAAAAGAAAAATACAAAAAATAAGCAGCTTTTCGGACGTATTATTTCATGTCAAATTTTGTAGTTGAGCTTTTGTCATTGTAAACTATAATAAAATGTTTTGTCGCCGAGCACGAAATTTTTTTATATATTGGCAGAATGAATGCACTGTTGGATATTATAGGTAAGATTATTCAATATATTTATTATCAACTAATATAACTGCTTTACTAGTTGTTCTATCATAAGATGATTATAGTATTTTTTTAATGTCTTGTACAAAAAGTAACGATAAAAAAATATTTAGTTGTGGTTTTGTAATGGCAGCTGTACCTTTATTATTGTATCATAAATGGAACTAATTGTAAATGTATGCTTTCAATTACGTAATCTGTAAAAACTGTAGTGTTCTTCCTGAAATAATTCAATATTCTTCTTCATTGCCTCTTGGAAACAAATAGTCCATTAGTATACTATTAACACATGATTGTTATTATTTTTATACACTTTTTTAAACCATTGTAAATGCCTTCTATTTAACTTGATTTGTAAATTTTTTATAAGATCCCTGTTTTACAAAAATATTGTCATAATTTTTGCACTTGATAAAACTTAAAAATAATCATTTGTTTTCTTTACACCCTCTATATTCTCTTCATTTAATTTTGTAGTAAAAACACACACAGTTTAAGAAGTTCTTTTATTCATATTCAACATTCAATAATGATCTTAGGCAAAATGGAAACATCACATTAGAATATATATATATGGTCCGCATGAAGGTTCACAATAGGAAAATTTACAATACTGGCCTGTGTTATTTATGGAAAAATATATTATCTAACATGTGTGACTAAAACATTTTATAATATGACTAGCATAAACATTGACAAGCTTGATCTCACCCAGTTGAAATGTTTTATCTATAGTCCGACTAGAAATAATCGCAGGATATTTCAAGTTGGACTTTAGATAGTGGTAACTTTCTCTACACTGAGTTTTTTTTACTATTTCAACATGGTGAGAAACAAGAAATCTGCTGGAAATTTTATAATTATTTCACATATAAGCGTAGTTGTACTTCCCTTAACATATCACCAGTTTAAGCGTACCCAGTGTAGAGTTAAAAAAACTAATGTGAATGTTTCAACAACTTAATAAAAAGTAAAAAAAGATAAACATAGGTAGTAAATTATCAAAAACAAAATATAACATCATATTGATAGCATTACTTCATATAAAAATATAATTATGTGACATTGCAACATTATTTACATCTTTGGTTTTTATACCTTACTTTCTGGCCCTCCTGCAACATGATAAAATGAGTTTACAATATTCGCTAGAAAAAGTGCGCAAAGATGTCCGTAGTTTTTCTGATACCATTCCGGTGTTTTCCCCCTAAAATAAAAATTTAGTAAAAAATTCAAAACTTTTTTTTTATATTACATTGAATCAACTCTCGATAAATGTAACAATTTCGATCTTCCAGAACCGCAAGGTTCAATCAAATATCTTGACGCTAAAACAATCCCTCTTATGGTATTTGGAATCGGAATAGCATCTTGATGTTCAACGGAAGTTTCAATAATCAAACATCCATCTTTAGGTAAATCATTTTTCCAGGTACGAATAACACAATATTCTTCATTCGGAAGTGGTACAATTCTGCGTCTGACAAATTGAAAAATTTCAACATTTTTTTCAATTTGTGAGACGATTTTCGCTGAATGTAATTCAGGATCCCAAATATGTCTTTCTCTTATAATTCTATGTAAAACATCAACTGGTGGTGCTTCAACTTCTGCTGAGATTTTCCACAATCGGAGTGGATGGCCATCAGCGACTTTTTTATACGAAATTTCGACTTTAGGATTGTGACTTGTAACAACAACCCATCCGCGGTTTCTTTCTTTAACTTCTTTCAAAAGCGCCATCTGACACTCATTTAAGTACTCTTTCCAACCACCCATGTTTTTACCCAAATCGGATAATTTAACAGCTTTACAATCCCTAAACTCACTTGCTTTGCATTGATTCACAAACTCCTTTGGCACCTGAATTCAATCCCATTAATAAAAATTTAAAAAATACACCCCCTCACCTTAAATAAAGTATTGTAATTCTTTAAAAAATATAAAAGACAGTCATGACCAGCTCTAGTTTCGGCCAGTTCTTTCGGATGCGGCGATCCTAAATTTTGTTTAAAAGAGCTTTGCGAATAATGAAACAAAGATGGAGCGAAACATAGAGCTAAATTACTTTCATTCATCTGATTTGCAGATGAATGTTCAGCGATTTGTAGCAAAAAATGTAAAAGGAATTGGAGAACTTCTACATGTTCGTCTGGCATTAATAAAATGGCACATAGAACCGATTCACGGCGCAAATATGGTGGAACATCTGCAATTATCGATTTAAAAAAAAAAAAAACTGTTAAATTCAAAAGAGTTATTACATTGAAATATTAAAATGAAAGTTTCTGATAATTTGTTCGTAAGTAGCGTTTCTGGCAATTCCCGAAAATACTGCTTGATCATATCAGCAACATCGTAGGATTGTTGTTCGTTATAATTCAGAATTTCGCAGCTATTTTCAACCATATTTCGTAAGAGTTGGATACGAGATTTAACTCCCGATTTTCGGAAAAGTCCAACATGATCAGCAGCATTTTGTTGTAGCCATTGCAACGCCTCTTCTATATTCCTTGGAATTGATTGACCAGTTCTTTGTAATGTTATTGTAAGAGGAACACCAAACACTGATCTATCTGTAATTCGGAGACAATAAAATAAAACAATCGCGCGTATTTAGCGTCACCTTTATAAACGGGACCTTTCATTTTGCGTAAAAACTTCGGTAAATCCCAATTCCATCCAGTTCTATGCGACGGACAATGTTTCTCCATATGAGCTGTAAGTTTCAAAAGAGCTAATTTTCGTAAAACTTGTAATTGAGTACAGGATAGAGCATAAATCAGTGGCCCGCCATTATCCAAATTAACTGATTTATCAGGAGAAGAATCTTCTTGAGGTAAAGCATGCCATAACACTCTATTGTCCGCTGAAACTTGTGTTGTAATCCAAGAATCCGTATTATCAAATGATTTTGTCCTATGACTACGTTTTGGTGTACATTCTGTATCCGAAATATGATTTATTTCACAACTTTTTAGGTCAGCTAACTGATGCGTGAGAGAATCCAATAAAGGTGATCCCCCTTCGCTGATAATAACGCCATCTCTGCGCCGTCGTCTAAATTTAGTTGAACCAGCTCTTCGTAATTTGTCTTTTGGACTTTCCGTACATTGTTCAAAAACGTCGTCTCTTTCTTGCGAAGCTTTCTCTGGTTCGATGGGATTTTTACAAGAGCGCGACCATCGTCTTATATCAGTTTGATATGTCCAGTTATCACTCAACGCACAACATTCATCTTCAGATTCGTCAGTATTATGATGATGGGCTAATTTTTGCTGATGGATGTGGACACAGCCATTAAGGATTTGTAAACGTCGGAACAAAGAATTTAACACATCAGGTTCTAAAAGGGGATGATCTTGCGCAACAGACGAAAGGTCGATAGGAAATTGATGATCTATTTAAAGAAAAATGAAAAAAAAAAGTTGTGGAAGGTGTTAATATTAAAGAAACAGTATAGTATACCTTCGTACATTTGGGCATACTGGGGGAATCCCGTCGCTCGTAGCCACTTGCATGCTTCCGCCGCTTCGATTTCTAGAAAACATGAGATTTATTTGAGAATGGGAGTCTGAGGACCGGAGGCAAACAGTCAAGCAGCCAGTAACAAACCTGCGATTTTGTGGTTTCGCATCTGCCTCCATAGCTGCTCGGCTTTGCGCACCGGCCAGTTGTCATTTACTTTTACACTGAGACTACGGAAGAACTTGTATTCTTTGATACGGATGGACATATTGCATGTACTCACCGGCCAGGTGTCGATCCGACTGTGATCGGGATTGTTTGTTCACCTGAGAATATAGAATCATTTATGCATGACTACTCTTGTGGATAATAAGCTCAAAGGCGCGCGTACGCATGATTAATGCAACTGACCTTGGGCACCTTCTTCAAAACAGGTGCTGAGGAGGACTTGGTGCTTAGAATTTGTTTCCAATCAGGCTTAGAACTCCAACTAGACAACAATTGCCCCTTTCCATCACAAGACGAAGCCGATTGAGAGTCATCATCGATTAAATCGCTATCCGAAGTGCAGGTCAAACACGGGGATGAAGAACATTCATATGGCCATGTTAAATTACTTGATGCTGGAGATAGCGATGGAGATGTTTGCGTAGCCGCATTTATACGACTCTCAGATATGTTCACCTGAAAACTCTTCATAACTTTCTGCAACTAACTACGTCTCAACAAACTCACTGAACTTAGTAATGACTCAAAACTTGAACTTTCATGGAATTTCTCATTACAATTTTTTTCCTTATCAAGAAGGGAAAATTTTTCGATTGTACTGTATTCTACCTCCTCTCCCACCTGCTTTTCTAAATACCTCGATAACAATTCCGACAAATCTGAATTTATAGTCGCGTTAAATTGAACAAGAAATGGATCTAATTCATAATCTTTAACTTCTTCTTTTTCTTCCATCAAATCTTCCTTTTCCTCGTCATTCTCAAAAACTTGCGTTATTTCTTTCTGTAAACAATCCAATTATTAACTTTATCAAGGCCAAAACAATAATTAAAAGGTAGAAAAACTGTGTCTTCGTCTAATTGGATGTATTATTCACAAGATTTTATATGGATATAGCTAATGATCGAAAAAAATAATAAAGTAAATTGTTCATTTTTTACTTCAATAAAAAAAAGCGATGAAAAGATGTATCTACATAATTATTTATTACACATAGCGAAGGATTTTCAAGGCTGGGAGGCAGGAAAATAAATTATATTTACAACTGTAGATCGTATACTTCATTAACAAAATATAAAGTGAAACAAGTTTCCGAGCTAAACGATAAAAACGTGTGTTAATAATAGAAAAAAAAATTAAATATTCTCATTATGTTATATTGAGAAAAATTTAATTATAGGTTAGTACAAAAGTGATAAATAAGTTAACAAATTTTCTTCAAACATTTACAAGTTGACAGTATAATTACAAAGAGTGTTGAACAATTATCAAGATGAAATACCGCATATAAATGGTCAATAATAAATATAATTAATTATGACCTTTGAAACAAAGATATAAAATAAAATAATCCAATTTACAGTTACCCAATTAATTGAGAATATTTAATGAAAAATTCCAAATAATTAATGAAAAATATTAAAGAACAGGAAACCAAGTTGCGTTTTTGATAAAATTCTTGGTTTAATAGCATTATTATTTCTTTGTTATCAATGACTATGTTGATAAATTGCAGTCTTAATTTAAGTCGTTGACCTAAGATTTTTGTAAAATACATTCCAACCAAACAGTGGTGAAAACCAAACCAAAATTCTATTTTCCACCGGAAACAAATTTAAGTTTTTATCAAGACAAACACTTTAGACTTTTATTGACAATCTTAAGATAAACTAGCAACTGTTTGTCTAATGAATGTTATCTTCTAGATTTTGAAGACATAGGGCTGAAATAATATTTTCTATTTAAAACCAAATAAAGAAAATCTGAAAAGAGCATTGTTTGAGTGACATTAATAAATTCCCATATTCCCTTGACTAATCCTAACTGACCGGAGGCCGAATAACCTTGCAAACTCCAGAGATCTCTGGAAGTATATTTAAAGGAGCTAAAGCTTCCAGGAGTTCAGTAGAATTTTCCTTCAGAATAAGAAACAATGGTTACTGCGTTAAAATGGATTTTATTGTTAATAATTTCAACCATTTACGTGACTAGTGTCTAAAAAAAATTTCAACTCTTTTAATTAACTATTTGTAGGCACAAGAACCAAGAAAAAGACTTAGTCATCTTTCATTTGATGAACCTACTTTATTGGAACAAACCGATGAAGATGTTTCGTGTTCAGTCAATAGCTGTGTGAAACGATCGCCTGGACAAGACGAGTTTGGTCCTTTTTGGGCTAACAGAGGCAAAAAGGATCCTACATATGCCAGAAGTAAATTATTTGCAGAAGAACCTCATTGGATTTTAGTTCGACGAGATGATAAAGATTTTAATGATAATGAACCATTTTATATTACAAGAGGTAAGAAGAGAGCTACACAATTATGGAAAAACTTTTTCGGGACAGATCTTCCTCGGAAAATACAATTTTTACAAAATACCAAAGATGTTCCAATTTATTTCGAAGCGACGAAGAAAGCCAACGCGAATAATGACAAAAGCGCGGATTTTCCGTAAATTTTTTGCTTTTTGAAATGTAGATTTGAAAAATAAATGTGCAAAAAATAATTGATACTTACTGTTGCCCGTTCTAGATAGAGCTCCAGCTCTTGGTAAGGGTCACAAAGGCTCATCTCCCTCTTTCCTTATACCAAAAATGCAAATGGAGACATGGTCTCACCTATAAAAAAAATCATCAAAAAATGTATCAAATATCAAGCCGCAGGCCCCTCCGAGGTTAATTATATTTGCTGACTTTTTATTTTAAACTATGACATAATAATTCCTTATTTTGCAACTGGTTCCTCGAACCTTCAACAATCAAACATTTACAAATTTTACGTCATGTCCATTTATAGTTAAATACAAATGAATTATACAGATACCTGCAATGTTTATTTAAATTCGATTTAATACTAAAACCATATGTTGGTATAATAAACAATTTGGAAATTATGTTAAAATGTTCTCAGAGACATTTACATTTTTATTAATTTATGAGGATAATGGTATTTGCAAATTTAAAAACCAAAATGGGACCACCTACCATGAAATAAAACCAACACTAAATTCTAGAAAATTTTCCCTTAAACTAATATATACGATAATAATTTATTGATTTTGACACTTATCGATAACAGGAGTAAACAGCAGATGCACAAAAAGCCTTTGATTCAATTCAAAACCTTGAACTATTTGGCACAACTGCAATATTTTTCTAAATTTGTATTCATTCATCAAATTTGATTGATTTCAGTAGGTATGGCTGAACTTATGTAATTCTGCCTCGAAGCAAATCTCCGATCATTAATTATTTATGACTTTAATTGAAGTTCAAAAGTGACTTTCTCCCGCCAAATGAATTTTAAATTATCCAAACTGTTTTAATACGTATGAATAAATTTTATTTTTTGAATCATTCTGCTAATTTTATAAAGTAATGTAATATTTACTTAAGGCAATGTAATTATCTGCGTAATTCATTTTTAATTGTTCTGTTGTGTAACTTTTCGTAAAACATAACTATGATAATTAAAAACTAAAACTGGCCTCGATTGTGCTCTTATCGACAAATTATAATTATTTTGAATAGTATCGTTTGTTAGGCAAGTAGTAAACAGTCTAAAAATATACAAAATGAAAAAACAGTAGGCACATACCTATATGTACTCAGTTATCTAAAATACATAATTGTGTAAGAGCGTTGATTAAATTCGAAACAGATTTTAAATTTTTTTTTAATAAAACTCTTGACACATAAAGTTGTCTTACCGCACACTGCACCCACAATGAAGATTTTATATAGTTGCATCGCGTTGAATCTGCAATTAATACTCACATTTTGCCGCTGAAAAGGCAATAATTTTTTTTCGAATCACTGAATAAAAACACTAAAAATGTGATCATTTTGTTTCAGCGTTTAATTCGTTAAAGTATAATATAATAAGCGCATTCTCATCGTTTTAGGCGAAATATAATACTCTGAATCCGTCGCTAACAAAACTATTGTCAGAGTAAACTAAAGAATCAGTAAGGAAGCTCCGAGTTTTTCGGGTGGACAAATTTTTAAAGCGCATGCGTGGGTACCGCGTGTTTACCATGACAACGAATCAACAATGTTCAAACTTTTAACGCGATTTAACTAAAAAATAACGAAACAAACATGAATTAGGTGTAGTGGCCAAACACGCCGTACTTCGACATGCGCTGTAAAAAATTAGACTCCTCAACACCAAAAATGCCGAGAGTTTCCGTACTTATTCTTTACTGTACTGTCAAAGTATACTTCAACTATACTTCAAGTATCTTTCAACTAACTGAGTCAAGAAGCCCCATTCAACACATTGCCACTTTTTAAGGAAAAACGCCCCGATTTTCAAGGGTAAACTGAAAAGCAGAAAAAATCGTGAAAACATCCATGTTTTAAATGTATATTTTAAAATTAACATTTTTTTTTTAAGATTTTGCTCTGTTATAGTAATAATAGAGAATTAGGATAATTATAGAACTACTTATGTCAAAAATAGATAATTTGGTGTATGTCAGCAGTGTGGTCACCTTAAAATTCGACTCCCATGGCCGCCTCTTATGCACATTAATAACGAATGGAGTATACCTACATATGTCACAAACAAAAATTTTAGATTTAAACTTGTGACAACATTGATTGCCTCGATTCGCGTTGCAATTTTGCTTTTCGTTAGTTTTCAATTTTCATTTCGTCCAATATTTCCCTCTATACTCCATTTGTTATTAATGTGCATAAGGGGCAGCCATGGAAATCAGATTTTAAGGTGGCCACACTGGTGAGATTGGTTCATAAATCGTCCTATATATTTTCTTTACAGTTAGCAGCAAATTCAACTGAAGTTGCAAATTGCAAACTTCAAACAGGTAGATGCTTGTTTATCGTCAGTTTTGGGATTAGGAATATAAAGTGTGCGTTATGCTTAGTTACTAATTTTAGTGATAAAATTTATATATAATCCATTTATATGTTTTTAGTTTTATGTGTGGACTGCGCCACGGTAAACGACGTCACAAAAACCAGAGCTTTTTTATTTCATATGCCCCTTGGATATGCAGATTACCGCAATTAACCAATGCATTGGCAACGAAAAACGTCCTTGCAGTTGGGAAGTAACATACAGTTTCAAATCCGAAGCTTCCAAGAATTGTTATGTTGCGAATACAAAGGAAACATTTAAAAACAATGTGATTTATTAGCGTTAATGACAATCACAAGAAAATAATTGTGTATCCACCATTTTATCGAGTAAAATATAACATAAAAACCTGCACATGTCAAACGCTGGATTTTGATTTACCTTATTTTATGTAAAACTAATTAATGTCTATCTATTATGTACTGGTTGTTCGTTATTAATGTGCATCAAGAAAGCTGAGAAAGTCTAAATGCGGCTTTAATTTTGTCACGACGCTTTATGTTTCTAACCTCAAAATTTTAAATAAACTAGCATCAATCTGTCTGAAGTTTGCAATTTCCAACTTCAACTGAATTTAAAACTAACCGTAAAGAAAATACCTAGGATAATTTACGAACCAATGTCATCAGTATGGCCACCTTAAAATCCACTTCCATGGCCTCCCGTTATGCACATTAATAACGAATGGATATTTTATGATAAAGTTTTTGTATATTGAGATTGATGAGTGTTTGTTTAGATCAAAGAAAAACGGCCTTCAGAATTATTTGCTGGAATACCTTCAAATATAAGCAGAGCATTTAGATATAGGAATTTATATTTCTTTAAAGATAAAATGTGTTATGAGTTAAATTTGACTTAACAGTTTTTGCATTTGAATGTGGTTTTATCGATCAAATAATAAAAAACATTAATCGTTAGTCAGTGATTCTTATAATCGCATTTTTTATCCATCAAGAACGAGTTAGAAACTTTCCCAGTCGTCAGACCATCAACAAATTCCATAAATTGGAACAAATGATTTGTAGAATTTTTAAAACCTGGTCATTTTTATACCGTTTGGGATACACCAAATTTTCCAACTCATATGATTCTTTTAAATAAATTTTATCTGTTTTTGACATAAGTAATTCTATAATTATCCTAATTTTTTATTATTACTATAACAGAGTAAATTCTTGGAAAAACGTTAATTTTAAAATATACTGTTAAAACGGGGGTGTTTTCACGATTTTTTCTGCTTTTCAGTTTACCTTAAAAATTGGGGCGTTTTTCCATAAAAAGTGGCAGTGTGCTGAAGGGGCCTTCTTACTGCTTAACTGACTAAACAAACAACCAATGACGTACCACAGCAGACAACCGCACAACTAACAATAAAAACACCGAATATAAAAGTGGCAACTGGCAAAGTGGGCAAAGTTGAATGTTGTTGTTGAAGTGGGAGGCTGGGAAGGGAAACAGGATGGAAATATTTTCAAAGAAATATATAGAATTGGAGAAGAGTGGAGGGCCTGTAGGCAAGCACGAGTTAAAACAGCACCTGTTCCCTAAAAAAGATACACTCTCTACTACAACTTTCATCTTGCGATACATTTCGATACTTCTTTGACAATTTCATAATAATATATCACTGAGGACGAGTGAAAGTTGCTTCGACGAGCCTTCCCACGAATACCAATACCACAATCGGAAAATTATTCCAAACGCTCAAATAGCTAATTACTAAATAGTTTCAGAGGAAACTGTTGACTCACATTGGGAGTGACTCTCAAAATCACACTGTAAACAAATCAAATTAATCATAAAAATATTCATTGGCTTTATTTAAAATATTTGTGGAATATCCTGTGTATTCCGTGATTATTAAAAGCGCAGCATCATAGTCAAAAACGCATATTTTTATTGTTAATATCATTTACTATAATTAAACCTGGACACGCGCCATAACTTCACTTTTTTAACAATTTATTCTATTTTTCAATTTTTACATTTTCTCTATTAAAAAAAGGAGTGGGTATTTAAAATACACCTGAATTAAATTTTATTGACCAATTGGTCAATTTTTAAGCATCAAATTGCATTTTGCAACAGCAGAATTATTATTTGACTAAGTTAACAGCAATTGCACTTTTTCGCGTTGTATTTGACAGTTATTCGATAAGAATTTGATTCCCTACATTTAGTTAGAATACGAAGAAAAGCTTCAACTTCAAAATTTATAAACGTTAGAAAGTTTTTTAAAGACAATTAAATTATAAATTCAAATAATAAGAAATGCTAATTTTTGAATAATTCACATTGCAACATTTTTCATCAGTGACTAGTCAGTAGTTATTTGTTTCAAATTTTATCTGACTGATTGGGAAAATTATGATATTTCTGGCGCCGTCTAATATCAATTATCAAAATTTCTGAATATAAAATTATGAATAATTTAATTAAAAATCGTTACGCCAGTGGATCTAAATCAACTTTCTACTTTTCTTAATTGTCCATAAAACTGAGCTTTTGAATTGAAACATATCAATCCAGCTTTTATTTTTGTCTAAATCTATTCATCTGCCATAAAATCAGTCAAACAAAACAAGTTCATTGATCTAAAGCAATAAAAGAAAAAATTGCTAATAAAAACAAACCAATAAAATTCCCAACAAAAAAATTAAATGGAAATTTTTATTTAAGTTTCAGTTGTCCCAGTACCCGGAGCCCCTATTTCTAGTCAGTTAATTGCTTTTATCACACCATTACACGCATAAATTACCCACGAAAGCAACTAATTACTTTCATTTTACGTGCATCAACAGCTTGATCGTCTCTTCTCGATAATAATTTTGACACACGCAATCCCCTTAGGAATTTGAAAAATTTTTTGTCACCCCTCTTTTGTATGAAAAGAATAGTCGTCTACCTGCTAGGAATAGGAATGTTTAGGTGTTTTTATAATAGGGCGTTTACTGCATCAGTCATGCATAATCCTCCTAATATATTTGACAGAAGTTAATAGCTTAAAGATTCCGACTTTTCGAAACCACTTGTAATAACAGACAGAAGCCAACAAGAACCGGAAGTATTGTTTAACACTCGGCTCGAACATATGGCGCAAAGTTGCAGTTTTTCATACGGGTTCAGAAATTACATAAATCAGCTTTTTTTCGGCACTTCTGTTAAGTATTACATTTCCCTTCATGTGAATTAAGGTTTTTCACTCTTAAATTGTTCCTTTATTAATCATTTATGATTCAGATATTGCGGTTATGGTTTTAACTGGAAGCGCTCAATTCTAATTACTAAAAAATTAATAAATAAAAATTTTGATAGAGTGTAAAAATGTGCAAATGCACAAATCCTCGTTCGATGATTTATTTTCATTGATAATGATAAAAAATTATATTTCTTCCATGTAAATACGCAGTTATCAATGTCAATTTGTTCTAAATTAAGAAATATGTTATTGATAACATAAAGAATTATTGACTACCGCTTTAGTGACAGGAAGTGATAATTTCTCACAACGATAAATATTTCCACAGAAAAAATGAGAATTTTAAAATAAAACTACAAGACTGAAAGCCATCAAAACGTAATTAAATTTTAAGTTAAAGCGGAAATTAACATTCTGCATTGGCAAGACTTATAAACATGTTTATGACACAATTTTCATTCATTGTTCAGTTTGTTTTTAATTACGCTACACTTTTTTCTTCCAATTAAAAACGAGCTTTATTGAGTAATTTATATTCTATAAAATAAAGTTTTTTTTATTGTAACACAAAGGATTTGGTTTTATTATAAACAGCGACGGGAAAATTGCTGGAAAAACATGATAAATTAAGCTACAAAAATAATTTATCTTCAGTTGAGTAAAATATATTATAACTGGCTTTTAGTCAACATTTACATATTTAATTTGAATTTTTGGGAAACACGGATTTGCTCTCAGGAAAACAACATAAAGAAATAAAAAAATTTATTTCAAAGCTACATAAAAAAATTATAAAAATATTTGTCATTAACAGTGCACCTTATACTATGAATTCATTTGTAAGGAGTTGGAATTAAGGCCATAGTAATTCAATATTTGGAGATTGCATTTCTTCAAAAACTTGGTATTGAGAATAAACTACAAGCCAACAATATCCCTAAAAAATAAATTACAGTTTTCTGTTTTAACTATTTTGGATTCTTACATTATAAATCATCCACGACCAAATTACAAAAGTGTGAAGAACAGTTTCAAGCTAAAAAACTCAATTATTTATTTTTCAATAGCTTGGGTTTAAACTTACATAAATGTAATATCCTCCAAGTAACCACAACCCAAATACTAGTTGGAATAATACAACAATACCAAATCCCACCATCCATGGTAACATCATACCACGGTTCATTTTAGATAAGCCATAAACCATCAAAATTGAGGAGGCAATAAGATATATAAAAAACACCAGTAAACACCCTCCAACAACTTGCATTGCTATTCCATAAAAAAACTCAGTAAAAATTCAAATAAAAAAGATTTAACTTACACAATCTAATGTCAGCCTCAAACAAGGGGTTGTATAATTGAGTAGAATCACCTCCAGTCATATCAAAAACAATAAAAGTCATGACAACAATACTCATTGCCACAGTATAAAAAACAATAACTTTGCAGCTTGTTTTGAGATCATTTGTCCATATACAAGGAGACCAACACGACGTTAATAAAACCATTTTGAAAAATCTCAAATTGGACGGATTCGTTCAAAACTTAACCTCTGTCACACTTTCAAAAAATAATCAATAGTTCAGTAAAACCTCGTTGGACGGATCCTAAAACCGAACAATCAAAACGGGGTTGTTTTCAGTAAAAAATTACATTTTTCAATACAGTTTTTGGGATATTTTATATATGGCACGCCCAGTTTTAAATAACATCAACAATTTACAAATAAATTAGAAACGTAAACACATTCATAACCCCACCTACTTAACTGTCATCTTAAGTCGTCATTTTACACTGTTGCCACTTAAAAAAATATATATTAAAAAAATGAAAATCAAATTATAAAACTTTTTAAATAATATTTATTATAAAATTGCTTTTTCCTTTTAACTTGTTTAAAATAAATTAGAATGTCAAGTCGACAACATGTAATTATTTTCGATTCATTATTATCAAATAGGCAACCAGTAATTACTTTCATTGAAGCAAAATCGTGCCATTAATGACTAATCAATGATGGAATAAAATAAAAAACTGAGAAATGCTGTATGTATTAAATTGCTGACCTTTAAATGTCAAAATGTTTATACAAACTCTAGATATTTGATAGCATATTACTGAAATTATCGAATATACAGTCTCCACGAAAAAATTCATTTTTGAAATAAACAAAGCAATTTAATAAAATAAAAAAACGACTGCTTTTGTTTAAGGGAAATTACTATGGTCAGGAATGTAAAATTTTAAAAAATATAAAATACGGAACATATTCGAATATTAAGCGTTGGCACTTAGTTAAAATAAAACTTGGGAAAGCATACATCAAATAAACTCTCGATAAATTAAGTGTCATAGAAACCCCGCAAACTAGCGAATCCCGTCCCAATATTTTCAAAATTCAATTGCAATTAAAATAATTACTGATGGAGAAATCAAAACCTCAATAAAATAATTTTGTTTTCTACTAAACACTTATAAGGAATTAGAGATAAATTTCCCCATTGTACATTTCCATTAAAACTTCCTAGTATTCAGTTTATTTTTGTATTATTATATCAGAAATGGACATATGAAATTTATTTATTAAACACTTGAAAAATTATGAATATATTCTATCTTAGATTCTTCACACCCTGTACGTAGATTGCAACACGAAAAAACGCAATTAATATGGATTAATTCTAGATAAACAGCAAATAGATTACATATTTGAACAGTTGAAAACTTCTCTTATTAGATATATCTTTTAATAAAAACCATTACAAATTTAAATTGAACTAATAAATAATTCATTTTCTATTCGAAAGAAATGCAGAAGTTATATTTGTATTAAAAATCGAATTTTTAAATTCCAAGTGTAATAAAATTCACTTTATATAACCATAAATCTATAGGCTGGTATTCTCAAGTGTAAAAACTTATTCGAAATTGAATTCGTCTCGAGAATTAAAATCTTTAAAACTTGTAATATAATAATGTCACGTCCAGAAATGTTCTCCCGACAAAAAATTCGAACTGAATTTAATTAACTTTACGTAACTGAACGTCTCAGTAATTGGATGTTAGTTGAAACTTAGCAAGCTTGTTATGAAGGTATTTATAATCTTCGCAGCTTGAATTCAAAAGTTATAATGTAATAAAGCTACTTACATAAGAATAAAAAGAGTGGAGCTTACAGGAGGGAATGAATTAATAGTCAGTTTGAGCTTTTTTGTAATTGTACATAAGGTTGCGTCTTTTAATCGATGGCAAAAGAAAATCGGCTTTGTTTAGTTGATGAAGTCATTCTTTATGAAAGAAATAAGCTGAAAAGAAAGTACAAAAATAGTGTAGAACGTGGGAGTAAAATCGATTCAAGAGTCTGGATGATAGAGGAGTGAGTCTGTGATGATAAAATGATCAAAGCTAGACGAATTCAAGTGGATTAGTAATGTTTAATTAATTAGAAAGCATTAGATGTAACATTTGATATCTGTTCATTAGGAAGCAATGAAGTTGACATTAGGTCTATATTGATTGAATCAACAGCTGGTGGGTGTGTGCGCGCGAAGGAAAATCGGATTGGTGTGGAACCGTTACGCAGATACCCTGTTACCCATTCCCAGTATAAAATAATACTAGGAGACGAGAAGGGTGCAATTGTACGCTGTGTCTTGTCCGTCCCCAGTAGTGTTGAGCACCAGCCATGGTTAGGGTGGCGTTTTCGCCGCACCCCTTACTGCTGGTAACAGTAGTGATGGCTGTTTGTGCGACTTTTCCACAAACTGTCATGGCAATAGACCTTAGTAGACTCTATGGTCATATCAGCTCGAAACGTAACGGTAAGAAGAATTTTTCAGTCGCATTAAAAGCGATCAATAATCACAATGCTATGCATTTTTTTTATATTTAGGAGACGCTTGTCATCCATACGAACCATTTAAATGTCCCGGAGATGGAAATTGTATATCTATCCAATATCTATGTGACGGAGCTCCTGATTGTCCAGACGGATATGATGAAGATTCTAGGTTGTGCACAGCTGCTAAACGACCACCAGTTGAAGAAACTGGAAGTTTCCTAAAATCATTATTAGCAAGTCATGGACCAAACTATCTGGAAAAATTATTCGGGAATAAAGCTAGAGATGCGTTGAAGCCTTTGGGTGGTGTTGATAAAGTTGCTATAGCATTATCAGGTTAGTTTTCTACTTTGTATTTAAGTTTTTCGTAATTTTAATTATTGTAGAGTCTCAAACAATTGAAGATTTTGGCGCTGCTCTTCATTTAATGCGGTCAGATTTGGAACATTTACGTTCAGTATTCATGGCAGTTGAAAATGGTGATTTAGGAATGTTGAAATCTCTAGGAATTAAAGATTCGGAATTAGGAGATGTGAAATTCTTTTTGGAAAAATTGGTTAATACTGGCTTTTTAGACTGAACCATACCAGACCCTGCTGCTGTCTTCTTCGCCCATCCCCAACCACACTTGCCCTTAAGCAAGTCCTTTTATTCTTATCTTCCTTACTAGATCTGTCTGTCTATATTAGTCAAGCAGCAGAGTCCGCTAAGATCCGTCCCCTATCATGTACCTTCCTTTCCTTCACCACCCTCAACTGTCTCAGAGGGTTTGATAATCACAAGCAACGGCCAAGCAACCAGACTTATGAATACATATCAAGCACCAAAGTATACTTTGGAATACATCACATCACATATCATTAGGTATAAAAATAGGGAATATATCTTAGATTATAAAAATAAAAATGTGTGATCACAAAATTACAACGTATAGTTTCTTACAATGTTTCAATCTCTCTGGATGTTTTTATTCAATTTATGCACAAAACGTAAGCTCGCACTTGCGTCGAGTGATATTATTGTTCAAACTGTATAGTTAATAATTGTGATCACTTTAAGATAATAAGAAATGACTCCCAATACAATTAGTGTGGCACTAACGAAATACATCGCGGGGTGTTGACAAAATCCGGCCGGTCCGGCAGCCCCTCCAGGCAAACAATCACCTCAATGCTATAGATCAATGCGAAATATTAGGAACTTCTTTGTTGTACATGGTGCAGGACAACATTGCAGGTTCCTATTCACATTGTTTAATCGAAAGTTTTTAGATACTATTTTCTGTGTGAATTTAATGGCAATATTTATGAACGTTCAATTGGTGTTAGATATGTAGCGTTCAAAGGGCCTGACGTAACTGTTTTCACCAATTCAACGTTCATTTTGCCAATATTGTGATTTCTCTGTACATATCATTATTGAAGAACGAAAGACCCACCTTTAAGCTGCGATAACGACCTGACATTTGCCAACAATATGCTATAGGTGAGTCTTTCGATTTAGTCTGCACAATCACATCTGCACGAAAATATTAATAAAATATATTTTTTCGACTGGTAGTGAAGATGTTTGTGTTCTGTGTGCGCCGAATTCTCTATTGACGGTTATCTGGATTGAAATATTTTACTAAAAAAGGCTGGTTCATTATGTATACATATCAAATGTTTTTTAATAAATAAATATATATTATATATACATATAATCATAACACAATTAAGTTGTGAGGTAGAATTTCTAATTAAATAAATATATTATCAAATATTTTTATTCTTTATTGTTTTATATTGGAAATATTAATAAAAAAGTTATTACGTCAACTTGCTCTAATTTTACTAAACAAAAAAATGTAAAATAGATGCATGAAATATTAAAATCATGACGCAGCAATGTTTCTCGGTTTTCCCCGCCCTCATGTTGGATCAATATTATATTACCCGAAAAAATATGGCGTCAAAATGGTGGGTACTAATCTAATACACCAATTACTGTAAAAATGATATTTATTACCATTTATGCAAGCACGCAAAATGTTAATAGTTCTTGCAAAATAAATTTATAATTAACTTAGATATATCCAAATACTGGAAGCCACACTTTTCATTTTGAAAAACATGTATTATTTAGAAAAATAACAAAAATAGAATGGTTACAAACATGTTAATTTTATGATTGCTTGAATTTCCCACAGTGCATCTGATGCTCCTACTCACACATTATCTTGGCAACGACGATTTAAACGATTAAATTAATGAATGCAAAATACAAGTATGTAGTGAGATTAAAAAGTATAATAAAATGTGATTTTCCACATTAAGTATATAAATAAAAATAGCAAATAAATCAAACCGATTCAGTTGGACTTTGGAATTCAGAAAGAGCATGAATAGGATTTTGAACTTTCTTCTGCGATCCCTTGCGTACTTTGGCTCGTACTTCTTCTGGTTTCTCCGGTCTCACTAAAGGTTTCTTTTCTGGAGCTTTCATCTTCCATACAACAATAGGAGACTGAAAAATTAAAAACCTAGTAATTTATCAACAAACTATACTAAAGCATACAGAAATAGTCCCTTGCCGAGGATATTTAGTAGAAGCAACATAAGACGCTTTCACAGTCAACACCACAGCATTCATCAAATTTTTAGCAGCCTGAATTAAAGAAGTAGCACTGTCAAGACCTGAAACTATTAATTCGCCACTAATATTCTGAACATCAGCTTTCACTTTCGAAGTTATATTCATTTGATGACAATACAAAGCAATACGTTGTAAATACGCCAATAAATCTTTTTTAGTTGAACTTTCAGGACATTGTTCTGCTATTTGTCTAGTCAATTTATCGAGTTTAGTTCCAGCTTCGGAAATTTTCTTAGCGGCGTTAATCACATCCATTGTAGTTTTGAGAGGACCGCGACCACTACAAAATCATCATTGAGATTACATTAATATTTTCTTTTAACTAACCGAGTAAAATCAGTCATTTCCATCATAATCATACACATATGTTTGGCAAGAACAATAATATCGTTTCCGGTATCGTCCCATTTAGCGACTTCACGATCAAATTTAAGTTTTTCGCTTCTGAAATATTCAACTTGTTGAAGAATTTTCTGTTTATCTTCTTCTGGCATTTTACCCATAGCTTCCTATTAATAGAAAAGTTAAAAATTTTTAATGTTTGTAAATTTTGACTTACTCTAGCAGTCGTAATTCCACTAATATCTGGATATTCGTCCACTCCATGCTCTCCAGTATGCGCGCTTGCTATAATTTTGAATTTAAATATGATTAAGTTAATTGAAGTGCTAACTTACATTTACTACGTGTCTCTAGGGTATAATTTTCATCCAGTTCAACATCTTCAGGATCTAAATCTTCATCAGCCTAGAATGAATAATGTAATTAAAGTATACAAAACATCCTCTTATCTTACTCTATTCATTAGGACGGCTCGTCTAATTTCCCGAACTCCATCGTAGACTAATCTCGATGCATCGATAAAATCGTTTTCATCTACTTCCTTCGCCGGATTACTTGATAAAGCCTGGACTGCAACTTGGACCCTTTGACTGAACTTCGGCATAACTTGATCATTTAGAACTTTCACCGCTTCTAAAACTCTCTTTGTGTAAATGCAAGGTTCATAATTATCCATTTCAGCCGTAACAACATTGCAAACTCGATTAGAACGACCACGAATTCCACCTGCTGTTCTATCTAAAGTATCAGCGTCACCTTCTTGTAACGCTAGAACGCATTTATTCACATCTTCGAGAATATGATTTTCAGAAACTGCTAAGAAATCATCAATTGTTGTGATATCATCAACAGCTTCAGTTAAAATTCGCACTTGATTTTCCCAGGTTTGTTTAAATGCTTCCATATTTTCTTGAGCAACTTTACTTCGTGGTCGAGCTGCTAAAATGCGAGCAGCGTTGATCACTTCTGGACAAAGATTATCGATTTGAGCTGCTGCATAACGTACCATTTTTACTCCGTCTTCGTTATTAGACATGCTACAAACTAAATTAGCAACTTCTACTAATTTATTTGAGTGTTCAGTAAACATGACAGCAAATTCTTCAACTTCCTTTTCATTTCCGTTCTGAGCTGCTTTAATCAAAACAAGAAGTGGAACGTTTGTTTCGAGGAAACTATCAGAAACGTGATCAACGACTGCTTTACGAAGTTGTCTTCTCAGATCTCTTGTTTTGCGTCCCATGTTGTCAATAGCTCTATTCAAACCTTCGCTTTTTTCTTTACTGCCGATGTTTGACATATATTCAGAGAGAAGATCTTGTAGAGCTTGACGGACGGCGTTACATTCAGCGACAATTCTTTCCCGTCTTTCATCTCTTGTGCAGCTGGAATCAGCCATCAAAGCTGCTCCACTAATAATGCTTTCCAAGCGCTCTTCCAGAGATGGTCGCGTATGGACTTCATTATAAGCCAAAGGTTCCATAACCATATGATCGTCGAAATCATCAAGAGCTGCTGCTAATTCACCTGGACCATCATACGGCCCTGTAGCTGGCTGTGGCGTACGCCCTTGAGCAACATCATTTATTGTATTAACAGCTTCACAAACTTGTTTTAAAACATAATCTCTGTTAGCTTTAGCAGCAGCAAGTTCAGGATGACGCACATAAACCTTTGAAGCTGTTAAAAGCATAGTTGAATGTTTTTTAAGAACAGCGCGAGCAGCTGCCAAATCATCTCGAAGTTGTGGATCTTTTAACTCCTGTTGACGTTTGGCAGCTTGATTCATTAGTTCGTTAGCATTTTGGCCAAAAGCTTTAATATTATCTAACAGCTCGCCTTGACTTGAAGCATTCTTCAATTTTTCCAAATCATTCTCTACTACATGAAGAGATTTTAATAAAAGATGAACATCAACCATATCAGCGAGAATTAACAGACGGGTTACTGCTGAAAGAAGATTTCTTGCAGCACGCACCATGTTGCCTCGTTTTAAAGAAGAACAAGGATCTTCAGAAAACTCGCGAGCTGCAATACTCATTGCGTTCCCAGTTTTGCGGACTTCTTCAACAGCGGCTAGCATTTCTTGAGTTATATCTGGGTTTTCATAAGCAATTTGTTCACCTTTTTCGATGAAATTTTCAGTCGCTTTTTCGACGGTACTTACTAGAGCATTCGCTCTTTTAGATTTGCCTTTCTTCTTTTTGCTTGGACCTTTGGTATTCACAAGCGTAGTTACTTGCAAAACCAAAGGCTCCAAAGTTTTCTCCACCGACATTGTTCGGATTTCGAGATTCTTAGGATCCCATTTGAGCCCAAAGTGATCATTCATCTTCACAGATCTAAAAAATGTAATAGTTTTAATAAAAAAAAAGGAACTCCATTGTTTTCTACAAGAAAACTAGCTAAAATAGTAACTTATTACTTTCATCTGTTTAAAAACATTGAATTTACAGCGGCATTTTTAACAAGCGCTTACCTTTATCAAATTGAGATTCAATTCTTAATCACAACACCAAAAACTAATTGAAATGTGAATTCAATTGAGTCGACTGAAACACATCATTTATGTTATGAATCATCAAGAAGAAATGTAAAACATACTTATATCAGAGTAGCCATACTAATGAGACATCCTCTTTGAACCACTCCCACTAATTTGAACTCACAGTTGTAATTGAGCTACCAATTCTATCAATTCGTACTTTTTCATTCAAATTTTAAAAAGCGCACGTAAAGATTATGACAATGATAAGCAAAATAAAGGAAAAATCTAATTTTTTGATGATTTACTCTAACTAACGTCAGTACATTGTTGGCACAAGAACTATATTACCAACTTAAGAATGAAAACTACTAAATGTATCGATAGAATTTTTATTTTTATACTTATTTTTCTATAATTTAATTCAATTTTGCTTCAGAAACATTCAAGTAAATATAAATAAATGTTTGTTTGTTTTTATTTTATATGAAACGTTTTTTATGATAGCAAAAAATTATAGATAACTGTATCTTATCTGTAGTTACCGTTCGACTTCTTTTGCAAATATTTATCATATCAATTTAGAAATTCTTTGGTTTTGTCTATTTAAGGTACTATGAATTTTAATTTAATTTAATGAAAAAATAAATGAAATAAAAACTATATAATAAAATATAATAAAAATATATTGTAATTTTACTTTGTAATGAAGAGATGAAATAGATGTGATGTTTTTTCAATTTTAATTTAAAATAAGCAGTTCAACCAGCGGCCAAATCCGTTTTTTTTACAACATAGATTCATGAAGTTCAATAAAAAAATTTTGATTGGACAGCTCATGAGCTCACGCCTGATGTTTAATGTCAACTTATCTATCTGTCAAATAAACTAGTTGCAAATGTCGAATTAAGTTCAACACCTTGTAAGAAAAAATGCTTTTGTTCTTGGAAAATGCAGAAAAGTTGAAATTTGAATAAACAGTTTCTAGTTAATTCTACCGTAAATTTTGGCCTTAGGTTTGGGTACAGGCCAGGTCAGCCCGTCAGTCGCCATATCCGTTGGTTTGAAGTGAACAACACGCGCTTGTATGTAGCCAAAAGTGTTTTACAATGTTCATAACAGAGACACTTTTTAAATAAATTTAAAAGTGTTTTCTACTTTAAAATAATTGTGATTGAATGGAAATACAACGCTGTAAAAAAAACTGCACAAGTGTCATAATATGAGAAAAAAAAATTAAGTAAAATTGACTAATCTTAGTCGTTTAAATGAATTTAGACTTTATATGGGTATGCAAATGAGTTAATTTATTCAAATTTCAAGTCTCGAATAAATATGTTTAATTGTTAATGTTGCTTTATTATGTCGTAAGAGATAAATATTGTTAGAATATAAAAATGGCAAGTACATTTGATCATGAGGATAAAGCAAGGTAAAAGCTTTTTATTCAATTGATTTTTGTATTAATATCCATATTTCAGCTGGTATTTTGGACCAATCAGTCGAAAAGAAGCAACTGATTTGCTTATGGCAGAACGAGGTGGTGGTGTGTTCTTAGTTCGAGACAGTACATCATGTGTTGGAGATTTTGTTCTTTGTGTGAAGTACGTTCAAATTTATTTATTAACAATAATTAATATTCATCAATTCCAGAGAGGATAGTAAAGTTAGTCATTATATTATAAATAAAACGCAACAAAATGATCAAACTAAATATAGAATCGGAGATCAATGTTTCCCAGATATTCCTAGCTTGCTTTCATTCTATAAAGTACACTATTTAGATACAACACCACTTATTAGACCTTTATCTAAAAAAGAGGAGAAAGTAATCGCTAAATTTGATTTCGAGGGTCAGGTGAGTAACTCCTTTATGTTAAAATATTCAATTTAATTATAATTTAATTAGGATCCTGACGATTTAGGATTTAAAAAAGGTGAAATTCTTACTATTATTGCAAAAGATGAAGAGCAATGGTGGACTGCGCGAAATAGTGCTGGAGAAAAAGGGTCAATCCCCGTCCCATATGTTCAAAAAGTATTAATATTCAATTATTTTATGATTTATTGTCATTGTGATTTTTTAGTATGAAGAAGAACAGACCACAAGTGAGATTCCAAGGCCTGGTTCAGGTGGTAGTGTAACATCAACAACGCCTCAAGCTGAAACAGCTACAAAAAGAAGTCAAATACAAGTATGTTAAATTTTGAGTTAATAACAATAATAATTATGTAATTTTAGCGAAAACTCCCAGCAAAAGCAAGGGTTAAACAAGTTAGAGTACCAAATGCTTATGATAAAACTGCTTTAAAATTAGAAATCGGAGATATTATTACTGTTACAAAAACAAACATTAATGGTCAGTGGGAAGGGGAGTTGAATGGGAAAACCGGTTATTTTCCATTTACGCATGTAGAATTTCTAGATCCTGATAACGAAATTTAGTGTTTTATAATAATATATTTGTGAAAATGCTCCAACAAGCTGTATATTTATTAAATTTATTTCGCACTAATATGTAATGTTTAACATGATCAACGGCTCGTTTATGTTTTAAAAGCAACTGTATTTTTATTAATTACATATCAATATTAACATTACTGCTTTTTATTATATTTATAATAATTGAAAAAAAAAGTTGCTTCTAAACGAAATTTATAGTGTGTAACTATAACAGCCTTCAAAAGTGATATTGCTAATACCAAACAGTAATTCGTTGTATATATGTGGTGTTATCTTTACATTTTATTTTGAATTATTCATTTTTTTTATCAATTTAGTATAAATGAAATTGCCATGAGAAAAATAAATTAGTTTAATTTAAATTTCTGTTTTTAATTGAACCTGAGAATTATTGGAAACAGTATTGTGTAGAATGAAATTTTTATGTGCTCACTTCCATTCCCTATTCCTGGCACAATTAATGTTGATTTATCCCCCAATCCTCCACCATTTTCTTCTGGATCTTTTACACAAATCTACTTGACACACTGTTAAATAAGTTTCATATGTGTCATCTTCAATAATGTCATCAAAACCTAATAGTTTTCTTCTAGACATATCAGCGACTACAGTGAAGTATGGATGTAGTTTCTGTCTCTTAGTCTCTTGTCCAAAGCTTTTGAATTTAATATTTGTTTTTGTTAAAATCTGAGTTTTATAAATAGAGAATGTGTTTTTTTTCTGGTAACGTATTTGATATAATTTCTGTATTTTAACAATTTCTCACATTTTAGAATGTGTAATTTGAAAAAATGGAACAAAAAGTGGCCTCCAGAAACATTAAAGTGGTTGTTAGAGTACGTCCTCTGATTCCAACTGAAAAAAAGAAGAAATCGCGTGTATAGTGGACAATACAGGATAATGTTAATTATCATAATCATGAATGTGGACAAACGGGAGATAGAACTATTCATATCTATTCAAAATTGCAAAGAGGCTGCTGGTAATTCGCAATTAACTTTTTCAATTTCATTTTTATCAGTGACTTATTTTTTACAAAGAAAAAAACTTTTTCAAATTATGTCTTTAGGATGGACAAGACAAATTTTTATGTTTACAATGAAGTTGTTCAAGATTTTGTTGTTCCCTCCTTAAATGGCTTAATTTCAACTATTATCGCGTATGGTCAAACTTCATCTGGTAAAACATACACAATGTTAGGAAATAAAAATGATCCAGGAGTGATGTCCATGGCAGTAGAAAATACTTTAGTATTTTGAATAGTCTGAATAAAAAATATTTATTGAGAGTTTCATAGATAGAAATTTATAATAAAAAAAAATCAACGACGAATTGCCTATCAAGAACCATCAAAGAGGTCTAAAGCTCATCTTACTGTGAATGGATAAGGTGCCGGTGAAAACGTCAATAAAAATCAACAACTTTCAAAGATAATTATGTTTATCTTTTTTTTTATTAATAAAATTTACAACTTAAAAAAAACAAGAATCTGAAAGTAATTTTAATAAAATCAATCAGAAAAAAAAACACAAAAATAATAGACAAAACCTGGAAACAGTTTCAATCTGAAAACAAAATATTAATAAACACAAATATAATAAACAAAACTTGAAAATAATTTCAATAAAAACAACATAAAAAAGAAATATGAATAAACACGAATATACCAGAAAATATCTGAAAATAATTTTAGTAAAAGCAAACCGGAAAGAAATGTTGATAAACACAGAAAAAAACAAAACCTGAAAATAATTTTAGTAAAAGCAACCTGAAAAAGAAATATAAGTAAACAAAAATATAGCATAAAAAAAACCTGAAAATGAGTTTAGTAAAAGCAATCTTCCAATTTTACAAATTTTAGTACCCAAAAAAATAAAAATAAAATTCCTACCTTGATGGCTTCTACTTCTGCCACATCTTCAAGAACAGACCTACCTTTAATCCTTCAGCGACGACCAATCTTGGAATCCTGGAACCACTAACACAACGCAGTTTTTTCCTTTCTTATTCAATCGAACAATAAATCGATAATTCCACTGCAATGTTCACACATTTATTAAAAATTTGTTTTCATTGAAAAATTGACAAAACGGTTTTATTTTTGTATTTTCATTTAATTCTCATTTTTCATCTTGATTGAATTCAAACTAAAGCAATCATTTCTTTGCAAATATTCACAACTTCGGACAAGAAAAGAGTTAAAAACTTTTTGTTTGACTTTCTTTTACATGACTAAACTCTAATTTGATTTAAGAGTAAAGCGGAAGTAGATATGAACAATAAACAAATAAACAGATTCTAAGAAATAATTTCTACGAATTCAAAAATCAGTCCTACATTCTCGAATTTTATCAGACCTTTTGACCGAAGACATTCACTAAATGTTGATGATGTAATTTTGTTCACTTATATGGATTAATCAGCGCAATTAAAAATCTGTTTTATTTCATCTTTCTATCAGTTGAAATATAAATAATTGATATGTGTTTTGGCAAGCATAATCAACTAGTATAGGCAACCAGTAATACATTCTAAAATTGGTAAAAGTAATATAAAAAAACACATGCTTCATGTTCGCCACTTCAGTTATTAAATAAGCGTTTTTTAAAAATTTGATTCAATTTTGTGATTTTCTTTTTCTATTTGAAACTTAATGATTTTTAAATAAGATTTTATAAAAAGTGGCGTTATTTAATTCAAATCTTTTGCTTATCTTCATTAATTTCACAACTAAATTACAATAGAACGAATTGGAAAAAAAATTATTAATTAAAAGTATGATTTAAATTTCCATTTTTCTTCTGTAAAAATCATAAAATTAGCTTTTATATGTTGAAGCAATATGTTTATTTTTAAAGTAGGGCCGGGATTTAGAGATGGCTAACTTCACAGTGAAAACTGACGTGAGTTTGACATTAATGTCAAGTTTGTTGTAGTTGTCACGAAGTCCATATGTTCCTGATAAAATTAATAATTTGTTAATTTATACTGTGTTGACCTTATTTCTTTAAAATGACTATAAATTTTCGAAAACATTTGAAAAAGTTTTGATTTGGTTATTTTAACGAACTACGAAAATGGATATTGCTAAGTCCATATTCAGTCATCGAGACCGCGAGGGCTATGTGGGAAAAGAAGATCATAATGTAATAAACTAAATTTATATAACACCCACTAATGTATTGTTGTTTTAGAAGCGTGAAATCGAGATAGCAATATCAGAAGACGACGTCGACGAAGATTACTTTATTGAAAACTTTTCTGGGGGCTTAAACATGAACGATTTATTAACACCCAGTCCTGGCGGTCCTTTTTCAGCTTTAACTCCTAGTATGTGGCCTCAAGATATAATGGCAAAGCTGAGCGTTGTTCCTGACGATCCAAACTCACAACCAGAATACAGGTAATAGAATTAAATATAAGAATTGTTTTCTATTAATGTATATTATAGATTTGATGAGTTTGGATTCCGCGTTGACGAAGAAGACGGTCCTGAACAAAGTTCCAATAAACTATTAGGAATTCCTTTTGTTGAAGATCCACAAGATCGGCTACAATGGGTTGCTCATTTAGAGTTTTCACATAATAAAGAAGTTTCGGATTTAACTTGGGATAAAGTTGAAGTAAAATTACCTAAAACTGATAAGTTACGTTCAATGGTTAGAGCTGGAATTCCTCATTCGTTAAGACCACAAATGTGGATGAGAATGTCTGGAGCTTTGGAAAAAAAACAACAGTCGGAATTGTGTTATAAAGATATAGTAAAAATGTCGAGTAATGATTCATTAATGACATCGAAACAAATTGAAAAAGATTTATTGCATATTATGCCCACCAATGGATGCTTTAGTCATATTAATAGTACGGGAATACCAAGACTACGCAGGATTTTGAGAGGAATCGCGTGGCTATATCCAGACATTGGGTAATTTTTTTTATTACGCGTCTTTTTTTTTATCTTTTGCTTTCTAGTTATTGTCAAGGGACTGGCGTTATTGCTGCTTCTCTCCTTCTTTTACTTGAAGAAGAAGACGCGTTTTGGATTATGGTGACAATAGTTGAAGACCTTTTGCCTGCCTCATATTATAGCTCAACTTTATTAGGTTTTTAAAAATTTAACATAAATTCATTAAATTAATATAATTTTTGAAGGCATTCAAGCTGACCAACGAGTTCTACGTACGTTAATCACAAACTACTTAGTCGACATAGACGAAACCTTAAAAAACCACGACATAGAACTATCCCTAATAACATTAAACTGGTTTCTAACCCTTTTCGCTAGCGCTGTCCACATGAAAATTTTATTAAGAATATGGGATACATTTTTTTTCGAAGGATCCATAGTCTTATTCCAAGTGACTTTAAGTATGTTGAAAATGAAAGAACCCCAGTTGAAACAATTGGAAAATTCTGCTCAAATTTTTAATGCTTTGTCTGATATTCCTGGGGATATCGACGATGTAGAGAAATTATTTGAAGTTTCGCAACAATTAACTAATTCATTGAATGGAGACATGATTGAGACTTATAGACGTCGACATTTGGCTTATTTAATGGCAGATCAAGGAACTTTAGTTGGGAATCCTGAAGCTGCTCCTAATCTTCCAAAACAACATTTATCGAGACGACAAGTTAAGAAAAATAAATCGGTTATTCAGTTACTGTTATTTAATGAAAATACGGAAGATGACATAAAGTGCAAAAATATCAAACAGACTGAGATTCTAGTTGATTTAAGAGAAGCTATATTACAAGTAAATGCTCAAAATTTTATTATTTTTTTCTATTTGGAAATTTTTTAGATCGCGAGACATTTTCTCCAAGTTGACCCAAAATTAAACAATGAAATTTCGCTAGTCGCTGATTATTCAATGGAAAGCCATGCAGCCGATCATGACAATTACATAAATGTATCAAAAAATCGTAAAAGAAGAGCGAAAGCTCTTTTAGGTAAAAAAAAATAATATATGTATATATATAAAAAACTGAAATTTAATTTAAATTTTAGATTTCGAGAGACATGATGATGATGAGTTAGGTTTTCGTAAAAATGACATTATCACCATTATTAGTCAAAAAGACGAGCATTGTTGGATCGGAGAATTAAATGGATTAAGAGGTTGGTTTCCTGCCAAATTTGTACAATTATTAGATGAAAGAAGTAAACAGTATAGTAGTGCCGGCGATGATAGTATTTCGGAAACTGTAACAGATCTAGTTCGAGGCACTTTATGTCCTGTTATAAAACAAGTATTAGAACACGGAATGAAAAGACCTAATTTTCTTGGTAAATACAATAATTTGAAGTAAATCGAAATGTAATTAAAACTTTAAGGAGGTCCGTGTCATCCGTGGCTTTTTATTGAAGAAGCTGCAACAAAAGAGGTTGAAAAAGACTTTAATTCGGTTTATAGTAGATTGGTATTATGCAAGACTTACAGATTGGATGAAGATGGTAAAGTGTTAACTCCTGAAGAGGTAATATTTATCAATTTAATCAAATGAAATTTTATTATTTTTCTTTTAGTTGTTATATCGTTGTGTCCAAGCCGTTAATTTATCCCACGACAACGCACATGCTCAAATGGATGTCAAATTACGTTCTTTAATTTGTTTGGGTTTGAATGAACAAGTTTTACATTTATGGCTTGAAGTGCTTTGTTCTTGTAGCGAGGTCGTGCAAAAATGGTAATCATTCAAATTTGATTAATTTTTTTATTTATTTTATTATTATAGGTATCATCCATGGTCGTTTGTTTATAGTCCAGGATGGGTTCAAATAAAATGTGATTTGCGGATTTTATCTCAATTATCATTTAATCTCAACCCCGATTGGGAACTTCCAGTCAAAAAAGAAACCAACAATCAACCACTAAAAGATGGTGTTAGAGATATGTTAGTCAAACATCATCTTTTCAGTTGGGATATTTAATTTTTAACATTCCTGATTGTAAATATAATTCTGTCCGTACAATGCCTTCAATTTATTTTTTGTCATTATGTAGCTTTAATTGCGTTGGGTGGAAAATTATTGTACCAAAAAGTGGATGACAATAACGCCCAACCACAAATTATTTTTCTAAATATATTTATGGAAATTTTCACAGAAAATAATTAAATCTTAGCCAAATCTGAGATTCCTCAATATCAATATTACTTATTTTATTTAATTTATTTATTATCGAAATGATCGAATTTATAAAAAAATAATCTCATTTAAATGTATTTATTAATTTAACAAATAAAAACCAAAACCAACTGTTTTTGTTAAAAAGTGTTTAAACTTCGACTCCTAGTGCTTTAGGCAGAGTGGTCCCACAAGGTCCAGAAAAATGAAAGCTATCAAAATTAAATATTGAGTTTAATTGTTTTAAATCTTACCTAAAGCCATCGTCAAACGGATCTTCATTTAAATTAAATTCAGCTACAGGTTTACCGTGATTTGCGACTGTTGGCGCGAACATTGCAGCTGGGTAGACGACTGAAGAAGTACCTATGACTAGACATAAGTCGCAGGATTCTATAAGCTCTCCTACAATAGTTCAATTAAATTTTGATATCGAATAATAGGAATTTTCACTTGATTTGTCTAAAACATCCGGATCTAAATTTTCTCCAAACCAGACTATATACGGTCTGGCTAATGCTTGACATTTTTTGCATTTCGGTAAATCTTTAACAGAGATTATTGGCAAATCTTGATCTCTTTTCGCTGGGTCCCTAATAATTATTAAATTTGATTTATATTAAATTAAAAAATAACATACCCTCTTCCGCGTAAAGCTTCACAAATCGGACTGTCGACATTAACTTCAATATGTTTACACTTTGTACAGACAATTTTATCCAAACTTCCATGTAATTCTAAAATATTTTCACTTCCAGCTCTTCTGTGTAACCCATCAACATTTTGTGTAATTACCCAAAACTGGCGATTTTGTTCTTTACAAATCTGTTCATATTTAGCTAAAGCTTTATGAGCCTTTTAAAAAATATAAAATTGTTTTATCAATATTAAGCAACTTACATTGTTTGGTTGACTATTAAAGGCAACATCTCTTCTATAATGATAAAACTCCCAAACAAGAGCCGGGTTTGCTTTGAAAGCAGTCGGAGTTGCAAGATCTGTTGCTCTATGTGTTCGCCACAATCCTCCAGCTCCTCTAAATACAGGAATCCCCGATTCAGCTGAAACTCCAGCTCCTGTCAGAGCGACTATACATTGTGATTTATTTAAAACTTGCTGGAATTGGTTATAGTCGGAAATAGCTCGTCGGGACATTGTTAATATTTTTGGAATTTGTCGAGTAATGACATGGAGAGAATTTTGCAAAATCATTAGTTAATTTGAATGTTTTTTTGAGGTTAGAATGTTTTGACATATGGAAGGGCAAAGTAGATACAATTGCGCATGCGTGGTTAACTTTCTGACAATTGTCTTAGGGTTTTGGTGGAGTTGTTGAGTAGTGCTTTGATATGTTAGACATCAATCTCAACTCGTGTTTGGAATTCGTGTGTATTTATTTGTTAAAAGCTGTATTATCTTTAAAAGGTGATTAGTTATCGGAAGTGTGAAGTGTAAACTTGTAAGCAATTATTCAAAATTTTTGTGTTGTGAAAGTGTTATCTTAAAGGATTTGTCGGAGATTTTACCTGAAATGGTATGAAATTTGTTGAGTTATCTTGTTAATAAGTGCTCTGTTGATTTTTTTCTTTAAAACAACTGACTGTCTAATTACTGACATTTACCATTTATGTTGATGATTGCTTGATTTTCAGGTATGCATTAATATAATACGTAATCGTGCAACTGACCAAGGTCGTTTTGGATAGACTCCTGCAGAAATAACAAAATACAGGAAATTAACAATGTTTTGTAATAGGTCGTCAAAATAGTGCGGCTATTGAGAAAGAGAAAATTACACAAATCCATTGTGTTTTAAAATTAAAACAGTTTCAGATCAAGTCGTCAGTTGTCAATTAATTGTCATTAGAAGTGAAAAAATTTTGGGTTTCTTGGTCACTGATTAGAAATTTATTCAAAATAAATCGATGAATCCACTAATAAACATAAATAATATGAGTTGAAAGTCAAAAATGATTTTAAATGCGTGAGCCTTAAGGCGCTTTAATTAGCGAACAAGTCTACATGTGGGACATTACATAAACAATTACTTCTTTTTTTGAAAGATTATTACGTATGCGAAAATTTTCAGATGCATTTAGTTATAATAATAAGTGAATTTAAAGGGCGATCATGAAGTCACCTTGAAGGTGAGCAAGATTTTTAGGCAATTTAAAAGTGGCCTTGAGCTTGGAAAAATTTATTTATTGCTTGGATTACCTAAATTAGGTTGTCATCAATTTCCGGTCAGTTTTAATCGGAAAATTTGTGATAACGTTTCAATTCTGGTTTTGAAGTTATATAATTCGATTACCATCAGTTTGGTTATGGTACACGGTAAATTCAAACAAAACAGCCTTATTTCTGGAATGTTTTATTAATATTATAGTAAATAGTTCGAATTACAATAATAATCTTAAGACGACAGCGTTCTTTCAGAATGCGAGGGTTCAATGTTCTCTCTTTACCTCAAGAGGATCGACAACTTACTCTTATTTTGTTGAACAGAAGCGTTTGTTTATTATACGTGATTTACCACACGAAACTGGAAAAACCGATTTTATTCAGCAAACATTCGATTTTTTTGCTTCATTATACAATCAAAGTAATTAAAACTGGGCCAATCAGTTCAAAATTAAAGTTGCAGTTCCGTTTTTACGTTTTGTTTATTTTCTATTAAAACAACTTGTTGCAATAATCAAAATTTATAAAAAACATTCGTGTTTTGTAATAAAGTGACTAATAGGTCATGTTATTGCGTTTTATTATCTTAATTAATTGATATTGTAGCAAATGCAGTGAAAGGTGTGGCTAAGGTCGGTGATGTACTTGATTTATAATAGTAAAAGATAGATTTTTTTCTTTGAATAAGTTAAAATTTCACTTTTCTTGGGAAATAGAAAGTCGGTAAATTGTTGAGAGTGGCGGTTCAAAACCGTGTAAAAATGTTGGAGATTCATGAATAGAATTTTTTAGCCTTCCCAGTGTGCCATGTTAATTCTTAATATTGGCATTGTTTTAGTTTTTGTATTCCGTGCGAATATTTTCGCACTTTCAAATAAACACACGCAATGATGTTTTGTGCTTTGAGTTTATATTGACTAAACAAGAAGAATCGAATTGTTTAGAATTAATATTTGGTATTTTTGTGACATATAGGTTGTCTGACTGCTTATAAATAGCCAGACGCAATCTCTATCGATGTTGAATTTTATTTTCATAAAACCAGATTGAAAAGATATGCAGATTTATAGAAAAAAAAAAGAGAAGCAAAACGACGAGAGATGATATCAAACAACTTTTTCTAGAAAAATTGTTGGAATTTAAATCACAAATAAATAAAAATAAACCACGTTGCTTTTACGAGGAGAACTGACTTACATGAAACTCCGTAACATTACAAGACATCATCGTACTACTACTACTACACGTAAACTTTCATACATATGTTTGTTCCAGTTTTTCGATTTTTTGTATGAAATTTTTACCCAAACAAGTAGCATTTAAATAAATGGGAATGTCAGGTTTTAAACAGCACATATTAATTATTGCCAAACTCTGACTACAGTTTAAATTTACCATTTTTATCGTCACCATTTTAATTAACAAAGGTTAATGAGTGTTGTATCAAAAATCATTTAAAAAAGTTTTTCGAGTGTAGAACAATAACTGTTTCTTTAAAAGTGTTAATTATTCGAACTAATTAAAAACAAGCGTTCCATTGTATAAATTGGGTTATTCTCTCCTGTAGCTACTTTAAAGCGCAAACAGGAAATATGTTTGTTCTTTTTTTGCAATGTATTATTAGAATGGTCTTTCTAATAATATGCGTGACTTAGAAAACATTTGGATTTGAGTTTAATTTTCAATGAAGAGAACAGTATCCTTCAAATCTTTTTTTGGCTTTCTGATTCATCCTGTTTTATTTTTATTTGTGTTTATTTTTGGCGTTTAAAATTATTTGCATTAGTGAACAAATCGAAATGTTTTGTCTTTACAGTCAATAATAAAAAAAAAATTGTTTATGAAATTGTCACGCTTCAAATGTTATATTTTCTTTCTTTGTCACATAGTAAGTCTGCGTCAGAAGCCGCTTGAAAATAATCTCTTTAGTTCAAGTTAACAAAAAAATAATCCGGTTTGAGGATATGAAATAACATCTAGTTGAGTTATTCTAGGACAAAAAAAATGCCATAATCTATCTCGCAACCACTTCCTAGAGTTGTCTGCTGCATGTGACACCCACCAGTGCATATATAACTAAAACTGACACTTCATGATACAAATAAACAATAATCCATTCTCTATTTTTTATTATTGGATGGATCTAAAGCTATAGCTTCTCAAAACATCTGGTTTTGTATTCAAAAGATTTGGATTGGAATAATAATTGTTGGATATTTTTTATATAAGGGCTAACAATGTTTTGATCTTGTGCTGGTTTTTACCTGCTAGGGGTCCTATAATTACATTCATCGTGAATTCCGCAGGTATGTGGAATGCGACCTTGAAAGGTTATGTAGTTTCTTGATCTAGCTAAACTACGGTTATGCCTTATTGCCTTCGTGTCTTCGCTGTTCTTGCCTACCTTCGATGCTGTTCCAAGACTTACTTTATATCTCTTAATCCTCCAATTAACTTAATCATTTGGGTTTTTATTTTTCTCCTACATCATTTTATTCATATGTATATTGGCAAATGGATGATTCGCAAGTTTACAAAGGAAAGTTAATGTAGTCGCATTAATCATCAACGTATGTGACACACCTTTGTAACCACTCTATTATTTACATATTCGGTGGTACATTTTTCACTCATCTCAAGGTTGTCGGCGAAAATGGGCGGTATAATAATTATTATCAACTAACAATGTTTTGTCTATTTAAAACCCAAATGATCTTCAGTAGTGATTTATTTATTTATCACGATTAACTTAAGTAGGTAATAAAATTCACTGCTAAATCTACAATTACAAAGGTTGCTGACCTCTTTTGTAGGAGGAAAAAAGACAACCAGTCGATAATTGAAAATTTAATAGCGGTCACTTTGTGGTAAATACAATTTAAACAATTTCTTAAAACTCTCACTATGATTTATTAGAAACCAAAGAAAAACCGCCAATAGAAAGTGTTAAAAAGTCTGTCATTGTCTCACTTTTGGTTTGTTCAATTAATATAAACAAAATAATATATAAATATTTATAAAACACGTGTAGATAAATATAACTAACATAATACAATAACTTCCTTGATTCACTATTATTGGTTGTTGATAATAAAGTAAACATAGCGCACTAAAGTTAATGTCCTTTACAGTAAAGACCAATCCAGGATCTCAATTAATGAACGTTATTGCATGAATCATGAATGTTGCAATAATAGCATTGGTATGTTGTGTTTTGAAAGTCATCTGTAACGTATTAAGTTACAGCTCAGTGAATATTGCGGAAATCCGACAAAATGAAACAGCGATTTCCTGTCACAGGTTTTATGTTTCGAATCCATAAAATATCATCCTAAAAACAAACATTTTTGAAAAAGCTGTACTCTAGTCATAATTACTATAATTGAGGTAAAATAATGTCTGACCGTAAAGTCAAACGAACATAACAGTGGCCAAAGTACTGTTACATAAGCGCGCGATGCGGCACGAGAAGTCCATAAAAACAAAACATATCACATAGTTGTACGATCAATCAAAAATTCTACAAAAAACTATACTATAGAAATATTTGCAAGTGCATTTAGCTGTCGGTAGTGAAAGTTTCAGTTACGACATAACAGATTGGATTATTTTTCCAAACGCCTTTTAAGTGTTATATCGCGTTTTATCGATTTTGATTTGGTAGTAATTTAATAAAAAAAAAGGCGGCACTCTTTACTTAAGTATAATTGTATTCTAAATTTATTTCATTCTAACGGTTTTAAAATAAATTCACATACCTATACTCTCTTTCGTAATCGAATCATAAAAGTGATGGTCATCTTAAAAGAAAGGTATTTTCACTTTTGTCCGATCTGTAAACTTGATACAGATGGTGTTCGATTTATATTCTATATTTGTCAAAAGTTACTGTTGATTATTCATATAGTACCATGTTAGTTGTATAATATAAATAAATAATGCAAATTTATTCGATTTATTAACTTTTGATATTTAATTTTGTTCAAAATGCAACCGGTTTTTGGTGTCATTGAAAAACGACAACAGTAAATTGATTGGTATAGTACTGTTGTTAAATGTGTTTTGTGTCAAAAAAGGTTGAAAATATTTGTACATTACGTCACGTATTCATCTCTATTACAGAGATGGTTTAAATTCCTGGCGAGTACGCGTACTTGCGTATATTTATACATTGAAACAGAGACTGAAGGTATGGTTATATGCCTCTTTGAATAAATCTATTTGTCGACCAAATCTTGTTAGTTCAGTCGTTTGGCATCAGTTTAACTCTATTTTTAAATACTATTAGATATAGTGCAATTACACCGATCGTTACCTTTTAGATAAGACGACTAATTCATCTACTTTTAGATTTGTTTATTACAAACGACATTTGACACCTCAGCTACTGATATTTTATTTAACAAATTATATAATTTCCGGATTTATTTATTTATTGTTACTGGGCTCAAGTAACATTTACATTTAAACTGCTATTACACTTTCTAATTATAATATTAATGATATTTCTAATCGATGCGAAATTACAAGAGTTAGGTAATTCACTGATTACATACTTTTTATCTTATGCTTGAAGAGTAAGCAGGTGTTCATTGAAATTTGAGTCAAATATTTTTCCAAAGATTAGATTTTCAGGAATTTTGAATTATCTCCGATAACATTTTTGGATGATTCCCACGACAGTTACAAATATTATAAACATTTTAATTGTGTACTGAACAGTTATTTTTGCAAATTGAAAGTGTTGATTTTTTTTGGATTAATTTACATATTAGTGGCTTACCGTCCTTGCGACTAGCCCACGATTAGGTTTTCGATTACAATCATTTCTTAAATTTCCAAGGATTTTTGGCCTAATTAAATCGGTATATTTTAATTGAACTAATTATCAGATATATGTAAATAAGCTTCAGCAGTGTGATATTGCTTTTTGATTTTGTTTTGCAATTAGTTTAATTGAGCACTTTCATTTTCTTGGTTTTTTTCTTTAAAGGGAAGTAGACAACATAGTTTGAGATTTCACAGAAATAAGAGAAAACCGTTTCCTTTAGACTTGTCATTTCCTTTGGAATGTGAATGTTAGTCCCTAGTTAAGATTTTCGAGTGTTTCCTTTTATCAAATTGAGACAGACAGCAGAACGTTTTTATTTATGGAAAATATAATAGCAGTAGCGAGTCTGCTTTCTATCTTTGAACGTTTTAACCTCGAGTGGCTATTTTGGCATGTTTGCTATTTATTTTTATGGTTGTTTATGCGTTATTCTAAGTATTTTTATTGTTGAAGTACATTTTCTCACGGTTCTAATTACGATGAATAACAGTATTTCAAAATCAACATTGTTTTTCCAAGATCACAATTTTCTTTTGTTATACAACGTTTCGGTTAAAAAAAAATTAAGAACAACATTCTTTGAAAATTCTTAGACTGGGTGGTAACTTAAACGCATTTAATGCTTCCATAATTGAATAAAGGAAAGTCAATTGGAAAATACCGTTTTCGAAGGGAGATAGAAATTACAAGCTACAGTTTATAACAATGGGCAAGTCTTGTTGAATGCATTATATTTTATATTGTTTTGGTTAGCAATTTTCGATTGTTGAATTTTTTTATCAGATACTAATGCTCGTTTCCTTTTGTTATAGCGAATCATAATAATAAAAAAAGCATGAAATTGTAGTTGTTGAAAAAATGGATAACAACAACGAGTGTGAAAACTCCGAACGATTGGTGAGGACTTAAAAAAAATTCTTTTCATTGTTCTTCGTTGTGTAGTGTCGCGCCCTTTATGTAAATCGTGTCAAGTCGACCAATTAACTTGTCAAAGGCGACAAGCTTGATTATCAATTGATAGATTTTTCCTGGCTATAGTCCAATCAAAATATATTGTTGAATGTAAATTTTTATTTGATCCATGAACGTCCAAATTTTTGGCATACTCAATTTAGGTAAACACGCTTCGCCTTGCTTCTATTTTCGTAGATGTTTACTAACCTGAGTCAACAGTTTGTATATTCAGAATGACTGATTTTTATTAATTGAAATTATGTTTATCCAGAATTCCAACACAGAGTATTTACCAACGAAATGTCGCATAACGAAACCTCCACCACCAAAACCAGCAACAAATCCTTTACAATTTGTCAAAGTCGCACCGTGTCCGCTTTTTCAGAAAGCACATGAACAGATAAAAAAAGTTGAAGAAATTAAAAAAGAACGAAAGGAGGTTAGAGAAGAAGCTGAAGATTGGCAAGCTGTAAGTAGAATAAATATATTATGAACAATCCATCATTTGAATTGTTAGAATTTAGACAATTGGAAAAGTTGTCGAAGAAAACGTCAAGAACATATAATCGAACGTGTTGTTGAAGTGAAGAAAATGGAACAAGAAGAACAAGAAAGACACCGAAAGAAAAGTAAAACTTTTAATGAGATGATGGAAGACAGGTATATAACTTTCACGGTGGTTTAACATTTACAAGTAGTCTAATACGTAAAATGTTCTAACTCAGATTAGTATGCGTAGTTTTCTTGGTCATTTCAACTAAAACCTCAAAAACAACTACAAACTAACTTTTAACTCAGTTTTTCCCAAATCATTTTTTTAAAATTTTTTGAGTTTGAAGGAAAAAAATGAAAAAATGACCAATTTGTAAGCCCATTTTACCTATTGAAAAATTATAACTTTCTTTAAAATTCTTTTAAAATTTTTAGGTTAAAAATAAAGACAACTACTCTCAATTTTTATGATTTCTTAAAGATGTGAGTCAGATCTAACAACTATCTGTGGTTTTTGTTGAAAAAAAAGCCTAGAAAGAATGAGAAAATTACATACAGTGTCATCATTGAAGTCAACTCCATATGGGAAAATTTTTTATTGTAAAGTTTAGTTGTAATCAGTTTTTGCTTCAAATTAGATGAAAAATGACAACAACAAACGCATTCGTTTGTTAACAAATTTAACATTTCTTTCAGAGAGTGACTGGAAATGGCATTTCTAGGCTGAAATGAGGAAAATTTCATTTGAAAAAGTTGTTTCTAATGCTATTGTATGCATTTGTGCAAAATTTGAAGAACTTAGCTTGAAGTTGACATTTTAAGCATTTTTTTTTAATTCTTTTTTTTTACAAATTCAAAGTTCACTCAAAATTATATAAATTAGTTTATCTTTCATAATAAATATTTATTTCTGGATTTAATAATTTTGAAAATTTAAATTTTTTCATAGAAAAAAAAAAGCTGAATTCAAAATTATTTGCGAAGCAAAATATTCAAAAAATTAGAATACAAGTAGGTATGGGTATATAATCAAATCAGTTCCTTTATTCAAGATTGAATTTATTTTTAATAATTCAGAAACTTGATTGATAATGATGATGGAATTGAATTATTCATTTAATGTTTTCAATCTTTTTCAAAACTGTAAGGAATCAGTTTATTTAATTAAGTTTTCAGTTGTTTCAAAATACTTAGATTGGGGCAATGAATATTGAAAGTACCTAAATCAAATGGAGCAGTTTTTATTAACATATTAAAATAAAATCGCTTTGTTATCTTTCTTTTTTAAAAATTACAATTTGCCATTTCTATAGCGAAAGACAGCATTTACATCAATTGAAACATCAGGGAATAATTCATTAACAGCAAACATTGTTTTAATTTTTTAGGTTTTTTGTTAGGTATTCCAGAATGTTTTATTTGAAAACTAGAAAACCTAATAAAATAATATTTATTTTCATCTATAATTACAATTTCTCTAGATGTGAGAAAAAAAAGGTAAAATTAATTTAGGATTTCTGTATCGTTTGTCATTTTTATTCTTTATACAAACTTATTTTTTTATAAAATATATACAAATAGTGGTTTGAATATACTAATAAATTATCTGGTCTGGTAAATTTGATTCTAAAGATTTACATCTACATATTTTTGATTTGAATTGTCATTTTTTGGATTTTAGCCCTGCTTAGTTAAAGACTAATTTGTAACATAATTTTAGATTTGAAAAATCAAGTATGCCTTAAAAATTTGGGAAAAACCTGTTTTCTTTAAGAGCAGAGTTCTTTTTGTCTAACGGATATGTTATTAAAAAAAGTTGTCTAGAATCAATATCTGAGACCGTATACCAAATTTCAAAAGTATCGGCAAACTATGATATTCTATGTAAAAAAAAGAAATTAGTTGATTTGACAAAAATACAAAGTTAAGTCATAGTAACTGAATTTCAAAATTATTAGACAATTATGCGTTTTTAATTTTGAGAATAAATTTCATTGATTTGTGAAATAAATCTGAAAAAAAAATTAAAAATCATTTTGAAATTAGCTATAGGAGTCCAGATATTGATTTTCAACAACTTTCGTGGATGAATTATTAGCAGAATGTTTAATACCTAATTTATGCCCGATTTCGTGTAATAATACTGTATAAAAATTAGTTTAACTCATTATTTAGAATCAAGCCTTGTGCTAAAACATTACTTTTTCCATCAAAACTGCGAAAACACTCTTTTTTGACACCGTGAATTATGACTATTGATACATTGTAATAGAAAATGCAATATACCCATTCAGCAAAGGCTTTTTGTGCTAATTCTTTCATTTAGTTTGCAGCTAACGAAAAATACTATTTAACACTTGTTGTTTCATTCCATTTTTGATAATGAACTCTATAGGCTGTGGCGTTATCTTTAACACCACATCTAGGTTTACTGATCAGTGTTTCTTGATTTAATGTTCCATCAACAGGTGAATTGTAATATCCTTGAAGGCTAATTAATGCTTCATTTATTTCTGTTAATGATGAACCATTACTTACTAGTCACAGACCTGAGTCTGTTTCAGCATGCTGACGCTTAAAATCCAAATTGTTCTAAATAACTTGTAATATAAAGGACTCACCACATCAACGCGAAACATTCGTTTCGATTTATATAGAAAATTTGATTTGTCGATCGAAAATCGCCGCGACTGCGGTGTGGTGTAGGGAATCCCTTAACATCATTTGAAGTTTTTGCAGTAGTGAGAAATAGGAAAAGAATAATATATTTCATTTTCATTTAATAAAGTAAAATTTCAATATCAAAAACAATTATTTAATTATCATATTTAGTAGTTTAATATGTGTAACTTTTTAAGATTGATTATTTACGCGCCTAGTTTTCTTAGTCATTTTCTATGCGTTTTTTTTAACTGAAGCCACAGATTCAGTTGTTAGGTCTGGCTCAAAGCTACAACAAAAATGTAGTTTTCATATATAAAAAAAAAGAAACTTTAACTTTTGTGAAAAATTTAGTTAGAAGTTAGGAGTTAAGTTTTTGGTGAAAAAGAAAAGCATAGAACAGCAAAGTTTAGTGAAAATTTTCCATTTTTTATTTGTTTGTCTTGTTTGATATTGTAGGAGTAGAGGGCGTCATAAATTCAGCATTCCTATTTACGACGACGACTCCAATGACTTAAGCGATTATGGCATTGGAAGTAGTAGCTCAAAAACAAATAGCACTAAAGATGCTGACACTGATGACAGTTGCAGTATTTTAGTAGGTAAAATCATAAATAAAATAAAATTTTTTTAACAATTTAATATTTAGGATGAGAAAGAAAATCGTTCTTTTGAATCTCCATGTAACAAAGACAATTCAAGTGCTTCAAACCAAAGTCAAAGTGAAGATGAAACTAACAATAAAAAAGAACATAGAACAAATTTATACACATCAACAATAAAACAAAACGAAACAAAAAAAGAACCAACTGAACAATATACATACGAAGGAGCTATACAAGATTATAGAACACGAATTCGTTCAAGGATTTTAGTTGATGAATCAATATTCACAAAGAATCAGAATAATACAAAAAGTAAAGAATATTCAGAAGCTCAAAGCGCGTTACCAAAAGGCGAAATTTTTAAAAGAAAAGAATTATTTGAAACAGAAAAATCGATTGAAATAAATAATTACGAATCGCCAACCGCTAGAAGATTATCTGAAGATTTTGTTAATTCACAAAGTATTAAACAAAGATTGCAGAGTCTTGAAAAATGTACAGATCAACCTTTAACTATTGATAAAAGTGATGTTAAGCAACGATTGCTTAATAAAAACGATGACACAAAAAATAATAATAAAGCAAAACCAGCAAAAATAAGTAATTATTTAACAAACGAAAAAGATAAAATTGATATCGAATGGAAGAAAAAAAAAGTTGATAGATGTTCTAGTCCAGAAACTGAGCTCTACATGGACAATTTGAAAACGTTTAGTCGTGACTTGGATACTCTAATGTATGGAAAATCAAACAATATCGACGACTATTGTGTGAATCCGAACTATCCACCGTCAACTTCGTCGACGGAATTGATGGCAATATCTTCAGATAGAGAAGATAGTGGTATTCATACAGCAGATGTGTCCTGTTCAGTTAGTCAAGCTGATGAACCAGTAGAAGTTGCGGAATTAGCAGCAACAACAATACCTAATTGTATTGAGAAATTGACAATTGAAGAGCGTAAAGAAACTGACGAGACACAAAAAGACGAAAACGTGAATTACGTTACAACGACGCAATTAGAAATTGAAAATGACAAAAAAATTAATTTAAAAGATACAATTGATTTATTGGAATCGTTGCGCAAAGATTCAACTGAAAATATAACAGCGGAAAAAACAACTTCTTGTAACACAAAAACTGATGAAAAACCTTTATACGAAAATATTGAGTTTATTTCAAATGATTTAGTTATCGATGGAACGTTTCCATTAGCACCACCGTCTGCAATTGAACCACCGAAAGTAAAACCACCACCACCTCCACCTGTCGATGATGATGGAGTCGGAACAATCGAGCCTGAAATGAAACGTATCAATTCAACAAAACGTATCAAACGTGAAATACATATCAAACGATCGAGTTTTTTGGGATTAGATGAACCAACAGATGAACAAATTTATCCAGAAATTACTGTCGATAAACCGCCTGATATTAATTCATTTCTTCAAAAAGAATCAAAATTAGAAAAAAGTTTATATAAAAAAACACAAGAAGAAAATCGAATGGGAATGTTGAGTAAAGTTGAAAGTCATGATTCTGGTTTAGATATTGATAGAGGGCGTTTATCAAGTGATACGTGGTGTAGCAGTATTGGAGATTCAAACACACCCAGTCCTGAAAGACATGACAGTGAGGTAATTAAATAAAAAAATTGGAAAATACAAAATACACAAATAATTAATTGTAGCAAACGAACAGTATTACTTCCGAAGAAGACGAAATTACGAAAAAAGAACGAGAAATTATTGAAATGGTGGAAAAAGAAGAAAAATCTCGTGATATTGTAGAATATTTAGGAACAAACGATAAACAAAGCGAACTTATTTTAAGAAACAATCAAAATACATTATTAAATGAACCGTATTTAGGCAGTGAGAGTTTTAACAATCCTTATTTTCCTAAGGTTTGATTGTTTATAATTTTTATTTCAATTGATTTTTTTCTTTTGATTGATTATAGGAACCTGCAAATTATTTAGATGATCAGGACTCAGAAGTGTTAAAAGTCGAACATGAATTACGTCAACTGGAACGAGAAGAACTCAAGAGACAACATGAAAATATGCTGTTTCAGGAGAGTCGCGCTAAAGCTCGTTTACAAAACAATCGTCATTCTTCTGAGAATATATTCGAAGACATTTATTCTCCATATCATGATGGTGTGTCTTATAGAAAATCAATGCCTGAACTTCAACATATACCTCTTGAATATCGAAAATCATTGCCTGATGTACCAAATGCTTATAATGTTTATAGACCAGCGACAGATTTAGATGTGCAATATAGAAAATCAATGCCTGATATACAAAACGCTTACCATAAATCATCAGTACCAGAATACCATAAGTCAGTAACAGATAACCCATTAGATCATCGTAAATCAATGCCAGATATACAAAGATCGGCATTTAAATCACCTCCAACTGTTAAAAAACAACCAATCATGCCGGGGAAACCCATAAGACCTATGAATAAAGAACAAAGAGATAGATATATTATGATGAATCCAGGCTTAAATGATTCTTTACCACATTCAAATGGTAAACCAAGACAACTTTCCAGGAACAGTTTACAAGCTTTAAGCGCTGTGCCTAAAAACAGGCATCTACCAGTTGATAATTGGATACAACCTAGAGCAAACGTGGAAAAAAATACTAAACAGCATTGGCTCATTCAAGTAAGTGTAAAATTCCTAATGATTCAGTTTATAATTTTTTTTAATATAGGAAGCAGAATTGCGACGATTAAGTGAGCAAAAAACTACCAATAGCAGTCGAAATTGGCAGCAACCAAAACAAGAAAAACATTTACCTGACTCAGTAATCCAAACTTTAACACAAAGAGCGCAAAATCGTGTAGAATTTAATGAACGCAACCAAACTGTTAGAAGGTATGTTGAGAATAAATGTCTTCAAGATTATAGATTTTTGTAGGTCGGAAAATAGTCCAACGAAAGATGGGTTGCAACATTCATATTTAAGTCATAACCAAACTATGGGTCATGCCTTACCAATGCCTTATCCGCCACCGATCGCTATGGAAGATACCCAAGACAGAAGATTGAGTGTTAGTGGGAAAAAGAAGTGTTCAAATTGCAACAAAGAATTAGGTAAGTTTTGAAATATTTTTTGTTCGGATAGAAATTGAGTGGACAATTCTAGGACGAGGTGCAGCTATGATTATTGAAAGTTTATGTCTGTTTTATCATATGGAATGTTTCATTTGTTGCGTTTGTCACATGCAGCTTGGAGATGGAAGAATGGGGACTGATGTACGGGTGCGGAACCAAAAGTTACACTGCCATAATTGCTACTCCAGTGACGATGGCATCAAGTTCAGTTGCGTATAATGTATATAAATCATACTGTACATAATATTTATACATCTGTACTATATGTTGATCATTGTAATATAACTGAAAAATCGTTTTTGATAGATTGTTATTGAAATAGGTGCCAAATTTTTGATTACACCATTTTTTTGATAAAAAACATTTATTTGTACGTTTATAAGGAAAAGGGTTAAAAAATTAGTTACATTGTTAGGAACCTAGTATATTTGTAACAAAACAGTAATATATTTAATACTCTGTTAACTTAGGTTGTGTTTATAACTGTTATTATAATTCTTATTTATTGTTTTCTTATTATTGCACTGAAATTTATTATACTTGAGCTACTTTCAATAACGATTGTTGTGAATAGCAGCTAAATTGTATTATTATTAATTTCGTTGTTTATAAGACTTTCAAATTTAATTTTTTTTTTTCAGTGTATGAAAAAAAATAAAAATAAATTGTCAAATATTTATTTGGGTTTTATTATTAAAAAAAAAAACTCCCAAGTTTATGCATAAATTTATTGTAGTAAAATAACATTTAACTGAAAAAAAAAAAACCAATATGATAAGTCGTGGTCGCGTATATGAAACTTACTATGTATGATTCAATAATAACTTACTACATATGAATAAAAATCTTAAAATTATAAGGCACCATGTGAAAAGTAGTGGAAAATTAATTTTGAAACGTTTTATTTACAAATAAAAAAATTTCCACCATACCAACGTAATGAAGGTAATTAAAAAAAAAGGATGAAAATTAAAATTTCTAAACTTCTACTCTGAACGGAGAGCCTGGAATATGATCGTCTCCCCATTTGACAATTACAATATAATCACCTCTTTCTCTGACGACATAACTGACGGTGTATTGATTGCGGCCTTGATGTTTAATAAAGACTTCTTCACAAGGTCCTTTTGGACCATGAACACCAACAAAAAGTATATTAGTACCTGTAAAAAGAAATTATAGGGTGGAAATAATAACAGTTTTTGAACTTACCGGCTTCTTGAGCGGAAACTGTAAATTGGTTTTGTTTCCCTAAGTAAGCTTTTTTCAATCCTTGTCCTTTGGAAGTAACTTTAGACGCGTTACTTTTAAAGTGAGGCAACACAGGTCCTTTGGTGGAATTAGTAGCGCCTTTTCCAGTTTTAGCTGTTGTTTCCACAACAACAGATGATGATTCTTGACCGCCAATGTCAGCAACTTTAGCGTCTCCTTTACTTGTTACTCTGAATGGGGAACCAACTATATGATTGTTGTTATATTTAATACTGATGTAATAATCTCCAGGAGCTAGCGGCGTGTATCTGACTTTGTACCCTTCTTCGACTTCTGTACAATCCATTGAAACTTTACTTGGGCCATCGATGTTAACAGCTAAAGTACCAGCTCCAGCGTTGACGGTATCAATAATGAAATCGGTTTTAACACCTGAAATTAAATTTACAACAATTTTGAAAAACATAATATTATAGTACCTGTTTTAACTTCAGTAAGTCCAGCTCCAGAAGCATGGACAGCAGCTGGGTCGGCTGTATCTTTACCCACTTTAACACTAAATGGTGATCCAGGAATATGCACTCCATTGAATTTAGCATGGATTTTATGAATTCCATTTTCGCGAGGCATAAAACGTACTGAATATTCTTCTAAATCTATTATCTGAACGAAACAGTCATCTTCATTACCAGAAGGACCGATTATCTATTGATAAAAACAAAACTATTCATATTTTGCGTTTTGGCAAAATAAAACTTACCTTGGCGTCAAGATTGCCCTTGGCCCCGTTTCTACGTACGATGAATTGTGAAGGTTTATCAGCTTGAATGTAACCCTCTGGAAACTGTGCAACTTCAAGTAAATGAGCATCACCAACAGCCGGAGAAATGTAAACCTTGAAGGGTGAATCCGGCACATGTTCATCGTTGAATTTCAATCCAATACGATATTCACCTGTTACACAAAACTGACAGTTACTATTTCACTAAGAAACTCAATTGACAGAACCTTCATTTTCTACAGGTGATGGCGGGTTTAGGTTTATCTCGTGGCTCACTTTATACATTTTTATTGTCACAATAATAAAAGAAACATTGACTCGTCGATCGGAACAAGCATATATTCGCCGACTACTTTAGTCATATGAAAAATATCTTACTAACTATTAAATATATGATTCAATCTTCTATATTTAACTTTTAAAACTACCTTGAAGTTATTTTTTTGTCACAGCATAACACACTTTGAAACATGCCACAAAATTTCAACTTGGCAAAATGCCAAAGAAAAATAAACTCAGTAAATATATCTATATAAATAGCATGCAACCTTACTTCACTTTTAACCAAATTTGCACAAAATACTGAAATTGACTTTTATAATATTCAAATTTTATATTAGGGAAATCCCCGATATCACTTAAACCGATTAAACTTTCGTTCACGTACGAACGACTGCTCCATCTGTCAAGCGGTACTAAAATGAACATATTTCAAAATAGGAAGTGTATAGATTCATTCACATGATTCTTTGTCACTCTCCAAAAATATATCACTTTAAACGTGCCAAAATCTCGCCCTGTTTTAAAACAAACAACTATGCAACCATTAATACATGTCATTAATTACTTTGCTATTAAAAGCAAAACAGTTAAATTGTCTACAAAACCAAACAAAAATGAGCGTTTCCGGCACCGCCTACATATTTGTTTCTTGCCAAACTGGTTCATGAAATATTCTAGAACAAATTACTTGCCTGGTTCAGAGACTCTGTATGAAACATCACATGAGCCATCTTTACGATCAGTGAAATTAATTTCAGCTTTGCTTGGACCTTCAACAGAAATTGCTAGTTGACCTCTTCCAGCTTCCCTTGTCCAGACATTAAATTCATTCAATTCGCCTTGTTCGCCGCGTTCTAAACCAGCACCACCGGCTTTGACTAAATGAGCGCCATGGTCGCGGTACGGCCCAACGGTGAATTGGAATGGAGAGCCTATGGAAACCGGTTATAACCGAGTTAAATCAATGAAAATAAATCCTACCAGGGATGTGGATATCCTTATATCTGACTGAAACAGTATGCACTCCTAATTCTTTTGGGACAAAATTAACAGCGTAAAGACCATCCTCAACTTCGTTGATTACAGCATCTTCGGTTACACCGCCAGGAGATGTAACAGTAGCGCCAAGATCGAACGATGTAATTCCTGAAAATAACAACCATAGTCAAATCTGGTCCAATTTTTATATCCAGATTTTGACATTAATACCTGGCATTTTGAACGTGAGTTTGCACTGGCTTCCGACTTCAGTAACAGGAACTGCCTCGCGCTGTCTTTGGATTTTTTCTCTTTGTCGATTAGTACCTTCTCCTGTTACTTTGACAGTAAATGGAGAGCCTTCAACATGATGATCAGCAAATTTCAAATTGACAATATAATATCCAGGCTCTGTCGGTTTGTAAGAAATATTCAAAGTACCGTCAGTATTATCATTGCATTGGATGTCCGCTTTGCTTGGACCTTCAATAGATAACGACAAACCACCAAATCCTGCGTTTCTTGTATCAACATTAAAAGTGTTTTCGACATGAGTTTTGCCTTCTTTTAGGGCATTTCCCGAAACTTTAACCTTCCGAGCATCGCCAACCTCTCTTTCGCAGACATTTATTTTAAACGGAGAGTTGGTAATGTGGTTGCCTAATTTTTTGACCGAAACGACATGTTCCCCGATTTCTCTTGGAGTGAAAGAAATACCAATGTTTCCAGTTGGTAGACGCTTCAAGAAACAAGGTTCTTCTAAACCACTCGGTGCTTGAATTGAAGCGTTGAGTGATCGAATATCAGCGTCGGAAATTTTTCCTGGGAGAGAGACTTCACTGCAAGAACCGACAGAAATTTGGTTTCTTTTACGACCCTCTCCGGTGATTTTAGCAATGAAAGGTGATCCTTTAATGTGTTTATCGCCAAATCGGACAGAGATTTTATACTCGCCAGGTGCTGTCGGTAGATAAGAGACGGAAACAGTACCATCTTTGTTATCATGACAGCTGATTTCAGCCTTGCTTGGTCCTTCCACAGCTAAAGATAAACCGCCAGCACCTGCTCCTTTTGTAGAAATAGTGAAATTACTGGGTTCACCAGAAACACCATGGGTTAAACCCGGACCATAAGCTGTAACGTATCCAGAGCTGATGGAATCGACGTGAATTTTATAAGGCGAGCCTTGTACATGTTCTCCATTGAATTTTACAGCCAATTCGTGAAGACCTTCTTCACGTGGGTCATACCGAATTGAAACAGTCCCATCATGGTTGTCTTCAATTATAGGTTTATCGGTTGTACCACTCGGCATTTTGATTTCAGCTTAAAATGAAAATTATTATAACTTTAAGTAAAAAATTACGATTACCTAAACGAGAATAAACTGAATAACACGAGAGGAATGTTAATGGGGAAAAATCAACACCGAAACCTTTACCACCGATTGGTATTGAAGGCACGTTTCGATAAACAATCGGACACTCTGGATGATCAATTTCCGAATATGTTACAGTTTTAAGAAATTTTAAATAAACTCTAGACGAAACAAACATTTTCCATAATTAATTTTGAATTTTGAATGTTGGGAGGTTTAAATGCAACTGCGTTCAGTTTTTGGAATCTAATTAACGAGCGACTGGAATTAATGACTTCCATCTAAAAATATCGACATATTTTCCGAGATATGTAGAATAAAATTACCTGTGACGTGTCCTCCGGTACTTGGTAATGGGATATTATCCAAAGTTAAAGGTCTAAACGTTTGTTTTGTTTGTGAAGTTGATGTTTTCTTCACCGAATCTGTCTGAGAATGACTTACACTTGTCTTTTCCGATTTACTAACTTCCTCAGCCTGGAATTAAAAAAAAAAGCTATTTCCTGTTAATTCTACATATCAAAAGTGAACTTTTGCCAAAATATTTGTTGTTAAAAGACATTTTATGTTCGCATAAATCAGCGCAAAACTTAAACGATTAACTGATTGTGAGTCATCTTTTTTTAACAATTTGAATAATTTATATATAGTGAAATTTTCTATTTTCAAAAAAGTACGTATTTTCGAGATAAAATCTAATTTGGTCAAAATTTGGCACAGGACTTTTAGTTCCAAACTATTTATAATGTTTTGTTATTTTTGTTGTCGCCAGAACTAGTGTGAAAAAAAAAATAGTTTAAAAAATAACCCAGTTTCCGAAATTTTGGATAACAAGTATACACAAAATCTTAATCCTTTCTATTTACACATCGAAAGCTTATTTAATTTATGACTAGGAAAACAATAATCTATAAATAAAATTTCTAGATTTCCAGTTAGTAGCATAAGAAATAATTAAACGCAGATTCCAGAAGTAATTAATTTTGAAAATAGCTGCGCTTATTTTAAGTTGTGACATTTGGCTGTTTCAGATGTAAAGCATAAATTTTAGATCTCTTATTAAATGTCATTTTTATTTACAAATTTTAGGTCAACAGCCACCGAATGTGAAAGTGGAATTTGAAATTTTGACAAATGGGAGTAAATGACTCAAATCGTTTGAAACATTTATCAAAAAATCATTAATTTTTTAGTAGTAAATATTACAAGCTAACAGCGTAATATTATAGTAGTAGGAGCTTTCAGCTTTGAGCTTTAGAACATTCAAATGCTATTTATTAGATTTCCACCTGTCGTCGATTTCTCAGTTGGAATTGTCGTCGCACTATTTTAGAAGTTTTTATTTGTTGGCTCACCTTATATATTTTTTATGTTTTAAATTCCATTGAATGATTTTAATTAACAAACTAAAACGACTGTCTTTTAAATTAAATGCCCGATAAATCATTGCCTTGTTTTAGATACCTTCAGAAAAAGAACATTTTATACAAAACTTTAATCTCAAAGAAATGTAAAATTAGATTTAGGGTATTAATCTAAAAATAATTTTATTTATGACTTGCACTAGATTAACGAAGTTTTTTTTTATTGTATGAAATTTGAGTCGTAGTTTTGGGATTAAAATCAATTAGAAATTGTAGTTTGAATAGGTCAATGAATTCTTTTGGCAAGAACGAAAAATTATTTATTATCGCTGACATAGAACAAATTACTACATCGAGAAATTAGAGGGCTAATTTCCCTTGTTTCGTATAAATAGCACTACCACTAGTATTAAAAAATTAACTATAATTATAAAAGGAATTTTTATAATTATAAAATTTACCAAGGAAAAGAAGTTTAATAAATTTGAAGATAAATGAAGCATTGAAAAAAAAATAAAAAAATCCATACCTATTTCAGCAGCCACGAACCAAATGCGTTCACAAGACTGAAGACAATTAAATTACATGCATTTCGAAATTTTAAATCTGGTGGGTGCTCTCTTAAGAGTTCGGCTTTATTCGATTGTTTCCGCCAATATAAATTTAATCAAAAATTGGTAATATGAGACAATTGTCTTTCTAATTTTCCCCTTATTAAGTAATTTCTAAATAATTATGAAAATAAAGTGACGAAAATTTGTGACAATTGTCATAAATCAACATCATTGTCATAAAATTGAAATAATGCATATTTCCTAGAATTAAGTAGAGGGTGGAGCGATGTCTAATTTTTGGTAGTGGGGAATTATGACAACTAGCCAAAAATCCGAGTTATTTCACATTATAAGCTATAATAAAAGTTCACGGAATTGTAACAAATTTTGCAGCTGATAAGAGCGAAAAATTGGCAACGAATATTTAATTTTTTTAATATTTTAAAATCCACTTTTTTTATTTTTAACATCAGCTATTTTTATTTCGGTGCTTGCATATAATACAAATTGACACTCAATCAATTAAAAAAAAAAAAATTACTTGTTAATACGCATTTATGAAAGTTTGGCAAACAAGTCATGAAACTATTTGTAAATACGCAGTAAAACTTTTGTCAAATAGGAAACAGAATTTGATATTAAAAAAAGCAAGTTATGTAAAATCCGTCTGATTTCTCATGCGTGGGTTCAAAAATAGCGCGATATTTTTAATGTGTCAAATTTAAAATTTTGGAAATCTATTAATATAAAATTATTGGAATAATGATTTCAATCTATTGACGTTTGGAGTAACTCCGCGCAAATTTACAGACCCATATATGGATTTTTGTACTCACTGTAAAAGTATAGAAGCCCCCAGGGATTGGTTGCCCGCCAAATTTAATATTTATAGTATAATCATCAGCATCTTTGACTGTATAGTAAATGCTAACAGTTCCATCACCGTTATCCACAATATCAATGTCTAAATCGCTGTTGAAAAATTGAAAATTAGAACAAAATTGTTCAAATATTAATTTAATACCTTCCACTTGTTGATCTAATCCTGCAAGTAACAGCGCCCCGTCCTGCATTTTCTGTGTTTACAGTAATACAATAGGACTCTCCACTACACAAAACTTTCTCGACGCCTTCCGTTATTTTACATTTTTCAGCCTAAATAAAATAATTTAAAACAGAATAATTATTTTTCTCACAAAACTTACATTTCCGATAGCGTAAGCTTGAACAGGGATTGGAGTTTTAGTAACTTCTTTGCCTCCATATTTAACATCAACTTTGTATCTACCGCAATCATCGGGAACGTAAGTTGCGTTGAAAGTACCATCTCCGTTGTCTTTAATTTTAACAGGACGAACGTATCCATCAGGGCCCTAAAATTTATTTTTAATAATAATTTACAAAGAATTATAGATTTGAGTACCAAAATTTGCACGTCTAGATCTCCATATCCGGCGTCTCTAGTGTCGATTTTAATAGTAGTAGGAATAGACGCTGGAACTCCGTTTTCGTCAATACTAGGTCCAGTTAATTTCACTCTTTCCGGTTCAACTTTTGGTCGTACTTTAACCGCAAATGGACTATTTGGTATTTCTTTACCATTATAAGTGATGTGTGCTTTAAGATTTGCCCCTTCGTTTGGAGGAATATAAGAAACTTCCATAGTACCATCATCATTTTCTTTAACTTCTGGTCTTCTAGGTAGCGGTTTTTGATCCGATGTTATATTCACTGAAACAGGCGCTGGACCTACTTTTGACGCATCGATTGTAAATTTCGTCGGGACGCCCGATCTACATGAAAAAGTTTCAAGTCCAGGACCATACGCTCTAACTAATTTCTCATCAATGTCTGGTACAACTTGGACTTTAAATGGTGATCCAGTTATATGTTGATCTGCGAATTTAATAGCAATATCATATTCTCCTGGTTCAGTTGGGACATATTCGACTGAACACGACCCATCTCTGTTGTCTTTACAAGTCATTTTAGCTTCAGATGGACCTTCTATGGCTAAAGACAAACCACCAACTCCAGCTCCTTTTGTTTCAACAGTAAAAGCGTTGGCTTTGTTTAAAAATCCTTGGTTTAAGCCAGGACCATAGGCAATACATTTTTTTACATCACATCCTCGTCGTACATTAACAATAAATGGAGATCCAGGAACAGGGACATTATCATAGAAGATGTCAATTGTATGTCTACCTTCTTCAAAAGGAGTATAACTGACTTTGTAAGTACCATCTAGTAAAGGAGTAACTAAATTCTCAGTCTGAGCTCCTGATGGATTTGTTATAGTGCAAGTGACTATGCCATCATCTGTTGCCTTAGGAATAGCTCGAGTATCAACAAGAAAATCAGTAGGAGAGTCGACAAACACACCTAAAATAAGAAAGAAAAAATTACAATTTAGTAATTTTTGTCCGTTTTTTTGTGACATGCAGTAAAACAACTATTTAGTTAATAAACAAAACAAAAACCAGCAGTTATAATGGTATTTGCTTAAGGAGGAATTCATTCCAGAGCACACCATTTTACCGTGTAGTTGTATTCCGCTTCCAGAAACTTTAATTTTGTTCATATCAACTTCCGGGACAATAATTGCTTGAAAAGGACTACCCGGAATATGTTGATCATTAAAAGTGATATTAATCCCATAATCGCCAATTTCAGTTGGAAGATACGCAACTGAACAAGTCCCATCACCATTATCTCGACAATTAATCGCAGCTTCACATGGTCCTTCAACTGTTACCCCTAAACCACCTTGCCCAGCCCCTCTAGTATCAATCATAAACTCAGCAGGTCGGTTCACTATTCCTCTATGTAAACCAGGACCTGACGCTTTTACTTTCAAAGGATCACTTCCAGTCAAACAAGTCAATCTAAATGGTCTATGAGAAATTGGTTCACCCCCAAATGAAATACCTAATAAATATTCTCCTAACTGTGTTGGAGTAAAATTTACTAAATAACCCTCATGTGTTGGAATTACATGAGCTTTTATTTTACTTCCAGAAGGACTAGTTATAGAAATAGCAAATTCTGCTTTACCTGCGTCTTGAGTTATAACTCGGAATTGTTGTAAACTATTCACAGGGGCAGCTATTTATTAAAAGTTTTTATATTAAAGAAAAATAAAAAAAGAAGAACTTACTTGGTTCTAATCCATCAACTTTTATTTTTGAGACGTCGACATTTGGATGTACTTTGAATTTCAAAGGAGTTGATGGAACTCGCATTCCACCATAATGAAGAGTTACAGAATGGGGTCCTGATAGATGAGTTTCATAATCAACAGTATATGTTCTGTCTCCATTATCAGTCAGTTTAACAGGAATTTCCTGACGAGTTTCCTCATTTACTAAATGAACATCTAAATCAGCCTCGCCAGCATCTCTACAATTAATTAGTCGAGCAATTAGCTATAATTTAGCAGAAATAAATACCTGGCGTCTATATTAAAATGAGTTGGTGTGTTGGTTTTAACTCCATCTTGTACTCCCGGTCCGAAGCAATGTACTTTAGACACATCAATTGGTTCTCCGACGTAAACTCTAAATGGTGAATTCTTCGTAGCAACTCCTCCATAATTAACCTGTACCGTATGTCTATTCCCTTCATGTGGAACATAGACCGCTTCAACAGTCCCATCCGTTTTTTCCGTTAATTTAACATCAACAAGTTTACAGTTAGCATCTGCCACTCGTACATCCAAAGGCGCCGATCCTGCTTTTCTTGTATCTATAGTAAATTTAGCAGGAAGATTTTTCTGTACTCCTGAAGGTTCAATTCCCGGTCCATAAACTTCAACTTTTTCAGGAAAATAATCAGTGTTTGGGAGAATTTGAGCAATGTATGGACTTTTCGGAATGTCATCATTATCGCAAAGAATATGGACAGCGTATTCTCCAGAAGCTGTTGGATAGTATCTGACGTCAGCAGATCCGTCGCCGTTATCATGGCATTCGATTTTTGCTTGCGAAGGGCCTTGGATACTAAATCGTAAAGCTCCAGTTTCTCCGTTTGTTTCAACAGTGAATAAAGCGGGATAGCCAACAACTCCTCCAGCTAATCCCGGTCCGTATGCTCGAATAAGAGTTTCTTTATAAGGACCGACGTTTACTTCAAATGGAGATTTATAAATTTCTTGACCGGCAAAAGTTATCATTACTACATATCTCCCTTCTTTCATTGGATGGTAAACTGCGTGGTATGTAGTTCCATCGATTTTAGTAATTTTGCATGGTTCTTTAATTCCTCCAGGTCCAATAATTTGAACATCAGGAACACCTTCACCTGCTCCTTCTGTGTATATTCGAAAATCAGCTTCGTCTTTTACTCTAACACCTACAGGTTGAAGACCGCGACCACTAGCTCTGACTTTCTTAGCGTCGGAAACGGGAGAAACTCGAACACCGAAAGGACTTTTTGGAATGGGTTGACCAGCGAAGAAAATATTTACGGAATGTAGACCGACAATAGGAGAGACATATTCGCATCTCCAAACATCAGGAGTTGTTTGACGGACGCTTACAGGAACTGAGTTTTTATTTCCTGATGGATCTAAGATTATTACTTCAGGAACGCCTTTACCAGCATCTAGAAAGCAAAAAATTATAAATAGATAATTCAAAAAAACTGCATACTTTTCGTTGAGATGTCGAAGTAAGTAGGTCTATTGATGCAAACGCCATCTGGTTGTAATCCAGGCCCGGAAGCTGTAACTTTAGTTGGATCTCCGGCATGACCTTCGACTTTAACATTATAAGGACTTTTCGGGACTTCTCTTCCAGCAAATCGTACTGATATTTTATGATTGCCTTCAATTTGTGGAGTATATGCAACTGAGTATGTTAAATTTCTATCATTGTTAAATCTAACTTCAACTGGTTCTCTTTGCCCATTTGGATTTTCTACAATAACATCGACTTGGCCTTTTCCAGCTGAGAAAGTCTCAACTGTGAAATTTGCAGGAGCTCCAACAACAGGACCTGTTGGTTCAATTCCAGGACCATACACTCTCACCCTGAAAAATTTACTTTTTAAAAACACAATTGAAGAAAATTATAATTAACATCAATCAAACGGATTAACTGTTAGTGGCTATTTTGAAATAAGAAAACCAGATTAATGCGTTAATTTTTCTTATTTCCAAACTTACCGAGGAGGAGGGATTCTAAATTCAAAACAAAGAAAATTTAATTAATAATGCAATTGAATAATCATTTTTAACCACTGTGTTAATAATATTTAAAGAACTTACTTATTTGGACTAGTTCTTGGACGTAATGGTGCTCCTGGTTTTAATTTAGCGTTAGGGAATTGAGATAGATAGGTCATCATTGATTGTTCATCAACATTTGGATTTACCATTTCTTCTGGTTTGATTAATTGCGGGATGTTTAACCAATCGTCTGCAAGACCCATCGCTTCGCTTGCATTTTCCAAAGAATCATTCGGATTCCAATCCTAAATTAAAAATCGATGAATCGATTGTTATAATTTTGAATAAAAAATAAATACCTGCCAGTCGGGGCATAACCCCGGAGCTACAGAATCGACTAAAGCTCCAACAGCTTTACCATCATTCCAATCTGTTGTGAAATTATGTATAGGCAAGTCTGGCACTTTTGAGTGGATCCAATTCATCAGCCTAAATTATACTTTAAATAAAGAATAACTTGTTGATTTATTTTACCTTTGTTTTGGCGTGGGTTCTGCTCCGCCGTTGTTGACATCGTCTTCGCCTTCCCACATAGGCAAAGATATCGAATAATGTAAAATTAATGTCCATATCAAACCTAATATTAGTTTTAATTTACAATCTACAATGTGACTTGAATCTGAAAAAGATTAAAGAAAGTCACTATTAACAATCTAATAAATCTTGACAAAATGAGCAAAAATAAACATCTGTTTAAGGGAATTAGTCCTATTTCAGATTGGAGAAATGTAGAACATTGTAACTGGGTCTAACTAGACGGCCAAGGAGAACAATTGTGTACAAGAGAGATCGCAATCATTTCCATATAAGACTGACCGTTTACATAGCAGACGACTGGCTTTAAAAATACAAATCTCATGTAATGGTTAATTTTCATTTAACTACAGACTATGCAAGCTTTGGATTTTATTCTAATTAGTGTCTTTATGTTTTTTTAACCATGTTGAACGAGATGATATTAAAGTATTACAAGGTCGATGGCGTCAGCTCCCAAACAAATTTCATGTAATATAAGGTGTTATGTATAATGTTCGATGAAAGTTTAATGCATTTTTAAAATTAATTCAATTCTGTGACGTAGTTGTTTGGTCACTAATATGGTTTAAGCGGACTATGATGTCATACTTATAAATATCCATTTACAAGATCAAGACACTGTTTTAACTTTCCTGGAATTTGCAAAGGAAATATTTGCTCATAGATAATCTCAACACCTGGATTTTTCTAGCAATTTGTAACTCCACCTCTTGGCAAAAACAACTTTTCCGGTAGAAATAATAATTTTATCTCAATTTTTATTAGATAGCATTGTATAGATTTAAGATAAAACCATTCTAGAATAAACTCAGTAATTTTAAATCAATAGTAATTTGCAAAACCGAAGTGAATAAAATGATTTTATCAACGCCAATCCCCCATAAACCAATAATGAATAAGAACAAACTAAACAATCTTATCGAAAATTAATTTAGCTACTGTAGGAAGTAATTTTTTCAAAAAGTATAACTTTCAAGGTTAAATGAATTTTCTCACTAATTTAATTAAAAAATGATGTCATCTGAATGTTCTAAAAAAAATATAATAAACAAAATGCATTATTATATGCCATCGTCTTGTGGTTTTAAATAATAAATGATTTTTAAAGCGTGAAGGTCTTTGAAATAGTCTCCAGGAAAATGCGAATTGTTAGGATTAATCTCAAATTATTTATTTATTTATTTGGAAAGTGGATACTAGACAATAAAGATGCAATGTGACCTTAAATAATTGAACAAAACATGTCAATAAAATTCTTATTATCTCTGTGTACAACTGAAGATAATAAAAAGAAAATAAATAAAATTATAGCTGCAAAATAAAAACGCATTTCCGATTGAATTTTGTTAGATCAAAGGTAAAAAACGAGTTTGGATGTTTTTTACAGCCTTGAACGATTCAGAAGAATTATTTATAAGTGTGATTGAGAAAACATTTTGGCGGGAAATTGATTTTTGAAAAATATCCGGTTTACGATAAAAATCTGATTATTCTGCGGTTTCCTGCAGGAAGAAAATGGTTTTCGAAAGTGAATTAAATGTATTAAAAAAAAAAATTAAAAAGTAGAACAGGACCGGCTTCCACTCACCGATATTAACAATTCTAATTCCCTCGTCGTCTTGCAGGAATTTGAGAGCCACTGAGACATTTTCTAGTTTTTGTGAACGGAACGAGGGCTTCTTGTTGTGTTTAGGTAGACGTTTCCCTGCTAGGACTTCGATAAGCGTAATAAGTCTTAATCCATCACTAAGGTCAGTCTCCAAATTAGCGATGTGTTTTTCCACAGTCTTCAAATGTTCGTTAGCCCATCTCGTAAAGGTATTTTGTTGGATTTTTTTCCACTGTGCGTCTTCAGCTAACTCGCGTTCGGTCGTCACCATCTCGTCCTCGTCATTAAACTCACAATAATCCACATCGCGCTGCAAAGCAGCCTCAACCGGTTGGTTATACGATTGGTAGGGACACTCGGACATTTTAGCTCGTGGTCAATTCCGATCTCTTCACCTATGACCCTTCTGCAACACACACTACCAATAAGACAAACAATTGCTTAATCAATTCAAAAAACCGAAATGTTTACATAGTCAATCGTTCAAAATTTTTTGTTTATCGTAGGCAAAGAATATCTCAAAAAAATTAGAGATAATCAATCTGAAATTAAAAATTCAAAGTTCGGCGATTAACCAAAATACGAAAAATTTTTTATTGTTCTGTGATTTATCACTATAATTTGGTTATTTTCATCTTAATTCTAATTTTTCTTCAAAGATTTCACTCTATTAATATTTTTTTACAAAAAAAAAACATATTTATTTATTTATTGCTTTTTATTCAAATCCAGCCAATAAGTTTGGAGTTTATTATCTTTATCAAAAGGAAAATAATAATCAAATTTTCACGGAAATGCTAGTCTTTACTAAAAAATAAAGTCTAGGATTTTTTAATGTATCACAGCGCTTTATACAAATAATATAAAAATAAGTCAATTTTGTGAACTAGGATAAGACACGTTCAATAATGACAAATCGCTTTATTTTGAACAATTATAAAAATAAGTATTTATTATTTGCTAAGTGTAAAACGTTGACATTTATTCATATATTTACATTTAAATAACAATTCTTTATTTTTGCTTATGTAGTATAATTATGCTGATTTAACAATGTAAAACATTGCCATTTCAATGTCATTGCATTATTTGTACAACGATAAGAACATTTTCTTAAACTCTCAAACGTTTTAAAAAGTTGTAATTGTGCCAAATTTATTTCACAAGGTTTGATATGGATTTACCAATGTATAATCTTCAGGTAGCTCTCAAATTATAAATAGTATTCTAAAAAACAAAAAAAAAATCAATTAAAATCCCTTTTGCTAAATTATCATTTAAAAGAGATTTTAATTTAATCGATAGAAAGATTTATTCTGTGTATATTTATCTGACATAATGACAACAAGCCTCCTGTATACACTCTATTTATATCGAACTTGTGTTGAATTTGACAATCATCCAATTATTTTCTTTTATAAATAAACAATTTATCAAGGACAAAAATCTAATTAATCTGAAAAAGGTACTGAAAAAAAAATGCAAATATGTGTATTGTTGGTTGCCTGTATTCATAATTCTAGATTATTTCTATAAAAAAATATCGCTTTTTGAATACTATAAAATACTAATTTGTATCATTATTTTAATTATTTAACCAGATGTCGTTTACATTTCATGTTTTTCACTCTTTTTATTAAAATATTTCATTATAAGTTGAATTAAAATGATTGAAAAAAACGGGCTTTATTAGGTTACTAACTTGGCAACTTTTTTTTAATAAAAATGATGTTATTATTGTTAAAAAATACAATAAATTGAGAGTATGTATGATAAACATTGAAGTATTAAAAATAGTTCAAAATACGTAAGTTTGAAAATAAATAGATTACTGAAACTATTTGTACTTCTTGTTAGGAAAAAAAACTACTTTAATACGACGAAAAATCTATATTAAGCCGGACTACAAAAGAGTTAATTAATAGAATATAGATAGCCACATTTGGTTTAAAATGGGGGAAGTCCACAATGACTTACTTAATTAATTGTCTGTAATATTTAGAGAATCCTCCGTAAAATCATTGCACTTTTACAACAGTTTCGATGTAGTAGAAAGACTGAACACGACTCGAACTAAAGATATGTTCGAAACTAAGAATAGAACTTGTCCATGAGTTTGGTTGTTTATAGATTGTCTTCAAACTTAACCCCACTTTTTTCAGAATTCAGCTCCCCATTTTGTGTTACAAGGCAATTTTTGATAAAATATTGACTGTTCCCTTACATACTTTTTGTATCTAAATACCTAAAACCACTCAACGATAGCGCTAATGCTTTAGAAAAATTCCCTATTATTCTATTTTTCAGAAAATCACTCATTTAACAATCATTTTTTCAACTTTAGGACCACTACGAATTACATATTGAAATTAAACTATATTTGTCTATATTGTGAGTAATATGACCTGAAAACTATGTTTCAGCACCTTATTTGGAAGTATTACGAGAGATTTACATTCTATCTTGATTCAGACAATTACTACAAACATATGTTGCTATTTTATTGCTAAAATATTGTTAATATGAACAACTTTATTTAAACTTTCAATATTTTTTATATTCAGTTGAGTATTGGGAGCAGTTCTGATATTTCGACAAATGTCAGCTACTATAAATTTGCTCATAAAAATATTTCCTTTTTTGTACATAATCGTCTCTGGAATCTAAACGCCTTAAGGCTCCAATTTATTGGTTCGTTTAAAAAATAAAAAAAAAATATAGCTTTTAAGCTTATTTTCGGACAGTGTCATTCAGTTTAAACCTTGAGAATGTATTTTTGGATTAATTTGTCCACAGGGCTAAAAAACATTAAAAATATTTTTTATCGCAACTACTCATTTTAACTTTTTAATAATCTTCAATCACTTTTAAATTTTAATGCATTCAGGTAAACTGAAAAAATTTTTAAAGTATTGACGGAAAACATCTAAATGAATCTTTACAAAAAATTAAAAAATTCAATGATTTTTGGAAGGGCTGCAGCGAAGCGCAAAAATGCAAATCACCTCCAACCTTGGAACATTTTGGAAATAATCATTCTTCTTATTTTCAATAAATTCAATTGTTTTGCGTCAGAATTGAGTTCGTGCCAAGTTAATCATCTTTGTAATTGAGTAAATATAAAAAAAATATGAATAATACTAAAATGAGTCACTCTGTGTAAGTGTAAAAAAATGCGAAATGATCAACGTTTGCTGTAGATCGATATGGTACCGGAAATCCAACAAAAGGGATAAACCGGAAGTAGTACATGGACAGTCATGAAATTTTGTTATGATCGTTATGTACTAATTCATTGCTGCAATACAATGTAACAGAATAAATTTATTTTTTGATGTTGAAAGGAACGTGTGATATGTTTTTAACGCAATTAATCTTCTGTTACGTTATTTTAAATATAATTCAGTGTCAAAATTGGCGTGAAAGACGGCCTGTGGTTAAAGTTCAACAAGGTCTATTAGAAGGGGTAAGATATAAAAAAAAAATAATCAAATTAATTAAATTTAGTTGAAAATTATCACTGATAATGGTAAAACTGTCAACGCGTTTTTGGGAATCCCTTATGCCGCACCTCCTGTTGGAGATTTAAGATTTGCACCTCCACAAAAACCCATATATTGGAATGAAACGCGGGAAGCAACACAGTTTGGACCGCGATGTCCACAACTGCCAATAAAAACTGGAAATGATCAGGAAGATTGTTTAAATTTAAACATTTGGACACCTGAGGTTATACCAACAAATAAAAAAATTGAAAATAATTTTATAAAATTGCAGAATGCTGGTTTATATGCACCTCTTCCTGTTGTAGTTTTTTTCGAAGGTAAAAACTTCTATCAAAGCAGTGAAATTCCAATCAATGGTCAAGATTTAGCCTCTGAGGGTTTGATAATAGTCACTTTAAACTACCGTTTAAATGTTTTCGGTTTTTTCTGTTTGGGATCATCCGAGGCTAGAGGCAATTTGGGAATGTTGGATCAGTATTTTGGACTATTGTGGCTTCGACAAAATATTAATCAATTTGGAGGAGATCCTGAAAAAATAACACTTTATGGACATCAATCAGGCGCTGATAGTGTAGCTTTTCATTTGGTTTCACCACGAACAGCTGGTTTTTTCCAAAGAGTTATTATTTCTTCAGGAAGTGCTGTGGCTTCCTGGCAGAGTAATAATGATCCAACTGTGGCTTCCAAACAAATAATAAGAATGTTAGGATGTGATGCTTATACTATAAATCCGGTTAAATGTCTACGGGGGAAAAAGGTTGAACATATTCTACAAGCTCTCGCGGAATATTCTGAGGTAAAACTTTAATAAAAAATCTAAGTCTAATAAAAATTTTTTAGTCTTTTAATTGGGACGATAAGTTTTTGCCAGTTGTTGATACATTCCTACCTGAGAACAACAGATACTTACCGTACGATCCTGTAAAAGTTCTCAAGGATGGGACTTATTTACAAGTACCAATTTTGACAGGAATTTCAAAACCAATAGCAGACGAACAATTTAGTACTTACTTTTGATTATATATTTTAAAATATTTTAATTTTGTTTTTAGTGCAATGGTTGGAATTAGCTAGTCAAGGTTACCCTCAATTACAACAATACATAGAAAAAGCAAAAATTCCTGAAATAATCCGTTTATATAAAGTATCATCTCTTCACAAAGACGAAATTTTCGATTTAATCAAATGGAAATATTTTTCAACAAATCAAGGCGATGTTCGGATTCTATACGACGAGTTAAAACAACTCGAATTTGAGGCTAAAACTGAAGCTCCACATTTTCTTCAACTTTCTCATTTAATTTCGTCATATGTTCAACCAATATATGTTTATTTTATGGACGATATTGGATTTGTTCTTAATACAACTGATTCGACGATTACTACAGACCTTTTGTTACTTTTTGGACCCTTATTACTGAAACAAGTAGCAAGGAGACGATTTAATGCTAATGAAAATAATTTAAGCAGACAGATTAAACAACTATGGACTAATTTTATTATTTTTGGGTATTTTATACAATAATGGGAAATATTTAATTCAACTGAAACTTGCAGAAACCCTACACCTAACAACCAGGTGAAATCGTGGAGAAAATATACAGCAGGAGACTTTTTTATTGAAAATTTTGGATCAATCACTAGTCACATAGACGAAGAAAATAAAAGACGAACGCAAAGAGTTATGTTCTGGAATCAATTAATACCAAAAATTATCAATGTGAAGAATAATCTGTCAAACAATATTCCAAGGGAACTGCAAAACAGTCCGGGTACATTTTTGATTTAATTTAAATTAAATTTTTTTTGTAAGTTTTTAATAATTTTTTAGATCCTGCGGCTGGGTTCAGGCATGCAATGTACACTCTTGTTGGTCTTGTTATAGCCCTTTTAGCTTTACTTTTAATTTGTATTGTTTTATTAAAGAAGAGATCAAAAGAAAGAGAGAATCATTTACATATGGGATATTAATGAACGGTTGTAGATATGTAAAATTAAGTGTTGACTCGTAATCTTTTTATTGATATTTATTACATTAATTTAGGTAGTTGGTAACATCTGTTACGAACAATCATAAATGATGAAGTTGTTGTATTAATAATTTCAAAAGTACCTGCTAGTTTTGTAAATAATTCAGAGGTGAAGGATTTTTAACTGAAATTGGAAAAAACACAAGAATTTTATTTTATTAGCTTGTTATTAAATGTAATTGATAAATATAAATAAACTGCTTGTTTTTCTTTATATGTTCTCTTAGTTATTTAAATTTATTGATTTCACTTTCAATTATCAAAAATTGAGTTTATTTTTAGATGTCCTGTATGTAATTCGCCCCTGTATTAAAATAAATTTTCATAGAAAAATATCATTTTTTAGTGGCCTTTGCGTATAAGGGGGTTCCCTCAATTTAAGTTGTTATAAAATAATCTCGAACTAGAAATATGACGATTTATTTTATAAATAAAATCGCGCATATTTAACCCAAAAACCTAATTAACACAGGTGCAAAAAAAGCTAACTTTTTTGATGTTATCATTTCAGATTTACTTACACTTTCACATCATTTAATTTTGAATTTTGATGATTGCATAATAAAATTTGTTAATTAAGGTTATAAGCATAACCTATCACAATTCAATTTTTATTGCTATCTGATTATATTGAAACGTCTAATTTTGCAAATTCGCGAATAGATAATTGTAATAACTGTTTTTTTCTATTTACAGCGCAAGATAAACACAAACAACTTTCATATCTTGAACTTTGTGCATATGGCATATTGCTCAGTCAGATAATAAGAATCAGTGCCTAATCTATAGTTTATAAAATGTCTTCCCTTTGGTCTAATGTTTTAAAACTCAAGTCCCAAATTAATCATTTTACTGTAAGTAATTTAAGAAGTAAATGTACTAATTATGTACCTAACCTAACTTTTTTAGGTTCCGGTTCGTTATTTAAATCTTTTAGAATATCAAAGTAAACATTTACTTCGCAAAAATGGGGTTGCCGTTCAAGATTTCTGCATGATTGATAATAAAGGAATAAACGAATTTGATAAATTTAGTATTTTTATTAATACAAACTTTGAATTTTTATTTTTAACTTTTGAATTTCAGATGTAAAAGAATATGTTATTAAAGCTCAAATTTTAGCTGGAGGACGTGGGAAAGGTCACTTTGATAATGGTTTCAAAGGTGGGGTTCATGTCACTACTAGGTACTTGTTTCCATTCGTGTTATATAATTAAAAAAAAAAACTGTTTTTCAGTCGAGATGAAGTCGACAAAATCGTAAAAAAAATGTTAGGTTTTAAGTTAATAACAAAACAGACGCCTAAAGAAGGCATCGAAGTGAAAAAAATAATGATTGCTGAAAGTGTCAACATAAAACGAGAAACCTACGTTTGTATTTTAATGGACAGACAAACCAATGGGCCTGTACTTATAGCATCTCCAGCTGGTGGGGTTGACATAGAAGCAGTTGCTGAAAAAACACCTCATCTTATAAAAAAAGTTCCAATTGATATACACGCAGGCATAAGCGACAAAACAGCTGAAGAAGTAGCACAATTTTTAGAGTTTAAAGGTGCTCTCAAAACTTTAGCTGCTGCTGAAATAAAAAAAATGTGGAAATTTTTCCTTGATGTAGATGCAGTCCAGTTAGAAATCAACCCTCTTGTTGAAACCGACGATAATAAAGTCATTGCCGTTGATGCGAAAATTAATTTTGACGATAACGCTCAATTCCGACAAAAAGAAATTTTTGCATTGGAAGATCATTCTGAAAGTGATCCTCGAGAAGTTGAGGCTTCAAAATACAATCTTAATTATATTGGAATGACAGGAAATATTGGATGTTTAGTTAATGGAGCTGGATTAGCTATGGCAACGATGGATATAATCAAACTCCATGGAGGAGATCCTGCGAATTTTCTCGATGTTGGTGGAAGTGTGAAAGAAGATCAAGTTAGAGCTGCTTTCAATATTCTCACCTCTGATAAGAACGTACAATGTATTTTAGTTAATGTTTTTGGAGGAATTGTCAATTGCGCGACTATTGCCAATGGGATTGTTGGAGCTATGAAATCGATGAATCTTAAAGTACCTTTAATTGTCCGATTAGAAGGGACTAATGCTACAGAAGCACGGAAGATCATCAAAAATTCCGGGTTGAATATCCAAACTGCTGAAGATCTTGATGATGCAGCCAAAAAAGCGGTTCAAAATGTGTAAAGACTCGCACAGGACTGATTTTTATATTAGAAATTTTGTTTGGCCATTCCCAACTTATTTTTTGTTATTAAAATGTTTTATACCTTTTTGATTGAAAAGTTTGATTACAATAAAGCCCCAAGTTTTAGTAAATAACTTTTATTATAAACACAATTGAATAATTTCCATTATTACTGACCTTAACTAAAATAAGAAAGAACATTTTCCCTCAAAATAGATAGTAATACAACTTTTTAATTGACTGAATTGTAGTTCACTTACCTTTGTGTTGGAACAAGAGTTCGTTCTTAATTGTTTTATTTTTTGTTAGTTATGAAGCATGACATTTGGTTAAGTGATGATAATTGATTTGTGAAGGATGTTAGGGAGTGGTGGTTGATAGCAAAATAAGAAAATATAAGTAATGAATATTTATTAATTCAAAAATTCCAAAAACCAAAAAGAGGAGTAACATAAGAAGTAGAACTTTTAGTAAGGAATAAAATAAATTATGAAGTATGAAAGTTTACATATTTTGCTGGAATTATAAGAAATTCAAATTACAATAATGTTGAAAACGCTCAACTAAGTCAAAAAGAAAAAAAAGAAGCAATTATTTAATGTAAGTTAAACTAAGATAGTGAAAATTGCAAACAAGCAAAAATCACGAACAAATAACAGTAGTTTCATTATTTCTATTTTTTTGCCTGTTCAAAATTTAGCCTTAAATGGTAGTAATAATAATTTTAAAACTAAGCATTGAACAGTTGGAGTGTTGCAATTTTTATGTATTTTTTTGTCAAATGACATGTTTGCAATTTTTTTCTTTTTATTAATTATTTCTGTGTAGTTGGTGATTACTCTTTTTTGATAGCAGCTTGTTTGGCTTGATGGGCTTGTAAGACAGCAACAGCCTCCTCCACCTTGGCTTTGAGGGATTCATTGTGTTCCAACATGTGCAAAAGCTCAGAATTGTCAATTTCGAGCAACATACCAGTGATTTTGCCCGCCAAATCAGGATACATGCGTTGAATTAATGGGAAGAGTCTCTCACCCAGCATTTGTTTTTGCTCTTGAGGCGGGGCAGCTGCCAACATGGTGGCTGTCAAAGGCTCCTGGCCTTGAATGTGGACAGCTTGCTGGACGGGTGCAGCATTGCTGATGCCTAAACCTTGTGGAGGATTACGCATATTTGCTGTATACTTGTAAGTAGTTGGGCGATTACCTGCAGGTGCTACAACCCCTTGGCTAGCTAACGGTCGTCCTTGTATATTGGGCGGCTGCTGGCCTGTTATTGGTCTTGGCACATTGATATTGCTCCTCATAGCGGCTGACTGGTTGGGAGGCCTAGGTGCAGCTCTGTACGTGGTCGGAATCGTACCATATGGGTTTGCGCTACCTTGGGCACCGGGACGTACGGGAGTCTGGGCTGGCCATCTTGGATTCGTGCGGATTTGAGCCATTTGAGCCGCACCGTAGAACCTTTGCGGAGCTGGAATGGTCGGTACAAAGTACCCACTTGACGTTCCTGGTTGTATAAATTGACCCATCTGGTGCATACGCATGTTAGCCATACGCTGCATATATTGCGAAGTCAAATGAGCCTTGCGATCTTCCTTGCGTTGCGCTAAGGCCACGTATAAAGGCTTGGAACCCACAATCCGACCGTTCATTTCTGTAACGGCTTTAGTGGCCTCCTCAGGCGACGAGAAACAAACGAAACCAAAACCTTTGCTTCTATTATCTTCCATCATTACTTTAGCCGATGTGATCGTTCCGAATGGAGAGAACTCCTTCCGCAAACGTTCATCATCGATTGTATCGTCAAGATTCTTTACGTACAAATTAACACCTTGATAACGGTTCAGACGCTCCATCTTAAGAGCTTCAAATCGTCTCTTCAATTCTTGTTGACGCTCAGCTTTCTTTTGGGCACGACCCACGTACAGAGGTTTACCTTCAATAATCTCTTTACCTATATAACAAAAACAAAACATATGTACGAGTGAAATTTCAATAGATCATTTACCATTCAAAGCTTCCACAGCATTTTCTGCAGCTTCGGGACTTTCAAAAGCGACAAATCCAAATCCTTTTGATTTTCCATCATCTTTACTCATTATTTTATAGCTAGTAATTTTACCGAATTTCTCGAACATAGCACGCAACTGCTCCTCAGTCAAGTCTTCGCCGAAGTTTTTAACGTAAACATTTGTGAAAAGTTTTGCTTTTTCGCCGAGTTCCTTTTCGCGTTCTTTGCGTGGAATAAAGCGACCAACGTATACTTTCTTGCCGTTGAGCAACATTCCATTTACTTTTTCAATAGACTTATTGGCAGCTTCTTCAGTCTCAAAATGGACAAAACCGTATCCTTTACTAGTGCCATTTTCATCTTGAGCTACCTTGCAACTTAGGATATTTCCAAATGCAGAGAAAGTATCGTACATGGCCTTGTTATCAATAGAACGATCCAAATTTTTAATGAACACATTTCCTACACCAGATTTACGCAAAGAAGGATCGCGCTGGGACCACATAATGCGAATAGGGCGGCCCTTGATCAAATCAAAATTCATAGTATCCAAAGCACGTTCGGCTGAAAAAGAAAAAAAAATCCACAATTTTTATGCTGCAACGTTGCAAATGACATGAAAGATAAAGAGGAAGGGGGAAGGTCAATACTCAAGGAGGTTTCCTAACAGTTAACTCGAACCATATGGAACTGAATTCAGAAAACTATTACTCACCATCAGCAGGTTGCTGGAAATTCACATAAGCATAGCCTAAAGAACGTCTTGTTATCAAATCTCGGCAAACACGGATCGAAAGTACAGGTCCAGCAGTGGAAAACTTTTCAAATAGCATTGCTTCCGTGATGTCGGTGTGGAGGTCCCCCACGTATAGGGAGGCCATAGGGTAGTTTGGAGCACTAGGATTCATCGCTCTTTCTCTTGCTTGGTCGTAACGACTACACAGATAATTAGCTACGCGTTAACATAAGAAACGAAAAGTGTACAGTAACCGTTTTGTTTTCGTTTTTTTTTCCACTGTTTTTCGATTTTTTTGGGGTTTTTATTAAATTTTTATATTTTTTTGGATTTTTATAAATATTATTTCTCTTTTTTTTTAGGTGGGTTGTGTGTTCTAGGAAGATACACAACCACACGCTTACACCACTAACAACAGTAACAAAATGGAGTCGTCAGTGCATGCTCAGTATATATACGAACCGGATATGACGCACCATGGAAACTTTCCAACGTTGTCGATTTTACCATTCTGTAACAGCACATCTTTTCATTTAATTTTGCATAATTCACACAAAAAATTATATTAACAAACTGCTACATGCTATATACATGCTTCTAAACAACAACAGTAATTTTTAAAATTGTTTTTACAACTACTTAGTTCTAGTAAACAACTAATTTTAAAAAAATCAGGCAAAGGCAAAGACTTATAAAAACAATTTAAAAAACACAAAAATATTAATTAGTCGTGCTGCAATACAAAAACCCCATGCATCATAACCAGACAAAAAATATAAGAAAATTAAATAAATGAACACAGTTGCTTAGGCGGAAATTCGACAAGTGGTTAATAAAATTCAAAAATATTACACACCAAAAATATTAACGCAATCAATCATAATTACAAAAATATGCAAAAATGTCTATTATTTAACTGAATTCCACAGAATTATTTAATACAGTCAAAAATATATCTAAAATTTGTGATTTTTGCACACCTTTGTAAGCATTCACAAGTGAACAAATAAAATTCTAATAAAAAAGCATCAAAAAAGTTGTTTTACAAGAAAAGAAAAAAAATTCTATCTCTGAAAAACTTAGTTAATTATAGTTGAAATTACTTGTTTTGAGGTTCACTGGTTTAAGGATAATCTGCGCATGCGTATTAACTATCCTTGCATCAATCTTAACATTACCAGTGGTGCTCAAACGTTAAAACCGATTAAACATTAACCGGTTTTTGTTTCAACACTTTTAGCTTATTCATTAAAAATGTCAAACTACTTTTTTTTTTAATCAACTAACTACTAATGTTCCAAACTACTTAAAATCCACAGTTTTACCATAAGCAAAATTTAAATTACCAAAAAAAAATTTTTTTCTATGTTTTTTGTTCATTTTAAAAAGCCGCCATTTTGGACGCTACCTACAGTTACTAAATTTAAAACTTTTTTCTTGAATTTTTATTAGAAAATATTTGAGTAAAGAGAAACAAACTATATGTACTGATGCAAGAGTATTTCTACAATAAAAAGTATGAGTTTTCTTACGTCGGAACTCTCAAAAAAGGGTGGTAATGCAAATATCTCCGTTGCATCTTTGCGCAGACTCACTCACTTGAATAACAGCTAATTCAACTGTCATGTGACATAACTACCAACATGTCAAAAATAAAAAAGGGGTAGCAACGTAACGTAAAAAATATATTCAAGCAATATAAGTTAAATAATTATGAAAATAGATATTATTTGTAGTTTCCAGCTATATTTTTCTAGTAAAAAAAAAAAAATCATAAAATATATTCTTAGTTGGAGTTTAATTTGATAATTCATTTTTTTTAGTTATTGTGTTCTCATACAATAAAATAATTGTTTATCCATTAACGTTTATTTTTAATTTGTGCAGTTGATGCAAATAAATCTGGCAACGTCTATTTTCAATTTGTTTAACATAAAATTAATTTTAAATTTGTTTTTTGTAAATTTTGTACTAAATTGTGTTAATTTGATTTAATTATTTTATAAATTCAGTCACAGAATATTTTATTTAAATTTTTGAATTAATCATAGAAAAATTATAGATTTTTGTAGCCGATAAAACAGATTGTTATAAAATGGTAAATGCTCGGTTATCATTTGTTAGATGGCGTTCCGTTGACAAGTTTCTTGTTGGACTTTTGTTCCTCACATATGTAAGAGAGATGGACGAATAATAGTGACAAAAACGAAGGAGCATAGTTCGGCGCGTTGTATTTGGTCTTGTCAATATCGTTTGATATGTATATATGACGTCATATTCCCATTTGTTGTGATAAAAAAGCAGATTTGAAGTAGTTTAGATGGTGAATGAAAATGTTCCAATTATTGAAGATTTGGTCAGTACCGTAACGAAATAAAAATCTAGTGTATAGTGTAAAGAAGAGTAGAATAGGTGCAATGGCAGGAGTAGATATCGACATAAATTCGTTGTTGGCTCAAAAAGATGCCATCATTCGTGAACAACGAGACCAAATAATCCGTCTAAAACGAGAATTGGATGGAGTTGCCAGCGAAAGAGATCTCCTGCTGTGTGAGAACAGCAACCTAAGATTCGAATTGGAAATGGTGGAGCTGAAACGACTACAAGATGAAAGGTAAGATACCAAGATAAATCTTGAAAAGAAATTTTTCAGTTAAAAAACTCCCAAGGACTTAAAAAGTTATAAATCAACGCTATCTTTATAATTATTGAATCGGCAAACAAATGAAGTATGACTATTGTTTATGTTGTCATGACAGTTATGTCACTTAGTTGATCGTGAAGTGACTTTTATTTTGTTTTTTTTTTGTTGTGGTTGTATTATTTATAATTCTGGGACAAGGATGTTGTAAAATGTCATAAACGACGCCTCCCACCGTCACGCAAGTTTTGCGCATGCGTGTGAACGTCGCGACGCCGACCATTCACACCGATGAAGAAGACACAAAGTCGATGGTTTTTATTAAATTAAGGTAATCGCTTTGTGGAGTTGTTGTTTGTTGGTATCCCAGTTTAAGGGTCGTTATTTATATGTGGATCCAATTAGGCATCGTCGCGATTTTTGGGGCTGAACATGGTTGGTTCATTAACCTCATGGATGCACTTTGGTGGCACTTTGTCGCGGAAATAGGCGCTTATAGCCCCACAAAGTGTCATATATGCCACAGTCGAACGGCGTATTGATTTCTAAATAAGGGAAAGTGAACGGATATCCTCAGGCTAGTTTATAGCGCTGCTGTCATTTTTCAAACGATGTTTTAGTCGGTGGAAACCAACTGGCACCCACACATTCGCGGTAATTGCTGGTCGTTCATCAGCCTTGGTTTTATGTTTGTTTGTATTGTGTAGTATCGCAACAGTTGCCGTCACCGACGGCCGCGTCTTCGACGTCTTTACGCTCTCCGCCTTAACAACAAAACGCCTTGATTGCGATGATGTAACACCAAGGACTATGACTAAGTGACGTCAAGCGGTACCCTGCTCGCCTTCTTCTAACTGTGCCGATCGTTCCATTCGGTTCTCTGTGCTGAGCCTCGGTCAGCTGACATTTGCATTTCACATCCCTCAAACTAGTGTTAAAATAATGATACGCGATTTGTGAGTGGTTGGAATGCGTGGACACTCGCCAGGGGGATTCCCCCAACCCTACGTGCGGCAAAATCAAATTCGAACTGAACATGTTAGGACTAATCCAGTCCATACTGTTGATGTTTGTGATAGAACTGTTGTACGAGTTAGACGAACGGGAATACAACAGGAAAGGATTAGGGTTGTTTGTACCACTAGAAGACAACATGTCAGTAGATTGGTTACTGTCACAGATGCTTGTCATACTCTTCCACCCTTCAGAAAACATGTCACTGTCATCAGGTAATCTAATTCACTATTTAACCCGAGAAACTGTCGGGTAATTCCCAAGATTCGTCAATGTCATTTTGTTAAATATATATTCGAGAAGGAAATGAGTCGACTTTAAATCGGTAGACCTTAACAACAATTTCGGAAAAAGTTTATTTGAAAGGACGTTTTAAATGTACTATTATTAATGGACGTTGATTACTAAATTGTTTCAATTATGCTTTTAACGACTATAATAAACTTCACATGTGCAATGTTCATTCACTATCTACATAATTACTTTCTTATCGATTGAAACAAATTAAAATTAATACAGACTTTCAATTCAATTCTCTCATACTTATTTTTATTTTTTTCTTAGTAAACATATCGCTTACTAGAAAATAGAACAATCAATTCATTGTTGTTGTTTCGTAATCACTCATTAAAGGCCACAACGTTATTTATTTTTTTGACCTAGTGTCTGATTTTTTTGGAGGTGATGGGCTCTTTTCAGTGAATCACTCTGTTTATAGGTGGGTGAGGAGGGCAGGGACCTCCTTGTGCATGTACCGTTGGGGTAATTAACATGCGCCTACCGTATTAGTTTATTTTTGCTTTGTACTTTGGTTGCTAATGCGCCATTAAACCTACATTTACTTAACTGTTGTTAAATGCGTTTTATAAATGTAACATTTTTTTATATTTTGATCATAATGTGACGTAATATGACGTCATTTGTAGCGGTGTTGTCGAGTTAAATGCGACAAGCATGTTTCTAAACGAGGGTATCGTTAAAAATACATTGAGTCCCGTAATTTGTATCTACCCTAGTTTGATAACCGGGATCTGGAATGTTGGTACTGGTCTACTGGTACCATATTATTATAATTACTTACATGCTAGTCTAGTGGGTATTAATCTAGTTAAGATAGTTAAGAAGTTTTTAATGAAATCAAGGTTGAGTGAAATAAAAAAGTAACGTTGCGCTTTAATTCGTTAATTAAATCGGATTAATGTATTGAGATCTATAAATCAAATGGAGTAACAGTAAAATTAATTAGTCGTTGTTTTAATATTATTTTAAACATGTCGTTTTTTCCTGTTTGGAAAAATCACGTTTTATCATACTACACGAACGTTGAATATTCGAACAACTTTCTCCTTTATCGTTTAATTATACGCAATTTTAGAATGTAAAGTTGAGGAACTTTTCCCTAATTTAAATTTATTTCCACATAAATGTTATATAGTTTACTGTTATTATGTGCATCCTATTGATTGTATATGCAATTGAAGTTTTAAACTTCCGCTTTCGCTCACTCACCTGCGAAATGTCTCTTTTATTTTATCCAATGAATATTAATAAAATTTATGTCATTTAAATGAAAAAAAAAGTGGGAGTATTTGTTATCAAATTAGTAAATGTGTTTTTTTGCACTTGTTTGGTAACTTTGTCAGCGTTGTAGCAGCTGTTATATTGAAGTGGAAGTCTTATGCAACTCAGAATGATTTTATATTATTGTTGAACTTTCTATGATTTCAGCTGTAATAATGTCACTCTTTTTGTATAGTTTCGGAGAAGGAAAAAACCAGCACAATCGACGTCCGCTTTTATTACAATTGCGTATATGTACGTGGCTAATTTTAAAATTAATTGCTGAATTAAGCGGGCGGAAATTGCTTCAAATAATCGAGGTCATCAAAACCATATAAGTTAGTTTTGGATTTTGATAAAATGAAAATTTTCTATTGATTCAATGTCAATATATTATTAAAATTTAAAGAAGAGGGGATTGAAGGTATTCGGAAAACATCTGCTTTTCGTTCGGTCACCACACGCCACACATGCGTTTAGGGTCGCCACCTGCCGGTTCTTCCCTTACGTCTCACCTTCCTAAGGGTTGGCATGACGTATTCGTCGGACACGTGCACTGTGTCGTGTTTCATAGAAATACGATTTTCGAGATAAAAACGAACGTAGAAAATCGAAACTTTCTTTTTAATAATAGTCAATTATTAGCGATTTTGTCCAATCAGAAAAAGTGTTAAAGACAGGAAGAGAAAGAGCAAAAACTTTTTTCAAACGACTAAATAAATGTCGTTTCCAGAAGTGAATTGTAATCAAGGTCAGATTTTGGTTTTTGATGGTGTTAAAAGATAATCCATGGAAAATTGTTTCTATTGTTAAAAGACAATTTTGACGGTCGACTTAATTCCCAGCCGTATTATTATTAATTTAAAGACCTCGGCACGATTGTCTTAAGACTCAAATTAAATAATGTCAATGATCCAATTGCTTAAAATGAAATTAATTCAGGTTTTAAGAGTTATGTCACGTTCGTTGCTTGAAAATTTTAATCGTTTTTGATGATGAAACAGATGATGACTGATTTTCCAAATGCGACAGCTGGCTCTTCTTGGATGTATTTTTTTCTCTTCGGGCTACCTGTGATTTAAGATTGAAACCATTTACCATCTTGCCTTTAGTTTGCCAGCTGCCTCTTTAGGGTGAACCACGACTCTGTAGAACGTATTTTTCAGTTTTATATTTATTTTGTTTATATGTGTTTATATTCTGCTGAAGATGATTATTTGCATATCTGGATTTTTAGTGGGAAAGTAAGAATTTATTAATTTTATTATTATTATTATTTTTGCATGATTTTAGATTAAGAAAACAAATTACTCTTTTTATATCAAGCGTGTGAATTTTTTTTTTCAACCTTATAGTAAATTATGCAAAAAATGATAATAAATGCAACCAATTATAACCATCTTGTACGAGAATATAAACAAAACATTGATTTTAATTTCCTGCTTATTAAAATATTCAAATTAATTGACCTTATTGTATGCCTCACAGGAATTTTAAAAATAGAAACTTTATGCTTCAGAGAGATTCGTACAAGAAGTTGAGAAATTAGATATTAAATATTTAGGTAGTTTACAATCGATGTTTTTTTATTACATCAGTAACGATCGTGTTTATCAAATATTTGCTTTTTTCTTTAGAAATCATATCTTCTTTACATTTAAGATTATTTATGGATCAATTTCGAGGAATTTTCTTCTAGATTATTTATCATATTATATAAACTTTCAGTTGTGGATAAAAAAATATAACGTTTTTACGTGAAAATATAATAGTTCTGACCTGTTTAACCGCGCCCTGGTGTGTATAATAATAAAAATCAATGATACAACTGTTCTTTGAATTATTATTTTAACGAGGGGCGTTTGGAAATTTAATAGTTGTCATCTGTTTATAAAAGTCTTCCCAACACATCGTTTTAATGGTTAATTGCATTTGTATGTTGTATTGTCCGTTTTTTTCCGCAATTCAAGCAACTTTTATATTGGGTAAAGAAATTTGGATTTCTCTTGTTTTATTTTTAATTGTATTTGTGACATTTGTTTGGTTTCATGTTATTTTTTGTCGCGTAATAGCAGAAAGTTTCTAGTTTAAATTTGAACGAAGGTTAACAGAGTTTCGCATTCATATTGCAATTTGATTGTTATGTTCGTTTTGCAGCTTTCCACCGAAAATGGAAAGGTCCCAGATAGTGAACTCTATGGGTTCATCTGATCACATACAAGAGCAGACTTACATTCAAGCGCCGAGCTTCGTGCAAGCACAAAATTATAGCACTCCAGCCCCAAGCCCTATATATGCTCGTACATCCCCTAACAACTCTACATACGTCAACGTTAGTCAGACTCTTCATAAGAAGGGTTCTTTACGAAACGGAGATGTGCTGAAGAGGTCGAGAGTGCAGACAACGTAAGTATTTTGAGTGTATTCTAGTGAGAAGAAAAGGATTAATTTGAATTAATTTAGATACGAGCTGTCGCAAGACATTCTAGATAAGCAAATTGAAGTATTAGAAAGGAAATATGGTGGTGTTAAAGCACGAAATGCAGCTCTTACGATTCAAAGAGCATTTCGACGTTACACTCTTCTTAAAAAATTTGCCGCTATTACTGCAATGGCGAAAGCTGAGAAACGAATTAGTCGCCGAATTCCAGCTAATTCTGAAGACTGTCGTAGCACAATTGGTGAGACTGAACAGCAGTGTCCTGAATATGCGAGAAATTATGAAGGACATGACTGCTCGACAATGAGAGTTCTTCCAGTTAGATCGATGTCGTTGAGAGAAAGACGAAACATTGATAATATGCCAATACCAAGAAGTCAATCTGGAACTCCAACTGTATGTTGGGGTGAAAACTATTCATCATCATCATCACTTCAACATTATTATTCACCCGTTGATGCCAAATCCGATTCTATTGGAAGTCAAGTGACTGCAAGTCCTAGTTCTAGTACTCCAACAACTTCCGCTAATGGTTATTCACGTTCAAGACATAGTTTGAATAGTAGAAAAGTACCGCCGGAAGTTCCAAAACGAACTTCGAGTATTACATCGCGATCGATTGATCCAAGACATCATAAAAGTAACGGTTTGACCAAAACAAACGAAAACGGATCGTTATCAAGTGTCCAAAGTTCCGGTAGTGATAGTAGTATATCAACTGATAGAATACAATGTGAGTTTTCTGGATCACCAATTTGGAAACGAAAAGGTAACCATATATCTGAATATGCTGAACCAACGTTAGAAACTAGCTTAGGGAATATATCAAACACAAGTACTTCCACTTATACTCTCGAAAGAGCTAACGAACAACAAGCACCAACAAGTTACAAAATAACAGAAACAATCAGAAAACGACAATATCGTGTTGGTTTAAATTTATTTAATAAAAAACCAGAACGTGGCATCTCGTATTTAATTCGAAGAGGATTCCTAGAAAATTCACCACAAGGTGTAGCGAGATTTTTAATATCACGAAAAGGATTAAGTAAACAAATGATTGGAGAATATTTAGGAAATTTACAAAATCCTTTTTGTATGGCGGTTTTGGAATGTTTCGCTAACGAATTGGATCTATCAGGAATGCAAGTCGATGTAGCTTTACGTAAATTCCAACAACATTTTCGAATGCCAGGAGAAGCACAGAAAATTGAAAGACTTATGGAAGTTTTTTCACATAGATATTGTCAATGCAACGTTGATATCGTCGCAAGATTGAGATCGCCAGATACGGTATGTAAACAATTAATGAAAAAACCACTTGTGATAATTTTTTTTTCCTTATTAATATTTACAGATTTTCGTACTTGCGTTTGCTATAATAATGTTGAATACTGATTTACATACACCAAATATAAAACCCGAACGTCGAATGAAACTGGAAGATTTTATTAAAAATCTACGAGGAATCGACGATTGCGGTGATATTGATAGTGATATGTTGACGGGAATCTATGAACGGGTTAAAGCAAACGAATTCAAGCCTGGATCAGACCATGTCACTCAAGTTATGAAAGTTCAAGCGACTATTGTTGGTAAAAAGCCAAACATGGCGTTACCACATCGTCGATTAGTTTGTTATTGCCGTTTATATGAAATTCCTGATATACATAAGAAAGAAAGACCTGGTGTTCACCAGCGAGAAGTGTTCCTTTTTAATGATTTACTAGTGATAACAAAAATTTTAAGTAAGAAGAAATCATCAGTTACTTATACATTCAGAAATAGTTTTCCTTTGTGTGGGATGAATGTCACTTTATTTGAAGCAGCTCGTAAGTTTTATAGCTCTTTTTATAACGCTTTTATTAACATAACCATGTTTAGATTACCCATATGGGATTCGTTTAACTCAACGAGTCGACGGGAAGGTTTTGGTTACTTTTAACGCCAGAAACGAACATGATCGATGTAAGTTTGCCGAAGATTTAAAAGAAGCTGTTAGTGAGATGGACGAAATGGAAAATTTACGTATCGAAGCTGAGTTGGAACGGCAAAAATCAAACAGAGGAACGAGAACAGGTATGCATATTGTTTTCGCTTGTACAAGATTCCTTATATGGAATAATCGCGATTTTTGTTTTGTAGGTACTGAGAATCGAGACAGTGGTGTGGCAGACGTGGAGGTGTGTCCATACCAATGTCCATGTTCCCAGAATCAGGCGCTTGGAGGGTCGGGATGTGCGGAGGAGGCTTGTCACGACGCCCAAATCAAACGTTCCGCTCTCAGTAATTCTTTATTAGATATCCATGAACAATGTAAGTTGTTTGAAGCGAATTACCAACGATGTTAGTAATTTTGTCAGTGTAGTTGCAGGAGAAAAGGCGCAGCGTCGAGGTAGTGTTGGGTCGCTAGATAGCGGCATGTCTGTTTCATTCCAATCGACATCAGCTAGCACTTGTTCTCGTTCAGATAAATTAGCTAATAAAGGCAAACCAGGGCTACACAATCATCAGTCATTCCTAGGAGGCCTTTTTAATAAAAAACAAACGAACAGTGTGGTGGTAAAGTCAACCGAAGTGTAACTGTGAACAATCCAAATATTAAATATATAGGTGTAGTCAAGTTCTTTTTCTTGTAACGTGCATGTTATAAATAACCAAATACACTTTCACCATTTATAAGTGTTACCAAATATATTAATTATGGCTGTCTTAATTTCGCTCAGTGCGTACTACTTAATTTTTGTTAATTTTGTTTTTTTTTTTCTTATATTTTCAGTTGTAAAAGGCAAACTTAATGTTTTTGTTTCCAATGTATTTCTATTGCCGATTTTTTTTTAACATTAAGGTTGCCTTAATCCGGCTCTCTGTCTTCACTGACATTGAACATACTGATAATGGTCTTCTAATGTTGCCTGTAAAGGATTTGTAAATAATTAAATTATTAAAGAGAGCAACATGTTCTAGTCGATTGTAAATAAACTAGTAATCTCTACTAATGATATTAAATAATTTAAATGTATGTAAGTGTTTTTTTAATTACTAATAAACAATCAAACCTCATTGATTTTTTGCTTCTATGGTAATCCTAAAAAAAAAAATCAATATAGCGAAAACCTATATAGCGAATTTTTTTATATACTACTATACAACTCACTTTATTTAAGAATATGAATTTATTCAAATAGCAGATTATACATAAAAAATCAAGTATAAAACGCTAAAATTTATGTACAAGCTTATTAGCACTATTGGTTATAACAAAAAGTTAAACCTATTCCTATATTACGAGTAATAAAGGCAGTGAAAGCTACATATTTACATTACATTAATTACACTGTTTATAAAATTGAACTCTATCTTGTATTATTTTATTATAACCATTCATTCTTTTTATTAAATCTTGTAACTTTCTTTCCAAACTTGTTAAAATATCAGTTTGAGAGCCATTCTCTAATTTACTTATTTCTTGTTCAGTACTTGTAACTTTTGCTACTAATTCCCAAGCTCTTTGAACCAAATCATTGGCTTTAGCTCGCGAAGATTGAACTTTATCTACACTTGTTGTTAAATTCCTTTGTGCTTTTGCATATTGCGCTTGAAGATCGTTAAAATCATTGTATGTATTTGTAGCTTTTTCTAGAATATTAGCTGATTCGTTTACAACGCGATTAGCGTAGATTTCATTATCGGTTATATTTCTTTGTAACTGACTTAATTGGTCTTCCAGTCTTTTGATATCGTTGTAAGTGGAGTTTGTTTTAGCTTGCGCTGACTGCGTCTGAGTTCCAATCTACAAACAAACAAAAAAATTATAATTTTTTGCAAAGTTTTTATGATTTTACCTCTCTCAGTTGATCGTGAACAACTGTAATATCGTCCAATGCTTTATCAATCGCATTTTGAGCGTTTTCTTGAGCTTCCGATGTATTGAGAAGAGTCTTTTTAATATCTTTGGCATCTGATAATACTTTAGTGGCATTTGATCTAAAAATATAAATTAATTTTTAAGAATAAGTTTAATTTAAATTAATTTTTATAATCCTTACTTAGCATTCATGGCATTTTCTTTAAGAATATTAACTCTCCACAAATCTTGCGTTTCTTTAATGACTGGTTGAATATTTGTTAAGCGATTAGCAGCTTCTTTAATTTTGTTTGCCATTTCTGTTACTTCATTGGGATCTAAATCAATTTTCATCGCAAAAATTTGTTTTGTTAAATTTTTAACATCTTCAGGTTTTGTACTATTTTGTGACATAAATTCCCGAATTTCTTTTTCTAAATTGTAAGCTTTATTCAAAGTATCATTAGATCGTATAACGTTAGTTTGAGCTTTATTAAACGTGTCCTGGGCTATGTTTCTCGTTTCGTTAGTATTTATTTGTGACACCTGAAAAATATATTAAAAATCTGAAAATTAAAAAAAATAGTCTATTACATTTCGTATAAAATCGTTAGCCATTGCTTCCTTTTCTCTTAACGCAACTTCTGTACTATTGGCTATAGTAAGAGCAGTTTTTGCTTGTTGTTTCGCTCCATTTGCACATGAAACAGAATCGCCACAAGTGTCACATCCCGCGCCTCCACAAATCGAATCGCAAGGATCGCCTCGTCCATCACAAATTAGTTCATTCAAATCAGGGAGAGATTTTTTCAACAACTCTAATTTATCATTCAAATCGTTTAACTTTTTATCGTGATTTTCGCGCTGCTCTTTAAAGTTGTTCGCAGTTTCATTTATTGTATTCTCAGTAGCTTTGATCTGTCTTTCAATATAATTAATAGAATCCTAAAATATTCAATAAAAAATTAATAAAATATAAGTATTTTAAATCAAATTTTACTTCAGTTTTTTCAGCTTTATGCGCTGCCACATCAGCTTTAACTTTCGCTTCTTGGATTAGTGTCAAAGCTCCTTGAACATTAGCCTCTTGAAGCTGAGTCCCATTCAACTCTAAATCTTTTGTTTTATTTTTTAAATCTTCAATTCTTTTACGTAAGTTATTAAGAGTTAAATTTGTTAATAGAACGCTCTCTTTTATATTTGCTATAGATTGATCTAATCGACTCACACCTTCAATTTCGGTTTGATTCACTTTAGTTCTTAAATCTTGCAACTCTTTGTCTATAGCGTCTATGTTTATGTCTTGAGCATTACCCAATAATTGTTTTATTTCGTCAAGTTGGTACTGCATATCGTCGAATTCTTTAGTGTATGCTCCAGTCGCTCCGACTTTTTTTATATCACCAGCACGAGCTATCATAAGAAGAGTTTGATCTTAAAAAAAAAAATAAAAATAAAATTTAAATCCTATGACTTAAAATTAATACTTTTAGTTTCTTGAAGAATTCTGTCCCAATTGTCAAAACATTCCCCGCAAGGCATACATTCAGGAGATTGTCCAATGTATCCTCGATCACATCTATCACAGTTATAGCCTCCAATTCCTGGTAAACATTTACACGCGCCTGTTTTCATATCACATTGAAGAGATCTAGAGCCTCTGGCGTCGCACTCACATTCTAAAATTAAAAATTAGATATAGAAATAGCTTAATATTTTATTTACCGCGACATTCGATTTTAGGATCTCCGAAGAACCGTGCCATACATTCGTTACATTGCCGTCCGCCAAAACCAGGCTTACAATCGCACTGTCCGTCGTACTAAACAAGAAATATTGATAATAATGATAAATAGAACAAGAAATTGACGTACTGAGTTGCATTGTGGGCGAAGAGATCCTTGCGGATCGCAATTGCAGGCTTCGCAACCTTCTCCACTTGCAATTTTCCAATGATTTGGTATACAGCTGTCGCAGCTTAAACCTGTTACGTTAGGAAGACATTTGCATTGGCCTGACGAAGGATCGCAAGGACCTGCTGTGCTATTAGTACCCAAAGGATGACAAACACACTCTGAAAAACAATTTTAGTATTTTAAAAATTTAATAGTAGAAACAATCTCACCTTCACACATTTTATCTTCAGCGAATCTAAAGTATCCCGGTTTACATTTTTCACAATGATCCCCTGTCGTGTCATAAAGACATTGTTTACATTTTCCAGTATGCGGATCACAATTTCCAGGTCTTAAAATATCAATTTTATCATTACAATCGCACGGTTGACACGAACCGCCTGGTTCTTCTGGATTTCCGAAATAGTTATCCGCACAAACGTCACATCTTGAACCTGAATATCCTTCAATACATTCACAAATTACATCTTTAGTGTGTGTTTCAAGACTACATCTATGGGCATATGAATGATTTGATCCTGGAATTCCGGGACAAGGACATGGTCGACATGGAATATCGACATTTAAACGTGGATCGCCATAATATCCTTCAATACACTGCTCGCAATAATGTCCAATAGTATTATCCTTACAATTAATGCAAGCTCCTGTTTTTGAATCGCAAGTATCAGCATGTCCGTTACAATCGCATCGTTGACAATTCGGGAAATTCCAAAATCCGGTACGACACTGATCGCATTCTCTTCCGTAAGTGTTAGCGCGGCATTTGCAATGTCCTGTAGTTGCGTTACAGAAGTTATCTAAAGCGCCGATGCTATTACAGTCGCAGGCTTTGCATCCTTCAGGACCAAAACCATAAGTTCCGGGGGCACATTGATCGCAACGACGTCCCACTACGTTTATTTTGCATTTGCAATGCCCGCCGTATTCCTCACAGAGTTTACTAACAGAGCCGGTGGGATCACACTGACAAGCTACATAAAATTATAAATACATATACAAAAAAAAAAAAAAGAATCAACTTACAAAATGCTCCTTTAAAAATATACGCCCCAATACTGCTGAAATATTTTTTGCAGACTTCCGGAACTGGGCCTCGATTAATCAAATCCGGAGAATAGGAGTCACAACGATTTCTTATAAATTCCTGATATCTAGCTTCAGCAGGGACAGAGCCATAAAACCATGGAATTTTTTCAATCCTTGGAATAAGTACAACTGAATCTATAAGAACTGCTGCGGAAGGAGTGTCACGTTCGTAGTTAGATCTTCGGAAAGTTAAGCGGATTTTATAAGGAACTCCAGCTTCTAAACAAACAGGAGGATATACTCTAACGCTGCGACTATTAGATGGGAGTTGGATTCTTCTAACGTCATCTCTAGCATCCCGGCAGGGACCATTTGGATCAACTGGTCCAGGTCTTTCGAGAGTTACTTCAACTTCTTCCCAGTTTGTTGGTAATGTTGGTTCATAGCGAATGACTATTTCATAATCCATGCCAGTTTTGATATTGTCGATATTAAATTCGATAAATGAACGCTCGAATGCTTTCATAAAACCAATTCCAGTCCACGTAACGTCGGAACCGTCTCTTGGGGGTTCTCTAATAACGACTTGACAATTCTAAAATAAATAAATGAATGATTTATACAAAAAAATTAAATTAATCGTACAGGAGAAGCCCTAGCTGACTCAGCTTCGTATAATAAAAAGTCCAAACTGGCAGTATAATGTTGTTGCTTCGGTGTACTGCAAGTCCTGCCAACCATATGTTCTCTACATCGGCATTGTCCACTGATAACATCACAGTTATTGTCATACGAACCACCAGGATCACAATCACAAGGTTGGCAACCATCACGTTTCTCAGAAAGACCCCAATATTCAGGCAAGCATTGGTTACAATCACGGCCAGTCACGTATCTTTTACATGTACACTCCCCAGTGTATACATTACACCCTTGATTGTCTATAGTTCCGAAAGTGTTGCAAGTACAAGCTTGGCACCCATCGGGATTACTTTCAGTAAAATTCCAAAAACCATTCTTACAAATGTCACATCTTCTACCTTCTACGTTATTTTTACAATGACAACTTCCAGCGATTAGATTATTCTCAGCGTCAGTTACCGAGTCGCAAATTCCGTTATCCAAAGAACCATGAGGGTCGCAATCACACGCTGAAAAAAAAATCAATCAGTTTTATTCTAATTTCGAATTTTTTTTATTTACGTCTGCAAACTTCTGGATCTTGGATGTCTCTTAACGGATCTCTGTAAAAGAATGGTTTGCATTGTTCGCAGTTGGGTCCCATGGTGTTATGTTGACACCCATCGCAAACTCCACCACTAATCCGTCCAGTCGCTTCGTACAAAGCAGCGTCAAAATGACACGTATTGGCATGATTATTACAATTACACTTTTTACATGCATTTGTTTGCTTCCCAATAGCTGGTCTCCATGGAAGATCGTTGAAAAAGTCTTCGCATTTTTCACAATTCCGACCTTTAGTGTTGTGGGTACATTCACATCGTCCATGGACCATGTCTGGTTTTGGTTCAATTCCAGGCAATGGCAAACATCTATTTGCATGTCCATAGCAGGAACAAGACCCTCTAACTACCATATCTGTAATTGCGTAATAATATTTTTCTTGAATGTCTTCGCGCTTATCCAGAAGATCATCCCCAAGAGTGTGTAATTTTGTAAAATTTATTCGCAAATTTGTCATTTTTAGTAAATTTTGGACTTGTTCGGAGTATGGATTGTCGATGTGAAGAGTTGGAGGTAGGACTCTGTAAATGACTTCACCATCTGTTGATGGGTCTAATCCAGAATATCGAGATTCACACACAACGTCGGTTAAATTTTCAGGATAGCCTTCTCTTACATGAGGGAAACTTTCAGCGCAATTATAAGCAAAATAACGATAAACATGCCACGTTTGCTTAAAATCGTACGATCGTTCAATTAACATAGCAGCTGGTCTGAATGTTTTAAAAGTAATAATTAAATGAGTAAAATGGAACTCTGCTTCTAAGTCCAACTGGATATAAACATTCTCTTTGCCGTTTTCTGACTGCCACCAAGATTTTTGTCGAGTTCTGTAAAATTACAATCAATCGGTGTATGATTTTTTTGAATAAAACCTACCCTGGATACATTCTATAAACAATATTACTAATGTTATGGTTAAATAATGGATTTGGTTTATTTGTTGGTCTTGAATCACATCTAAAACATTTTTTTCGTTCTTCTAAATGCGAAACTATACAGTATCTTTGTTGTTCATAAAGACCGCAAGTAGAAGATGCGTATAATTGATGTTCTCTGCCAATTAAAAGATTCCCAGTTGCAGGATAACACGAACTTTGCTCACAAGGATGTAATTTCATCGGTATATATCCTGAAGAAAAAAAAAAATTAGACAAGAAATAACTTAGCGAAAACTTGGAGTTAGTTGGGTTAAAAAAACCAACACCCAGAATCTTCACACCGTTATGAGCTTGTACTATTAGTGATGCTAGCAAATAAAGCCCACACCTGCAAGTTCTTGTAATTGTTTTTTTTTTCACCCACCATAAGGTCGACGATAATGGTAGACGTCTGTCAAAGGATGCAGAAGATCTCTCTCTGGGAATTCACTATCTATATCAGGAGGTGGCGGTTGGTCGCCCCTTTTTACTGAAGCTAATCGAACAAAAGGCTACATTTTTAAGAAAATGATTAACACAATTCTAAGACTGAATCATGACCAGAATTATTTTTAGGAAGTTCATTGTTACTATTATCCTATTTATGATCTAATTAAATATTATTACCTAGTTTTATAGTTTCTAAAATGAATCTGGCTGGATTCAGTCACCTTTTTAATTTTTTTTTTGTTTCAATTAACTCAATTTCAAAATTACTATTAATATTCATGGAATATTTTGCAGAGTTCTAAAAATAATATTTCTTTGAATTATTAATGAAATTCAGACACGCGTCATCACTTTTTTGTCAAAATATTATACATTTCCATAAATTTTTGATTGAAAAAAATTAATAAAAGTAACTGGTGTTTTTGTATTTTTCAGTTGGCAATAGTTTTGAAAAATATTATCAATAATAAACTAATCTAAAACAATAAAATTAAACAAGAAGTAAGTTCTGAATCGGATTTTTATTATCACTTTGATAATTAGCTGATGTTCTACTTTGAATGAAAAAAAAAAATGGTTATCAAAATAAACAGTCCACATAATAAATTAGCACAATTGGAAATAATAATAAAAAAATACCTCCTGAAGGATTTCCTCGTATCCGTGGTCCGGCATAATTTCCGAATACGTTAAAAGCTGGAAATTGATTAATATTAAATATGAGGCATAATTGAATAAACGTGAATACGTACTATTTGGTAAAATAATGAACGGAATAAAGGCTAGAAGAATCCAAAAAGCCCCATTTAAGCTCGACATGGCTACAGACAGACGATCAAGTCACCCTATGACGAAACAATTGCTAATTTTCATAATCAAAAATGTCAACAAAAATTGAAAGTGAAAAATGTTCAGTAATTTGGTAAAATAATCGTTTTAGGAATGAGAAAAATTGATAAGTTGTTCCGAGGAATGTTTGTAAGTACATAGAAGGCAAGAGCCGCAACTGTATTAATTTCAGTGTTTGTAATAGCTGAAAAAAGTCTGGTGTAATAAAGAGCAATGAATGACATCATTGTATGTTTAGATGCAAACTTATTGAGTTAATTACAGTGCAATGGTATAAATGTTGAGTCTAGTCAGGTTGTTTACCTGAAAACACGTGCAATAAGACCAAAATAATGCATTAGCATTTATGTATAGCGTCCGTTCACATCGCACAAGATCACTGTTTCTTGACTGGGATGCTGGGATTTATGGCAGCGATGGTTTCTTTTAAAAACATGCACAAGGACTTACCAGTCGGGAAGTCGGCCGTCTGTCTTTTCTTTAGCCTGGGGCGTCCTTCTCTACGTCCCGCACTACCTCCCTACACAGACAGATATTCTTATTACGAATAAGAAGCAAAGCAAAATAGTCGACTCAAGCACAGCTTTCTCGCTTCAGCGGTAATATGAGTTAAAGAAAACATGTGTTGTACACTTGTGAAATGAATGGACCAGCGGCGTATTAAGAACAACTTCTGGCCGAACCCTTATCACTATTATTTCGGACAGTCAAACAATTTTTGAGGACACTGACTTTACTGATTGATCTTCGACACTCTTATCTTACTAATTACTATTTTGTTATAAGACTAGTTGCAAGAGAATTTCTTTTCATGCTATCGTTGCCGCTACTGAATGTACCATAATCAAATTTTTATCATTTCCGAGCATCAAGAACTTCCTAAGCGTGGGAGACGATAATTCACATCCGGAATATCCAACCCATACATTATTCAAATGTTTTTGCCAATGAAAATAAATCAGATGGAATGGCACATTCGTAAACATTCAAATTTAAATTTTTTGCGCGCCATTCTATGCGCATCTAGTATGTTATTGGAAACTTAACAGGCGACTATGTTTTCCAAAAGTTAATTACTCTAACTAATATTTGTTAAAATTATCAATAAGGAAGTCTTTGTTAGGACAGAAAGGGTTATTTAGAAGACAGATTTTGGTATTAGAAAGTTCTTTAATTACTTTATTACCCGAATGTGAGCAAAGCGTCAACAATCCACCAAATACCATTGAATGTCAATTACACGCTTGCGCGCGAAATTCAAAAATGAACACAATTTTTCGATTCACATTTCCAAGAAAATCAAACTTTTTCCCAAAAATTTTCTTTCATAAAACTATTCAAATAAAAAAACTAAACAAAAATGTAATCGACGAATTATTAAATGAAGACAGGTAAGGAAACCCAAAAAATTGCCAATTTAATTTAATTAAAATAATTTTCAGAGAGTATAATTTATTTTCCGAGCATTATTTCAAACTCGATATTTCCAAAAATTGTTACGTTATCCAACCATATGTAAAATGGGGACCCCAAAAACTCCAAGAAATCACACCAGAAGAACAATTAAAAGAAGCTGTTGCTTTAATAAAAACACTCCCAACGTGGGGCGTCGAAGACATGATTTCAGTACCTTTAGAAACACTTGACAAAAAAACCTTATTCGGCTCTGGTTCATTAGAAAAACTTCGGCAACAAATCCGCAGAAACGCTAGCATAAACGCTGTTTTCATTAACCTAGGGACATTAAAAAAATCGCAGATGATTAATTTAGAAAAGGAATTTGGTGTTCAAATTTTAGATCGTTATAAAATAGTAATGCAAATTTTGAAGTTGCACGCTATTTCTAAACATGCCAAATTACAAGTTGCATTAGCTGAGCTCTATTATTTACAAAGGACTTCATTTCATGAACGAAATTTTGGTAAAATGGAACGAGAAAAAGTCAAGTTGATGTTTCAAACTCGTGAACAAAAATTAAAAAATGCTATTAAAGAATTAAGAAGTGAAAGGGCACTGTTAAGAAGTCAGAGACAAAAAAATAATTATCCTGTGGTTGCAGTTGTTGGGTATACAAATGCTGGGAAAACTTCAATTATTAAGGCTTTAACAGGCGAAGATAAATTAATTCCGCGAGATCAGTTGTTTGCGACATTAGATGTTACAGTACATCAAGGATTATTACCTTCTGGGTTAAAAATTCTATACGTTGATACAGTAGGATTTATTTCGGATATTCCAACGAATTTAATTGAATGTTTTGTTGCCACTCTTGAAGATGCGGTTCTTGCTGTTAGTAATAATTTTTTCAGTTAATTTCCACTAAACTATTTTCTTCAGGATGTGATTTTACATGTTGAAGATATTGCAAGTTCTTGCTATGAATTCAAAAGAAAACATGTATTGAAAACGTTACAAGATTTAGCCAAAAAAATTGGTAGTAATGATATTATGAAAAAAATTATAAGCGTTGGAAACAAATGCGACTTAGTTCCCATAAATAAAGATTTTGGGATTTTGAAAGTATCATCAAAGGAAGATACTGGTCTGTTTATTTACAAATTATCATTAGTGTTTTTTTTATTTTTGTTTCATTTGTAGGTTTGGATGTGCTTAGATTTACATTAGAAGAAAATATTTTGCAAAATACAAACAGAAAAAAGATGAAGATTAAAGTTCCCAATGGAAGTGATGCTTTGAGGTACTACTAATTTTTTTCTAGAATCTAATTAATTGATAATTTTTCAGATGGCTTTATAAAAACTCGACTGTGGTGACTGAAGAGGCAGATAAAAAAAATCCAGAGTTTGTAATCGCTGATGTAATTATAACTTATGGGAAATTACAACAATTCAAACACCATTTCACGCCAAAACAGTAACAGTAAGTTCAAATTTTAACATTATGGACTGTATCAATAAAAGTCTGTAGCGATCCAGTCGGAGCGTCTGGGTATATTCCATGTCCTAAATTAACAATATATCTTTGACTTCCAAACTCTTGAATCATGTTCTGGACTAGTTTAATTAAATCTTCTTTTGGTGCATAAAGAGCACAAGGGTCCAAATTTCCTTGAACTGTTACATTTTTATCTTTTAATAATTTGCGAACTACTTTAGGTTCTAGTGTCCAATCGATTCCCAGTACTTCGTAGCCTAAATCCGCTTGATCTGGAAGGCAATAATGTGCTCCTTTTGCGAATAAAACCTAAAATTGAAATTTTTATAATTATTGTTATTTAAAATTCAATCTTACCATAGGCACTTGTTCCAAATTTTTCTGTTGGAGTTTCAACTTCACCGAACTTCTTATTTCTCTAAGATATGGAAGACAGAATTTTGTGTATACATTTTTATTCAGTAAGTCGGCGTTACTATCAAAAACTTGTAAAATTTGAGCACCTGCTTCAACTTGCATTACGAGATAATCAATTATCACTTCTGTTAATAATTTTAATAATTTGTGGGATTCTTCTGGATAGGCGTAGAGCCATTTTTTAGCTTTACTTAAAGTTTTTGAGCCACCTCCTTCTATCATATAGCCCATTAAAGTCCACTGGAATCATAATATTATAAGTGTGTTTATTATAAATTTGAATAGATTACAGGCGCTCCGGAAAATCCAAATAAAGGCACTTTTCCTTCTAGTTTATGTCTAGTCAATGTGATAGCTTCCCCTACATATTTTAATCTATCAACAGCTCCAGTTTTGTTCAGTTCGTGAATGTTATTCAGAGTTAGAGGGTTTGGTAATACAGGTCCCTAAATATGAAAATTTAAAAAAAGACCTAATCGTGCATTTTACTAACAATTCCTGGTTTCATTTCAACAATCATCCCTAATGCTTGAGGTATAACTAAAATATCACTAAATATAATAGCAGCATCCAAATCGTATCTTTTAATAGGCATTAATGTAACTTCACACGCAAGCTCTGGTTGTTGACACATTTCAAAGAAACTGTGGTCTTTGCGGAATTCCATAAACTCTAAAAATGATTTTTAAATGAATTTTAATAGTTTTTCTATTTTAAAACCTGGAAGATAACGGCCGGCTTGTCTCATTACCCAAATTGGGAGTTTATCAGGTAGTTCCCCCCGAGCTGCTTTCAAAATTCTATCATTTTTTAGTGTTGGGAATGAAGTCATTGTTGATGATATTGAAAGTTTTCGAATTACAAGTAATCGCATAACCTCATTTTTTTTGAGGTTACTTCAAACGTCATAAAAAAATTTTTACTTGATTAGTGGCGCCACCACTAGTAGCTTCCCACACAAATTTTTATTATCTAAATCATGGCGCCAAAACGGAAACGACTTTAAATTATATTTGCTTTTCTTAATCATTTGTAAATATATTTAAGACAAGAAATTTGGAAAAAAATGTGAAATATTCGAAGTATTTAGGAGGAGATTTTATCTTATGGCAGGGTGGGATTGTTTAAACAAACGCTATTTATTTATTTCTTAAGAGTATGAGAAAATTTCCATTCTTCTGAATAGTTAATAAACAATTAAATAAGTGCATAACTTTATACGGTTTTATTGCAATTAATTTGCTAATAATATAATTTTCATATTACACTTCCGTTTCCTAATAAAGCAATTTTTATGCAATTTTAATTTCATATAACTGCAGTTATACTGAATGTTAATGAGTCTTAGTCATATAAATGCATAAAAAGACGATTTTGTTATTTTTAAGAAATTACTATAGCCTTGAATTGAAGAATAAATTTACTTAGGAAACATGTGACTGAAAATTTTTTGATAAGAGAAGCAAATTTTTTAGTCGAGTTGTTGGTCTGGTACAGGTGTTTCTTTGTATTATATTTCTGTAAGTGTTTTTTTTTTTTTTTTTAATTAGATTTTAAGTATGTGATGAAGTCATCAAATTATTGTCCTGAATCTTTTATAATGATGGTGTTTAGTAAAAAGGAGCACAAAATTAAAAAGCAAAAAATCAAATAAGAACGTATTTTATTTAAATATAAATAATTTACATCACAATAATGTATAATAATCACTAATAAAGACAAAGATGCTCCCAGAGCAAGTAAAGTCGTAAAATAAATTAAAAGTATATAAAGTACATGTCGATTCTGCAGTTCGTAAGTATTTTGGCAAGAAAAACTAATAAATACACTTTAAGTCTCTCAGTTTCGTTTTCTCACAAAAAATATGTGAAAGTATATACAACTGTACATAATAAGTACATTGAATGGTAATTTTCAGCTGCCGCTGCTTTGTCATTCTTTGTTTCAGCTCCTTCTATATCTAAAAATAATAATTATAATAATATGTTGAGAATAATGTTTTGTCACTAACCGAAATTCCACACTTTTGTTGTGGATTTCACAGTTGGTAGAATGCTTAAGGTGGGTCTTTTGGGATCCAAAGGCATTCTTGAAGAGGTTCTAATACTAGAAGGATAACGAGGTGTTGTGAAATTACCTACAATTAAAGTCGATCAAAGAAAAGATAAGGCATAAAGCGAGGTAATTACATGTATATAAGCTGGTTTTATTCAGCTGCATCCCATAATGCAGCGGATCTATATGTCTTTGGCAATGTTCTCCGGCTTCCTTTATAAAAATCTCCTGTTCGGATCTTTTCTCGCCGATGAAACATTCATAAGTTCCTTCAGCAACATCCCGTCTTTGGGTATAAGTATAAAGATAATTTTGTTCTCTCCAATGTCCTAAACATCTGTATTCTCGTTCTTCATAAATTTCATTGTTTTTACAATTGGAAACTTGATAATACATTAATTCAGATGTGTCACAATCTGACCATAATTTAGCACAAAGATCCTCTCCATCTGGTATAACACCCACATATTCACCAGAGATGGGACATCTCCCTGAGGTCATCATCTCTACGTCAGTTCCTGAAACATCACCATCAGATAAATTCCAAGACTATAAACTATCACCTACGCCCTTGAGTAATCCACGAATCATCTTGGAAATTATCATCGGAACATAATACAAACACGTCTTTGGTTGTACTAGCATTTGACCCTAATTGAAATTCTAAGATATTGTTGCTTCTTTCAACAATACGCATACAGTTGTACCGTTCCTCATCGCTGAAATGTTTAACCTGTTAAGCAAGTAGATCAAGATTTACAAAACGCCATACCATTGCGTCCTACTAAAAACTAAATATTTATTCTCGTCTTCTCGAACGCCGACGCATTTAATGGTATAAGTCTTGAAAGAGGAGTGGTCTTTGTAAATCATTGTATCATCATCAACGCGAACATGTTCCCAGTTCCCATGCATCCATTTTGGGAAACTGCAAGTTCCGAAAGAAGCTTCCGCCGGCCAAGGACTTTCCGTTTTAGGTGTTAAAAGAAAAGTCTCAAAACCATAAGTCGAATTAATCAAATCTGTAGTACAAGTTGAATCTCGACTTAAAGCTATATGGATATCTCCAGTTCGATATTCATGATGGTACAACTAGAAAGAAAAGAGCATAAGCATAAAGCGTGAAATTTTGCGGTTACTTACAGCGCATCGATATTTAGGCTTTTGTCCATTCAATTCGCGATTATTGTCGGCAAAAATAAGATAATTTTCGTTATTAGGACCTTTCCAACTAGCCAAACATTCAAATCGTAACTCGAAACTGTTCGGATTTGACACGCAACCTCGAATACGGAAGTTGAGGATTGAACCCGAAGGGCATGAGTCCATAGTAGAGTCGTTTCCTGTACATGTGTTTGGTTGTGTAGGGTTGTTGTTTTTATACATAATCGAATATTTCCCATCAATGGGACAGTATTCTTTTTGGGTGAAATATCCTTCTCGTTCTAAAATAACAAACGGTTTTATCCTGATGATAATCGAATTTTTAACTCACTGAATAGTAATATTTCCGCTGCTTCACGATTTGCTAAAGATTCTTCGGAAGGACAATTCGCTTCCGCTAATTTTTCATTCGTATAACATGACGAAATAATTTCATGATTCAACGTAAACACTTGTAAGACGTTTGCAGATCGCAATTTCAGGTGTAAACAGCGAATACAACTTGTTTCCCTGTAGCTGTGAACGCGTTAATTAACAACGGGAATTTAAGTTCATGTGAATTGTTTGTCAAGCATTATTCCATTGGTATTCTTAAGATTTTCGAAATTTTTGCTTCCTGACCTTCGACTTCTAAATGAGGTTTAACAACCTCACACTTTGCTAAATTATTTAACAATAATAAGAAGAAAAAATATATTTCCGTCCATTATATATAAAATAACAGCGGATACGTTAATTTATATATTAATAAGTGAATTAATGAAGTTTGGAGACAGCTTGTTTACATAACGCGGATGCTCTGGTCATTAGTGAAGTATTGAACTGCATTTGCAGGATTTTAAATTTTAACATAGCCGGCCATTTCAGTTTTTCGGCTATGTTTCCACTTGGTAAATATCAATTTTCAATGTCAGCGTGTTACTTAGAGCATGTCCAAATAATTTGACCACTTTTTTAGACGGTTATTATGCACTAATAAGAACAGACGATCGTTTGGTCAAGTTTAATAGAGATAAAAAATGCTTTTGTTAGCTGCCGAACTTAAGCAAATACTTCAAAACCGCAACAATTTAGAATACCATTGGGTTTGATTTAAAAAGAAAACTTACTTCAACATAAGAATAAAATTATTATTGCCTTTACGCCTATGGCAATTGCCCCAAATAGGGATAGAATTGGAAGTAATATTAACAGTAGTATATTGCACGCCAGTACCCAGATTTGTCGTTTGCATGACAAATTGTCCTTGGAATTGTTGGGGGAAGTAACACACAGCATCTGATTGTCTCCCTGAAACAAAATAAGAATTTTCTTTCATCTGACTGATCAAGTATTTCAGATTCGGTAGAACTAATTCGGAATTTGAAGAACGCTTCATCGATTTAGAATAATTCAGTGGGAATGGGTCCAGATTTTTGCTTTTAGTTGCGGTTATTAGCGGTGTGGCCTTAATGAGGGGTAATAAGATGGCCGCATAAGAACCGACCATACTATGGATGGATTGTTATGGTCCGATGAACGCAAAGTCACCGACCGACAGTGCGACGAAGCCTAGCGAGTTACTATAGTTATTGCTACGAAGAGATAATGGATAGTAGATAAAATATCCCGGATCCTGTTCGCCCATTTCCGTCCTTGTGGAGATTCCGACGACATCCGGCGAATACTTGCAATACCGGTTTACATACTCTGAATACCGGGATGCTGCTCTTAATTATCGACACTTTCTCCGCCCATTTAAGCTGTTCTTATTTAACTCAATAACCAACAGGTTTCAGCACGTTCGCTTTCAAATACTATTACTTATACTGAATACCAAACATTCAATAGCAATATCTGAAAGGATGCTATAAATTCGAATTTGACATTTTACACAAACACCTCTGCTATCCCAGCAAACTACCTGCTCCTACCGGAATCATAATCTTCGGCCACTCTACCTGACAAACTATTCTAACTGAGCGAATCAATTAATCCTGCTATTTAGCTGGCCAAATATCGCTCTCCAGAAATCTCTTTTTTTTTCCTATCATTAAGAAATACCACTTAGTAGCGATTCGGGACCACTAATTTCATTGTAGATTCTTTTTGGCCCATCCATACATTTCTTTCAAAAACCGTTTTAATCAATTTTACGCACTCGCTATCCGTATAATTAATTAAATATAAAAAGCTTAACGGCGCCACAAAAAAAAACAAATAACATTTCTATCTTAATTTAAACAGATCTTCAAACCCTTTAGTAAAATTGATTATTGCCGCGATGGTAAACCTCAGAATTCCTCGAAATCCAATTCCTTTACGGTAGTGATCTTGAGGAATTCAAAGTCAATAAAATACTCGACTGAATTCACACGTTTTCTGTTATTAAAGAATAAATAATAAAAAATGTGAATTTGTTCTTTTATAATTTACATTTGCCATAAAAGTGTAAACCTACGGGTTAAATGACTTTTGAAAAACCTTGAAACGCCTAGTTTTCTTAAAATAAAGAACCCACTATTACTGATTCACGCCGAAATTCTGCACAGTAAATTTTGATATATAGCCATTATAATCTACAAATTAATAGTTTAAATAATAAACTGTGGAAAAGGAAATGGCATTGCTCCAGGCTTCAAGTTTTGATGATTTATAATCATTTTATATTTAGTTTTTTTGAAGCTCGCAACCTAACAATTAGCTTTTACTAAAAATAATGATAAATCATAATTTATTCGAGTGGCATTTATGCAAACAATATCTATGGAATTAGCAGAATGTTATAGTTCCATATAAAACAATTATTCTCAGAAGTGCTGTTGAGATGAATTAGCAAAAAGTTATAAAAACTATATGTATGAAATTGTTTTAACAATAATAATTCCAGTTTTCTAATGTTGGATAGCGTTTATTTTTAGTTGTTTAAAATTGTAAATTGCTGTTGTCTAAAAAATGTATCTGGTTTGAGTTTGAAAAAAACTGGATGCAGTCTTGCTGCAGACTTAATTCAGCCCATTAAAATACGTAAGCTATAAGATTAGGTAGTACAGGTAGGTACTACAATTACAGGCAGGTGTTCAACTGATTTAGCGGCCTCTTTAAATGAAACACAGGTAGTTGGAATGTTGGAATAGAATAACTTTACCTGCTTCTGCCTTTCACAATTTTCTAGTAAATAAATACGTAAAAATTTCATTGTTAAATAATGGAATTTTTAGAAAATTTTGGTAATATTAATGTGAATGCACCTTAACGAATGTTTGAATAGACACAATCAGATAAAACCTAATTAAAAGTTTAAGTCGTAAGCTTAATTATTAAATCTTTCCTGTTTAATCAAATTTAAAGCAAATGGGGAAATGTAGTAATAACATCTTTGTTCACTAAATGGAGTGAAAAAAGCACAAAGCGTGACGAAAAATGACGCAAAATGCAAATATGCCTACTTCTTCATAATTTCTCTTGTACTTCCTTATTTCACATCACGAGACCTCGACATCACAAATAAATAAATAAATCCCAACAATGGAAGAGGGTGGGTCGAATATATTAACATGCGATAACAAGTTTCACTTGATTGTTCCTGTACCTATTCCATTCCTTGAATTCTTTACTCCCACTGAGGAGTAGACCGACGTGAAAATATTACCATAAACGACTATAACATTGTTCGACAAAACCGTGGCCAGAATTTTTAAATTCACAATCAGTGATTTTTTTTTAAGTTTTTTGAAATTCGACTCGTAGGAAACTACTAACACTTATTAAATGCAGAAAGCTCATTTCAGCTGGAGCTTTCGTCTTCCAACTAAACTATTGTGCGAAATGTGAATAGCTTTAGAATTAAGTCATCTGCTGAATGGAAGAAAATTTGAAATACTAAAATACACGCACAGTTGTTAATCGGCACTACTATAATTAAAAAGAAAAAAAATAATAATTGGATACTTACATATCGAGATGAGTGCGCTGAAAAATAATGAAACTTTCACATACAGGATGTTCATGATATAGCAGGGGTGGTTTAGCACATGGGTTGACACTCGCGAGTACTGCCGAATTGTAGTACCGACCGGACCGAAGGCTGTGATGGGTCTGATCGGCCCCGGGGTGGCAGGTAGAAAACACGACAGGTGCACGACGTGCTTCAGACGCACTGTAATTGAATGAACCGGACCGAGTTATGAATGAAGTGCCGAAGAACGAGTACTGATCAACTAGTACTGACTTCGAGCGCAAGCGCAAACGATATTACTTAGTCCTATCATTTGGTTTTGGACAGTAAACACAAACAATTGCCAAGTTTTCCGAAAAGAGGACACGGTCTTTGCGAAATAATCGGCATACAGGAAAGACTCAAGTACAAACCCTCTCGGCTACTAAATTATTACAATTTTTCCAAATTATTCTTAATTTTTTGTGAATAAAGTTGGATTTTCTTTGTTTGGAATTCAATTAAAAAATAGCTGTAGAATGTTAGTAGTTCTTTATTATTACGTTACGGTACATCAAGCAAGTTTATTTCCAAAGTTGGCAAAAACTTGGCAGAAAACTTGGTGAATTCTTCATTGTTAATGATAGTTGTTGATGATCTAGTCCCTCACACTCCTGTTCACCTTGTCGTAAACCTCAACAAAGGCCGTTTCGCATCCCATTTTACTTCTCAACTGATCGTAAAGACTGTGATCAAACATATTTCGAAATTCCTCCCTTGACATGTAAGTGTCAGCATAAAGCATCTGAAATCTGAGCAACCCTTAAATAAACAAGACCTAGCCTTAGGTGATTCAATTAATTCAAATTGCGCTCTATCCTAATTTTCACCTTAATTAAATCGCTTGCATCAAGCGAAATTGAAAACAGTGGAAGGGTTAATTTTCGAATTTTCCGGATAAATGGATTAGCAATCACGGGATAAATTAATGGAATTACAGTTGGAATCTATCTGACAACTAGCGTTCCATTCTCACATTCCCACCAATGAAATCTCCATTTTGACCAATTTCAATCATGACCAAGCAATTTACATTTATTTTAATAAGAAAACGTAAACACTCTTTGACGACTGGTCCACTTTTTATATAAAACATTCCATGCCTACGTCACTATTTATTCTTATAGAAAATTCTTTAAGTTTTTTCTTCTTCGTAGATTCAAATGACTCCGAATAGCGGTTTTATGATTAAAGATAACTAAATGCGGGTTTTACAAGGTTATTTAGGATGATTCAGTATATTCTAAATCATCAATGCATCATTTTATGTGCAAAACTCCGAGACTGATTCATTTTTTGCTACTCTGTAATACCTTCACCTTAAATCTAGAACAGAGATCGCCTTGTGGCTATTTATTCGGAACTTACCCATCAACACTGATAACATATCGCTCAATATTTCGAATAGCTTCTATAGCTGAGAAATTTTTAGCTTTTGGAACTCCATAAACCCCAATATCCACATACATAGCATTATCTCCCTTTGGATGCACGAATCCAGGGTTTGAAAAAAGTTTAAACGGACAAATCCAAATTGGATAAATTTCCAGAACTTCATGGAATTTTTCGACACTACACTGGAGTTTATCCATCGGTACTAACATATCTTGTATGACATGATTACTCTCATACAATTTTTTCACAGCTTCAGTTTGGGTTAATTTCAATAAAGATACTTTTGGTGGTACAACCCAACCTAATAATAATCGGAATAATATGTTGTTTCCAAAAGGTATTATATCTTGTAATTCCCAAAAAATCGAACGCGTATGTCTGTGGTAATAATCCCTTAAAGGAATATACTCGACTTTAGTTTGATTTTTCTTCAAGATATTTTCAACGTGTTTGAAAAACCAAGGTTTGTACCATCGTCCAATAGAATTAATTTTATTATTTTCGACAAAATTGGTTTGAATTCCAGTCATTAGTACTGCTTCGTCTTTGGAATAAATTAAAGTTTCAACGAAATCGTTGAGAGAGTTCTCACTTGCTAGTTTTGTTTCTTCTGCTATTTTTTCTAAAGTTTTTAATGGTTTATACGTTAGTTTGACGTATTTTTTGGCAGGGATTAATTGAATTTCAATAGCTGTTAAGATTCCTAAAGTACCGTAAGACCATGGTATTGAATAGTATAAATCTGGGTTTTCGTCAGCAGAGCAAGTTACTATATTTCCATCGCATAGTACTAATTCGTACGATTTACAAATATGTTGGAATAAACCATAAATGTGCGATGAGGATTCAATTCCTGTGCCCATTACTAATCCTCCGACTGTTAAGTCATCAAGTTCTGGTACTACTGGAATGGTCCAACCTAAAGGATTCAAAGTTGCTGTTAATTGTCCCATTGTCACTAACGGTTCAACTCGGACAGTCTATAATTAATTAATTTAATTATTAAATTTACTATATTTCTTTTCTTTACTTTTTTCTCTTCATTTATCTCCAACACATCGACTAGATTTACTTCAACATTAAACATAGTTTTTTTATATTTTGGTTTTCGGAAAGAAACTGTTTGCCAGCCTGGTCTAGCAGTACAAATAAATTGTTTCTTTCCATTTTGAACCCATTTTCTTAGCTAAAATTTTGAATTGAATATCTTCAGTGAAATAATTCAATTGATTATTTAAAATCTAGTATTACCTGTTCTTGAACGCGTCTCACTTTCGAATTATGTTGCTTTGGTGCGCTGCTTAATTTAAAGACGATCCAATTGCGAAAATATAACCAAATATCAAAAAGAAAAGATAGAGGAAGAAGGAAAAAACATACAAAAATCCAACGATAATGAATTAGTATATACTCGAAAAAATCGTCGGCTTCATAAGCCATATTGTGTAATTAAACTGATAAATCTTACAATGTTGTTATCAAGGTTAAAACTATTTAGTGGAGTGTCAAAGTTAAGTGTAATAGACGCGCGCATCTTTTTAATTTTACTTTTATTCTACTATAAATATGTCTGTGTTTTATTTATCAGGTGCGATTATATTGGAAATCGATTGATGAAAAGGCTAAATATTCCACTCTATTGAAGAAATCCTCACTTTGTTAGCAATTTTTATTTAGTTGAGGAACTAATAAACTGACTTATGTTTACATTTCTGCACTAAAAACATGTATGTTATATAAATAATGAATGTTAACTGTTCACTCATTAAGATTTTAAAACTACATTATTGTTTAGGGCGGATGTGAAAAAAAGTAATGCAATTTACTGTTTCATATGTTACTTCGAAAAAACCGTAACAAGTTTAAATGCATTCACTTGCACAAGAATTAAGATACGCCTTTATGACTTCGTGACTTCAATCTCAAATTATGTTCTTGCGAGTTAACGAGATTTTTGATTTTTTCCAAACTCTCAGTTTTCGAATGTCATTTGAAATTTTTTGTCAATAGCGTAAAATTGGAAGAAACAGAATAGTTCATTGTTTAGTAGCTTTCACCAATTTTTTTTTTCAAATTTTAAAATTATGACATAAGGTTGTATTTACACATTATTGTCACCTTATGATGTAAGCGACTAAGACAAGCTGTGAAATTTTATTGTACCATGAAATTAAAAACACATTAGAATGTGTAAAATTGTTTGTTAGACTTTCAACGGAAGTTCCATGTTACGCCATTTTTTATTATGTTAAAATTGTAATTTTAACGAAAATTTTGGGACTTTTATTATTTAAATAAAAACAAATAAAAGTTCAGTGTTCAGTTAATAATTCATTGATTACTATTTGTATGGTGATGACTGAAAATAGAACAATTCAATATTTAATTAAAATTAGTTCAATAAATATTATTTTATTGAATTAGTAATAGGGAAAGCATTGGAAATTCTACATAGGATTTAATATCCGATTATAGTATGGATTACTTTGAAGAGTTCAGCCATTAATCATAGAAATCGTTCAATTTCCTTGAAAAATTCTATTCGGTGTAAATTTGATGTCCTTTGAATAGAAAAAAGAATAAAAGAGTGCACATATATGTGAAAAATGTTAAATGGGGTGGTAGGTCATGTGACGTCTCATCCATTGTCCTTCATTTTCGGTTCTATATGAGGTCAATGACCTCGCAACAATTCCTGCATTTGCAGTGAGCTTTCAAGCTTTCCTGTAAGTTAAATCGTAGTTTTGGTTGTTTTTGGGTTGAAATGTAAATTTTATCGAACCGCTAGAATAGCATATTTAGTGAAATAAGTGAGGTAGTTGAAAATTGTTTTAATGTAAGTAGCGCAGGGTGAAAAAGCAGTAACGCAAGTGGCGCAACGATTGAATAGTATAGAGCAGGCGCCCGTCTATTGATTGTCGGCTTTAGTTAGGCCGTCGTCGAGCAGACCACGGATTGCCAATAAGGTGGGGCTCCTGTCATGTTGCACGAGCTCTCGACTCCATTGAGTCTATAGAGTAAGTTTGCACGACCTACGCCGTCTCCTCTCTCGGACGCTTCTTCGTCCGGTGCATGGCTTGTTGGCCGGAAACTTGGTTTGAAATCAGTCAAGTGCCCATTTATTAGACCTGATGATCGGCTCATTCTGGAATCTGTGCAGAGCCTGCCCGTCGATGCCTGTCGATAAGGTGAGGGTAAGGCTCAGCTTTGCATCGAATTTAATGAATTTTTAACATTTCCTTAGCTCCACTCCGAATATCGGAGTACTTACCGATGGCACGAATATACTGGGCCGCGACAAGAAGTTGTGCGAAGACCGCCGCAGCCCAATGCTGTTCCAATTGCTGGTAAGTCCAAAATCGATAGTCTAATATATAAATTAGTCATATTTAAATTTATAGGCGAAAAAACTAGCAATGATATTCAGCATGCTTCTAAAGAAGATGAAGTTTATAACGAACGTAAGTTATGTTTGATTATTTAATTTTAGATATTAGGATATTGATGGATTATAGATAAATTAGAACCAGCAATGCCTCGCCGGAAGAAGTACCCGGATTTGGCCTACCGTCATCATGAATTTCTAATCAGCGATGGTGATGTTCAAACGAATAGAATCTGCAATAGTGAATCTAGAGCTAGGGTAAGTGATTTAGCAATCATGCACGCATTCTGCATCTGGTCTTATTACTCGCGCGTCGCTGATTCGTAAAAAGTAGAAATATCTCACAGTAGATCGTTCGTGTACAGTAACGAATCCAGCTAGAACGCAAAACGTAAGTTCGTTCATGTTGAAAGAAAAGCTAAGCACAATGGTGCGTAATATGACCGCCGTGAAGTAGTGATTGCACCCGCCGCCGCTCCCGAGGCGCTGCCGTTAGATAAACCAAACCTAAGTAAGTGCAAGTAGTCCAAATTGCTCTCTCCGCCTTGCCTCCTGCATGCCTATCCCTGGATCCTAAAACCGGGAGATTGCTGCACGTTCTAATTATTAAAATGAATACGTTTCCGTTGTCAGAATGCATGATTGTAAGAAAATGTATTCATTTTAATTGCAGTCGGAAGAGCGAGGCCCGCACTGGAGGCCTTCTCGCCGTAGCAAGTCGGAGGGACCACGCTGTGGCGGCCGCGGGGACGGCATGCGGGAGCGGGAGCGGCGTAGGGAATCGGACCCCGATTTGGAGAATATGGTAAATACAATTATCACACGCGACATTATCACACAATCCCTCTTCTTCTTCTTCTTCTTCAACTTCATCATCCGCTTTGATCTTACCATCCGAAACGTCGTCGGTCCATAACATTTATTTACAGGGACGCGAATCTGGACTTCTACGGAAGGCCATTTCAAAAATTAGCACTGAATACAGACTACAATTCGCTTGGCCTCAAGGGCATACTTCACGTAAAGATGCCGCCGGTTCGACGGCACCTCGTAAATCCCAATCAATGGGAGCTTTAAAACCCACCACCAACGCAATGGTGCATAAAAAACGCATCGATTTGGAAAATAAGGATGGTAAGCATCAAACTATCCTTTTCCCCCATTACTTACACCCTAAACCACCATAATGCACTATCAGCCAGTGAACTCGAACCATTAGTCGATGAAAGAAATACTCGTGAAGACAAGACTCACATATTCAAGGATGAATTTAACACCGAGTACAAGAAGAAGTTCAGACCATTCTCCCAGTACGAATATTCTGAAGGAAAATTTACTAAACGTGGAGGATCTACTGATGATACTGACGATTCCGGAGGACAAAACTCATTACCACCCCAAATCGAAAAGAACGATTCTTGGTATAGAGAAGTTGTAGAATTGCGCAAGAAAGCTGGAGAATATAAGGTATGATATTAAGTATAATGACCCTTCTCTCCTGTCGTGTTCGATTTATTTTCTCTTCGCACAAAAACATAAGCACCGTTTTCAAGATTTTCCGTCACACTATTACATTCCGTATTCCATGCGATCTACATTTAAATTAATCGAAATTTATTCAACTTGTGTTTCATTTCGCTTAACTTGTTTTATTTAAATTAAAAATTATACTTTGCATATATCGCAATTTGTTCTTTAATTTGAGGAAGTCATAATTAAAACGATGCACTTCTAATATAACTAAATTGCTTGTTCCGCTTAATAAACAGCCGCTAACTACCGGAACTTCACTTGTTTTTATTTCATACTTTGCAACAATTAAGAAGGCAGGAGTGAATGTTCATCATTAAATAAATGAATGGAAAAAAAATTGACAATTTTACGAACAATCAATCCCAATTATCAACTTGTTAGAATTCGAAATGATACATTGCACATAATAGAATTTTGCATTGCACATGATGAAAACAATTTATTCCATGTGAATATTTGTGACAGCACCGCGGTTGGGGTAGTGAACTTGCTCCAGATAGGCTTTCTGATATATATAATAAGCAAGTTGAACTTTGGGATCAAGTTTCACGGAGAAGTTCTCTATCAGCCTTATCTCTCGCTTCCATGACACACAAGTCCTATACAAAAGAAGAAAAGGAAGTAGATAATAACAACAAAACTTCTCCATCGAAGGCTGCTAGAAATGCTGAAAACTCAGCTAGAATTGTCCGAGATATGATTAGACATCATTTAGAAAGAACAACTGGTGGTTCAGGTACAAAATTTAAAAAAAAAAAAATATTACCGATTCAATCAAAATTTCTACAGAATTAGACGGTTTGATTTTATCTCCAACTCGAGAAAAACTCGAACCGACTATACCAAGAAAGGATGATGATTCGAGAGGATCTCAAAAAAATAGTCCAAAGAAAAATTCTCCTTTGAAATCCTCATTAAAACGACATAATCAAAAAACACCTAAAGGAGGTCCTAAAAATTGTGAGTTTTTAAATTATTGATATAAACCTCGATAATGCTTGGTATTGTTCCAGTACGTTCACAGTCTGTTGGACCTATAACAGATACAAGTGAAAAGCGTTCGCCAAAACGTCAATCAAGATCTGCCACAGTGAAAGAACGAAAAACTTCAGCAAATCAAGGCAGCGTCAAAAGACCTCGTCCTTGTAAGCTTTAGCATGTGATTAAGTTCATCGGTGTGTGCCAAGATTCGTGATGTTTGGCTTGGCTCATTTCACTTTGCTTTCAACGTGCAAAATTCAATTCGATCCTCACATTTTTTTTTCATTACTTTTTATTTTCCGTGAATGTGTGCAAAGCTTTGAAAGTACGACATCTTGCATGGATAAGATGCGTCTTTCATAGCAAATTATTGCTTTTGCAAATGAACCCCACAGCTTGTGATTGTAATGTGAAAGTAACGAATTTCCGGTGTTTTAGCATCCTTGAGTACCACTGCCTCATCTAGATCTAAACATAGTTCGGTTACTTCTAAAAACGAAGACGAGAGATTGGCCAAAGCTAATACAAAAACTCAAAACAATAATGACTTCTCTAAGCAAAAACTAGGCTCTAAACAGTTAAAAGGAGGTTCTGGAGGTAAGAGCAAGGCACGAGCCTTGGCACACGCAATTTAAACAAATCAAAATAGAAAAACAATATAGAATCTACAAATTTATCATCAATTAATATATAGCGGAGCCGTCAAAACCCGAACCTACAACAAATGACGTCGAAACGAAAAATACAACCACTGTTGAAGGTCCCGAAATCATCGATTATGAACCTGTCGTTAAATCACCCCCGGAACCTACAAGAGTGAAATCTCCTGAACAAATTCTAATGCGTTCTCCTGACCCAGTCAACTGGACTGTCCCGCTTGATACCGGAAAGACGTTTACAGTTACACAAAACGTCCGGGAGGGTAAAAATCAGACGACACTTCTCTTCTAAACACAATTTATTAACAAAGTAAGTATTTTGTTTCAGGGGATATTAGTAGTCGACCTCATAGTGAAGTAAAGGCATGGACTCCTCCAGATGTACCCCCTCCTATTGCCCAATCTGCTCCACCAACTTTAACCGATCAAAATAAGGAACAAGGCATGTCATAAATATGGACCCGATTTCTGCTTACCGTATTCGATTTGGTTATGTTGCTTTAGGTATGGATTTAGCAGTGAAAGCATGAACTCGGGCCAGGGCAGAGTCATTGCTGCACAGGTAATTATCATAACATCGATTGATACTTTTAAGGGAAGCTTTCTATCCACCACCCAACACCCCTTAATCCTATTGATTTTATGTCAAAAATAACTTAACAACACAATACTATTTACTCCAAACAAACATTAGAATTAAAAGGTCAAACTGGCCTCGAGGAAAAATCACTTTTTTATTTACAGCTATAAAAGGGACGATCAATAATAAATATTACACTGCCAGGATAAATATTTTTGGCCTTTGGCAGTCAATAAAAACAAATCTTTCAATTTAGATATTATCTCCTTTTTTTTAGCTGAGAGACCTTCAATCAGCGGTAGAGCTTCATTCAATAGCACCATATATCCAGCGTCGGCTCCAGACTCGTGCAAGTGAGCTTTCCTGCTCACACTTTCAACAGGGTAGTAACCAGAAACTGTCGGTGCTCGTGATGGCAGCACGGTTTTGTAACTACTTCCGTGGTGAATGTTTGAAAAAAAATTATAAACATCCACCACGGCATATCGCGCCATTTGCTGAACCTTATTTAAGCCTAGCTTTACCTTTGTAATAATCAACTGCTTATATTCCATGCCATCCGTTTATAAATCCGTCAAGGTGCCACAGTTTTGTTCAGTAAATCATGGACGTCCCCTTTTTACAAAAAAAAAAAATTAAATAATAAAATTAAAAATATGTGATCTCTAATCAGTGCACTCGTGTTTTCTGCCACAGAAAGTCAGACGAAACTATCGATGGTTGACATATAATCATATATTTTGTGTAGATGCGTTTGCTTGCCAACTCTCTGGTTAATTTAGTGACATCGAACGCACTTATATTATTTATTAATCATACAGTAAAGAGTTATATAAAAGTTTCTGTTACTTCCGTCTTTTATTCATATCCCAACCTTTAAAACACTAAATCCTTTACAAAATCTTTATTGATTATAAAATAGCTTCATAAACTATATATTATATATGCTATATAACATGGAAATAGTCATAAATAAAATAGTCGACGTACAAATTTAAAGGTTATATATGAACCATATTGCACATGTGATATGTGGGAATGCTAGCAATTAGGATCACCAGTTGAAGAAACAGTGCTTGCAGCAGCTGATCCAGTAGATGGCGTTCCAGTACCAGAACTATACTTCAAATCACCATCACATATATATTTACCAGAAATAAATCGTCGCTTGACTAGAGACAATCGGTATCCAGATCCTACTAATTGAAATTCAATTCCTGATAAAGTAGTACCTTCACAATTAAATGCTGCTGAAATAGTAGCCGGAGTTGTAGGTCCATTTTCAAGTTCAAATCTAGCCAGTAATGAGCCAACGCCATGGTTATCCGAATGTTGAGACAATTCCGTAAATTTCCAAATTACGCGATTAACATCCGACAACCTAAATTTTATTTTACATATAAACAAATACATTTAATAGTACTAACCATTGAGCTGCTGGTTTTAACTGATGACTTTTAACACCACCATCAACAGGAACAGCAACTGTTACGTTGAGTAACGGAGTTGGAGAACTCATCGAATGAGAATTGTATTTATAATCCACCTTTAAATCTGTATGAGAACTTGTACATTTCCAATAGGCCACGAGTTGAAAAGGGCATGAATTAGCCCCTGGTTTAGGTTTAATCTAACGAAAGAAAAAAATACAAATTTTAAAATAAAAAATTAAAACTTACTTGATATTTTAAAATGTCTACATTGAAATAAGAGGCGCTAGGGTTTTGTTCAGATTGCTTCTTTAACAAAGCACTTAAAGCAGACATATTAAATTCCAAAACTAAACTATCAGTTGCTGATTGTCCATTATCACTAAAATCATTAATTAATTAATAAAAAAAATGATTTTTTGGATAAATTTAATGCATACATAGCTACTAATTGCTTATTCGGTAGAATACTAGTAAGTCTTTGAGTATTTTTCACCCGAAATACTAATTTTGCAGGATTCGGATTATTAGCTAAAATAGTAACAATTCCAGCTGGGAAAGATAACATCATTTCTCCCGACATTTTAACTTGACATTTAGTTTCATCAGCTCCACGGAAGTATGAATGAACTATTTCATGGAAAGCAACTGCAAGAGGAATAGTATCGGCCATTCCGATAGTTAATGGTGAAGGTCCTCTAGAGACACCCACCGGAACACAAGCCGTACGAAACTCCAAACTACTAATACTGTCAGCTCTTGATATATTACTTTGATTAATATGTCTAGCAGGATCTGCGCGTCTTGATGGTGGTCTTGGTATAGACATATATCCAGAAGTTGGAGTGGAAGTCTGTCGTAATGGTTGTTTTGTAACAACACTTGAAGCAACTTCACCATCTTCAGATAACAAGTCACCTAAATCTGAATAAATGTCTAAGAATCCTAAAATATTTAATTATATTTGTGATTACCTGCGTATTTGGATGAAGCTGAAAGAGTTGGTGAATTCAAGGCTAGTTGAGATGGACTTTGCAAGGGTGCATAAGGATGGGAACTTGTAGGTGTAGAAGAATTCGAAGCGTTAGGACTTTGCACAAAGTTTAAACCTAATAAGTCACTACTTGGTTTACCAAGTTGTTGAGAGACTGACTGTGACCGTTTCATCGATAAATCTTGATTATCTAAATTAGAGCCACGACGACCATAAGTGCTTCCAACTGGCGATAAATACATATTTTCGACTGTTGCTCGCAACTCGTCCACTGAAGCTGACATCGGGGCCGAACCGTTATTTAATGGCTTAATTTCCACGTGGATTTTCCGCTCGCGTTCATCATCTATTACAAAATTATAAAAATATATATTTGGTTTTGACTCAAAAATGAATTATATACCAGTATCAGTGTCTGAAGACGAGTAAAAACTTCCTTTTTCGTTATTCCAATTATGGGGCACATTAGGTCGGATAACATAACCATCTTCGTCTAATTCCGGAGCTCCCGGCTCAGTCGCAGTCGTAGTTCTTTGAGATTCGTCTTTTTCCTCCCTAAATATTGATTTAATAACTTAGATTTAAAAAAACAATATTCAACTTACATGTCTGATTTTTCTTCTTTATTGCTTTGAGTATCAACATTATCTTTAACTTTCTTTTTAGATTTTTTTTGTTTAGCTTTTTCACGCCTACTACGTAAAAACCCTAAAACATCTAGATATAAGTTTTGAGTGAATTAAATAAAAAATTAAACAAGTAATGTGTAAAAAAAGGGATTAATGTAAGCAATGGTGAAAGGAATAAATATATTTATGTAGATAGATATAATAAATCTAGCGTGCTATGCCCTGCCAACACAGCCAACTTCGAATAAAATAAACGTGCAGATGATAAATCAGGGTACGTAATAAAAATCCAGGTCTGCTACCTGCTAAAAGCCTCGTAACACAGCACAGTGAAAAGTTGTAGCAAGCATAGAATCAATCTGTGAAGGATGACACAATAACCGCCACCGTCATAAATAAACAGCTCGAGCCGACGCCATACATGCAGGACATCTAATAAAAATTAAGTTGAGTTACACTTTGATCCACGATGTGAGTGTCTCGTCAGCTGTTGATCTCCTTCAGGACTTGTAGGACTTGATGGAGCGCTGCATGGGCCGGCTCGGCTCTCGCGTGATCCTGAAAAAACAGACCCCTTGCCCGGGTTAATATTGCTACACCGACCAGGAAACTGACACGTACCCTGGGAGTTAGACATGAAGAGATTGAGAAGGGAAGTTGTACGGCGGGATGGTTTGGCATGTGTTGGCACGGACTGGTCGCTATTGCCATTACCTTCGCGCTTTGATGGCTTCGAACTTTCGGATTCCTGAGTTGGCGACAACAGCGCCTCCTCGATATCAACTACACCTTCAACAAGATAATACATTTATTATATTTACGACAAGGAAGATTAAGATTTACGACAGTTGTAAATAAAAATTGCGCAGAAAATTATAATCATCATTATACCTGGTCTTTCGAGTCCTGTAGATTTGCTGCGCACAAATTGCTCAAGAAGTTGATCAACAGTTAATTCGAGACATTGTTGACGAAAATCTTTATGCACTTTTCCCATTTGTTCATGTTGCCATTCAACAACATCTGCATAGGAATTCATAAATTCTTTCATATGAATCAGATGTGCAACTTCAAGATCTTGAAAGTTTTTACAAGTTACTGACATTTTCTTTTCAAAGTCTTCTTTGATCATTGTATATTTTTCAACATAAGATTTATATTCTTCCTGACATTTTTTTAATTTCAACTCAGCTTTTTCAATTTCTTTAGGACTGGCATTATCTTTTTTTAATTTTTCTAATTCTAATCCTCTTTGAGTATATGTGTCTTTACATTTTTGTACCATTAAAGTAACATTTTGCATGGCTTGTACTGATTCAAGCGTTCCCGACTCATCTTCTTTGACAGTTTTATGTTTTTTATGGAGTTCTTCTGAATATTTGTTAACTTCTTTGACTAAATCAGTAACTTTCTGCACCATTTGCATATGAAGAACTGATAGTCGTTCAGCTGAAGTCTTTAAAACTTGCCATAATGGAGCAAATGTGCCTTGACTACAACAACTTCCTGCTTGTTTAGCAAATTTGCTAAGTAGCTTCGAGTTATTTTCTTCAATGTTAGATCTAGTGGTGACAGATTGTTAAATTGGTCCAAAGAATAAATTCAATCTTACCTTTCTCTAAGTAATTCAGCAAAATCTTTACTAGCAACTAATCCATATTTCATATTATGATATAAGACATCAAAGCCATTGTTCTTTTCGCCCTACGCAGTTAAAAATAAAAGTTTAGTAATCTTAATTAGATTAGGAATAAAACGTCGATACAACTTCCCTTGATAGGTTATATCATTTATGACACTCACCCAAAAGTAATCATTGAAGTCGACGGTCATTTTCGAGCTGTTTTCATTTAAATTCGACTAAAATTATTTATCACTAGCCGGAATACTAAGGGCACATTACTCTCTTTATTTCTTGGCGCACATAAACAAGTACAACCGTCATTCGGCTACAACTTTCTTTACCATTCACTAAATAATCGACATATTGCAAACAATACTCAACCTTAAACAATTTACTAAAGATAAATTCAACAAACAACCCTTTGAATTAATTTGCCATTTAACATCTAACGACATTCGAACGATTGATGGGATTTAATTGCGATAACAAAATCGTAGGGGGCGGATCTTATCTAAACTGTTATGAGACAAACGACATATGAGGGCGTTACCGTAGCTAATACGCAACCAAATATACACCCAAGACCAACCAGTTGTGATTGCCTAACCTCTCAACTATAAATCATCTCAAAATATTTAAAATATTTGTACTACACAATAGCATTAATTTACCAATTCCAAAATTTTAATATAAAGTACAAAAATTAATTAATTCTTTATATTGATTTTGACAGAAACTATAAATGTTTTCAAAATTAAAAAAAAATTGTATTCCTATTATTATTTAGATGAATTATAATTAAATCATCTATATTAAATGTAAAAATCTAAAAACAAACTTAATAGTTGATTTTTTAGATAGTGGAGGTTTGCTTAATTGTATTTTAATTTAATTTAAGTTTTAATTTAAATTTAGTAAGACGCGTTTATTTGAAAGTGCGCGTTAGTAAGATGACTTTTTATTTTGCTGCAACAATTTCGGTCATAATTTTATTTAAATAGTGGGTGTTCATCCGAACTGATTGTTATCCATAAATTACTACTGGCTTTTAGATGGTCGTTGACCCAGCTGAGAAAACGATTTAACCAGTAACACAAGAATGGCATGTTATAAGTAAAACACCTGGTATGATTAAAAGTTTATTTGAATAATTAAAATAATAAAATAGTTAGCACTATATAGAGGCAATAGCAATAATCAGTCAAAATGATAGCTTGTAAATTCAGCAATAGCTAAATATAATTAAAAAAAATTGATAATAATAATCAAAAACCAGTTCCCATTAAGTGAATTATTGACGAATCGGAATAGCTTTTGATTTGTTAAAAATGAAATAGAATAAGAAGCACGATGTGAATTGAAATCAAAGCTTCCCCCTCCTGTAACCTTTAATAAGATGAATCCTCAAAATGGAATCAGGTTTTTGTAAAATAGCGTAAATTTGAAAAGCTGGAGACTTACTTAAAATTCAGTCGGTCTCCTGCTAGATGTTCTAATAATGAATAAAGCAAGAGATCTTTAAAAGATACTTGACAAGTTATAAAAGAGTCCTATCTTACAATATCAACACAAAACATTCAATAATTTACTTATTATAACAAAAAACAGTCTCACAAAAAACTTAACATAATAACATACAAAACGCAAGCGAAGCAATATTAACTGACATTGACTTGGGTATGAGCAAGAATAAGGATATCCTTTTTCTCTTTGGGGAAACGTAACTCGCGTCCTGCAAGTCTAGCCGATTCCAGTTCCCTTTCGGCTTGATTTAATTCACGTCGAAGCGATCCTGCACATTCCTGTTCTCTTGCTATCCAATCTAAAGCCATTTGGGATCGCATATCATCGTCTAAAGCTCGATTTGAATAATGCGCCACTACTTCTTGTCTACTACACTGTCGTTCTCTCATTGCTTTCAAACTACCATTCCAATGTAGTAGTTGAAAAACAGTCATCAGTTCTTGAAACTCCAACATTGTACGTCCTTTATTCGATTCGAGCATGAATCGAAAAGCACCAATGCCCGTATTTGGATTATCCGCTTCTTCTGGATCACCTTTAAAAGAATTACGAGCCTCGGCGACGGCTTTTTCGATAAAATCATCAGAAATACGACGAGAGGGATGTTCGTTGAAAACAGAGTTCATCAACGCGATTTTTGCAGCACTACGACGTGCTTCTGCTTTCGTGGGACAATTCTGAAAAATAAAATTTAATTAAATGTTGCTCAAAGATCTCATCTTGACTTTGATTATTGGAAAAATATCGAGATGTGATTCTTTGAGTGTTTTTAATAAAATATTTGCTTACTTGGAAGCTTCCAAAACAGGAACCTCCCGGGAGAGTGACATAGCAAACGTAGGGCTGCGAACTAGAGGGAACGGATTCGTAGATAACGAGAGCCCCATTGCGAAGATCGGCGCCTCTGGCATGTTTCATTTGCCAAAACTCTTGTAAAGCTTCGACGACGTTTACTAGAAAATAGATAACGGGTCAGAAGATAATGATCTGGTTGTTGAGATCGAGATCGCGAATGTCGTTGACATATTTGTAGAGGTAAGAGCGGTGTGGAGGACACAGAGTTGTAAGCAAAATTTGAAAGTTTATGTCTTGTGTTAGAATTGAAATCTCCAATAACTTACCCCTATATCCAACGTCGTCGTAAAGTTGGAGCATAGGCGCCGTAGCCGAACAAGTCCATTGCGGGTCGGGATAGACCATCATGTCCGTCCGGGCGGCGGCGGCGGCGGCGGCAGCAGCCGCAGCGTCGGCTCCGGACGGTTCAAGGATGCGCCGCGAGACGAGATCGCGGCCCGCACATGCACTTCGCATCAATGCTCGCTGGTGCACCTTCGGTTCGGGCGCTGCATCTCGACTGTCGCTGACGCTGTTGCTAAGGCACCGTTGCCCTTGCTCCGATTCCTCCTCTGCTCCTCCGGCCGCGGATTCGCGATGTCGCTCTGCAGCTGCGGCCGCCCAAAACGCTCTCGCTCGCTGCGGACAGAGGTCAAGCGCGGATTGCACCTCTGAACACCACCTCGACGAAAGATCGACGACGACTCCACTGGCGCGCTCGAGACTGTTGTGTTGATGTTGACCGAGTTGGCCGTGTTGACTCTTGCTTCTCTGATTGTTCAACTGCCAACCGACGAACCGGCTTCTCGGCCTCAAATACTCGCTGCTGTCTCTGCCGCTAACACCACGGTCACATGATTTTTGCATTCTAACCATTTGCCTTTTTTTAATTAAAACTGGTATTCCTTCCCAACCTACCGTTAACTTCGAAATACGACATTCTAATTAACCAATCTAGTTCACCCACGTCTTTGCAAACCCACAGCCCGATTTACCACAAATTACGCTCTAGGCACCCAACTCTTTTGTCGCCTCTGACACATGCTCATTCTACAAATGCACTCAATCATTATTTACCTCAACAAATAACTAAACTATTCAATCTAACAAAGAAACTCAATCAACTTTTTCACACATTTTCCATTACGTTAATTACATTTATCTTGGAAAACATGATCAAACAGAAGACACTGTACCATTGCTATAGACCAAATAAAAAAACTAATTAATCAATTAACCATTTTATTTATTTTTCGTACAATTTGTAAAAATATCTATTTTAATAATAACTAGATCTTCTATATCACACCGTATCACTAGCCAATCCCTCATTGACATAAACTTCTTTCGGTTCTGGTTTCTCCTGTTGCAAATTATTGTCATTTTCTCTTTGGAAATATTTGAGATAAACCCAAATTCTGAATTTATGTAGTCCCCAACAGATAGCATGTAAGATAACAATAAATCCAAGAACAGCAAAGCAAATTGCTGTTGTAGGACCTGGTTTTCGCCAATCCAATATATTGTAAATGTAGACTTGTCCCTCTCTAAATCGTCGATTAACTAAGATGTATAAATTCGATCATCACTCCTCACTCACCTGCTGACGCCCCCCGCTGCGTAAAAAATGACACTAAATAGTGCGTAACATATTCCAAACACAATAGGGTAGCAGCAATGTAGCAGCCGAATCGGATGTGCCACAACGAAGAGATCAATCATCATCAAGATGGAATTATTCGCATGAACGAAAAAATTCATTTCGTCTAAATTCATCGTTTTTTCTGCAATAATAAGTTCATTAAGTTTGAGATTTAAGTGATGGTTCTACTGACCTACCATCGTAAATTAAAGACCAGTATAAGGATGTTATTCCAAATGCTATATCAGTAGCAATTATATTGAACACCCAATAGAGTTTGTACAATTTTAGAACTGACTCTGCCAGATTTGGTTTGCTGCGTAAGTAAGGAGCTAAGACACAAACTGAGAGGATTATCGCACTTAGAAGAGCTTGAATAGTGCATGTAGTATAGCCCCAATTCGTCAAATAAATTAACCATTTTGCTCTGAAGGATGCTGATTCATCTGGATTTTTTAAATCGATTATTGTTATTACAAATGTGACAAAAAATATAAGCGCTACCGCCCATCTATACAAAAGATAGACGATATTAGGTTTTTGATCTCTTTGCCACTAAAATTTTGACTATTAATTTTTTTAGTAATTTTTTCCTGAAGTACTTACTTGTGATAGTACAAAAACGACAGGTTTATCATGTTTAAGAGATAACTTTTTTAAAGTAAATTGCTTCTTCCATGTTTCTATCATTTTACGGAGGGTACGCCTATATTAGTCACTGAAAAATAATTAAAAACACCGAAAAATATTCATTGCTATTATCAGAACCAACTAGTAGAGTGTGTGGTTACGACACGACTAATATTGAGCATTTCTCTTTTTGTTTATTAGTATTATGCAATTGGGAAATTTCACCCAACAGCTAGGTCAAGATATGGTTTCTGATGCATCGTGTAGAAAGTAGAAATGGTATTATTCTGAGAGTCGTGTAAAAAGTGACGCAATCACCGCCTAAAGGAATTTCCGGACGATCATTCATATTAAAAACTAACCGAACAATCATCGTAAATTTTTTAAGCAAACTAACAACAATTTCAAACTAATCATTTCTAGGATTTATTTTGAAAGCCATAAAATCTCAACAAACGGAAATTATTATCTCAAACGAGATCAGCTATTCCCATAAAGACAATATACAATAAATAGTGTTTCAAGAATTATTCAACTTCTACAAATAATACGAATTTTTCAAATGGGAACTTACATTTACACAAAAACTTCGATTAAATTAGAGGACCGGTTTTATAAAGGCAAACCAGAACAAAGGCAAATATAAATAACAAATGAACGTGAACAAAAGTGACGAGAAAAAAATGCAAAAGTACCAGCTGAGTTGTTGATCGGAATTGTCCATCACAATGCACCGGATGAGCAAGAAATCGACGCTTATTTTCTTAATTATTATTTTTGATTTTTTATTTACATTTAACAATCTCTATACTAAGGTAATTATTTAAAGAAAATCATTTTTCGCTTCAATTCATACGTTTCAGAGAAAAAATCAACCGTTATAATAATATCTATTAGAATTCTCCAATGTCTGATTTATTTAAGAAGAAAGCAGTAAAATGTGTTTATTGCCATCAAAACAAATTTTCAAATAATAATTGTCGGTCTCGAAATTACAGTTTCTCGAGTAATATTATTCAATTTTTATTAACTCTAATAACAATCTACGAGTCAAAAGTTATTTCTAGATCAACTAAATATTTTCTCTTGCTTTTATGCAATATTGATGGACGTTTTATAGCCTTCGATTAATCACAAAAAACTAATTTAGTCAATCAGCTATAAAACATACTTTTGACAAATGTGCACTTATTTTTTTTCTTTAGAAATATTTTTATTAGCTGTTATTAAGTGCCGCTTTGCACTGAATTGGATATAATAAGTGTTAAATTAAATGCAATTGTATGAAGTTTCAATTAAATGATTATTATTCTCGTGATTATTTCAGAAAATTGAACTTCAACAAAGCGCCTCAAGAAATTAGAAGATTATAATTTTACTCCGCAAAATCACTGTTCTAAACCCATCAAAACACTACTTATAATAATATTATTAAATCTTAGATCATCTTTTTTTTTTTTCATTTAACTATTTATATTTATTTTTGGACGCTATGTAGATCAGAAAAAAATTCGAATAAATCCAACTGTAATTTTATAAGATTTTTAATTTAGAAGGAAACTTATAATTTTCATATTTTTAATGCAATTAATAACATTATTATTTAATAATAATTATCTGTGTTATTATTCAATTTTTATGTCATTTGTTCGAAATTTCAAAAGTTTTAGAAAATTCCAGTGGTTGTTGCAGTGCAGTAATGAACTGATAAGAATATGACTTCAAGTGCAAAGAAATAAATAAATGTGAATTCAGGTAAGTCTTTTTTATTTCTAAAATATATTTATGTCAAAAGTTTTAACTAAATGTTATCTAGTAATCAAACGTTATTTATCTTTTCATTTGATTTGAAGAAATTTTTTTGACTGACGAGCGTTGCGATCAAAAAGTGTTAAGTGATAAAAAATATAAAATTTAATGCAAATTTTAGTAAGTTTAAGTGAATTTGACAAGTACGATATTGTTTTTATTTTTTGTGGTGAGTGGTAATAGAAGTGTAAAAATGGGTAAATCGATAGTGCATCTTGGTGAATTCGTGCAAGATAATCCACGTGTTTGTTGCAGAAACTGTCGGTGCATTTAGTTGAACTTACAGAAAAGCGCGCCTGTTATCAGGTAGGAACCAGTGGCAGGTAGTTGGTCAGTAGCGCGGAGAGGTGATTGCTGACGTGACCTGCACGAGGTGGTGGCAAATGATCTCCAAGTTCGTAGACCCCAAAAGAAGCACTACGCACCACCGCAGCAAGCTTGATCGGGTGACATGTTCGATGTTAGTGCGATTTCGAACGGCGACCACGTGAGAGAGCCCACTAGCCTGCGCTCTAGACAGTTTCCAGTGGCCCAACCAACCCACCTGCAATTGACTGGACCGCAGGTCACCGTTTAACCTCTGCCAATTGGGAAACTACAGCGATTATAACGACTAAACGAACACGAACACATGCGAAAAATATTATTCATTGGTAGCTTTTAAGTTCGAAGTTGAAACTATGCGCAGGCTACACCCTCGAATATAGATTAATGCTTTCGTTTGTCATTTTTTAATAATTCACATTGCTTAAGAGACTTTCGTGGGAATTGACTTGACGATGTCAGATGGCGTTTATACAAGAAAGAGGGTTGTTATGACCTATGACCTATTTACGGAAAAACTTACTTTGACATTAATTTTAAGTCATGAAAAAAAAAGTTGTTCGATTTGAACAAACACTTATTTAAACCTGATTAAGTTTTGTTAATTACATTATTATCACAACTTTTTCACAGCTGTTTTTTTTATGATAAAATATTTTTTAAACGTTTTCTTGACAAGCTATGATTAAGACACATACATCATAATTATAAAAATTTTTTCGAATTTTTTCCAAATCAGTATTGTCAAATTAAGACATAATTAAGATAAAATTGAAATCGGTAAATTATCGAGGTATTATGTAACACTTTGTATTACATCGAAGATTAATAAGTGTTGGTATTAATAGAATACGGAGAGAAAGTATGAATCTCATTCGTCTTGATTTACTGATAAATCTGCATCAGTAAAGGAAATAATTTTAATCACATTTGTACATAAACATTGTTAAAGATAAATAAACATTCATGTCGTTGTACTTCACAACATTATTTATTTTATGAATAATAATTTTATTTGTGAAGTTTGCTTTTATAATTAAATGTAATTAGATGTTTATATTTATTCATATAATTATTTATTCAACAAAGCAGTAAAAGTTATGCATATTTTGCAATAACGATAAATTTATATTTTATTTATAATACTTGAATAGTTTTTTCACTTAAAAATTAAAATATATAATAATTATATTCAAATTGATAAAGTTTTTTCAAACTAGTCCTAATAGATGTAGTGTATGTTGTTAACACTAATGGCACTAATATTATGTTAAATGATTAAAAATATAACACAATGAACGTTATTTAATTGTTTCATTTATCTAGATTAGATAATGAAATAGATCAATTTTTGGTGATGTAATTCAAATTATTATACATTAATCATTAAATTTATATTTGTCGGCAAAAACAATAGTTTGCAAATGTATAATTTCATAGCAAGTGTTTTAATTAAAATAACACATAATTTAGTTGATGACAAATATAAATTTCCGTTGATTTTTATCTAATGATTGTTTTATTATTGAGTTTTTGATAATGATTTAAGCAATTCGAGTTAATTTGTAAGTTGTTCACGAATATGACTAATAAATCGCAAATTCTAAAAAGTTAGATCGATATCATGTAAATGAATTCGTTCTTAAGCATGTTAGGTCTGTATTTATGTGGTTAGTATGTCTACGACGAAAGCTGTAGTTTTCTGAACATTGAACATTCCAAACAGGAAATCTCATTTGGAGCCGGAAACCAACGAATGCTATTACAGAGTTTATTTTTTTTTTATCTTAGGGGTTATTACTGATAATTATACAATGAATTTTTTATCGTTACAAAACACAACAAGTTATTGTTTTTCTGAGAATTTTTTCAACAGTTTTAGATCAAACACCTTGAGTTGAAGAATTTTTTTAATGGTTTAAACTTTTAAAGGTTAAACTGTATCAATTTAAATGTAATTTAGTAAATGGTTTGGATGAAATAGAGATCAGTTGTTATATCTACCTGTTATTTTACTATTATGATTACCTTGTATGACTACTAGCATAATAAATTGCTTTTATTGATTAAAGTTTGTGAACAAAAAATCCCATTGGTTCCCACTGAATCTCGTTGAGCTTAACAAATCTGATTGATTCAATTATAATCTCATTTATTTTAATTTATATAACTATTAAGTATACAATGTGAAGAACACGAACTTAAATTAATGGTCTATGGAATCTAACAAATTATTTCTGAAAGCAAATTAGTAAAGTAATCATTTTTTAAATAAAACACCTACAATTTATCTCTGTATTACAACAAATTACATTATTCTATCTTAAGTTCATAGCTTGTCATCGTTCAAATATCTTGTCGCCATTAAAAACTTACCCAGTTCTTGTTTAGTCGGTGCTGGTTAGCAAGAAAATTTATATAATTAAAGGCAGAGGCAGAGTTGCAAAGAAAAATCTTCACTCATCTCGACACACAAAGATAATAAAAAGATGAACAAGTGCACGACCATCTGCTATTGTATGCGATAATGTTTTCCTTGTAGATAAAAGATTATCTTTTATATCATCGTTATTATAATCTTTTCTTATGACTAAGAATTGTTATAAAAAAATCGAAAAAAATCTGATTGATTAGTTGAACAATTGAGAGCCAGCTGAATACTGATAAAAACCTTCAGATGTACATTTCATTGTTAATTTTTAATTAGCTGATTCAAAGATTGACTAATGATAATGATTATGGTGAGAATGTAAGGTTTTAAATAGTCTTAGACACGATATTCTTCGTCTACTTGAAGACCAAATTGCTACCATTGCGTACACAAAAGACACAATTACTTTCAAGGATGCTGACATTATTTAACAAAAGACGGCGGCGTCCAAATAATGACATTTGTAAAGAAAGGAGTAGATGTGAAAATTACACTCGTCCACTCATTTCAATCTAGGACACACTGTAAATATATACTTTGAATCTTAGAACTAACAACCATAAAAACTTGTTAAAATCTACAATGGTTTTTTTCATTTATGCACCACTGAAAAAATTTTCATGTTTATAGAGAATTAACGGTATCTTATGTCAACAAATACTTGGATTCCGACTCATAATGATACATGTTACCTACCTGTTTAGTACCACAAGAACTGCTTTTACAAGACTTATTTATAAATGTGCTTTGAATGGCTATAATTATTGATAAATCAACATAAAGCGTTGACATCGTTGCTTAGTAATAATGGAGTGGAAAGTTTCTCAACAATTTGAGGAAATTACGTCTTTAATTTTTTTTAAATCTGCACAAATCAATTCTATTTTAAATTCCAGACAAATGTCTATTCGCATGCGAAGGTTAATTGAGGCCAAGTACAAGAATATTATGCTGTGATATTTGTATGAATTCATCAGAAAACTATTTACGTTAAAATTAGTAAATTTCGTCAAATAAATAAATTGATTCAATTACATATGTAGGTGGTAGCAGTTGATAAAAAGAAGCTTCGGTCGTTCAATGCAAAAGTGCAATGCAACTGGTATAATAATAGGAGGCGTATAAAATACTTTTCTCTTTTTGGATTTTAGAGGAGCGAGCGCAAAAACTGTCCCTGCACGCAACCGAAATAATTACGTTGAATGGATAACCAATTATGTATTTTCGATCTCAAAAAAAGTAGTCGTTGGATGGAATAAGAAATACATTTTCAGGTGGAACAATCTGGAACTGCACGTCAACTTTCTCACGACTCGAAGTTCATGCAGAAATGACGTCACTTTCGCACTGGTTTTATTGTACATTTACATACAAATTTCAGAGTGAATGTTTGCTTCTATGACTTTGGAATCTGTTGTAAACATGCAAGAATGACCTCAAACAATGAGGAATGAAATTAGTGATTAAATGCAAAACAATTTCCCATTCTGTCTATTAGTATGCAAGTTACACAAGTACTTTAAATAACCTGATGCTGTTGAAGTGAGATGAGTATATACTTGATTTCTGAAAATGGTAGTTGTCTTTTTAACTCATTTTACATGAACAAAAAGAAAACAAATCAAATATAGTACGAGTATATGCAACACAATATACATAAGTGTATATTTGTTGGTTGAAAAAATTAATACAATGTTAATTATAATAATTTATTTAAAGTTAAAAGCTGTTTACTAACAAATATAATAATAAGTTAGCTATCAAAAGTATAATTCCACGTCAACTATTGCACGAGAAGAACAAAGAACTATAAGAACTACACCAGTCGTATACGACATAAGGCTAGATGTTCAGGAATGTTGTCATAAATCCCGCAACATTCATCAACTCACAAATAATAATTAACTAAACTATTGCTTTCCGATTACAAACACACGTTCTTCTCAAATTTCTTATATTTTTTCAACTCATAATTTAAGTATGAGTGTAATTAAATACAAGAAATTGAAATAACCGTCATGAGCAAGAGCTGGACGGCTGTATAGTGGCAGAAAAAATTTTCACATAACTTGCAAAATCTGACTGGCTTCGAACGCCATGCCAGGCAATAAAATAACAGGACTTGATACATGTCCAGATTCGACGCATACCATATTTGGATATTCGTCGTCTCCAAAATCGCCCATTTCTTTCGCATGTTCAATCCATGGATTCCAAATAACGGTATCCGGAAAATTGCACTTTTGAATGCGCATTTTACGCCCTGAGACAACATTTGTTATTATGTGTTCGTGTGGTGTATTTTGATAAATTCTATCAGTCCATTCGCCAATTGTAACAACATCGCGAGTTTCTTGATAGAGAGCTCCTTCATTGGACGTTTTGTCTAGGAATGTACAACCCTGTAGACCAGTTATTTGGCAACGTCGTACGTCAGGAACTTTGAAATAAGTGTGCAACAACAAGTTAAAGCTAAATGTTGTATCTTTACTTGGGTTGTACACAGCTATATTGGAATGTAGTTCCTTCTCACGCAGGATTAGTCTATAAGTCAATTGAAATCTGCATAAAAAAAGAAAAAATAAATCGTAATTACTGATTATATTTCATCATTTCGCAATATGTTATTTATCATTATATCCATCAATTACAGATGAGTAAGCAGTTAAAACAAATAATTAAATACATCAATTCTATCATGAAAATTAATCACTTCCCATTAAATGCAAAAATTTATAGACGCGTTTCTTACTTATTCAATTGCATAATCAAATGGAAAGCTACTATTTAATCAACTTCTAATTTGAATAATTACGATAAATCCAAACAACATATACGTCAAATATAATTAAATGTTTTTCTTTTTAAGTACACATATTACATAAATGTGAAGTAAAATTCAAACAAACAAATAATGACACTTTTTTTAATTATACATCAATTGTAGTTGATTCAAATTGAAATATTTATTGAAACAAATGGATTTTGTTGATTATTATAAAAAAAATCTAGATTTTCATATAAAAAGAATATACAGAGTGTGCGCATTGAATCTATAACTTTAGATGAGTACTCAATGCACATGCGCAACTCTCAAACTTTCAGTTATCAAATGTACATTGAGGGCATTTTTTATGTAATTATATTACTTTTTTTTCTTAAGATGAACTTACGGGAAGTTCCAAATCGAGCGAGTAAAATCGGAATCCATTAGTGAAAATATGGCTTCAACATCGCCACTTGCCAGTCTTTCTGGAGCTTTTTCCAAATTCCAGCGAACAATTCTAGCAAATCCATGCTGAGGGCCATATGACCAAGGACCAAATTGTGCTGATAAAAAAATAAACTAATTTTTTTTTCAATTTCTAAGGATTACTTACGAAAGACAAAAGGAATTCCGCCTCTTATAGCTTTTTTACCGTCAAATACTGCTTGTTTACTGGAAAATGAGCGAATTTTCAAGAGGAATGATTAGTTTTTTACAAACATACCTAACGAACAATTGTTCTTGATTGTTGACTCTCCAGGAGACAACAGTGGCACCTATAATATAAAAAAAACATCACTTTGAAGAGGTTATGTTTTTATAGTTGGAGTAAGTCTATGGACGCTTGACTCGATATTGTTGTATCAAAAATGAATAATCGTACCGTGCAAATTGATGGTGCAAGTGGTGTTGTTGCCCCTATCGAGCACTACAACACTTGTAGCGGCCATGACCGATGTTTGTGTGGCCACCGGCCGGACGCACGATGGTCCCGCGTTGTTTTGCTGTTCCCGCACTTAGTTGCTTGGTTCACACTTTCACGCGTTGCTACCTGCGCGGTCGCACGACAGGTGCAAGTCCCTCTGTTGGTAGCGAAAAAAATAAGATCCTTATCGATACACAAACGATGCGACGAAGGGATTACGTCGATACTGTCTAACTAGGGATGCGAAAGCGCACTGGTTTCTATCCCCAGTTCTTAATATGCAGAAGAACGGACGCGACTAGTTTTTCATCATTCAACAAAAAACCGAACAGTACAGATAATGGAAGACAAGAATTCAATTCGCGACATCTATTAATCAATAGTCGAACTACACAAACCGACTGAGGCGACCGCCGAAACGTTATTTCAAAAAACTAATATTTTCTTTTGCTTGGTTTATTATGTATGAAAGCTAGCTTCAAGAAAAGAAAAATAATTAAATTGTTTTTAAAATTGACATTAATTTTATAGCGGAAAAAAACTGTTGATTGTTTTATGAAATCGGTCTTTTTTTTTGTTTTTCTTCTCTAAATTTGGATTGAGGGCAAAGAATAGTTCGGTAGTGTTGATTTCTGAAAGAGCTATAAACATTTATGTAGCAAAAAAAAACGATACTATCCGGATCATTCAACCAAACAGCAAAACACCAAACTTCACAGATGATGAGACAAGAATTCATTTCGCGACATCTAGCAATCAATAGCTACACTATGTAAACCCACACATCAACTGAGACGCCCGCCGAAACTATATTTTAAACATTTTTTAATTTTTTCATAAGTAAAATAATATTTTCTCTTTTCCGGTTTGTTATGTGTGAAAGCTAACTTTAATAATAGTAAATATACAAATTGTTTTCACAATTGACGTCAATGTAAGTCGAGAATAGCAGCTGTTGACTGCTTTATGCATAGATCAATATTCGCTTGATGATTTCAAAGAATAAATTTTGAATCTTGCATAAATAAGTGGGTTAGTTTACATAAAGAATATAGAATCGATTTATTTGTATTCAAAAGAGTAAATTTCGTTTGGTTTGGAGGTTTGCGTGATCAAATTAAGTATTCAATAAAGATTGCAAATAAAAAGGAGAGAAGGAACATTTTATCAATAGAGTACAAGGTCGCGGGATTAGGCAACGGAAAGGAACAATATGTTTGATAATAAAATGTGTATTTTTGTATCGGATGTGAAGAATAGAAACAATTTAATATACTATGTAATTTTATTTAATATTTTTATCCAATGAACACATTGTCAATAATAAGATAAACAGATTGCGCCATTTACAATATGGTAGAGATAGAGGAGGGTATATAAAGTATATTGAATAAATAAAAGTATAAAAGTGATAACCACTAGCTTTAGTAAAATAAAATGTAAATTCTAAAATTTAATTTAAACGCCACCCTTGGATGAGGGCATCAACAGTCATAAGTGGTTGATGTAGAATGGCGTAATCTGGCAGCAGCTAATTTAGTGACACATAGATATAAATAAATAGAATTTAATATTTCAAGGTACCTTTAAGGCTAGTTGAGATCACTAGTGCACTATTATCTCTACGGCAGGCCGCACGAGACAGAGTCGGTCGCAGCATGCAAGAGAACTGATCGTGAGTGAGCACTGTCACCTGTCACAGCACGGAGAGCCCGCCCTCCGGCGGTCGGTATAGATTGTACATGTGAATATCCTATCACTTCATAATTAATTTGACATTTAATACAGTAATTATTAGTTAATATTGCTCAATAATGTTCTTATATTATATACCATATACGCGTATTTTACCACCTAATGAGACTGAGATGATAGCGTACTTAAGTACACACTCACTTTATGTTAATAATAAATTGATTAATTCAATAAAAAAATCACACTCTGACTACCGATATTCAATTGAGTGTAAAAGAAAGAATCGCTGGACATTAAATGTAATATGATATATAACGTTTTATGTATGTAACTACATGAATATACACTCTTTAGTGTTAGCAGTATTAGGCTATTCTACAAATGCTACACCCTATCATAACACTGCATGCACTCATGTGGCATTTGGCATGGCCAGCCGTTAGCCGTTCTTATGAAAAGTGAGCACTTCCCGGAACATCATTTTTTGATTTGATACAGTATTACATAGGATAAAGAATCACGTCGGTTCCAGTAGGAGATGGTACAAGAAAACGATTATTTATTTGTACTTTCCCCAACTTCACCGCTCATACAATCTATAACATTGAGAAGAATAAATAAGTATCTCTTTGGCATAATCACTATTCAGACGTGTTAACATTTTATAATTTAAAATACTGTTCAACTATCGCCATTCCCTTAACATAATAAGTCCTTTGATTAAATGCATGACTGTCAGTTTTTACAACTGACATTCCAACTTCAAAAGATTCAACCATTATCTAAATTACGAATAAATTGTGATAACTTCTTGGCCGCCACCACGAACCATGAGCACACGTTCTAAGCCTTCAGTGAGCACTTCTAAAAATTCCATATCTGAAAAAGAATTAAATAATATTGATAATTGTATAAATTATTTTTATATTACAATTGGACTCTCGTTCCAATTTGGTGTCTTTTGGAGGGCCGGGTAAATTCAAAATCACAAGTTGAGCTTCCTGGGATCGATTTACTATCACTTCGTTTAATTTCACAGCAGTATGCATCCGGCGTACGTTACCTTCGTCACTAAAACACCAAAAATCAGACTTATATTACCATTACTAACTCACTAAAATTCATACGGGGTTATCGTGGCTGCTTTCTTCTTTTCCTCAGATATATTATTTTCTTTTGTTTCTTCGTTACATTCTTTTTCTGATGGGTCTTCTTTCTCTGTTGTCGAATTATCCTGATCCTCAGTTTTGTTTTGTGAATTAGGCTAAAAAAAATATATATCTAATGTTTACATCAAATCAAAAAAATCAAATACCTCGTTTGTAGGTTCGTTTTCAGCAACTTTATTATCCTTATCTCCATCAGCGCCTGGCTCTTGGAATCTGACCTTCGTAGCAGTTTTAGCATCGATATTTTGATGATGTTGATCTACGATCGATTGTACCTAAAAATAAACTAAAATTATTTACATAAATTCGGAAATCGATGATAGGGCCGTTTTGAAATGGGTTTTCTAAGTTAATAACACATAAGGATGATGTATGGAAACTGAATAAAAAAACGTGCATAAATTAATAAACCATGAGCCAATCTAGCAAAACATGGTGATGCTTTACCAGAGGCAGCTTCTCTTCAGTTGATTCATTGAAATCCACCAAATCCACCTAGCATTGCAGATTATAAATCAATAAGTCAGAAAATTTAATTAATTTTGTTTGTAACTCAAAACAGATAAAATTATATAACAAGGCGAAACTTACCACACCCAAACTTTCTTTCTTGTTAAGACGAAGTTCCCTTAGCATTTGATTACGTTGTTCCATCATTAAAGTCCTTTCGTATGTGTAAGCCGAAATGTCGCTGTTCATCTATTAATTAACAATTAAAAAAATATATGAAAAAATTGAACAAACTCTTACCATTTCCACTACTTCAACTTCAGCTTCGATTCTAAGATGGTATAAGAACGTCTTCAAATCTTTTTTCATTTGAATCGAATTGTCTTCCATTTGAGCGACGGTGAAAATTCTCATTTTACAATTCTTCCACGTGCGATGTTGTTTCAAAAGGAACGGTAAGAGCATAAGTAAACCACCATCATGCACAATCCACCATATATCAATATTGCCGAAAACTTTCTCAGTTGAATCGGGGAAGAAGTTGATGCCTTTAGGAACTAATAACGCCATCCGCGCAGCAGTTACGTTGCGAACGGTTTGCAAAAATACCTGCCATGTTCTATCATCTTGAGATTGTCGCCAGCCATACGGCCATCCTAAAATAACTGTATTTGGTTTCATACCACCAAGTCCTGATGTTTGCACTCTGAAAACTCATTCTCTAGAAAAAAAAAAAAATTAAGAAAAGTGTCGTTTACAAATTAGATAATCCTTCGGTGATATTGCGTGCAACTAAAATATCGACGAAACCTTTGACTCGCTCTTCATCCATTGTTTTTCTCAAGCTCTGTTTTGCAGCCATAGCTTCTCCATACGAGCGAGTAAAATCGCCGCCAATTACCGCGGCACAAACCGTCAATCCTTTTCCTATTTATTTTTTCAGATTTATTAATTAATAATTAACAAATCTCGATTGACATACCAGCTTTGAGTTGTGAAGCAAAAGCAAAGAGTTTTCTGTATTTCGGAAGCAAATCGGATGTTAATTTGACGAGAATAAGAACTTGCGGTCGCCAGTTTTTGGTGTGAGGAGGACCTTCTTCCAATCGGAGTAATGAGTACCGAGCTGCTGACAAGGCCAAACCTCGAATTCCGTCACCCCATTCCTTCTCAGCACTGAGATGAATTGTTCATTATCAACGATCATTTAGTCATTAATTAACTTACCCTCTATATTCGATGTATTTATAGATTAAACCAGCCATTCCCATCGCAAGAAGAGCAAAATACCAAGAAGTCATGAACATTATTGCAATACACAACGACAAACCGATAAAAGAAAGCGACCAATGGTAATACTTGAATCTTGGTCGCCAATTAGGTGTTCGTAGAAGGGTTTGTAAAGCACAAGCTAAATTCACAAATCCGTAGCACATCAAGAAAAACATTGATAACAGTGGTGCCAAAAGATCAACATTGCCTAATAAAATACCACATTGACAAATGACAACAGTTAAAAGTAATGCTCTTGTTGGTTCGCCACGGCTTGATGAAACAGCAAACGGTGCTAAAAATGGTATAATACCGTCTTTGGCAATAGCTTGCAATAAGCGAGGAGCTCCAGTCAATGACTGAAGGCCAGCACCAAGAGTTGACAGAAATGAGCCGATTAATATCACCCATTCGTTTGGCCATGCCATATTGGCTACTACTAATTTACCGCCTATCGATACACCAAATCTGAAAATTATTTTTGAATTTATAAATAAAAGTTGCTTATAATAGAGCGCGTTACTAACTTGTCTCTGAGTAGTAAGTTGTCGACAGTACCAGCAAATAAAATCACAGATGATAAATATACAGTCGACGTGGTCAAAATGGCACAAATTGTTCCAATTGGTATAGATTTTTGGGCATCTGCTAAATCGCCAGACCGATTTGATCCGGCCATGATTCCGGTGACAGACGGGAAGAATATTCCGATTAAAATTGTGAAAGATGTTGTAATATCAGCTGTCACTTGACTACCTTCTCCACTTTGAGCATCCATTGGTTCAATGTCTTCAGGATTTTTACCAACAGCAATATACTGTCCTGCTTCCAAAAAGCTGTCATAAATGTTTTCTAAAATATGCAAATGTAATTCCGTATTATTAAAAACTTAAGAAATATTCTACCCAATATAACACCAGATGACAATCCTTTTACTCCTCGAATTATAGAAATGTCGTGACTTTCGAAATATGGATCGCAAGGAAGGGAAGCATTTGGACAAAACATTCGATAAAGGGGTCCGGTGATATTTTTATGGCAATCAGCAATGCCAACTCGTAATAATCGTTTGCCCAGAACGCACAGTCTGCAAATAATAGTTTTTGAATATCATTTCATTTAGTATAAAAGTTTATAAAACGATCATAAAAGAAGAAATATAATAGAGAATGACTCAACTCTAAGTCAAAGCAAATTTTATATTATAGTGTTAGTAAATTATTCGCATGTATACAAAACAGGAAATGAGAACCTGAGAATGTTATACTAACTGCAAATCATCTTTCCCGTTGATATTACGAAAGATTCCGATATAAACAGCCAGGATGGATAGAATGACGCATGCAAGAGCAACAGCTGCAAATTTGTTGACAAACTTGACCCCGACGAAAACAATAGTTCCCATCACCACCAGTAAACCAGTTCCATAAACACGGAAATTGTTGTACATTGCATCCTGATCTTTGGTAAAATCACCAAAAATCGATAATCCTGGTGCCATGTACGTCTGGAAAAATCGTCCTGAGAGATGAAAATCTGTCTTTTTACCAATCATGCAAATCCTAACTTACCAAGACAATTTCCACTGCGCCTACGATATACATAGCAGCTGCTAATGTTGTTCCTGTGTAGAAAAGCATACCCACAGCGCCGCCAAACTCGGGACCTAGAGATCGTGAGATCATGAAGTAGCTCCCGCCGCCGGGGACTACTCCATTAGTAGCAATTGCCGACATAGAAATAGCTGTTAACATAGTCACGCAACAACAGCACAAGACGATGAGGAAGCCTTGTAATGCTCCGGCTGTGCCTACCACCCACGTCAATCGGATGAAAAGGATTACACCGAAAATATTTTGAATACAAGGGAGATAGACGCCCATGAGGGTGCCCATGCGAGCGCCTCCGCCCGCCGGTCGAGCATCAGGGTCGTTTGATGCCGGAGGAATGGTGTTCGAGTAGTTCGCCAATGAACTGATAAGGGTTGATATCCTAGGTCGGTCCTCCATCTCCTCGGAGTAGAGATATAAGTTCGTCTCATATCCGGACATCTTCTCCGATACAAAAGGTTGCTCTTCGGCGCCATCTCCTACAATTAAATACAAATAACACTTTCCCATTCATAATTCCCATAAAGAAGAGAGAAAACCAAAGAGATAAGCTCCAAGTAGCTAGGGGATTTTATTACAAGTTTATGTCTCGGATTTAATGTCTCCTGCAGTAGTCTCATTATGTTCGCAAGCGTACTGAACAATTAAACTTGGAATTAGAGGGTTACTACTGGTTACAGCAAAATGAAAGAAACAACGAAGCAACTTTGTTGCGCTCTTAAAAAAAATTCGATTTGTCGAGTGAAATTTCACGCGCTGAGTTGAGTTGAGTGCAAGCAAGCAAATTAACACCTTGTTATTAAGTTATTAACGTTTAGTAAAATGTAAAGTTAATAATTTGCATCTTTTAATTAGAATGACAATTTTGAGAATAGTTAATAAACCTTCCCCAAGCGCGTTTTATATAAAAAAGTTTGTTTACTTTTTTCGAGTTATGAAAGCATTCATCATAAAGTTGAAGTTGTAATATAAACGTCAACAACTCATCATATGTGCAATCGAAGCTTAAACAGTTGAGAGAACGATTCAGTGAATTTCCACCAATTTCAAGTTCATTCAGGAAAATTTGCAACAGAATTCTTATTGTAATGCCGCTCGATCAACCATCCATTTCTAATAGAAAATTATTAAAAGTTATTACGTCAATGTTCGGTTGAATTAAGCTTCTGGTGCAAATATTCTGATAACATGTTGCTCGTTATTTATATTTTCTATCGTGTTTACATCCAATGTTTCTTTTATGCAAACAACTGAGTAGGTGTTGTATAGATTCCAATTATCCTTGATAACGTCGCTTCATTGCTATTTAGTTCATTTAAATGTCAAAAAGCCGATTTGTGGCGCACAATTTCACTCATCGACAACAATTGCGTAATAAAATTGATCCAGGGATTATATTGAAAAAAATATTTATTAAGAAATATCTTATCACTTATGTTGTAACATCAATTAAGCTTCTCTCGAGACAATTAATCCTGATAAATCGGTTGAAAATAAGTTTGAGTTTATTAAAAAGAAAAAAAAACTGAGAATAAACTTCATTCCTTTTCCCGTCAGCTTGAAAAGAGTTAAAATATTAAAGCCGTCGAAATTGAGTGTATATAACTTTTTCTTAATAGCAAACTTATTAATAAGATGATGAAAAGTGGGGCGAGTTGCTTCAAGCAAAATTATATTAAATCTGCAAGTATTTTGTAAAGCGATGATTCTTTAAGAAAATGTCGACTATACAAAGAGAATAAATTTCGAAATTTTGATTAACTGTTACTGCTTCAGTATTGATTTTTTCTCTCAAAATTGATGTTTTCTATTGAAAGATTATAGGCTTTTTAATGGTTGATAACATCCAAAGGAAGTGTTTTAGTTCCATTAGTGTATTAAATTTTAAAAAGAAATTTTCTGAAAGCGCAAGGCGATTGGAAATAAACGGATAAATTAGTGTAGGTAATCCTTGACACTTTTATGGTAAAACACATAGTGGTGAAAAGTTAAAAGGAAGCCTCTAAAATAAGCGACAAGTGAATTTTTTAAACAAGGATTGTATTTAAAATGCAAAAGAACCTTCATGAATTTTAAAACTAACTTCTTTACAGTAGAATCGCGAAAAATCAAGATCGGTCACATTTTATAAAAGTTTTATTCAAACACACCTGAACGAATTCGCAAAAAGACAAACTTTTCTTCTTTATACATAAAACATGAAATTTATTTGCTGATGTCAGAATGAATAAATCGATTTTGGATAATTTATTATGTGTTCTGTATACAAACGCCACTACAAAATCCTAGAGATTATTAAAGAAAGCCTGATGGTATCTCTAGGTCTCAACATACTTACCTCGAATAAAAACAAATATTTTTCAATAAATCAAGAAGTTATCGATTATCAGTCACTTTTACAAACAGTCGAACCATAGAAAAATTTAATAATACAAGTGTTTTAATTTATTATAACTAGAACAAGCTACAAAAACATGATTGATTACGAGCAGCAGTTTGGATAAGAACCAGAAAAATATATTTGTTTTAAATTATAACCAAACATGTTGCGTTTATTAAAGACCAATTATATTCCATAAAATTAAACTTTTCGTTTTCAATTTAACTTCACTTGAATTAAATAAGATAAAGGAGTAATAATTACTATTAGCACAAACTGTGAACAAAATTTACAATTCCTTGGTTTTGATTTTTTTTATATAAACTTTTAACACGAAGTAAGAAAAACGTCTAATTTCAGTCAAGTGCCTGAAAATAGAAGATTAATAAAATACGTTTAAAAGCGTCAAGAATCAAGAGAATATTCAGAAATCTAATATCAGAATTTATTTAATTTTATCACTTTGTTTTTCATCTTTTTGTAGTCGGTTAAATGGATAATACCCTTTGTTTTTCTCTTATCTTTTCAAAGCAGAAAGATCAAAAGTATTTGTCAAAAGCGACATTTCTTTCTTCTCACGTCCAGTTGTTTAATTTCAAAATTAAAATTAAATAAAAAGAGATGTTAATTGAAGGTTGTGAAAAAAAAATGCATTAACCACCGAAAGATGTATTTAGTAAATTTGCTAATTAAATTACTCTTTTATGCAAATATCAATGGATTTCTATTTATTTAGATCATTAATTTTAATTGGTAATCGAAAACGTTGAGCAGTCTTTTTGGAATTTTTTTCAAATGAAGTGAGCGAATTCCAGCAATTAAAATTAATGATAACTTGTTTGAGCAAAACGATTTCATAAATATCAGTTTTTTATAAAACGCTCCGAACGTCAATTTGGCACAATTTAAATTTATTCGATGACATTTACGTAACGAATCTTTGATTTATATTTCTAATCGAATTTGTATCTGCCGATTATAAGATATGGTTTAAATGACAAGCTTACAATTCCGAAAATAGCTCGGTAATCCTACACTCAACCTCAAAACTTGTACGATGTAATTAACTTCAGTTACGAAATTAAATGTTAAGAATGGAAATGTACGCAAAGCTGGTTAATTTGATTTTAGACAGTTAGGAACTTTCCCTTTCCGGACTTAATATAACTCAGGAGTAAGTTTTAGCAAACGAAACACAAAATTATTGGAAAAGAAAATAAAGAAATACTTTGTGATGATGGAAAAGTAAATAAGTGTGAATTCTCTTCAGGAATAAGCTTGACTGGGCATTCACACCACATTCAGTCAATTGTGACAAATCAGGACAATGTGCAATTCAACTTGTTGGATTAATCCAACGCTTTCGTCGGATTTTATCTCAAATCTCTCGAAATAGTTCGATCCGAACAAATAAAGGATTACAAAAAGGGGTTGTCCTTTGAGAGATGAGGGTGGCGCTGAGAGTGACCGAGTTAATAGAACAATGGAACAGTATTATTCTGTTACTAAAACATTCATATATTCGATTGAAGATATTACTAACCGATATTACTATAACACTTATCTAAAAATGGTATGTAAGATCGATAACAGAAGGATTATAGCGCTCGTCTTAAAAATGATGATGATTTATTTGCGTTTCGATTGTCGAGAGTGGAATATCGTCTGTTATATGCGAGCGTGCATATCACGAAATATAAAAAGCTTATTTGAAATCGACGTGTTCTCTTTCGTTGCCTTACAGCCTTACGCAGCCTCATCGATCCGATCCGGCAACCCTAGAAGAGGATTAAGGAAGACCTAGGCAAACATGTACGAAAGGGCGACACCATACCAAATAGACACTAATTGACTAATGGGTACCCTGTTTTCATTATTCAGCGATTCGAATCATTTAAGTTAAGAGGGGAAAAACGCGACTCGTTGTGCAGTATTTCTAGGTCAAAGTTTGCATCGAGGCATGACCTACAAACAAAAATCTCCACCCTCTTCTCACAGATTCATTTCACAATTTATCCTATCGATTATTTGTTAAGTGTGGCATAGGCTTAAAGACGATGTTTGAAAAGCTTGGAAGCTCTTCTACCAAGTTTCTTAATTGAAGCTGATCGACTAATATGAAATAGAAAAAGGAAAAAAAACTGAAAAAAATGAAATGAATTCTTCCACGTTTTTCGATTTCTTACAAAGTAGCAGCGCCATTCTTTGTCATATTATTAAATTCTGAACTTTTAGCTGTGCAAACAATTTAATAAAATACAACGTAACTTTTCGAAGTACTTACATAACTAGATGCTGTATAAAGAAATTCTAAAAGTTTTGCAAATTTATCAAATTTACAGTTTTTTCTTATAACATTTGTGAGTGGAAAGAAAATAGAATTATGGTTGACTTTTAGGAAGTTTGAGAATGATATCTTTCTACACTATTTTGTATCGTAAATAATTGTCTGGAAAATCGTCATTTGCAGAGCTTAATGAGGCCTCATTATGGGTCGCGTAAATGTCGCGCTCTCTTCTTCGCTAACATATCCCAAAAAGCTCTTTCAAAAGACTCAATCTATGTTTATTGATTTTCAGCGAATTTCGGTCAACGAGTAACTTCTCGTCTTTTTTAAAGTATTTGCACGTTTATATCCGCCGGTTCTTTTGATAAGACATTCTTTATTTTATAGATTTTTCTTTTAACAAAGAGAAGCTACGGAAATTCTTTTTCTTGACTTTTATTCGATTGAATGGAATTATTATAGGATAAATATTTGCGTAAAAAATCGGCGGGAAGAACGAAATGCACATTGTCCGTCGAGGGGCGAAAGTAAATCGATAAGTTATTTATACGTTTTGAGGATATAGATATTTGCGAGGGGCACGTCGCGCGCGAGTTCGCACGCGATCGGCGACTTCGCGCGTCGTCGGTGCACGCGGAGGCAGTTAACGTAGGTCGCAGCGTTTCGCAGCGTTTAAGTAGCGTTGCGCAACGCAATGCCGTCGACGCCGCTCTCCAGGTGAGCGACGGATTCGAAGAGAGATCGATATCGGGGCGATCGGGCCGGGGCAAGGCCGGAGCGAATGTAGGTTAGCCGAGCACCGGCTGGGCGGTGGCAATCGATACGGGCGCCCCGGGCCGGCGCCCCCACAGTACCTGTTCCCTTAGCAGGAGAGCAGTGTCCGTCGGCGACCGGCTTGGCAGCAGGGGACGCTGGGGCCTTGCAGTCATCTTCGCCAGCGGACATGGCAGGAGGCCGGCATTCACCGAGTGCGCTCAACGAGGGCCAACTCCAGCACAACGCACGACTCCGACCGCCGCTGCCGCCGCCGAGTTACTGAAGCTGAGTCCAGCGCAGCATCCCTGCCGCCGCCAGCCCGGATCCCGATCCCCGCCCCCGACCCGGCCGGATCCGGGACCAATCCGCTCCCGTACCACAGCTGCCGTGCCGTACTCCTGTGCTCCTGAACTGCGTGCTCCACTTCTACACTTCTCGCGGACACTTTTCAACCACCACGCTACCGATGCGCTTATCCCATCTCCGAGATTCCGAGATATGTATTCTATCTTAACTCACTATCGAGTTATTCGCAACCGATAGACAACCTACACCCACGCTTCTGCTTCTTCATACGTCAACTCTCAACATACTCATTTGCTCAAATCCTCCTACATGTTTCCAACATCGTGAGGCAAGAAAGCACCTCAGGCCATTATCTCTCTAGCTTCCAATCAATGACATATCCACAAACTCTACTCTAATAAAAACTTTCTTAGCTCTTTTGATACAGGATAAAGCATTGTAAGCAAAACTCACACGTTCGTATTTTTATTAGACATAAATAAGCTACCTATATTTAATATTAGAAAAAGACATTGACATTAATCTTTTGCAGCTTTAAGGTCTTTGAAAAATTTAGGAAGACAGACCATGAACAAAAATCAAGCACCGTAAATTGACAGCAATCTAGCATGACATCTGTAATATTATTTGGCTAGAGTTTTTTTCTCTTTTGAAAATTATAAAAATCATTCAACAATAAATTATCATCATTTTTATATCTGCTGTCAATAAAGTATTGAGTAACGAGATTCTGATTACCATCTCAAGAGAAAATTTGCATTCAGCATCACCTAAACTAAAAAAATATGCCTCTTAATCAACCGTAACACAGTGCTGTGTGAAAAAAAAATGGTAATGAGATTCTCGACCATTTTTCATGGAAAACATCTCTTACACGTCTACGTAAATGCATATTGCTAACGGCAGTGATGATGATTTAAATCATTGTAATAAACTAACTAATCTAAATATCTTTGAGATTAAAAGGAAGCAAAGAGAAGCTGTAGGCTATTCTTTCTGCGTGATCAATGATATAATGGAAGAGTGAATCTAGTCGAGCTTTTGATCACTTTTGAACTTTTGCAATCTAAACCTAAACATAGCCTAGATCCATTCCACATTTTGCAATGAATTTTCATTGATTTCGCACCTCGTGTAAAATGATGGCATCCCATTCGGTTGAAATGAAAATTTCAAGTGAAACATAATGTAACGAGTTTCAGGTTCTTTAGATGTCTAATTCAGAGGTTACCTACTATATATTCCATTACTCGCCCAAGCTGTTTATTACATAGGCCTTCTAGGCTAAAATGTTCTCTCTTTGTACATTACATTTCAGTAGCTTTTAGGCGTTTCTACAGGTTTTCGTCTACATTTACTAAAATTCTACCTCCGCTCTTCGATTTTCAATTTTGTAATTTTTTTTATTTTGCTTTTTCCGATTTTAGCACAGTTTCATAATCTTTGATATCGCCTTTTGATGTCGTTATATTCGGATCGTTTCCTTTTTGTAAATACATGACGCTGTTGGCTGTTTAATAAATAACTTCCTTTTTTAAATTGCTTTTCAATGTTATATTTTGATAGCTGGATCTATAACCTTAAAGCTCAAACAAAGGACCAGAAACGGTGAAATTTGCATAACCCTTCACACAAAGGAATGTCACAAGAATCATGTCGTGAGCTTACAGCTCAGAGCTCTGATGTTCTCAATTCATCTAAATAACATCATCAATTCAAAAAAAAAAAAAAAAAAAAAAAATAGATCATTCAATTTTTTTATTAAAATAAGCAGTGTCTAAAGTTTGACGATTGTATAATTTTCTCGTTCTTTCACAGTAAATGTGCATCAACGCTGACATTTTCGCAACTTAAGATAATATTTCTGGCATTTAAAGTAGGCTCTTAGTGACATCATGAATATGCATTAAACCTCATTATGCACGAAGAAGTCATAGATACAAATCCACAACAAATTAAAAATTCGTAATGTAAATTACCAAAAAAATCAATTACCATTAAATTGTGACTGTTGTAATTGCAAAAAAATGATTCAATCATCTCACAGACACATGTAAAAGTGTAAAAATTAAAGATGAGTTTAATACAAAAGGGGTGTATTTATTATACAGCTCCAATTGCTGTTCCCTGACCCCAGATTTTCATAATTTCATACAATGATGTTATCAAAATTTGAGTGAACATAAAACAGATGGCCGAGTTATCTGCATCAAAATAACTTTCTCAATACTGACTGCATTTTTCTCCATCATATAATATTTGTTAACGGTAAGTACACGGTTATTTAATGTGAATACTGACATTTATGACTCCACTCTTTAACCATTTGCAATAAATTAAAATCACAATTAAGGTCGTAGAAATTTTTATGAATGTGCCAATTAAAAGTTGCAAAAAATCTCACAGTTAATCTGTTTTGTGCGAATGTTGGGGAAGACACGAAAATTCCTTATTAAATATGACACTGAGAATTTAATACCTAGTAAAAACGACTTATAAAAATTCGAAATTTGAAAGGTAACAAGACCCAAATCCAGCTCACGTAGGATTTTGGACATTTCATTTTGTTAAAAAAATTTAAACTTCAAAGTAACAACCCATTGATTTTCTTAATAATTACGTATATATGTATATACAGTTTTTAATAGAAACGTAATCAATTACCCTCTTTATTTCAAATAAATATTTATTTTGAAAGCATGTACTTATAATCTTCCATTCCGTTTATCCATATCAATATTGTTGATCAATAAAGCCACATAAATGCGTGGTAGAATTGAACTTAGATGAAAAGTTATATTCAAATGCTAGCAGCTGCCATCAAACAGTCTTATCTTATCACTACAATTAACACAACAAACCATTTTATTGTACCACAAAGACATGATAAACGATCTATATTCGAAGAATTTATACCAATAATAAGTAGAATATTTTCGCCAGACCCTTTTCATTAAATCTTACGTACACCAATATTTTTTATCTTGTATTCAATATTTCCTTTTCATTAACGAAACCAAACAAAAAGCTGGAAAATTCCTTAAATAAATTCTAAAACAATATTATTTTTGTACAGCGGAAAACACTTCATCATGATTGGAAATTATAGATAGTCTAATTTTGCAAAGACGATCAAGGATATGAATCATCTTGCAGTTTGGAATTTTCTAAAATTAAAATCTGAATTATTATTGAGTCATATCGGCAGTCTCACAGTCCTAAACCAATATTAACTTTTTAAGTAATCTGCTGCTAATTTGTACTCTAATTATAACTATGTATACAATGTCTATAGGTAAAGGAGATGACATTCCCATGTTGAGTGATCTTGTAACCTTTACACTCTACACTTTGTCGCCATTAGACTGCGGTAATAGCGCCTGAGAGGCCTGTAGAATGTAAATTGACTCCTGTCCAATATTCGACATAGTGTTGTGTTTATATTTTGTTGCTCTTATTGTGGTAGCGAAAACGACTTTATTGTTGGAGCCTCATAATAATCTTCTAAGCTACGTTTTAATTATCCTGAAATTTTCATTAAACTAAATAAAACATTATTGCAAATGTTACTCTTAAAATAAGCAAAGTTATTTCTGTTTCACATTAATATCTCTTTTGATTTCTAAAGGAAAAGGAGATATTTTATTACGTTTATAAATGGGAAATAAATGATGGAGAAAATTTATATAACCATTTACCCTATCAATAAAACCTTGAAACATATTCCTGTCTGAACTATTTTTAACTCAATTAATTTCTGTTTATTTTACCGGAAATGACTCTATGTAGTTTAAATGCCATTAATGGACTTCTACTGAAGTAAATATAAAAGGCGTATATAACAAATTAGGCGTTAATTAGATGTGAGAAAAACAAACGTTGAGCTTTCATCGTATTTTTTATTTTAAAATTGTGTATTGTGATTTATAAACTGTATCAAGGGTGAAATTTTAAATAACTCATCTTTCTGTTATTTAGTCATTGTCAAGCTTTTATAACAAAATGTAACGCCGAAATGTTCCTCTGAATATTCCGACTGAAATACAATTTTCTAGTAGAATTCTATTGAAATTAGTTTCCTTGGTTTAAAATAAAATAATTTAAGCAAGCTCGACGTCAAATCGAACAAGCAATTTTGCTGTTGTTCAATGAATTTGTCTCATGAGATCATTCCTACAAATTATTAAATTACATTAAAAGTGCCACACGCCGATCATTCGTTCAATCAACTTAAATAAATAATAAAGCTATTAAAATTGAATGAGCTTGTTTTATTACTTTGTTAACTGACTTCTGTTCATTTGATTTGACTGATGGTTCTTAAAAATTGTTAAAAACCGCAAACTGAAATCATGATAATAAAACACCCTTCAAGTGTCATAATTATTCACAAAAAATGTGTAACAAGTGATATTTAAAAGCATTTACTCTACTTCAGCTTGTTTTCTGAAAAAACAAGTTTGACTTATCGGTTCCGACAGACGCGTTTAACCTTAAGGGTAAATCAATGAAAATAAATCCTATAATTAATAGTAAACACGCTTGTTGATGGTTGCTTTAAGTATGGGATAAGTGGTTGTTTTTAGCACTTACATAGGTAAATATCACCTGTTGATGTTAAAAACATGAAAATATTGCAAAGTTGCGTGCTTTCATGAATGAGACAGAAAAAAATGAATTAACAAAGTGTTTGCACTTTTATCAAAAAAGAATAACTTACCAATAATGGATGGTTTCTCATCCATGATATAACACCCAACTGCATGAAAATTAACTAAAGTAATACAAATTATAGTTCGAAGTCCACCAAAACAACCAATAATAATAGGGAGCTGTTTGAGATTCAAATATTTAAAATAATTGTCTTCTGCGATAATCTTCACGTCATGAATTAATCTCAAGTTTCCTATAATTACTATTTATTAATGAAAACATTAAATTTAATAAGAAATGAAACCTTGAAAAGTAGAGTTAAGTGAACAAGATGCGGGAGCAATAAAATCGAGCCGTCAAAAGTGGTAAAAAGCAATCTTTCACAACCCCCTTATCTGTTCATGAATTATTTACTACACGACCCTGAAAGCAAAACCTTGACCGAATTTTATGCTAATAAAAAATTTTGGTTTTTTGATATTTTCAAATTTAAAAAATTTCTCAACTTAACAATCTTCATTAATTTATGAAAGACAGAACAAACCGCAAATGAATCGCTGGAAAAATAGTAAAAAATGTGCATCTAATACGAACTAACAATGATAATAAAAGACGAAAATGGTAACAATATAACAGGGAAAAGTATATAGAAATAATTTAGCAGTATGAAGAGGAGAAACTCAGAATTAAGCAAGAATGTTCACTCGATCTCACGCTGTTTCCTTTATTTATGTGCAAGAAATTGGAAACTCAATTCAGGTGAAGAATGGTAGTAGAAGACAAAATATCTTCTTGGACTCTTTCCACAATTTCAAATAAACTAAAAACAAATGGTTAATCTTGTTATACTTTTAACCATTTAGAACTGATAAACTCAAACAGAATAGTTTTGCGTCTTTTACTAACTAAATCAAAGAGAAAGTTTTGGTCCTTTTAGTAAGTAAATCAAAGAGACGACACCCCAAACATAGAAGTTTTAGTTAGGTCATTAAACGAACATCACTATTTTCTCGATATTTTATTGTTAATTTCAATCGATAATATGATAAAGGGTTGGTTGTAATCATCCAACAAACTTCTAACTTACATACTAAACTATAAATTCACAAACTAGATAATTAACCTTTATATGGAATCAACTTAGTTAACAGTGACTGTTCATAATTTAATAACACTTTTTTTTAATATTTATAGACAATCTTTTAAAGTCAACATTTAATAATCAGCCTTAACTGTGTTTATACTAAAAGCAAATTTACTTAAACTATGTAAACTTAATCAAAGGAGATTAATTAAATTGATTTTTGACATAAATTTACAATTTACAACTACAATTGCAAAGCAAACATTTCGCTACTTGATGAAATCAAAACCATAACCATAATCATCATCATTGCGAAGCTTTGATAATTAATTCGATCTGTCGATGTCGGTCGTATTATTATGTTAACGAATCCAGCACGTACAAACAGAAAAAGTGTGATTAGTAAAAATTGAATTTATATTTTATTACTGATGATTGTATTAACACTAGCTATAAATTCAAACAATGTAATTCTGTCCAATAAAGGAATAATTAATTTTCGAGAGAACTTTCAAACTTTCGTAATTTATTGAGATAAACACAAAGCTTTGATGATGGAAGTTAACTCCGGCGCATCCACCAATTTCAGCACATTGAAACTATGTCAAAATGGTCTAATCAAAAACACATTGTATATAACAATTACTCTTTTTGTTACTTTTTCAACTGTTTAATGTATAATAAGACAAATTATTCAATAAAATGGCAATTTTTCAAATTCCAGTTTAAATATTACATCAGTTCCCAGCTACTCGTAAGTAACTAAAATGCTATATCTGAACCGTTATTAAAACGAATTTTACACTTATATTCACTTTAATTTCAGAAACGAGTGCTGTTTATTCAATTTCAAATTATATTTTAATATTGAAGTAAATTAACTACAATCGCAACAACGCATTTGAAATAGACATCACGAATATGCTAATTAAACTCCCACATTGTTCCGATTGATGTTTATAAATCAACATAATCAAATGCTATACTATTTATTGAATAACTCGTATTGTATTAATTTTTTCAAAAAAATTCAAAGTGTAAATCACAAACGTTAAATAAATAAACTTATTCTCGAGTTTATGTGAATCAGTGTTTATTTAATTGAACGCAGAACAAACAAATTTGAGGATTTTTTATAGATTTATCTATGACCAAAGTGTTTATTCAGATTTTCACATTGAGATGTTAAACATTGCTGAGAAAATTGTTAATCAATGGATATAACTACCTACTGTAAACATAGTTAAAGTTTAATGTCTTTAAAGGAAAATTCGCTGGATTATCCTTTCCACACATCTTGCATTTAAGCAAAACGCTGCGTTAATTATTAATGAATTGATTCAGATTTTGAGATGATCCTTCGTATGTGTGTTTGCCTTTTCGTTAATCATTTATATAGTGTTCCATTTTAATCAACTCTCCGACAACTCTTCAGACTAATTAACATCACACTTGCCAACTCCAAGTATAATAAGTCTTCGACAATTTCAAGTATTGAGATTTTAAAACGTCATCAAGTATTCATTGAATTATTCTCTTTTTTCCAACCTGATCAATAAAGCCTCTTTTTTATAGTAACACCAAAGTTGGATGTATCGAGCTTTCAGAATAATTTAGACGAATGTCAACGAAACAGATCCAAAGCTGAATGCTTTCTCTTTTTAAACATTGCACTTCACTCGCAATACCACAACCAAATTCAAACAAAATAATACAAATATTAGGTCAATGTCAAAAATATTTACAATATTGCAACAGTAAGCTTTTAAAAAGCTTTATGTAAAAAAGTTGAGTATTCTTAGAAAATCCGATAAACGTAAACCAAGATGAAGCTGAAGAATAATCTGCAGGAAAATCTGCTTATGTCTTATAAGTGCTCGAACTTAGATGAAATTTATGTTGGAATTAATTTTTCCAATTTATATACAACCAAAAAAAAAAAATAATAATTTTCTCTAACAGCTGTGTGGAAATGCGGACTTTTCCCTCTTGTTTGTTGTAATTATAACGACAGGACGACAGGTTAAAAAACGTGAAACGAATTGATATGACATTCAGAAAGAAAATATTTTTTGTGAAATAAAAATAGAAATTTAATTTTTCAAGCCGTGTTGGAAAATATCACAAATCTTTGATTGTTTAGATATACAAAATATTTCCTAATAAAATTTTACTATTATACGGCTATATAAAATGCTATAAAAAATAAATGTAATATTCGCGCTTGTCATTTAATTCTTGTACTAAAGCCTAACACACATTTTACATCGCATGTCTAGTCGCTATTATTTATTGTTTAAGCAAACGGAAAAGAAGATCGAAGTGGAAATGTTCAATGATTAACATATTGAGCTTAAAATATAAACAAACATAAAAGCTATTAAAACAATTTAATTATCAAACTAATGATAATTGTTTTATCTTAATCATAAATAAATATGATAGTTGCCGCTTTAATCCTTTGAAAATTGATCAAGAATTCAGAAAAGCTTTGAAACAACAATAATTCAATAAAACTAATTAATTGGCTGTTGTGTAAATATTACGTAATTATTATCAGAGTAATACATAGTGAGTTTTAATTGGTAGAATAAAGCAAAATCGATGTACCGAGATTTGATATTTCCATTTTCCAAACATTAATTAATAAGAGCTAATTTCCATACATTACTGGATCAACCTAACACCAAAACCGATGGAACAAATATTTGAAATTTCCTATTCCCGTTATTCCATTGATTGAATTAAACGAGAAAATAAAAAGTTTGTGATATCGACTTTTACGTAATATTTTATAAGTCCATTTTTCAGGACCGAATTGATAGAAAGGAATAAAAATTCGATGTTTTTTGTGAATCTAAAATTTTAGGATAATTATTAGACCAACTGACCAACTTTTCTGACAGAGCAAATCAATTAATCCAACAGTTTCGTTGGGGGCAGATATCGGTTTTATCAGTACGGCGGGTGACAATCCATTTATAGAGTGTATTAGAGGGAATTAATATTATTGGAGCAAATCACATTTGATTTTTCCAAATTTTCTCTATACAAACTGTGATGGGTGCAAAAAGCAGATGATTTTTCATCAGAATTGACGTCCCTCGTTAAAATGATAGCGTGTGTTGAAGAAAAACGAACTTTGCCTTTGATACAATATATTTTTAGCAGCGCACCTTTCTACTTTGTTTGGAGAGGAAACGTGATATATGTTATACCTACAGACTTGCAAAGATACAGTTGATAAATGTTGTTTTTTTAACAAGGAATGTAATGTTGCTTTATAATAGAACAATCCAAACTGACAAACATTCAACAATTACTTAATTATCGCTTCGTCTCCTCCACATTCGTCCGAACTTAATCCCCTTGAATTTAAATGGTATTATAAAATTAATCCGTCCGTCGCTCGGTAACGGAGTAGGAAACATGTAGGGTGAAAAATAAAGGAGCAGATGCTGGATATATGCTTTATAACGTGTAATATCCTATCTAGTTCACTTTGTCGGTTGGAAAAAGAGTTAGAAGGGGATAAAACAACCCTTCCCATACAACACACAACAATCGATAAATCGTTCAGGTGGAAAATGCCGATTAAAATTATTAATAAACTAGATAATAGGTGGTGAGTTGTTAACAAATAAATAATAATTTAGCAAAGCCGGATTTTAACTAAACTAAGTGCTCCATAAATATATAAATAACCCAAAATGAATTTATTCCATAAAAGAAACTTGCTATATACTATTTTAATTTTAGATACTCGCGTGATGAAAATCGTGAGTTTGTCAACTTTTTCGGTTAGTGTTTCATTGTCGTTATTTTTTTCTAAACTGCGAAAATTAAATAAAAACCTTGATGGAGTAAAGTATCAGTTTTCCTATCCGTCGATTCAAGTAAATGAAGTGGAAATATGGCAGTGTTCTCGTATGATAAACGCAAATTCTTATATAACAACATCACATATTTCATTTTGGAATAGCCGGAAGTGAAGATACGTCAATTTTTTTACTAAGAATACATAAATAAATAATGGTTGAAAAGGATGTTTTATAACGAGGTGTTTGCATCAGAAATAATTCCACAAATCGGAGTATGAAAGCAGAATATAGAAAAAGTGAATGCGATTACAAAAAAAAAAACGGCTAAGAAGTGGGTTTTAATTAAATGGAGCGTAAAGTTGGTTTATGGGAGAGTAAATTAAAAATGCAATTTGTTTTGGTGTTGTTGAAGTAGCAGCGATGATAGGGACAAGTTGGTTTAAAATGATCATTTCAGGAGCGACAACATTAATCAATGACAAGGCCACCACCCCTTTGCGAGAGTGTGAACTGAGGCTAATAAACTCGCCTCAACGAATAGTTATGATTGATGTTTGTTAATAAATTAACTATTAGGTTTTTGTCTAATTGGTGGTAATTTGAATGGTGGATCATAGAAAATAAACTACAGGGTGCAAAGGGTTCAAATCTCGGTACCTTCTTCATCTTCGTACGATCGTCGAACAAGTCGAATACCCACTCCGTTCATCCTTTCGTAAGGGTGGTTTTCTACGAAATGGGTTCTCGTATATAAGCGCACGCGGTTTACCCGGTGGGAAATTTGCGACTACCGCAAAGGTCACCATGTATATGTTAATTCAGGGTGGATTGATCGACCTGCGTGATTTTTAACAAAATGAACATCACTTCCCAAATCTAAACTTTAGTTAACTATCACACCCTTTTGTAATTATATTAAAGTGACCGTGAACTAAATTCTTCCAGTCAATACAACATACTTATAGATTTATTGACGGAAATAGAAAATTCGTCCTGTAAACACGTGATCGACAACAGGTAGAGAAGGAGGGTAAAACACGCGTCGCACCCCTATCTAAATAAATGAAATTAGAAGGAAAAACACTAAAACAGTAAAAACACCCCTTCGTGTTAAAATCATACCAACAACCTTAAGCTATAATTTTTACTAAAATAGATATCCGTTTGTTCCAACATACCTTGAACGATCGGTTTTCTATGACCGGCATTTTCCGACGGCAGCAGTTTCTCCCTCGCACGATCATCCTCCTCTGAAATATGGGAATCACTGTATTTTCCATAAATATTATTAGGCTCTTCTGATTTTGAAACGCGAAAACGTTCAGGCATTTTAATAACTCAAAAATTATTTATTTATTATTACTGACACGAAATTGATTTTTTATTTTGTCTTTTATACATTACACACCACAAATTCAAAACTTGTTTAAATTTTTTAAGTGACAAATTATTGCCAACTTACAAATTTGAATTGTAGTCTACACTTATTGTTTAACCGCGCAGAAATTCTCAAAACTGACAGCTGTCACAATTTATAACAATATTTGTTTACCTCTTCAAGCGCCATCTACTATTTAAAGTAATACATTTAGTGCCATCTATCCATCAGTAGCTGTAATGGTTTTTACGCACTTATCGATTGGGGTTACATAACATTTAAAAAAATCCTCACAATTAAATTTTAATGGTTCAAGAAAAAATTCGATTTTTAACGTATTATAGAACTATATTTCGATAAAATTTGTACACAAGTCTAAAAGTACAACAACAATAAACATTTTTGAAATAAACTGTACTTAATACAACCCTATAACCACAACACAGAACATGTAAAACAGAAACAATTTTTAGCTAGAAAACTTTTAGTATGCGTTTATACGATTGACATTCTTCACAGATTGCACTGTAGTAAGAATTTGAGCATTACTGATCTATTCGACTATAAGTTGCATTTATATAAATTTTACAACAAATTTGAGCAACTTGCTCAAGACTAGTACAAGTTATCAACAATACATTCCTCACAGTAAATTCGGCGGTTGTAAATAAGCTGAAGCTGAATTAAGTAACCCAATTCTTTGTTTTTGTTTCCTTTGTTCAGCCATTTGATCTTTCAATTCCATTAACTGTTGTGATAAATTCGTAACCAATAACTGTGTATTTTCCAATTGGGCTTGAAGACTTCGCAATTCGATCTGTTCACCTTCTCCTTCAACAGCAGCTAAAGACATAGCACGCAAACGTGGAAACCAATCCAAATTCGATGCTTTTACCATAGCATAAACATAACTTTCAGGACCGGTAAATTCTGTCGGATCTTTTACTTTAGTCAATACAATAAAGTACAAATAATGCCACATGTTATGTTCACATTTAATGTGTTCTTCAAAACTTACGGTTTTGTTATCAAAAGCTGAACGATTTAAACCACAGATAAAACAAGTATTTTTTAAAATCAACTCCTTTTGTTGTTTTTCTGATCTTAAGTCGGCAAAAGTGTCGATTATAACACCAAAAATCAAATTAAGTACGATAATAATAACCACGAAGAAGAATAGTAAGTCGTAGACAACGCGAGCAACGAAAAGAGCTTCTTCACTACTTGGAGCTCGCAAAATATCACCAATTCCACCGCCATTTCTTAATCCTTGATTCAAAGTTGTTACTATACACATTATTAATGAATCGCAAGCTCGTTCTTTTTTTTCTTCACCAGGATCCACAACTGTACAGTATTGAGCATGATCAGCGTATTTATTGCCTGTTGTATCCGAAACTGTCTCGCAGATTGTCTCATCTACAATTTTAATATTAAATTTATAAAATAATTGATAAAAAAACCAACCTGATTTCTTTTTAACGCTAACAATAAAGTCATCTTTAAAGAACATATATCCAATTATTGAAAACATATAAACAAGGATTAGAGCTAAGACTGCTGTTAAAATAATCGAACGTCCGTTTCTTGTTACTGATCGGATTACATTTAAAAGAGTCTCTTCTCGATAAACAACGTCAAAAAGCTGAAATTTTGTTGTTAAGTTTGTTTTACTTTTAATTTTTTTAATTACCAAAACTGAATAGAAGAAAGGGTGCATTAGAAGACCCAACATACAAAAAACAAGATAAGCCAGATGGTAAACAAGTTCAGCGTCGGTGAGTATTTGTTGATAGGTTTTGGTAAGTGTACCATGATTGCCCATTATACTGACTAGATGTATTCCTTTGAGTAAAATAGTAACAGTGCCCAAAAGCCATAACGTAGGTTCTGGGCCTAGAGAGAAAATCAGTCTCAGAATAGTAGAAGCTACTAACGTTCGGATTCCTGTCTCTCTAGGTAAAGTAACAACAATTGCAGTTGATGCTAACATTGCAACCCAAATTAAAACCGAAATACTTGAACTTATTTCTAGAAAAAACAAAACATAAAAATCTAAAAATTATTAAAATCTTACTTACTAGGTAAAGTATCTTCGAAAGGATAAAAGAATGCCACAATTAAATTAATAAGTACAGCACAATTGAAAAGAATGTTACTCCACAACGACATATAACTACTAACCCAAAATAGTACAGGCTGGGCTCTTAATTTTTTCTGCCATTTCATTTCATTGAACATCGATTCAGTCCGTTCAAAGAAATCGACAACTTTGGAACCTTGATCATCTCTTTCCGCTGTATTAAAAACTCTAACTTTAGTATCAGTTGTAATATATTCACATATTTCCGGTATTGGGAATACAATTTGCTCTAATGTGCGATCGTGTCTAACAATTTCAATTTGTGCGGTATGAGTAGCATAATACAATAATGCTTTTTGAATTTTCGGATCGCTTCCAAAATCAGCTGGTTTAAGTAGTGCTGCTAACTCCTTATTATGTTGAGCTAATTGATGACAAAGAATATAAATATTATGTCCGACTTCTTTCGGTGAAACTGCATCTTCTACACTTCCATCATCAACTTCATCATCATCTTCAGCTGTTTCTTGATGGAAAGCGCGACAGGCAACATCAACTAATTGCTTCGGATTCATATTATACAAAATTCTTTCAGCGTTTTCGCTATCACCGCGACTTTCCATTATTGCTAAAAGTAATTTCGATGCATTGTTTTTCAATTCTAACACTAAATCCATTCTAGTTTTGCCTAAAGGATTGATATCGTTCAAAATAAGAGCTGTGATTATATCTAAACCATTTGATTCATGAGTTGCTATACAATTCTGGTTTTCATGACAAGGTCCTTGGCAGTATTCAGTAAGCGTTTCAAGAGTTTGATTAATTAGAGAGACGTTATTTTCATTTATGTATAAACCCAACAAACCTAAACCTCCAGTAGTCGATCCACAGATACAATCCAAAAACATTAAAGTCTCCGACACTAAATTATAATTTGTCTTATTATTCTGATTACGTAGAAGATTTTGTAATGCTGGGTTATGATTTTCACACAAAAGTTGCAAAAATCGTAAAATTGGCTGCATTATTAAAACTTTATTAGACAGACTGTTCTGATCATCTCTATCTCTGTGTTTCTCTAATTTTTCTGCTAATAAATCTTCAAAAGCTGACGCAGTACCTGAGGTTACGGTTCCGTCTTCACCGACAGCCATATTACGAATTTGCGCATACGCTTGCGATGTTGACTCAGCTGCTCTACTTAATTCCTCTCTTAATTCATCAGTTATCAAAATCCCATTCGATTTTCCGCCTTGTTTTTTTGATACTTTGTCTAAATCTTTACCGTCTTGTTTGTCTTCATGCGCTTTTGCTGCTATATCCGACGTGTTCACACTAACAGTCGATTTGATTTCCTGTTGAGACCCTTTCATTTTATCATAAAATACCTATAATAGTAACGTGAGTATTACAAAAAATTCAAAAATATTAAACATACCCTGAAAAACGCTTGACTTAAGTCACCCCCTAATAATTTATTGAACATACTTTTTTGGATAATAGGATTTCCTCCCTCTAAGAGAGCAATTCCTAATTCAACAGCTTCTCCAAAAATTGATGGGGAATTCACAGAATTTATCACTAATTCTACTACTAAATCAGAAGCACCCTCTCGATCCAAATGAGTTTGAACTTCATGTAAAGTGCGTCCAGCTCGGCTTAAAACTTTCGCTAAATATAAAATTATTAATATTTTATGGGTAAAAAAAATTGCAAATTACCCCCAGGTCCATGCATTACAGAAGACAATTGAAAGCTTCCCATATCGATAGTATCATGTTTTTGCACAAAAGCTTTTCCGAAATATCTCGCCAGAAGACTGTTTCTTAACACATCACCCTATAAATTAAAAAAATTAGAAAAACCCACAAAAAATAAATTTGAACATTAAACAAAAAAGTGTGTGTGGAAAGGGAATTTTGACACGAAAAAACACGAAGCAAAGAACATAATCATACCATATTAGTTTCAGTTTTGTCACTTTTATCATTCTGAGCAGCATGTTAAAGATAGATAAATAAATAAATGTAAAAAAATGTTTAAATTAAACTAAAATTAACCTTCTCTCCATATTCTGGATCTATAGCCATCATTTCTCGCAGAGTTCTTAAAACTTTAACACATAATTTTTCCTCTTTCTCTTCTAATAATGTTTCTGTATGTTTAATGAGTCTGAAAATTGATATTTGCAAAAGAAACAAGATCGTTTTATAAATTACCGTCTAATAAATCCTCCACTTTCACATTTTTTACGCGACTCAGTCCCTGGAGGGAAAAGAAGTTCTGGGCGATACAAAACATCGACTAAAAGACTTAACTCTGACTGGACTAATGGTTTTAATTGATCTTCAAGTAAAGAAACAATGTCTTGAAGACCTTCAATAATGCTTCTGTCTAAACGCATCAACTAGAATTGTTTAAATAAATTTAATTTCATTTCGATATTAAAAAATGTATACCTGAGATTGAGATCTTTCTATTTTTGGAGTCTTTGAAGCTTGCAACCATTTACTTGTCTGTCTGGTTAAAATAGTCGCTTTATTGAACATGGCAGCTACTTGACTTTCTAAATCAAGAGGAATAGCAATTCCTCTATTTTTGGCTAAAAAATTACATTAATAATTTTGAACTTCTTTTTAAGTTTCTACTAACCAACTTCAGATAATGTTCGGATACAGTTTTCTACATTAAACCTTTGTGCCGCTGTAAGCCACGGACATTGAGATACTCTGAATGCTGATTGTAATAATTGTACAAAAATTGGTTGTCTTGTCTGTAAAATCATCAAATTAGTTTTAAAATAATTGATTGTGAAATAGTTAGTAGCTTTATTTTTCCAATTACAAGCATTAGACATTAGAAACTAGACCAGAAAGCAAAATTCTGTTAATGTCCGAACAAAGATTAGCAGACTGCGGATGATACTTACATTAGAAGAAAATGGCGAATGTTTGAGCGGAACGTTAACAGAGAACGGATCATAATCATCCATTGTAGAATCACTCCAGAAAACCCTTGCTTCATGCAGATGTTTCTAATAGAATCCCCATTAAAAGGCACCATAGAAAACGCCGTTTGTTATATTGATAGTTTTTTTTTTTTAAATAAAAATTACTACTCTAATTTCTAACAAAAACTATCAATACAAATTAAGCATAGAATAAAGCACATGCAAATAAAACCCAAAACAATGAAGAATGTTTTTTTACCTGTACAGTTGTACTTTGGTCTGAAAACGGGCTATTAAAGAACGTTGAGATTATATTCATAACACAATTCGTAACGTAATTTTCTAAAGCTTTATCTGGATGTTTTCTATCAGTTGGAGCTGTTGCAATATCAGCCATATCGACAAGAAATGATTTTTCGAATAAAGTCCACATATGATTTGATGTATAAATTTCTTTCATCTCTACTTCAGTATCAATATAACAATGATTCAAAAATCCTACGTACGCTTCTTTCACTTCTGGGATACAATCAGGATGAGTTACCATTGCAACGATATCATCTAATGGCAGTAGACTATGACACTTTATCTCGGTGTAAACATTTTTACCCATTGTACAACAAGCTAATAATTTTACTAATTCAACGTGATATTTCAACGGACTTCCTTCGTCCATACAATGTCTTTCTGAACGCATCATTTCGATAAAATGATTGAACGATGCTTTATCGTTATAAAAAACTAAAACATCTTCGCCTGCATTAATCAACTGAAAAATCTTTTTTAATAGAAAAAAAATTAATAAATAAAAACATACTTCTTGCATAACCATATCTTGACACTTTCTAATGAATTGATTTTCAGCTTTAACAATAGTTTGCAGGAATTTTAAATACTGGACGTGTCTTCCATGACTTTCAATACAATGTACAAAATGTTGAATAACTTTTTCATTGACTTCGTTACATAAAGTTGAATTGTCTTGAAAAATTGCACAAACGGTTTGAGCTTCTCTTATCTATAAATAAAAAACAAAAAATATAATTAAATATTTCGGAATATTCTCATACCCCTGGATTTAAAAACAGATCTAAATGTTTATAAAGTAAAACTTGATTCTGTTGATTTCCTAAACAAAAATTCTGAAGAAATTCATGTGCAAGTCTCATTAATTCATTCATTCTAATGTCTTCTTTTTCATCGTACGGTATTTGAAGTAAATCTAAAACTACAGTATGTACTCCGACATTTCTTAATAAACGTTGTTCATGTTTTCGTGGCTTAATCATTCCACTTGGTGAGCCTTGAGTACACAGTTTATTCATACGAATTAATATTTGTTGAATTTTTTTGTATTCATCAGCTTGTTCGGGATGTAAAGGAGGACCCACGTCTAAATTAATCGCCGAACTTTTTTTTTCTAAAACTAAACTACCAAGACCTGGCGTTTTTGATGAAGTTACGTCTTCTTCTTCTTCTTTATTTTTTTTACTACTTGTACTGTGTTCATCAATACATTTCGATTTGTAAACCCACAATTCTGATTTTTCAACTGATTGTCTTAAAACATCTAAATCAGCTTTTATTTGTTTGTAGGATTCTACGTCGCTGTCTGAGACAAGTAATTGAACCTAAAGATTATTAAATTAGTGTAGACTATTATTATTATTATTTTAAATAAATACTTGTCTAAACGCTTGCAATACTTCTTGTCTTTGACTAAAATGTCTAAAGAGTAAATGTAGAGCGCCGGATACTAATGGTGGATAATCATGCATTGTTAAATGGAGTAAAACACGTAAGAAGGTTCTTCCTCCATGCCCGTCTAAATCTAAAACGGCACATTCTTCACTACTACCAAAAATACCTTCAGCTTGACTTCCAATTAATTCCAAATCTATGTTTTTCTGTCCTAAATTTAAAGAATCACCACTACTGTTATTTTTTTCAGATTCATCAAATTCCTGTTTGAAAATGCTAAGAAGACAACTGATGCGATAATCAAGACGGACATCAAGTATAAACTACAAATATTCATTTAACAAATAATGAAATTAATAAAAAGTTATACTTGTAAAATTTCAATGATTTTCAATTTTGTATCCATAACTAAAGGATATTCTTTCATTCCTTTTCCTTGAGCTGAATTTGTATTGACAACTGATCGGCCAACTGGTCCTAAAGCCAACGATGTCATAACAGCCCCCATATCGCCTATAGATCTCAAGACTCCACCTTCAGCTATTTAGAAAAAAATTACATTTATACATTAAGAAATTAGAAGATGAAGATGATAAGCATTACAAAGTGCAAGAGTTAAGAAAGATAATGAAAAGCATTAAAACCCACACACACACACATAATAATTTCTACCTCTCTCATCCCGCAGGGTTTCTCCAGCTGCATAAAAAATTAGCAGTGACTGATTTATGAAAAAACAAAATAATAAACTTACAATCTATATCTCCTGTAGGTAATCGACCATCAGCAAAATCATTTTCAGAAACACAATCCAAAATACTTAGCAAAGTTTTTGTTAATCTAAGCAAATCAGAAAAACTATAAAAGCCAAAATATATTAATTCTCTAGCTAGTTTCACAACCTAAAATTTTAAAATCAAACAAAACACAATCTACGAGGTTATTAACACACCTCAAATGTTAATTTATTCTGTTCTTGATCAGCAAAGGACCACATTTTGGCAACTACGTTACAAAGATAGTCTTCTACAAATGCAATTGTTGAGCAAAATCTTGCACGGACTGCTTCTTTATTAGGATCTGGAGTTTTATTGCTATCGTAACTAAAAAACGACAATTAATTTATTTCAATTAAAAAAAAAACATAATCCTACTCGTTTATAGACATTTTTGATGGAATTTCTGACCACAGTCGAGCGTATTTAACAGGAGTGACAGGTTCTTGTGGATCTCTGTCCACATGAAGATGCAACATTAATCGACAGAAAGATGCTCTAAGATCGAAACTAACTGTCTCATCAGCCATACATTTGAGTATTAATTCAATATCTAAATGTGGCGACAGATTATTTAGAGCTAAATATTGCCTATTCAGACACATATTCGAAAATAAATCCAACTGATGTCGATAATAATCTAAAATTGCTTGATCATCTCTACTCCCTAGTTTAGCATTTTTACAAAGTTCTGTTAAAGACATCGACTTTTGCCGGTTATTCCATAACAAAATTATTTGGCACTCTTCAACAACAGTCACCAATGGTTCTAATTCTAAATCATCACTTTCTAAATTATGCTCTTCACTAACTTCTTGTACTTCAACTTGCGTCTTCATCATGCGCGTTTCAATCAAAATATCGGAATTTTTCTGACTTAAAACACTCTTACAAATTAATTCTTGCGTAACAGGAATGGCTTTTTTATTTGAAATGCATAGATCTGATAAATAATCGAGGAATCGCGACTCCCAATTACTCATATTTTTCCTGACTAAGCCAACAAATGTTTCAATTTCAGCAGGAGTTATATGTTTTTCTAATAATTTTCGATTGTTATGTAAAAGTGCTGTTATTGTATCTTCGGCTAAAATATCATAACCGATTTGTTTTTGCATAAAACCGAAATGTTTCGCGATATATTCTTGGTTTTTTCTATAATCTTGTTGACTTAATCGTAAAATTCTGTAACATAACCGGAATATGTATTTATAGGGAGCATGTCGCGGATCGTTAAGTTCTTCAATTTTTAAAAATGGCCCGTCTCCAGTAGTATCCAAAAACGGGCCTTGTAGAATTTTAAACAACTGTTTGAGAATTGCTTGTTCTCTTAATAATTTTTGTCTATCTCTATTAGGATTTGTAACAACTAAATCTAAAGCTTCAGTTTTATTTTGTTCATTTTCTAATTCAGCTACGAAGTATACTATGTCTTGTAACAGCGTCGTTAAAGATCGTCTTTCGTTATGTGAAATGGTCCCTTTTTCCAATTTAACTGATAAAGACGATAATAATTTACAAGCGTCATTGGCAAAATCTAAATCTCGTACTTCGACTGGCGAAACCGAGATTAAAGCAAAAGCTTCTTTATCCTCTTTCATCACAGCACATCCAACTTTTGACATAACTGGTTTCTCCTCATCTTTATCAATAGGTATAGATGTAGAATGAACCCAACTATTAGTAAATAAATGATGTAATCTAACATAGCTACTTTGTGGCACAAGAGAATCAGCTCTGGTTAAACTAGTAGGATCCAATTCAAAAAGTGATGCTATTTCATTAGGATAAGCAACAGGAACAAGATGATAGACAGCTGCTTCGGCTGAATCCGTTCGAAGTTTACTCCTGCCTTGATCCGCTGTTGAATCATTATCAACATCAGCAGCTAAATATTGTCCAGTTGCTAAATGTTTAAACCGAAAAAGCGAATCCCAATGCCCAGCGCCACCTCGACATGGATCATGCTGTACTACTTCAACTTCCCATAATGCTTTACTACTTGTAGCAGCAGTTGCACTAGTACGTCCAGTAGTCCGCAAAAACACATGCTGTGTTTTTTTATACTCATCCATTGTTAGAAACTTCTCTTGTTCAGCATGAAACAATCGAACCACATCCCCTCCTTTTAATATTTCATCCGAATTTTCACGATGTTCCATGAAAAGTGTTACCTTCCATGATGTACTGCCATTAACTACATTAACTTCTTTACAGCCAGGATTATCAGGAAGTTCATGATTAGCAGCAACATGTAATACCTGTTGTCCTGCATTTACAGGATTCAAAATAACTTTATCTCCTAACACTATATTATCACCAGTTGCTCGTAATTTATAAAATGGTAAGATATAAAACCATGAACCTTCATTACCATTACCATCTAAGTACACACGCATTGCATTTTTTTCAAGAAGTGCTGGCAATCTTTTATTTACTGTTAAGTACTTATTCGATTTTAAATGCAAAAGCTGAACTACGCTACCGTATTGGACATTTGTTCCTAGAAGCTTTTTGTTTTCTGTGTCGTTTTGCTTTTTCTCGATCTCGGCTGCGTGCTATAAAAAAATTTTTTTTTCAAAAATCAATCAATTCGAGCTTAAATCTAACTAAAACGTTTCGTCTCGTTCGTCCATGGATTTTATTTCTTTAGTCAAAATGATTCAATTTGATTATACATTATTATGAATGTTTGAGAAATTTTGAATAAAAGTTGATACAAATTTCCACGTAGCGCCACCTATAATTCGAGTATCGCACTTAAAATTAATACTTTCATTTTGTAAACATTTTCATTATAAATTATTGTTTACATTTTAGAGCACTTAATCTCTTTTGATTACGAAATTACGGTCAAAAAAGATTTAAAAAAACCGTTAATGATATTTCACAAAAACGTTTGATTTTTTTTTACGTTATCGAGATCAAAAATACAATTTCCGTTCAATGATTACAATATAATAACTTTCAAACAACCTGAAAATATCACGTATTATTTACAGATCCGCTCTACAAAATATTTATAGTTAATGGCGATTTTCGTTAATATGTAATATACAAAGTTTATAGTTAGGAACGCAAAATATTCGCTTTTCTGATATAAAAACGATTTTTTTGACTCACATGCAATCTTTTCAACAGGTTGGTGTCCGTATTCGAGCCCATACTTTGCTTTGCAGCTTTCCAGAACTGCTTTTGAGCAGAATATCTGTTCATGGGACATATTTTGAAAAGACAGTCTCTGAACTTTTTTGGCGGATTAGATAAGTCTCCAGCTTCTGGACAAACAACGCAGCGATCATCGACCAATCTATAATTAAAAAAATTAAAAATTTTTGAATAATTTGTTGTTGTGTTACCCTAAAGTGCTGAGGAATCCACTAACAGTTCCTTCTGCATATAAAGAGACAATGTCTCCTAAATGCAGAAGACTGGACGAACCAATTTCATTCATTTTGATATGTTCGAATTTTCAAAGCTCCAGCGCTGCTAACATTGTACTTCTAGTAATAAAACACAAGTTTATGGAATGTTCATGTTTAAAATCGATTGTTTGTATAATTTATCAAAAAATCGATAAATATTAAATGATTGTTACTATTATTTAAGTAAGAAATCATAAAAAATTCTACAAAAATTAGGTTATGTATCAACTTACGGATGTAATCCACAAAAAAAAGATAATTTTTTCAAATTTCAAGTTATGAGCGACATATCAAATGAATTTCTATAATAATTTAACGAAAGTAAATAGAAATTTTCGCATAACACACAATTTGCTTACACTACACAGCAAAGAAACAAACCTTGCAAAACAGAAACAGATATTGATGAGTTGCTCAGATAATCTAGGTGTTATTTGATCGATGTATCAAAAAGAGATAGAATTATTAATCTAACTCACTTCAACCAATGAATAGAGAATAGAGGCCAAGTTACAATAAATTTCCTTGTTCGTTGTTTAACTGAAATATCACTAAATAAATTTGTCCACAGATATATTTCATTGTGTGATATTTAAATTATGATTTTGAATAATTTGGGTTATTTATTAAAAGAGAAATTTAATAAATTTAGTTCTTTATTACTGTTAAATGCTACCAAATGACCTACACTTATTATCTTAGTAATAATCGAAAATTACAAACTCGTGATGTAGTTCATGTATGGACAATATTATTTTTGTTTTGACTTGACTCTAGAACAAAGTATCAAAACAATTCATTTTTCTATTTCATGTGCAAATATTGATCTTGATTAAATTACACATATGAAAAATATATTAAGATTAAATAAGACACAATATTAATGTATTTACAATGAGACCATAATTATATCAATGGTGTAACTTTAAAAAAGTTAATACAAGTGACAACAACTTAATACCTATTGCACTAACTACAGATGTAGAGGAAACATACTGTACAAAAATTTATAAAGAAATTGTAAATTGTACACATCATAAAAAGTTTACATTTGGTCTTCCTGATAATAAACTTTTGATAAAAATAGTAAAAAAAATGAATAGAAAAAAACTTTAAATAATGTGTACTCACACAATAAAAATTTCCTCCACTCAAGACTAATTCTATAAAATAAATATGTTGCTACGCTCATTTCATCACAATATTAAACTTAATAATATAGATGACATATTAAGTATTTTTTACAACTAATCCAAGCTTAATTAATAAAAGAAAAACTAAATAATTTATTTGAAATGAAGCAATACGTAAACTGTGCAACACAATAAACTCTAAAAAATGCAAAACAACCTATTTGAAACCTAATGCACATCACATATAACACTAAAAAGAATTTGTTATTCTTAGCAAAGAGAGGATTGAGCGAGCTTTTGATAGTAGACAGCCTGCGTTATAATTCCATATCTTCAGCTTCATTTTCTGAAAAATCTGACATGGTTGATTCACTATCTGAACTTACGTTCTCTTGTCCTCTTAACGCTTCTTCAGTTGCGTATTTCCGTACATATTCTGAGACTTTCTTCTTGTACTCTTCTGGCTTATGTAAATACATTGCAGCTGCATCCCCATTCAAGGGATCAATAGGATTCGGGTATGTTAGCAGTTGTGGAAGAAACGATTCGAAAATATTCGATAAATCTGAAATAAATTAATCAATTTTGGGATTAATTATTTGCGGGAAGTACCATAAAGGGCAGTCCAGGCTTGGTTAATCACGTCTAAACAGACAGTGCCTGAGACTTCATCTATATTTGGATGATACACTCTATTCATGAACCCTATACTAGGTGATTTAAAAGGATAATGTTCAGGTAAATGAACACGTACTTTCCATACTCCTCCTTCATAAGGAGCTATAATAAAAAAAGAAAAAAAAAATAGATTGTAGAGTTTATTCATTCGAAGACTTACTTCCTCTGGGTCCGTAAAATTTTACACAAAATTCATTGAGTCCTCCTAGAATAGTGACTTCATGTTTACTTTCAATTCTGATTTTTTTCAAGTTAAGGAATATTAAAGAAAAACATTGTGATGGACTTAATGATATAAATAGCTTATGGTGTCAGTGGATGGAATGTGAATTTGATAAAAAAGTCCATAAGTAAATTTCTAGTGTGCGATACCTCAATCAGCTGATACAAAAGATAATGTTGTTGTTTACTTTTAGATCGCACAAAGAAAGGATACAGTTTAATAACATCTGTGTCCATACGTCGTTTTCCTGCACTTGGAGACGACATAATTCTATTGTCATAAAAATATTACCATGAATTTAATATCCGAGAGTTATTCTCTTGACTTGAGACGTAATCACTTCCACAACACAATGGCCGTGATAAACCCAACAAGTAATCCAACCAATCCACATCCGATTTTCGACAACCTTAACGTTAAACAACAAACTCCCTACTGATTACTTTCTGCGCATGATTCATCAGCATTTTTTAGGGGGGAAAATGGTTTTCGAACAAAAGAACTAACAAATTTCTATAAATTATCCTCATCCTCACAATTTCCGATTCCTTAAATCTCTCTACCTTCCAAATTTTACCCTTTTATACCTTTACGTAATCATTTCCTTAAATTCGCAACTGTTCTTTTATATCACGCATTTATCCTTGCCTCTATTTATAAAAACAAAGAAGTTATTTTAAATTTTTTACCGTCATTAATTAACTTACGGAAGCTTAGAAATGCGCCCACGTTTACCATGACTTTTGTTTTTATGGAAATCCAAACATTAAATAATTTGCGTTTTAATGACATGTCCCAAAAAATAACAAAATTCAATTTAATTAAACATGTAACATAGTAACGCAATTTTTTCATTCAAAATTAAAAAAAGATTATATACATAGTGAGGTGAAAAAACCTGTTCATTAATTATTTTAAAACAAAAGAATTCACACTGAACATCGATGTATTCTATTATTCCTTTTTCCGTTATCAAACTATGACTCACCCAGTATATCTTCAGAGTTAATGATCATTTAATTCAGAAAACAATTATTTGAAAATGACATCACCTAATGTAATATATTACATCCATAATTATCGACAATTTAAATTTCTCATGCGAATAAACTGGCCTTAAACCTTGCATAATTTTTTCTCTTATCACATACAAATGAAAGTAGATAAGTCAGAAATAATTAAAAAAACCGCTATAATTAAGCAAAAAATCTATCAAATGTTATATCCTCGATAAATTTTGTAATTAACATTCCGTCGTCTCCTGACAAAATTTGTTTTTCAGTCACGGTAATGTGGCTATAAATTTTATTATTAATCATTTTGCACGTAAATTAAATAAATAAAAACACTTCCACTGCTATTTTTATTCAATAGTATAAAACAATTATGATTGAGTTAGGCAACCAATTATACATAAAACCATAAAAAGGTAACAGAAAAATCACATTTTAGGTAAATAAAAAACAAAAATAAATAAATCTATTGCGCTCGTAACAATTGTTCAGCTATACCGTCAGTTTTTGGAGTTGGTGGAGTGTTTAACACATACTCTGACACTGAAATATAGACAGCAACTGCGATCCCTACAATAGCAGCTAAAATCGTATTTTTGTTTAAAATAATACAAGTGGCAATACAGAGACCTAAATAAGTTAGGTATCTTGTTAAGAAAACGTGTTTTTTGCGGCTTTCTTGTTCTTCATCTAAAATAAAAAAATCTAGTAAACAGTCATTATAAAAAAATTAGTTATACCTGTACACATATTGTCAATTAAAACATAACCGTCCGCGCATTGAGTACACATGTCAGGTCCATCGCCAGTACAAGCCGCACAAGCTCTATCACAGTCTAAACATTTATAAGACCCATCATTGTTAACACAAAATTGATTCTTTCTGCAAGGTGAACGAGACGCTGCACATTCATTTAAATCTAAACATCCTTTTTCGTCGTTTTGTATCCATCCGTCTTTACATTTTACGCAACCTAAAAATTTTTATTTTATGTTTAATATAATAATTGTTTTTATTACCCAAAGGACCAGCTTTAGTACATGGTCCATCACAAGATGGGTGACATTTGGAACACAATACTTTATTTTCATCTCTATATGCTTCATAGTACGTCTCAGCGCAAACATTACAAGTTTCGCCAGTATATCCTAAATCGCAACTACATTGTCCATTTCCTTTTCTAGTCCCTGATCCTTTACACTTTCCATTATTACTACAAACGTTATCAGGATAACCCTGACAAGGTGTACAATTAGCACCGAAATGTAAATCAGGACAACACTGTTTAATAGTATCAATACAAAAATATTTATACAAGTCTGGCTCTTCTGATTGTTTATTAAACCACCAAGTTTCTATCTCGGAGTCATATTGTTCATGAAGAGCATAACATTGATCTTTGCCTTCTGTTACATCAGAACAAAGATTTTCTTGAATTTCAACTAGACGAATTTCACTAGTGGCGTAACTACCTAATTTTTCTTCTTCCCAAGCTGTGTCACCTCCTTCAAACTTACCTTTTTTTGTTTTTTCAATACCCTGGAAATTATGAATTATGCAAAGTTACGTAGATTTATAACGTACCTTTTTAAATGATTCTATAAATACTTTACAGGCTCTGCATGGTGGAAGTTTTACCGACTTTGAAGAATCTTCTTTTGATGAGCAAAATACTAAGTCAATATTTAAGGTTAGATTCACTATCAAGTACAGAACGAATAGACTTTTTATCATATTTAGAAGCACTAGAATGTAAATTTAAAGTTATATTTAGTTTAATTCAAAAATTTTCATATAATTTAGCTAAATTTTATAAATATAAAAAAATGTGACACATTGACAATTAAAAGACGCCATTAAAATCAGCAACCAATCAGAAAAAAGCACATGCTCCAAAGCCATTCATCACAAATTGTTAAAAATAATAAATTCACTAAATTCAATTATCTTTTTAAACTTAATTTATAAGAAAAGTTAACATTCAAAAATTATTATATAATAAAAAATTATAAAAAAAAGGAGAACTCTATGATGTAATTTGTATTTAAAAGTTGTTTTACAGATTTCTTTTTTTCTAAAATTTGCGTAGTTTCGAATCTCAATAGTAGATGCCACTAGTAACTTTTGTTAATTAAATTTAAAAATATTTTAAAAATTCGTCCACTCCAAAAAATAAATAATTTATTATAATAAACGTTTCAACTGTAATAACATATTATATTTTATACTTTATAAAAAACAAGCGAAAAAATTGATTAATTATTTCCTGTGTTATTAAATTTCCGTAACGTAATATTTTTGTACTTTTATTTAGTGAAAACCATGCTTAATGAGAATATTTATGATAAATAATTCATTTTCTATTTGTCGCTCATTTTCTAATAATAATAATAATAATTGTAAACATATAATTTATAGCTCTACATTCTTATAAAATAAATAAATTAGTAATTTAGAATATTATTATCATAAATAGTGATTTTTTTCAAAGCTTTTTGTTCTTTCATCAATGCTCTGTTATTAAGGTTGTGTTTCGCTTCAAAAGTTAGCCACGCCTACTGATACAGCCTACTTGATGAAAAAAAGACAAAAAATATCAATCTTGAAAGTTAAAATATAATGGAGTTTTGTTTGAATATATAGAGTGTTTGAGTATAATAGAGTGTATATATTTGGTTCTACATTGATGAAATTCAACAAAAGGGCGTTATTGAATGGATTCGAGCACGTGGTGCGCGTAGTTTTAGGGTGGGAGTACAACGTGGTTTTTAGGAGAGGGAAAATATTTGTCAGTCTTATCCGGGTGGTCGTTCATGATGCAGATGTTATTTTCGAGTTAGTTTCAGTAGCGTAAATAGTCGTAACTTCGCGAAGGTAAGAGTTTGATTAATTTATATTTTGGGATAATACTGATGGTATTTTTTCTAGCGATGGATAATTCGGCTTACGTTCCTAGTTCCGGTCATTTAAATTCTCCAGCTTTAGTGGTGTTTTCACAAGCGGCTGGTGGATTACAAGATGCTCTTCGAATTCAGCGTCCATTTAATCCACAGGTTAGTAATTTTTAGTGAATTTAAAAAGAAATGCTGTATCAGTGTATCACATAACTATTCCAAGTCATTGACAAGATTTTCTGGGACAATGGCTTTGAAATTTGATTCGACAGAATTTTTAATTAAAAGTTGTGACTTTCACTGTAGATTATTATCAAAGCACTTTGAAAGTCGTACCAATATGGGAAGAATTATGGTCAGTAAAAAATTAGGTGACAGTCATTAATTTGCAACCTGAAATATGTTGTTATAGTAATGAGAGTTTAACTCTTTACGAACTAAGTAAATTAATCAGTTAATAGCCTATGGTAATTTTGCAACTTTGTTATTTTTCTTTAGCAATTTGCGGTATATCATTAATATGGTTGTATTTTATTGTTTTTTTGACGTCTTGTTTATGGGTAAAGTTTGCCGCAGACAATGACCAATTAGCTGTCAATAGGCCGAGTCAGTCTTGGCACAACATTCATGTCTTAATTTGAATTTTTTGTCAATCGATGGATTTTTTTCTAGTTTGCTATGTCGGAGGCATCGAAGGAGCTGCATCGGCCTTTTACATCCGGTTTTGGTTTGCGTCATATGGAAGCTTACGGAGGACTACCCGCTCATATTTTAAATCATCTTCAACCACAGTTCCTTCATCCTGGTCTTTCCCTCGGTTCGGGAGCTTTTCGTCCTTTAGCTGATTTAAAAGCATTTCCCTCTCCGTCGGCTTTCGCTCCGCCGAAGTGTTTGAAAATCGAAACGAGTAGTGAGTCGGTTCATCATGGTCACGGTATTTTTTCCCCGTCGGAAGAACGGTTTCTGGGACCTAGCCCTCGAACGGATTCTTGTTCACCCGCGAGCGCGTCAATGTCCCCGCAACCTCAGACTACCGTCAAAGAGGAGAGTTTGGATGCTCATATGTCCGAAGATGGAGATGGCACCCATGGTCCAGCGACTGACAATGACTCGCCCGGAATTCATGACGATAACAGAGGATTTCGGAGTAAGTGGCTTTTGTTCGTTTTTCGGCTTCGAACGAGATGCATGGCTCGATAATAGGTGATTATCATAAGGGAGAGTCGCGCAAAAAATTGACAAACTTTTCGCCTTTTTTGACCGCCGAGGTGACCACAACCGGCTTTTTCGTCTACTTTCAAAAGCAAATTTTACTGATTATATCACAAAAACATTTTATGAGTCGTCGCCGCAAAATAATACAAAATTTAAATTTCATTAAAGTCTAAAATCCTGTTGTTCTTTTCTTTAAAAATCAAAAGCATCAAATAAAAAATTAATGAAACAAAGCTCAAATTTGGAATACAGTCTTACAAGAAATAAGGTTTAAAAAAGTCAATCTATATTTTTATCAGCTTATACAGGATGAGACATTAATAACGCTACACAAAAACTATCACTAGACTTCAAAAACACCATACTTACTTTTCTTTAATATACAGAGTGTCAAAGTAAATTTTTTGATTCTAACTTTTAGCGATAAATTTAAATTAAAATTTACACATGTAGATTTTATGGAACAAAAAAATAATACCGTCACGTTTTTGCATCTCAAAGATTTGGATTGATTAGGGTTTAGAGAGACACTAATTTGTGTGAAAATTAAAATTAATTTCAGCAGGCCAACTAGTTTTGATTCATCATCAGGAATTTGGTCAGGGATGATAACAACCTCATTTTCCAAACTGGCAGCTGTCGAAAGATACAAAATCTAATACTAAGGAATGGTTACATTCATCAATTATTTTAAACACTAACACCAGGGTCTTGAAGATAAACCTGTAAAGTCCGAAACTATTTTGTTTGCAGAAATCAACAACTTTTAATTTTCACACAAATTAATGCCTCTCTAAACTCGAATAATTAATACTATGAAAAAGTCACTACAACTCCGATAAAAATTAGAGATAACAAAACCAATTTTTAGAATTTTTAGTTTTGTTACAGTTTTGTCTAGTTTAAATCTTGATTTTTTTATAAGTATCATTACCAGGGAATCTGGAACTAAAAAAATTAATATTTTTGAAGCAGGTGATGAAAGAAAAACTTGGTGATATCTTGTGCTGGTGATTTTGGATAATAAACTAAATGAATTACCTAGAACCTAGCTTGTCAATGTTTGACACAATCGACTCCGTTATTTTCAAAATATAAGCAAAAAAGTTGTTGCTTATTTAGCTATTGATAATGACTGTATTTTTTTAATATCAGTGTCATAAAATTTACCGCCTGCAACTGATTGCTAGTATTTAAAAAAATTAATATTTTTTGAGTTTGTTTCCTGAAAATGGTTCTTGATAGACGCAATATTGTCTCGGTGTTGTTCTGCTTATGGATATAAAAAAGTGTAAGTTTTGGAGGCAATTTGAATAAATTATAATGTAGGACAGCCAAAACATCAGTATTCAAAATCTACATTGAATTATTTAAAAAAAAAAAGATTTTTATGCTTGAAGACAATTGGAAAAGTTTAACAAAAAATATTATTTCTAATTTCTAATAACAAACATTCTCTGGTTTGTTTATAGTTTACTCTTTGTGTTTTGTAAAACTTATACAATCATTAAAAAAATATTTTTTTTCTGAAAAAAAAAAAATTAAAACACATCTACTTATCTTCTGAACATTCAGTAGGACAAAAATAAATATATCATACAGAAATGAAATGGCTTTTTATTTGTTTGTCTAAGACCGCTCAGTTTTGTTTATATATTGAGATGGAACCCAACTGCTTAGGCTAAATAAACAGATAATGTTAACTATTGTTCTTCCGCTAAAGTGGCTTGTGGCCACCTGGAAATGTAACAAATCGTTTACTCATTAATATCTTTAGAAACATAGACTTCGAACATTTTTATAACTTGAAGTGAAGAGAATTTCCCACTAATTCCTAAAACTCTATTTATAATGTTAATGAAACCAAACCGCAATCCGATTTTTAGTTATTTCGAAACTATATTATTTTCATTTTTGGTTGAATTATACAATTAGTGATTGCACAACTGTTCGAAGTATAAAAAATAGCAGGGTGGAGGGGATGAATTGGGGGCGATTTTGCCAATAAAACTAATTTTATAACATGAATTTACGATCATAAAATGAAATTATTGTAATAATTGTTATAAGAATTGATAATTATTGTTTTTTTTTATGAGTAATATGATTTTTATCATTAACATAGTATGAATAATAGTATTTTTCTAATAATTTATCAACATAACGATGAAACATTTTCTATGAAAGTATTATCACTGTATTTATCGAGCACTTAATCGACGAATAGTCTTTGGAAAAATAATTAGAGAATAAGTATGTAGTGTGTAAGTAAAAACTAAAAACCACAAAATACACAAACCAGTTTGGTCGTTAAAATCAAGCGCAAACCCAATTTCCCTCATAACACCGCGCATTATGTTAGCATTACATAGACAGTTAAAATCTGTTAGTAAAAGCTTACATATGATTTGTTATTGCGGCTTTTCATACCGCAAAACACACTAACATCCAATAATGTTTCACTATTACTTTATACCCTCTTCTTCGTTTCTATTTATTTTTGTAAGAATTAATACAATCAATTGATAAGATGATTTGTTGCTATGAATAGGACGTTAAATTACGGCCAATAATGGTCTTTACGTTTTTAATTTCGATTGTCATTAATTGCGGGTGAGAATGATTTCTCCGTTCGGGCCCTCTTTTTCCCCAGATGGATTGCAATTGATTCGAAATGAAAGTAATATATCCTCGGAGAAGACCGTTAAACCATAAAAATACTTTTCGTATTGTTGGCTTGCAATAATACCACCTACGCTTACATACCGGACTTTTACATCACCCCTACTTAAGTAAATTATTTTTGTCCACTGTCCAATCAGCAATAAATTTTTTTGTGTTTTGGTGGTAAGAATTGGATGTAAAAGTGATATAATTGATGTGGTTTAAGGGGATTATTATGTTTAAAGTTTTGTCACACGATAGGTGAGGACAATGTCGTGGATATTATTGGCTTGGCGAAAGAGTGCGTAAAAAGAGAAGGTAATAATTACTAAAAGAGGGTATCATTTCTGTAGTTGAAAAGGGAAAAGGGCATTCATTAGACCGGCGGTTGGGCGCCGCCGCCGAGCTGTAACCGCGTCGATTATCATAGCATCTTATTATATCTGGTTTTTAAACTGAAATATGCCTTTATCTCTTGTAAAGTGGCTTTCATTACGAGCTCAGCGAACATTTTCCTAACACAATCAATTATGGAATTTCGCCAAGCATAAATGACGAGCTAATGTTTGCACATTTTTAATTGAAATGCAGAAACGGTCGTAACTTTTTGCAAAACGAATGCCGCGGTTTGTTAGGTATGCATTTTTGTGACAAATGATAAATCCTACCAGTGTTTTGTCAACTTACCGCTTCTACAGATTGTATAATTTAACAGGTCTGGTTTCAATTACATTCGTCAATCTCGTCGGGTTAGTTCTCGCTCTCTGCTGAATCTATTAAGTCGTGCTCTGTCGGCATCCAGGTGATAATTAATACGATTTTACACTGATATTTTCAACCACAAGTCAACTTTTTTAAGCTGACAAAGAACTTTCTTTCAAATTTCATTACTTCTCACAAAAAAATCTACAACTCAAAAGCTTATCACGTCGAGTCATCATCAGTAGGAATCCTCAGGCTTGGCAAACGATGGATTCAATTTAAACATAATGAAGGAGCAAAAAATGAAAATCTTCTAAGTCACATTACAAAAAAAGTATTATGATTGTTTTTATACTGAAGATAATATAATAGTCAAAACGTGCCTGCGATTAGAATTTGATGTTTAACATGCAGGTATCAAATTTTTATTAAGACATAAACTGTTATTCTCCAAAATTCATTCGGAATCTTTCAACTATGATAATTGAGTTTTATTTAGAAAAACAAAATTTTCAAATAAATTGCTAAAAGATTATATTTTGAACATTTTTTCTGTCTGCTGGTTAATTGTGACTTTTAAAGTCTGGATCATTAGATGGTTGTTTTAAATAGTCACCGACGCTACCATGTGGGACATAGTATAATCTGAGACTAGAAATAAAATAAAATTTGCATTTACAAAAATTTTCTGAATGTTTTCACTTTAAAACTACTAATCTATGGTGTCAAACAGCGAGTAGTACCGTAACAGTACTTTGACTTAGCGATTTTAAGCATTCGTTTTTATTTGTGAGTTGTGTGACAATGATTAGAGTGAAAAAAAAAGGATAAGCACTTATATGAAACAAAAAGAAGAGACTTTAACACCAATTTTATGTTGTATTAAATTATTTTCTCTCTTTCTTATGTTTGAAGAAGGAATTTTGTGTTTTACTCGAAACTCAAGTGACTTATTATGCGTTGGCACAAAAATTTTCACTTGAGCTTCTTATAAAAAAAAATGTACTACTATTTTCTTTAATAGCCATATCATACCAAAAAATGACTTTATAATTTTTTTTTATGAAAATATATTTTATGTTTGGTGTTTAATGCAATTAATGAAGTTTATATTTTAATTTTTTAATGAAACATTTTATTTATTTTTACATATCTGAAATATGCTCAGAATTAGTTATTTAATCGTTTTTGTTTTGTTTAAATTGCTTATCAATTGTTTGAGTTATTGTCCTTTTTTCCAAAAAAATTTCAGAAAAATGCGTACTGCTTGGCATTATGTTATAATAATAAAATGAAATTTAGTATGCACTTAGTTGAAACAACTTTCTACACTATTTTGTGGAGAAGATTTTGAAACGTCCGAAAAACCAATGACTTTTCTTATTTCACTTTCGACAAAATGGAACGTCCTATATTTTAATACGCAGTTGTTTCCGCTATTTAAATTGATTTCTTTTGATGCAGCATAAGGCCTATCTATTTTTTTCAGTTTTCAAAATATTAATATTTTTTTGAAAAAGTAATTAATTTCAACTGGATTTTTTTGATAGAAGTATTGTTTTTATGACTACTTGCCTTGTGACAGACAGTTTGACAATAAAGTTGACCACAAAAGTTTCAGTCATTGGACAAGTAGTTATAAAAACAATATCTTATTGAGAAAATTCAGGTAATTGAACAATTATTCAAAAAACGCCAAAAAAGTATAGCTTATGATAAATCAAAAGAAAGGAGAATGAAAAATTAAAATCAACTGCGTAATAAAATACTAATAAAATATTGAAGAAAATAAGTTTTTAGTGTTTCAAATATGTTGAAACTGGGATTAGAAATCAGAATGTTCTTGGTGATATTTTCAAAAATTTTTCCAAGAATATTATAAATTATTCCTCTAGATTGGTGCTCGCAAAATTCCAATTTATTCTAGAAGGTAATACAAAAAATACAATTTTTTTTTTTGAAGAGTTGTAAATTTTTTTTTTTAATATTAATAACTCAAACAATTCAAGACCAATATGAAAAAATAAATATTATTTTAATAAGCATTTTAGAGTAGAATTGAAAAATTCAAAAATAAACTGAGTGTTACTTCAAAGAAACAAGTTGCATAGACTTTCGGTTAAACCGAACGTGGAATAAATCTGAAAATATTTTCAAAAAGTAGAGCCTATGATACTGATTAACGTTCACGAAAACACTGTCTCAAAATTCAACTATAATGCCATAATCATTCATCCGGATGCTAATGAAACACTCTGTATAAACTATGTTGTCAATCACACTTATTTAAAATAAGTTATTTATTCTTGAGTTCAATCTATTTGGCTGATTATTAGTCTTGAAACGTCAAAGCAATCCTCAAGCTTACATAACTTTGATTTTCAACGTTATCAAAGAGACATTCACAGTAGCCCGAAAGTCGCGTTTTTTTTTTGACACCAAATTTGTTAATTTTTTCTGGGAAATAAATGATCTAGAGGCGAAATGTTGAGTTTAATTCTTAAAGCACAATCAGTTGTTCTAAAGGTAATTTTTTCAAAAAAATATTGCAACAAATAAAAAGTTATATTAACAGTACTTTTTAAACCATGTCAAAGTAACCCAGATTGAAATATTGAAACTTGAAAATATTTCTTCTTGAATGAATACTCTGTTGTTGCTGAAGACTGCATGAATTAGGTTTGGTTAATTTTATAGTTGCAGCCCATTAGTGTTTCGGTTATCCTGAGGTGTAAATCAGGGTTAAGCCTGTGAGCGTCAGTTTGTTTTACTATCGCTTTTCCCGTCATAGAATTGGCTTAGCGGCTATAAATAAACGCAAACACCGTCGATCAACAATAAATGGAAAAACCAGTAATACAATAACAATGTATTTTATGGTGCGCGATAGATCTGATTCAAGTTGGATTTTTTATCTAATACACCCCTGACCGCATTAACAATTCAGATTGGCGATGAGTCTGCGACGCTTGAACGAAGGCGTCGACTTTAACTCAGATGAATAAGTCGACTCTTTAAACACTATCATAACATGCAGAATCCCCTTTTTACATTTGACAAGCTTTTTGTCATGGAAAAATGTTAACACGTTCCAAGCCGATCTCGGATTTAAAACTGAAGGGGATTTCACTCTCACCTTCTAGATGAATTTTATTGATAAATTGAATTTGGTGAAAATATTTTTATTTATTTATTTTTTTTTTTTTTTTGAAGACTTCGTAGATTGGCCGAAAAATATTCTTAAGAAATAATGATCAATTTAGATTGAAGTGTATTCAATAACAAGTTAAACTAGTAATCAAGCGTCGGTTTGGCAGAACCCCTCGACGCCTGCCGTCGCAGTTACCACATAGCGTCGACCGAAAGCGGACATGCAGCCAACATTCAAATTGAAATGTCAGTGTCATTTTCACTAGTGTGAAATCCTCCATACCCTGTTTACACAGACAAATCACTCTGTTTACGTCTGTCTGGTGAAAGAACCATCGAAAAAATTAGTCATCGTAAAATTAGCCTAATACAAAATCGCCAATGGTTTTGAATGAATTTATATAGTTTGCGGTTAGTCCAGATGCTATATATCTTAACCGACAGACAGCATACAGCACATTACAGCTCCTTCGCTGTTTTCGGCCAGGTTGAACTACAGGTTCATAAATATAAGCAAGAGTGACATCGATGTTTGCGTCACTATTGCGGGGTGAAGTTCGAAACGTGCATTCTCCATTCTCCAAACCCATTGCAACCTTTCGCCATAAAGTCGTCGTAAAATGCAACGATTGATGTAATGGCATTATTTATTGACGGGACAAAGACGAGTTTGAAATAAAATCAGTCCAACAGTTTTTTAATACAATGTTAAACATCAAACGTTTAATGACGACATTACTATGGATGCGTTATGACCATTTGCCGACCTCAAATCGTCTATAATTCGGGAACCAAAGAGCAAAACGCACGTTCTCATCACTGTGCAATTAGCTTGTACGTGTTGGCGGGGATTTGGCGGCGCGATGCCCAACCGCTAACAACTATGACACCGCGTGCATACCAAATCACGATTTGCGCCCTGTAAAATGCGTAATTACATCATTTTATTTCGAGTTAAAACGGTTATTTTGTTTGACATGCTCCATGTTTCAATTATTGTCTAATTTATCGACCCTACACTCTTAACGACGAAGAAAAACACTCGTTTTTAAAATAGATAAAACAATTAGTTTGATAAAACATTCAGCTGTCGATCGTTTGGATTTCAGCGTTTCGCTAAAATGCCTATAAAGGGTGTCTCATGACGGTGGGCGTCTATCCATAACTCAAAAAATACTGATAGCATATTACTAGAATGTTGGTAACGTATTTTCTTTGACATGATCTATTTGACTGAAATATTTGCAAAAATCTCACAATTTTTGTTATATCGTAAGTAGACCTCAACTTTCTTATTTTAAATAAAACATTTTTTTTCCCTAAATTCAACCATTTTAAAGATATCTGCAATTTTAATAGAAAAATGCAGAGATAGAGGTAATCAGTAATTACGGATAAACGGCTATTTATTTTAAAATAGTCTTTTGGCATTTTGTAATGCAACATTTTAGACAGTAAACCTCACTAAAAAATTAAACCAATCTTCTACAGGATGTTCAAAAAATATATTTGAAAATTGACACGAAAATGTCATTAAAACTCGAAATTTTCAAATAAAAACTTCTATTTATTGTATCATATTGTTAATAAGACAATCAACAGCTCTGGCATTTTTGACAGCTAATAATTTATAATAATAATAATAATTTATTTATTTGTGGCAATAGGTCAAAACCTAGTTCTGTTCTAAAATTGTAGTTATTACCACAAAATGGGCCAAAAGGCAGCTCAGCTGATCAAGGTTTTCGCTCAAATAATAAATTTGACGCTTACAGGGCATGACATTTTACTAGGTAGAAAACAGTTTTTCCTAAATAATTAAAAAACTATGAGGTTTGGGTATACAAAATCTGATACAAAAATGTCTTTATTTTTGAAGCTAAATCTAAATATAAAAGACAAATGGAGGTTTCTATTTGAAAATTTTGAGGTTTGACAACATTTTCATGTCAGTTTTCAAATGTATTTTTTGAACATCCTGTAAAAGATCAGTTTAATTTTTTAGCTGAATTTATTATTTCAGAACTTCTCTTATAAAATGCCAAAAAACCATTATGAAATTGATAGTCGTTTAGCCATAATTACTGATCACCTTTAACTCTGGATTCGCCATTTTTCAAATAAAATTGCAAATATTTTTGAAATGGTTGACTTTAGAAAAATAACTTTTAGTATAAAAGTGACCTAAAAATCTTCGTAAAATTCAAAAATGTGAAGAAATATATAGTGTTCCATTTAAAATAAAAAAGTTAAGGTCTTCTTCTGGTATGACTGGAAATGCCACATCTCTGAAAATATTTTAAAAAGACGGTTTATCTTGAAAAAACTTTGCTGCTAAATTTTCAGTTATATGCTATCAATATTTTTTTGAGTTATGAATAGGCGCCCATCGTCGTGGGACAGCCTGTATAAACTTGCGGATTGAGAAGGATCAAGATTTGCTTTCAGCAAGTCGTATATTGTAGGTAAATGGGTAAAGCAGTATAACGAGATCGAGTAATTGCACTGCTGTATGTAATTTATTTCAGGATTTTGCTATCAGCTTACCGTTTTTATTTGATCATTCTAAATTCGTGTGTAAATATTGGAGCCGGTTGTTAGCTTTTTAATCTTCAAAGGGGTGCGAATGGTAATAAATTTTAGTAGGTAAAGAGAGGAAGTACATAAAATCGTAGGTACAAATTCCAGCAATTCAAAAGAACCGTAAAAGGTAATGACGTTTGTCCATTTCGTTCTCTATAGACTTCCGGACCTATCTGTATAGTCCAACAATAAATTCAATAGCTATTCATAATTTGACATTTGATTTCTAGAATAAAATCAAGAAAGTAAGATTTTTGCAAAAGTAATTTTTATTTCAATCTTAAAGGGTGACTTTTTTTTAACTAGTTGTATGTTTGCTGATTTTATTTGAACTTGGCTATATTTCATTGTTGACAAATTGTTAGCTTTGTAGAACATGAAATACATTCGTCTAAATAGTGGTGTTTATAACGGTTACGCCTGAATTATCGGTCAAATACGAGACTCGTAATAGGATTAATCTCAGTGGAATGACACTGTTGGTTCGGGTCGAGGGGAAGTTACCCTGTTGAGGACTCACCGAACCTTCTCCCTTTTCAATGACTCGGTGGCACACTTAAAATGAGCATTGCAAACGGCTATTTAGTGCACTGGACCGTAAAGCAGGTGTCCAGAAGTCACTTATGTGTGGAGTTTTTCTGACAAATAAGACCCTAATTGATTTTTTTTTTCCTAAACTTATTTACAGTCATTTATTATTTCTTAAATTATCGTTACACCACAAAAAGATTTTCATCACGATTAAATAATTTTTTGAAATTTAGCTTTTAAATTCACAGATCTGTTTTATCACTCCAGCTGTAAATTTGAAAATGCGTCCCCTTCGAAGTCACCCTATGCCCCGTGAGAAATCAATTTACATTTTATTGTTATTATATTTACTGCAAACATGTCTTTTTATGTATGTTTGCATGTGTTCATATTTCAAAATTTCTTTCTAACAAAATTATTCGACAGTAAAATTTTTATATTTTGCTTTTTTCTCGCTTTCAAATTTCAAGTGTTTGTAATTGGTTTATGATGTGAAAGATTTGCTATGGATGTTAAGTTCCATCCAATGGAAGTTTGTTGATTCTTGCAATTACAAATGAACGTTTCATTTGGATATAAATTGTATTCAAACGTTGCTTTCAAAGTTTGGAATTGTATTGTGTGTAAATTGTGACTATTAATATCAACCAACGGAGTATCAATATGTCCAATCGAATAAGTACACATCTACATAATTCATGTATTTAAATATTGGACTGGTCTGCTTATTACCTTATCATCCAGTCATCGGTCGTGCAATAGGATCTTGCCCATGCTTGGTCCCTTCTTCCACATCTGCCGACTGTCAACTCACTCAAACTTCTACCTCAACTCTGTCGATTTATTCGCATTATTTGACTTTCAGTGCATGTCAACGACAACATAAGTTTTCTCTTTTCATTTTTTTTTTGCATCTCATAAAACCAATTCTGCACTTCGCTATTTTACGACAGCAATCTCAAACCCCTATTCACATCGAATATTCGCAACAATTTTTCCCAACAACAAATTTCTACCTCTAAACGACTTCCCAAAATAAACAAATAAATTTGATCTATCAATAAAAAAATTAGCATTTTTTTAAAATTTTCCAGATTTCTTTTGTGAAATTGGTGTTTAAGTCAAGATAAAAAAGAGTGCTAATGTTTCGAAAGCAATGTATGTAATTTATTTCCTTCTATATCAGCGACCGGTGTTCACGTGTAGCAACAAGCGGCAGCGTGTATCCCGCATTCTGTAGACCGAAAAGCTGCAGACAACTTATTTATGTCTGAATTGTTTTCAAAATGCCGACGTTTTCCCACTACTGTTTGTAGAACGGACTCATCGTTGTAGGAAATTAAAAAAGTCAAACGATTTCACGGAATCTTTAGCTTTGGTCACGAAACAAACAATAATATATGCACTTAGAAAAGAAGAGCTTATGGAAGACACCGTCCTAATGTGGATTTCCTCTTTTACATACAAGAGGAAGCTTTTCGTTTGGATTTATGCGCGGTATGCTGCTTGACTAGTCTAATTGATTTATAGCAGAGAATTGTGTGATTTGTCGATGGTCAAGATCTAGTATATACGTTGTCTTCGAAGCTTCCATCGTTTTTTGCTCAAATATTTATGTTGAAATGTTCGCAAGCACCTGCAGGCTTTGCCAAGATGATAATTAGCAAAATTCCTGGCGCGGATGAATACAATGGATACATATTTTGAAAATTTAAGATCAAAAAATATTACTACCATTTGTTCCGGAACTTGAAAAATTAAAAAGCACTTTTTTTGCCGTAATGAGATAGGTTTTAAAAAGATGTACTGTTGAGTGTGAAGTGGTTTTTATAATTTGACGTGCGGTTTCGCATGCTGATATATTCCTTTGTTGCAGTAGGACCTTTGTTTGGCGGCGGCTTCAGTGGAAGCAGCGCTTACACATTCTCGGTGCCGGGACTTCCTCCCGCCGCCCACGCTCTTGCCAAGACCAGCTTTCTCTTCGACCACGGTAATTATGCTATTATTAAAGTGATTGTCGTCAATCAGTTGGAAGCTCCCCCTTAGCACATTTTCACGTTTTTATGTTTTTATTTTCGCGTCTTGAAGATAAGAAGTAAATGTCCATCTGTTCAATGTAACCCTCTTTGCGAGTCACCGTCGTCTCTTCTTTTTATGGTCAAAAATCTCCTCTTAGATCTCTGATGAAATTAAATGCCGAGTTTTAATGTTCATCGGGTGGAAAAAGTTCATATCGTCTCCCTGCCGTGTGGCGCTTGCTCTGTCGTCCGCCCAAAGAAGGGAATTTAATTAAGTAAAATTACACTGCTTGTACTTTAATTATGTTAGTATCAGACTTTTTACGGTGGCTGTCCCCTTGCCGTTTACACCATCGGCTTGAGAGCAGATCGGCGCGGCTCAGCGATCAAAAGGTGACTCTCAAAGGAAGCATTTGTGACTCTTGCTCTGGGTGACACTTTGCCGATTCCATTCCCAAAAGACTTTAAAATATCGCTGACAACAACAATCGGAAAAAGTCGACGGAAGATAACGCGGAAGGGTGAAACGGTCTAATGGAATACCTGTCCTTTGGATTAACGCTACTCTACGTAAAATATGGTAATTGCCATGGCATTGCCGCGTTAACATGCCTATTATACTGCCACCTCTCCGTTAGCCCGCTTCCGGAAACTACCATCTTGGATAACTCCAAGAACAACTTTTGTTTGTTGTTTCTCATTCTATATACAACTACACTCTTCTTTACTTTAAAAGAATACTCTTTCCACTCTTCTAACATATGGTAGCGACATATTGCCCAATCACATGAAATTTATAGCTAGTCAGCAGTAAGCCGCAAATACCTGGTTTTATTTTGAAATGTGGTCCTTCCTATTGTCGCGACTGAGACAATAAATAGTTAGATAATTGTGGGGACCGAACTGCGATTTGTGACAATGGATAAAGTGCTGCAAATGCATGGAATGTGATCTCGCTAAATGCCGACATAAAAACTAAACGCGTGTATGAGAGTGGCTCAGTCTTGTTTCATCCTCCCTTTCTGACAACTCAACTGGAACAGCTCATTTCGATTTTCTTATAATCGAATCAACAAATGCATTAGTGCTATCGAGAGGGGTTACAATTCTACACTCTATGATTTTCTCATAACAAATGCGACGATTTCTAGAACTGTTCATATTTGATTGAATTTTACATTGTTACGATTGATTTAAGAAAAGTTAAAAAAAAAGAAAAATGTCACGGTGTAGAATGTAGGGTGTGAAACAGTATAGTTAGTTATTTTGTAAAGAATTTTTTGTAGGGGTTATGACAGTCCCTTCGTGAGAGAGGTAACCATAAATAATTTCCGACAAATAGATCGAGTTAATTTACATGTTTTAAATAATAACTCACAAAAAAGGTAATACATCTTAAAGGACATTGTAATAAGACGCTCAATACCCTATTATGTCATAATGGTGTAGAAGACTACCCTCCTGGCATCCCTATTATTCGGGTACATAAGATATGCAAAGAAGTGTTTGTTTATATCGTATCTTCTTAGCAGCATGTGTAGCCATATGTCAGAGCCGTAGTGTTATCGGACCACTTTGCAGCAAATTGCCACGATCTAGAGCAATCTAGAGGAGAGGGATAGTTGTATAGATCGTATTATAAATTGAAGAGAGAGAGTAAAAACATCGTCAACCGCGAACTAACCTGGAAATTGCTTTTCGCGAAATACGTTGCTCAAGCTTAGAGCAGTTCAAGGGTTACTTCAGTAGCTATTCTTTAATATAATCTGGATGATAGTATGCTTGAGGGTAATAACATTTCTCGTTGAGACATTCACAAAGAACAAGATTTTCTTATTAGAGTGTCCAGCAATTCACTAATATAACAATCGTCTCTACTTTCAGAGATCAACACAATTGTTCTATTGTGATATAATCGGCTCGACAGAAATTTGTTCCATCGAACGAGAAATGGCAAAAGTGACAAACGCTAACAAGTTATTACATGAAATAGGGGACGTTGTAGACAGGGGAAGTCATATATGTATGCAGTTTGTGACAGTTGAGTTGGACCCTTTGAGTGCATTTTTCTGAATGTGTCTGTCATTGGTAAAATGGCGGAAAGTATGCATGTTTGTGTTTTAAAGCATTTTGTGGAAAACGTTGAACGGGCGTCTTTGCAATCGGACGTCCCGACGGCGGCGTCGCTTTCACATTCGACCGTCTTTGAGGCTCCGCCTTGCGCCGCCTTCGCTGCTAGGCTAACAAGTATATCTAAGCTGCCGTATCCAACATATTACATACATTGTAGCACCAACTCCGATACTTCCAATCCAGATAACATTTTAAAATATCGCTGCATTCTTTCGACCCTCTTTGTACTTTTAAATTTAAACTATCTCGTTCTCTTACAACTCTCGGAAAATCTAAATAGGGTTCACGTAGGGATTTCTTCTTTGTTTCAAAAGGAATCTAATAAATTACAACCAATAAATCCAGATATTTGATATACAATTCCAAACAAATTCGATTGAAAATAAAAGAAATTTATTTTTATTTTTAATTAAATTATTTCACACAAAACACTTTGATTACACTATAAACGACGTAAATTAAAGCAATAGAAATGACTAAATTGGAGAAAAAGAGATACAACTTCACCTCCAGAAGTAATAAGAAAGAAGTCACAAAGTATAAAAATAAATGAAAACTTAGCTCATTCAGCGACTGATTAAATTAAAACGAGGGGACTGACTTCTTGTCACTCTACCGTTTAAAAACGTGTAAAGATCTTTCTTCACGAGGGATTTAATAATTGCCCAAATGCTAAACACTTTGCTTTTTTTATACATTTATTTTATTATTTTTCAAAATAAGTAAAAAATAAATGTTTGTTATTTTCGGTTAGTTCTGCCACAAATTGCACTTTGTTTGTTATATTTGCGGTGAACAGAAGAAAGAAAAGTGGAAGGCGTCCCTTTAGCAATAATAATCCCGTTTAAATCATTGACATTTATTTAGGAAAGTAAGAAAGCGGTTGGTTATATTGCTTTAGCAAGACAGACGTAACCGCAGCGGAAATATAACCTTCTAAAACCAGGCTGTCAGAAACACGACCTAATATTTGGGGACATAAATTTACAAAACATAACTCGAATGAGTGAAATGAAATGATACAGAAAGAGCAGGGATTGTTACGACCTATAAATATATTACAGTGATAACATTTGTAAAATGGACCTTTTATTTGGAAGAAGATATTGCGAGAGTTAGTATTTATCATCGGACAGGAATGCGATTTCCATCAAATTATTACACTATGTTATAGGGGTTATTCCGCATCAATGGGCTCGAATTTCATATGCCTAACCACCATAATCAAAACTGAAATGCTTCATCCAATTTATAATTAATTAATTTCATATCTGCGCTTCAACTATCAAAAACTAGATACAAAAAATCTCTTTCAATTTTTAATTTTATTCTTGCGGTTTTCTTATTGCTTTTATAGATGCAATTTTATTTAAAGTGTTTTTTAGTATTATATTCAAAGTAGAAATCTGTGTGACTACGAAATTAAACATATTTTATGAAACACATTTGTGACTTTTTATTTTTATAGATACTAGCCATGGTAATAAAATTCGGGATTCGTTTTACTCGTCCAAGAAAATCAGATGTGTAAACTTAACTTTTTCATGACTATTTACTTTATATTTAGCATCGAAATTCTATCAATATTGATCTTAAAAACAAAAGTATCATAACAAAATTAAAACGGATCATGTCATATTTGTGTCAACTCAACTTTCTACCATTAAATATTTAAAAAAGTTCACTAATTCAATTCTAATTTTTTCTGAACTATTTTTGAATAAAAAAAAAAATTCAAATTCTCAAAATTTTCTGTTATAAATAACATCTATCTATACATGATCAAACTTTCTGTAAGATTTTTGCCTAACAATCCAGGCACTTGATAGTGTCTGAATATTTTTGGTAATACTGAAAATTATTTATTATTATAATTATTAATTCTTTTAGTATTTTCATTTTGTTTAATTTTATTCCTATCAGGAATCATGCAATATTATTGGTAACGGAATTCACCAAATTAGTTTTTGAGTAAGAATAGGTATCTTAAAAAAAATCAGATTATGGATGTAAGTCGGCTTAGATTAATTTTTCATAATATGATTGAACAAAGTCTTTAAATTTTTTGAAATAAGATGTTACATATTTCAGATTTTTCAATGATTTTATAACTTTTTTTGGACACATTTTTTTGATTATATAGAATAAAACTATTGACTTTTACTGTCGAAAGTCACAACTACTTAATAAATTGGCAAAGAAAAATTTAACTTTTAGAAGACGATTCTGCTATTCTTTTTCCAGACTTTTGTTAAATTTGTTGATTAAAATTCAAAGATTTTTTAGAAACCTAGTTTTAGTATTATAAAAATAAATAATTCAGAAAATTTCTAATTCAAATTGTAAATTAGAAGTTGCTAATTGCAACTTCCAACTGCATTGAAAGTAAGAAAAAGCAATTTTTTTCTTTTGGAATTGATCTAAAAAGTAAGTTTTATTGTATTTTTTTTATTATATATTGACATTTTGAAATGATGAATATAATATAATAATAGTGTTGAAAAATAGCACAAAATGGAAAAAGTATTCGTGTTGACTGAATTAAGTTAATCAAGTTGTTAATTAGAAACATACATTTATTGTTTTTATATATAAATAAATAAGTTTATTGTTTATGCGAAGGGAAAATGTGTTTAGTTTTGAAGTTTGAAGGCTAATTTTGAAAGTGAAAAAAGTGTAATAAAAGGAAAAGAAATGCTGTAACAATCTGATGAACAAAATAACCTAATAAATTTCAGTTCAGGATAAAAAATGTCATCGAGATACCACAACGTTCTACAACAATAAAAGGTTTGGCGAGAGCGCTCCCCACTTTCTATTCTATAACCGTTTGTTGTCTAAGTTCCATCAATCATGACAAATTTTAATATCGCCAGAACATATTATGAAACAGTAAATTGTACACAATATTGGTGACAGCTTGCCGCTTTTTAGACTTTCCTGTCCAGTGAGTAATTTGCTTTCTCAAGAAATAGCCTGTTAAATAATGTAGGCGTGTCATTCTGTCATTTCCAGATATCATATATCAGTATTAAAATATTTCAACTACAATCTAATGTATAAAATATGAAGCGTTGATTTTTTATTTACATTACATCTTTATGAATAGCAAATTGAAAACAGGAGCGCCAATCTAAAATGTAGATGTTGCACCTGTGGAGAAAATTCCTTTTTCTTTAAATTATACCCACTAATACCATATTTTTCCCGTATTCTCTTCTCGAATAATGTATTCAAGATAAAATATTCTGGTCTCATTTCCCCTCTAAAGTGAGCGTTACCCTATTATTACAATCGGATGACCCCTTTGCAAAGCAATAGATTACCTCAAGGCAATCTTTCGCTCTTCTTCACCTTTTTCCAAACAATTCATCCACTTTTTACAGGTGCTTAGTCAGGTGAGCAATTAACAACGTAAAAAACATCTATATTTTTTTTTTATTTGTTTTACTACTTAAATAGATAATAAAGGAATAAAAAATTGTAAAACAGGAACTATACAAATACCACTTGAATATTATGGTTCAGGTGCAAGTTCGATCCAAGAGGCGTGGTTTACAACGGCCACGCCGTAAGGACTGCTCTACACGCCCTCTATCCCCGCTCAAATAACCAACTAAAAACTAGCTCAAACATTTTATAAAACATTATTATTATACTCTGCACTTTACAGCTAACATTGCATATTGTCGCACACTGATAACAACAGCAATTATGCAACTAAATTTGCATCTTCTGACAACTCACACAATGGGTTAATACACATTCATCTATGCTCTATTACCCGGAACACTCGAATTGTATAAATACTTACTATAATAAATTTTACTCAAAATCGCAATATTTTTCCATAATGATAAAATATGATTGAAAAATATTTTAAAAGTTTTGTTAGCATCATAAATGATTGAAGTGACATTTAACACCTCAGAGCTATAAAAGTAAAAAAATGTTGATCATTGCGTGGGTTTGGAATTTATTAAAATGTATATCAAACAAGTGTTTATTTGGGGTAGCAGAGAAGATAATCTTTTAATGTCAGTTGGTGTGAAATTTGCATTGTTCCGGGTTATGTTGTTTACTGAAAGCGATGACAAATTTAAAGGATGTTTCGATATGGTTGATCTTAATCTGTATTTGTAAGATTTAGAGATTGTATCTAGAGGGGTTGCGCGTCATCGATATCGTCTTTCTTTGGTGGGTAATTGGTGAATAAAGATCAATAAAAGAAGAAGGAATAAGGAAATGGAATATTTGACAAAAATGCGACGAGGCGTAAATTTCTGTAACATTTTTCGAGGGTTTGTGTGATAAATGAAATGACTTGTTGCTTGTTGCGGTAACATTTAATAACTGTCAATCTCGGATTTATTAAATATATAGTAAATAAATCATGAAGCAATTAAAACAATCGAAAATCGGTAAAAATACAAGCATTTCAATTGAGAGACCGATGGGTTATTTGGTGATGAGGCATGTCCCGTCACTAGCGTCGAGGTGACATAACAGATAAATCATTTTGGAGAGCTGTCGGATTTTCTGATAGATGGCGGGGAGTGTTAGCGCTTTCCCTGCCGCCGGACGGCAAACGTAATTGGGGGATGATACCGAGAAAGGAATGCAAAGACTAACGCATTCCTCGCGCTTTCATATTGTTTTATATCGGTAATTTATTGTATTGCTTTGTTCGAGATGTCACGAGATTTAATTTCGACGAAGGGACTTTTAAACGAATATTGCTCGCAAATGCTGTAATTTACTGTATATTTGTTGCTAAATCTTGCCGTAATTGATTTGATGAGAGCGGTTATGTTGGCTAATTCCCTATTAAAATGATCGCGCTTTGCACCGATGTCGGGATACCAACTGCGGTGAATATTAAATCCCAATGAGAGGAACACGTGTTAAAGCTATTTAACTTACAGAATAGGTGTGTGCGGTCACATTGCAACAGCACACACCAACAAATGAAAAGTCTTATTAAAATTGATATCATTGATTTTTAATGAATTGAAAAAAATCTGAAGCAGAAGTGCAGAATCAGTTAAAATGAAATTTGGATGCGATATTGGTTTGGACAGAGAGCATTTTCTGTATTTTTCTCTCTTTGGTGGATCTTGTAAGAGGCGTGAAGGCTTAGAAAAGCGCCCGTGGGTTTTAATGCTTGAGTGCAAAGCAAAGGTAACTTCTCGCTGAACGAATTTGCTTCACTTCGGCATGGAGCGGCGTGGAAATTGCTATGATAACCGGATTTAGCTTTTCATTTTTCTGCCACGTTGGTTTCATGATCGGAGGCAGTTGCATTTAGGTTTCTACACATTTCCCATTTCCTTCTATCTCGAGAAATCTAATTTAGATGAAAGTTATTTTCTTAAACAATTAGTTTGAGTGGACTGCACCTGAAATGAGATTTGGATATTATAGTTCTATTCTTTCTTCTAGATCCTTTGTCATAGGCTCAAACGTCTTAGTCCTTTTTTTATTGTATTTCAAACGCATTCAAAGCTAGGGAAATTTAAATGTCAACGCGGATCATTCGGTCAAACTGAATGACGGGCTAGAGACAGAGTTGATCCCTATACAAGCAAACCTTTCTTATATCCTGTCAATCAAACAGAGCTCCTGTGTAACAAACAGTCTAACGGAAAATAGCAAAAGTCATGAATTTTAGTAATTTGCTTTTAAGCCAATCAAGTTGAATGAAATTGAGTGAAAGTTGAACGTAATGAGCTTACAGCGGCATTCTTGACTTGCTCGTATCTCTCAATTAGTCCGATTTGATCAGTAGCCACACTCCTAATTCAATTGCTATCCCTTGTCCAGAAATGGATCGATTTATAATCGCATTAAGTATGCCTCAAGAATCAAACAACTCTTATACGATAATAACAACTTTTCCAATGAAAAAGAATACTCGACTGTAATTTATTCATAAAAGCTTGAATAAATTGACGTATTTGATCTACTAAGGTACAGCTTGTTCGTGGTTTTGTGTTCTTTTTAACCCCTCATTCTTCCTGTTTAAAATGCCGACAAATATTTGAGTGCTCGACATAGCAAGTGGAAGCTATATGCTAACTAGGGGATTATCAGAAAAAAAGAGAAAATTTTATAATCAAACGACCTACAAAGACTCCTATCAAAATTGATATTTTATTTCTTCAAATAAGGTATTACATATTATACTTCTTGAAAAAATTTTAATAGTTAGTCATAGTTGTGTCTTTAGGGTTCTGTAACAGCTGGTCTTATGTATGATTGCTACTTTGATCAGCCACAGATGAAGGTTGAAGATTTATCGTCCTTTAAAATTAACGGAAGGGTTAATTTAGGGTAATTAATTTAATATTTTGGTCTGCATCAAGCACTTGCAATCACGTGACGCGGTTACATAAAAGAAATAGATATTTTAATTTACACTGTCATTTCTATCTGTAGCATTTATAAAGAATGTGTAAAATTTTAACAATTATTTTTAGTAATATAATTCTGATGTTTATTGTTTTTGGAAAAATTAGTTGGCTGTCATTTATGGAATACTATCCTTATACCTAGTATTCTCTTAATCAAATTCTTCAACGATTATTAAGAGTTATTTAATACTTACATTGTCGACTGTGTTAGTAATAAACGCTGAAATTTCATTTGCAATTCTACTTTACTTTTGTATGATTGTTCAACAACATAAAATTTGAAAAAAATATTTTTTGTTAAACTATAAAAGTTTTGTGTTTTTTCAAGGTAAGTAAACATTTTACTCAAAATTGTTAATAAAATATTGCAGAAACAGGAATAATTTTGTATAAGACATTATGAAATCACCCAAAAAAGACGTCGATGATAGTGTTGAAAATTTTGATCCTTACACTGTAAGTAATTCAAATATAAATTTCAATTGTAAAGCTAAACCAAACCAAATTTTTGACAAGTGTCTTAGAGAATTGATGGAAAATACTCAATCTGCTCGTCAAAATGCTGGCTCATCTCAGATGAGTAAAACTTCAACTCCAACAGGTGATAAAGTTAATTTTACGATTTAGAATGATTAAATTAAATTTTAGGATCTGATTCTTCAAATACAAGCCTTATTCAAAGAGGTACAGAAACATCTTCGGTATCTTCTTCAACGAGTGTAAAAACCACAGTTCAACCAGGTGCAATCAGTTTTATTTTATTTTTTTATATTTTATTTATTTTTTATAGCTGTAGCTTCCACATCAGGTCTGAAGCAATCTCTAACTAATAGAGCTCTTCCTAAACCAGGTAAATTGAATCTTTATTTTAATATGTAAATTTCATTTAATTTTATAGTTGCATCAAAAACTCAGTGTGCTGAAAATGCATCATCTTCCTCAGGTACAAATTTTTCAAAGACAATTCTAATAAATTGTTTGATTATATTTTAGGGACAAACTCAGTTCTCCCAGCTCGTAGAATTTCGCAACAGCAAAGTATTTCTTTATTTTTTATTTATTTTTTATTTTTTAATGGTATATTTTGTATAATATAGCTACTGAGCCAGTGCCAGGACCATCTACAGAACATAGATCTCCTCCTCATACAGGTAGTTTGAATATTTATATTCCAATGGATGTTTATGATTTTCTATTTATTTCACAAAGTTTGCGTCAGAACTGTGAAAGATATCAATAAAGGAAAGAAGCCAAAAAAGTTGTCAAAACCTGCAACTTGGTATGTTCCTCCAGAACGTTGGATGACAGCTGCTCAGCTTCGTACTAATCGTTCTGTATGGTCTTTGGAACCTCAATCTCAACAAAAAAAGCGATATGTTTCTAGAGCAGAGTTAGAGATAGAACAAGCTATCCAAAGATTACAACGAGAAAGTACTCAAAGAAACATGACGATCACTTATGAGCAAGTTTTTGGCAATTCAAGAGACACACCATCAACAAGTACACAAAGACCAACGAAAGTAAATGTTAATTTAAAATTGCAGCAACAAGAATGTGAAAATTCGACTCATAATAGTCCTCCAGTTTTGGTACCTCAAGTTCCACGTGATAATCAAGTCGGACGTCCGCAACAATCTCAAAGATTACTGCCGCCTTTACTTTACGATTCAAGAATTGACCCTCCTCGTGAAAATGGGCAAAGACTCGCGTCACCATATGAGTCTCAATTTTCTGAATCTAATAGACAGAGAATTATATTACCACGTCCTTGTGATTCTCAAGTTACAGCTCCAATAATAGATATGCCACGTGATAACACTCAAAGAGTTATATTGCAAACTCCACGAAGAAATTTTCAAGCGGATCTGCGTGAAAATGAAAATAGAACTGTTTTGCGCCCTTGGGAAAATTCTAATAATCAAAGAATTGTACCATCTGATGTATCATACGATAACACTCATAGACCTATTCTTGAATATCCGCCACCGCCTCATATTCTAACTGGAAGCTTGACTAGATGCTCGGGACCTTTAGAATGTCCGGTTTGTATTGCCCAAGAATTGAAAAAGCGTAATGTGAATCTACCAGCACTTCGACCATTGTTGCAAATTCCTCATCCAGGAAATGATACTTTACCATCTCTTGTTCCACCTGTAATTCCTTCAAATCCGTTACCTTCTCTTCCGGATAACAATCATCCACTATTGCAAAATCATAATCCTCAACTTTTGCAGAATCATAATCCTCCAGTTGTACAGAATCATAATGAAGTGGGAGACCATCAATGGAGATTTCTTTGGAATGCTTTAACAGCTCCTCCTAATTATCAATCAAATCAACGCTATCAGAATTCACCAGCTCCACCATATCTACCTGATATGCGTGTACCACCACCACCACTATTACAAAATTTTGGAGCCGGTGATAATGCAAATCAGGAGAATCAAAATAACGGCATTCTTAAAAGGGAACCTTCATTATTTGGACCATATGATAGGTGAAAGACTTTTTTTTCTAAGCTTCTTGCTATTTTTTCATTTACAGATTCTGATTGGAACCAGTGATAAGTAGTTGACTCTTTGTCTAGAAAAGAAAAGTTATTTTATTCATTGTTTTATTAATATATTTTGAAATAAATTTTATTCTTATATGTAAAAAGTGTTTTTAATTCTATTTTGTGTCAAAGTTTCTTTTATCTCTCCGGAATTAATTCGCTAAAGGGTCTCTCCGTAGTCTTCGTTGAATTTAATGAAACAAGGTGCGTCAGTCGGATTAGCATCCTCTTGTCTTTTTTTTTCACTTAACAACAGAAAAATTAATAAGATCTGGCTGGGTAGTAAAGTTTGTTTTCCAATCGAACTAGAATCGTTTATTAATTTCAATCGCCCCTCTGTTTGGTGAGTTCCGTCGATCAAGTGGTTCATTAAAGAGGGTGTTTCTCACCTCAGAAGGGCTAGCGATCGCGCGAAAAGTTGCGTTTTCATGCAGTACGTGTGCTTGCAATGCAGCAGACGAGCGCGCGTGTGTTCGTCATTAGGAATATTACAAACGGGAAAACTAACTCTCATAGGCGCCATATGGTTCCAGGGGTTCCCCTCACCTCTGTCGGCTTCACAGCGTCGGGGTAATTTGGTGCGGTCGTGCGGTATCATTAGCACGATTGACATCTCGCAAAATCCTCAACCTCCCCATTTACCTATTTACAGCCCCGAGAGATCGATCATCCGATCTGCATTCGCTGACCCCTCAGGAGTCAGCTTTTCAAATAAAAAATTACTAGACTTTAGTTTTTTTTTTTATTTTAGGCAAAAGCTTGAAATCTTGTCGCGGCTATAAAATACGTTGTTAACATACATAATATTTTACAGTCTAGAATACACCCGAAAAAGGCATAAGCCAAGTCGTTACATTTCTTATATGTATTCGCGTTCTGTCATAAAATAACAATGTCTTAAATATATGCTGTTTTAAGAATTGATAAAAAAATATTTTATTGGTAAATTGTTCGTTGGGACTTTGGTCTTTGACAAGAAACATTTATGAAAAGTTCGACAATCGGAGTTAGGGTTAGACTAACTCTCTACATAAGAGGGTCCCTTAATCGGCAAACTTAATTCATTTCAGAACTAGTCGCAGCAGTCGCACCATAGCATTGTCATTAATGACATTAGTACAAAGAAACTCTACTCATTTCATTGTAAAAGCACCAAAATGTAGATCATTTTCTTTTGAAAATTGAATTTCGATCATTTTTTTTTTACATCGATGAAATTTTGTGTGAGTGTCTGTGTTTAATACCAATTTTCATATTGTAAATGGGAATGTAGACGAATAAATTTAGTCTTGGTTTAGGGTATTATTCGCGCTTTTCCTTTGAGTGTTACGAGGGCGTGCATCATCATCATAACCTCTTATATTATGAAAATGAAAAAACTATCAAGTTTTTGAGGATTTACATATAGATAAGTGTCGGCTATTATCTAAACTGTCAGCAGCTGCGGTCCTCAAGCGGTACTGAAAGAAAACGGTGAAAGATAATCCTGGAGATCTCCCGTTGGGGAACCGCACTGAGACGCGGTGTGTAAAGGATTTGTGAAATGTAATTGGTTCAGCTGGTTCAGACACGACGGAATCATCAATACCTCATCAGATTGAACGTCCAACCTGAACCCAAATACATTCTCTCTTTTCGGTCAGACTGTTTTCAGACTATTTCATGACTTCCGCCACCGTGTTAACACTGCCACTTATCACCTTACTCAACGACAGTCTCACCGCAGGATTGTGTGTCTGGTCTACCGTAATCTGCTTTCAGCTTTGGAATGTAATCCCCTCCGCAACTTGCCGAAACTTGCCGCAAGCGAAATGCTACGTTTACTAATAAAAATTGAATATTTTCGCGGCTTGGCAGATGCCAAATCGCATATATACTCACCGATTAAAAAAAAAAAAAATACAATAATTGTCGCTCGATACAGTCTGTTTCAAAAGTCGATTTACGATGTGCAATGTTGTTTAGGTGTTCATAAAAAGCAGTATGATTGTAAGTGGCTTTTCTAGACATAGAGATAATCTGGAAAAAAAATGACATAGGGATTTATAAGGCTAACAATGTTTGGAAGAGGGCGAAAATGTCCGTTTGAACGTCCAGTGGAGATTGGCGGCTTTAAGTGAAGCGTGTGTTGGTTGTTAAATAGAGCAATCTGGAAATCGATCATAGCTAATGCTGTTGTTGTTGTGAATTTGTGAATTGATGAGGAATAAAAAATGTGGGTTATATGTTAAGACGAGGATAATAATTCTGTTTGTGTAGGTATTACGTTTGTGAAAGTGTGTATAACGGAGGCTTTAAATATTCAAATGAGTCTATATCTATATTGGAGACATAATAACAACGTTTTTGGGGGCAGTTTGCGGCGGGGTAGAAGTGTGAATATGAGAACATGTGAGTGTGAAGAACAGTTTTGGGAGGAAATGGTCCGCGCCCCATTGCTTCAAACCGCTCTGTTAACCCTACAGCCCGGAAACAATAGCATCCAAGTTTATGTTAAGACATTTGCTACATTTTCTCAGAATTTATTTTATTCGAGTGAAGATTTCAACTCATATACATACACAAAGTTGGAGTTGTTTTTTTTTTTTCAACGATCCAACATCCAACACTCCAGCGCACAAAAGCATTGCGAATTAATCACTCAAGTAGTAAAAGATTTTAATTCGATATTTAACATCCCCGACCATAAATTCCCAACATCCCGTTTTATGGAGGTCTAAACATGCTACAATCCAAACACAAAAGACGCGCAATAAAACGCAGCAACAAGCATTGCTGAAGAAATGCAAAGGAAATAGGGAACAATCACATATGATGACGGTCGGTGGTCGACCGTCGGCGTTGCTGAAATAGGGTGTCTAAAGAGTCAGGGCGGGGGTGAGCGAATGATAAATGGTCAGTCATACATACAGCCGTTTAGACCCGGACTCGTTTACAAATCCGGGAAAGGATTTAGTACGCTTTAGAGGTGCGAGCAGCCGTTTGATGTTAAACACCAACTCAAATCACCAACCAAATCCCTAACGTACAAACTTGCTTTTTTTGCACACGAAAAACTTTAATATATGCATATTTCCTCGCAGATCTGTCATGCTTTATTTCAAAATATATATATATATTTTAGTATTTTACATTGGATTTTTATTCTAAAATTTTATTCTACTATGGGAATTTAGAAGTTGTTATCAATAGTTAAGAAATGGTGATAGATATACTATACTCTTGTGGAGTGGTGTGATAATTCCGGAATGAGATAATATGCCGTCAGTGATGCAATTTTGATGGGAATAAATTACACGTCTAAGTGTTGTAACATATGCATGGTTAATATAAATGTAATATTGAATCGACCATATGGTACGTCTTAAACCTGTCAAATAGGTTTTTGTTCGTCAGATTAAAATATAATCTATTTGGAATATAAAAATATATCAGGTGAATTGATTCAGTAGCTTAATCAAAATTAAGTCAAATATGTAAGTTATTAACGTAATCATTAGAGCTTGTCAAACATGTTTATAAATTGAATTCACTTTATGGAACAATCAAGAGATAAGCTTTGCTTGAATTTCGTTTAATCGAGGTCATTAGTTTATGTTAATGCCGATAGTTTTGGGATAAATTTGAAATTAATAGCTTTATATACCTACCCTATGTCCAGCGGCATCAAAACTTTGTTAATATCTTGTTTTGTGGACAGACCAAAGTCGTGATGCGAAAATAAATCAACTTAGTTTCCTTGATTTTCATTCAACATATTGTCATTGGTTATAAGTTACAACTTCAACTTTTATCCGTTGCTTTCAAATAAAAATTATTTATAGGTGTAGTCTTGTCCGACTGGTAATTGAGTCAAAAAAGGTGTCTCGAGCTTTTTTCTCTTTTTATTAACCATCACTGGTGTCGACATTCTCAGTTATAAGTAGACGAGTTTATTGGTATGTGCTCCATCAATAAAATTAATATAAGAACTGACTGAATACACAAGTTTTTATAAAAATATATCTGAAAATTGATGCCGCCATACATGAAACAAAACTATAAACAAGTTAAGTGAATGACAGCTGTCAAGAATCATCTTTTATATATATATAAATATATTTTTTCTGAAAAAATTTCTTCAAGAAATTAGATGAATTAGGCTACTGAAAACAATTAGATAATGATGATGTAAACATGGCGTTTCGCTCGATGAATTACGTTAGGATAAAAGCATTCTGATAACATGGACACATGTATGTGTATACGGTGGCGCAACTGTCTATCAATAACACGATTAGCTGCTAACACCATATGTTACTAAATGCATACCTGCAAACACAAGCTATTTTCGTTAAAATCTATCTTATTCAAAAAGCACTAAACACAAATTCATGTGGTTTTAGTTCATTTCAATGATTCAATGATAAAAAAATATGCAACAGATGCTACTTGCCACTTTGATGAACAATTCATTTGAAAGCAGAGTATTTCAATACTTTTAAATTAATCATTTCAATTTAAATCATATCTTTTGTTGGTGGTATAATGCAAAATCTTTCAAATAGCTAGTAATAGGTCATTTTATAAGGGACAGTTTAGTTATATAGCATGTTGCGGTAAATGATGATATAAAAATAATGTGTGCTGCTTCATAAATTCAGTGGGGTATCCAGCTATCCACAGGTAATGTTATTGTGTCTTCAGCAGCAGCGGTATATAAGAACATAAGCTTTCATAAGGGCGACACACGCTCTTAAATAATATGGCAGTTCGCAGCGAGGGGCATTTTATGAAGATATTAATTTTCAAATTGTCGAGTAGTGTTACAGTTATTATACTTACAAAGTAATAACTGGCTGTAAGATTACGAAAAGGCTCTAGAGCGCCTAAATTAATTAATTAAATCTGTTATAAACACTAAGTGGGCCAGCGAGCATTTAACAACAGTCGTTTGAAATTGTCTGTCTAAAAGCACGGATATAATCTAAACTTCTAAGACCTCTCGCGAACTTCCCTACACTTCAAACTCTTATTAAAATCGTTATTGTTTATTAACGTTCCTTTTATTTCTAACGAGCCTTTTTTCATCCAATCAGACATAATTGCACCTTCAAGCTATCATCAACTTTCAAACATTTTCTACTACCGATTTTTTTATAAAAAATAATCAAAATCAAAGAATCAGGTTATCGACCTGGTGTTCATCAGAGTGTGCCACTAGGTCCTCGCTTATTGCATTTGTCAAGTAATAGTTGCGAATCGAGGGTGCGAAAATAAGGGTCGATGGCGTTGAGTGTAGGTGGAATTAGAAGCTTACATGCGGATTATAAGAATCGATGCGCATTTGAAAGTGTAAATCACCGGTGGTGTTAGAACGGCTCCGTTAGGTCGATGTCTTAGATCTCGGTGTAAATTCGGGCCAACGTGATGACTTAAGCTGCTTTCATCCCCTTTTAGCCGGTGCTGATTTACGTTTGGGGTAGACGCGGGCGCGGGTCTAGTCGGCAATTAACAAGGTTAGCCGGGCTAATCCCATGAATGATGTGCGCCTCTGACGGACGCGACTCCGACGCCGACGCCCGCAGGTGCGGCGACATGCGGGACCAGCCCTTCTCAGCGCCAAATCCGCCAATCTGCCCCCTGCGACTATTAACATGACAAATGCTAATATATTTCACGGCTTTCGTCGGATCACGCAGATGAAACTGATATATTTTTCTATCTTAGTTTTCTTTGTTTTGCACTCTTATCCAGACTACACACTCACAAATAAGAAACGTTCAGAATTTAACAATTTCTTTAATTTTTTCAGATATAGGACTCAATAAAAAGAAGAGAGATCCATCATGTTGCCCGATTTGTGGAATGACAATTCCTCCAGGAGATCTGGAAACTCATTTAGGACAAGAATTGGAAGTGTTATGTAAAATTAGTGGGACGGGACTTGCGGCTACAAGAAAGCGACGGCAAGAACCGGGACGGCCACCCGCACTTCCCGGCGACAGTGGACCAGAAGGCCGCTGGGAGGTCAGTTAATAAAATTAAAAAATAATTAAATAAAATAGTTTTGCTTACAGACTTTTCAAAGAATTAAGTCCAATCGCCAAAGTCGGTTGCGGATGAAAACTAGAAAAAGAAAAATGGACGATGGCTGTATGATATGTGTTGGTCGCTTACATAGAACTCCCGAAGAAATGAATTTACACGTAGAGCAATGTAGGAAGGTTAGTAGATTTTGATATAATTGTGATAAATTTAATATTTATAAATTAATTTTTTGCTACAGAATTCTGTGAACGATGAAGACGAGCCTGTGGACGTTGAAGGCGATTCAGAGTTGGAAGAATGGCCAGATAACCGTCGAACTTCAACATCAACTTCAAATCCAGGTAATGGCAATAGCATTGGCAGTAGCACCGGTCGAGTGACGTCGGACGCTGATAACGAAGGCGATGACGTAATCGTAGATGGTGATGAACCAGAAGAATCGTCTTTCGGTCCTTCGCAATATACCGAAACCGATGTAATAATAAAAAATTCACAAGAAAGAAGCAACAAAAAAGAAGGAGTTCAATCTCAAGTAGCTACTGTTAACTCAAGTGGAGATGTTGAGGTAACAATGGATATAATTGTGGAAAGTGACAGTAATGTGAGTACTTCGGATGCTGAGCCGAGTAGTCGAACTCAAATGCTTGAGGAATTAAGAAACAGAATTCGGCCTCTAAATACAGAAAATGCAGGAGAAACAGCAACGAGCACAGAAACCGAAGACTATAAATGTTTAATATGTCTGGTAAGATTTGTGAGCGACTCTATCTCAATAATTACTAATTACGTGAATTTGTTTAGGAGCATTATAAGAAACCGGTTATATCTACAGTGTGTTGGCATGTACACTGCGAAGACTGCTGGTTACATGCTTTAGTAAGTACTTATGAAATTGATTAAATTTTTTAATTAATCATTTATTTACAGGGTAGTAAAAATATTTGTCCTCAGTGTAGTATGATTACAAATCCGACAGATCTTCGACGGATCTTCATGTAAGAAGAATCTCATTGTATGCATTTATGTAAACGCACCGTACTCCATTATGCACTACTACTATAGCTTAGCGTTTCGGCGTTTTCGACATCATCAACATTTCTAATCTTTACCAACGTGTAGCGTCATTCTAGTTAAATTTTTGTGATATTTTTTGCAGAAAAATGCATGCGTAAGCGCGCAGTCTCTTTTTTTAAATATCTATAAGTAATCATATTTGTCAATGAATGTTGGTGGTGATTATAAAATAATGAAATCTGCGAACGAATGTGTTAACGTTGTTAACAATTTATAATTTTGTTTTAAAAATACCATAACGTTACTTTTGTTAGAGGTGTTGAACCGTAATGTTAAAAAAATATTTATGTTACTAATAATAAATATATATTTAAAGAATTTGTATAATATGTCTATGTACATTATCTGTAGATATTACACGTATGAATAAATGTCGTCACTAATTAAATACGCATTTTTATTTTTTATTTAAATTTAAAATATTAAAGCGCCCTCTCCTTTTGAGAAGCTTAAATATAAGAACAAACTTTGCTGCTTTTGAGTTAGACGCGAGATGTCGCGGTTTAAATTACAAAATTGAATGATGTCGCTGTGCATATCAGTTGCTTGATACATCTGATTGTCAAATGTTGGCTACTCCCAAAATTCACGTGATATCGTAAAAGTGACTAATAATTTTTAGTTTTTGAACATTATGGCCTATTTTCGTAGTTTTTTCTGCTTAGTATTAGTTATTTTAGGTCTAAGTTTGGGACAATGTGCCGAATTTGTGCCTGTTTTTATGTGGGGGACTAATAAGTGAGTAAAATATCATTATCTATCTGCTCCATGGATTATAACAAACTTTCAAAAATAAAAATAAATTTCAATTAAATTTCAGTTTTAACTTCATAACTTTTAATATATTTGTGTTTATCTGCAAAAGAAAAAAATCTTAATGAAAGTCATATGACTTCTTTCAGAATGACAGAACATGTTCCTGCTTTGCACAAAATCAGTCAAGATTCATTTAAAGATAGTATTTTAGAGTTTATGAAGAAAAATCCATACATTGTTGTGTTCGCAGAACGAACTGTAAGTGATTTCTTATGAAAATAACAAAAATAATTGATGTTTTTAGTTGAGTCCTGAAGATTTTGCTCAACGCAATCAAAACGGAGAATCAGCGTTTGTGAATATTCAACAGTTGAAAAACGACGGAAATTTTGTTAGTTATAGGCCATACGTTCAAAATCCAATCGGCGCTATTAAACAAGTTAATAAACCCATAACTGAGATTTCAATTGAATCTATTCTTAGTACTACTAATGTGCCTGAAAACAACATCTGGATTATCAATTTGAACGATGCTAAAGACGGAGAATCCCGCTTTCATATGTTGAAACGTCACGGTCAGAATTCAAATTTTATATTTCTATAACTAACTTTTTCTTTATAGATAATGATATTGTCGCTATTTATAAGGATATTTTGAAAAAACGTGAAAATGTTTTGGTTATTTATACAGCCAGTCATACTGCTTGGGTATTTGTTCTCAGTTTTTGAATATTTTTTATTATTTCGATTATTTAGGTGGCGTCTGAAGATCTCCACACTAGATCCAGAAATTTGCTTGAAGAAGAAGAGAAAAAACCTAAAGCTGCGCTATTTAATAATTCAAATGTTTTAATGTATCTTACCGATTCTGGCTCATTTTCTGATGGGAAAAAACAGTAATTATTTATTAATTGTTTAAATAGTCTTTTATTAAAGTTTTGTTTTAGGATAGTTATAGATGATAAAGCGACTTTTAATGTTGAAAACAGATTTGAGAATAATATAACAGCAATTTTGAGTAGTGGTGGCGAAACTATTAAGTAAAATTGATTAATGTTTTAAATTTTTCATAATTGTTTTTGTTTAAGATTTGTTTTATCGAGGAAAGAATCAGGTTATTGGTTTATAAATAAAATCAGCGCTGGCAGTGTTGAATTTAATGGAGTTGAAGATATGTATGCTCCCAATGGATTCTCTTATCATTGTTCTGGTTTTAATTTAACAGATAAAGAAAAAACTTCAAGATTAATTCTTCCAGGATTTCAAGTATTTATCATTTTTTGTGTGTTTTGTAATTGATTTGTTTTTTTTTGTAGATCCAATGGTTTAGTAATTCAAATAATGCTTCAATGAAATTTGGAGACGCATATGATTGTGTTGGATTTACATCAGTTCCTATTTGGTCAGGGTTGTTTATAACAGCAATTTTATTGTTGATTATAACTTTCGGGTTAACGATGATGATGGACATTAAAACAATGGATCGATTTGATGATCCGAAAGGAAAAACAATAACTGTTACTGCTTCAGAATAAAAGTGATGTTTTCATCATTTAGTTACGTCTTCCACAATATTGCTTTTGATAGAATTCGATGGTTGATTGTGATATACTTTATTATCATCGTTAGTTCTATCAATTTGCAATAATGGCTTAACTGCCATGTGGTCTGTCTTCAAATATTAAAAAAATTAAGCTTGTTATATATACAATGAAGTTCACCACCAACGCATAAAACGATAAAGTAGAATTATCTAATTTATATACACTATTTGTACTAAGTATATGACAATAGAATTTTGAAAATTGGTAAATTGTTGTTCAGGTAGATGTGTAAAGTACAATAATTGTTAAACAAAGTAGCCTTGACGTTGTTATATAAATGCTTAGGCATTCTAGGTTTGCACTTGTTCAAATGCAGACTGTATACAGGTGGCCCGACAATGTAAAAAAGTCCAAAAAGAAGCACCACAAGGCCTGTAATGGACTATTTTACCTTGTTGACATTCTGTATATCCCAAACTGTCTTAATTTGTTGAATATGTTTGTAAATAGTATACATATATTTTGTAGTCTTGTTATTGTATAGTATTATATTTTAAAAGTGACCTTAGTCTTTAGTTAACGATCACTCCATTCCAAAAATTCACTGTCATTTAAAAAACGAATTTTTTGGTTTAATGCCTGATGTCACATAAGTAGGATAATATTGATAGAGGTGATGGGCTGTTATATATTGTAAATATTAGAGCTAGATTTTGTAAGTTCACAATACTTGGATTTAGTTGTCATTTTAGTTTCTGTGGAATAATAAATTAAATAAAACGAATTTCCTTATTTTCATTGATAGTTTGTGTGTTGAGGTATAGATGGCGTCAGTAGTATGGGTCAATATACGTCAGTAAAATGGCAGAATTTGTTTAACTGTCATTTAATTCTCGGTTTGCGAATTGTCAGTAAAAATGTTATATTTCTAAATATGTTGGTTATTTCAGAATGGATCCTAACGGTAATGGAAAGCGTGGTTTACCTAGGTTAAGGGAAATAATAAGAAGACAAAGACAAGATTCAGATGTAAGTTATTGTTTATAATAAACACTATTAGGTTAATTTTTTTGATGGTAAATCCACAACATTTTCTAGATACCTATGACTTGTTTATATGACTTTTGTTTCAATTCTCAGTATTCGGTTTTTTCTTTCAGATTTAATTTTTTTTGCAAATTTTCTTAATTTTTCAAAATGGCAAGTCGTGGAAGATCCACGAAGCCTAATATATGCGAAACAATGAAAAAAATCAAAAATGCTTTGAAAGAAATGGAAGATAGACTTCCTAGTCTTTCTAGAAGAATTTCAGATAAACAATTAGAAAAAGTGTGTGAAGAAGACGAATTTGACCATAATGAATCCCAACCCCATTGTTCCATGTCCACATCCGTAAATTCCTTATATTTCTTAACCTTGCAATTGTTATTTTACTATTTTTTTTTCTGATGGTTTATTTTAGGGTGGTGGTGCTGAGTCCCCTGATCTTGAATTTATATATGATGATACTGACACCCATCCTAATGAAATTGCTGAATTGTATAGTTACACAGAACAGCCAGAGCTTGCTCTTAATGTCAAAGCATTTGAAGATCAAATGGAACAATATAGTTTGCCACCAAGTTGGCAAAGACTATCTATTGATAAAAAAAAATCGGTAGTAATGAAATTGCTTGATCAGTTGGAAGTTAGTAGCAAACCTTTAAGAATGAGAGCTGCAAGATGTATTTTATATATAGCTCAGGGTTGTTGGGCTGAAATGCAATCGGATACTGAACAACAACAATGGGCAAGAGCCAATGCTATGCTGCTTTATCAATTAGGAGTTTTTAGCGCATTTACTGATTTGCTTAACATAGAAATTGAGTAAGTCTACTTACTATAAATAATATAAATAATAAAAATAATTATTTTTTTTTAGAAATAGCACAGCGGCACATGTTGCTATGAGAAAAATTGCTGTTTCCTTAGCAGATTCGCAGGATCTGCGTGTTATTCTATCTGTGTTATACACAATAACTGAAGTTATCAGGAATGAAAAAGATTCAGGTTCAACTGAATATCAAAAAGATGTTGACGCTTTTTGTACAGATATTGGTAAAATATTGTTTTTCTTTAATTTCTACGTTACGATTATTTTTTTAGCAAACTCACCTGATGATGAATTGTTAATTGTGAAACTTTTGGGAATGGTGACAAGATTTTGCAGTGGTGCGGCGCCTCATTTTCCTATGAAAAAAGTACTCTTACTTCTTTGGAAATTGATACTTGTTACTTTGGGAGGAATGTCAGCATTAAAAGAGTTGAAAGATGAAAAACGTGCTAAAGCAGGTCTTCCACGATTGGATGAAGATACAATGGAAATAGCTAAAACTATGAGAGCTTCATCGCCACCTGCTAGTGCCTCAGATCTTCTGGAGGCGCAGAATCAGAAAAGAAATACGCGACCATTTCGAAGAGTAAGTTATTTTAATTTTTGTAGTTTGTCCAATTGTTTTGTTATTTTTTTTTAAACTAAATATTGCTGTATAGGTGGAATAATTGGATAATATTTCTTGTATCTGTAAGTTGTGTGTTGAATCAGGTAGATTTTGTAGTAAATTCGTAATTTGATCGAAAAGGAAATCCAAAAGGTTGATTGTAGATTAGTCGCTCATTGTTGAGGCGCGGGTAGTGATCGGTAGAGTTTGACATTGTGTGTCTATTCACGGGTCTTTTTTGCTTCGACTCATTTACAGAATTTGATGAAACAGAGTAGTTTGGACGATCATGAGTCGTTGGGTATGGAACTAGATACGAATCTAGTAGCTGGTGATAATGGTGATGAACTTGGTGAATTGTCTGAATTCGATGAACGTCGCCCTCCAGAAAATCCCGAAAATAATCAAATGTACAGTAATTACCAAAACAGACCCACATCACCTCCTTTACAAAGTTCAGTTGTTGTACCGAGAGGTTTACCATGGAAGCCGAAAGTTCGTCAAAAAGATATAGATATGTTTTTGGATACAGCTCGTATGAAATTCATCGGATATAGTCTACAGGGTGATCGTGACAGTTTAGCTGGGTTACCGTTACCAATACATGAAGGAGTTAAAACCCTCAAAGAGGTATTTAACAGATAACATTCTAAAATTATTATTCATCAAATATTTCAGCACGTTTACACTTCTTTAGCTGAATTACAAATTCAAAAAGAGGAAGAAATTGCTCGTAATCCTCTTTCTACGTCCGAAGGGGAAATCGAAATGACTCCTACTGAAATTTTATATCAGGCGATGTTGCCCAATTTACCGCAATATATGATAGCTTTACTCAAAATTTTATTAGCTGCAGCTCCTACCTCAAAAGCTAAAACTGATTCTATTAATATTATGGCTGATGTTTTACCAGAAGAAATGCCGTGCGTTTAATAAAATCTAAATCTTCATCTATATTTTATTTTTGTTTTTAGAATGACGGTTTTACAGTCAATGAAATTGGGAATTGACGTAAATAGACATAAGGAAATTATAGTGAAAGCCGTGTCTGCGATTTTACTATTGTTGTTGAAACATTTCAAGTTGAATCATATTTATCAATTTGAATTTATGTCTCAACATTTAGTTTTTGCTAATTGTATACCACTTGTTTTGAAATTTTTCAATCAGAATATTATGGCTTACGTTGGAGCTAAAAATGTGTAAGATTTGATTTTTATTTCTTGTATTAAATTATTGCTGAATTTTTTCAGGATTCCTATATTAGATTTTCCGTCTTGTGTAATCGGTGATCAACCGGAATTAACAGCTGAAAGTTTAGAAATTGGTGATGCAGCACCATTTTCATGGAGGAATATGTTCTCTTGTATTAATCTTCTAAGAATACTCAATAAATTAACAAAATGGAAGCACTCAAGAATTATGGTTTGTTTAAACTAAAAATTCAAAACTAATTTTAAGTATTTTATTTCTTAGATGTTGGTGGTTTTCAAATCCGCTCCTATTTTAAAACGCACATTAAAAGTGAGACACGCCATGACTCAATTATATGTTTTAAAATTGTTGAAAATGCAAACGAAATATCTAGGACGTCAGTGGCGAAAATCTAATATGAAAACAATTAGTGCTATTTATCAGAAAGTTAGACATAGATTAAATGACGATTGGGCATATGGAAACGGTACAAAAATCAAATTTTATTTACTTTAAATTTATCTATTTTGGTGTAGATTTAGACGCAAGACCTTGGGATTTTCAAGCTGAGGAATGTGCTCTTAGAGCTTCTGTGGATAGGTTCAACAATCGGAGATATACACAAGCAAATGTAAGTCTTTTTATGACAAAAAAATGTGTTTTTATTGGATTTTATTTTTATAGCAAGATAGTGAATTTGTACCTGTGGATAATTGTTTAAATAGCGTGCTTGGGACCACCTATGATTTATCAGATAGCTTTAAGAGACACTATCAGTTATGGTTAGAACAAGAAGTCTTTGGAAATACAATTGAGTGGGAGAAACTCTTGTTAAACCAAAAAATATAGACAGTTTCAATGGATTTGATTCGTTTGTAATAAATATAACATCGTCAAGCCGACTACATCACTGCAATAATATTTGACTTGTTATATTTATTGCATTTTGTTTTTTAATTATTATTTTTGCATTTTAAATGTTAACACTGGTCATTTAGATATATTTTTTTCAACTTACGTTTTTCTGTGTTCGTTTTTTTGTTCAAATTTTGATAATTACGCACTGTTAAGTGCGTGTTTTGTGTTTCAAAAATCTTCAACAAAAAAAGTACTTTGTTTACTTCAGTATTTCAATATATTTGCTATATAAATGAGTTTTTTTACTTTTCCCCCAAAATGAAATTTCTATAATATGAAGTGTGGAACATTGTTACATTATGTGGAACTTGAAGTTTTGCTGCAAAATAATTCACACTTCAATCAGTATTCGCAAAGAAATGACCTAAATATGTCTATTTAAATTTGCCGCGCTTTCGTTTCTTCTGATTTCAGGTCAAGATTCACGTCACTTCATAGGAACATCTGTGTAATGTCTAACACGCATTCAATTTTTTTTTATCTTTAAACTTATTTGGTCTCAAACTGGTGTTGTCAATTGATTGTACAAAGCGAAAAAATTAATTCGATTTTAAATAAATTGAGAACGCGTTTTAGTTTTCGCTACAGCGGATAGATGGAGCTAAACAATTTTTCATGCAACAATAATTGAAAGTTTGTTTTTAGATTGTTCATTCTTCATAAATATATAGAAATCTGCTGAATATTACAAGATAAACGTTTTTTATAAATATATAACATGTAATGTTTCAAGTTCCATGTAGTGTATTATGTGTTGCATATTATAATAAATTTATTGTATATATTTTTTCTTTTTTTCAAATTAACATTCGGTTATATTTTAATTTGCTAGCACTTGGTGCTCATTTGAGACTTCTTTGAAATGTTAAGTAATTTTTAATACGTCCCAAAGCGATCACTTATAGTGATATTAATGTCATTTACGAATCAATCCCTTGAGAAACCAAAATAGAATCAGTCTAATGTTTCGTGGTGGACGGGGATTTATTTCCAGAACTTTATTTTTATTTGCCTCTTAGTTGAGAGGATTTGAGCTTTCCCCTAACTTCCCACTGTTAATTCCCTTGTGATTATGCATGAAGAATGAATTACTAGTCATTAATGAGCATGTCATCTTGTTATGAACAATTGTACTCGTAAATGTCATCAACTACTGTTCACTGTAATCTACAGGTTGTTTGGCCATAATATTGAACGTAATTGACTGCACAGATCCGGCTTAGGTTCAACATTAGTAGTCATACTAAAATATATTATTTTAGAAAAGTTTTTATTCCATTTATTTCTTGAAAGCAGGGCGTAGTTTAAATTGAGTTTAATTCCCGACTTAGTTATATCGTTGAAGCGAAAGTTACGCTTTGTACTTTTCCATTTAGGTAGTTTCCGAGCCACTTCGTACATATAAAATTAAATCTATGGCACTTTTCAAATGTCTCTGCATATAACATTTAAATTACCCGTTTGTTATATCGACTTTATACAATCAACCATCTAGAAATGGTGTATTTCGCAGATTTCTCTGTCGTTTCAGTTCCACTCAATCCCGGACCAATTTATTATACACCCGCCGTTCGTATTAATACTCTCAGACAAACAATTAACACCAGAATGAAACACTCCTAAGAGAACACAAATAACAAAAGCTATCCCAAATTTCTAACAATACAAACAATAGTTGAAAAGACAGAAAATAAGTAAGCTCTATTTGTTTTATCAAAAAATAAAAAGAATAATAACTTCTTGTAATTGTTATAGCAAAAAAATTGAATTATTTTTTGAAGTAGTTTAGCAATATGTTTCCAAGTGTTGACAATGTGAAGAATCAATTTTAGCTAAGAGAGTATTGAATGATTTTTATATCGATTTGTTAATTTGCGATAAAATATTGAACAGAATTGTGATGTTTGGCATTTCGTTTGACGTCATACGGACGTAAAACCGCAAAGGGTCGTGAATATTTGGAATTTAAATAAATAGACTAGGGTGCGGTAGAAGACGAAGCGAGAGTTCCACATCCGTCACCAGGATTACGAATTGGAGACCATCTGCGGAGAGAAGTGTGCTCTAACATTCGTTAGTTGAGCTGGAAATCGCGAGGATAAGCCAAACCAATCTGGCTGGAAACTGTTTGTCTGATTAATGCATCCAGAATCTACCGATTCTTACTATTGTGTAAATAATTCAAGCCGAAGATGGCACGTTCAAGATTCAAGTGAATTTTCTCTTGACCACTAAAAGATTTTTTGATATTTAACCACAAAAAAATTACACAGAAATTTTAAAATTCAATTCAACAACGAAATTAACACTTTTTAAATCAAGATAATTTACATTTTCAATATAATTTATGATAATTTCGCAATATTACTAACACGGTTGCTTTTATAATCGAGTTACTTGTTTAGAGAAACAGAGAACTTTGGGTAAAATTTTCTATGTCATTTAGTGTGTCGGGTCTCCGCGTAAAAAACTAATTTAATTAAAAATAAGTTTGTTATAACTGTATTTAGTGTTTGTTTCTTCTTGAAATTGTGAGTTCATCAATCTTTTGGTTGAAACTGAGCTAAGAAGCAAACGCAATTTTACTTTTGTGAAAGAAGGAAACCACCAAAAGCTAAAAAGGTAAGCTGATATAATACGTAGTCTGTCGTATAAAATAATAACGTTTTATTAGTAATAATAATAAAGCATAATTATCGAACGTGTTATAACAAACAATAATTGAGAATATTATAATTAGTAAGTGCGATTATGCGATAACGTAGTAAGGCAGCTTGATTGCGTAGTACCTGGTTAAAGATAAGCGAATTGATTGTTGAAAAAAAAAAACAAATTAGGTTCGAGAAGTTTCGGTTTATTAGTTTTCAATTTGTATTTTTTTGGTTTGTTTTTCAAAAACGGTGATTTTTTTGCCCAAATTTATGCGTAGTTGATATATTAAGTAATGTCAAAAATAAGGAAATTTTGTCATTATAAATGGGTTAACACATGTATTGAATGATTGTATTTTTTCGAAGATTTTGTATAACAAAAAACTCTTCGTTTGGTGGTGGTTTAATAAGAACAAAAAAGGAGTCGTTTAAGACTTGGAAAACTAATTAAACTAGCACTCAATTGCGATGTCACTCTCACGTCTGCGTCTATTGCATTTGATTGCTTCTTATTTAAAATTTTCATTAAATATTTAAAGCCTCGCTTTCAACATAATCCACCCTTTCGAGACACTTTTAACGCTCTAATGTAAAATTTAAATATTTACCTATTGCAAAATAGTAGAAATGGGCAAAATCGATCTTTCCAAAAATTTCAAAATCGGCCTACATTCTTATTCAATCTCAGTTTTTTGATAAAGAGAATAAAAATATACATGAAAAACTGAAATGAGTCATTCTATTGACTGTGATTGCCGACTGATTTTAGATTTAGCTCAAACTTTGTAGGAATGTTTTCTAAGAACAAAATCTATGAATATTTGGTTTAAATAAACGTATAAGAGCTAGAAATCTTGTAAATATCATATTTTTAATTCGCAAAAGACATGTTCAGATTACATTCCCGAAAAACAGGATTTTCCCAAATTGCAAATTTTCAAGCGAGTTTTCTTTATAAAAAGGAGGTTGTTTGAATCAATTTTTAGCTTTAATTTTTCTATGATATGTCAACTTAATTTCTGAGTGGAATTAGTTCTTTGTACTAAACAGTCCAGACACAGGAGTCAGTTGAAAATCACGAAACACGCATCAAAAAACACCGTGTCATTATTCAGAGGTTTTGACTAAGTAAATTTTTATTGCTTACAGAAAAACAACCCTCTTTTCTCTTTGAAATGCCGTTTCAGCAGTGCGAATATCTTGAAAAGACAACATTTAACAGCCGCAATTGATAGAGCATCAAAACGGTATTTTCAAAGAGTTTTAATTTTAACAGGCGGGAACAGACGCTTCTTAGAATTAACTATTCATAGATTTTTTTTGGGACCTTAAAGAACATTCCTATGAAGTTTGAGCAAAATCTAAAATAAGTCAGCAATCACACTCAAACGATTTCATATGGAATGACTCAAATTAGAAAATAATTCTTAAATATCCAGCTGAAATATAACTCTCGTTAAGCGAGTCTCTGTGTTATTTATTCCTTATCTTTAGAAATCATCAATCTAATAAATATTTGAGATCGAGTAAAATAACAAAAAGTCTTATCTCTAAGTTACAAAAAATCTTTCAATTTTTGACTGTTTGAAATACGTGCAAAATGGCCAAATTTTTTCAGACTAATGACTATCGGATTCCTCATATCACGATTTTCAAACATAATTATTTCTATCAAAGAGCCTGTCTATATGACAAAATTTCGTAAAATACCACCCGCGACGACATTTTTTCTAGTTTGCTACATTTAGAAGTAACATTATTATTATTCACAATATTATGATATTAAAACCTTGGATGAGAATTTCTCAATGTGTAATAGTACTTACATATTTCTTCACAGAAAGATTATGGATATCCAAATTTCTTTGACATGTTAGACGAAATAGATTAAAGCTTGTGCACATTCCACTTGCTTAAAGCGTCGTTTGATATTAACGAACGAAGCTAAAAGCGACAGAAAACGCTTACTATCTGAAACGTAATCCTTTAAGCACTACACAAAGTAAATATTGCACAGATTCCATACGAAACAATACTTTACAACCACACTTTATACAGACGAAATCTCAAGAGAATGCTACAAACATTTCCTATAAAACATTTACTTCTTGTAGGAGCGATCAGCATAATACAAACTATATACTCAGCAAAAACCATTTTCATCTTTATTGCATAAAATTCTAAAGCTCTGTTCAAATATTTCTTCAGAAAATATACAAATAATTACATTTAGGAAGCTGACGTTAATAAAATCTCATCAACTGATGTAAGGTTGGGAAAAATTTGTGTTATGATGCAGCGAGGTATTTGGCAGGAAATCAATTATCTAATTTAGTTTCAAAGGCAAATGTGGGTACTCAGAATATGGGTTGAATTAAGGATATATTAATTAACTGAAATGCCAGTAAATTTGCTTATAATAATATTTAGTAACAATGATGCATAATATTTAATCAAACTGATGATGCTGATAGTATTTTTGCTCAAGTTAGAATATGTATATAAAATTGAGTTTCCGGAAAGTTTGAATTATAACGACTTACCTTTCTTCAGTAAGTTGCTTGAAGTTCAATGATGCTACAATTAATTTAAAAGTCAGGAAAATAAAATAGCTCCACAAAATTTTTGAGTAGCTTTCATGAATACTGTCGTTGAGATGAAAAGCATAGTCAAGACCTTTTTGATCATTAATCATAAGTATTCATTTTAGTAGTGGAGATACTCAAACAACATATACAAATGATATTTTCTAACATATCAATTCTTATTAATTAACCGAAGCATCATTATCCGTGATAATACAAATAAATTCATCCTTGTTTGACTTATTTTAAAGATAGAGGTTGCTCACGACGTTGCGACAAAGTAACCGCTGCTCATCTGAAACTCAAGAAAATCCAGTCAACTTGTCAGATCGGATTCAAAAATATCCATTGTCTTTGGACTTCATATAGTATGTAGTAGTGCTTTATGATCAATATATGAGAAGACGCGAGGGTTAGAATAAATTTTCTATTATTCAATTATTAATCGATACGACTATTAGATTTTAATGGGATGGTATTCATTCTCCCTTTTGATCTACTTCAACCTTCATTATAATTTTTACTGAATTATTCAAACTATTTGCAACCCTCGTAAGGATAACACGCTCGAGGTTTGAAACGTACAATTTTCTTTAAATAAATTTCACTCAAAAGCTGCTTGTTGAAACAATTATTATCAAATAGTATAATACAAATTTATTAACTTATTAATAGTACATATCAATTACTTTTTTATATATTTGATAAAAAACACAATAGAGATTACAAAGAGAAGGGAACTTAGAAAATGGGAAGCTCTAATTACAACTGAGCCAGAACGGAATTCTTGTTCGTCTTTGGCCTAATTCTTTTGATGCTTGAATGGATCGAATGACACTATAAATTAGAATTTGTCTAATTAATTCTGTGCCAGATCCAATAATATTCAAGCCTATAAAATAACCGTACAAATGGAAAAGTTAATCTTAGATTTAGATAAAAAAGGCTCAATGTTCAAGCACTGTAATTTAGAATCGTCGTAAAATGAGGAAAGTTGAAGGTGAAGCCTTTATGAGGTTAGACTGAGTGCAAGGATTAGCTAGAGATGTAATAGTTCCCTTGATTCCGCTTAGAAGTCCACAAGCCGCGAGATTCTACTATTAAGAATCTTTCTAGCGGCCACGCAAATGGAAGGACTTAAATTATTAATTTAATCTTCACTATAATAGCTATAGGAGTCTCTAACAAAATGCCACTTTCGATCCCCCAATCTCTACAGCGCGAACAATTGCATCGAGCCACTCTTGGAACCAGTCTACGGCCAATTTCATCACAAAAATATAGACTAAATACAAAAAAGAAAAAAAAACAACATAAAAGACTATTACATTAAACGAATTCTTTGTGTGTCGCGTTTGTATGTCCGTAACCGATTTCAAGGGAATTTTTGTTTGTCTTACACTATATTATGAGTATAGCGAATACATAGTTTGAAAAATTTGAAGAATAGGAAAATATGCCAGTTTTAAACAAATTTTTATCTTAAGGTTTTTTTTCTTGGCAGAATATTCTATAATATGTTTAGCCTTAAAGCATTTTGTTAAATTGATTCTTCAAGTAAACATATTTTTTCTTACTGCTTTTAGGTTGAACTCTGTTTTCTGTGTGTTAAACACAAATTAAATATTTTGTTGATAAATATTACAAACGTACAATACAATATATATGGTCATTTACGAAGACTAGCCTATTAGAAGTTTATATATATTTCAGTCGAACTGCAATTCTGCATATAGGGATACTTGAATACGTTCTATCGAAGTAAAATAATGGCGACTTTGCTTCACTTTTGCTTATACCGGAAGTCGGTACTAACTTTGTTATTTTGAATGGAACACTCTATATGTTATTGCATTTTTTTAATTCTTTGATAAATTTCAGTTTAGGTTTAATAATCACTTAGGGCATCTAAAATTCATAGTATTAGAGTTCTTCATGTTTAGAAAAAAAAAATTCCATCTGCAATGTTTAAGAAAAATAAAAATTGTTCAAGAAAAATAAAAATTTTCCAAGAACTAAGTGAGCTGAACGTTAACTGTTTTGGTATTCAGTAGACCAAGAATGACACTATTAATTGCATTACTGCATATTCATCTGTTTTCAATATCTGTCAAAATCTTGATTTTCAAAGTTAAAAATTTTCAATCATGGAAAACTTAATTTTTTCAAATGGTATGACATAGTAATTGTTTCACTAATGCATGCAGAATTAAATTTTCTCTCATTTGATAAGAGATAATTAGTAACTGTTAATGCAATTATTTGCAAATATCTCAAAAATTTTTGTTGACAGATGTGCAAAATCAAATGAAAAAGAATCAAATTTTGAATGCGTTAGTCGAACAATCTCTATATCGTTCCATTAAAAAAAATCGAGTTATCTTTGACTGAATATTATTAACTTTAACAATCATTATATTGATAGATATTAAAAACCAGTGAATATGAATATATTTTTCTTGACTCTGCAGTAGTTAAATTTTCTGAAATAACGTGAATAACTCTAAAACTATAGATTTTAGATGCTCTGTGGTTATCAAACCTAAACTAAAATTTATCAAGGAATTCAAAAATACAATAATATCTAGAGTGTTTCATTTAAAGTAACAAAGTAAGTATTGGTATAAGCGGAAGTGCAGCAAAGTCGTCATTATTTTACTTCGATAAAACATATTCAACATCCCCTGTATGCAAAATTTTAGTTCGATTGAAATACGTGTTCCCTATAAACTTCTTATAGGTCAGTCTTTGTGAATGATCCTGTATACAATATCAAAGTATTGATATAATTTTGTTTTCATAATGTTTAGAGAAGGATTATTCTTGAAAAGTGTAACCAAAACTTTATAGAGCTTTTCAGTGTTCTATCAATTAATTTATAAAATGATACAATGCAGTGATAGATTAAAAAAAGTAGTTTGTCAATTTCTGTTTTCTTTTATTTTCTTGGAAGTTTCTGTTTCGTCATGTTTCCCTTTGTCACTCACCATTTCAGATAACTGAATTATGCTGATGTTATGCACCACATTGTTTCTAACACATCCCTTATGTGAGGACTTTGAAAGTGCAAGTTTGTGGTTTTATATCGACTGTAAGAGCACTATGTGAATTTAACGTTCAGAGAAATTCCGAAACTTATCTTTCTCTTTTGAGTGGAGTTTAGTCATACTTATCGAAATTATATAAAACGCTTTTGAAAACATTAAATGGCTAAACTATTAAACTGGGAAAGTCATCAACATATATATAATTCGTACATAAGGAATGTTTCTAGGAATTTCAAGTACTAGTAATAATATTTGGGTTGCTGTTTATTAGAAGTAATCAATATTTAGTTCACTTGTTTAGACATGCAAGAGTTAATTGTGTAATTTTATAACAACAATTATTAAATGATTATTTCACTAACGTATTAATGAAGAATTTGTGGTTAAATTCCATTCAAGATCAATTAAAATGATTTATTATATGACATTCCGATTTTAATCTGTAAATAAATGAGAAATGAGATAATTATCTTCTGCAACTTTAGTTTATTATTTATTTATTTTTTTGATGGAACTATTAATGCACATGAAAAATATTTTTTAGTTTATTAAAAAACTGTTGGATATTGTTGGTCTTAAATAGCAACGAATACAAATTTTGTGCAATTTTTTTCAAATCCTGTTTTAAATTGAAAAAAACAAACAGTGTCAGAGAATGTGATTAAAAGTTAACGGTGAAATCTAAAAAAAACTTTCTTTTGAATGATTATAAAAAGGATGAGTTTGACCTCAGGCAGAGAGTTTTTGACAGTCAAACAGTGAACTTTTTTACAGTATAAATAAAGTTGTTTTTATGTTGGTTCATTACAATTTATGATAGAGATTAATTGTATTAAAAATTAAAAAAAAGCGTGGTCAAAACTGTGTTTTTTTAACTTCTCAATGGTCCAAATTGAAAAGCAATATTTTGTTTGGCAAAACTCCATGACAAAGTGAGCAACGATGTACATGCCCATTTTAATTACACCCCTTTTTGCAGGTTGTTTGGAATTTGGCGACATAAATATGCAAATTTGTAAATACTGTACTGCTTGATGACTAAACGGAATTTGTATTGATTGACATGATTAACATGGTTTTGGAGTCAGTTTACAATAAATGATTAGCATTTCTTATTTAGTAATTTGGTATTTAAAAACATGCTTGTTTAAAGTGACAGAAATATAATTCTTGTTAAGCAGAAATCTGAATAATCAATCGCACTATGAGGAGCCTAATAGAGACACGTGCGAGCTCCCTTCTGCTCATGGAGGTTGGGGCGGTAGTCAGTGTGCCTCTCCATCTAACATACAGGCGCGTTCCAAGGTGGCAGCTTCCAATTAAATTACTCTTCATTTTATAGAAAACGAGCCACACGCATTAATCATGCCCGGCCTTGCTGTCGACTAAATTCATTTGTCAACGGTGCAACTCGCAAACAATTTAGATTATTTTTGTCACACACGGCGAAGAATCGTCTGGAAAAACTGCTACTGTCAAGGGAAACGATTATACACGGCTACCTAACAATAAATAAGAGACCATTAAGACTCTTCATCGCTCATATGTGTCACAACATACGCATTACCGAAATTTACACATCTGCTTAAACTCAATGCACGAGTTTTTCCATAACGGTTCTTCAAAAATAATATAAATTGTCATCTACTAAACTGTTTTATATAACACAAAAATAATACTATTAAGTTTTTAAGTGCTTAAACTAAAGAGGAAACAAAACAATATTATTTGTTTTAGAAGTGAACCCGGCGCATCCACCATTTTTAAAAATAATTTTAAAAGTATGATTACGTTTATAGTTATAAACGAAACGAGACAGACAATACATTTTATTTTATACGCAAGTTGAATAATAATTTACGATTTTTTTTTATAAGAATACACCATTTTTATGACACTGAAGGTTGACTGTTTAAAGTTATTTACAGCGTGAAAATAGAAATATCTTTGGTTTACGTGCTCTAAACTATGTACTTGATGGGTAATAAATCTGGCTGAATTGGCGTGTTTATAAATATGGTCGTGTTGTGGTTTTGCACTAGATCCTTTTGTTATGAAAGTCAGATGAAAGCGCACATTATCCCATTAGAAAATAGGCTGGTGTGGTCTTCAAAGACGCAGAGTTAGATATAATGACTAGTAATTAAAGTGCTTGGAACAAGAACTAAGAACAAGCGATTTTCATAACATCTGGAGTCCCTTTCCATTAAGTAAAGTGTTAATATAGTTTCTGCAGTAAACTATATTTAATCTTAGATATAAATCTAAAATAAAATTTGCTTCTTTTTCAATAATGAATTTTGATTTAATTCAGTAATTTAAAATTAAAACTTTATTATAAATAATGTTTACATGTCTTAGCATTAATTAATTCAAGATTTATAGCAGGTTAATTTATTTTCCATGCCATGTTTAAAAAAATACTCATTTACTAGTTTTATATTTACAATGAATTGAATTTAATTATTTCGGAAAGATTTTTCAACAAAACCAGCTTAGTGTTTGTGATATTTATTGAAAGGGCCAGTAAGAGTATATGCACTTCTCTAAACATTGAGAATTACTTCACAGCGATGACTAATATTTACCGTGTAAATGAAAATTTAATTAACTGATCTAAAAATAAATTTCCGTCTTTGATATAAACGTTTGTACTTCTTGTGTTTCACCAACTCGGAAATTTTATTAAAAATTATTCCTTAGGGTAATTTTTTAATGTAGCTAAATGTCAATATTGTCGAAATGACAATCAGAATCAACAAAAATTTATTAAATTAACTTGAAAGTAATTCTATTTTTAGAAAAGGTTTCTCATATTCTAGATGAAAGTGAAAAATTTATTTGGAAAAATATTCTATTGCACATTTTATTGTTGAAGATAATCCATTAGTCTGACCGTCAGCGTGCTCAATATAAAAAAATTATATTTTTTTTGTCAACTCTTTTGTTGAACTTCAAAAAATGGAGTGATTTTGAAATGAACTAAAAATATTTTTGCTTGAATATACTAAAGTAAAGTCTAGAGAAATTTTATTGAAGAAATAATAAGGGTGAAACGGAAAGATAAGCGCAACTTGTGAAACCGTGTTGTCAATTGTTTACTCTCAGCCTAAATTTTAAAGAGAAATGAAAGCAGTAGAGTGTAGACAATTTAAAATTACGTCGTCAAACAAGTATGTAATGGTGTTATAAACAAAGTTAGATTCTTTTGTGTATTGTGAACTCTTCGCGCGTTTTATACAAATATATTTTTCTGTTTAAGAGGATAGAAGGAGATTTTAGTGCCTGAGTTAGTCATGGCACGATAGGCCCGGCCTTGACGAGACCAATTCAAATTTAAAATGCGAAAAAGTCTGCGGTTGATGGTTCTTTAGCTAAGGATTCTTCAGGGAAATTGTTGGCTTGTTCTTTTGCGTGCCGTTGAGTCTATTTTTGTTTATTGATTTCATTCATCAACGCATGTGCGATTATTTCTTTTATGGTTAGAAAATTTGTTACTGTGTGTTACAATCTTGTTACTTTATATGAGTTTGGCACGCATTTTGTTGGCCATTCTGGTTTTTCATCAAAATCCGGTGCTGCATCCGCTGGACACTCGCCCGATTTCCCATCCCAGTTGGCTTACTCTCTACGGTCATCTATTATTCATTTGTCTTCCTTTGCACATCGTTTTCGGTTGCATGCAAATTTAGAGCCGTTTTTGTTCTGTTTAAACGCCTGAATTGTTCAATGAATTAACTCAGATTTGTTTAAATAACACACTCATGTTTGTTTCTTTCGGCAAACTAGCACTATCAAAACCCAAGATTTCACAATTTGTGTTCTGTTTATTCTTCAGCTTAGTATATTTTCTGGTGATAGAATTTTAACTTTTCAACTCAAATCCGCTTCCATTCGCTTTACGAATAATATTTAATAAGCAAATTTTTATTCTTTTAATGCTAACAAATAGAATAAAGTAAAACAATATTTTTGGGAAAAAGAGAAAAAATTGAAAATTTGAAATAAACTTTTATTTAATAGTTGAAAATTTTAATGTATTTTGATTAATAAATGTGTTTCTGCTTCTTCTTTTTATTTTTCGTGTGTTATGAAATGTTGTTGAGTTTTAGTTTATCTTTTTTTTTTTTGTGTTTAATAGTTTCCGGAATAACCTGCGAGGTAAACAATGGAGTCCTAGATTGCCGCTTTAAAATGATGTTCATAAACAACTGCATCTCATGTAAGATGCATTTGAATGTAAAGTTGCCAAAACCGCTCATTCATTAAATTATTATTCCCTGCCTAGTAATATCAAAACTTGCTTTTATATTCTGTTTTATTTTTACATCTTGCAAGACCTATCTATTTTGGAATAAGTTTGCTTTTGCGGATTTAGTGACACCTAAGCGTTTGGTCAAACATTTTTCAAACGAAAATTTTAAGTAAATTCTATAAATCGTTCAGCTTTAACTTTCTAAGCTTCTTTGAATTTGAATTGAACTCAAACAATAGTTTCCTAACAGTTATATGGTAATGTAATCTTCAAGATGGTTTTAAAATTCAAGTAGAATAATATTCAAAAAAAGTACCTAATACACGAAATAATTATACTGACAATTTCGTGTTAATTAACTGTTAAGAACACACAAGGAAAGGGAATTAATAAAAATAAACTCACGTTAGTAACGATTTGATAATGAGGGGAACGGTAAACTGACTTCTCAAAATTACGAGTGATTAAATATATACGCTCAGAAATAATTGTAAAATTTGTGTTTCATATTAGTAGGAAATGGAAAAATATTAATGTTGTTTTATTTTCATTGGAACATCACCGAATAATGGCTTTGTTTGTGAGTGTCGTAGGTAGAAGTATAAAATATAGCATCCACAATATTTGTATAAGAAGTTTGCTTTGAAATGGCATTTACAAAAGGGAATATACTACAAAGATATTTTTCAATACTGTAAATTTGCGTTGCCATTTAGTAGTTGTTACAAAGAGAGATATTTAGCAGGTGCAACGTTTCAAGAATGTTTCATTATTACTAAAATAAATGATGTAGAACAAAGGATGACTTTACTTGAATCATCAGTATCAGGTCTTTGTACTCATTTTTTAAAGAATTTCGACTTAGTTTCTAAATTAGCATTGAGAATGCTATTTTATTGTGCTTTGAAGAAGGCAATTAAATTAAGCTTTAACGTTTACAATTTAGTAGTTATATTTTTATTTTATTAGAAAAAATTGAAATTAAATTGAGCTTTTGAAATGATATACGTTTATATTTTAAATTTAAAGCTACTAATAGCTGTTAATTAGATACATTTGATCCGAAATACAAAATGATTCCGGAAGCGGTTGAATCAGTTAAATATAGACTATAATATACAAGGTCTAGGTGAAAGCTTGGCTTAAAAGGATAAGATGACAGATGATAAATTAGCATAAAGAAGAGTACAAGAGTTGAGGTCTATCTGCGGTAAGATGGTCCGATAGTCGGTTAATTTCAGACACTTAAAAATGCAACGGCTGTTACAACAGATTGTATCTATTAGACGAATTATAGCAGACTAATTTAGTATCGTATGTAAACGCTTCTATTTTCAGCTAGTAAGGGTAGATGAGATTTACCATTTAAATAACGTTACACGACATTTTTATATTTGTATTTATGGCAACGCATCAATTACTAGAGAGTATCTAATAAAAGTACATTGTTTATATTTTTACATTCTTACATGATAAATGTTTAGCAGTAAGGTATTTTAAAATAAAAAAAATATATGAAAGAAAATGTCTCTTTTATTTAATTTGTAAAAATTGTCTAATCATTTAGATATTTTATTTAGAATTCTTCACTTAAATCGTGTGTCAACATACATCTATCTCGTTTTTGGAATACCACAAATGTTTCTTTGCTAAGAATCGTAAATTTACATTCTCAGTATAGGAGTTTTTTTTCATTTAAACGGCTGGATTCCCATTAGAATGGAAGGGAATGTGTAGAAATATTAACCTTATCGTTTAAGTCTTGGATCAATTCCAGATTTTCTACACAAAAGATAACTTTACTCAATTTTGGTATAAAAAAACTCTTTTGTGTATAAATTTCATAATAAATATCATACAAATTAAACTCTTTTATTCTTCTTTATATTCATCGTCAACATCTTATTTATTCATGGCAGTTCTTTTTATAACTTGAGTCAAGTTAACTTCAAAAGGAAGTATCTTTATACCTACTTGAAGCAATCACGTATTTTCGCTAGTCCCAAAGTGACCAATTTTGAATTCATTTGCTTTTATAATATATACAAAATAACTGTTTAATAATTTTCGGGTTTGTAAATTTAAAACGACCCGGAAGATTATTTATTAAATTTTGATTACCCATCTTAATATTGAAGAAGTATGTGTTTTTGAACTTGGATTAAAAATTAATGAAATTAAATATTAATTTTCTATTAATAATAAATATGAATTTAGATGACTCTAACTATAAGCTTCAACATAATGTATGAATTTTTTATTTATTATTTTTCTCGCAAGCTAACATTTTTTCAATTTGTTGAATGTGCAGTAAGTGAAACTTGGTTTTGTTGTTGTAAGAATAATAATTATAGTTTGGGATAATTTGCCACATGGAAGAACATTTTTGAAGAGAGCGAACAAGAAAAAGGCGTCACCTAGCCAAAGAAAATAGAATGTGCGGTGTCAGAAAAAGAAATTTAAATCTGTCTCATTTGGTAAAGTATGAAATAGTAAAATTTAACGAGTCACGTTTTTGGTACAAAATTAAATTATAGTTCAATAGTTAAAAACAATTTATTGCTTAATAATAAATTAATAATTTTTTTTTGCTTTTAGCAAATGATATTTATGAGTTACACTGTATTTGATGTAAATTCTTTAGATATCATCTGTAGATGTCATATTCACATTTTCATGCAAATATTTCAATATTTTCCCTTCGTTTTTGATTTTAGTGAGTAGTAAGTTTTCTTCAAAATTGGTGATTAAAGCCAGACTCCTGTGGAGACACAATTTACGATCTTTTTATTGCTTAGGATAATGATGAACTGAATTCTCGTTTGTCTTCATTTCGGCTGATCTAATAGAGTCTTAATTTTGTACCTCAAACGCTCTCATGCCTACCAATTAACTCGTTTTAGCAACAAAAGAAAATATCGGAGTTAATTTTCATGTCAAATATGAAATCAAAGTACAAGTTAAAAAGTCACTAAGAATAATTGCAACGATTAAACAATTATTAATTATTCTCTACTAAAAACAGTGTGACAGGTCTTGTAATTGAATTTTATTTTTCAAAGCTTATCACCAATTCTAATTATTTCAGAATTGATTTAGATAACTTCCGCATCTTCTAGAGTCTATTCACATCACGATCTCGTCAATATATCACAAGTTGTTTCTTGTTTCTGTTCAGCTTAGGCTAAATTCATACAACTTTTGTGTAAGAAAATGCGTTTAACTGTTTTAGTGATTGCTTACTTTGCATTTGTTGCGATAAAGCCGGTTTAATAAAACTATGTTTTCTGAACTAACAGCTTTGACAGTCTAGAATCTAGATAATGGGATCTGATTGTGTTATGTTAATGTGACGAGAGAAGATTTCATTTGCTATGCACTCAGAATACACTATTAATATGATAATATGTATACTGGTTTTAGTTGGAACTTAGGGTGTTATTAATGTTTTTGTTAATTTAGTCAGTTTTACATGGTTTTATTTACACAAGGACAAAGTTTGAGTTGGTGAAGAATCAGAAAGTAAGGACTTTTAATTAAAATTCAAGTCGCTTAGACCTGGAAAGAACCCCGAAGATGGGCAGAAGGTCATACAGGATGTGCACGTCTTTTTCTTTGTTTTTGAGTTAATTGGACGTAATAGCGTTGAGGTGAATTTCAATAAGGAGCAATATTCGCGTTTGTCGTTTTGTGTTTAATAACGGTTGTAGAGAGCACTGTAGGTCAAATACATTACAAGAGTTAATATTAGATGTTTGCTGCGAGTTAATTTCCTTTAGATGCAACTAGATCATTAATTTAGTTCTTTGAATGTTGTTATGACACTATTCGAAAATTTTGATTGTGTTTTATCTGACTTGATGTAAGAAAATTTAATGATACTGGATTCATTTCCTGTTATTACAGGAAGCAAAAAGTTCAAGCGCCTCTACTGTAATAAGCACGAATCAACGGGGCGGGAAAGTTAAGGCCATAGACGAAATAGAAAGCTTACACGCGAATTCCGGGCGCGTCTTAATGCAATGAGACCTGTCGGACCTCACTTAACACGCCTTGTTATGACATGCACTCACAACAAGATTATTAAATTTTTTTTATAATATTTAAGCTAAAAAACTTAACGATCATTAAACTGTATTTCCATCAAGTATTCAACATCAACCAGATTAGGTTTGGTTTTATTATAGAACCAACATCCAGCAAAAGAATTTTCCATTAGAAATATATATTAAGATAATAAAAAATTCGATCAATTTTTTTTCAGTTATTAAAAAGAAACATGCATTTGTTGGATAAATTAAAAATTTATTAGAGCAATTTGTTTCCTCCGCTAATTACTGAAACCCCAGAAATGGATTCAAATGTTCGGAAGCTGTTTGTACGCACAAAATAAACTTAATTAAAGAGTAATTGTAATGACTTTCTTATAATTAAATATTCCAAATATAGACAGAAGTAGAATTGTCTTAATTATAATAATGGTAAAAATCAAGTTGAAATGTTTTTTTTTCCACATAAAAATTTTCGATTTATTGAAATAGCAATAGATACTAGAGATATTATTATAATTATAATACAGCAAAAGCTGTGGAGTGTGAATTTTTGTTGAAACTGAGTTTACGATTGACAGTTGTGTGGATAGAGCAGTTTCCCTTGGCTGTTGAAACGTTTTTCTTTCATTAAAAATATAATTAATGATTTAATGAGTTGGCAGCGAAAAGCGTCCGTTTGATTAAATCAGAAACAGCAGTGTTTCAAGAGAGTGCTGTTTAAACTCTTAGATGTTACATTTAAAAGCGGCATTCTATTCAGGTTATCCCAATTTGCGTCTTTCGAGGCTAGTTTAGCGGATAAAATGACACTGATTCACCTAATACTTACGTGGAACCAGCTAGTTACAAAACCGACAAACTACACGTCAAATTCCTCTAGAGATGTCGCATTTATTATTCCAGCTACTTGGCAGAAGTTTACAACTTGAAATTTACAGTACTCTGTCGCAAATAAGCAACACAAAATTTGTACTTTTCTGCTGTTTACTTAGCGAAGTTCAAAATTTCAAACGAAATTATTATGAGTCATGTAGTCACTCTAGTAAACATCAAATAATATGTAATTTCCAATTAATAATAAATAAATAAAAATTTAATCAGTTGAAAGTTACTAGAAATAAACATTAATCTTATTTGGATGTTATCCATGTTGTATATTTAGAGCTTCTCGATTTTAGCTCTTATCGCAGTTGTTTTACAGAGTGTGCCAATGTCTAGGACAAATGGCATCCTTTTAAGAGGTCTGAGAGAGAATGGTCGGATGGTAACCCTATTTAGGAATGTCACTGAAACCAATAGAAATCGTGACATTTATTAGTTTTACGGCACCAGTACACATATGCTTTAAAAGTGATGGGTTTTTTTCCGCTCCAAATAATCTTTTTATTCTTCATTTACCAATACTAATTAAAGTAGACTTTCATTTCATTTATTTTTCATTAAAACAAACACATTGTAACAAAGAAAGTTATTTTATTTCTAATTCAAATTACGTTGTTCTATTGGTGGAAATTTCATTTTGCTTTAAGAGAAAAATAATTATTTTGGAATGATGTAATAAAACAGATTTAAAAAAATGTTCTTACATATTTTTTTCAGTAATGGCTATAAACATATTTTTATGAGTTTCTTTGCTATAATTATGTTCAGAGACGACCCTTGAATTTTTATGTGGCTTTTACAGCTGATATTATGTGGTGATTTGCCGTTTAAAACTTGTTAAATATCCATTTGAGATTAAAGTGTTCGCTTGAGGACAATTCGTAAATGATAGTTGTGCAGGTGCAAAATTTAATGAATTGTTATGCAAATAAACACCTTATATTTCTCAATATCAGAGAAATATTAATAAAAGCTAAATTTAAAGCGATATAAAATATGTGACTGAATATTCAGATTGTTACAAATTTTAACAAATCTGTTTTCATTACTTGTTTGTTTGTAATAGCTAATTTCAACGTTCAAAGTTAGTCTAAAATTTTAATTTTACTTGTTATGTGTATAACTGTTGGTTTGGAGTTTCTAAACAAACAACAACACTTATTATTAGTTTCTCCGTGTATAGTGCAACTACATGCAAAATATGTATTTCTTTTTCTGTATTGTGTCTCAAGTGTCAGGTTAAAAACAGTTCTCCAAATAATCAGTAATTCCAAAATTTTTAGTTTTGTCAATTTTAAGCCGTGTTTCACTCACATTACATAATTATGATTAGAATAAAATGCTAGTAATTGCTGGAATTTTTATGTTAGGCTGAGTTGCTTAAATGTTGGAAACAGTGAAGGATCTACTGAGTGTACATTCTAAATTTGGCAAAGATCTCAATTTTCGATTGTTAAATTTTACAATTGTTGCTTCAATTTACTAGATTGACAGTTGTATTATCTTGAATTTCTCATGTCATTTATTTTATACTCTAGCGAAACAATAATATTTGTATGGTAAATATAGATGTTTATTCGAAGGCCTTAATTGTTGTTAAGTAAACGTTATCAGTATAATTAGTTTACAACGGCAACTGTTGCCAAGTTGTCGCTCTTTCCGGTAAAGGCTAGACATCATTTAACATTAAAGATTATTACAATAACTGTTATTCTATAGAAATGGATTAAATTAGAATAGCAATGTTAACAAAGTTTGAAGGGTTAGTTTATAGTTTGGTTCTAAATGAAATAAATCGAAAAAGATTGCTGCTTAAACTAACTGAAAATGTTTAATACTGAAATGTTCAAATAGTAATTGTGATGAGATTTGCAACAATGAACTATGGCTATTTTTGTTATATAATAGGTGCATGCAAAGCTAATTTCAGCTGTTACATCATTTGTTTCGGTCGAGTGATCCAACAATACATAACAGCCTCTATGAAATTTATTTGTATAGTGTACTGTAATCATTAAAACAAAATTTAACTTTGGAAGAGTAAATTCCTGTGGTTCATAAATAAGCGTAGCGAAAAGGCAAGTTGTTTGATGATAAGACTGCTTTTCTATTATAAATTACTTTTCTTGTAATCGTTTTATCCATTAATTTATAAGAATTTTAAAACGGTTTATCCTTTGTGCTTCTTCACTTTAAATAGTTACTAATATCATTGAGTAAAGATTGGGTTTTCAGTAGTTTGTAATTTATTTCTAGTATTAATAAATAACATTAGATTTGACTCAATTATTTATAACAGAGAAATATCGGATAAGAGTAATTTTCCATCGAATAGAGGTTTTCCGTCAGGATTCATGTCCGATAATCCATAAAATTTTATTTGGATTCATTACTAAACTATTTCCAATGTCAGAAGTTGGTAAATATATCACGTGAGTGTCTAGCTAAAATGGAAAAAATCTATAGATAGTGGGTAAGTTTGTGTTTTTCGGAAATAATACCCTCATCACAGAAGTCCGACGTAAATATTGGTGTGCATGGAGTAGTGTGCCACATCTACGAGGGTTGCCTGCCCGCTGAGCTTATCTGAATTCCGGACACGATTGATTTTGGTCCCAGAAGCTTTGTTAACCTTTTCGGACAGAAGCTGGTAATTGTTTAATGAATTCAATTCCACATTTACATTTTCTTGTTTATTTCAACAAAATATGTTCTTTCTTTTTAGTAATTATATTTTAAAAACTTATGAGTACTTCAAAGAGAATCTAATATACATCTTAGTTAAACTTTCTACCATCACAGAAACACATTAAAAAGTTTATTTTCATCCGACAAGTTTAAGATAGATGAAATTACAAAGTTACATTTTATAAAATCATTGTGTCAACTTTTGTAATAGAACTTTCTCTATTTAACTTACATTTTCAGTAAAATTACGTTTTTCTTAATTATCAGTTTTATTATTAGATTGAACAACATCCATATTTTTACGGTTTTGTAAATGTAATTATTGGGGACACAAAATGACCACAAAGGAAGGTTGTGGTTTAATTTGAAATTTGTTCAGTATTAATTATTACGTTCTGTATTATTTTAAGTAGATTTTGCGAAGGTAGCTACACTACATGAATATTCATCAGAGTTGGAAATTTTATACTTGTTGGTTTTTCTTTGTTTCTATTTCTAGATCTATCTAGTATATATATTACAAGAAAAAGACAAATGTTTAATGTAAATAAAGCGATTAAGAGTTTGGAAAGGCAAGAATTCTATTTGGAAAAGTTTGAATATATTTCATTATAGTATGAAATTTTAAATGTAACGGAGAAAGCAGTTGAGGAGGTATAAACTCTTTAGAAAATCCTAGAATGGGCTTTATTTGCTATATAGAAGCTATCTATCTATTTGACGACAGCTCAGGATGGAAGCTGCGCAGAAGACTTGGATGAATGTCGCTATAATAATGGGTAGTTCATTGTAAAGTACTGTATACATCATGTAGATGGTATATATCGTACATTGTAATAAGCCTACGACAAGATCCGGACTGTGTGGCCGATTGTTGTCACACCGCATGCTGAACCCATTTTATTTTACGCCGCTTCAACATTTATCTTCCTTTCGGCGATAGAAAGACAAAGAATCATACTGAAACGCTAACACTTAATAATTACTCCAGAGAATAACACGACATTTAATTCGCTAAACGTTGACACCCTTTCATAAACTATACAAACAAATGAAACATTGTCATTGAAAATGTATTGTTACTGACATATTTTATCACTCTTTCCACTTGTTGGTTTATTCCCTCGACACGAAACTCTAAACTAAAAAGGGAAACAACAGTAATCTGAGAAACGCCGTTTAACATAATAACAAAAACTACATATCTTAGACAATTTGGACATCGACTGGAGATTCTGCGACTTATGAAGTTATTTACAGTATTTATATCTAGAAAATAGCAAAACAGAAAACTTGCATCGTAAAGATTATTGCTGAAGTTCGGTCGTTTATTCTTAATGACAGAACATTTCCTCAAGTTGATGACAATTATGAAATATGAAAATAGTAATTACTGATAGAACAATTAGTATGTTTCTGGAATACCGTAGATAATACGTGTCTGGAATGCAGAATCGAAGGCATAAAGGCATGATTAATAGCAGCAATGCCGTTGATGAAGACAAAAAGTCGTTAAAACTAAAGAGAGCTCATAACATGAATGGATACGACTCCCATAAAAAGGTTAAGACGTAAGCTTCGAAGTAGGTGTTAGTTGTTCTGTTTTCGGTGTAATTCACTGAAAATTTATCTTTTGTAGCGGAACAGAAATTTTGCAGTCAATAAAGTTTATTGTCGATTTTTTAGCAATTTGTAAAAGTAGCCAAAAATTCTACTTTTCTGAACAACTTCACACTTTTTCGTTCTTGATTCCTATGGGGCTAGAAAATGCGGAATGCTGGATAATTTCAAGTTTGACGAAATGCAAAATTATAGTCACTTCAAATTGTGAAGTGGTTGATTTAATTTTTCTTATAAAAAAAGTAAAATTATTTAAAAGAGTGAAAGTTTGCTATTGAACATTTCACTGACATTGAAAAAGTTGCAAATCTTGAAGAAACTTGTATGCAACAATGTTTAACTGGGTAGCATGTGTGTATTTTGAGAGATAGAGAGAGGAAACCTTCGGCTATTCTACATCTATCATCTCTAAATTTCCGCCCCATTGTTCCGGTCAGAGAGCTTGATGTAAACAAGACGAAATGCAATGAACAGAATATTTTACTAGATATTTGGAATTTCTGGACAATTACTTCACAACTTCGCGCATGACTTGACATCGACATACTTTATATGCACTATTGTTAATTTTGTAATTGATTTCTCTATTTGACAATTTGCAGATTCATCGTTACTTACCTTATGGCTGATTAATGGCTAGATCCTGAGTGAATCGTAATTATGAAAATTGTTTCGTAGCTGAATATTCTACATGAATTATTCAATTCATATAACTTACTTAGCAGTCAAACTGATGAAATTTCTGATTTATGAATCTCGCTTTCATCTGGTAGTATTTTAAAAATCATAACTACATTTAAAAATAAATTGCAATAGTTTGTAAAATTCATTTATATTGGATCTAATGAAGTTATTACGCAATTAATTACAACTTTGTTAACTCTACTGCACTTCTATAGACCACAAATTATTGAATTAATTACTATTGTTGTATCATGAGACATGTGTACTTCCTTTGATGTTGGAAGTTTACGAGCTCTTAGTATTAATATCGATCTATAAACATCACAAACCTCAATATATGCATCTCATCAAAGCACCCCTTGCGGCATCCCGTAACCAACACTTTAAACAGTTAAACTTGTAAGGATCCCAGGTGATAACTCCTTCTGTTTAATAACAAACATAGAACATATAAATCGTATATGAAGTAATTTTTGTAAGAAAGATGATTGGAGCTTTTTGCGATGTTTTGTGAAAGTGCTATTAGTAGAGGCCGAGAAATATTGTCTGTGGGTGTTTACGTCTCGAACATGGTGTCAGTTAATTACCTAATGGGCGTAAAACTCCCACTGGACGCGAAGGGCTACTCAGCGTTTCCCTAAGGGAACTTCTCGTGTTATGAGCACAATGGTCAAGATAGCTGTGGCGGGAAATCGATGCATCGTGCTGAACATTACTGATACCGAAAACGGTCATCGGTATACCGTGTTTAAACCTCCTTTGAACTCGACCGGATACTCAACACTTCCTCTGAGCTTTAGGGTTTAACAATTACGTAGAGAGAGGTCAAAAATTAATCCCGATCCTTGAAAACTTGTTGGAAGACATAGTAGTTAAAAGTGAACTATATTCTAGTTCATTTTTAAATTGTGATTAAAAAAAAATCAAGATGCTTCTAAATGGTGTTACATTTGTAATTATAGTACTTATTGCTTACGTAATCAAGAACTAATACGTCTAGAAACAACTTTGTTTTGTAAGTTTCATGAATAATTCATACATAGACTATTTCCGTAACTATGCCAGAAACCGATGTCAAGTTGTTGGAGGCCTTCCCTCCAGCGGTTAAAATCTTTTAAAGGGGAAGTGGACACATACCGTTCAAATTCTTATTTACACTTGAACGACAGACAACAAACCTATTGGAATCGAGCTTTCCCCCCAATCTAGAGTTTATTTTTGACACTAAGAAAATTGGATAAACATGAAACAAAACAAGTATAGAAACTAAATGTTGATATATTTCATAGTTCAACCTTAGAAAAACCTAATAACACTAAAAGTCGGTTCAGTAATTGATATTTATTGACTGCGGAAATGCCTTGAAACAGATAAGTAAAAGTAAATCATTTAGGGTTACTTAGTTTAGGTGGATCCAGATGTAGATGTAAAATGAAAGTTTTCGGAGAGATGAATTTGAAAATTAGTGTATCTTCTTCGGTATGCAGCTGAAAAACTAAAGTAAATTTTGTATGTTATACGTTGATTTACATATTTCAAATCTAAGGATAGTGCTTTTTTATTTTGGTCAACAGAATTATGCTATATGCAGGTGCAATTTTGGCGTGTCACGTTTAACTAGATATTTTAGTGCATCGACGGTGAAACTCAGGAGGCAGATATGAGACATAAAATTTCAGACATAATATTTATAGTTTGCTGAGAGAAAGTCAAAACTGACATTTTAAATATTATTAAAAACTATCCCATGCACCTTTTTACATATTTTTATTTATATATATAAATTGATTTAAAAAGGAAAGTTGAATTTGGTTGGCAAGTGGTTTAACTTTGAATGTTTCAGTAACTGTGTGTTAAGATCGACGCTTGTGTTTCTTCTGACGCCGTGGAAACACTCAAACGCTGTGTAATATACACGTACGCCTTGAGCGTTTCGCCGGAATCCAATATTGCGATTCCTTTGACTCACACATCACATATACATTCCTATGTAGTCTAGCATACACAAATTTCAAGAAAATCACATATCACACCTTATGGTTTTGACACAGCAAATGTAAGGTCAGACTCACAGATGACTAAACCAGTAGATTTGACTCTTATCTTTTCAATAATGTTTATACGGTATAAACGCTACATCCAGAGGCTGTTTATCAATAAAGCTTTCGTTATTTTCAGATTCAAACTAACACTTTATTTTTTATGTTCTTTAAATTGACAGATAATACACCAATTTTATACTCTATTGCATGACCTTTTAGGTTCCATCATGATGGTGTTAGCGAGTTGTTTTATTTGTGTTAACAAAGTTTATACACTCTCTTCAAATACTTCACTACAACTTGCTACAATCTCAAATTGAATTTCTGCAATTTGGAGCTTTGTAACGCGGAAATAAATATTTCTATTGTATTAAATTCCACTGTCTTTTAACAAAACAGATACGAACACCTGGAAACTTTTTAAACTAAATCTTCTGTCTCTATTGTTTGAGAAAATCGAGTTTATACGATCAGTTAATTGAAATACTGCAAGTTTTCATTTCGATTTTTATAATGATCAAGTTCTATACGCGTATAATGATTTTTGTAAACTGGAAAGAAACTTTATTTATATTTTTATACTGATTAAAAGAAAGCAAATCTTTTAACTCAAAAAAGAGAAACTCGTTGTTCTCTAATTTTCTTTAGCAATGCTTCAAAACAAATATTTGGGAAGTTCAAGTATTCAACAGTGCAACATCGAGCTAATTAGATATGGTTTAAACTTACTTAGATGTAACGTAAAAAATTATTGTTTTGAGTCTTGAAGATCTGAAATAGAGAAATATGAGATTAATGATAACATATTAGATAAAAGAGAAAATATATTGGAAGTGGCTTGTAGCTATATTCATTTTTTTTGTTTCACAAATGAGAAAAAGCTTTAGGTTTGATGCTGGTGAGTACGTTGTAAAATCAATAGATATTATAACAAAAACTAACACGTATAGAACATATGGAACGAGAGGAACACGGCAATGCAAACAAAAATCAATGTGAAAGAAGATAATTAATCAGGATGTGGACTCTTAGCTTTCGAGAGTGTTTTTCGTCATTTCTCAGTCTCGCTATGTACGCATCTGCTATTCCAGCTAATAATAGCCAACTTTAACAATTATTCTTACGGTAATTAACAATTCGAAAGACTTTAATTAGTTTGGAAAGAGTATAATTCGTGATAATTTATAAAATTTTAATCGTGGCTTGTGAGAATTTACTGCAAATTGAATCGTCCTTCAGTGTTATCAAATTTCGATTTAGTATAATTGCCACTATTAAGTGAATTGTTGAATAATAAACGTTATTTCGGAAATAATAAAAAGAGTAAACAGCAGATCAAAATGTTGGTTAAATGTCGAGCTAACTGGGACTGCAAACTGGCGATTAGAATTAAATTAAAAGTCATTATTAACTCTTGGAAGCGATAGCGTGACTAGATTTAGATAGAAGAGAGCAAACAAGATATTGGAACATGTTACACCAACCATATTTGATTAAAGCATATATATTCATAACTTTTTATGAATTGATCAAAAATTTCTGAAAATATTATGCGACGATTACACGTAACGGATTTTTATGAAATTGGGGAGAGATAGCTAATATTTTAAGAAGATGAAATCAGTAGCTATAAATTTATATCCAGTGAAAAGAATTTTGAAGGCGCAAGAGGAATACGAGAATATTAAGGTAGAAACTTTATAATTCATGACGTTTGCTGTAATCCTTTGCGACATTATTGATTTATGACTCTTCTAATCCATATGAATATTAAAACCAACTCACTGCCTTCTATCATCTTTTTTCATGTATACGATACGTATAGTTAAAATTACAAAAATGAGGTATTTAAAAAAGTTCTTTTAAAGTAGAGAGAATGAAAATTTTCAGCGTGAAAAAAAGAATACGTTAGTAATTATAGCTGAAAATCCTTTAAAACTGGGAACAAAGCCAGTTATAAAAAACAAGTGTAATTATTCAATAATTAAAAGTGCCCGAGGAAATTTTGATAATCCGATAAAATTTAAAACTTTAACCAGTAAGCAGGTAGTGGAGTTTCCAAAAAAGCATCATTAAATACTGGGTCACAAACCGGAACCACAAATGTTTTTTATTATACCAAAGCGTGCACGATTTGCGGACTGATAATGTAGTCATTAGTTCGCGCTCACCCGGCATCGTTAAAGACAAATCCAAACTTAATTGAAGAGATCTTCCTATGCTATCGCCAGCTAACTCATCGTTGTCTTTTTGCGTTTCCTTCTCTCTGACTTTTCCAAACATTCTCCACTTTTCAATGTTTGTCCGTAAGCAGAGTACGACTTTTGGAATTTCAAAGCTCTTTGAAAGTAATCAGATCGCTATCCTTTGAAATTACTACCATTAAGCTAGACCTTTTGGGTGCGATAGATGTGAACTCTTGTTCAACTACTAAAGTAGCTTGAATATATTATAGTTATTAAATGTAAGAATTCATTCAACACTGTTATCACTTTTTTAGAAACTTAAAATCTATTGATAATGATAATTATTGACGTATTCTGAGTTGATGAGATTTTACAAGTCTAAAATGGAACTTTAGAAAACAGTTTCTTCAGAAAATGATGTTTATGTAACAACCACAGAAAGCTTTATCAACTTTTCTTGTCCTACTTTTACGATAAATTCGTCAAAACTTAGAAGAGACTCTTACGTTAAATTAAAAAGTACCAAGAAATTCAAATTTCAGCTTTATTACAGTTTATCTAGAATTTTAGAGTATTGAGAAATATTTCAGAAGTTGAATTAAACAAGTGACAAGTTCTGTTAGTTTGACACGGTGATTTACATTTCGCTTTCTTATTTTTGAATGCAGTTTAAAAAAAATAATTTTAACTATTTTATTTATTTATTTATTTTTTTTCAAGAAAACAGTGTCGGTTTTGATCGATACGGTATTAATATTGTAAAAATCTTTCCAATATCACAAAGCAGTTTTTCGATGGTGCAGTATTTATATTTCGTCAATATTTGTTTTAACTTTGAGGTAAAATTATGTAATTTATCATGATCACAGTTCGTCAACTGCGTGTTATCAGAGTCTATCAGTAAGGGTAAAATTTTGGTTTGGATTTGTTCCATCTAATCTATGATGTAAAAGCAAAGCTGGTAAATTTTTAGTCAGTACAGTTTAATTAGTGTCTAAGCTATTAGCAAATAAAGAGTAGCGTAATTACTCTTGTTTGCTTCTCTTGCTGTATTAAATTATCTGAGAATGATTAATTCCTCTGAATATATAAAAGCTAAGATCCCTTTGTGCGAAACAAAGTATAACATCATAAACACTAAAGTAAAGAGAGTAAAATTCTCCCCACGTATGTGGATTAAACTGTCTTAAGTCTACTACGGATTAAACGCTGTTTGTATCAGTTTCGATTTCTCCTCGGTTACCTATCATTTAATACACTCACGTCTCATTTTGTCGCAAACCAGAAACAAGCGTCTTGGTTTAAACATGACTTTAAGTTTCTATCAAAATTCTATGAACAAAAGCTTTCTTTTTTCACTAAGCTTCTGCTACTCTTATGAATAAAAAACGGGTTATGGGCAACTCTATCAAAATCTCTGACCTAGATATTTTCACAACTAATGAATTCCTTCTTAATTAAACAACATCCATTTTTCACTTAATTCTAAATAATTAACGCTTGCTTTTTATGTCTACTTTCATTTGCAGCAATTCCAGAATAATTCACTGTAAAATGAAAATTTTAATTGCCAAACAAAAAAGTTATAAGAAAAAAAAATGTTTTTTATCACCAATGAGCTAAATTTTTTTTTCTTTCAAAAAGTATAATTTACTATTTCTTCAAAGTTGAGAGATTTTATAAATTTTCCAAGTATTGATTTTGTCATTTTGGAAGTTTGTTCTCATAAACAACGCGTTACCTATCTGATGTCTAAACCATTAAAAAAATCGTTGTTTGGAGATTATTGCAATAAAACTAATCGAATTCAGTTTGTTACTTATTAGTTTCGTCAGTAACTTCAATAGACATGTTCCTGAAACAGTTTGTCAAGTTTGTAGACAAAGAATTTCCAAACGATTGTTTAATTTGTGCAATTCGACCAACTTTAAACTTTATGAAACTTAATATTTTCAATGCTGATCATTACTGTTATCATGGCAAAATATCTTCAAATCCTCACTTCAAAGCTTCGAAAAAATTCCAGTTGCTTAGTATTCTTTTCACAGTTTTTCTCACAATAGGAATTGTGAAGGATATAATGAAATTTAATGAAGAATTAATCGCTGCAGATCTTCTCACGATGATTCGACTTTGTAATAGTATATGTACTGTGTATTGTCAAGCTCGTTATAATATTACGACAAAAGCTAGGATCAAGGGATATAATGCAATGTTATCTATTATAAATCATCGAAAATCCTTTGGCTTGAAATCAATTTTGTCTAAATCGGACACTAAGAAAATAAATAAAAGAATGTTTAAATTCGTTTTGTTGGCTTTTGGTTTATTGTTTGTCAATTGTCTGCCGTTGCTTGCTTTGGATAATTTAAGTGTAGATCTTTTAATGAATATTGCGACATCCGAGCTTTCGTCTTTTGCTTTTACCTGTGCGTTAATGTTGGTTAGTGAAAACTTTGAAACTTTTACTACTTTATTTCAACGATGCATTACCCAAATTGAGATTTATTTGTCAGAATCTGACTGCAGATGTCACTTTGAAGAAGAACTGTATAGAAAAAGGACGACTAAGTTGAAACAAATTCAAGCAGTTCAGCGTTTATATATGGCAATATGGAGAAGTTTTAAATATTGTGAAGTCATGTTTCCAACAGATATAATGTTGATGTATATTTTTAATTCAATAGTTTTAGTCCTTCTTGAGGGATACGTCATTGTACTTTATCTGAGAGATAAACTATACTTGAAAATTTGGTACTGGCAAATTCTATGGAAATCGTTTTTGATAATTTTTGGTTTCACTCTTTGTTCTATTCAAACGCATCGTATTCGACTACTAGTAAAATCTCAATTCAATTTGATTTAAACTTCTCGTATTTTTCTCTTTTACGTTTTAGGTTGACGATCGCTTACCGTTTCTCTTCAAAATTCCAATAAGTAAGCTAAACAGAACCGAAGCTACTCAGGTATGTAAATAAACCATCAAGCGCATCATCAAACTTTTTAACTATAGTAAAATATACAAATTTTCTGAAATAAAAACTTATAATTTCCGCATTTTTAGGTCGAAATGTTTATTAAAATGATCGTTGAACAGAAACCTGAGTTAAAAGCTTCTGAAATGTATACGTGGGGACCTACTGTTGTACTTTCAGTAAAGAAAAACTTTACGAGGAGTTGCTTTGCTTTATGACAATCGTATTGTTGCAGACTCTAGCTACAGGAATCACTTACATGCTTGTGGCTTTACAGTTTCGTTTATTCTGGTAGTTGGCAAAGACAGAAAATGTTTTATTACAACTATTTTTACTAAAAAATTTAATTCAAAATGTTTGTGTTATAAGAAATTCTGTAGAGAAAAAATGATGAGATGGAGTCATTGAAATTCTTAAATTTAATTTTATTTCGACTGATAAAATAGCAGGAAGTTAATGTGTCGTTGAAAGACAGACGATGCAAGTGAAAAATTTAAAGTGGTTCCAATAAAGGAAGCGTGATTGGTTTCCTATCAATTTGAGAAAGGGAAACAGTCGGTAAATAAAGCATGATAAAAGCGTTTTCTCGGTTGAATGGTGTTAAATGCTCTTGAAAGCGAAAATTGTGCGTCCGGCCCTGTAGCGTCCAACCGATGGGGTCTGCAGGACTAGCAGGAATGTCGCCTAGACCGCATCCGTTGGACTATGCCGTAATTAAACGATTTGTTCGCTGTTCCATTCGACAACCGTGTTCATTAGGTCGATTAAGTTGTTGGGGTTCGTGCTATGCGATAGATACAATTACACACGACACATATGCACCCCCTGTACGGGGATGGCTGACCGCTGTCCGATGCCTCCGTGTCACAGACGCCGAAGGTATGCATTGCTGACATCTGTGCCTAACTGTTTTGCAACTGATTTAATTATATGGGCGCTTATGTTTAATGACACTTTTCTACTTTAAATAGAACCAAATTTGCATCCGAACACAATCTCTATGATGTTTTAATTACCTACATTCACATTTGTGGTAAAACAAAACTTTATATATTTGTCTTGTAGAAAAACTGAATGTTTAGACGAAGCATCAGAAAGTCTCCTTGATTAAAGTGTCTGCGAAGATTGTCCTTGTGTAAACAAGGTTTTAGGTTCATCCTTGTTGGTGACATTGGTCGTGATTGATGTGCTCAAACTGAAACTGAAACTGAAAGTGAAACAATCATTGCCTAAAGCTGAGAGTTTCCAAATAATAAAAATCAAATAAACTTTTCTACACCGAAAAACATCATTGATCCATTACTAAAAAAACATTTTCGAGAATATTATTCTGATTGTATTGTATTTGGATTCAATAAGTCTAGAATATCGATCAAATTCAGAGTCCTACTTTTTGCTCACATTCACGAAACAACGGATGGATGGATATATAGTGTATATATAAAGACCGCAATTTTACATATTGTAGGAAAATAAATACTGCTGGACCACGCAATATTTTCCAAAAGTGACTCGTTTGATCTGTGGATGAGAAATTCATCTCAAATGCTTTTTTTAAACACGATGAATATAAATTCGATAAACATAGATTCTGTATCGAGTAGAAATGTTTTTTTTTTTTTGATAAAAAATTGTTAAAGTGATGAGATGCAGGAAGCAGCTATAAAAACGAGTTTACCAATTTCATTTGACATAAAACTTTATGTTCTCTCTCAATTATCAGTATTCAAGACAGGCAGAAGGAGCGGTAAAAAGAAAGAGAAACAAAAGCATTTATCAGGCTAAGTAGCTTTGCAAAGTCGAACCATTAACTGTTTGTAGTCTAGAAGAGGCGTATGTGGGTCCACATAAAAACGGTTAGCTTGCACACTCAACTAATGCAATTAATTACTTTTATAGCGCCAATTTTTTAATTTAAAAGGATTAATTTTCGGCTACTGAAAAGCTCGAAAATTTGACTTCTCAACTTTTAGCAATTTCACCAAAATCTGTAGCAATAATAAAGTCATTTCAGTTACAAAATGGTTCTTTTTCTTAAAAAAACTAATGAATCATAAATTTACTTTAGAAATTTTTTACTTAATATGAATTCGTTACTGATTTTTATATTACCATCTTCTGAGAAGTTGTTTCAAAAGGTTACGGATTAATAAGTAGTAAGTCCAGAAATCACGATCTGTCTAGCTATTAACTATATATGTGCCAAACATGGCAAAAAGCTAACATGGTGTATTTAAGCGGACAATTTAGTGTTTCCTGCAGCTCGGATGACAGCGTTAATAGTAGATGGTCAGTCTTATTTACAGCAGCACAACAAAAAAAATATTATTTTTTTATAAAATAAAAATGCATCCCGTTTTGGCTATTATAAGCGTCATCTCCAGACTAAACAATAATGTTCAGATATTTATTATGAGGTAGTTTTGTATTGTTCGCTTGGAAAATTGCTTTAGATGAAATAAGAAAGATTCGAAAATAATTACGTTTAGGAAGTGGGACTAATGGACTCATTTAAGCCCTAATATTTTATTTAAATACCACTCTGCTTTAAATGCCGTTTGAATAGAACAAGGATTAGTTCCATAAAGCAGCACCTGCAACAACACTTACATGATTTAACTGTTACAAAATTTCAAAAGATATGGACTGGCTTTATAGACAGTTTCAGAATGATTACAGTTAGTTATAGTAAATGGAATATCCAGAATGTTATCAGCTGTTCACTGATGATTTGCTATTCGAGATATGCCAAATCGATCAATAGTTTAGTAATTTAATAGAATAAGTTCAAATTAAGTTTAAAATCAACATAACGAGTCAACAGTTTTACGACTTTGTTTATTTCATTGTAGAAATGTTATATCAAAATAAAAAACTACGATATTTTTTGTAATTAAAGTCGTAAAAACCTTTTTAAAAATGTTTTGGGTAAATTATATCTATAAATTTGTATTTGCTATCATAAACTAGAAATAATTTAATTCGCACAATAAATTCAGAAATGGTAACATAAAACAGCATGTAGATTTGCTTATGCAATCAACCAAATTATGTTCTTAGAAGTTTAATAAATAAAGAATTAAGTGCTCAATAAAAGTTTTACAACTCTGTCGATAAAAAATTATGTCTATTAAAAACTTCCGAAAATAGGCCACACAAGCAGGTGTTATCAACTACTGTGGTGTCATCAATTAAAATTTGTATTTAAATTAAAAAACTAAAGATTGGCATTATGCACTCTAAGCTCTTGAATAAATAATCTGAAGTTAATTATTATTATGATATATAAAGATAAGAAATATAACAATTACTTTAGTAAAACATAAAATGAAGTCAGACTGTCCGTTTTTAAATAGTGTTTTTATCTCGTTCAAAGCTCCAAGCGCTTCAGGCTATTAAGATCTTGAAAAGTTAAAGTACTTTTTCATTTCTCTGGTTTCGTGTATAATTTCTAGATGTAAGTATCAAGCAACAAAATAAATATCTTTTGGAAGTTTTATGTTAGAGATAGAAACTAAATCATCTTGAATTTATTGATGGTAAATAATTTTGAAATAAAAATGCGAACTAGTAAGTGAAACAAAAACCAGACGAAAAAACAAGGTTTCAACTTATGAAACGATACTCATTACAAATATTCAAGCAGAACAAAATAATTTCGCTAGAAATGATTAATGGCAAGATTTCAATTGAGAGAAATACTGAAAATAATGACAGCGTGAAATAGGATGAGCTTCAAGTGATAATTAAGTGGCGTAAAACCCCACTATTCAATGCTTTTCCTCCTGAATCTGCTGTGATAAACTGAATACAAGATGACGCTCATCCTTTATTCGTTGTATCAAAATTTATTTACAAAATATGTTTAGAAAGAAAAAACATATTGACATTTTATAAATTTGATAAAAAATGAAATAGGCTTGTAAAAGAGTGACTGTTAATTATTTTTTGTCAACATTATTTATGTAGTGATATTTTTCATAGATAGCTTACAAATATTGCTCAGCAGCTTTCATTCGCATCAGTTTCTTCAATGATAAATTATAGTAACAGTTTGTAAACAAATTTTTTAAAACCAAACATTACATTGATTTTATTAATGTAGCAAACAATAGATTCATTGGAATTTAAATAAATTAACTAAATTTATAGCAATGGCAAATTGCCGTATCATCTGTGTCAATTTCAACGCAATGTAACAAATTTTATGACGAATTTTAATAAAATTTTAGTAAATATTAAAACCGATAAGTTTTGAATTATCGACAAAACAAGAGTTTAAAAAAAATGACATTATGTTTGATGATGTAGATTTTGTTTGTTAGTAATAAAAATGTTGAGTCATTTTTAATTACTAAGAAAATATTAAGTGTCCATCTTTGCAGTAAACAGATAAATTTCTAATATCGATATAGAATAGTTGAGAGTGGTTTTTGGTGTTTTGAAATATCGAAGATATTAAAGTTAAATCAAAATAAAACAAATGACTTGGCAAGGCAAAAGCTGCTAATCAATAAGCGTAAGATGGTAAGAAAGCGTCTTGGCGAAATGTTTTTTTGCTAATTATTTTCATTAATCAAAAGAAATTCCTTTACTCTTGACATATTTTGATATACAGAGTTGATTTATCAGCAAAACTGAGATTTTCGGTTGAATTTTGCGGTTGGTTACGGAATATTCGTATTGTGATAGTTGAATCTGCAACTTGATACTTTTAAACATATATATCTGGAGATGGCACAACGAATCGAAAAGCATCCATTTGTCATTCTGGATGGCGCTACTCATGATATATGTCGGCATTTTGGGATTTATTTATTTCTACACTACTCTCCTGAAAGTCTTTTGCATTTGCAAAATCGCGATCTAATTAAAGTTCACGAGCTTTTAGCACTGTGAGAGCTTTCGGTTTACTGTTAATTCGTTTTCCCTAATTATAAGGAATAAATTTCCTCTTTGATAGTTAACCGAAAAAGTTTGGCTGAATAGCAAGTCGCATTAAACGACCACTAAGTCTTCATTATCCTACAAATACTGGAATTATCTTATTGTTAAGAAGCCAAGATTTCCAAGTGAAACCACAACGATTTATTTATCAAAACTAGAATTAAAAAAAATGAAAAAAATTTTCAAAAAACCGTTGACAGTAAACAACTTGATGATATTATTTTTGCTAGAAATTAATATAACATTTCATTTTTTATCACTCTTTGACATATATGCTTCTTATGTAAACACTAAAAAAGGAAAGACTAATGGACACAAGTTTTTCTCCAAACTCAACAAACTTCGTAAAACTTGGAGATAAAATAGAATTAAATAAGAAAATGCTTTAGTTTCAATCTTTCAACGTACTTTATCGAAAACCTCTCTCTAATCCCTTGTACATAATACCCCTGGGTATTTCCATTTTTCTTCTTAAATCGATTAAAAAAGCTACAATCTAACTTTGAGTAATAAAGATTCTTCCTCTTGAAATTTCATCGCAAACAGCTCCGAGGTAGGTTTTTTACCACAAATCAAAAATAATATCTCAAATAAACAGAATTAACTAATGGAAAATTTTTCTCTCATCTCTTATTTGTTATAATAAATTTTAAAATAAGACAATTCTTTAGACTCCAGAATAGATGAGTTTTGTCGAGTCGCTAAAACAAAATTGTTCAATTCTTCGTTGAAAGTAGAGAAAAATTTACGAAACAAAGTTTAATCAAAGCACGAATTTAGTTGTTCCGTCTGAGATCCGACTCACGTTCTACTTTTACAGGTGTAGAGATCGTTAGGGTCGCCTCAGCTATGTCCTGTTTCATAGTTTAACGTTCGATTCTGCAATTCGAACATTCTCATCATCTAGTCCAATTGATTTCCTCTGCGAGCCAATATGTCGCCGATTAGTTTGCATGTGTCATAATCAACACGGACACAAATACGGGTTAATATTAGCTGTTAGTTAACACTTGACGTAACACGGACTAGTTGACAATAGGCTTCAGTATTGTTGTTCAACTCTAAGCTCCCATACGGGACTAAATCATTTTTCAGTGTAAAATATAGTGCATTATGAAAATACTCTCAGTGGTCTTCCATCTTTCTATACAGAATTACTTTGCACATATTTTGCTAAAGCGGCATTCATTGTAGTTTCATTTTACGACCACTTTGCCTATGCTAGTCACCGTTTTCATATTTTAGCCACTTACTGAGGACTAAAAAATCCTCAGATGACTTGTTTACTACTTCTTTGCAACAATAAAACTTCTCAAAGCTTCTTTGTAATATGACACTATTTTGATGGAAAGATTTTTTTCTTCTGTAACTTTTAGTAGGATTATATAAATTACAACTAATATCACTTGTTTACTTAATATTTTTATGATTATGATAAAAGTGTTTAAAACATAATATTTTTATCAATTTTGTTGATAATAAGGAAAAAATAAATATTTTATTTGTTTGAGCTGATGACTTCTTTCGTTAAAGGTTTTTCCAAGTATTGTTACTTTATTTACATTGCAGTCGCGTTTAGACATTCGAAAGCATCTCTTTCATTATTCGCTTTAGTAACGACTATTGAATGCAAACTTCTACTCTTAAATTTGTATTTTGTAATTTTGTTAAATACATAGCTCTCCAATAAATTCTTACTAATTTAGACTGCTTACTCAAAGACCTAATTAAATTGCTAAATAAGAAGTTTGCACTCCTCAGTTAAACTTAATTGTGATTATTCTTCACCCATGTGTAAAAACGTGACTTAACTGTTATTCAGTGTAAAATAGTTAAAACAAAAATAAATATTTGCAGTTTATTGACCGATTAGTATGTTTACTAAGTTTAAATCTTAGTCTAAAGATTTTTATTCATAAATCATAAGTGATTAATAAACTAATTAGTGTTTTGTATATGAACCTACGCAAACTACTACTTATCGATTCAAACATATACTCAATGACGAAAATTACTCAAACTACATTCTTCCTGTACACGTGCTTATAATCTTAGTATATATTAACAATTCTCATTAAAACTAACTTTATTGTAAATAAAAAAAATTCCACATAAGCATACACAAAAGTTTATGCTTATTTATTTTTGGATTAAAAAGTTCTACAATGTAAAAGTGAACAATCTCCTACATTTAAACTTATTTAGTTTGAAACTGATTTGTCATTATCTTCGGTAAGTGAATATCAAATGTATATAAAAATAAGTGAACAATTTTAGTTAAAATGAGTGAAAATATTAATCCGATTGATATTGATACAATGCTATGGCATGTGGGCGATTTTGGAAAATATCAACATATTCTGATGTTTTTATTTAGTATTATTAATATTCTCTCAGCTTTTCATTATTTTGGACAGACTTTTATTAGCCTAATACCTGAGCATAAATGCAAAGTTGATGTAGAGAAGTTTTTCGTACCACAACAATGTTCTTATATCAGAAATGATACCCATAAAGAATTTTTGTGTCCTGGAGAATGGGAGTATAAGAATAGTTATGGTTATGTTAGTATGGTTGAAGAGGTGTGTATTAACATCAGTTGTTTTTAAATTTTCACTTAAATAATTATAGCTCAACTGGGTTTGCGAAAACAGTTGGAAACCCGCAATTGGTCAATCTGTTTTTTTCATAGGTTCTGTAATTGGTAGTTTAATTTTTGGTATTTTAGCTGATAGAATTGGCAGACTTCATGTTTTGGTAGCTGCAAACATGTTTGCTTTTGTTGGCAATATTACCACTGTTTTTTCCAACGACACCATCATTTTTGGAATTTGTAGATTTATAGCAGGATTTGCTACTGATGCTAACTTTGTTATGTTGTACATTATTGGTAAATTTAGAAATGTTATTTTTATATATTTTATTGTATTTTCTTTAGTAATGGAGTACATTCGTCCGAGTATGAGAACTTTTGGTTTAAATCTATGTATCGGAGTATTTTACTGCATCGCCTGTATGCTAATACCTTGGGTTGCTGTACTTTTACAAAACTGGAAATTTCTATTATTAACTATATCAATACCACATCTTGTTGTTTTAAGTTTTTATTTTATTGTACCAGAAAGTGCCCAGTGGTTGATTAGTAAAGGACGTATAGAAGATGCTATTCAACGTTTTAGATGGATTGCTAAAATTAATAAAAAGGAAATTAATGACAAATACTTTGAAGGTTTAAGTCTTTATTGTTGCAGAAATGTAAATACTAATATAAAACATGAAAATTTCTTTGGTTTGTTGAAAACACCAAAACTTCGTAGAAAAACTTTAATTTTAATTTTTAAATCGTAAAAAAAATTAATTCTGATCGATATAAAACTGATTTTTTTTCTTTTAGCATGGTGATGACGTTATGTTATGATGCTATTTCTCGTAATGTCAATGGTCTTAAGTACTCCCCATTTGTAATATTCACAATAACATCAGCTACAATCTTTCCTGCATGTTTATTTATTCTTGCAGTACAAGATAGAATCGGTCGTAAAGCTCTAGCAAGTGGATCTCTTCTTCTAAGTGGTCTTTTCACTGCTTGTTCTGGAATTGTTCAAGTTTTTATCAAATCTCCTGATCCAACACTAATTGTAGCTCTTGCAGTAGTAGCGAGACTTGGAATTAATGTTGCATATAATTCTGGAGCGCAATATGCTGTTGAACTCATACCAACAGTAGTTAGAGGTCAAGGAGTTTCCGTTATTCATGTCTTAGGTTACGCTGCTAGCTTTTTCAGTCCCCAAATTTTATATCTAGCAAACATTTGGAAACCATCACCTGAAGTTATTTTGGGTGTATTGCTAATGCTAGGTTCAATTGCATGTTTATTTTTGCCAGAAACCTTAAATCGAACTTTGCCTGTAACTTTACATGATGGTGAAGTTTTTGGAGAAGATGAAAAAGTGTTTGAATTTGCATGTTGTAAGAAACCTACTGAGAGTACAACACAATTAACAACTGAAGAAAGACAAATATACATGTAAAAATCTGAACCCTACATTTTTTTTTCAAACCCTGCATAAAATTGTACGATGAGAGTGGATAGTTTTTTGTGCTCAGACCAAAACATGCCAAGTTTTAGTCAAGTTCTTATTTTAGGACTCCCCTTAGTAATTCATGACGCTGAACATCAAGAAAGCTTCGGAAATTTCACGCATTCTCTACTTTAAAAATTGTCAAAACATTTACTACATCTGCAGAGAACAACTTGTGATAAATTTAGAATATGCATTTTTACAGTTGTCATTCCAAATACCTCAAAAAAACATGTCAAAGAAAAACTTTTATTTGAGAAAACGATACTGTTGATTTTGAAATATGGAAACAAAATATCAAACAGCTTATGTCAAAACTGTTCGAAAACTTTAATAAAAAATTATAATCTGACAGTTTCTAAATTGAAACTGCCATAGAAAGTAAGTTTTTGCCACAGTTATAATGTAATCAAAATATAAAGCATAAGAGGATATCAGCTTAATTTCGACTGTCGAATGTTAAAAGTTATTTTAGGAACACTGCGTTTGAAGTGGACGTTTTCACTTTCGTTGTTTATCTACATTTCGTTTAAAGCATTCTTACGCCTCTAATTATTTAACATTCATATGAATGAACCGTTAAAAGTTTAAATTGTGAAGACAAGGATAAGATGTTTTTTTTATAATTTTGGAATTCTGAACTTTAACATGTGCACAACCAAAGCCTCAAAAATTTCATTCAAAATGATTAGAATTAACAACGTTAAAGTGATGGAAATTGTAATCACAATAAATTGAGCAGTGTCAAAGTTATAACAAATTATTATTAAAATATAGTATTTATCATTTATTCAATTTATTTTCAATTTTTTAATTGAGGCAAATCTAGTATTAGTTTGAAACATATTGTTTTGTCATGCGATCAAATAAAATATTCATTAGTGGTTTTTATTTTGTACATGTTATGTAAAATGATTTATAATTCTAAAATTTAAAATACAAAAAAAAATAATTATTATGTTTTACCTTAGATGAACATTTGTTTACTGCTACAACATTGAAAACAAAATTCCATTAACATTTAGATACAATATTGATAATTCAAGTTAATGAGGTGAAATGTATATTATGGGAAACGAGATTATAACAGATTCTGTTGGGAATAGTGATAGATGCAACAGTGATGCTTTAATTATTGAACATTCGGATGACATCAACAATGAATCAAAGAATAATGTGAAAATATCTGATTTGATAACAGTTGAAACAAAATAAATTAAAAAATATTTACTGATTTATTTTCCATCAACTTTAATACAATTTTATTGTGAAAAAATTGTGTACTTGTTAAAATAATTTATATTGTAAGCTCGAGGGTTATAAATGTTGCAAAGAATAACGTGTTTTAAATGTTGCGTGTTGAACGAGTTGAAATCATTTTAATACTGAGAAGAGGTGTGGTTAAAGAGGCTAATTAACAGCGGCGCGAAATATTGAATTAAAATTAATGCACCCTTCAAAAACTGTCGAAAAATGCTTATGTCGTAAAAAATAAAAAATGTTCGATTCAAACAGCCATCAATCTTATCCGCCACAGGAGAGAATCTTGCTGTATAATTAACATGTCGTAAATTCCGAGCCTAAGATAGATTCTGTACATAGTTAAGTCCAAAATTTCTAACTCGGTACTTGACAGTTGAATTATGCACCTCAGATAAACAAGATGTTCAGGAGAACAATAGAAACATATTGGGTTGAGCAATGCTAGAAAAAGTTTTGAAGCACAGAAGTTAATTTCTCTACCGTTAACATAAATTAAACAGTAAATTTAATGAAAACACCGACAGTATAAATATTTTATAAGTGAGCATAAAACCTCATGTACATTTGAATTAACATCTTAAACTATTAGTAAAGATTTATGAGTTATTAAGAGTAATAATTTTTATAGATATACTGGATTAAGGTAAGAGAAAATTTAACTTCACTTTTAATTGCTCCTCTTACTTTTATGTGAGTTAAACTTGTTATTTTTTGTAGAAATTGAAATGTAACGCGACAAGAAAGGCTGATGAAATGATAAAATTTCAATGCGCGTTTCTTGAAATTTCAGGGAAATAAAATGAGCTTATTAAGTTTCTTTCGTTATCTCTTTATAATTGGTATCGATTTTAAAAGTGCGAAAATGGAACAAAGAAACGTACCAAAATCAATTTAAATTAAAACAGGAACGGACAGGATTGAAGTTGAAACAATTAATTTTCCATATAAACCGCGTTAATATTTTTTTGCTTAATAGATTGCTCATCTTGGTTTTAAAGTAGCTGAGTTTAGACTTATTAAAAACGGACTTATGAATATTTATATTTGAAGTTATTTTTAGAAGTCATCAAGAAAAATTACTTCTTAATTGAATTTATGATGAATGGTTTATTAACTAATAAAAAGTTATATCGTATTTTTAATTGTACCAATAAAATCAAAATCAGTCTACAACAAATTATAGGGCATTGTTAAGTTTTTCTTATTTCCAAACAAAAATTGTTTTCACCTTTCTTTATGTCAGACTAAGTCATTAATCATACTTGGAAAACAATCCTGAAAGTACTTCTTCGATCTGACCTACTGAACTTACTTTTTGATGTGTTCAATGTAACTTATGTTTTATCTAAAATTATTTATAAACTTTTAGTAATAAAACACTTCAAATGTGATTAAAATAAAAATAAAAGAACGAGCTAACTGGTACCCAAATGAAACATTCTCTGTTGCAGAATAATTAAATTGGAATGATAAAATGTAGCGAATTGAATCACGTTTTACAAACTTTGCTATCTGGAATATACTCTAAGCACGCGTTCTAAATGACAAGTTTTTCTCATTATTACGTTAAATAATAGCTTCATTTACGGTAACAACAGCGAAAGCCGCGTAAAGTGTAGCCGTCGAAAAAATATGACACACATATAATTGTATTTTTTACAGCTTGCTGCATAAATGCTGACATTGTTGCGGATAAAACCATGTGCAATTTTTTTTACAAAAGAAGAACATTACTATCAGTAAATGCAATTTTTCAAACTAATTACAATTGCTTCAAAAGCCGCAAATCTTGGAAATAACTCAAAACGAAAATTAATAACATAAAACTAGGTACGTCATATACGTTGCTCGAAATACGTGAACTTTGCTTGGATAAGATAAACACATTATCAACTGGAGGTTGAATCGTCTGTAGAGAGGAATTGAAGCTATTTTATAAAACAAAACTTTGATACTCTAAACCCCTCTATAACATTGAAAGGGACGCTATAAATAGGTTTCATGTAAAAAGCTCTTCCTTTTTTTTGGCCAATCAGTTATTTTAAGAAATAAGTAAACACGACACATCGTTCCTTTAAACAGTGTTTTGTATTGTAGATCTGATCTATCTGTTTCCGTTAATAAAATTTTGTTTCAGATAAAACTGAATAGGTTTTTATTTTATTGAACAAAAATAGTTACATGAATAATTCTTGGTTTTTCATTAAATGTGGGAAATCTATATGTTGGTAATAAAAAATATTATGAATTTTAATATTAATATGTGATACTTTGTGAACATTTATTTTTCATTTATTGAATAAATTTCAATGACAAAACTTTGAATTTTTATTTAAAAAAATATGGATGGATTAGAAACTTTCAGCAAAGATCTATCAACGCGATTATTAGTTTAGATTTCCATAATGTACACGAGGATTAGTTTAATACACATGAAATAAGTCCTCTGTTTATTGAGCTTAATATGGGAAAATTTAGTTGACGTTTCGATGGATGGTGAGAATAAAAAATATTGATTTGAGATTTAATCAACTGAACGTTTGGAAGTGACACTTTTAAATTCATTTTGAAATGACTGAGGTATAATTTGTAGTTTTGATGAATTCTAGATTTGGACGTGACAAATAATGATTCACTATTGATTTCAAAGTCATGCCTGGAATTAATTAATGTTAAGTTTGGTTTGTATAAATAAAATATTAACCGACACCTACACTGCCTGGATTACGGGATTGACTATCTGATAACATGTGAAAAAGCAAATACTGTCCTAAATTTCTATTTGCTACAAAGTTAATGGAGTTTAATCAAATTTCCTGTCTTTTTTGAAAAGTTTCAGTAATTTGATTTTTCATTACGTTATCGTTAGCAATAAAAATTAATCTGAAAATACAAAGCTGAAAGATGAATTTTATGAAAATTGAGGTTCATGAAGTTATCTCTCGGTTCTGCTAATATCGTTTAATTAAAAGATAGCACTTTGACACATTCATTCACGTTTGAAATCGGCTGTAATTTGACTTGAGCTTGGTGTAATAAAAACGCTAAATATAGAAGCTCCTGAAAAATGATCACGAATATTTCGCTGAACTGCAATGTAGGCAGCGGTGCCGGACCAGCTTAGCTGACCTCCATGTCGGAATAACAGCCAGCTCACCAAAATGTTCCACTGGCGACTGAGCGATGGATATGACTCTCTGCAATAATCCCACACCATTGATTCTCGTCTTATATCACTGAAAAGGCCGTATCTTTCAGACTTAACCGTTTTCTGTATGACTTCATATTTTCCGGATTCCTCCAGTTGATACTAGAATCGATTTACTGCGTCTATTGTTATAATCATTTATTTTAATTCTGAAAAAAACTTTATTTCAAAACAGAAAATACAAAATTCAAAGCATATAGATATGAAATATTATATATATATATATATATATCCAACAATGCAAAAACTTTTTAACACAAAATTTAAAGTATATAGATTAAGAATTATCATATGTATCAAATACATCTTTTTTAACTAACAATACAAAAAATTCCTAACAACAATGCAAATTTTTTTTTAACGACAAAACAAAAACTTTCGAACGGTAATGCAAAAACTTTTTAACACTAAGCAAATATTTGAAAGTGAAGAAAAATGTGGAAAATTTTACTTCTTCTTAACAAGATATTCCCATAGTTCTTTGAGTCCTTTAAAGTTTTGTTCAACTACCATCATGGCATCTTGAAGACTTGCCTCTCTCATGTTTCTAGTAATCAGTTCAACAATCTGTTCAATTTCTGCAGTTCTTGCATCGGAAGAAGTGGAACAACATGGAGCTGGTTCTCCTGAATCTTTTTCATCTGATAATTTCAATTTGGCCAACTTGTCTAGATCAATACCAGAAGCTTCATCTTTGGATTCTAACTCTTCTTTATTTTTCTCAAGATTCAAAGAAGCTGTTAAACTTTCGAAGAGTAGAGTTTTGATTTCCTCGAGAGTTTGTTGATAATCTAAATTTTCAGCACGGATTTGTTGTCTAGCTTCATCTTGAGCTGCATCGAGAAAATACTTCTTATCAGTTGAAGTATATTCTTTTTTATTTTCCAAGCAATAGTAACAAATCCATACAGGAATTTCTCTCCCATCTTCAGAAATTGGAAACATGTTCCAGCAATCGTCCCCAACGCAAAAATACTTGTGCGCACTTTCACAGACGCAGCAGATACGATACACAGGTTGCAAGTTGCGGCATGAGCGGCACCTAGTGCGTTGTGGTTGTGGGTTTGGTTCTACGTTCGGATCTGGGTTCTCTTCCGGGTTCTCTTCCAAGTTCTGTTCAGGATTTGCTCCCAAATGCTGTTCTAAGTTTGGGTCACCATCTCCAGTCCCAGTTCCAGTTAATGGCGCCATGCTGTCCTGGCTGAACATTCCAGAACTTGTTGCTTCTACATTTGAACTACCAGCACAGTCAGGGCACAACCAGAAAGGCAGTTGTTCAAAAGCTTGATGGTTTGCGGGCTTTTCTTGATTAGTGCAATTTAGGCAGTAAGTTTTACCGCAAATAAAGCATTGCCTTTTCAAAGCATTTTTGTTACTACATTTCTGACACTCTTCCATTTTTAGAGCAAGCAAAGCAACACCTTCAACAAAATAAGGAAGAATAGAAGAAAAAAAAACTTAAAAAAAGCGGCGTCGGTAAACCTAACCTCACAAAGTGGTCAAACCGGTTTGACCAGAATTAAAAAATAATCGCATGCGTAATTATAGTAGATACTTACCAGAATAAGTTCTTAAGTGTAATTCAAAGCCGAAACTGCGTTGAAATGTAACAAAATCGAACAAGGATTGAAATTTAATTTCTTCACAACCGGCAAACGAATATGGCATTTAGTAAAACAAAAGACGATCAACTTTTGAAAGAAATTAACAACTGATGATTTATATTATAGCTGATTAAAATCAGTTTAACACTTTTTCTGTTATTAATAATGTCGATAATTTAATTTCAAAAAGCAACGGACCACCAGATTATCAGTCGCGAATTAAAAACCGTTAAAAAATATCGTGACGTCACAACGGGTAGTTCCACATCATCACTACCCCCGACTTTTTAATCAAAATACAGTCTGAAATGATTTTTGAAATCAACCTAGAAAAAACTTAGATTGAGATCATGATAATTTTATTTTTCCAAATTCGTAAAAAGAATTTATAATAAAGAATAAATAAAATATTTTTTTAACTGAAAGCAAATAATCAAAACACGTCAGTCATACTTCTTGTTGAATATTTTCTATAAACGCTTAAAACATTTTTGAATTCATAAATTTGAAGACATTGAGTGCACAATCAAATTTATTTTGTGTATTTCAGAATAAAAGGCTCATAAATGGGAATAGTGATAAGATGTGAATTTTTCTAATGAACTTTAGTGTGGGCGCCAATCCATTTTGATTAATCCAAGTGTAATTACATTGATAGATGTGTCGGTGACGCGTTTTAATTGAAGTATTTTAAGTCTTCTTTGCAATTTCTCTGATGCAAATCCAGTTTCAATAATGCTGGTGGTCGGTAAATTTTGATTAAACCCCGACCTGAAGCACGCTGCATTTTGAGGTTTAGTGCATTAATTAAAGGAATGTAGTTTAATAACGTCTTAAATATGGCTCTAAACGGTAAGAAGTTTTCTTAAGTTAACACGAAGCTCACCGAAGAAAAGCTCTCACCACACAGTAAATATTTGAAGTTATTTCAGTAGAGAAAGGTCAAGAAGGTTTCGCTAACTTAACCCATCTTTGATAAAACAAAACCATTTCTTCAGCCGAAATAATCCGAGAACTTTTTATAAAGTCGCTTTAATTGAGAAGCGGGAACTGGTTAGTTAACTATTTCAGTCCTTTTAAGCACCACGAAGCTCATAAAAAAGCTACTTATCACACTCCAAGCTAGGTAGGTTCTAGATTTACGAGAGGATCACATGGAGGCTAACTCTCTTCCCATTCACTATTGTATTTTCAAATCTACGAGTTTAATTATTAATGCTTCTATTGTTAACTTTAAATATTTTCACCAAAACGGTCTTTATTAAACCTTAATTCTAAAACTTAAAACTTATAAGTTTAAGGATGAAAGTTTCTTGATAATTTATCTATTTTAAGGCAAATAAGTTTCATGTAAACTAACAATTTATCTACAATGTTTCTTTTTCAAATATTGACAAATATACGTAAACAATGTTATATTTTTTGCGTGTCATGGAAGTATTAGATTCATTTCACTTGTTTAATAATTCATCTAGCTAAAGCTGTTTTCATTGTCCACTGTTTTTTCTTAATTGAAAAAATAATTGCGCTTTTGAATAATGAAATTATTAATTACGAATTGGAAAACATTGTTTGTGATTGTTGAAAAATCTGTATTTAGTAATATCAGCTATAAATTACAATTTCAAATATAGATTTTTACTTGTCAGCTATTAATTAAATATGTAACAACATTTGTGTCGATTGCAATTCGTATTTTGAGGTATTACTTATTTAAAATTTATAGACTACATTGTTGTTTTTTTATTTTATCAGAAATCATATTAACGTTAATGAAGATTTTTAAGTACATGAAAGTTTTAAATGCGGAAATTCAAAGAGTAATCTCATTTTATTTTGTTTTATTTTACTTGTCTCATTTTACTTACTAATTAAAAGTTGAGTGAAAATTCATTTAAGATTATAGCAAATCGATAAATTTGAACTTTTATTTCATATTTCAACTTTGTTAAGAATACTTATTCTTCATTTAACAGAAAACGTTACTATTGTATTGTTATTTGTCTATTAAAGGTTGCTTCATCTTTTGTTGAATCTAATTAGTTGAATACAAAATGTAAAAAAAAGTTAATAATTAATATTTTCTTGAATTTTTTATTCCGAAAATTCACACTTGTCAAAAAAAAAAATTTCATTAAAATTTAAGAAGTGTGGTGAACAGGTGCTTAATTCAACAAAGAGAAATGACCGTAAAGGAAAACGGCGTACAAATGTAGTGCAAAGAGGCCTTTTATTATTGGATTATGCCCACTGTCCTGAACATAACTCCAGAACGATTTAGGCAAAATTGAGCGAGTGGATGTGTGGACATCGAATCTGACTTAGGCAAAATCAATGATTTGGCTTGGGGTGAAACCAAAAAAAGTAACAAGTATGTCGCAAAGAGATGTGCGCTAGTTTCCTTTGTGGCTTTATCGGGCGACGACCAGCAGAACCTGCGGCATTAGCATTCATGTCACAGATAGCCACAAATGTAAATCGCTTACATTTACAGGGGTGGATTCTTAATTGGGTTTTAAATAGCGACAACTGTATAGCACTTTCTTATACTGATTATTTACAAAGCCTATATATGAGTCTGATGAAAATATAGTCTTTTTTTTTATAATCTCAGTAATGGAAAAATTACATTCATTTTTTGATCTTTGGAGGATTTGCACTTGACTCAGTAAAATACAATAGAAGATTCTTTTGAGTCGCAATTTAATTAAATGTTGACTTTATTAGTACGCTTGTTTGGACATTGGCGGTCTACCTTTCCAAATAACCCTTCGTTACTTTATCTTTATTTACTCAGTCTTCTATACAAAGTTTTATTTTTATGCAAGCGTAAGAATTTACAAAGAAAAAGATCTGTAAGTATCTAGTTAATAGAATAGCAAAGAAGTTGGAATAATAATTAAAGCAAAATTTTTTTTTAACATTGATCCTGACATTGAAAATATGCCATCAAAACGATTTTTTATTTTGAGAAAACTTCACTTAATGTCGAGTACGTATTTTAAGAGCTTAAGGTGTTTTTTTTAGAATAAGAAACTACTTGAAAATAACCGTTTAAATAATTTTTCTTTTGAGTACTTTTAAATTTGTTGTTTGCAGTTTTGCTGGTGAATATTAATTCATTTGTTTGGTATTAAGCACGTAAATGCAGACGCTATTTCTGTTACATTGGAAATGTGTAATTGAAATTCATAACGTATCATTCTTCGCATTTGTCGGTAGACTTTGTAATGTTTATCAAGTTCGACACCGGCGCCGTTTTCAAACCAAGATTAATCAAACAAACAACACACAACAGTTTCCATTTGTCGAAATTACGTAACGTGACATTTTCATTTCCTCTTTAACTACGTAGTTTTCCACTTGATCAGTCTCTAGTTATTTTATAATCAACTAGCTTGCTCGAGATTAGTTCTAATTGAAAATTAAACAAATAGATTTTTTTCAAAATGAAACAATTATTTTCTTAATTTTACCAGAATTATGTTTGTGCACGTAGTTGTTCCGAACAAATTCATTTATGCAAGTTCAAATATTCCGTTTTGGAGATATATCCACTTATTTGCCAGCTCTCTGGAGATCGATTCATTCTCATAATATCAGAAGCAGAAAAAATTAATTGATGCTTTTGCAGAAAGTATCTACAACGACTACAACATTGTAACGTATAAAGTAAATGTTAAATTTAATGATAAAATTGCAAACTCCACTTTATCAAATTTAAGTCGTTGGTGAAATAATTTCAGTACAGCAAATTTTCGAATCTCTAATTTCTAAATCATTATCTAAAAGACAAGATGAATTATTTAAAATTTAGAGGGAAATTATAAAGTTCTGAGACTTAATTCAAAGAATACATAATAAGGGAAGAATAGCGAATTTGCATACATCAAATTTTTGCTGCCTGCTGAAGCCTAAACATCTGGCGCCACATCTACAGAGTGTTTGAAACACATCAAACATTATTCTACATTAAATTAATGTCAATTTTTCTTTTTCATTTCTCTTCCAGTTGACTTGGAATTCTTTGTCCAGCTTTATTTTATGGTTTGGAATTTTTTGTGAGAAAACATGTGAGTTAAATTTTTGAGATAGTTGGGTTAATGCAATAATGCGAGAGTAATGGGGTGCAAACGGGCATCGATTCTCACTGCTTGAAATTAGTTTCGAGATCGGAAGTGTTATCTTAAGAAGTGTTATCTTGAAATTGCGTAATGAATGAACATTTATGTAGTATGTTAGTGTCCCAGACTGGTATCCTATCACTAGTTGGCGCTATGATATGATTTATGAGGAGCTTAATGACCGTAATGCGAACTTGAGTCCGTTGGCCCAAACTCTGAGCTCACTTAGATAGGTCAGATAGGTCAGGCCCCATGCGAGACCGACCTTATTATGTGCTATTATGTGTATAAGTGTTGGTCACCCGTCAAATCCTATACACTCAATGTTCTTACAGCTTACCTACTCAATTTATACTATAATTTCATTAGCTGGTAATCTGAAAGCAACAACAAGTTAACGACCATTCAGAAGACATATTCTGAACCTATCAACTAAATTTATGAATTCTGCGTAAACTCAACCATAAAAAGCAAAAGATATTGTTTTGTTATAGCTTTATATTATTTATGATTTGAATTATATGTAGTGATTAGAAAAAAAATAAGATATTAATTCTCTAGAATTATTTTTAATTTATGTTTGTTTAATTTTCATTGGTTTGACAAACTTTGTCGAAATCAATTTCTAAGAGATCTTTTCAACTTTCTAATTAAAGTATTGAAAAATTAGCAGTTTCTTATTCAGAAAGTTTTTATATTAGAAAGGTGTTTGTTGTTTGTTATAACACCGAAATTAATCTAAAAATGAAGATTAATTTCAATTTTTACTATATGATGTGTTTAATAAAAGTTTCCAACAAGTTAACAGAAATTAGAATCACATCAATTTTTGATTGCTTTTGATTTTGTTTTCAGTTCTCGAAACATTTAATTATATTTTATTAATGAGAAAAAAATTCAATCATAGATGATAAGAGTTAAAAACTCTATTTCAGAAATGTTATTTTTTATTGTAATTATCTAACTTTGTATGAATTGCATAAACTGGCTAATGGAATTTGAAAGAAAATAAACCGAAATCGTGAAAAACGTAAACATTCGTTAAAATTTGACTTGAAATCTTTTAATGTTCGAAAATCAACATTAATTAGACAATGCATTAACAAAGTATTTACAGAACGTAAATCCAACAATGAACAAACACAAATCGAACATGAATAGTTATGTATATAATCATTCATTATTGTTCATAGCTGCATTGTTGACTGATTCTAACAAGATTTTTTATTCATTAATTTATATCTGACACGCATTCACTATACTGGTCTGATGTTAAGTGACTAAAACAAAATAGCAGTACAGTCCAAAATAAATGAGGTACTGGCACGGAAAGGTCGCGCAAAAAAGACTTACATTTCCTCTAAAGGAAAACAGAAACACAACTGATGCTTTAAAAGATTTGAGAAAACTGAAAAAAGTTCAGCTTTTCTCTGGAATTAACGAAATTACAGGTTGAAATTTTCATAAAACTATAGCTGTTTCAGCATGGCTATTATTTAACTTGCTTGCTGAAAGCAATGTAATTTGAACGTATATTTTTGTTTTTAGTTAGTTGAATGGCTGAGCTTTTGCGCGCAGTACAGCTTAATACTTAAGTGAGCTTTCGCTCTGACATAGGTCTGTTGAGACAGATCGAAAAGCTGTATAACTAGACAAAAACACACAAATACACACACACGCACATCATTCATTTTGAGCTTAATGTTCCGTAGCACGTTTAAGCGAAGCATTTTAAAACAACAGAAAGCGAACTAAAGCCAGGATCAAAAGAGTCGAATGAATTCTGGTTATTGTTAGAGGCGCATCGAGTTTTAATAAGACTACAAAATGAACGACATTTTGACTCTCTCTTTTAGGGAGAATTCACATCGTTAAAAAAATATCACCATGGAACAATTATAATGAAACAGATACAGATCCGGTATAATTTTTTGATGATGCAGAAACCGAGTTTAATTAAAGTTTTTGTTCAAGAAAAATTGTAAAGTGTACAAGCATAAAAGAATAAAATTTGTAATATATTGAATTTCTTTTTATAAAGCTGAAAAGCAAGCTACGCATGAAATCCAGACGAATCTTAATAAAAAGAAGTCTTTATTATCTAAATAGGGCATTAAAAATATTTAAACACTAGAATGGGGCTTAATCAGTTCAAATTTTTAATTATTACAAAATGTAATTGACTTTTTAGTTTGAATTTTTTTCAGCTTCTTTTATAATTAATAAATTGAATAAGATTTATAGGGCACAGTTAAAAATATTAATCTAAAGTTAAAATTTTGTAGTTTCATTAGCTTTGGATAATATTTTATTTGTGCATTGGTGAGCAGGATGAAGTAGGTGGAGACAGAGCGGCCATCTGCCAAACAACAAAACGAGCTCTTCTATATCCTTCTTTTAATTAAATTTTTTGTAGTGCCAAAGCACATTTACTTTTACAATTAAATTCCCAATACATTACGAAATTCTTTTGATATGTACTGAGTGCTTTTCAGCGTAATTTTAATCCAAGAGTGAAATCCGTACAAAAATGTAAATTGAGTCTGAATTTCAGGTACTTAATCGAAATAACGAAAGCAGATCACAATAGAGCTTATTCTCTTCTTTCTTAATTACTCCATGTTTCTGTCGTGATAAATCAGGACATGGCAATTGTCCTAGTGTAAGATTACCAGCACAGCCGGCGTCCTAATATCCCCAACACTTCGACTGTTATACGGGCCAATTTCATCGTAAGCCTTGCATTTACCAGAAGTTGCTGCCTCTGAATGACATCTATGCAACGCTATTACACACACATTAAACTTTGCTGCCCGACTATGAATCTCCCTGCGTTCTTATTTTAATCCACCGGAAATTTGCACTACGCTACTGCTTCAGGTATGTGTAAATACCTCCACTGTCAATATTTACCGAAAAACACACCAACTTTGTACAGCAAGGGATGTAAATTAATCCTTGGCATTCACTGTTTACCGCTGAAAGTGGTTCTTGGGTTTGGGTCGCACACCCTGGTTCTGACAATGGATGCTATTTACTCTTAATTTATTAGCATCATTATTATTTTTGTGGCTTGTCAAACAGCTCTCATTTAAACAAGGTGTAGGTGCATCACCACTTTCAATTTAATTTTATTTTCTAAGCATTAAATCGTCATATTATCTAAATGGATCTTGCTTTAAATATATTTAGGGATTTTTTTTTCTTACAGACTATTATATCAGTCTTAAATGTTGTAAATTATAGTATTTCGATTTTTATATTACTGACAAAAATTAATCCACAGTGGAAGAAATAAAAATGTCTTTTTGATTCACTCAACTGACCGAAAAATATATCGTTCGGATAATGGCCAACATTGAAACTAAACATTTATGTGAGCTATTTAAGTTTTACGTTAAAGCTCGACCGATATTTGCCAGTTTATTAACTAGAATATCTGCGAAGAGCTCAGTTTTGTACCACAAACAAGACATATTTTTGACCTTTCAGTAAACATGTCATCTAACATTGTAGACATTTGTATAACTGCCTAAATCAGGCGTATTTTACGTAATTTAATTTGGCAAAAGGAACATTATTGCTGTCATCTATCAAGATAATGACCCCTATTATCGGAACCATTGATTGATTAATTGAAACGTTATAATTTAAAGCTTTAGAAAAAATAAAAAAAAATCGAATTTTTGTTAAATGACAGAGTGGTGTTTGGAACGTAAATGTACAAACTGGATTATTGTCCTTTCTTTTGAATCTTCGTCAGAGCTTATTTTTTTCTGTCATCTGCTCTTAATCTATCACTCTGTCACAGTAATCGTCTAAATTATACATAAACCGATTCATCTTCCAGAAATAGATGCTTAATTTGTCGTCGTAAAATTTTCACTTGTTCGAATCCTACTGACAGTTTCTGTATTATCCTTCAGTGAATATTAAATTTGTGGGCGTTGTTTCCTGTTTTGTTTTTTATATTTTTTCATCTAGTCTATCACATACTCATTTTTTTATTTATTTATTCTTTCAGTTATAATAGAACGCTGCCCGCTTTTTTCCATAGAGATAAAACAGTCCGTTGGATCGTAAAATTTTAACACCACCTTATATTCGCTTCTGGACGGGTAAATTAGGTCAATATTGTGCTAGTTCATAAAAGAATACTTTTATTTACAATGCAGTGTACGTTAAAGCTTACTACACAAAATCGACTTATAAAGTGTCAAAGATTTCATTCAGCATCAATATAAACCTACATAAAAATGCACAAGATGCCATAGGGCCATCGGTGTAAGAAGTCAACCGTGCTTGTAAAGCTTATTGTGTCCTGAGCTTAAAGAAACATAATATTACATCGAAGCGAAACTTTTATGTCTTCGTTCTAGAGAAGATATTCTTTTTCAATAATATATACAGGTGACACGTCTGGAAACGGTGCACGTTTGTTGTGTCCTCACTCTTTCCTGTTTTATTTCATGTCTGTTCGCAGGACGACAATGTATTCAAAATCTTTTTAACAATAGATATTTCACTACAAAGGACAAAAGAAAATACTAAATTATTGAAAGCTTTCCACTTTGTAGCCAAAATATTCGTTATAATTATAATTTTTTACCAGATAGTTATACATTGTTCTCTTTAGTTTTAGTTCTCGAGGAATTCTCGTCCGCAGAATACCCAGTCTTGAGTTAAAAACTGACTAAAATATGCTCATAACTAACATACTTGAAATCTTTTGTTACGGGAGCTTAAGATCAAAAAAGAAAAGTAAAGGAAAATTATTTACGCTCTGTAAAAAAGGAATTGCACTTTCAAGTACCTTGAAATTGTTGGCTAGAGGCAATTTTATCTAAATTGATTTAAAAAATTGCTTGTAGTTTATTTTTTGGAATCTGTCAAATAATCAAAAGTAAGGTGTTTGTCGAAATTTTTACCGTTTGTAACTGTCAGTTTTTCCGTCGTTTTGTGACCTATCAGATAAACGTTTTGTGAACGGAACTTTAGTCGAGGCGAGGTTTTCACTACATTGTCGATGTGTGGCAGGAAATTAACGTTATATTTTAGTCTATAGAGACTTTAGTTCATCGATGAGTAGCGATAACATATTTTGAACTAATTCAATTGATGCAATTAGGTAATCGAATGAGTTTACAGGAGGAATTGATTAAATTTATTTATTAAAATATGAAATGTGAAATTAAACCAACTTTATTGTCTCTTTATCTAACTAAAAATATAATCTAAAACAAGAGTTTTATTAAGTTAAATCTGTTCTTGAAGTTTTGTACTTCTCTCAGTGACAAATTTAATTAGTTCTAGTTTAACACTTTGTTTCACAAAAATCTGTTTCATTTCATAACTGGAAAGTATAATAATTACAAAATTCAATGCACGAAATTATAAAAATTTTAAAACTAAACACTAAACACAACTACCATCGTTGGAATTTTACAGAAACATTGATAACATTGACAGCGTTGAGAAAGGTGATGTATACGAGTTATTTGATGAAGTCTGTCACTGAATTTTTGCGTGGAATCAGCTTATCTTGCCTATTTGCTCGTTATCTCATGGGGCGTGGGGGTGATTTAACAAGATGGCGGTCGGAGAAACAGGCGTCCATCGTATCCCTTGAGAAGTTTGAGGTCTGAAGGTCGGTCAGAGAAAGTGTCAGGATTTCATGAGCAAGTTTAACGACTGATTTATTTTGATATGGTTGTTAGACATTTTATGTTAACGATGACATAAATTTGAATAATTTAGACTGGTATAGAAAAATATATTAATAATAATTGAAAACTGGCTTGGTTTTCGGTTTAAGTAAATCTGTATAGAAACTAAATGTAGTAGAGAGTTAAATCACGTATCGCGTATAAACAGAGGAATAGTCAGTCAATACCTCTATCTGTATCGTCCTTCAACGTGCCAGGAAATAAGGACGAACATAAATTTATTTGTGTACTCACGTTGTTATTAATGGATTAAACATACCAACCCATGTTCAATGGGTTGATACTGAAATTGTTGTCATTTATTTGATTTTCGGCTGTTTTTGTTTACACTGCAAACAGAAGATATACAATCGAACATTTTCTATATACTTGTTGTTTAAATAACAGAATTTCAGTGTACACAATATATAAAATCTCATAACTAATTTCTAATACCATTGAATTGATGTTCCATCTTTTTCAATCAATATCTGATCGCGTTAAAACAGTACATCCTGGCAATTAAAGAGAAAGTAATCATTTCCTAATACACCCTCTGATAACGTTTAACTTGGTAATAAAGCAAACTTTAGTAACCTCACTTTCAAACTAAATCCATTAAAATTCAATGAAAAAAATCCAGTGTTTTTTTTGCTGAATTAAAAATTTCTCTTTAAATTATTTGACAGTATTCTTTGTATTACTCAGTTTTCTTTGATTATATTCTTAAATACACTTCTTGTTTGGAGTGATTAAAATCATAATCAGATGCGTTTATATCCTTCGATAGAAGGTAACGTTCTATAATTCAAATAATAACGTGCTTCCTCCTTCCTATACTTTGGCTCCTTTATTCGAATTCCCAGCCATCATTAAACACAGAAAATCTGACTCGCCGTTCAAGGCACAATATTCCCACTCTTTGTTGAATTGTAATAATAGCTGGTCGCTTGAGAGGATTACAGGAAGTAAAATTAACTTCAACCGTCGATTTTTAACAGTTTTCTAAAGATATGGAAGATTGCTTTAGCAACATCACTAGTGATATTGATTTTTGTTCGCTTTATTATACATGCTAAGACGACAGTCCATCTGCTTATGACAAAATCAATTTAAAAAATTTTATACACATACCATATGCTTCCAAAATTGATTATCCAAATATAATTCAGTATTCAACAATATGGTAATAACGTAGAACGCCGACGCTCTGAATTTTATCTTATACCTGTTGAAAATATACGTAAAATCTCAAAGACAAAATCAAGTTAAAAAGGAAAATTTTCACCAGCGCTGTAATAAATAGCAGTTGTTTATTCCCTTTGGATTTTTTTTTATTTTAACTATTTGAAATGAAATTCGCGCTTTCAGAATCAATTTTATTCGACAAAGAGCTAAACAATAATAAAATGAAGAAAAATTAACGAATCATTGAAAAAGATTCAAGAATGTGGATGATTTTATATATTTTTTAATACTGTTTTAACGTTTTCAGAGCTTTTATAAAAAATCTATGAGGGTTTCAATGCTCGATGACGTCTGTTTGATTACAAATTTTCCAGAGTTCAACTGAATAGAACTAATTTTCTCACTACAATTATAATAACGATAACATAATTGAGCAATCTGTCAAAAATGAAAAGTGATAATAATCTATTTCGATTTATTCTTATTACTTGGACATAATAGATTTTCATGTTGAATAGAGGAACACTCTAAGAAGTGTTACGACTTCGAATGTTCCGGTTTTCATCGATGATATCACACTTATTATTTTGTGATAATTATATGTAGAATAGTGGAATTCTTTAAAATACTGTGTTTTTAAATGAAATTTATATTTTTTTGATCATTTACGTTGATATAATATTTGAATAGTCCCAAGTTTAAAAATAAATTATAAAATGACTTTTTTGAAAAAAATTTGTTTTTATATTTCTCCAAATTACGCACAAAGTTTACTTAAAAAACTTTTAGTTTGAGAAAAATATAATTAACTAATTTTTAAATCAAATTAATAAATCCGAATGAGTAGATGAAATTGATCATTTTACTTTATATATAGCGTAAAAATTATTAATACTAAAATTAGTTGAGTATAAGATGCAATATTTTATATAAAATCTCGATGATTTGTTGAAAATATTTTATTTTATTTACCTACAAATAAAAGCAATAAAGCAAACAAATAAGAAAAAAGGAAACGGAAATAAGCACAGTTTGATAGATATATTATTGGTGAAGGAATAAAATCGAGCTGAGATGTGAGTAGTATCTGTCAAAAATATTTATCGTACATTAAAATATTGAGGGTATAAATCTGTTTATTGTAAAATGGATAATGATTGTAGGAGTAGGATTGTTAATATTCGGCATTTTCCGTGTTTGTTCGCAAGTTGCTGGTCCATTCGTAACATGGACTTGGTTTAACAGAATCAGTTTAGTATTGATATAACCGCCGTCGGAGGGAGTATAGATTATTTTAGCTATAGAGCTATATAACACGCTCGCGACATATCGTCCTTTTGAATAAAAAAAAAAATGTGAGAATTTTTGTGAACACTCAAATACATTTTTTGCTTATACAAACAATCAAGTAGTGTACGAAATGGTACTATTTGTGTTACGTGATGCTTAAGTGATTTAAAATGACTTCCTGGATCGTCCTTACGTTTGTTCTGTTCGGAATCCTCGCTGTTTATGCGGATAATTTAGGTAAATTTTTTATTCATTTAATGATATTTCACATCAAATAAGGACCTAGAACAATTCACGTGGAAGGTTCAAAATTGATGTTCAAATAGTTTTTTTTTCATTCGGGGGTTTTATGTAAATTTACAACAGCAAGCTTAACTGCTGAAAAAGATTTCAAGAAATGTAATTAGAGTCATTTCTAATTTACTCAAAGCTGAATAAATTACTTTTTGCTTATTTTATAAAACGGATCTCTAAAGCGCTTAACTACATGATACTTTAAACATAATTACAGAATTTTAAATAACAACTCTTTCTTGATAAAAACATTTGAAGACACTTTTTTGACTTTTCCGGTACATGTTCATTCATAAGAATCCAAACAATTTTTTACAACATTAACAAATAATTCCATGAATGGAAATCATTAATTTGACTGAAGAGCGGGAGGTGAGTGCCTCATTAATTATTTATAAACAGCCGCTATTGTATCTAATTAAAATATAACTTAAAAATTGGATAATTTTATGGAACGCGTGTCGATGTGTTATTGCACTTTTGTTGTTCTATTAATTTGATGTATTCAACAATGGTCTATTTTCCATAAAATTCACGAATACTGGTCAAATGTTTAGTTTTAAGAGTGACGTAATTCCAATAGTTTTCATACCAAGGATTTACCACTCGATTATAGCAAATCTTTTGATTAATGCTTGTTTTTCAAATGCTTTGAGTTCAAGTACGAATTAACGGTTTATCTTCTAATTTGCAACGTAAACCGTAAGCAGATTTTAAACGTACACTCAAGAAAAATGTGATGTCACTTTAAAGAAGACTGCTTTTTGTAAAACTCGCTTTTTTCTTTTATGAGTATAATTAATAATGATGAATAGAATATGCAATTATTTCGGTTCAAGTTCAGTTCAGTCGAAGCATAAATTCCATCTGGCAATCCAAGAGATAATTTCGTGTTTTAATTTGGAGTCGAGAAGGTAACTTCTCTTCGGAGCTTATAACATTAAAACTTTCGAAAGAAGTACAATAAAAAATAATGGAAGTAGTCGTTTTTTGAGTGAATTGAGATTCTTGAACAATCATATTAGTAATAATCTGTCTGAAATAAACATTTATTTGTATATTGCAAAAAATAAAGTGATTTGTTTGAAAGCACTTTATTTATAGATTTATTTTTCTGAAGTAGAGCTTGAATCTTTTCGCTATTTTTTAGCAGAATTTTTCTAAACCATATTTTTCTTTTACTAATTAATCCACTTCGTGTTTAATTACATCAAATGTCAACTTCATCACTCTTCCCCCATTTTACTTTTCGTTAGATACCCAGCTTGTAAATGGGATAATTTGAAGTTCTTTAAAGTACATAACTATCTGTTAATTCGTTCATTCTAAAAACATTAATTGACACAAATATTTGTCAGATTTAAGCCTTAATAAATAAGTGTTTCTATCTTAAATGATTTAAACTTTATAAAAATTCTTCTAGTGTCTCAGCGCATAAAATTTAAATTTACATAATTTCCTCTATGTCGTTCTGACTGACATGTAATAGTTTTGAACATAACCCATTATTGTTAGGGTAACTTTATTAAGTGAAAGGGTAATAAGAAACTTTTAAATATAGTTGAACTTTTGTAAATGTATAAATGTATAATTTCATTATATTTTTTATCTTTTGTTAAAGAGCTTTCTAGTTTTCTCATTCGAAATTAACTCAAACTATTTTACATTTCGCATCTTTTTACACTCGCAAAGGAAATTCATTTTTCACGTATTAAAAGAACAATGGATTCTTCTATTACAGATTTTTTTTTACTCGAAAAGAAAAAAATTATTCGAGTGTATATAGTCTATTTATTTATATATTGCTCTTGTTAATTACATTTCATGTCTTGTGTGTTTGTATGACTAGTAATTTAATTCAAACCCAATTCCCAAACTGTTCGTACAAATAACGAGATAGGAGTAATTACAGTTTTTCTAATTCTAATGAAGAATGTTGACTAATTAATTAACATGATATTGTGGAGTTAATTTATTGAATCGAAGATATAAAGTATGCTATACAATGAAAACTATATTACATTACATGTTTTTGTTTTGTTTGTTGTTGGAGGAGACTTGTTTTGCTTTATTTTGGTATGATATTTGGGAAGTATCAAGTGAGAGATCGCTTGAGTAAAATTGACTTGGTAAGTGTCTGGATTTGATAGTAACGTGCACCGGAAGCCAGAGTATTGTGTGGTAGTTTGTCACTGTTTAAAGCTATTATGGCTAAGACCGGACCTGTGCTTGGACTGTGATTTGAGGGGCTGAAAACCCGATGTGTTAACAGTACTTCCGATTACATCCATCGATCCAATCTGTTAGCAAGCATTGGTGTTGTTTTATAGTTTAAAATCAGACAGTGTCGGAAGTTTAATGACGCTGCGATAGGTATCCTCAACACGTATATGACACAACTTTCTGGATTCCGCTCACGTTCCACAATACAATCTGTATCTGGTGCATGCCGCATATTTCATCTTGCGGCATCTTACAAGACAAACTGACCCTCTCTCTGCCAGCTATTTCCCACGTATATGTCTTTAAAAATATCAATTTACACGCTGAATGCACTCCGTTTTAAATTACTTCACTACCGTTTAAACCTTTTTTCTCTGAAATTCTCTACCAAATTGTTCTGTCCGTCCCTTGTATTTATAGCCTTTTTTGGGCTTTCTCTATATTTGAAACCGGTTTCGTTTCATCGCTCATTCTATATTTGACAAACTTAATTATATGCCACATTTAAATCAAGGCGTTGGTACAAATCACTCGGTCACTTAAGCTTACATAATACAACTATAAGCGCCACAGAAAACAACAGTTATTTATGATGCTTTGAAAATTTTTGTTAAGACAGCAATAGGCCCACTTCCGCCTACGCTAAGATGCCTACTTCCGATAGTCACTCAACATATTTTAAAACATGCTCATCATTATCTGTTGATAATAAGTTTAAATCTATAAACAAAAAGATACTGATGATCTATTGTCTTTGTGAGTCTATTGATCGCGCGGTTAAAGTTGTTTCGCTTAAAAATATAAGCCAAGACTCTAAAAGAACGCTGTGAAAATCTTTTGCAGACCTGACAAAAATACCGACGATATCTCTAGGAACTTTTCAACTACGTGTAAGTCTAACGTATTTCGTACTTTTATACACAACTCGTTGGAAAGTTTTTTAAAGTATACGTGGTTTTAGAGACAATAGAACGTGTTCGTCAACAGAAAAAATTTATATACTATAGTATACCATTGAAACTATGATCATGACGTTTAGTTAACGAGAACGAAACCTGTTTTGTATAACAGTATTTTTATTGTGATGCTGTTGTATGAATAAAGGTAGACTTGTAATAACACTTGTAATTGAGATTTTTGACTTTTTTGATTATGAAACGATCTTGATAGTGCTATTGAAAATGAGAAGTCATTCTGGGACGTAATAATATTGATCATGTTTAGCAAAGTTTTTTCTGTCCCTTTTTGTGCTTATTGTCTTCATAAATTGCCTATTCATAATGACTTCAAACGAGCTTACCCTCGATTTTGCAGGTGAAATTCGTCCCGAATTTTCAGCATATCAACAAATAAACAACACATAACAGTAAATAATATTGAATATTCTAGTGGAAACAGGTCATAAAATGTTGACAAGCTAGCCACAATTTGTAATAACTGAAATAAATTGTTGTTCAAAATGATTTACTATTTGATTTTTAATTTTGTTTTAGGCTAATCAGCCAAAGCTTCATTTAACTAAATATTTCATAATGTAATTTTCAGATTATTTCAAATCATAGTCTAGTAGTATTGACGACCGATTTATTATTTATTTCTCCATAAAATTAATTGAATGCCTATTTAAACTTTTAACTTTCGGAATTTGGTACACAAATAAATCGACAGCTTTATATGACTAACAAAATGACATTTGAAGCACGAAAACGAGATCTTAATGTACACATTCTCGGACAAAATATGAAGAAGAATTTAATTTAGTCTGTATAACAGAAAAAGAAATGCCGAAGTTATATCTTAAGAATCTTAAAAATAATCGAGAATCTTTTGTTGAGCAGTAGAGTTCTTTATATCGAAAAACTCCTTTTATAGACAAATAATAGAAATAAAATCATAGGCGAATTCCAACTGCAACAACACACTTTGTTGAAAACCAGCTTCACATAGTGCAGTTTTTCTGTAATCAGTACTGAGTAAATAAACTTATTGACCTTTTGTCGTTTTATTTTACTTTCATGTTGAAATTTAAAAGCGTAGGTGATTGCCAGTTCTAAGGTGTGTAAATGTTTTAAAAATATAAATATGTGAAGTCAATGACGTACTAGTACTAAGGAATAAATATTAGAAAAATACGAGTTTCTAAATATTGATTGTACAACAGAAACCTGTTAACAAAGTTGTTGGACTTTTGCCAAAATGTCATAACTTGACCTAAAGTTGTTGAATTAAAAAAATCAAACTTCTTTAGATACGCTAGTGGAGTACAGCGGTGATGATCACACCATATGTGGGTCTATAATTACTTTGAAGGTATCTTTTTGGTAACAGATTTAGAATTACGCAAGGCAACCTTGATTGGGTAGGTATAGGTAGGCGTCCTATTCACGTTTGTCAAGGCTGTTTCGAAATCACATTGCAGCTATGACATCTGTAGTTACCTTAGACTAATAATAAAGCCATAAGTTTTTTAACACCTGTTTTATGATGTAATAATTTATTTACGTTTGTAATATCTTCTTCTCCTTCAAGCATGGTTAAGTGTGGGTTAGTAAGTTTATACCTAATTTTGGCTTAATTAAAACCTTTGTAATTGGAGTAGAACTTACGTAATTGTCGGCTTGAATAAATCAAGAGTTAGTGAAGCCTGAGCAATAAGATATGAGCGGTTAGAATAAGGCTCTTGCCTCGTCGATCAAGTTAATAAATCGAAAAGTGACTTTGTCCAGACTTTACGAATTAATAGTCCGTTACAATTCACATGTTTGTAATTCTATAACATAATAGCGTGGGCTTGTTGGTAACCGTTATTAAAGACCGCTTACGACACATAAATAAATTAATTGCTTTATCGAGTTTAGTGATGCATGTAAACGACTTTTCGTCGCTTTTCACTGAAAAATATTAATCCAAGCAATTTACTAATTCCTCGGAGTTGAATCGCAATTTCATTTCTTCAAAGACAATAGGCGATTAATTCAACAAAGCTTCTTCGCTAGTCATGGGATAATAGGTTGAAATTCGTCGGTTTTGGGACGCATAATTTCATAAAAATGATTGATCCCTTCCTCGGCCATCCAACCCCACTTGAATTTGCATTGGACTTTTGTGAATCTCATTTCGTTTATTTCCCCTTTCATTGACTTCTACTCATACATTTTATTTTTGTTATTTCAAGGGACAAACGGTATAAAATTTCTACTATTAAAGCAATATCTTTTGGTTAAAGTATCCATTTAACAGTTTTTACTACGTTTAAAGCATCTATTTCATCCAGATTTGTAAACAAGAACAGCTTCCAATGAATAACATCTTTTATTCATAAAGGAAACATATGCATTTTTATGAATTTGCTAATGCAAAATGGCAACGCCACTCAAAACACCCTAGTTTGTAGAGATGGCCATCAGGGTGGCTATTAAAAAGAACGTAAAATAATTACGAGCCTCAGATGTGGTAACACTGACATCGAACTACACACTTTTTATTTTTATACGAACCAACATTAAATTCAAAATACTTTATCTGACAGTGTTATCGCTGTTTATGTGATGACGACATCACGATTAGCATTTAACACTAAAGAAAAGCAAGCGTACTCAAAAATATAGATGCAATCGGATAATTTATTATTGTTATAAATGCAAACAAACAAAAAGTCGCGCTGCTATTTAAAGTCATAAACGCGTTATTATTTCCCCACTTTTTTGATTTTAAAATGTATGTTAGAAGAGATAAAAAAACAAAACGTAATAATCATGTCGTAAACAGTAGCATGTGTAAAGTGGTTTGACCCTCTGTGAATTTGCTATTTTTGGTAATTACAGCTTTTATTACAATTAAAAATTTTTCACGCTTTTTGCGGACGTATTTTTTCCATTTGATAACACTAACTTTTTTCTTTAGCCATCAACATTATTAGAGTCCTAATTTACTATGGCTTTGCTAAAAAGATAAATGTAAAATTCTTTTATAAACGTGAAATGAATTTTGGATTTATAAAATTTTCGTGCGGCTTCAGGTGCACAAGCAGACACACCTACATAAAAATTCTTCATGTATGAATAATTCTTTTCAAAGTCAGCAAGCAAATAATTAAAATTGTGTTGCAATTTGTTTTGTTCTTAATTTTCATATTAATTTCTAATTTCGTTGTCTCTGGGTTTTAAAAAAAATCAAATATTGAACAAGATAAAAAGGAATCTGAATTTTTGTTTAATGAACGCAAAGATGTGAAATAATGATATATTCAGGTCACTGGTTGTCGACAATTTTCATTCATCAATAGCGATAGATTTTCTCTGTATTCGCTTTTCCAAGCGTTAGAGCTATTCACTCTAAGAAAACGAGTTTAAAGAACAAAGAATTCACGCCTACATCCGCACTTTTAATATCTCCAACCGTGATACTCGACAGACATGAAGTATGTGCCATTTTATTGAAAATTATTCAAAAGGGGCTTCAAAGATGGATTACATTTTTGCTGCATCAACTTCGCGGCGTTACTCATTCACTCAGTCCATAGTGCAGAAAATTACGGCAAATTTCCTCTTGAAAGACTTGTTAAAAGTATATTCACACTAAAGTTTCTGCAAATAACTACCATTTTTTGTTACTAAAATTCTATCAAAATATACAAGTTATATCTAACATTTTTTCCTTCAACTTTTTTTGTTACATTTCTGTGAGGCGCTGAAGTATATTCTGCCTTTGACACGTTTCCACAAAGTATTGTAAATGGTGAACCCAGAATTCAAATACTACCACTTTAAATAACCATTGCAGATACAAAGTGAAACCAAAAGGACATAGATTCTTTTTAGGTAAAGGTTTCACTATTGTATTTTGCCTCAAACATAAAAAAAAATCATTTGTTCTAGCTGACACTAAATTGTACTCTCCAGGCAAAATCGTTTTTAATTCAACATCATCACAAAAAGGCACTCATTAGAATCATACTCTTTTAACAAATGGACAAATGTAATCATGTAATGGAGCGTAATTTTTGCGAAAACAAAACAGGACAATTTTCCACGGAATCTAAATTAAAAAAAAAAACTGGTTTCAAAGCAAAGATTATGTTTTGATTAAAACCTAAATTTAATTTAAGCTTTTACACATTTTTTATTTCTGTTTTGTGTGGGAAAATAATACAAAATACATAGATAACAATAAAAATACCTTTGTGTAAATTGATAAATAAAATTCAAACATGATCAAAGGGTTAGAAAACCTCTTGATATTTATTGTTTCACCGTCGCTTATCCATGTTTATTGTTTATGTATGATTCAGTTTGTGAAGCGTAATTATCGCCACATTATGTAAATATGAAAAAAAATCTACAGTTTTTTTGCTTATATTGATATGATTTTGATAAATACAATTATATGATTTTAGAATAGTTGGTTGTTGATAATTATCATTAGATTGTCAGAAACTGCTTACATAGATTATGAAAACAATCATCTGTAAATGCTATGTAGGTGCTTCAAACTTCAACCCCTAAAGCATGTAGAAGAGTTTATATTGAACGTCTAATCCGTTATTCACGCAGCAAATTTCACCATAACATAACTTTACTATTGCTGTGGGTACAGTTTTGTATACAAACACCAAACGTCTTATTATTGATTTTATCAAAGACATAAAAAATCATAGATGTCATTGTTTCAATTTTTTTATTGTAATGAATCATGTTCGTAGCGTAAATCAAAACCATCAACCATCATTAACTTTCAAGAACCGTAAGTACTATCTATTGTTGCAGAAAATGTCAGAGTCAGTGTGATTGTCATTATTTACGCTGCACTATTACATTTTTTCCTAAGAGATGTTTGACTCTCTCGACACATAGAAGTCGTTAATTTCCTAGTCATTGTGCTTTGAGGAGTGAAAGCTTAAGAAGAAGTGTTAATTGAATTGCACTGTCAAATATTGAACTGTAGTGTGTGATAACGCTCATAAATGAGTTCCAGTATATGACATGACACTTAACAAGATGATTTGAATACGTAAGTTGGTTTTAAATTCATTTAGTTAATGGATCGTGGGATAAGTTAATGCAGTATCTTGAGAGTGGTTTCTTGAATGTTAAAACTCTTACATACATACTCAGAAATGGTCATATTGTGAGGCATTAAGTGATTTTCGTAGTGTGATGTAAATCCATTGTAGCTCTGTGAATGACATTTATGTCATGTGCAGTAGAGTTGTGTTGTATCGAATGGCCATTTCCAAACCAAAATGTTCCATCAATGGCAAATAAAGTAACTCAATTAGCTGTGTCGATTTTTAGCTAAACCAAATTCTAATTTGTGGGAATAGTAGTGAATTTTTATCCATGAAAACCGAACTTTTTAATTGCTGGAGTTAAATTATTGTCAATTGATGTTAACGCGTTTTCTTAATTTAAAACAAAGGAGAAGCAGATGATACATTGTCATAGTTTTTAACCATCATTATTTAATATTTCTTTGGCATAACTCCAACTCTCTTCGAGCTTTTAATGCTACTTTATGTAAAAAATTTTGGAGAAGGTTAAAACTGGAGTTGCGTGACATTTTTTTCAAATAATATTTAAATATAAATTGAACAACTTCTTTAATAAAATGTGCTGCAACTTACCACAGTTAAATAATTTCTTTTTTCATGTATTCTACCTTTTATAATATTCTCTAAATCGGTTTAGAATCCAACCAGTAATATAAACGATTACGGACAAGTAGAAAAAATTTAACTCATTAAATTTTAAAATTATAGCTGTCATAAAATGCTAATAAAATTTTAGCTCTGTTCAATTTTTCCATTTTTTTTTCTCAATCATTATGTCACTTTGTTATAATAGTGAAATTTCGTTGAGCAATTCAAGGTTGACATTTGTAATTTGCACAAAAGGACAAGGAAAATCTGTTATTTAAAGTGACAATGACAAATTTAAATAAAAAATTTGATTGTATTTTGGTTTCTTTGTTCTTTGAATAAACAACAACCATTTTTGATATTTTTCTCAATGTTACGTTGGTGAAAATAAAATTTGATTTCGAAATCAATATATCTAGGATATGTAGATAATTCTGAAAACACTTTACTCATATCTATGAAATCTAAAGATATTTACACAAAATTAAATGAGTGAAGTTTATGATTTCACAATACATAAATATCGCTGATAATTTTGTCGATGCGACTCTCTAAAAGTTTTCCTTTGCTATTACTAATAAGAGAGTATCTAGAGCCTAATTGCAAAGCTTTATAACGGCAGTTTTAAATATGAACTTTTATGATACATCGGAAAAGTTGTTTGCAAACAAACTCAGCGACAAAATTCAATTATTTTGAAGCGGCCGTGACGCAAAGAGCCTAGAAAACTTTGTTAAATATTATTATTTTCAGCTTCGTTGTTATTTGTTCTGACATTATTTTTGAAGCGGCGCTAAGACACTTCCTATTATCTTTAACTACAATTGGTAATTATTCCAGAGATTGTCATCGTGTCAGGATTTAGATTCTAGTAAAGTGTCTTCTGCTTTCCTGCACATTCTACCTTTTCCGGCATACTGTTTATTACATTGCAGTATGTGTCGCCACAACACGTTCTCTTACGTATCCGCTTGGGTGTACAAAACTTGACTAGAATTATGTTTCCACAATATTTTTCTTCTTTTTCAATTTTTTTTGTATAAAAAACAGGAAACCTAAAATAAAATTGAAACAATGAAAATTTTCTGCATTTTATCCATACACCAGACGTGATTAATATTCAATTGAAAGACCTATGAAGTGAATACTGAATAAGTGATGAGGCTATTAAATACACATTTAGTTAAGCGCTTCTCAACATTGTGAGTAGTTAATTTCAATGAAACGATTTAATAACAAAAATGTAGCAAGTTGTTTTGAAATGAAATAATATAAACTCGAGTCAAATTTTAAACATCATTAGTCATCTCGTGTTTACAGTTTGTTTTACTATCACTGCTCTAAATAAAGATTTTCTACGATTATTCGCGAAAATGTTTTCGTTCGTAAATCTTTGTTTCATCGTCATATTTATTAAACAAATTTATGTGCATTAAAAAGCACTTCTCTTTAAGGGTTGCTATAAATTTGTAAAAGTATGACAATAATGTTTTTATATGATTTATATTTAATAGTGATCGCGGAATTTATAGCAAATTATGGTTTATGTAGGTAGGTAAGTTGAATCTCGAAAACATTTACATTATGAAACCTTAATATAATGATAAAAATAATATAAAAATTGATGGTGGATGCGGACGGAAGAAAGCAATATTGCAGGATACACAAAGGTTCACAAGTGCACTTTTATTCGTCGTCATGTTGTGTACACAAGCCACTCGATGGTAATATTTAAGTAAAAAGTTCAAGTGTCAACATTTACTTTAAATTTCCGCCTTTAATTCGTGTGTGTTTAACCGGATTTGTCAGTACTCTGAGTGTTTAGAGCAGGTGTAAAAATCTCGTTTACATGTAAAATGTATAAACATTTTCTGTTCTTTTATTTAGTCATTTGATGTCAACATTGTGGAAAGTTGGAGGCAAATTAAAGATGATAAGTGTGTCGTATATTTTGATATTGAATTTGTAGTCGTAGAAGTAAATTTAGTTTATAGTTTTGGGGCATAGGTGGCAGTTTGTGGAGTAATAAATTGCCAGTTCTTACAATAGTTGCGTTCAGCCGAGCAGTTTCCGTTTTTGTTGTCCCGCTCGAATTTTTACTGGATGAAATTTAGCGTGATGTTATTTGTGACGTAATTTATGCGTCTGGTCTAATTATGACGCCAGTTGCGAAAGAGATGAGTCCTAAGCAAAAAAGCTATGAAAAATGAATACATACTGCCTTAAGAGGCAATGAACTAGTTGGACATTACATCCAGCCTACTTAGGACACAGCTTGGGGCATTAATATGAGCTAAAGGAGATTCTAGTCAGAAGTCATTTTCATTGGTTGAGAAAAGAGGCGAATTTGGCAGATTCTTCTTTAATAAAATTTCTATTTTTACTCTTACGAACTTGCTGAACTAATCGGAAGATTAAAGGCTTCTTTATTTTTCTCGTGGAAGCCGTTTTAACTGGGCCACGACGTATATGGCAGTAGCATCTGATTGAGTGCACTGACAGAAGAATGTAGGCCAACTCAGCACTTCTCAATGCATCTTTAAGTACTAAATAAATACTGGTTTTCAACTGCAAGTCCGGATGCTCTTATTTATCTCCTCTTTACTTCAATGGATCAATTCCGACAATCCAAATTCCTTCCTTTACCTGTTTTAAGTCATTCTCAATTTAACTGACTTCATTTTGCTACCCATTATCTACTATTGAACAAATAATCAATTCCAACGTAAGAGGGATGCATATACATTTCGGTTATACTCACGGGAATGGTCCATAAAGTTATAAGATATCTCAAGTCTGATGGTCTTTTTGCGCATTGATTTCTTTACTCGAAAGAAAATGGCAAATCCTCAACAAAACAAAGCCGCATATGGTTGTGTCAAAAAATATAAGAATCTATTGTTATCACTGTGTAGACAATCTCAGAATAACTTTGTCCTTATCTGTGACACTTGATTTAGAAATTCAAGACGAAGGATTTTCGGAGAAATGAGCAAAAACACAATTAGTCTGTAGCAGGTGAAACTAAATCTTCAACTGTCTTGGGTTTGCAAAGACCGTTTAATTGTAAAACTTAAGAACTACTTAGAACTAATGACCTACTATTAATGAATGCGGAAAATAAAATGAAAAAAAAAAACAATTATTTTATAAAATAGAATGTATTCTTTGATATTTGATTATATTTTTCTATATTAATGGTGCTTCTTTTTCATATCCTGAAAAACCCTTTTTGACCTTTGTTTGTGTATTGTCAGAGTGAGGATTTGGTTTATCGTCCTACTTCAAACTATTATCTGAAAAATGTGTATGGAAACTGAAACCAACGGGATGCTGCGATTCCCAGCAATACTAACGTTCTGCAATAAAGCGGAAAAGAGAGATTTCCAACAAAGGAAATATTTAAATTTGGTAGTCTATAACATGGCTGTTACGAACTGGATTTTCCTTTGACATTCGTTAATTAAACAACCAGATTTCCAACGATTATTAGGATAAATTACAAAATCGGTTTGTGGGTAAACAAGTTCAATGATAAATAGACAAAATCCCTGCAGGGATATGATTTATACAGAAGATTGCCATTAAAATTTACATATTCCCTTTCATATAAAAACTATCTAACAAAAGATTTTAATAAAGACCTTCTCGCTAACAGCCATTTCTTGTCACCTCGACACTGACCTCAACCGAAAAGTATACTTTCAATTCATCACAAGAGTTTTTTTATAAAATTTATCATCAACGCAGCCATTTATCAAATTGTATTACATTATAAAAACTTTATTTATTTTTAACTAAATTATTTATAATCCATTTTCTAAACGACCGCTAAAGATGATTTGCGTGTATAGTCTTTTAGAACCGCAAATTTCTCTAATTATAAAAGCCAGAAATTTGTTTATTCCTGAAAATAAGAGAAAAGCTAAACTCGAAAACTTCTCTCGACGTCTTAGTATTAAATTAATAATCATTTACAGAATGTTAACTACGACCTTAATTACCTTGTTCATTATTAAATTGAAATTAACGTGGCCGTATTTATTCTGATATGAAAAACAACAAAGAAAAATGTCAACACTGATATTATAATAAATTTTCTCGCGTAAAATAAAATATCAGAGACAAAATTTTTGTTTTTTTTTTTTTTAATTCAAGTTACTGCTATTTTAAATATTCATTCAAATCATTATAAATCCATAAGTATTTGTTGTTATATTTATATATATATTTTGAATTTTATATAAGCTGTGTAAATATTTGAATTTATTTTTAACACTTTCATATTTTGAAATAATGTTTCTTTAGAACTTGAAGAGATTCAGTTCAAGGATTAATTCATTAGTAGGTAATCATTACATCTAAAATACAGTTAGAAATTTATTTCACTGAATATTATATCATATGAGACGAGGGGAGTTCAAAGTATTCTTGGTATTGGATCGATTGATTATTAATGTGGATACTTAATTTATTGCTAAATGATTGTTCTAAAAAATTAATAATATTTGAAATATGTTATGATGTTGGGCGAAATAAAATAAAATCTCTGAATTGTTTTTATTTTCTATTGAGTCTAATAATTTTTTGATGAATGATTAAACTCACCTCGTATTTTTCCCCAGTTTTATTGTTTTCCTGTTATCACTATTTAATTGATTTTGCTTTTGTATTACCAGTTTTCGTTTTTTGTTTCATAATATCAACCGGAAAAGAATTCGAACTAAAATCACGTTTACTGCAGCTTTTCAATGCAAATTCACCAATTTGTTTTCAAAAGGTTTTTTTTATCTTTATATATAAATATTTGCTTTTCATTTGTGCAACACTGGCAAAAACCAGCAAATATTTTTATTATAGATTTATTCACCTACAGTGGAATGGCAAAACTCCATTGGGGAAAGTATAATGATATTATTGAAATATAGAAGGATTTTAGTGGGAAAGATTCTATTTTTTGAATATTAAATTACTAGATGTGCTATGAGTGAAATTCAATATTCATCAATGAACTGTGCTTAATAGGGCTGCAGTGATTGGCATGAGCTTTTGTACTTAAACGTATGAGGTTCTTCCTTCTTTCTATTCTGACAAAATCAAATTTATTGAGTTTTGACGTTTACAACTATCTAAGGTTTGGTTCGTGTGTCAGCTTTCTGTGTGTTGTAATATGAAATTTCAATTCAGTATCGGACAAAATGTGTGAGGTTATAGGATTGACCTTGTGAATTCCATGTAGGCCATTTGGAAAACCAGCCCGTTTATACATTCAACGATCGCCATTTCCCTCACGGGCTTTTTGTTCCTTTTCAATCTTTTGGATTGATAAGAAAACTGTCTTACTGCATATTAAATAAAGTGCACCTGAACAGAAAATTTTATCATCTAATCTGTGGAAAGAAGACGATTCTTGCAGCTATTTTGTTACTTAAATGAATATTTAACCGTTTAATATTGCGCTGTAATTAGAAGTTTTAGAGTTTAGGTAAAAGTGTTTCATGGATGGTTAACGAGAAAAGTTGATAGCGTTTAATGGAAACATAAATTTATACAGAACATACCATCTGCATTGGAACTTCCAACACCTCTATCTGTACTCACAATGTGATTTAATTTCATTCACCAACTCCACACCTTTTTATTATCATTTAGTGGCAATTTCATGGTTAGTAATTTGCTAGTTCAATAGTGTAACCGCGAAAAATCCATTATAAGCTTTTTTCTAGTCATTGTTTTAATTAAAACATGCATAGTAATTATAAATATGAAACATTTTCTTTTTGATATACATTACCTCCAAAGCAACACCGTTTTAATTTAATTATTTTAGTGAAGCTTAGTTGAGCTTTGATTAAACAGCTACTAGCTTGTCTATTATGTTTAATGACGTTATTTTCTTAACGAAAATTTGATTACTGTTCAACTTAACATAATAAAAACACGACTGAAAAAAAAAAGATTTTAGATAAAGCTTCATTTCCGCACATTGTAAACATAATGTTTAACTGACATTAAGCTGACCACAGATGTATAGTCTTTTAATAACATTTGTGTGCTTTTGTGTACCCATTAATATTATCTGCGGCAAATATTGCCGTAATTACTTCTCCCACTGTATGTACATATCTGTTCTTGTTAAATAAACCTTCACAAGTTGTTTAATAAAATATATAAATTTGATTTAGCGGATGTTAGATGTCTATAATATGATGTAACTTCAAGTTGTGATGATAGAGAGGTTTCCGGAAGTGGTGGCAGTTTTTATCGATTTTGAATGATGTGAATCATGCAATACTGTTGTTATTGCAAGTGTCATTCATTGCAGACAAAATTGTTTTCTCATTTGCAGTTTATTTTGATAGTATGTTTCCTAGTGTTCCGCTTATATTGCATCAAAGCACATTTCTTTTATCGGTGTGTGCACATGTCTTTGCATTGAACTGTCTGTTCAGAAGTGTAAAGTAAATGTTGTTGAAATGTCATTTTGTTAAACCAAAAGCTCTCAATTCTTTGTGTATATTTTTAAGTTCATTTTTGCTCACTATCAGTTCAGAAAAGTATAAAGTCATATGTCAGGAGATTCTATTCAAAGTTGAATTTAACTATCAGCTAAGAAGTCCAAGTGGGAAATGCTTCGCCGTAGGACGAAACACAACAATGCTCCCTACAAAACAAAACTAAATTTCGGGAAAGTTTGCTCTTTCCTTTATAATAATCCTCTCACTCCTTTTAGGGTTGGAACGAGGTTAAGGTACAGACAAAGTCTCTTTTATCGTTTTATCATCAGATCATTTACCTAATTGTTCTTTCAAAAGTGGCTTTACCAAATCAAAATCGCTTTAGGGTAAATCCAGAATTATACATTTATACTCCCTATCAACAACATACCAAATTATATCCATTTATAAAAAGGAAATTATTTATTTCAGATTTACATATCCCAATTAGATACATTAATAAAATACAAATATTATTTGCATTATTTAATATATTTAATTTAATATTCGATAAGAACAATTTGGCTTTGTTTTTATTGTTTTAAAATCATTATCTATTGTTCTTTTAGTTGATTTTAATAAAATTAAACTTTATTTACCAACAAAACATTTTCCTATTTAATTAGTTAGCTATAAGCCATCATTTTCCAAATTAATTAGCGTTTATTTTGGAATTAGTCATATCATTAAAATTAATTGATTTAATAAATAGTATTTATCAACATAAATTAATCGAAATATATCAAATGGTTGTTTTCGCTTGAAACTGAAAAACTGAGTTTTAGTGCGGTTTTTCTTTAGAAAACCAAAATAGAAAATTTATTATGGTTTGTAAAGTGTAATATATTTTTTTCTTGTGGCAGTACAAATATAAACGAAACCCTACTGCGTCTTGTAATCTTGGAGGTGTAAGTAGTGAATTTACGATATTTGAAGTAAGGTAAGTATTTATACTTTGTGCAAATATTTCAACTGAAATCGATGAATCGTCTTCTATTTTTTACTGTTACTTTAGAGGTTTACATTCTGAAATGTGCTTTCTGTGTTCTTTGTGAAACTGCTTGTTTAGAGAATTTTTCTTTGAGTGATCTAAATTGTAGCAAACGAATTTTGTAGTGTTAGGAGCAGTATCTGATTTGGCGTGGCATTCTAACGTTGTAAAATATTCTCTTGTCGTCTTTGCTAGAATTATTCAGCTTGTTTTCGACGGATTGATTGACTTCCTTTGTTCCAAAAAAATGTCATTCTCAATTAAAACTAATCTATTTCAGAATTACTCCTAATTATTCGATATTTTTGAAAGTTGGGAAAGATTTCGTTGAGTACATGTAAGTTTTCTAGTCAGTAACCATGATTGGCAACTTGTTGAAAGTTAATCTAATCTACGTCTCAGGTTGTACAAATGGGTGCTTAAAAGTTCTGATCGAGACTGTTTAAGATAGTTAGCGCAATGTTCGTTTACATGTTCCAAATACCGTTTAACTATGCAAAAATATATTTATGAATTTTCCAGTAATCTTAAAATATTTATCGTTGTTAGTAACATATGCAAAAGAAAGTAATAAAAACAGTTGTAAAAGTCGTATCATCAAAAAAGGAAGATTGTGATCCATGTTAAAAATTCAGCAAATTTTCAAAATTATCTCGTTGATTTATATGTGAAGGGCAATATTTAAAAGAGAAAAAACCTTCCCCTGTCGTGTCCTCATCTGCGCATTAGTCCATATCAGAGAATGTTATCAACTAAGAGTCTCGTCCGAAAATAAGTTTTCCTAAATGGATATTACATTTAATCTCTGTCTTTGAATCAGCTTAGTTCACAGAAACGTTTAAATTTCATTTACATTTTATTAGGATTAATCGATTCCGTTTATTTACCTCTATTGGGATTTAATCGACTTAACGTGCCTCAAATCACTCTAAATCACAGAAAGAAGAAAAACAAACTTCGCTAAAGGGTTAAGACACTACAAGTAATTAACGGATTTATATCTAATCGGAATTGCAAAAAACGGAATTAGAGAAAAGTCGAAAAGTTTTAAACCAGTGTTAAAGTACTATAATTATCAATTATAAGCAATGAACGTCAAGTTAATGGAGGAGAAACAACTGTGAAATAATTACATGATTGCACGTCTAATTTTAAACATTTTCACATTTCCGATAATGAAGTCTTAGTGAAAATTGAGTGATAAGACAAAGTGGTTTTCCGACAAATTTACTAGAAGCTGAACATGAAAACGGGTATTCTTGACACAATCAGGATCAAAATCACCGAGCAGTATTTATAGTTGGAAAATATAGATCAAGGCCTTGCTGACATTGACAGAATTTATGGTTAGATCTTAGGTTCATGTGTTATATTTTTACAGACTGGTCCTCATCTTGTAGAAAGAAAATCGATAGGAAACACCTTGTTGTTAGAAAGCACATCTAGTTTGATGAAATTTCGGGCATATATATAAAAAGTTTGCATGATGAAAACCATTCGGATTTTAAGTTTTATATTTACGGATGCCGGATTGAAAGTTCTAGTATTTTGTATTTTTCTCTGGAATTAATCGCAATTTTATCATGTGAAAGGTTCATTTGAATGGGATTGTTCGTGGATAGTGCAAAGCGCATTGCCATAATAAGCTAGAGTTGACGTTAATGGTGGCGGCGCGGCCACAACGATAGCGCACATTAAAAATACGGAATAAAAGGTTTGTCATAATAATTTAGTTTGGCATATCCGATATAAATAGGAAAGAATTGGTATGGTTTGTTTTTTCTATTACTTTCCGATCATTTGGAATTGTTCGGTTTTTTTGTAGAAATTTTAGTGGATGCTGTCGATCCTCTTTACAAAAAAATATAAACATCTTTGAAATTTATTCTGAAAATTTGAATTTTAAAACAATTTCCAAGTTTTCAGGGAACTCGATCTTTAGGGATTTACAGTTTCTCTGGGTGCCAATAAATATCAACGAAATTGTAAGACCCACATTTCGGAAAGCACTTATTTGCCATTTTAACGCATAACTTATTGAACTTAGATTGGATGTAAAAATATCGAATTGCTTTTATACCAATTTACTCAAGACCCTAAAATAAATCATTTTTATGTCAACTTTCTCAACAACTTACTTCTGGAGGAGTTCAATCTTTGTTAAGTTGTAATGTAAATTGCTAGATAGAATAGTCAATTATTTTAATGATTTTCAATTAGTATTTTCAAATCTTGACTGAGTATAAGACCAGATTTTAATCTTAATCTTTACAAAGCCACCTGCATGTTTCTCTGTTAAATATATCTTGAACCATGATGAAATTTCGTCGAGTATTAATTAGCTGCTGCAAAATAAACAATAGAGAACGTATTTTAATCATGTCTTAACGAATATGGAGTCTCGTGACTCTTTATAGTTCAACGTAATCAAGATGTGCTTTACTGTACCTCAGATTCGTTTACACGTCCAAGCAAAATTTTCTAACACTCAATCATTATGCCATATTTGAAAAGTATTCTGATTGTTTTCATCAAAATTTTGGTGTTTGTATCAGTGATAAAAGAAATTTAAAAGCTGTCCATGAGAAATAAAAAATGGTAAAGTCTCAGCGAAATGAGTTCTTAGACTGTTGACGCCGGAACAAATTTGTTCCGATAATAAGAAGTTTAGTCTCTAGAGACAGAAAGCCGAAAATTCTTTTTGAAATCGGTGGGAAGTCTATATTCATCACTCAGATCTATAATAATACAAAGGTTTTTTTTTGTTTCGAATTGAAATAATTGAATTGTATTCGAAACAAATCGTTTACAAAGGTGTATGGAAATTTATGTTTCTTTCAAAGATGCTCGAAAAGATTAAAAGTGCGATTTGTGGTAAAATACGGGATTTTACACAATAGGCGTCGTTTAATTTTTCATTTTGAGAATAAAGCAGGAAGCTTCTCTTTATACCCTATCTAAATTTTGTGTCACACACCCATTCTGTTCGTGGCCATTTGACGAAGTCTTCATTTAGAAGACGGAAGTTCCGTATAATATAACGATGTAATTGGGTATAACTTTGTTATTTTCTCTTTTTTTGAGCTTTATCTTATTGTATCTTAAGGCAGATTGAGCTTTTGTTCTTTATTTACGCCAAATAAAACTAATTCTTCTCTGATACTCAAAGCGTGGATTTCCACATTTTCAAACCAATTACCTTTTAATCAGAATTTTATGATGATGATGCGAGGAAACTTGAGACAAGAATTAATTATAAGATTCTAAGCTTGATGTACTTTTAAGGAGTATATTATCTGACTACACCGATACTTCAACCCTTCTTCTAATTGACGCAATTTAAACTTTAAATTTTATTTTGAAACAATGAACTTTTTCGACAGTACAAGCACTCACTTTAACAATGGAAGCTACATCTTATATCCAGAGGCAATGCGCTACTATCGCACGTGCTTAACTTTACTGTACATTTTTAGCAAACACAACACGCTGAACAAACATCATTAATTTTTCGTTTTGTCATTCTTTCAACAACTCGGTTACCATCAAACGAAGATAGAGATAATTACCTTCCAGCAGCTAAGACGAGCAATCAGGGATCTTAAGTGCCACTTTGCTCCATACCAAACATACGATTTATATAATTGTTATTAAAATTTGTTGTTGTTTTTTGCTATTAAGTAATATTGATCTACTGAATTACGTAATAGCAATGCTAAATACATTTTCGATGAGGGAGTTAAAGGCGAATATATTCCAAGGGGATCCCCTGTTCTCATATCCAAATAAACAGAGATATTTCCGGTATTCATTTGATATTACAGAACGCAACGAAGCATCTAACATTGTTACTATTATTAACTGAGATATTGTTATCATTCATAGATCTTAAGTTAACAATGTAGCGTAATGGTCACTTTTTGAACATTAGTTCTAATGTTGTTATATCAAATTTGAAGTTAATTCAATAGAATTATTTGTTTCAGGTGAGCTAACATTGACTTTGGACGGACAGTCAAGGGTTAGGTAAATATAACAATTTAGTTTTTTTAATTTTTTGTTTCTGATTCTATCTTTATTTGCTTTTTTTAACAACGTCTGATGAGTAAAATTAAAATTATTTTAAATAGTTACATATTTTACATCTAAAGTGAAAAGTTAGTTGTTATTTGCATACAGCAGCCGCTTCAAAGTATCATTTTAGCTGCACAGCATCCTCTCTTTAAAAGCCATTTATTACATTCTTCTTCTCTTTAATATGAACGTTTTTAATTAACAGTAAGACTAAGTGTAGAAATAAAAAAAAAATTATAAAAAAAGATAAAACTTTTCAAATTCATTGAAGTCGTTTTCTAATAAATGAATGGAAAAGTCATTTATGAATGCTCGTATAGACGTCTAAAGAAGTAATGGTGCAGTGTCAAAGGTTAACCTTTTACCGAGTTACGTCGCTACTAGTAGACAGGCTGCAAAGAAAAATTCAACTTTGAGATGATGAGATTCGATAAATACTTTATTCGGAAAGCTACATAAGGAAGCACGGTTGGCTTCTGCAGACGGTGCTAACAGATATATCTAACCGGTAAAACTTTATCTAAACTGACCCAACATGACCCTCGAGCGCAGAAAATACATTTTGTGTCATGTATTTGTGAGAATGGTTTAGCATAGTTGAAATTTAATGGTCAAGCGAAAAAATTCAAATTTCCATGTGATTGATTGTTTTTTAAAGTTTTGTTTTCTTGTTAAACATTTTAACTAAAGTGTGATGAAGTTGTGTTAAGTTAGTTAAGTGTCAACAAAGCTAGATTATATTGACCGTATCTATGCCATACAACTTAGTTGAACAAATCTGACTGATTACGGTCAGTGTCCAAACATTAAGCGTTTATGAGCCGGTGTAATGCGTACGTGATAAGTAGGAAATCACATTTAATTATCCCTTAAGAAAGTTTACATTGTATGGAGACGTATTTTATAGGGTTCTTAAGTAGAAAAACTGTTTTAGAAGGTCGTAAAACAGGGTTAGGTTTTGTAACTATAATTATTTAGATGTTGGCCTCATGTGTTAAGACAGTTTATATAACATTCATGGCTTTTGAAATGGGAAGTAGTAAAGCAGAGTGTTCTGAAAAGTCGAGTTGTTTGGTGGGTTGGCCTCTATGCCATTTGTTCCTCTGTCGGCATGTTTCACTTTGCCTTCCGCCGCCGAAAGCGACGTACACTCATCAAAAATTTAAATCTTTTTTTAATTTATTTTATACCGATTCACACAAAAAAGCGCACTACTATTATTAAACCCTTTGGCAGTTTCATTATTTTTCAAGGGATTTTGAAAAAATCAAATTAACACTTATAAAATTCGAATTTTTTAAAATCCATTTGTTTTCTCAAAACTCTTTAACTTTGCCTTATAATAAAAACGTCATAATAATTCATCGTGTTGTTCAAGAAAAAGTCTATGAAAATGGGGAATTTGCGTAATTCTTGCCATCCATTTGATTTATTTCTCTAATCTTTTAATAAAGCTTGTAGAAATAATTTTGTCAAAACGATTACAACTTCTCAACATTTTGAGTTTTTATTCAATTCTTTTTCATAATTTAACACTTTTTGTTTTAAAATCATATAAGTGAACAGTTGAAACATTTCAATGGAATTCAATTTTAAAACGATTCGTTGAATGAAAAAGCAAAATTTATATTCGTTCTTACTGAATGAAGCTTGATTCTTGTTGTTGGCTCGAAAAGTGGATAAACGAAAATTTAAGTCTTGTTCTTTTCTGTAGAATTGATTAAGCCAACATTTTACGGCCACTGACGAAGTAGAACAATTTACATGAAATTCGAGAAGTTTCAAGAAAGACTGCGGTTAAGCAAATAGTTAAAAATTAACTTCATACTTTCTGACTGGAAAATTCAATCTTTTATATTGAGTATTAAAATTAATAATTTCATTTCAGAATATTGAACGACTAAATAGTGTTTTTTTTCTGATAAATGTTGCAAAAATAAGCGTTTTATAATTCTCGAGGTGCACGTAATGACTATTTGTAGGCACGCTGCACCTAAAGTAACTTATTGCTGCAATAAATGATGCGTTCGTTGTCATAAAACACGCTTAATGGGAAGAAAGGCCTCCACTAAAGCGAATTCTTTGAAACATGGCTACCTATAAAACACAATTCATGATCGTTACATCATATCTGTGAAGGCTTCATCAAAAACCGTTTTTGTTTTACTCACCCAGTGAGCAATTTAAAACTAGTTTTAGTATTTGGTAAACCGGTTTTGAGTTATATACAACCGGTTTTGAGTGGTGATCACCGTAATGTGAAATTAAAATGTCGAGATTCGTTTTTGTTTCTGAATATTTTGTGACGATGTGATAAAGTTGTCACGGAGACAGAACTGTGTAGGCTTTTCCATATTTTACAGAGTCGTTTCGTTTAACAAGCATTGTATTTGTGCACGCATTATTACATGCAACAATGATGTCACTATGGTGCTATTATCTCTTCTACTTCAGCAGAACTATAAACAGTGAAAGCATCAAACCGGAGGTTGGAATATTGTTAGGTTTAGGTTTATACTTACTTCAACTTGGAAATAGTTCACGAGTTCATCACAAATCGTCGTACATTTTTGACTGTTTACAGTTTATTTTTAAAACAATGAATAGAAATTTGAATCATTTTTTGCATTTACGACTTAATACACGTAGAGTTTCGAGATATTACCAATAACAGTTTTGTAGTTTTCTTTGCCAAACAATACCATTACAACCACTCTAAGCACTCAAGTGGCGATTTGAATTTTTTATATTCGTACTTGAAAGTGTCATAAAGAACTTTAACTGTGCCATTTTATTAGAACAGAAGCATAATGTATTCACAAAGAAAGATATAATGGAAGTTTTGTTTAAAATTTGTTTACTTTTGTAGATTCTAAAGGCAACAGATTCACATGAATATCTTAACTCTTCAATTTGGAAAATAGGTTTTATAATAGGGTTGAGGTAATTTGTGCGGACGTAAAACAGGTCTCAACATGATATAAAATTGTGGCAGCAGGTGAGGGTCTTTTGGTGGGTAATTACCCATCGTAAGAAATGAACCAAAGACTACAACTTTAATCATTACAGTAAAATTTTTTTATGAATATTCAACCCAGGTCAAATGTGAACTCATTTCATTTGGAAAGTTGGGAAAAAAGAGATAATTTGCCAGCGGTTAGTAGATAAGTAGTGAAAAAAAAATCGATTAAGATTTACGGCAGACGTTGTCTAAAATAACCACTGAATAAAATTACATTTATAGTCGTTGTTGCTTTTGAAAATACAGAAAAAATTGAAGTTATTAAGTCGGTGATTATTATTGGTTGTGTCGAAAGCGACGGTTCTATTTCTTCTTTTCCAACAAATTCTGCATCTGTTTAATAATTCATGAATGGATGACTGCAGATACAACTCATAAACTAAGAAACAGAAAAGATGGAGTATGCTGCATAAAGTTTGAAATACGTTTTCAGAACAGTGATAATTTTTTGCTACTTTTACATCTGTTTTTATTCAGTACATTTTTTACTACTTCCTGTATATCTGATTCTTATTTGCAGATGTAGAAAAGTCGCTGTTTTTCGCAACAAGAAATATTTATTTATAAGCAAATAAATTGTTATTCATATCAAAGGTAGACAAGAAACATTCTGTGTAAAATGTCGTGTCCAGTAGTAAAGCTCATTTTCACTTGAGATATATCTTAATATGTCACGACAGGGAACATAACTAAACATAGAAATCTATGCAAATTTGCTTTATACATAAACTGCGTATTTTATTTTTATACAAAAGTCTTGACATTTCATGTTCGTGATATTATTATAGTAAACCAACATATTTTCCCGAATATGTAATATTGAGCAGCAAAACTTTGGAAACGTCGGAAGTATCAAATAACTCAACTTGACAGAATTTTATTATATTTCTGATAAAGTAGCCGCTGTCAGTCAAGTTGACAGGATTCAAGGAAGTGATTAAAGATTCAAAGTCACATGAGATTTGTAGATATGATGGTGTCATTGTAGTTTGAAATGCTGAGAAATTACTATAGAAAAAAAATGTTATTTACATTTAAAGTGTGATTTTAATGAAGTAAACATTTTTTTAGAAGAATCCTAGATATTTATCTTAGTCGATTCACTATGGGTTAAAGTTTAAATATGTTTAGGACAACCAACGAATTCAAAGTTTTCTTTTGAAATTAAGCAGTTTTAAATGTTTGATCTTTTTCACTGACCAAGCAGATTAAATACGGTTATTATCCATGTTAATCACTGTTGAATGTAAATTTCAATGAGAAACCATAAAAAGCGATTACATGTATGGAGAACTATTCAAAGTTAAGCTTAAACGTTTAAAAGATATAGTCCAGTTGGAAAATAATCTTTTATGGCAATTTTCCGGTAGAGTACTGCACGAAAATCAGTAGATATCTTTTGACGGAGTGTTAGTCCCGCATCCCAAAGAGTCAGTATATTCCAATTGGCTTTCGTGGAATGCGCATTTTACTGTGAAATTAACTGTCGCTAAGGGAAGTGTTCGTCCTTATTACTATTAGTTTTATTCTCGTTTTCAGATGCGGCTGTTAACGCTTCTTTATCGATAAAGGTGGTTCCGGATAGGGCGTAAGGTTTCCGGAAGCAAATGCAGAAAGCATTATGGCTGACCGCGCCCGGATTTCTAGCTCTTGGTCTATACATTCATTACGTTTCTCCCAATTGAATTTGTCCTAGACATAAATCAATATTAATGCATCTGTATTCTGCTTTTATTAGTTCGACTAAATTCTCTAGTGCTTATTGAGAACTTGTTCATATGTCAATTACAATAATTTAAAATTTCAAACCGGAAAATGTGTAGTGCTGTTGTAAGTGGATTAGTTATATGTGGAAGACATAATAATCCCAATCATGCATCCATTCTAATCCCGGACTTTGTCCGCATTGAAAAGTTATATACTGAGTGAAAATATTTGCAAATACACACATCTACCGACATTAATGTGTCGCAAACGATAATAACACTGTACGATTTATGACGTGACAAAATGGATGGGAGGAAGTTTTGCATTTAGCACACATGAGTGAAAAACGTAACGTAAAATGATGCTAAGTTAGTGATGTGGACCATTTTGTACTTCCTCAGCGAGTTTTTTTTTTCCAAAGGGAATTTTAAAAAGGCACGCGAAGTGAACTATTTCCAAATCATAAAATTTTAACCAAGCAACGTGCAAGCTTCTAATACATAAATCAAAAGTTTTTATAGACACACACCTAAGTCTCACACTTCATTTTACATAAATTCGAATTAAATTGAATGCATTTACGAACTCAATTCGAGTTCTAACATGCGTCTCACTTGTTTCATACTAACTGAGTGAATAAGACAAAATTACCTAGAGACGAATTTTAAATTTAAATTATTACCTGTATTACAACGTATGTTGCTATAATTCTACCCAACACATTCAAATATTGAGCTTCAGTTTACTGTTTTCTATTCAGATTCATATATCAAGCTATAACATATTTGAAATTAGCTAGCGTGTGAATCCCTAATGAATTAAAATTCAGAAATTTCCAATTGCTAGTTTCCATTCTCGTCTACCAATCTATCTTTTATTAACTTCAAAAAAAGTTAAACAGTATTAACTCCAAAAAACAAAAGTTATTTATTTTTTATATAGAATTTCAATCATATCTTATTATATAAATGCTTCAAAATTCAAAAGTACGTAAAAATCTAGTTACACATTCGAGTTAATTTGTTTTTTTTTTTTTTTTTTTTTTTAATAAATAAATTATAAAACCCTAATTGTATGTTTTAATTGAATTTTGTTTGGGTAAGGACTAAATAATAGTTTGCGGAATTAATGACTGTTTTTTCAATTAATTCTAAACGTAAATAAACAGCTATTATCAAAATATATCCGCGCTTCTAAACTGCGTGTTTAAATCGGTAAAATGATAAATTGGTGCTTACAAACAAGTTATGGGCAAGGTCTCTTTTGTAAACATGAATTAATTAATTTAAAAGAAAAATATACAAAAATGTTTGGAAGAAAGGTACGGATTAAAATTTCATGCTTGAAGTTAATCCAAATTCGTAACGCAATTGAGATATAAATATTTTTCGTATCTGAAATATTCCAATTAGTAAGCGAAAAGTGTGATCAAACAGAAAAGAGTAAACGCTTTAAAGAAGTGCTACCATTAATTAATATCAAACAAAACCTCCTGAAAATTACGATTCAAATATTTGGATCAAATTACGAATTTGTGAGAAGCAAACAAGTTTTTGATGTATGGATTATGTATCGAAAGTTGCGAAAGAGAGACTAACTTTTAAAAGTCGTATTTCCTTTCTTGGACAAACTGATAAAATATTTCTGAGAAAATATGTGTAACATCATCAATATAGGGTTTATATTGGATATTGATATACGATATAAATCATTGGAAGTTTTTCGCTTAAATTTCAGAGTCGTAATTTGGTATTTTTTAGGTGTGATAGTAATAATATTGGAAGGCTTTACTTTGGTAATAGTAAAGACTGAAAAGGGTAAAATCAACTAAAGCAACCTTTCCTAATTTCATACACTGTGTAAACTTAGTTGATTAGAATCTGACAATTGGCGATTCATCGTAGTTCAAGGTTCTAGTTCAAACGCTTATAATAACAGATCTCTCTCTATTTTGCGCTCATCCTGAAATGAACTAATTTATTACTGCTGGCTGCGTCGCTGCAATAAACAATTATTCTCGCTACAGGTTGTCCCAACGATGCATCATCTTCTGATTTTAGAAGTCTACTATACATTTGACTATTGTCAATTAAATGATAAAATCTAACAATTACAATGTAATACGTTTTAAAATCGTGGCTTTTTGCTATGCTCTTTGAAGTCATCATTTGATGCTTACAAATAAATTGCTTTTAATATTCTGCGTGTGATAGACGTTCGTCCTGTACCTATTTTGTCGCTTTCAAATCGTTTTTTTTTGTCTTCTTTGATGTTTTTGTTTGATCTTGTAAACGACATGCAAAATCGACGGAACGACGTAAAATAAGAAAAAAAATATAGCAAACTGAAATCAGTGAAACTAATACTCAAACTCATTGAATTGGCAATAAATAACATCTCATTTATGTACGGACGAAAACAATCAAGAACTTCGTTGTTTTGTTTTCCCACGCGGAAAACTATCAACGGATCTCTTTCTATCGCCTTTCTTTTCAATGATGCACTTCGCAATCTTTTTCCGGTATTTCTTTTATAAGGTAGAAAAGTATTTCAAGTCTTTCTATTAAGTTTCTATATTGAGTAATCTGATTTTGAAAAGAACAGAATCAGTGCACAACCAGGCGCCGACATTGTTATTATTTAATTATAATTTACTTGGTTTTAAGTCTAAAAACAATCTTCAAACTGAAGTAAAAATAGAAATAAGAATAATCAGGCCAACCAAAGAATGTTAAAAGACGACATAAAATCCTGGCACAAGAAAAGCTCATGAAAAAGTAATAAAATTAAAATTACACAACTCCCACCTAGCCATTAAGCTTACGTCTATTGAAGAAATGCCAAGAGTAGCAACGTAATCTACGAAAACAAAAAACAAAATTCAACAATTTATTATTTATAACTTGTGTTAATTAAATTTTTCATGTGAAATTGAAAATAAGCTGATTTTGCACAAGATTTTCAACAAGTGTTTGTATTTCTTAGGTCAGTGAGTGTTTGAACTTGCCCTTTAAATCCTGATGCTGTAACAAAATCCAATACTCAACTTCCCACCGAAAATCCACGGTGGAATTGACAATGGAATAACTTTTACTTACTTCTCTCTTCTCATTCCTTTCTCTTCATCTACAATTATCAACAGTGTTACTTGTGTATATGAAATTACTGTTTTTTTTAAATTATTCAGTCGTTTTGTTTTATTCAGTTTTTGTAATAAAAAAAACCTGAAAATAAAAGTTTTTATTGAGACTTGGGTCGAGATAAGTTATTTAGCAAATATTTGCAGATTTTTGGAGAAATAACGTCTTTATAAAAATATATATCTTCTGTTTGATATGCGGGTTTAGTAGTTTCTATGCATATCACAATATCTGAAATTTATTTTACGTACTGGAATTTTTTAAAATATAGAAATGGTGGATGCGCCGGGTTACTTACTATATGTATTTCATTAAATTATAATTACAGACTTGAAGAAATATACAGATTTATTCAGACGCAGATAAATGTGGTAGTTTATGTCACAAGCAATCATTCTTTTATCAGAATGTGTAATTTAGAAGATAAAATGTAAGCAATCTATTTTATTTATTTGGTTTAGAGAGCTTTACTTGTAGGTTGGTTGTTTGTTTCCCTTGAGATCCGGGCGAAACCAGAGACTATTTGGCCGAATTGGAAAGGGAGAAAGAAGCGGTGGATGTGTTCCATACCGCCAATCTCTGCAGATAATTATAGCTTGGTTGTTTTACAAGAAGTGGCTTTCTTTTATCTATTTCATTATTTGTCTTTCGAATAAATCCGGTGTTGATACATCTCTTAATACCGGAAATTGTTTCTCGTTTTTACGAATTGTTTCAATTTGATTAAACAGAAGACGAATAAGATGGGGAAAAAAATCAACGAGTGAATTAATTAAAGGTCGAGTCATAAAACAAAGAGATGAAAGAAGTTTTCAACTCAAGAAAAAGAAAGATAGTCTTTTACAACAATTTAAACTTGTCCAGCGATCACAGTTTTATTGCATGGTTTAGCAATTTTATTGTTGCACAGCTGAACTGGGACTTTTTATTTTCGTATAGAAATTTATTTGCTCATACGATTGTTGTGAATTTTTTATGGGGTGATCGTTTCTAAGGACTAATTTGCACGTATTTCGATCTAAAACTTTTATCAAGCTTCAGATATAGGTACTGTGGTCGAGTTTCGATTCGCTGCCAGAAGATATGGGTGATTTAAATTAGTTTATTGTCGTGTTTAGATTAGCCTTTACGAAACATCGCTTTGATTTCACCCTTACACCCCAAGCTTTATTGCTTTTCCTAAACCGAAACATTTATGAAGCTTTCGAAGCTCGCAATAAGGGAACCCTGTATTTCATGTCACTTGTTAGTCCTCCACCGATGCCCACATTGGTCTTGAAGAGGGCATTATTTATATCCGTCGTTTCGGAAACACACTCCCACATGTCACGCGTTCTGCTCTTTTAATCGATTTGGGAAGATTTTAATTTCCATTTGATCATTGACTGTTTTCTTTATAAATAAATTAAAAAATATAATTTTCTTTTTTTTACGCTTCCAATATATTCCATATTACGATTAAATTCAGTTTAATTTGGTGGCGAAAACTTTTTGTTTCTAACAAAAACTTTGAATGGTTATTAGTGCAAATCAATGGAGAGGTTTGTATTAAACAGAAACTACAAAAGGCTTGAACATCCAGTTTTCTGAGCTTCGAAGGTGTAAAATTTCGTTTAATTACAAACTCTGTGTAAGAAAGTACTTCTTTGGAAGCGAACAATGTGGAAACTTCGACTATAACCAAATTGATCCTTTTGAAAATGTGACTTTGCAAATTTGCTGTAATTACGAAACAACTACTAATTTATGATGTACTTTCGAATACTTTTTTCGAAAATTCCGAGAGGCAAGTGAGTTTGAAACTGTTTGTTAATATTTCGCTAGAATTTAATAATTGATTTAGATTTATGAACTGAAATTGGCGCAAAGTTGAGTGTTATTGTACATAAAATATCTAATAGGTAGTTATTGGATTATTTACTATTACTGTTATAATTAATGCTCTCTTGCTTTTAATAATATTTTTTTCCAGTTTATATGAATATAAACAACTACTTTAAAGTTGTAGATTTATAGTAAGAAACTGTTTAATAATGTTTTTCAACTTTACTACATTCTTCATTTATTAAACAAAACTTTAAGCTAAAGATATGCAATTGTTAACTGAAAGATTCTATTAGTTTTAAATTATTTTCAAGGTACATACAAAACTTTCAAAGGCACAAAAACCTGTGTGGAAAACATTGTGTTGTTGAAAAAAAAAATTAATATTTTCTCTTTCTGAATAATTTTGTTGTTTTTGGTTAAGCAAGCAACAAAAATGTGTTTGAAATATGAACAAAATATGAACATTATGTAATGGATATAGCTGCGCAATACATGCTCTGAAACATTTAAGCTCTGTTCCCCATTAGTGAGATACAACGAGATTAATTGGATCAACAACAACAGTTTTGTTCCACATTTATAAAATTTTGTATTTTTTTTGCTTTATCAAATTACTGATTGAATTTGACTGACATGTTCCCATTTTTTTTTTAATTGCACTTTTAACTGTAACATATAAATGCCTTTTATATTTAATTGAATTGTACTATCAAAAGTTTTCGAGTATGTTTTTTATTCAGTTTAATTAATTATCACTAAAAACTGTTCCATTTTAATGAGTTTGATTTTTTTTGCTTGAACGTGATTTTTTGAGAATTTCTATCAATGTGACCAATATTGTGGAGAATAGGTAGTTTTCCAAGTGCAATCACGATTTCCAATATCCATAAAGCACATTTATCTGCTTCGTCTATGCAATAGTAAATTTATATATTGAGTAAAACTTTTTGTTGCGTTGAAGTACTCTTCAGAATTGCGGATGGAAAGTCAACTTACATTTAAACGAAATTTTATTTTTATGAGAAGTTTAGAAGTCGTGGACAGAATATTCTAATGTAATTTTTGGGGAAATATTTGGTTAAAGGGAAAAATTAAGTTTTATGGTAATAACAAGACAAAAAAAGTAATTAGACGTTTTAAAATGTTATCTCAACATAACAACAAAGTAAATTTCGGTAACGATAGGTATTTAAAAGTTGAGTAAATTAGTTTATTTGTAGCCCCGTAACCAATTAAGTTAGAAAATCGTTTTCACAACAGATGCGTCTGTTGAATTCGACTAAATTGCTCAATTTGCAAGAATCTCATCTGAAGCCTGATTCTAGTTGTGCAATTAAGTTCTTCCATTCAACTCGCGATTACCAATCAGACTAATTTCACTGCCGGATTACAGTATCGACGTAATTCTTTCACAAACGTCAGCCTTTTTACGAACTGCACAATTATTTTAAGAGCACCATCGGTCACGCCCACTTCCTCTAGTTGGACTAATGCCTAAAATGAAAGTTTAGTGCATTTCCGCGTTCTGTGTTAAACTTTGCTGGAGACAGACAACCAACCCGTTTTTTTACAATCCTAAACATTGATTATTCATTAGATGAACAACCTTCTTTCGAATTTATATAATTCTAATTCAAAAGTTTGTATTTTTGTCTAAATATTAAACAAAAACTCCAACTTATGTACGAACGAACGTGAACAATTCCAACAATTTTCATTTATTGATTCTTCGAATTCTTTTATACAAGAACACTTTTCTAGTCAAGTTGCATGGAGGAAATGAAGTTAATTTCAAGAGTGGTAAAAGTCCATTGAATTGAATTATAAAAAAAGTCTTTTTCTACATAAGAGCTCTATAAATCTCATTTATGCTTTTCAGGCCAAAATCAAGTTAAACAAAATGTATGTTCTGATTTAAAAAGGAAATGCGTGATTTATGTTGATCTTTATCATGTATTAATTATATTAATTGAAAAAAAAATTAAATAAATCAGGCGTTAAAATATTTAAGATTAGTGACACTGTTATTAGGATCAAGAAAAATGTGATGTCATGCGTTTAATTATTAAGTACACGTAGTGTAGTTTGTCAAGCGTCGTTTTTTAGTATATTTCGGAGATTCGTTTCAAGTGCCACCTACGAAGTGTATTCTCAGTCGTATTTTTTTTACAAACATAGTAAAAGTCAGAACACCAGACACAGTTCTATAACTTTATTATGGAGTCGTAACTTCCAACAGCTCTTCGATTTTATTTCGTAGAATGCACTTCCATTAGCAGTAGCATCTAATATTGTCCGAATTTATTTTCTAAAATTAATTAAAAAGGAAGAAAGAAATCAAAAGTTATTATTTAGCGTTTGTATTTCAAATAACGTAATTTCTAAATATAAAAGTTAATTTCGTTGTATAAAAGATTTTTTCTTAAACGCCTGACGCAACGTAAAACAAACAGGAGATATTTTAAGACTTAAGAATTTAATCGGTTGGTTTGTACCCAACTTCGTACATTAATCAAGCACATTTTCTCTGCGGAGCGGATTCATTTGTCAAAGTAACCACTAAAACAATGCTCTTAAATAAAAACAACAAAATTTATTCAAATTACACGTGATTTTCCATACATTTTTGAGATTTAAATTGGTAATTTACGGCCTATGAATAAAAACTCTTTAATGTGGAAATCCACGTAATTTTGGTTTTATGTTACAAATTTAGAATTCATTCTATTTTAGGGTGTTAGGGTGTGGCGGTCAATCGTCAATGATTTGCCCTCACGTTAATTTACATCACCCTGACTATTTATATTGCATTAGACGTGCAAAATTGGGACGAAGATAGGGGAAAATGTTTATAATCTAAACAGAAACATATTGATAACGTGATAACATTATAGCTTTTTAAATAGATGGAAAAAATTTGTATACTTGAGTATGCAGTATTCTGTAAACTGTCATGAGCTTTTAAAAAAATCATAAAATGCTTTTACTTTATGACTTGAATAACGGATTACCAAATCTTATCAAGAGCTTTAGAGCTAAGTTCATTTAAAATTTCGAAAGTGCATCTATTTACTCGTCTTTCTTTGGTTTGTGTGACGCTAGAATGGTTCGTTTTTCTTGAGAAAATCAAACGAGTATTGAATGTCGGCACTGAAATACTATTCTAGTCTTGATTCTATTATGAAATGCATTTTATTAGAGTAAAATGGATTTAAATTGGTCTTTCTCTTCTTTTTGTCGTCTCAAATTCTTATAACGTAAATTGTGTTAAAATAGCAAATTGAATAGAACTGTTAGTGTTTATTTATAGAAGGGAAAACATGTCTAGTTGTGAAGTTAATTCGCGATAACAATTCTCAATGTGAATTCGCGATGATTCCGAAATTGTACATTAAGCCAGAATGGCATTTTGTAGTGTAATTTCAATCCGATATCAGATTACACCAAAACCGGCAATCGAATTGGGAGAATAATCTCCCAGCTTTAAATCACTAAAATAAAATTTCCTATAACACAAGTAGTAAGCTGAAATGAAACTGTTGGAAAATAATATAATCTGGGACTTTGGTGCATTCATTAACGAGTTGCTGTTTGACAGAATTTTTCCAATTTTATCCGACTTTTGCAAATACGAAAATTTATTCTTTTTTTACGCACGATATATTTTTTGTTAAAGTGTACTTTTCACTCTTTTCAACTCAAATTACCTGACAAAGATCGATTCAATGTAATAATTCTGGATGACAGAGCTTGTCTATTTCTCGTGAGCTTACTGTCTTCACAACTGAATTATTAAAATTAATAACGCACGCTGAAACACTATTTCATTTTCATTTTAAGAAATGCAATTAATAATTTTGCTCAACTGATTTCGAATGAAAAGAATAGAAACTATCAATTTGAGCTGTTTCCTGTTTCATTTCAAGTGAGATTTTGTGTTGAGTGGAATCCGAACTTCGTTCTTCGAAACGTCATTGAAAATTCAGACCTGAAATTCTTGTCTGATACGGTTTTATGATTACACTGAAACGTTTCTTTTCCATTCATATTGGATGAAACAAGCAAATACCTATACGATATTGCGTTATAAACTTTTAACGTTTTAAACGAATTCCTCATAACTCAACCTCTACATACTTATTTCAATTCATACAATATGAGAAAAAAACGTTTCAGCTTTTTATAGCTTTCTATTCTACTTTGTATCATTGTCGATGCATTTTTTGTTAATGTAATAAAATATGTTCTATCTTTCGGACACATAAATTATATGGTTCCAACCCCTTTTAGGCTTATAAAGGTTCTGGATACTCTAAAGTATATATATCAAACTATGCAAGCTTTTGGGCTTGAAACTTGGTCAAGAAACAAAATGAAAACTTCTCAAATTATCTTACCTTTGGATTATGCACTATTAAATAGTCGTTAATTTTATCAGCATTTAATTTTTTTTTTGTTCTAAAAGAAGTTGACCCCTTAATATTAGGAACATGTGTTAGCAGCCCTTCAAACAAGCCGGAGATAGTGTTTAAAATTAGAAGTAGGGATACTTAAAGATGTAGCTGCACGTGCTGATAAGGTGGTTTAAGCATATGGTAAATTTCTCATTATAATAGAGGGTGACTGCCACTAGAAAAACTATTTATTTTTGACAAAGTCCAAAATACTTAAATCAATAGAGTAGATAATAGACTAAATTATGAATTAATAAAAAAAAATTATATTCAAATTAGTGTGAAGAAGTTACACCAGGCGAGTTTCAATCAACTCTCTGTAACTTTAGATATAAGTCTAACTCCTTTACGTGGTTATACGCCCGATTACACTTTGAAAATTAGCGGCGCAACATTTCACAAAGATTATTGCTTTTGCTAGTAACTAAAACGCTACATACATTTTAGCAGCACTTCAACGAGATGTTACAAAACTAAATTCGACGACTTCCGTGGAATAACCACTATAATAGTGTAAAATTAAATCCCACTTCAACACAAAATATAGAGAAGGCGAAGAATTTACACCATTTACTCTTCAGATTCGATTGAAGTAAATTCAGCAAGAAAATTGGTAAATTATCAAATACAACATTTTAGATACAATTTAACTCTATAATGAAATACTGAAATATTCATGTAATGAAAATAAGTCACTTTTTAGGTTATTTTGAATGGTATAAGTGGTTAGATAAAACCTTCAAAAAGGTAGCATACACTTACATTTATTTAAGAGTTAATTTTGTTTCAAGTTCTATTGCATACACTCTACTTCCATTTTCTATGCACCTGGGTGTAGACTGTGGAATTTCCTGTTTTAACACAATTCTAAATTCATGTTTCATTTATTCAATTTCAATTCTGTGATTCTTTCTCTATCAGCAAGTAATAAAATCCAATTAGTCAATTTTTGCTAATTTATTGTATGTTTGAACATATAACAAATTCAAAAACAAAGGATATGTTGACAAAAGAAGTCAAGTAGTTCTTTGGGTAATTTATTTTACCTGAATAAGTAGTATAAAGATGTTTGAATTTTAATACTATTATATCAGAGTTGTGCACCGATGCAGAAAATAGGCATTAATTAATTACACACATCAGCTACTTCATTAATTTTAAAATTTCCCTCTAAAATACATCAAATTGGTGAGAATTATCTATATGTATTTCAATTAGCAGAGATTTAAATCTATAGTTAATAACCGACAATTCAACGTCAAAATTGTTTTTCTATCACAAAACAGACAATTAATTAATTAAATAAAAATTGATTAAATCAAGAATCAAACAATTAACTTCTGCATTTTTGAAATACACTCACTATCTTGGGTAATATTTCTTAATTTAAATATTTTGTTAAGGGTCAAAATCATGAGTTTACATTTTTACACCTAAGGTGCAAAAACACGAACAGGAAGACGCCGTAATATTCAAAGTGTATACATACAAATTGCTATATCCGACCGTAGTCATTAAGAAAATGTTAGGCACTTACTTGCGCCTCAGGGCACTTAACAGCTTGTGCTTGATTTGAGTTTACCACTTTGAGACCAGTATTTAGGTCAATTGTTTGCGTAGGATTCCCTCTGTTCACCCCCTAGGAGGTAATAGCTTATACATTTAATTCAATTATAAAAAACTGGTGAAAAATTGTTGGTATGATGAAGCACTTGAATATTGTAATTAAAAATGTCACCAAAAAATATACTACACGTCACCAAGTAATTGACAGAGGAATTGTTCATTTATTTTTAATGTGAGTATCCTCGTATTTGTTACTGCACTTTTATTGTTTTTGTGAATTCTATTGTTTGAATAGAATCTGAATAAATAATAGTCCTCTGTTGAAATTTCTGAACTAGTTTTAAAATCAAATGCATTTTTGGTGTCACATTTCCGATTGTGGTTGACGCTTAGATTGGCTTTAGTACTTTTTTTGATCAGAGATTAACTTTTTCCAAATGATGCGGCACACATATCGATTGAGAGAGTTATTCGACCGTCGTGGCTTAATTTACAGGCACATGGCAATTTTTATCCTGTACAGTTTAAGGTCTCAAAGGAGGGTTGCAAACCCAAACGTGCGTTATCTGTTATTTATTTCGCAAACTATTGAACATGACATTTCCTTTTTTGGTATTTCGAGTCGGAAATTTGAATTGTATGTAATATTGAATATTATATTAGAAAAGGGTGGATATAACTAAAGAGATATAAATCTATAAGCTCTTAAATTACCTAAGGGTGGCTTACATGTGTGCCTAAGAAGCTTCAAGTTGAAGCCCAAGGGTCGCGACTTAAGAGATTCTTGGATAATAAACGTCGAACGAAATAAAAATGACTTCATATATCAAAAAAAAGTATTGAGGGGTTTTACTCGACCACTATAACACATGGAAATATTTTCAATAAAGAGTTTATTTTTGCATTTTTTCAGTGCTTGAATGTTTTTTATTATCATCAGATATATCGTTGAATTTTCGTAGCTTACTATATAAGAGCAATCAGCAAAAATTTAGCACGATGAGTTTTCCACATCTTCGCATTTTATCACAAATACTAATCTAATGGAAATTTATGCTAATTTTCCTGACCGAACCTCTTTAGAAAAAATAATGAATAACAAATGTAATCTAATGTCCTATACATTACGTATTGTGATTAATATGTATATAGAACAATTATGTATTGGCGGCATGGCATATTCATCTTCGTCTCATAACTAGATGTGACTTGTTAATTATCCCGAAATTTTTTTCGACCCTCATATGATGGTAAATTAAGATTAATGACTGCTTTGGTTGGCTTACCTTGCATCGCAAATCCCCATTACCGTAAAAGTCATACAAAAAAGTTTTAATGCTATCGCACTTTATATAGGAATCATTAAACCTAAAACTCCTATGTATGCAAAAACTGACACCTATTATGATCAAAAAATCGCACAAGATTGAAATAATAAAAAAACAAATTAAATCGAAATCGTCTTAATTATTAAATAAATTTAGTTGAAAGTTTGCTGAGGCAGGTCTTCTGTGCCAATGTTAACGAGATCGCTTGATTTTAAAAGCTGAAATTTAAATGACATTGTTTAAAGTTGCCTCTGTTCCCTATAAAACCACTGTGCAGATTTTAAATCTCTGTAGGTACATAATTTCTAGAATTAATTTCATTTGCTTGGGAAATAAAAAAAACACGATCTGCATAACTTCCCAATTGCATAAATCTTAATGAAATTAGAAGCAAGTTTTAAATTTTAATAAGAAATTGTAATTTAGCAACAACATAATAATATATTGTGTCAAACGTGTAAATTAATTATTCATTAATTTAATTTAATGATCAATTTGTGCGATGTCTTTTATGTCGGGTTTTTTTTTATGACAAAACCCAGAGGAGTCGCTTGGAGAAACTATAAATTATAAAGATTTTATGGTTGCATAATGAAAAATAACGCGAAAGGGAAAATTCTTTAATGATAGATGATCTGCGAGTTGCATCTCTAGACATCCATAGGAAAAAAATCAAAGTAAAAATTTCGTGAAAATATATATGGATGATTGATTATCATCCGTGAGTATATTAAAAACGGCTGTGCTTTTTCGTTGTTGTTATTTTCAGAAAAAAAGTAGTATCGTCGACGTGGTGAAATGTTAATTTTAGTGAAAAATAGGAGTTGCAATTTCTTTTTTTAGCAGCGCTCAGGGATTATAGTTTTTCCAACTACTGCCTATTTATCTTTCAAAGTGGCGAGTGTTCTTCAGGAAATAAAACTTTATTCAGCTCACGTTGTAAATCCCTGGTCAGAACGAAACGCTTTCCTGCAAACACGCTCGAGACTCTTGTTTCTGTTAATGATAGCCCCAATTATGTTATTGTCCGTGAAATATCTGATAGTCTTGTTTCGGATTCTCTGATGCGTATAGTGGGTTGCCTAGCTGCCATCTGCTGTCGTTTCTTTTACCCTCCACCCTCATAACTTATAGCTTTTTTTATATGAAATTTGACAAATGCTGAAATTAAATTTTTATTTGACAATTTTAAACAATTCAGTTGGAAACTGTTGAACATAACAACTAAAGTTAATTCTTTGAATCAGAAATGTCGTTAGTGCTCTTATAATGGACAATAGGAAACTACAAACTCTACGAAAGTACTTAGAATTATTAAGATTTTCATAGAAGTTGAACTAATTGCGTCCATATTAAATTTAATTCAATTTTACAGCATTTCACCAAGTTGAAATGAAGATAACCAAAAGTTGAACCTGTCTAATGCATTTAAATGCAGATAACATCCTGCATACTATCATATCCCACTCTCGGCAAGTTTTGCTATACTTTGACAACATCCAGACTTTAAATTAATTTTATACTCAATACACAAAAAGCCACTACCACCAACATTGCAGATGGCTACCATAAAACAGCATTTGCATTAACACACCCACATTTAACGTAATTACATTCCACATTTTTATCAGCAACTGCATGTGATATGTGCTTGCAAATTAAATTCGTTCTAAATTAAGTTGAAGTAAAATTGTTTCATTTTAGATTTTTTACAAATTACATTACGAAAAATTGTTTTTTTTTTATCTTATCACCTTTTGATGAATTAATTATTCGAGAGGGAGGCAATATGACCCATCCCACGGGCAAATTTTACACCAATTACATTTTAATACTAGTCATGCCTCTTTTTACCTTGTTTATAGAATCGAGAAAACTAAAACTAGCTGGTGTTAATTCTCCGCCCAGTTTCATTGAATTAACTCTTCATACCTGAATTTTCATTGATTTTCACTTTGCCACTACTTTACAGCTTATTTCGATTTATGATGGAATTTACGACACCAAAACACTGTAAATCAACTTGCTAAAGTTTCTTAGTTGTTTAAGTAAACATCATCTCTTACAAAAAGATTTAGGTAAAATGTTAAAGCACAATAAAATGTCTGTTTAAAATATTCTGTGAACGTCGTTGCCTCTTGCAATTTATGTCCACAACAGTCTATAAATTCCTTCATGTTTTCAAAATAAAATCAAAGGACAAAGCACTGTATACAATATACACCTGGAAAAAATTCACTTGATTAAATTGAAAGCTTTTATCAGTTTAGACTGTGTTGAGTGGAGCGTTTAAAGTCGATAAACACGGTTGCACATCTTTATTGTCAGTCATTAATGGCATCTTTCCAAGACATAGATAAATAAAAATGTGGATTTTGGTCGCAATGCATTCTTATGGTTTAAGAATTTTAAGATTTAAAATGCACATTAATATTTACTCTTATTGAAAGTATGAAAATGAAAAAGAATTTACATTTTTCACACAGCGTAAAGAATATTCTAATAAATTCAAGGAAATAATTTGAAATGTTAAGCAGCTCACGTTTAAGTAGTTCTTTAATAAAATTTAAATTTTTCTAATTTTTTTTTTTACAAACAAAACTTAGTCACCGAAAATATTTTTAAAGTTTAACTATAAAAACTGATGAAATTTGCTGCATTTGCTGACTTATCTTTTAAACAAAGATACATTAGTGTAAAGTGTCTAAATCCGTGTTCGGTGTTTTTGCAATAGACCGATAAGCTGTCGTTTGGACAGTTCCAGTTATCGAGATTTCTTTATGTCGTTGAGATTATGCAGAATCCGGTAGTCGAACGGACGACATTGTTATTTTTCAATAATCTTTTTCTTTTATCTTAAATGGTTCTCTTTACATTGCGACTCAATTTACTGATAAAGCGAAAATCCATTCGATTTGCTTTTTAACTCACTGCTTTCTAATAAACATTGTTTTAAATACTATATTGAGAAAGGTCGCAAAAGCTGTCTATCATTATCATTAATCGCAGCTTTTACGCTTTTAGAACAAAGTGTTTTCATTTTGAAAAGAAGTTTTTTTTAACTATTGTGTGATTTGTGTCTTATATTTCCCGGCTTACCATATCCCTATATAAAAACAAATCTTTTACGTGACTGTGATTTTTTACTTTGTCTGCTATTTATTTACCAGAATCAATATTCAAACATCGTTGAAGAAAAATTTTACTTATTCAAAGCTTCATACTTATTATTTATTTTATTGAACTCAAATGCACCATATTTCAAATTTATTTTTATTGAACCAATTCTTGAGTGTAAAAGTTCTTAATAGAGCAATTTTTTAAACACGTGAAGACTACTGAAGCGTTACAAACTTTGGGAAAGATGTTGAATAAAATACACAAGCTTGCGTTGTTGGTTAAAATATGATAAGAAATAAATACCGAAGAAAGTTTCGTTCAAATAAAATCCTAAACGAAATAAGTCTAGTGGCTATTTTATGTGTAGACACAAAGATAAAGTTTGTGATCAACTTTTATAGCATCTTTATAAATTAATTCGTATAAATGGTTGCTATAGAAGTGTCCACTGTGGCAAAAGTCGTAATTTTTGATAAATTGGTTTGTATGTGCCATGCGATGGTCATAAAGTTAAATACGGCTTAACTAATGACACACCGAAAATAGCTATTAACTTCTCGCTAGTGTACACTTACTTATTGCAATTTATTAAGCTTTTTTTATGTATACAAAAAAAATCTTGGAACTTTGAAGAAGAAAACTTAAACTGGCAATAATAAATTAAAAGTTTTCAATTAAAATCCAAAGAAAATTTACAGTAAGATAGGATTTTTTATTTTAATTTTTTTTTCAACCTACTTTACATAAATTAGAATAGATAATTTATAAGTGCAGCAAGATTTGAGGGCGATAAACTGAGGCAGCTGTGACTAACCACGAAGACATTACTAGCTTCAACATGATTTACCTATCGAATTTCCAAGTAGCATAATTTTCTTCTACTAGGATTTCTTTAGTGCTATTAACGGCTTTAACCTACTTTTAATCAAATCACATTATATAAACTTGATTCTATCGTACTGCGTCATAAAATTTTACGTTGATGTAATATTGGTGGATGCGCCCAGCCATTACGTATTTACTACCGCTAATTTAATAGCTGTTTTGAGCTTTTTATTTCTAAAATGTTTAATGTTTTATTTTACCAACATTTACTTGTTGAAATATGAAAAACAACAATTTTTAACCTAAACTGTGTTTTTTATGTTTTAAGAAGCTTTTCTTCAATTTTAAATTTATTTTTATGTGAAATTTCCGGTTGTTTAAGAGGCTTTTGAGATGCTGTTGTTGTAGAAGTTATAATTTAAAAAAAAAATCAATTACGACAAGGCGATGTTAAAGCTATATGGTTCGTATAATTCGAGTGTAATCTTCTTGTATATAATGCAGTTAAAAATATTATGTCGTTGGGCTCTTTTTCGGTGCGTTTCTGCTGTGAAATATCGGAAAAGAATTTTAAACTAATTTAACAGATTTGTTGTCAGTTTTATCTAAAATTTGATGGATTATAGAAAAAATATCAAAGATTATAGAACACTCAAGGGAGAGGTTTATGTAAAACAAGTTTTTTTTCATTTGGGTCGAAAATAAACGCTAAAGTTTCTTGAGCGAAAGGCAAGCCTCAAGGCAATAAGGCAGCTAGTAATTTTGTTACATGTAAACAAAATAGCAAAGCCGAGGTCATAAAACAACTTGCCATATTAATTTCATTTACTTTAACCTCCCCATTCCTATGGTACACTAATTTGTACTTTCGAATAATAAAGCTAAGGAATTTATGGCAACTGGTATTAGGGTTTTTATTACAAAGTCATTTGTCAAAACACTAATTCTTCAAATGACGTTATTTTTTGAGAGAAACGGGTTTTTGTGTACATTATTAAAATTAAAATCTAGATTTGCTGTTAATTAAAAGCGAATGTTCATTTCAGCATTTAAAAGGTTGTAAATATTAAAGGAATTTTTAACAAAAATAATCTAGCGTGATATTTTCCATTTATCACAATTCTTTCATATGAAATAGACATTAAAGACTTAATACGAGCCATAAAGCGAGAATTACTTCAAATGTAATTCACTTTTCCATTTAGCGCTCTTTTTGTGCAACTTTAGTAAATTAAATGCTTTTAAATGGTGTATAATATAGATAGGAGTTTTCGCGATCTTTTTGGTCGTTGTTTGTAGATGGTGATGGTGGACAAGGCAGTACGGTCATTAAGCCGTGTCATAAATCATATCAAGTTCGGCCGCTGATGGGATTTGTACTTTATGAACAACTGCATATCTATTGTTAACTCATTCAACATGAACTATTGCCACCTGCAAACATCCTCTCAATGAACCCTAAATTTACAAGACTTGACCTGAATTTCGTAAATTAATTACCAGCTTGAACGTCTCGTGGAACGTCGATGAAACACTAGACTGAAATAATTGAATTGTGACCACGACTTGACTATCTACACAATTTTAAACTCTATAAGTGTAACCACGAGCTATTTCACAGAAATAAAATCGAATTAACTAATTAGGATTTTTCGCAAGAGCAAATAAAAATATCCCTTAATTGCTGAAAAATAAACATTGTTTGTGTAAATAAAACTGTACTGTGAATAGGGTGAATAAAGAATTTTGAGTTTGATATTGTTACAATGAGATTGGAGGAATTTTAAAGTTGTTGATTTATTTTGGCGGAGGCGCCGGGCTATAAATACAAAATTAAACACTTTTTGTTTGCTAACATATATTACAATGGAAATGAAATTTATTAAAAAAGCTTGTTAGAGTTGTGCAATTGGTCAAATTTTGTGAGTGGATATGTACGTTGCACGAAGGGGGGTTGGTTTACAATGGAAGATGGCGTTTCGTGCTGCTATTTATTATCCTTTTTAAGGGCTGTTCTTCTTACGTTGCTAAGCTTCTATATCAGAGAAAGGAAACGCTTCCGAGTAAGCTTGTTAGAGACTATATATACTGAGAAAAATTCAAGACGCAAAAATTCTCAACTTTGTCTGAAGGAATTTGTCTATATTTGCTAATAGTAGAGAGGAGAAATATATTAAATTGTCGATCCGTCAAGTTCCATACGTGACACCACGTCAGATACGATTCAAAATTGGCATTAGAAAAATTCCAAGGTTTTTTCTTCTCAAACGTCTAACAAACATCATATGAAACTTTTCTTTTTCAAAAATAATAACATAATCTATTTATATCGCTGCAAATTGAGAACTTTTTGTATATTTTCAAGCTGAATCAAATTCGTGTGAAACCAAAAACCCGGAAATTTTAACACTACTACCCAAAATATCTGTCAGCGGTGTAATCGTCAAACGCTTTCAAGTCAAGCTATTTAAGAGAATGTTAGAAAAAAGAAAGTCAAACAAGAAACACGTGACCATATGGTTTTCTTAATAAACACTTAAACTTCTTCACGAGACGTTTTGTAATAAATTTAATCGCGATGAAAGGCAGTTTTTACACTCATAGCAAAGCATCTGTAAACTAACTATTTATTCTTTTAAGTGAATAGAAGATACACTGAAATCAATCTGTTACAAAAAAATTTGGTCTGTTGATGTCACTTGCCACCAACACACGTCTGTCTTAAAATCTCTAAAAGGAAGAACGATGACTCTTATTCAGTTGACAAAACATATGGTATTATTCAATGTGATGATTAAAAAAAATCTATTTTGTTTGTTTGTTTGTAGTGAACGTTCTGGTTTCAATAGATCGTTTTAGGAGGTTTCTCTTGTAAGAAATTAAATTGGACTAAGCTATCGGCGTTCTGGGACTATACGATTGCTTTATGGAGTGAAACCGTTTAAAAAAATCTTACAACCCAAATACGTTTTTGAAGAGACTTAAACAACCGTAATACCGGAAATGAAAAAGTAATGGAAATCATTGACCTAATTCATTAGTTGAACTTAGAATATGTGACGATAATAACTGTAAAATAAAACTAAAGATTGTTTTTTGATATTTCAAATACATCTAATATTCTTTTATCTGAGATATCACGAATCATAAAACTCTTTTTTATATCTCGGTTTTCAGTCTTCACTACACTTAAGCGAAATATTAAATTTAACAACTTTTTATGTACACAGCTTTAAGCTACGATGATGGAAATTCAGTAGATGGAATTTAAATAATGATATCTCATCTCAGTAAAGAATTAATTTAAATTGTTCATACTTTGATAAATTATGTGTGTGGAAATAATTATAGCTGTGGCGATTTTGTTCGAAAATTAGTTAGAGTGTAAATTATGTAATTATAATCATATATATATACACATATATATTTGGTTGGTCAGAATCTGATAGTTGGTCGATAAAATACTGACTTTGATTTATGTTATAAGAGTTAGTATCGTGGTGGTTTTTAATCATGATGGCAATTGCGTGAGAATAATTGACGATATTTGGTGCGAATCGAGCCGTGGTTGGCTATATTGCTTGTGAGTGCTGTTCAGAGCGTCGTTGAAGGGTTAAAAATTAATGTTAAGGGTTGAAGTTAAACAGAGTTTTTATGTTTACTAAGATTTAATTGATACAATTTCACTGTGAGTTTATAAATTATTCGAAATAAGCAGAAATTTATGTTGGTATGTGCAAGTCGTTATTCATCGTGGTTTTATTATCAAAATCAAGATGATACAGTTAGTGTAAAACAGGATTATTAGATAAAGTAAACAATTATTACATTACCTGCCACTTCTGTTTATTCAAATATTGTATGATGTTGTGGGGAAGGCTATTATAAGTAAACTTGAAGCAGCTTATATTTACTATTGTTGCCAAAGACAAAGCAAAACGTTGGGGAAACTTAAATTAGAAATCTCGCTAGCGAGACTGATAAATCACCTTTATATATCACATTCTCGGTTTAATACCTTTTGTTATAACTATGAGATGAAATAATACATAATTTGTAAATAATGTCTAATACAATTTGAACATACTGTCCGTTACAATCAATAAGAAGTCATCAGCTTAGACCCTTGTTCGGTTTTTACTAGCATATATTCAGTACAAGGGTTCACTTAGAAGACCACAGCTGTTGCCAAATATTAATATGAAACAGAGTACTTGGTTCTTACTTTGTTAAATCTTTGGTAAGTGACTTGAGATGCACTTTAACTCAACTTAACTACACTTGGTTGCAACACAAAACACGTACCCATTTCTTGGCAGCGCCTTTTGCACATCATGCAAACACTTAAAATATCGTTTTAGTGATTTTTCTTCGCATATTCGACCAAAAAATAACTTTTCATAGCCATGCTGTTTCAATATTTCTTATCATATACGGTTTTTTTTATTACTAAATTCTAATTTTTTTTCTCTCTAAAGGGGATCATTTTTAAACTTTGCTACTGGAGAAATGTATAAAACATTCACTGTCAGTTTCAGCAAGAGAAAGAGTTTCTATGAAAAATGTGAAGTATCTTGAGTAAAAAATCATTAGCGAGAATTTATCATCATTCTGACGAACTTTCATTCTATAATGTGCATAAACTTTATTCATTTCGATGAAGTGATTTGTTTGAATTAAACGTAATTAAATTGAATGTGATTCACAATTGTGGTTAATATCCTTCATTTTGGAATAATGTTACTATACGTAAATTTTGAAAAATTAAGTCATAATTCAAAAACTATGAAAAAAAAAATTATTTACAAAGTCAGCTTAACGGCCTTTTTTGAGTATAAGATTTTTGTTTAGTTGTTTGGAGTAATTTTCTAAGTTATTAATCCTTTAATGTTTCGATAAAACCTCACTTGATAAAGGGAATTATAGAGGGTTCTCATTTTGAAACGGTTGGTGAAGTGTGATTGAAGGATTGGTGCTTGATAAAGAGAAGTTAATGTTTGACTGGTTTAATTGTAGCAGAGTGTTTCCATTGGGACCATTTTGATATTTATTGGGGACTACACGTGGAACTAACGGGATTTCGTTGACTTGGACAAGTCAGTCTGAAGTTGGATATAAATAGAATAGCTACACCTCCCAAACCAGATAAGTCAAACTCAATTTGACCTAATCTGATTGGCAAAAGGGCTCTCTCCTCTTTAAGCAGATTCAGATGAGAGTTTTGTTAGATATGGACGAGCGATATTAGGAAAGAATGTCACGTATCTTGACTACGCAATAGTCCTGATGAGAAGCACGTGATAAGTGAGACGGCAGTGACGGAAATGGAGATTTCGCACGTGTCATTTAGGTTGGAAACGAATTGCATAAACACTGGTTCGGGATATTCAGATAATCCTAATTGCTCAAAGGAAGGAACGTTTCTTCATGTCTCCGTTTTCGAAGCTGTTCTGATGTTTTACGGGGTATTAGGATATGTTCTCCCACAAAACCAACCAATTTGTCATCGCACCATTGACCCTAACTCTGATACTCCTTCAAGACTTGTCTTCGGAAAACCACTATCAACATTATAAAGAAATGCTTCAATCCAGTAATTGAACGAGAAAAACAACAACGCTCTTTCTCACTTATTGCAGTAATGCACATTTTTTTAACGAGCACTCGTAAAAGGAAATTTGCGTTTTTTAAGCAATTAGGCCGAAGTTCAAGTGGAGTTTGCAATAATTATAACGAAAACTTTGGAAATTTGTATTAATTTATTAAAGTTTCCGGTTTTTCAGAGTCTCAAAGCCAATTAAGGAAGAAAAAATGAGAGAAAGAACTTCAAGTAGATTTTGGCTAATAATGTTTAGGAAAAGGTTCACTTCCAGTATCTGTCGATTCATTCATACTTCTTAAATTGAAATAATAGCAGTTGCTGACAAGTTCGAAATGGAACTATTAAGATGTGAAATATTGAAGCAGTTCAATTTTCAACGCACATCATTAATGTAAATTTACGGACATTGATCTGAAAAGTTCGAGACGTGAAAAGAATTTAAACTTTTCGAATAAGTCGATGTTTACCTCTCGCATCTTCTTCACCAGCTTGTAATTTTTTTCAACTGTTTTACATAAAAAATAAAATGAGCCTTCAACTACTCACACGATATTTTTGCTTTCGGAAATAGATATCTCTAATGAAAATTTTTCACAGTCTGGACTAGTTATTTAAAGCTCTCTTTTGTATTTCGTCTCCCGTTTACAAAACTCTTTGAATTTGTATGATACCACTCAAAATAGAACAACCAACTATTTTAATCTTTGTGGACGGCAATTTATTTATGTCTCTTAACCAAACTATAATGACCACTTATGTCTAGTGATATAAATTTTAATAGATTTTCACATATGCAATTATATTTTATGTTAAATACTAAGACGAAATCTGAAACCTTATTAGAAATTAAAACCGTCATGACAGCAAGATTTAGAACTGAAATCTCTTTGAAGCCTCTTCCACGAACCAAAACAAAAGATCATAATTGCAGCTAAGAATGTAACGTTTAGAATTCATCTGTCAGTTTTATTTAAGACAGTTTAAGAAAAAAAAAGCAACAGCTTGTATTTCTCATGTAAGTGTTTTTTCAAAGCAATGTAGAATTTTTTCTTTTGATTAATTATCACAGAATTTTGTGGAGTCATAATCATTTAACAGTGTCACTTTGTTACTTTTATAGCTCGTCTATTACATCACAAACGCGACTTTGTTTTAAATTATAACATTATCGTTTCGTGGCAGTCGCATTGATGTAATTAGATTGTTGTGCTCTGTTTAGAAATGTTTTTAGATGCAACTCTTTGATACCTTTTTTTGTATCAATCGGCTCACCTTGCAAGGATCATTGACAATCTTGGCACAAATTTAAAATCGCATTATTCCTTAACTTAAAAGAATCGAGTAAAAGAGGACAATTTTAATCAATATGTTGCAGCTTCTAGTAAATTGCATCAGTCGCTTTTTGCATTTGAAAAATTACAATTAAATTTGCAATGGAAATAAAGAATTTTTTGAAGCGTTAAAGTAATGTTTGAATGCGGCAAATGTAGGTATTTTGAGTCGTCGATGAATAATTTAAGCTATGGTGCTAACCGAAATGAGATGTTTGAAATGCCAGCAGAATCATTCGTTTGTTATTTGCAGTTTTTACGAGGGAGCTATTTGCGGATGCTTGAGACGCAGACAACCGTACAGTCGCTAAATTTACCTACGTAAAACGGCCACTGCCCTAGGACTCGGCCGCACTTACCGCCCAAATTTTAAAATCGTACACAAATTTAATTTGAATTGTAAGTAGTAATTAATTAGTCGGAAGTCTGTTACTTTTATTCTGGAAGAGTTTATCGACCAAAGTGCTATACTTGAAGATCTTCACATGAAGTTTGTCGAAGTTTACTTCACAAATTAAATTACTATTAATTTACGTCTTGAATTATTTCAGTATTCTGCCGCAGTGTTGATTAATTTTATGTAAATTGATAACAAACATTTTACCTTTTTCTTCAAGTATTGATTTATTTTGAAACCAAAGCTTCAAGCGGAATTATATAACTCGAATTTCAAAGGCATTTTATCGATGAAATGTAACTTCAAGAGTAATTGATGTTTATAGTGTCACTTACTTGAAAAGTATAATTTTGAGGACCCTGGTCTGAAGCCTAAAATAGCTTGGTCGTTGAGGCTAGTAAAAGTGCGTGTTCGAAAAGCATCAGACTGTAAATTTGAAGATGGGGATGGTTGTAGCAAAAATGCCGACGGCGTTTTATTAAGAAATTAAGAAAGAGAAAAATTCTTTTGAATCTGTCTTGTCAGAATGGAGAATATCTTACCTTAAAGCTAACGCCAGCAGTTTTGCATTTATAAATGTTTGGAATTAGTGTCATAAATTCAGTTGGAATGGGAGCATTGGGCATTCTTGGGATTGTTAGCTGAAGTTGGACCCTAGGTCAATCCACCCCTGGCAGCAAAATGTCCCATTTGCGACGGTTTCGAGCGCACCGTGCATCCGTCAATCCGTCGAGCAGCAGAGCAGTTTGCGGCGGATTCTCGCGGTGTACTAGTGCTAGTGCTAGTGCTAGTCATGCCTCACCATGGGATTTGCTTTGCTTATGGTGGTCGTGTTCCTGTGCGTCGTCGACGAGGGAACGTCCCAGCCTGCTCGTAGGGTGAACGTGTTCGGTACGCCCTTTTCTCAATTAATAACAGCATTGTCGCACTGCCATTTACAACCTAAAGCTGCTTCAAATTTACGAGCTTGTTTTTAATTTTCGTCTTTTCTTCAATCGATTTACACGGTGTTCAATGATAGTCGATAGTTTTTGTCAACGTTTTTAAACTAAATTGTAATGGTTCCATTAGAGTATATAAAATTAAATAGAAACAAACTTTTACTGCAGTGTGCCAAGTTAAATTACTTTAGTTATTTACACTCTTAAATAAGCCTGAAAAGGACGAATCAATGTAATTCCATTCGAATTATTATTTTAATAGTGAATTAAAATATATTAAATTGAAAAGAGAGTTGGAATTGATTTTTTAACGTCATAATTAAAATGGAATACCATAAAAGTATCAATATATCATCTTATAAACTGCAGTACACAGATTAGAGAATATGTTATTTCGCTACATTAATAACGTCATTTTACAATTTCGGTCCATACATATATTTCAGAGAGTTGACCTAAAACTATAAATCAAATCAATCACTAAAATGCAAAAAAATCTAAAAATTTAAAACTATTGAACTCAATTTTTGACAAATATAAGTCGGTTGTTTTTTGTCTTTGAAAAATGTTGAATCGTTTAAGCGAAAGAGTGGAATTTGGAGCAAAAAGGGTACGGAAATGGGCTTTTGGT